>CM056398.1:9302903-10697946 GCA_029718625.1 Synaphobranchus kaupii | reverse complement strand
GTCTGGAGTTCATATTATAAAGGTATGAAGTCAGTATTTCTTACTACAAATTATGGACATTATGCACTGCAAAATCATTATGCTTAAGAATTATGGATTTCATTGGGTCAGAGTCTGCATTTCATATTTTAAAGGTATGAAGTCAGTATTTCTTACTACAAATTATGGATATTATGCAGTGCAAAATCATTTTAATTACGAATATATGGATTTCATTGGGTCAGAGTCTGGATTTCATATTATAAAGGTATGAAGTCAGTATTTCTTACTACAAATTACGGATATTATGCAGTGCAAAATCATTTTAATTACGAATATATGGATTTCATTGGGTCAGAGTCTGGATTTCATATTTTAAAGGTATGAAGTCAGTATTTCTTACTATGAATTATGGATATTATGCAGTGTAAAATCATTATGCTTAAGAATTACGGATTTCATTGGGTCAGAGTCTGGATTTCATATTTTAAAGCTATGAAGTCAGTATTTCTTACTACAAATTATGGATATTATGCAGTGCAAAATCATTATGCTTAAGAATTACGGATTTCATTTGGTCAGAGTCTGGATTTCATATTTTAAAGGTATGCAGTCAGTATTTCTTACTACAAATTATCATTATTATGCAGTGCAAAATCATTATATTTAACCTCTTGCTGCCAAACGCCCCCTAGCGGTAACGCCGGCGTTACGGAAATTATTACATTATACATTTCATTGATTTAATAATATATAATAAACTGCTCACCTCAATATTTTGATTAAATATCCTTAAGATATATCCATTCCTTCTGGGAAAGTGGTTTTTAAGCCCAAAACGTCGGGATAAAACTTCGTAAATAACGTTGGAAACTCGGACCTAATTCTCAAACATGTATTGCAGCTTGATGTCACACCATAAACAATGTGCTGGTAAACTGTTCTGCTTAATTGTATTTCACAAAACTTTGGTTTGAAAAATCATTATACCTTTAGGCTTCAAGAAAAAATACTTTAAAACTTTCATACGGCTGTACATTATTTTTTTCCAATTTTAAACCGACTTGTGCTTTTTTGCACTTGATTACGACTCGTTCGGCTGTGTTCACTTTGGCGTTGTGAAACTCAGCCAGTTTCTGGAGTACCAATCCCGTGGCTTAGTGTTATATGTTAGCCAGAGTAGTTTTGAACTTGCTTGCAGAGATTTATGCAAAACCGTCGTCAATTGGGTGTATTTCTTTGACTGATAGCACAATAGGCCTATCTGAAGTGGGAAAAACCGTCTTCCACCCGCCTCCACTCTGAGTATCATTTGCTTTCCATTGGGTTTTAAAACTGTCTGTCAAATATTCCAGGCAATAGCCAAGACTCTTATCTTTGAAACAAGCCCTCATTCAATACAATAGCCGTCGTAAAAAAGGAAATCCTGCCCTGCGTATAAGGAAGTGCCAACCCACGCGTAATTATCGAACCAAGATGGCGCAGTGTTTTTACCTTGTAGCGTAGCTCGCTACATTCCGTTTAGCAAAGCACAATTAATTAGGTAAGGCCCGCAGTTACATTTTTTTTTACTTTTGAGTATTTTTGAGACAGTTTTTGTGTAGTTATGTTGAGATTCTTGAGGCGTTTATCCGTGCACCAAGTGCTAGACGAACTGGATAAGCCAGAAGATGTTTTTGCCGAGGGAGACTCATCCTGTCTCAGTGACGCTGAATCCACTGATGACCGAGATGATGTTGCTGACATGTAAGTTGTTTTATCATACTAACAGTGTTATGCTATAAACGCATTGAATTTCGCCATGGCAGGTAACGTCGTTAGGGCTGGTGGTATTACAGATTTTCTCGATATACCAGTGTGAATTCACGCAATGCCATGCGCGTTCGTAATTACATTGTCAACTGTATTTTATTGTTTTTCATACAATTAATATTACAAATTGCACATTCCAACGGTATGATAAATAATTTATGAAGTAAACTTAGGGTGTATTGTCTGTGTTGACAAACTCGCACGTGTTACGTGGCGTTGCCAACAACACAGATGTTTGTGGAAACGGTAAGTTTGGTGTAAGCATCGAAGGAAATGAATGTGCAATTTAGCTGCAATGCGTGAATCCCTGTGTTTCTTCTGTGAAGCTAACTAACCTTATATACTTATGCATAAAATCGGTCCCTCTCAGCTAAATTAATATAGATAGTATTACCTTTACAGTGGCAAGCTAGCAAGCAAAATTACAGGTAACAAGCAGCTAGCTATCTATTTGTGTCTGAGATGAGCTACTAAATCGATTTTTTTGAGTGTGAAATGGCTTCTGGAAGTGTTTAGTAAAGTCATTGTTCCACATGAGTAAATTGTTCTGTATGCAGTACAGAAGGCTGTGCAGGTAAACAAAATGGCAATTTATGCATGGTATGAGGGAGAGAACATGATAACATGAGGGAGTACTTGTTTATTATTATTATTGTTGATTGTTGTTGTATAAGGGGGACTGATGGGTATATCAACATGGTGGACAATTCCATGGACAGGGTTAGTGGGGTTTGTAATGATGCAGATTGCTCTCCTGAGGGAATGTGTAGTCTAAATGGCTTCTGTATGAATGGTTAAATAATCTCTCCTCACCCTCCATCCCCATGTTTTGATCCTTTGCCTTTTTTTGTTTTTAGTTCATTTTTTTTTAGCTTTTTGGACCCTGCCATTTTGTACTTTCTTTGTGTAAATACGGTAACTTCAGCAATTAGAGGGCAAGGATCTTTTTATTTGTTACAGCAGGGGTGTTTTTATTTTTTATCTAGGAAACTGGTGGACTTTTGATTTTTTTATCCACTGCACTTTTAGTAGTACACCTTAGTGCACTTGTATATAGTTGATATATGTTTGTCATGTATAAAGTTTTGCCTTCTAAAACCCAACCCCAACGTCCCTGTCATAGGAGGTGGCAACAGAATAAAGGACAGGACTGGCAAGCAGTAATGTGTAGGGAAGTTTCATATTATTCCCATTATTCATTTGAAAACCTGTTTGCACATTCCTGGACTCATTTCTGGCTAATGGGGCTCTGGTGAAATACACAAGATTCACTGTGCTGCTACATGGGTTTTGACAGCTTTTTGTAACCTTGGGTAGTTAGTTGTGTAATATGAAGAGCACCAAGAACACGTCTAAAAATGAACTTTTATTGCCAATATTGACAAATTATCTCATTTTATTGTAAAAACCTAAAAAATAAATCATATTGAGACCTTTCTGGAACATTGCCATTTTTGGCACATTTGGCACCATTTGGCACCATTTGGCACCATTTGGATAACGAAAAAGGTTCACCTGAAAAAAACCCTGTAAAATTTGAATGGTTTGAGATATTGACACCAGATTGTTACCAGAGGTAGGCAGCATATTGATGAATCAGATAGAGGAGTCATTTCCTCCATAGCATTTGTAGCTCCCCAGGTAAAAACTCTTAAACTTGAATGTAGGTACCCGTTTTTTAGTTTTTTTATATTTTCTGTACATAAATTGTTGTAGTTAAGTATCAAAAACTGGATTTCTATGAGTTCTCACTGCTTAGTCGTAATACTGCAGGTGTCTGCTTTAATAAAAGCCATGAACCATATTTGTACCATTTATAGTTTTTGAGATAACCACCTTTGTTTGTCACTAGTGAAAACAGGCAAAAATTGGCCTATTTTGCCCTCGGTAGGAAGAGGTTAAAATATGAAATCCAGACTCTGACCCAATGAAATCCATATATTTTTAATTTCAATGATTTTGCACTGCATAATATCCATAATTTGTAGTAAGAAATACTGACTTCATACCTTTAAAATATGAAATCCAGACTCTGATCCAATGAAATCCGTAATTCTTAGGCATAATGATTTTGCACTGCATAATATCCATAATTCGTAGTAAGAAATACTGACTTCATACCTGTAAAATATTAAATCCAGACTCTGACCCAATGAAATCCATATATTTGTAATTAAAATGATTTTGCACTGCATAATATCCATAATTTGTAGTAAGAAATACTGACTTCATACCTTTAAAATATGAAATGCAGACTCTGACCCAATGAAATCCGTAATTCTTAAGCATAATGATTTTGCACTGCATAATATCCATAATTTGTAGTAAGAAATACTGACTTCATACCTTTAAAATATGAAATCCAGACTCTGACCCAATGAAATCCGTAATTCTTAAAGATAATGATTTTGCACTGCATAATATCCATAATTTGTAGTAAGCAATACTGACTACATACCTTTAAAATATGAAATCCAGACTCTGACCAAATGAAATCCGTAATTCTTAAATATCATGATTTTGCAGTGCATAATATCCATAATTTGTAGTAAGAAATACTGACTTCATACCTTTATAATATGAACTCCAGACTCTGACCCAATGAAATCCGTAATTCTTAACCTTTTAATACCAAGGGCAAAATATACCAATTCTCGCCTGTTTTTACTAGTGACCAACAAAGCTGTTTTTCTCAAAAACTGACTACAAATATGGTTCATAGCTTTTATTAAAACAGAGAACTGCACTATTATGACTAAGCAGTCATAATTCATATGCAGACACTTTTTGCTACTTAATTACAACAATTTATGTACAGAAATTGTGAAAAAACAAAAAAAACGGGTGCCAACATTCAAATTTCAGATTTTTTACCTGATGAGCTACAAGTGCTATGGAGGAAATAACTGCTCTTTGTGATTCCTGCCTATCTCTGCTAAAAATATGGTGTCAATATATCAAACCATTCAAATTCTACAGAGCTTTTTTTCAAGTGAACCATTTCAGTTTCCAAAGTTGGCACAAATTGTCCCAAATCGTGCAAAATGGCAAGGTTCCAGAAAAGTCTCAATATGATTCCTTTTTTTAGGTTTTACAATAGAATTTGATAACAGCCAATAAAAGTTCATTTTTAGATGTGTCTTTGGTGTGTTTCATATTACACAACTAACTAGCCTACCCATGGTCCCCAAAAAGATCTCCAAACCCATGTAGCAGCACAGTGAATCTTGTATTCCACCAGAGCCCCATTAGCCAGAAATTAGTCCAGGCAAACGGACCTTATGCAAACAAGATCAAATGTCCACCAGTTTCCTAGATAAAGTAAACCCTGCATAATAATCAACAACAAACTCATCCTCATGTTATCTCTCCCTCATGTTACGTCATGCATAATTTGCTTATTCGTTTACCTGCACAGCCGGCTGTACTGCATACAGAACAATTTACTAATGTGGAACAATAACGTCTAAACAAACACGTCAGACGCCAAAAGAAACTCGGAACAGCTCGTCTCAGACACAAATAGATTGCATAATATCCATAATTTGTAGTAAGAAATACTGACCGCATACCTTAAAAATATGAAATCCAGATTCTGACTAAAAGAAATCTGTAAATATAGCTGCAAGCAGCGATTTCCGGGGACCGTGCGGCATTAGCGGCATTTGTCAAATGCAGAAACTGCAAAATGGTAGACAACTGTAGACAGGTTTGACCCAAAATACTAATATTTGTTTCTAATCAGGGCTTTTGCCATTGCTGATGGTATCTTAACCCGATCCGGTAAGGGCTTGCGTATTAAGTCTTTTAAGTACAAGTGAAACAGTGAACAGTTAATACTGTTAAATTTCTTAACTTTTGCAATAAAAAGGTGTTTCTTAATGTGAAAACAACATTAAAAGAAGCATAGCATTTGCACAATAGTTTTGCCAAACATTAACCTAGCTATTGGTACCAATTTGAAATTGAACCGCTGACCACATACATGGAAAGCCAATACTGAATCCGCTAGGCCAAAGCAGGTTAACAGAAATGAGGAGGCCAAATAAGACTTGTGTGTTTCGGTATCAGATTGTTTTGGCTTACTGACTTCATAATTCATACAGATAACAGGTAATATTGTGAAATTTCCTAGCCTTTGCAATAAAAAGAACATTCTTACAATGACGTGCACATTGTGTGCCTCAAAAAATACTTGGGAACAGGTGGGGATCGAACCACCAACCTACTACACGACAGTCAAATGCCTTAACCACTAAGCTACAGGAACTTTCACATTTGGTATAGTAGGTAGACGGCCTGTTAAGCAGAGATAGTGTACTTGGCGGATGGCATACCTGCCATCCCAACATTTGTATTTCTTTAGTGCCACCACGCAGATTGATTGGGTTAAAACTGCAGGGCTCGAGTCTTGATCTAACTCTCAATCAACCCACCAAGTTTCAGAACTTTATATCAAACGGTTTTAGAAGTACTAGCATTTGTGCGATAAGCCACGCCCAATGCAAAATCCATTGGCTTCTCATTCGGCCAATTTTTGACATACGCCTTAGTAAAGTAATGCGTGTATGTAGGGAAGCGGGTTCAGTACCTTGAACAGGTTTGGTGCAAATTGGTCTAATTCTGTAGGAGGAGTAGCATTTTAAGTGTTTTACAAAAAATGCTAATTACCGGAAAATTGAAGATGGCAGACTTCATGGTTTCTTGAGGCAAATTTGTTGGGCAGGAGTAGCGGGATGTATCCACCAAATTTTGTGACTGTAGATAAAACGGGGCGTATTCAGTGGGCGTGTCAATGATTTTTAGTGAATTTTTAAATATTTTGTTATATTTGCATCGATATAGCGCCACCCTGTGGCTCGATTGGGTTGAAACTGTAGGGGTCAATTCCTCATGTTACTCTTAATAGATCTACCAGGTTTCATAACTTTCTGTCAAATGATTTTGGAATTATCAGCATTTTTGTGATAAGTCACGCCCATTGAAAATTAATTGGCTCGTCATTCGGCCATCTTTTAAAATATCAAAATTTTGAATATAAATTTTATGAAGCATGGTCTAACGAGTTTGTGTACCAGGTTTCATGTAAATTAGCCAAATTTTGTAGGAGGAGTAGCATTTTAAGTGTTATACAAAAAATGCTAATTAGCGGAAAATCCAATATGGCTGACTTCATGGATCCTGGCGGTCCATTTGTTCAGCATGAGCAGAGGGACCTGTACACCACATTTTGTGACTCTAGGTCAAACGGGGCGTCGGGAGTGGGCGTGTCAATGTCACAATATTTACACGTGCACTACAGCGCCACCAACTGGCCTATCGCCACGAAATTTGGTGTGACCTTGTATCATGACAACGTCTAACTACTTGCCAAGTTTCATGCTAATCAGGCAAGCGGTTAAGGAAAAATTCAAAGTAATAAATGAGTACATTTAAGACAAAATGTTGGCAAATTCAAGATGGCGCCCACCAAATTAGTAAAGTTCTATGATCCAAATCCGGCTCTTTGTCACTGTAGCAAGTTATACATCTCTGCAAAGGAACTGTGATTTTTAGTGAATTTTTTTATATTTCTTAATATTTGGAACTCTATAGCGCCACCACATGGATAGATTGGGATGAAACTGTACATGTCTAGTCCTAATGGCACTCTTAACAAACCTACCAAGTTTCATAGCTTTCTGTTAAATCCTTTTGGAATTATTAGCATTTTTGTGATAAGCCACGCCCAGTGAAATTTCATTGGCTCGTCATTTGGCCATCTTTGAAAATATCAAAATTCTGAATATAACCTTTATGAGACATGGTCTAACGAGTGAGTATACCAAGTGTCATCTCAATTGGTCAAATTCTGTAGGAGGAGTAGCATTTTAAGCGTTTTACAAAAAATGCTAATTAGCAAAAAATCCAATATGGCGGACTTTATGGGTCCTTGAGGCAAATTTGTCCAGAATGAGCAAATGGACATGCATACCAAATTTTGTGACTCTAGGTGAAACGGGGCGTCGGCAGTGGGCGTGTCAATGTCAAAAATTTGTCACGTGCACTACAGCACCACCAGGTGTTCAATCTGCGTCATAATATAGAGGATTCAAGAGTTTGGGAATCCCAACAAGCGTGCCAAGTCTGGTGATTCTAGGACAAACCAGCTCATGGGAATTTTAGGTGAAAGGGGAGAAAAGAAAAAAAAAAGAATCTGAACAAAAACAATAGGGTACCTGCAGCTTCGTTGCACGGTCCCCTAAAAAGAATCTGAACAAAAACAATAGAGTACCTGCAGCGACGCCCCGTTTCACCTAGAGTCACAAAATTTGGTAGACATGTCCATTTGCTCATTCTGAACAAATTTGCCTCAAGGACCCATAAAGTCCGCCATATTGGATTTTTTGCTAATTAGCATTTTTTGTAAAACGCTTAAAATGCTACTCCTACAAAATTTGACCAATTGAGATGTAACTTGGTATACACACTCGTTAGACCATGTCTCATAAAAGTTATATTCAGAATTTTGATATTTTCAAAGATGGCCGAATGATGAGCCAATGAAATTTCACTGGGCGTGGCTTATCACAGAAATGCTAATAATTCCAAAACGATTTAACAGAAAGCTATGAAACTTGGTAGGTCTGTTAAGAGTGCCATTAGGACTAGACATGTACAGTTTTATCCCAATATATCCATGTGGTGGCGCTATAGAGTTCCAAATATAAAGAAATATAAAAAAATTCACTAAAAATCACAGTTCCTTTGCAGAGATGTATAACTTGCTACAGTGACAAAGAGCCGGATTGGGATCATAGAACTTTACTAATTTAGTGGGCGCCATCTTGAATTTGCCAACATTTTGGCTTAAATGTACTCATTTATTACTTCTTTGAGTTTTTCCTTAACCGCTTGGCCGATTAGCATGAAACTTGGCAAATAGTTAGAAGTTGTCATCATACAAGCTCACACCGAATTTCGTGGCGATAGGCCAGTTGGTGGCGCTGTAGTGCACGTGTAAATATTGTGACATTGACACGCCCACTGCTGACGCCCCGTTTCACCTAAAGTCACAAAATGCGGTGTACAGGTCCCTCTGCTCAGGTTGAACAAATTTACCTCAAGGATCCATGAAGTCAGCCATATTGGATTTTCCGCTAATTAGCATTTTTTGTAAAACACTACACACTCGTTAGACCATGTCTCATAAAAGTTATATTCAGAATTGTGATATTTTAAAAGATGGCCGAATGACGAGCCAATGAATTTTCAATGGGCGTGACTTATCACAAAAATGCTGATAATTCCAAAATCATTTGACAGAAAGTTATGAAACCTGGTAGATCTATTAAGAGTAACATGTGGAATTGACCTCTACAGTTTCATCCCAATCGAGCCACGTGGTGGCGCTATATAGATCCAAATATAAGAAAATATTTAAAAATTCACTAAAAATCATTGACACGCCCACTGCATACGCCCCGTTTTATCTAGAGTCACAAAATGTGGGATAGAGGTCCGTCTGCTCATACTGAACAAATTCGCCTCAAGGAACCATCAAGTTAGCCCCATTGGATTTTCCGCTAATTAGCATTACTTGTAAAACACTTAAAATACTACTCCTCCTATAAAATTTGACCAATTTACATGGAACCTGGTAAACACACTCCATACACCATGCAGCATAAAACTTATATACAGAATTTTGATATTTTAAAAGATGGCCGAATGACGAGCCAATAAATATCCAGTGGGCATGGCTTATCACAAAAATGCTAATAATTCCAAAACCATTTCACAGAAAGTTATGAAACTTGGAAAGTCTTTTAAGAGTAACATCTGGACCTGACCTCTCCAGTTTCAACCCAATCGAGCCAGGAGTAGCGGGATGTATCCACCAACTACAGTCACATAAGTTGGTGGATACATCCCGCTACTCCTGCCCAACAAATTTGCCTCAAGAAACCATGAAGTCTGCCATCTTCAATTTTCCGCTAATTAGCATTTTTTGTAAAACACTTAAAATACTACTCCTCCTACAAAATTTGACCAATTTGCACCATACCTGTTCAAGGTACTGAAACCCCTTCCCTACATACACGGATTACTTTACTAAGGCATATGTCAAAATTTGGCCGAATGAGAAGCTAATGGATTTTGCATTGGGCGTGGCTTATCGCACAAATGCTAGTACTTCTAAAACTGTTTGATATAAAGTTCTGAAACTTGGTGGGTTGATTGAGAGTTAGATCAAGACTCGAGCCCTGCAGTTTTAACCCAATCAATCTGCGTGGTGGCACTAAAGAAATACAAATGTTGGGATGGCAGGTATGCCATCCGCCAAGTACACTATCTCTGCTTAACAGGCCGTCTACCTACTATACCAACTGTGAAAGTTTCTGTAGGTTAGTGGTTAAGGCATTTGACTGCCGTGTAGTAGGTTGGTGGTTCGATCCCCACCTGTTGCCGAGTTTTTTTTTGAGGCACACAATGTGCACGTCATTGTAAGAATGTTCTTTTTATTGCAAAGGCTAGGAAATTTCACAATATTACCAGTTATCTGTTTGAATTATGAAGTCAGTAAGCCAAAACAATCTGATACCGCAACACACAAGTCTTATTTGGCCTCCTCATTTCTGTTAACCTGCTTAGGCCTAGTGGATACAGTATTGGCTTTCCATGTGTATGTGGTCAATTCCGGCTTGGTACCAATGGCTTGGTTAATGTTTGGCAAAACTATTGTGCAAATGCTATGCTTCTTTTAATGTTGTTTTCACATTAAGAAATACCTTTTTATTGCAAAAGTTAAGAAATGTAACAGTATTAACTGTTCACTGTTTCACTTGTACTTAAAAGATTTAATACGCAAGCCCTTACCGGATCGGGTAAAGATACCATCAGCAATGGCAAAAGCCCTGATTAGAAACAAATATTTGTATTTTGGGTCAACCCTGTCTAGAGCTGTCTACCATTTTGCGGTTTCTGCGTTTGACAAATGCCGCTAATGCCGCACGGTCCCCGGAAATCGCTGCTTGCAGCTATATTTCTTAAGTATAATGATTTTGCACTTCACAATATCCATAATACTTGCATATGAAATACTGACTTTGGACTTTTAAAATACGAAATCCAGACTCTGACCCAATGAAATCTGTAATTCTTAAGTATAATGATTTTGCACTGCATAATATCCATAATTCTTAGAAGGAAATATTGACTTTGTACATTGGAAATACGAAATCCAGACTCTGACACAATGAAATCCGTAATTCTTAAGTATAATGATTTTGCACTTCACAATATCCAGAATACTTGCATATGAAATATTGGCTTTGTACTTTTAAAATACGAAATCCAGACTCTGACCCAATGAAATCCGTAATTCTTACGTACAATGATCTTGCACTACACAATATCCATAATTCTTGCATATGAAATGCTGACTTCATATTTTTTAAATACGAAATCCAGACTCTGACCCAATGAATTTCGTAAGTATAATGATTTTGCACTGCAGAATATCGATAATTTGTAGTAAGAGATACTGACTTCATACCTTTAAAATACGAAATCCAGACTCTGACCCAATGAAATCCGTAATTCTTAAGTATAATGATTTTGTACTGCATAATATCCATAATTTGTAGTAAGAAATACTGACTGCATACCTTTAAAATATGAAATCCAGACTCTGACCAAATGAAATCCGTAATTCTTAAGTACTGTATAATGATTTTGCACTGCATAATATCCATAATTCGTAGTAAGAAATATTGACTTTGTACATTGGAAATATGAAATCCAGGTTCTGACCCAATAAAATCCGTAATTCTTAGGTATAATGATTTTGCACTTCACAATATCCATAAAACTTGCATATGAAATACTGACTTTGTACTTTTAAAATACGAAATCCAGACTCTGACCCAATGAAATTCGTAAGTATAATGGTTTTGCACTGCATAATATCCATAATTCGTAGTTAGAAATATTGACTTTGTAAATTGGAAATATGAAATCCAGACTTTGACCAAATTAAATCCGTAATTCTTAAGTATAATGATTTTGCACTGCATAATATCCATAATTCGTAGTAAGAAATACTGACTTCAAACCTTTAAAATATGAAATCCGGACTGACCCAATGAAATCCATAAATCTTAAGCATAATGATTTTGCACTACACAATATCTATAATTCTTGCATATGAAATGCTGACTTTGTACTTTTAAAATACGAAATCCAGACTCTGACCCAATGAAATCTGTAATTCTTAAGTATAATGATTTTGTACTGCATAATATCCATAATTTGTAGTAAGAAATACTGACTTCATACCTTTAAAATATGAAATCCGGACAGACCCAATGAAATCCGTAAATCTTAAGCATAATGATTTTCCACTGCGTAATATCCATAATTCGTAGTAAGAAATACTGACTGCATACCTTTAAAATATGAAATCCAGACTCTGACCCAATGAAATCCATATATTCTTAAGTATACTGATTTTGTACTGCATAATATCCATAATTTGTAGTAAGAAATACTGACTTCATATCTTTAAATTACGAAATCCAGACTTGAACCCACGAAACCCGTAATTCATGAGAATGATCATTTTAGTTTATGATATCCTTAATTATTGTCGAAGAAATGCTGACTCTTTGAATGAGAGACTCGCAATTTATGAAGTCAGGATTTCTTACACAATCATTCTGTACCTTGCAAGTCATGATTTTGTATGTGATTTACGAAGTCAGGATTTCATGCATATGAAATGAGTCCCTTGACATTTACAGAAAATAAGTCAAGATTTCATGCATATGAAATGAGTCCCTTGACATTTACAAAAAATAAGTCAGGATTTCACATATATGAAATGAGTCCCTTGACGTTTACAGAAAATAAGTAAGGATTTCACGCATATAAAATGAGTCCCTTGACATTTACAGAAAATAAGTCCATTTGTCAAGTCCACATTTTCTACGTACGAAATCGAGACATTGTAATTTACATTTGAATTCCGAATTTTGACCACATTAGGAAAAGTGACATCTGGTGCAGAAAAAATTTGTCCTGAGGAGGCGGAACACAGGGATCTGGTAGGTGTGTAGGGTCTGATGAGCTTTTGGAGGTATGGAGGGGCTGATCCTCGGACTGCCTGGAAGGCGAGCACCAATGTTTTGAATTTGATGCGAGCCATCACAGGTAGCCAGTGGAGGTCAATGAGCAGGGGGGTGACATGGGAGTGTCGGGGGAGGTTGAAGAGTAGGCGCGCTGCTGCGTTCTGGATAAGCTGAAGGGGTCTAATGGCCGATGCTGGCAGGCCAGCCAGGAGAGAGTTGCAGTAGTCCAGGCGGGACAGCACCATCGCTTGGACCAGGAGCTGGGTTGAGTGGGTGGTGAGGAAGGGACGGATTTCCTGATGTTGTGCAGGAAGATCCTGCACGCCCAGGTTACCACTGCGATGTTCTCGGAGAGGGACAGCATGTTGTCCATCACCACTCCGAGGTTCCTGGCACAGGGCGTTGGGGTCAGTGGAGTGTCCCCTAGGGAAATGGAGAGATTGAGAGGGGGAGAGGTTAGAGTGGGAATGTAGATGAGCTCAGTCTTGTCTGGATTGAGCTTTAGATGGTGGTTGTCCATCCAGCTCTGGATGTCTCTCAGGCAAGCGGAGATGCGGGCTGACACCTGAGTGTCAGAGGGTGAGAAGGAGAGAAAGAGTTGAGTATTGTCAGCATAGCAGTGGTAAGAAAGACCATGAGCAGTGATAACAGGGCCAAGGGATTTGGTGTAGGTGGAGAAAAGGAGGGGACCAAGGACTGAGCCCTGGGGGACTCCTGTGGTAAGGGGCCAGGGTGCCGATACTTTACCAGCCCAGGCAACCTGGGAGGAGCGCTCCGAGAGGTAGGACTCAATCCAGGCCAGGGCCGAGCCGCCAATCCCCGCTGCAGACAGGGACAACAGGAGGATGGAGTGATCTACGGTGTCGAAGGCGGCAGAGAGGTCTAGGAGTATTAGCACAGAGGAGAGGGAGGCTGTCCGAGCTGCGTGAAGCATCTCGCTGACGGAGAGGAGTGCGGTCTCCGTTGAGTGGCCAGGTCTGAAGCCGGACTGGTGGGGGTCTAGTAGGTTGTTCTGGGTAAGGAAAGAAGACAGTTGGTTAGAAACAGCATGTTCAATAGTTTTGGAAAGAAAAGGAAGAAGAGATACCGGTCTGTAGTTTTGGATGTTGGAGGGGTCCAGCGTGGGTTTTTTCAGGATCGGGGTGATGTGGGCTCTCTTGAAGGATGAAGGGAAGCAGCCAGAGGTCAGGGAGGAGTTCACCAGAGAGGTCACAAACGGGAGGATATCTGGGGTGATTGCCTGGAGGAGAGATGAAGGGATAGGGTCGAGGGCACAGGTAGTGGGGCGATGGGAGAGTAGGAGGTGGGATACATCGGTATCAGACAGGGGAGAAAAGGTAGAGAAGCAGGGGGGGGACACGGAAGGGGTAGAGAGAGGAGGAGAGTGGAAAACAGTGTCCGTGAGGGGAGGGGGAGTGGGGAAACGGGGGGGGGGGGGCATAGAGAGAGGGGCTGAGGGGCTGAAGGAACTGCGGATGTCTGCGATCTTCTCATCAAAGAAATCTGCGAAGTCGTCTGCAGTGAACGAGGATTGAGGAGCAGGAGGGGATTTGCTGAGGAGGGAGGAGAAGATGGAGAACAATTGACGGGGGTTAGAACTGTATTTGTGAATTTTAGTGTGATAGTAAGTTACCTTGGCAGCGGTGACTGCTGTAGAGAACTGGAGAGACTGGTAGGAGGAGAGGTCTGATGCGTCTCTGGATTTCCTGCCCTGGATTTCCTGCCCTCAG
Source organism: Synaphobranchus kaupii (assembly GCA_029718625.1). Lineage (NCBI taxonomy): Eukaryota > Metazoa > Chordata > Actinopteri > Anguilliformes > Synaphobranchidae > Synaphobranchus > Synaphobranchus kaupii. Next base: position 10,683,314 of record CM056398.1, on the reverse strand, counting down.
AAGACATTTCAATAAATATAATACCAACCTGCGCGGGAGGACGGCAGGCTCGAAAAACTGTTCAGTGGTGGTGTGTGACGTTGGCGGAATGCGACCAATTGCTGTCGTAATGTAGTTCACTTCTTCTTCTTCTTCTTTGGGTTTTAATGGCGGTTGGCAGACCAGCTTAAAGGTGTAGGGACAACATTTCCATTCATTTCACAGGAAACCCAAAAGACATAAGTCTGAACGCATTCCAGTCTGTCGCCCAAATCCTATCCAATTCTCTCTCACTCCGATTCCTCCATCGTGCAGCAGCACAGCTGCACAAACGCAGCACTCCATTTTTGTCTTCCCTTTTGCTAGCTACACAGCTACAAACGTGGATCTCCATTGCACCAGCATCACCGCGGCAGCAGCATCAAAGGCCGCGGAGAGAGACGCAAGTGACGTTAGCTTGCCTACGGAATCTAACCATAGAACTGAATTAACGCAACTCCGATGAGGTGCGTTCCAGCTACGGACAAAGACGCAGGCGATAACCAGACGACCAGCAGAACTCCCTACCAGGATAAGAAAGGCCAAAGGAGACGCCCTGGCCTTCCAGGACAAGCCAGCTATAATCAACTCACCGCGGACTTCAGTAAGACTGATCAAACATCCCAGGCATAGCTTAGGATTTTAGTCTGAATTGTTTATCGGTAATTTGATTTTATCTCGCCTTTGTGCGATAACAGCTGTATAAACAAGCTAGCCGGCTGGCCTACCGTTTCATTGCTAATGTGGTAGTGCTGTTAGCTAACCAAAGCAGGCCTTGTGGTTTGCTCTTTTCTTTAACATGTACTAACATTCGCGCGATATGGTCTCAATTCAACTTACTGTAGATAAATACGTTATTTCGTGAACTTATTTATAGTGACGTCAGATTTGAGATCAATAACCATCATTGTGCCGCAACACAGTTAGCTTACTCCACGTGATTCCTTTGTTCCCTGAACGCACACGTGGCATAGGCCTACACACCGACACACACACACATACACACCCATATGTGCATACACACACATAAATGCTACAATACGCACACAACACAATATGTCTATTTAGTAGAATGTAATATTCATGTTTTTCCTTGTTTAATAAATCTATTATTGTTAAACCTGGTGTCTGTTCTGATATCCTATGAACACAAGGACTGAGTCAACCTAATCATTAGAACGTAATACCTTCAACCATTATGAATTATTAGTTATTAGTGCTTTGATGGTAAATTGACGTAGTAGTAATTATAATCCATAATAATCAAATGAGACTGGTTTAATTTTAACCTAACTTAAGAATAATAAGGGTAAACCTCATTATTCCATAGTTATTGCCTATATTTCTGGCATCCCATGTAAGAGTTTATATACTGTATATACAGAAGCATAATCCTTACAAGGTGCATTACCGCCACCTACTGGACCGGAGTGTGGAACAGTAAATTGGCAGAAAACAAAAGAAAATAAAACAAAACTAACCAAATCTAAACTAAATTCTCTCTATTATTCCTGTCACTCTTAAGTAGTTAATTAGATGATTGTGTACTTTCCATGTCTTTCCTAGCAGATTTCTCAATGAGATTTTGTGTTTTTCATCATTTAGTGCTGATATTAATATTATATTCCCTTTTTTCTTCCTCATACCTATTGCAATCTACCAGTACATGTTTGACTGTCTCAGGTTTATTACAGTGTGTACATAATCTGGTAGGATGCTTGCCTATTCTATGGAGTGTTTGATTTAAACCTGTATGACCTATTCTCAAACGGGCAATAACTTTCTCTTCCCTTGGGCTCCTGCCCCGTATTCCACCTACACCAACATGTTTTTGAATACTGTGAAGATGTCTTCCTGTGTCTATTAAGTCCCAGTATTCCTTCCGAGTTTTACACATATCTTTTATGATAGTTTTAACCTCTGCTTTACTTAGTGGTATTAGTATGTCAATTAACTGTAGTTTTAATGATTGTTTTGCCAATATATCTACTGTCTCATTTCCTTCCACCCCTACATGAGTAGGAACCCAAAGGAAGGAGACATCCAATCCCCTATAATGTAGCCTGAGTAGCACATGAAAGATTTCATACACAACATACTGCCTGCATGATGATTTTCCAGACCTAATGCTTGCAAGTGGTGCTAAAGACGCGATTACGACCAACCTGCGCGGGAGGACGACACTGGACACGATTATGACACGGGGTTGGCTATTCTCTTCCACCCATTGTATTGCTAACAATATTCTAAGTAGTTCGACTGTGTACACTGAAAGATGGTCTGATGCTCTCTTTTTCACTGCTCTCTTTTTCACTGCTACCTCACAATGAGGGATGAAGAATGCAGTCTCCGGTTCTTTTGAACCATCTGTAAATATGAATATCTTGTGTTGGTGTTGTACTATTGTCGATTTTGGTACCATTTTAGGTTTCTCTTTTAATTTTTGCTGCAGACTTGTATCTATTACATTTAGCAGACCCTCTTATCCAGAGCGACTTTTAGCATTTCTTTTACATATATTATCAATTTATACAGCTGGATATATACTGAAGCGATTCAGGTTAAGTACCTTGCTCAACGGCAGTGTCCTTCCTGAGAATCGAACCTGCAACCTTTCAGTTACAAGGCCAGTTCCTTAACCATTATACTACACTGCCACCCGCGAATCTATGCATGGCGTAATGAATCTCCAAGGAGATATAGCTGATGTTGGAACAGTGGGGCTTATTTTTAGATTACTTAGGCCTGCATTTTGTGCCTTAGCATTCCCTATCCACCCAAAACTGAAAAAACTAGACTCATTATGTTCCCAACACTCCTGTAAGATGGCCTTTGTAGGGTGTGATCTACTGTGTCCTTGCAAGTTAACCCAATACGCTAACATAAGCTTGACCCTCCTAATTCGCAGAGGCATTTCCCCCACTTCAACTTGCATTGCAGTTACTGGTGATGTTTTAAAAGCTCTACTACAAATTCGAGAGAGGCTGAGCCTGTTCGACATCAAGCTTTTTAAGGTTGGTTTCTGCTGCAGACATATAAGCTATGCAGCCAATGTAGTTCACTTTAGCATAACGTTATAATTTATATTAATTGCATGTGTGGTTCAAAAATAGCAAAAAGTGTGTTTTTTTGTGGGGATTATCTTAACAAAATGTGAAAATATTTTAAGCTTATATTAACCACAGACCTTATATTTGGCAAAACCTCAAAATCCATCCATATCTACTGCATATCTGGCAGCAGAGTGATGGTTTAAGGCTTGTTTGATACGTCAGACCCGTGATGACTTCGAGCCATTTAAGCCAAACACTACACGACTTTTAAATCTTTACAAAGTCCCGTCCGAGGAGAGCAGCTCACATCTATCGACTCGTTGCGCGATACAGCACACACTAGGCGATTTTAGGAAGACAGAGGAATACTCGGGGGTTGCACATCACACGATTTATACACGATTTATACAGGACTAAAGGGTCAAGAGGTCGAATTTCCGCACACAGTTTCCAAGGCTACATATGGTTAATTTCAAACCGTTTTTTGTTGCGTTTGTTGTGTGCTCGTTCATTGGCTGTTGACATTCTAGTAGAACGATGCGTCACTGCAGGTCAGCCAGGACTCCCGACAAAATCAAACCAGTTTTTGGTCTTAGGCTCTCCCGACGAGGTCCAGACTGGTTCACGACAGAAATAATCATGTCTTTGACCATCTCACATCAAAAGACCGTTCCAGCCGACGGAACCAAGATTTTTTAAAGATTATCATAGGACTGCAAAATTTGTCGGGAGTTCATCTTTGACGTCAGAATCGGGGCAAAAGTCTTGTACTGTGAGCTTGGCTTTAGCCAACCATGTGTTCCATACTGTTCCAGTGTAATTTACAGCTAAATGTAGTCCCCCCCCCCCCCAATTCCCATAGAGATCCATTCAAATGCAGAGAGGTTATAGTATCGCTTGTAGGAGTACCAGAAAATAAGATATCAAGAGTCCTTTGATATTGTTGGGTCACAGACATCAGGAAGTCATGGCATGCAAAGGATATGCGACCAAATTTTAAAAATGATTATTCTACATTATGTTAAACTGTCCAATATTTGATGCCAGAAAATGGGGAGGACAAAAGGTTCTATAATTTCCAAACGGTTCATCCGATATGGATGAAAATACCCTCAAATTAAAGCTGAAACTTGCACTTCAACTTCATTGTCATTGTATCCTTTCAAACTCAAAGTGCTAGAGTACAGAACCAAAATTACAAATATGTGTCACTGTCCATCCAATGAATTATGGCGCTCACTGCATACAAGAGCGTTCTCTGCTGCTGCAGATCCCCAGGAAACCCAAAGTTCACAGTGAACTTATTTTACCCAGTCTTGGCTGATAGGTGTGATGGGGACTTGAATGTATTCATTGGCCTGTCGGACTAGCCTTGAGGTAACTGTATGTATGGCTGAATCTACAGCAGATTGCAATATGCCTCCAACTGAACTCGGAGATGTTCGCAAAAAATGTTGTGCATATAGGGACAGCAGGAATTAGTCTCCAGTTCAGCTGCCAGGAGATGATAGAAGTTTGTTAAACCCAATTTAAGGCAGCATTCCCCTTTGCTGAGGAACAGGTCCTTGACCGATGAACCCTTTTATTATTATGCATTTTTTGATATACACAATAATAATATTTCATATTGTAATCTTGATATTTTTATGCATGTTTGGGCGCACCCCTGTGTGTGTAAGGAGGGCAAACGCGCATTGTGCACATGCCTATGCATATTACTATCTTAATATTGCGCCATTAAAATAACATTGTAACTGTGACATGACTTAAGGCCAGGTTTGTGGTGGTCTTAGCACAAACACTTTCTGGTGTCTAAATCAGCACATTTTAATTGCTATTTAAACAACGTCAGCGCTGGACGGTAAAATGACAACTGTAGCTAAATAAACAACATGGATTATGCCGATATAGAAAATAATGACATCCGGAACCTCGCGTTTGAAAAGACAAAAAGCTTCATTCATGATATTTAACACTTTTTCCAAACAAAGGAAGAAGTTCCAGTCATTAGCTTCTTCACTTCCTTGTTTCGTTCATACGCCGTAATGGTCCCACTCACTTCCTGGAGCATGTGTCAATAAACAAACTGTACAGCCAAAGAAGCTAGCAACAGTTGCTAGTTCTCAGAAAATAGTTATTCAAAATCAAATCAATCAAAAATTGGTTCAAAAGTTTCAAATATTCGGTTCTGGATGTCGTGATTTTATATATCGGCATAATCCACGTTGTTTGCATTCGTTTATGTGCTAAAAGTGTGCTTTTGAGACCTTTTTCACCATGCAATGGAAGTGAATGGAGAGAGAAAAAAACATCATTCTTCATTGGTTTCTGACCACTGGAGTTGAAGTCGGACGTTTACATACACATAGGTTGAAGTCATTAAAACTAATTTTTAACCACTCCACAGATTTCATGTTAGCAAACCATAGTGTTGGCAAGTCAGTTAGGACATCTACTTTGTGCATGACGTAAGTAATTTTTCCAACAATTGTTTACAGACAGATTATTTCACTTTTAATTAACTATATCACAATTCCAGTGCGTCAGAAGTTTACATACACTAAGTTGACTGTCCCTTTTAAATATTTGGTGGCATATACACTGTTCCAGTGTAATTTACAGCAAAATCAAGTCCCACCCCCCCAATTCCCATAAAGATCCATTCAAATGCAGAGATGTTATAGTATCGCTTGTAAGAGTACCAGAAAATAAGATATCAAGAGTCTTTTGATGTTGTTGGGTCACAGACATCAGGAAGTCATGGCATGCAAAACCAAATGATATGCCACCTAAATTTTAAAAGAGACAGTCAACCTAGTGTATGTAAACTTCTGACCCACTGGAATTGTGATATAGTGAATTAAAAGTGAAATAATCTGTCTGAAACAATAGTTTCAGTAAAAAATTTTCAAGTAAAAAATTACTTGTGTCATGCACAAAGTAGATGTCCTAACTGACTTGCCAACACTATAGTTTGCTAACATGAAATCTGTGGAGTGGTTAAAAATGAGTTTTAATGACTTCAACCTAAGTGTATGTAAAACTTCCGACTTCAACTGTAGCTATACAACATTATGTTCAAACAAAGTTCAGTATGCCTTTAACTGCAGCCGAGTTCCACTTAGAGCAGCTGTCAGAAATGCATGTAAGTCTGATGTAAAAGGCAGTGTAAATGAAGCATTACAAATGGTAGTTTAAGAGATATCAGGCTATCATTGATGGAAGTTTTGACAGAGGGTGTTTCCCTTATAACTGAGCATGGAAATCATCCTGTCATAGAAATCAGAAAGAGAAACTCATGAAGGTGAGCTTGAATATTATGACTAATATCGGTGCCAGGTAGCTATAAAACAGTATGTTCAAACAAAGTTCAGTATGCCTTTAATATTCTTCACTGTGGCCCTTCACACCATCTGTAGGTTCAGGAGGGTTACCTTCATCCTGAGAGTCAGTATATCCTTCAGATTTTGTTTTATATTTTAGATATTACAAAGAATATGCAGTATTTTACCAAAGTTCGGCCTACCAAAATTCACAGATAGTTTTACAAAACTGTTTCAAAATTAATTAAAAAACCATGAGTCATATTAAAGGTGCACTATGCAGGATTTTTGCCTTTTGTGTTTACAATCAAAAAAGACTCCTCCTCTGTTCTAAACCCCGCACACCCCCCTCCGTTGAGGCAGAGATTGTACAGTACGGGTAAGAAACACGGAAAAAGTGTCAAATGAAGATAACAAGAAAATAAAATTTTTAGCAACATTCATCATTCATCACGGATGGTAACAGTAATTGGGCAGTGTTATAATGATTAAATTAATACTTTTGAAGTCCTCAGCTCCCCAACATCGACCCCATTATGTATGTATACTTTGGATAAATCCTCTGGTAAGAAGCATGCACCTGGCTCATTGTTGCTGCCGTCTCCGACGCACGCAGTTGTAATTGAAGATTGTATGTTTGCAATGTAAATGTTGCCAATGGTTTCAAGGATTTTAACGTGTAGCCTACTGTTTGATGTAGGCTACATCAAGCTCCTGCGATCATTAAAAACACTCCGAAGCTGTAATCATTCATGCGGGCAGAAATGACACCAGGTTGAGAAAATCAGAAGTTTTAAAGAAGGATTTTATTTCATTATAGGCCTATAACTGTATCAAACCCATTTGCAAGCTTGTGATCTCAGGACCGCTTCCTGTAGCAGTAATAAATTCAGCCAGCTTTCAGCCTGGCTGAAAAAATGGTGTGTTCAGTGTTTGGCTAGCGTTATTCTGAACATTAATTTAGAACTGGGATGTAAAGACGGAATTGTGTGTGGAATAGGTAGCCTAACATAATACTAAAAGATACACACCATATCTTGTCCATCATAGTCTAGCTAATACCATTGTTACGTAAATAATTTTTTATTTACCTAACGTAGCTTGCTGCATACCTCGAGGTAAAACATTAAACATTAACACGTGTCACTTTTCATTCCCTTACTAAACTTGAGCTGTCGCCATTGAAGTAAAGAAATCCTAGGTTGACTCGCTTCTTGAACATGCCCTGCAGGCTTGTTGCTTCGCTGTACCTCTCCTCTTCAGCTTCACCATTGCAGTAGCTAGCTGGCAGTGGCAACAAAGGCCTAATCCCACACAACAGGCTCTGTAGCAGCACCTACCCCTCCCCACACAGAAAAGAGCACCACACCCAGAAACGTTCCGAACACATCTTAGAATAATAAATACAGGCAAGATTTTGGCAAATTTTTTTTTTTTTCAACAGAGATTTGTGGTGCATCATAGATATGACTGAGCATGGTTATTTTATGATATTTTAAAGTAAAAAATCCTGCATAGTGCTCCTTTAATATTCAAATACTATGAACTTGATCCCATCTTTTGAGAGTGAGGACAAAATATGGTAGATCCAGTTGAAAATAATTAGCAAATGAAACCTGTATCAAAACCTGTCTAACTGTTATTAATGGCAGTTTTCTCCAATAATAATAAGGATATTGTACTCCTCTGACTCCATACAAAGTGAAGGGATCCCCCTAAGTCCACTTCCAGCATTGTGTTCTAGTCACTACAGTTGTCCATGCAGTCCTGTGCTCTCTTGAAGACATTGTAGATGCTGACCAAAGGAAACATGGACAGTGCACCAATCAGTGAGCCAGTCTGGATGAAGACCCCACACCACAGTAAAGCAGTGTGTCCCGCCTCATGTAGTAGGGACCCAATCACAACCTTCACATAGGAGAACACGCCCGTGAAGATGATCCATGAGGTCACCTGAACAAACATTATCAGACATGTCAACCCCCTTCTTTCTCTGAAGCATATTGATAAGTTGTGGCTGTTTTGTTTTGTAAATATTGCTTATTTATTGATTATTTCAGCGCTGTACTATTAAAATACAGTTGTATTTTGTGATAACAACAACCCTGTGAACATAAAATATGTTGGTTTTTCCATCTATATGTTTCAGTAATACTCACCACCAAAGAAATTCCAAAAGTGTTACCTAGGAGTGGAGGACAGGGACTAAGAGCAGCAAGAGCCAAGAGGTATGCAGCAAACATCCCACCAACTGCAGACACAGCCCAAAGCCCCATGATTGACCTATAATAGTGAGACAGAGGACAATTAGGCTCAAGCCCATCTAACCACAGTATGCTTTGCTCTTGTTTTGGGGATTCTGACAGTATTAAAGGCATGGCATTTCCTGAAATGAAAAGAAAAAGAGTATATTTTTTAAATTACACCATGCTTGAATTTTGCTAAAGTTGAGTGTAGTTAGACTTAATCTGAGCAAGTTAGTTCTTGGCAGATAGTTATTATATGGACATTATTAACATAATTATGAATTATTAATGAACAAATTATTCATATGGAGTATGTGAAGGAATTTTCTGTTTTACAATGTGTGTGTATTAACATAGAGACAATCACATGATTATCATTAAGCATTTATTATAGTTTTGATTATTAGTAGATCAATTATATTGAATTAAGTAATTAGACAATGTATTCTCTGTGAACACTGAGTAGGCTTCAAGCCGGCCTCTGTGTCTCACTCCCTCTGTGTCTCATCCTTCACAATCTGTAGAGACAAGCAGTCTGAGATGGATGTTTTCATGACTTGGTGTGAAGGTTAGAGGTTATCTATAGACTAAACACCAAGAAATGGATACCCTTGTCTCTCTGTATGTTTAGAAACAGCCCCTTGTGGCAAATCAGTAAATCAAAACTAGATTGTGTATAAATGTCTTCTGTATTCTGTTTTCAAGTTAGAGTGATCTGGTAAGATCCTCTCACTATGGTTTATCTCCAAATAAACTGAAATTATTTTTCTTATTCTATTACATGGTTTTGTTTGTGGTTCTGTTTGAACAGACTTTGTTAAAAGGGAAAAATCCACGACAAGTATTAACATACTCTTTTTAAAAGACCAAAATAATAAGCAAAAGTAATTAATAAAAACATATGAGAAAATACTACATGTATTTTATGTATTAACACTACATGGCCAAAAATATCCGGACACCCCTTGGTCTGGGGATGTTTTTCATGGTTCGGGATAGGCCCCTTAGTTCCATTGAAGGAAAATCTTAATGCTCCAGCATACAATGACATTCTAGACGATTCTGGGCTTCCAACTTTGTAGCAACAGCTTGGGGGAGGCCCTTTCCTGTTTCATGACAATGCCCCCGTGCACAAATCAAGGTCCATACAGAAATAGTTTGTCGAGATTGGGGATGAGTTAGAACGCTGACTGCGAGCCAGGCCTAATCGCCCCATATCAGTGCCCGACCTCACTAATCCTATTCTGACTGAAGGGAAACAAATCCCCACAGCAATGTTCCAGCATCTGGTGGAAAGCCTTCCCAGAAGAATGGAGGCTGTTAGCAGTAAGGGGGACCAACTCCATATCAATGCCCATGAATGAAATATTGGACCAGCAGGTGTCCATATACTTTGCAAGCAGCAATTAAAAGAGCCAAGCACTCACAAATACATATGCAAAAAGCAGACAAATGTATATTCCTAATGAGCAGCTTAGTCAGCCTAGAAAGTTTCAAATGTCTACAAATGTCATTTTTAGTGAATTTTTCCTTTTTTAAAATTTGTTGAGCAACATAGCACCACCTTGTGGAATAATCGGGCCAATTCTTTACAGATGGTCTCAGGACATGTTTTCAATAAACACACCAAGTTTCATTACATTGGGCCTCATTCATGAAATGTGAGCAGAACGAATTTGTGCGTAAGTCGTTTGTTTCAGCAATTTTGCCCGTATTTTGGCATTCATCAAAGTTTTCCTATCTGAGATTTGTTCGACACACAAACAAAATTTACACCTACTCAGGACCACGAGTACAGCATTCGTAAATTAAAAATGTAGCTTCTGAATGTCAGTTATAACATTCATTTATTTTTATTTTCTGTTAAATTCTAAAGACTAAATCTAGCCTTTGCACAATGCAATGCAAGTGCACAATGCAAACCTAATAATAAAAAATTATGCTCCCAGTAGGCTACTATTTTTCAGAATTAAATTAAAATGTTATATGATATTAAATGGTAAGTTCGCTATTTTGGACCTTGGACCCTATTTGCGGTCCGTCTTCCATGAACCTGACCCATGAAGTCCATTTTTTCGCTGATCGGTCCAGTATTGAGTTCGCTACAGATTTCCTGTAGGCTCTCACTGGGCTACAATAGAAGTCAACGGGGCAATTAGAAATGTTATGGAAAAACAACGATAAATGTGCTTTTATAGCTCAGTGTGTATTCTTACGGTCTCAGTATGCTCTCCTGTGAAATGTAGGCTATCGCAAACGCAAACCGAACGTTGAAACAACAGTTCCATTTGAAACAGAACTATTTCTCCGACCGCACTACCTCGCACTGACTTCGGATAACATTACCTGCGCAACTTCAGCCTCTCTCTCTTCTCTTGCTCTCTTATCATCCATCTCTTGTAGTTCCGTGTCCGGGTATTCTGGCTCAAATCTGTAGCCAGTAACGTCAAAGTCAAAATCAAATTCTTCGTCTTCGTAATCATTATAGTCATCCATCATCCAAGTTTTTTTGTGGAAATTGTAGCCTACGTTGCTGCAGGTAAACAAACGCAGACTGCTCAACTAGATAGTTTCGTAAACGGCCGGCACACCTTCCCGCTCCCCTACCCCCGACACATAGTACTCCGCGGGAGCAGCGAAAACAAGCAACAGAGAAATGCTTACTTCCAAGCCATGCCAAGCACGTAAAAATGTTCGGATTGAGATACATTTCACAGGAGAGCATACTGAGACCGGTAACAATACACCCTGAGCTTTCCGTCTCATTTATTGTACATGAAAGCACATTTATCGAACATTTCTAATTGCCCCGTTGACTTCTATTGTAGCCCAGTGAGAGCCTACAGGAAATCTGTAGCGAACTCAATACTGGACCGATCAGCGAAAAAATGGACTTCATGGGTCAGGTTCATGGAAGACGGACCGCAAATAGGGTCCAAGGTCCAAAATAGCGAACTTACCCTTTAAATACGCTAATTAAAACACACATTTAACCAATGAATGAAATTTTCCTAAAAAAATGGCTTACAGGTCTGTAGCCTAGGCCTCGACTAACATTACCTCTGTAGCCAGCGGTCTGTAGCAATGCCTGATCTTGGAGGAGATGTGGCATGGCGTCCTTTGGAGAGAACGCATCTTTAGGATCGCGCTTATTTGTTGGCTCAGGGTGATGAATTGGCTGGTTAGTCCTTTTCTGGTTTTTTAAGAAATTGACAACCTGCCCAATGTTATCGGTGCCATAGACTCTACTGCACACGCGTAGTAGCCTCAAGGCTCCATCCGAAGGTACGTCTGCATAGCCTATATGAATACAGTGGTGTCAACCCATACGGTTTGCCCTGTGTTACGAAATATAAGCCTATTTCTCAATGTCCAGGCTTGGTGGGAACAATGACTGCTTCATTCTGAGAGGAACTTCACTTGAAACTTGTTTGGAGATCGCCGATGTGAGCGCTCAAAGAATCACAATGCTTGAGAAGCGACGTGGAGATGGCCACTTTTCTACTCGACCGGTAAGCTAACACGTTAGCTAGCAAGTGAACTAATGTTATCAGATAGGTGATCAGACCGATCATATAATGTTAACTATTTTCTTGCTTGTTGAGCTGGAGTTCATAATTTATTACAGCATGACTGAAAATAATATTTCTATGGCATTTTGCTTTTCTCTTATCTCACACTGAGACATTAGCCTTAGATAGCTTGCTACCCAGATAGCGGGCTCCCGGCGTAATATGCTGCCGGGCTGCTAGCTGTTTGCGAGAGGTCATCTAGCCTTGGTCCGAAAGGGACCCGTTAGCGACCGGCAGAATCAGCTGGCGGGCTTCTAGCTGTTTTGCAGCTCGGTTTACCAGTGGAAATCTATAGGACTCAGAGGTCTGCTGGTTCGACAGAGACCCACCAGCAAATCTGCAGTTCTGCAGTTCTGCAGGCATCAAAATGGCTGGAGAGTAACACCTGCAACACCATTAGTGTGCTGGGCGCTAGCTTAACTCCACTCGCAGACCACTGCCAACTCACCAGATGCAATCCTCCGGCTTATTTACTAACATTGCCCCGCTGACGCATCGCTGGCCAGCGTAGACTGACTAGTGGTCCGATATCAGCATGCTATCTCAGTAACGTTAGCTAAGTTATGTAGCTTACTAATTAATTATACTCTTGGTTATAGCTCCGTTGCATGCCGTGTAACCTCCTTGGTGAAAACACGTCTTGCAATCTGTCTAATCCATTACTACAATCTACCCACAATCCTCTGTGTCAGAGACAGCAACTCTGACCATTAGGCTGAAATAGCTTCTTGGAAAGAGTGAATCCATTAGCTATATTGACATTAAAAAACATGTCTACACATGTAGAGCTTCACATTTCATTTGCCAGGTTCCCACCCACTTCTGAATTGTTTTAAGAACTGTTAATATTTTTATTTATATCTCAGAAAAGTAAAGTTTAGCTGAGAGCGGATGATAGTAGGTTACGGTTAGCTAATTAATAATGGCAGTGGACTCGTATGACAGTTAGGTTTTGCTCCCGAGAGGGTGAAAAACCAAATAAAAACCTCCCGTCAGCAAGAAGGTGGCCATTAATTAGCTAACCGGCTGCTAGCCGAGTGCTTAAAAGTGGAAAATTCCCTCTCTGCCCCTTAGCGGCAACAAAGATTTTTACCTTAAGAGTGAATCAGTCTAACCGGTTTGATATGGATTTTCCACCAACTCTACCTCCAAAAAGGAAATGCGTGCCTACAGCAGGCACACACAGAGCAGCAGTTGAAGTAGCACCTATGCAGAGGGAGTGACTTGCGGAAAACCAGACCCGTGGTAGCATTGACTTGCGTTGAAATAGCCTGAAAGACTCATACAGGAGCAGATAACGCTGGCAGCAGGCAGGAAGTGAGCGACAAAATGAAGTCCGGTTTTTGCCCCTTGCTTTTAGAGTGTAAGCTATGCACCAACAGTGCCCCGCCAGCACCAGTTGCAGACACCACATACACCAATGCAGCCTCCAAATGCATATAACACGCACACAAATGCCGCTTTTTAGCTTCAGAGCAGATAGCGCACACACATATTTATTTTAGTTAGCTGCAGAGAGCACGTAAGCTAAAGGTCTTCTGCACTGGCCATACTCATGTACAAGAATAAATCCCATGTTGAAAAGAAAATGCAAGCTCTATTTATTGTTCATAAATCTTTATTGTTCATAAATCTTGCACATCAAATTCTACATTTATTTTACAAAAAGCCAGCATTTTTTTATTCTGACTCCAGCCATTATGTAAGGCTGCTTTTGCTTTAGCTGCATTGAGCACGCATTGAGAAATACAAAATGTGAAAACGATTCCTGCAGTAATGCAGCATTTACATTTAGTCAGTGCGCATGCTCTGGTTCCAAAAAGCACCATAGTCTGACATGGCAGCCTCCATGAATTGGCTTCAAGCGCCAATGAGCAGCTCCCATAGGAATCCACGGAACCGGCAAGACGTCTCCAGTTCGTATACATCTCTATGATACTGCTACCATGTGAATGAAAGACTTTAGATTTGACAAGATATACAACTGGCGCTTTGCCCTATTGTTTTTTATTTTTTGCACAAGGGGAAGTGATCAGGCATGCTTATTAGTGTTTTCAGTTAGCTTAGCAACTGAAGGTACATAACGTAGCCTATGCTTAGAACGCACGCATTAGACCGGCACTAAAAAACTCAATTGACCTCCGATCATTCAATGTGCGCCTGTATTCTGTCTAATAAATTCCAACTGCGGACGTTCCAGCCCCGAAGTTGGAACTCTCGCTCCGCCTACCTCCTTAGTGTGAACACAGCATAGTTGCTAGCCGTCTGATGGTAAATGGGGGTATGCAGCTTTAATGAGGGTTCATGGGTAGTGTAGCTTTTTAAGAGATCCTGATTGGTCCGTGCGAGTGAGGGCAGACGGAAGGAAAACAAACAGTCAAGAACGAAGTTAGTTAGCGTGAGTGCATTTGCGGCTGGTTTTAAGGTCTCTCCCTCTAAACTGTAAGCTGTACAATGTTCATTGGTGTAAATAAAGAAACCCTGCGTCCTCACCATTCGCATGGGACCATAACATTTATAAGTTGGGCATTACCCTGAAGCTGTGAGCTAGCAGCTCGGTCCTGAAACCGGAAAATAGTACGCCATTAGCAACTTCAGGTCCCCCGTGTCTCCAACTACGGCTCAGAGGTTAGACGGGAAAAGGTGGCTAAAGGTGGCTAGGCTACAACAACAACAACAAGTATATCTCGGTAATAATGTGCAACATAACGTTTCCCAACGGGATACAAATACCAAACATTTAACACGACAAAACAGCAGCAGTATAAACTAGCGAAATATCCCGAATTAGTCACAGTTACGTATTAGCTTTTACGAACCTCCTGACAGTAAATTTCCTAACGAGTATCGTTAGCCTAGCTAATCAACCAACATCCACAATGTAAATTTACCAAAGTCCCATTTTACTGGAGGGCGTCAGAAAAGCGCAGTAGCCCATGTAAACACATTTAATGTTTTAAAAGCAGATTGTGTAGCTCCCGAGGGCTCATGTAAAACATTATGTTGGGACAATTGACTACAATGGAACTACAGTCCCGGCCATGACACCGGAAGTGACGCATTTTGGCGCCCCTCCTGGCTGTAATTTCAAACTTACAATAGCCAATACTGTAAGCCCTGGAAATGCACGTCACTCACCCGAGGGATAAAACTACGGGACCCCCCTGAGTTCGCTCTCTCTGGCGTGTGGTAACTCACTGTATGCATCAAAAGAGACCATTCTACTTCGCGAACTAATTCTTTAATGTTTTAACCCTTGATCACGGTTATAGTTTTAGATCTTAGAATCCGAAGTACGTGCACTCATAGAACCCGACAATTCTGTTGGAGACTGCTATTATACGGGCAGTTCGGGAATTCCAGTTCCAAGGACGACCGGATCTCTTTGTGACTTTTTGTCGACACAAATTCCTCCGCGAGGACTCCGAAAGGACCATGCCTCAAAAGACACTTGGACATTCGCCTGGACCTGCGTTTCCAAGTCGTCCAACCCGGGACTCCCCTTCTTTTTCCCCGACGACGGTCGGACGAACTCTACCAACTGCAGTGTCTGGTCTCTCATGAGATCGGACCTCAAGTAAGGCCGTATTATCTGGGCACAGATTAGCTGATACCGATATGATGCTTGTGTAATATATTGATTGCATTTTATTCGGATAGGATTATGCTAGGCAATAACTGTGTGATTTTACTCGTTTTGTTTTGAGATATGATGTGTTGTTATTTTCCATAACTGTATACCCTCGCTACACGATTAACTAAGTGTTGCCATACTGTATATATATATATATATATATATATATATATATATATACTAAGTGTGATTCCCCTCTTTCGATCTAGGCATGATAACATCCTAATTCGAGACTAACCGTAATTTGATAACTGGATATTTATAATGCGCTTCCCCAAGTGCTAATAGAGATAAATCCTCTATAATCAACCATGGCTCGACTAGTGATAGAGGCATAATTCGGCCTATTAAGAAAGTGCCATATCTTCATACGGCTTGAGTAGGCTCGGCCTGAGCGTGCTGAAGCTGAATTCATACTTCCCTCCTTCATCCGCCACGCGTACCCGCGTGTCCGTGTTTCACCTCCATCTTCCTTTCTTTCCCTCTCTCTCTCTTTGTCTCCGCCATGTGCGCCCGCGTGCACACGCATCCTTCCCTCCTTTGTGTGTTCTATATATATATCCAAATCACCCCGCCATGGGATATAACTGTTTATTACATTGTTATCCTTTTTGTAATAAACTATATTATTTGCATCTGGTGTTTGGTGTGAATATTTCAAGCATTTATAGAAAGTCACACTCACAGAACAAATATAAATCTCCCGTAATTCAACGTGGAGCATTGTTAATGTTTAATAGTAATTAGACTATACATTACTTCCACTAGAATAACCGGGTACTCCACAATGCAATTCCTTTAGCGGAATGCGCTGCTTCTTGTTCTAGGGCGTTATACTTACATGAGACTGATTAATACATATAAATTATACCTTTGACCCTACAGTTACCATGCTGATGTATTTGGCTACTAACAAAATGATAGCAACAACTGGTTGGCAAATTTTGAATAAAACACATTGAAGCAACCGAGCTAAGGGGATAATAGAGACCGGTTACACGGATGTTCCGCACGTCTTAAATGGTCATGTTGAATTTGGCGTCAACTTAGCTTTACATGACATAGGAATCCGCTTCTGATAAACTCCAAGAAGACCTCCGCCTTGACGAAAGCATAGGACGGCAGTCACGCAGCAGAGCTTGCAACAGCACACAAGCTAGAATATCCGCGCAAAAACAACCGTGCAAAACATTTTAAGCAGGGCAAGCCTAGGTTAATCTAGGCATGGCTAGCAGCAAGCAGTACAGAGAGAACTGATTCTTGGCTTAAAAAGGGTGCTCCATTAGAGGTGTGTGCATGTGATTGGTTGAGTATGGGAAGCGTGATTGCTAGCCGGCCATGGTCGGCTGGACACAGGAGGACAGACGTAGGACAGAAAGACATTGGATTAGAAAACTCAACACCATATTCCCAGGAGGATTAAACAAACGCTGGTAAAACTTCAACACAAGAGGGACCAAATTCTTCCTACTTAAAGGCTACAGTACACTGAATGGCCAGTGCAAACTTTTCTTTCCCAAGGGGCCCTCATAAGGGGTAACTTGGGAAATAAAGATTTTTTCCTAAACCTAGAATGAAGACTAGATACATAAAGCTCTCTTATACCTGTACTAAGGAAGCACTTCAACACACCTGATTAATCAGAAACACCTGTGAAGCCATTTGTCCCAAACATTATGGTTTAAATGGAGGGGGCTATGTATAGTGCTGCAATTTCTACATGGTGAATACAAAATGTATAAAAAATACCCTTTAATAACTTGAGAATCTACACTTTAACCACATGTGAATTGTTAGACTACAACTCAAAAATTGTGGAGTACAGAGCCAAACCAAGAAAAAATATGTCTTTGTTCCAAACATTATGGAGGGCACTGTATATTAAGAAAGTACAATTCCAGATACGTATATCCACATGAAGTTGAAGTCGGATGTTTACATACACTTAGGTTGAAGTCATTAAAACTAATTTTTAACCACTCCACAGATTTCATGTTAGCAAACTATAGTGTTGGCAAATCAGTTAGTAAATCAGTTAAACTACTTTGTGCATGACACAAGTAAATTTTCCAACAATTGTTTACAGACAGGTTATTTTACTTTTAATTCACTATATCACAATTCCAGTGGGTCAGAAGTTTACATACACTAAGTTGACTGTGCCTTTAAATTTTTAATATTTGGTCACATATCCTTTGCATGCCATGACTTTTTGACGTCTGTGACCCAACAACATCAAAAGACTCTTGATATCTTATTTTCTGGTACTCTTACAAGCGATACTATAACGTCTCTGCATTTGAATGGATCTTTATGGGAATTGGGGGGTGGGACTTGATTTTGCTGTAAATTACACTGGAACAGTATGGAAACACACGGTTGGCTAAATGGCTCTAAGTCATCAAGGGTCTGACGTATCAAACAAGTCTTAAATCATCACTCTGCTGCCAGAAATACAGTAGATATGGATGGATAACTTAAAGGGTTTCTTCTCCTGACTTATTTTTCCATAGAGTTTAATAGGAAAATTTGTCAGGAGAAACAACACTTAGTGATCCATCCATATCTACTGCATATCTGGCAACAGAGTGATGGTTTGAGGATTGTTTGATACCTCAGACCCTTGATGACTTACAGCCATTATACCAATCATGTATTCCATACTGTTCCAGCATAATTTACAACTAAATCTAGTCCCACCCCCCAATTCCCATAGAGATCCATTCAAATGCAGAGACGTTATAGTATCGCTTGTACCAGAAAATAAGATATCAAGAGTCTTTTGATGTTGTTGGGTCACAGACATCAAAAAGTCATGGCATGCAAAGGATAGTTTGTTAACATGAAATCTGTGGAGTGGTTAAAATTTAGTTTTAATTACTTCAACCTAAGTGTATGTAAACATCCGACTTTAACTGTATATACACAAACACACAGAGATACAACACTTACCTGCAGAGGACAAACATGGCTATAAAACAGGCAAGGGGGTTAGCAATATTTCCAAGGACGACTGACAGGTGAAAGGTCATGGTACCATAGGGTAGACAGGAAAAGCTTTGTACTGAGGGCAGTATTCCATTTGTTAGAGCATTTGAGATGCCCAACAGCACAAGTAAGTAGATGTTGTGTGACGTCCAGAAGGTTTCAGTAGTAAGGGGCTGAACCTGGTCATTTAACCCTTCTGCACCTCCATTCTGTAGAGGGTGACTCTCTTCAAACTCCTCTCTAGTAGTAGAGGGGTCTGCACCTTTAGCATCTTCTGCAGCTGGCTGAGCAGGTACATGGAATGTCAGTGCCAGGAAAGAGAGGCCTGAGAATACAAGCATGGCAAACAGGAACCAGAAGAAGTTCTGGGCAGGAAAATTTGCCTTGAAGTAGTATGGCTCCAGGGTGCCATTTCCCGTGGTGCTGTTGAGGCATTCCAGCTTTCCCATACCCTGTCCCAGTGCCACCACACAGGGAAACAGGGCACTGAGACCCTGGCCAACAAAAAAGGTACGGATGTACTCTGGAGGAAACCGAAACATGAAGGGCAGGAAGGTAACATTGGATGTACAGCAAACAACTGCCAGCACAAATACCAACAGGAGATAAGGCACAGAGTGAAGCTCCCCAGCCACACTGACCACATGGGACCAGAAAATGGCCAGAAAGGCAGATGCCACAATGGCCAGCACCTGAATAATGCGGATAACTAATTGTTCATTCAGCCTTTCTGGTGCAAAGTGATGTATTACAGTCACAACCACTGGACCAAGGTTTCCAAAGGCAATTAACACAGAGAGGTAGGCAGGCAGGTTCCAACCTGTAAGAAAGTTAAAAAAATATATGAGTGAGTTATTACATTTGTACAGTACACTCATAACTAAAATGTCTTGGGTTAATATGTAAAAATGTATTTCCATTGATAAATCAAAATGAATAGATTTTTCAGGACCCCAGAATAGAAATCTATAAAAGTTCAATTTACATTTACAGTATCAAATACTTGGTGATAGAAAAAAATATGCCTAGCTATATTTTACAATGAGAGTCCAAAAAATGTTTGTTTGCAAATTAAAACAGAGAAACATAGTTCACACTGACCTTCAGGCAGAACATTGACCATGACTGGCACCTCAACCCACAATGAGTTGACAGAGATCCAAGAGCCCATTCCAAAGAGGGCCACAAGTATGTGTGTCACAGCTCCAGAGTTCCACTGATAATCTGCCATTTGTACACTGGGAGGGGAAAAAGTTATATACTTGATAAAGTATTCCCTCGGGGTAAACTTTACTGAAGACAAGTTCCATCCTTTATTATGGGTGGTTTACCTCTTTAAATGTAAATTACAGATAAATAATATTCCCAATTGCAACCTCAAAGAACTTAATTATATTAATTTATTGAAAGTTACAGATTTTTAGGACAAATCCATATAATAAATTGGTATATATATATATATATTAAGGTTGTCACAATATTCCATTTTCATATCGTCGATTTGCCTTTAAGAAATATTGTGATATTCAACATTATCGTTCATATTGGGATGGCAGGTATGCCATCCGCCAAGTTACGGCTTGGCGGGGCATGCCCCATACCTATACAGCACCGAGTTTGGCACTTTTCAGGGTTTCCTACAGAAGTGACCACGATGACCATAGACTATTTTCCACAAAAACAATGTGCAACTGTTAAGTACTTTTCATTTCTTAGACTGTTATTATTTTCACATTAACACATTAACGGATTTTTATTGCAAAGGCAAAAGAGGTTTCCAATATTAACTGTTCAATGTTTCACTTGTATTTCACTTGTACTATATCACACCCTCCCCAAACCGGATGCTAGCTCTTGTCTGGTTGGGGAGGGTGTTACGCTCTGTTCTTGCGGTCATGACTGACTGACTGTGGAACCCGAACCTGAACATACCCTTGCCTCGGCCAACATTTCTTTATTCATTAATTTCTTCACTTCAGCTCTGTTCACTTTATCCTTTTCACACATAACACAATGTCACCATAAAATTAACTACTAGGAAAATTAAGAGTTTAATTAATAAGCTGCAATTGGCTACATGTTTTAATCTCACACAAATGCCAACAAAAATATTCGTCTGTATGGAGCTGTCCATTCCGCAGCGGTCTTGTCTGACTCACTGTGGAAGCTGAACGTTCAACGCTCGCCTCGGCCAACATTTCTTTATTATGTCTTCATTCATTTCTTCACTTCAGCTCTGTTCAGTTTATCCTTTTTACACATAACACAATGTCTCCATAAAATTAACTACTAGGAAAATTAAGAATTTACGATAATACATTAAGAATTGACGATAGCCTACTATAAACAGCAATCCCTTAAGACATCGGATTTATAAACCTCCAATTCCCTAAACATATATGATTCATGGTTAGTCACTTTAAAAAAAATTACTATAGCTTCCGAACATTGCTCTAGTGTACGGTACTCTGCAGACAATGTATCTTACTGCAAACACTTTCAATTATAATTATAATCAGAAGAATAATCTCTGGTAGGCTACTTTCTTAGTTTCTTGCTGGCTAAGATTCCTGGGAAATATGCGTTGTCCAATTAAGCGTGTTAGCCAACGTTAGTTTTGCCAGAGAAACGTCAGTCAGCTGCTAGTCAGGAAGCAGGTACAAGCTAAAAAGGTATCCTACAAGCTTTTTTTACCTTCGAAAAAAAATCACTGCGAAGGTATTATGCTGTGCTTATGAAGTTCGGCAACTCGTAGCCCAGACATGGAAGCTTGGAGTTACGCATCCGACAAGCCAGTGTTGAATAGCCTAACGTTATTTCTATAGAATACTAATATGCCTATTTTACAACTGTATTTCCATATTTCTAGGCTGTATGTATTTCTTTCAGCTACAATGTGTTTGGGTCTAGCCTATTGTGCATGCATAGTCTCCATATAGACTTGGTTAATTAATTTACATGCTTCTTCATGATCCATAGTTCAGGTTGTGCTGTTCATTGTATTCCATTAGACATTAAATACAGCTCATCTACAAACTCTTTTAATGTAATTGTGGGAGAAATGTTATCATTCTCGTCAGTAGAGGGCGTTATGGTTATGCGAATGTCTGCATGCATTTATTTGGAATGCATGTAGGCTACTATTCTGCATGCATGTCTCTCTTGATGTCATTATCTTCATGCATTGTTCATCATTAGTTAGCTACCAAAAATAAGTGATATCTGAACAAAAACGTCTCCGACGTAAAGAAAGCCAAGTTACTCACGAATAGCCTACAGAGCGCTGTCTATAAGTTCTTAATTCCAACTTGGAAAAACTAGGCCTGCCTTTAAAAGTATTGATATCAAAATGTGGCCAAGTTACAACTAACAATATTGCCTATCGTAGCTCACACTAAATAAACTAGCTCTATTCCAAAGCAATGCTATCCAAACTTTCCTAAATTATTTAATGCAACTTGGCCCTGTGTTTCTTCATCTTACCATCTCAAGAGAATGTGGTCAATAAAACTGTATGTTCCACATCAAACTGCAAAATGAGAATAATTTATAGTGGAAATACTCTGATTCAGATGTGTTGCACTTAGACATTAAACAGAAAAATTACTACACTATAGGGCATGTTTGAATAATTGTCTGCATCCACTGCTTTGGGTCTATGAAAAGCACAGAACGAATAAAATGTATTATTATTATTATTATTATTTATTGATTTATTTATTTGGAATATTTGGATTTCTATCAAAACCTGTGTGGTCCTACAGAGCATAGATATCCTTGTGTTCACAAAATTCTGTTCGCAAATATAACTATTATTATGTTAAGAAAATTAGTACTATTACTTATTTTCTATCATCTGACCCACAAACATGTCTGGATACGTTTGTAAAAATGCCATGTGTACGCTATTTTAAAAATATTACTGATTTTTATCTGCATTTATTTATTCATCCCCCCTTTCTCTATTTTACATGATGTTTCTTGATATAAATATCTGCTTGTGAATAGTAAAGAAATCTGTAGCAGCAGTTAACATTTTAAAACCTGTACATTTTCTAAAGTAAACTTGCCAACAAAGTATAACCGTATCCTTTCTGGAGTGTAATTATTCATCAACTGTTAACAACATTAATTGAAATCATATGTTGTTCCATGAGGCACAATCTCTTCATATGCTAAGATGAAGAAACACAGGGCCAAGTTGCATTAAATAATTTAGGAAAGTTTGGATAGCATTGCTTTGGAATAGAGCTAGTTTATTTAGTGTGAGCTACGATAGGCAATATTGTTAGTAGTAACTTGGCCACATTTTGATATCAATACTTTTAAAGGCAGGCCTAGTTTTTGCAAATTGGAATTAAGGACTTATAGACAGCGCTCTGTAGGCTATGCGTGAGTAACTTGGCTTTCCTTACGTCGGAGACGTTTTTGTTCAGATATAATTATAGTGGATTAATGACAACGTGAACAGAAGTAATTACCACGTGTGGCAGCATTGAGTTCTAATTGCAGTAGCCTTAGCGTTGCTTCTGGATCCGTGTACTTTTTGGCCAATCGTTTCCCGTTTCAGAAAAAGAAATCAAAAAAACAAGAAACGAATGGTTATGCTCTATTATTTTAAAAACAGAAAAAAAACGAGAATCAAATGGTTATTCATTTTGGATCCATGTATAAATGAATGCCAACTGCAACATCCCATACTGTCACTCATCTCACAAAACAGTTTTTTTCTCGTATCTTAGCTAGACACATCATACACGTTTGTATGATGACAAACATTATGATGATGAGCGCCCGTCAATTTATTATGTTTCGAACTATGTCCACAAAACAATGTTGCGATACAATGTTTGCTGCTATGTCTGCAGCATATGACAAATAATTTATTGCCATCTCCTGTAGGTTCTCATAGGCATAATGTTATAATGCACTCATAATGACTGTGTAGTTGTCGAAAATGTTTTATGGGAAATGTTTGTTGTATTCCCATCGTTAGTTGTGACGACATTTTAATGCATTTATGGCATGTTACCTTGTCGACATTCGCCGATTCTCCGTTATCATTGGGTTTGTAGCTGAAAAATTCCCAGATTGGCGAAGTGGTGTTTTAATTTGAAACAAGATCAGCTATCTTCTCTTGCTTTCTCTTAACTAATGATGACGATCAGTCACGAGATAGGATAATACATTGGGTACGTTTACATGCACAGCAACATGATTCTCTCCATAATCGGCTCTGTGGAAAACGTAGCTACTAACGGCTTCCCGTTGTAAGGACAAAAATGATCCACCCGTCAAAAATTTACGTTAGTAGGCTATTATTATTATTATAGCTAGATAGTAATTATTATAGCTACTTATGTATAGCTAATTGCTAGTAGTGGTTGATTTATATTATTGTACTAGCTAGCTATACCGATCTCTAAATCTGGTGACTTTCCCGAAAATTTCAGTTATTTAATATGCTAGCCACAAACTAGCTAGTACAAACACAAGCACGTAACACTGAACAATATATTTTCACCGGTGAAATGCAAATTTAATAATAAAATTCTGGAAGTGAGATGCTGAAGGAACCCCAGGCATAGCAAATGTTGACGGGTGGAATCATTTTTGACGTTACACCGCCTCTTCTGCCTGACATGCGTAGTTTTGAAAAGCCGAAAGAAACTGGAGAAAGGTGTTTACATGCTCCAAAAAATCAAAAGTTTGGCCAAAAAACCAGGGGTGTTAATCGGGTTTCGAAAACACGGATTATGACCTTACATTATCGGATAAAGGTGTTTACATGACCATTTCAGTAACCAGAGTATTGCCATAACCGGGTTCAGATCGGAGTATTAGTGTGCATGTAAACGTACCCATTGACACCGTGGCTGTTACATCTATTGCACTAGCCCTCTCTACAAGGATGAAAGCAAGGGATCAGACGTTGTAATTTGATCCTACATCCTACCTTCCAATGGAAATTGGAAAATCGATGTAATAACCATCCTCACTCTGCTGTTAACATTGCGCATTAGATAATTAATTAGTACCGGTATACAAATAGGCTAATGGTAACAAAATAAAAAATAGAGAACAAATAATAAGAACCAAATATAAAAAACAAAGCATACAGAATTTGGTGTGAGGCATCGGAACTAAAATAGAAAATGGAGCAGGAAAGGATGCAATGCTCAGATTTGTCGGGCAGGTTGCTGATTTTCGACACACTATTCTAATTTCTTGAAATACTGTTTTGGGGGTTTTCTGGAGCTGTAAGCCAAAATTAAGAAAAATGAAACAAATAAAGGCTAGAAATATTTCACTTTGTGTGAAATGAATCTATAATCTATGAAAGTTTCACTTTTTGAATGGAATTATGGGAAAAAAAAAAACTTTTCCATGATATTCAAATTTTTTGGATATATATACGTATATATACAAGGCGTCTTGGGAAAGAAGCTACGAGCTTGGCACACTTGTTTCTGGACATTTTTGCCCATTCCTCTTGGCATATCCTTGCAAGCTCCGTCAGGTTCGATGGGGAGCATCGGTACACAGCCATTTTCAGCTCTTTCCACAGATGTTCAATTGGATTCAGGTCTGGGCTCTGGCTGGGTCACTCAAGGACATGCACAGACTTTCTCCGAAGCCACTCCTTTGTTCTCTTGGCTGTGTGCTTCGGGTCGTTGTCATGTTGGAAGTAAACCTTCGCCCCAGTCTGAGGTCCAGAGCGCTCTGGAGCAGGTTTTCTTCAAGGATCTCGGTGTACTTAGCTGCATTCATCCTTCCCTCTATCAGAACTAGTCGCCCCATTCCCGCTGCTGAAAAAACATCCCCACATCATGATGCTGCCACCGCCATGCTTCACTGTAGGGATGGTATTAGCCAGGTGATGAGCGGTGCCTGGTTTCCTCCAGACGTGACGCTTGGTATTCAGGCCTAAAAGTTAAATTTTGGTTTCATCAGACCAGAGAATCTTGATTCTCATGGTTTGAGAGTCCTCTAGGTGCCTTTGGCAAACTCCAAGCGGGCTGTGATGTGCCTTTTACTAAGGAGGGGCTTCCGTCTGGCCACTCTACCATAAAGGCCTGATTGGTGGAGTGCTGCCTGGATGGTTGATCTGAAAGGTTCTCCCATCTCCACAAGGATACGCTGGAGCTCTGTCAGAGTGACCCCTCGGGTTCCTGCTCACCTCCCTGGCCAAGGCCCGTCTTCCCCCGATTGCTCAGTTTGGCCGGGCGGCCAGGTCTAGGAAGATTCTTGGTGGTTCCAAACTTCTTCCATTTACGAATGATGGTGGCCACTGTGCTCTTTGGGACCTGTAAAGCTGCAGACATTTTTTCCGTACCCTTCTCCAGATCTATGCCTTGACACAATCCTGTTTCTGAGGTCTGCAGATAATTCCTTTGACCCCATGGCTTGGAGTTTGCTCTGACATACACTGTCAACTGTGGGACCTTATATAGGCAGGTGTTGGCAATCCCCAATCATGTCCAATCAATTGAATCTATGACAGGTGGACTCCAATTAAGTTGTAGAAACATCTCAAGCAGTATCAGTGGAAACAAAATGCACCTCAGCTCACTTTTGGGTGTCATATCAAAGGGTGTGCACACTTGTGTACATATGATATTTTACATGTTGATTTTAATAAATTAGCACAAATGTCTAAAAACCTGTTTTCACTTTGTCATTATGGGCTATTATACTATGGGCTAAGGGTGTGTACAGATATGTAACCCCTAAATAACCTATTTTTGTCAGTAAAATAAAATTGCATATATTCTAAAAACCTGTTTTCACTTCGTCATTATTGGCTATTGTGTGTAGATGTTTGAGACAAAAATGAACTCAATCTATTGTAGAATATGTCCTGTAACGTAATAAAATGTGGAGAAGGTGAAAGGAGTGTGCAGACTTTCCGGCTTGACTGTATATATATATATGATTATAACAAGGCTAAAGATATAACATTTTTTATGTAGACAAAGAATTAAAAAAAATAATACATCCACAGAGCTTGCGGAAAGGTGCAGAATAAAAGTATTGCTTTTCCCTAAAAAATAATGATTGTGAATTTATCATTACAAAAAGTTTTTTATGGGCCGCAAAAGAGTGTGGTGTTTATCTCTGTCTAAGATGTCAGAGTTTGGTTCCCGCATCTAGCAAAACTCGTGAGCCAGTAGTATTACGACATTGGTACCGCACCCATCTCTGTATCAGGAGTCTCAGTTGGTTGCCAGTTAGCTTGTACAACAGTGATGGCTAAATTGATGGCAAGCGCCTGGCTCCACTGCCGGAGCCCTCAACCAGCAGTAGACCCAAGAAACCCCGGTATCCCTCCCAAGTCCTTAATGACACACGAACCGGAGTAAGAAGAGGGTCAACATTGGTTCAGCATTTGGTCATTGGAGTGAGCTGAAAGAATTGCAATGCTTGAAAAGTGACGCGGAGATGGCCACTTTTCTTCTTGACCAGTAAACTACACATTCGCAACAAGCAAACTATCAGACGATCAGAAGTGAACTTATATCAGATAGATGATATAACGTTAGCTATTTTCTTCCTTGCTAAGCAGGAGTTTGGACCGTAATTTATTACAGCATGACCAAAAAGAGTATTTCAATGGCATTTTGCTTTTCTCTTATCTCACACTGAGACATTAATAATAATAATAATACCTTGCATTTATATAGCGCCTTTCTCGATACTCAAAGCGCTTACAGCGATGAGGGGGAAACTCGCCTCTACCACCACCAATGTGTAGCACCCACCTGGGTGATGCAGCGGCAGCCATTTTGCGCCAGAATGCTCACCACACATCAGCTGAGGTGGAGAGGGAGAGAATGATTATTAGCCAATTAAACTGGGGGATGATTAGGTGGCAGATTGAAAGAGCCAGGTTGGGGATTTAGCCAGGACACCGGGGAAAACCCTACTCTTTGCGATAAGTGTCATGGGATCTTTAATGACCACAGTGAGTCCCTCGGTTTAACGTCGGACCTCGGTTTAACGTCTCATCCGAAAGACGGCATCTCCCACAGCACAGTGTCCCCCATCACTGCACTGGGGCATTGGGATTTATTTGACCAGAGGGAAGATTGCCCCCTACTGGTCCACCAACACCACTTCTAGCCACACCTGCTTAGCTTCAGCAATTCAGCAGGAGCAGAGTGCATGGTGGTATGGCTGCTGGCAGAGTTTGGTAGCTTGCTAACGTTAGCTATGTTAGGTAGCTAGCTAGTTTGCTAGAGAGAAACCTGACAGGCAATGACAGCCAAACAAGGCAAACTGTCAATAGTCATCAAACTTGCCCAACTACCTAGGGCAGCCTTTTGGACCGGTTGTGTGGTGGATCGAAAAGTCCGATAGTTAGCTTGTAGTGTTGTAGATTACTGTGGGAGAAACACAGCTGAAGATATTAGCATTTGAAGTCGACTGTTTAGAAATTGGATGATGGGAAGGTCAAAAGAGGTGAGAAAGTTAGCCTCCTTCCTCAGTTTTGAAACAACTACTAGCTACTATCATGACAACATGTGTACACAAAGATGCAGGTGCAACGAGTCAACCTGGCAACTAGTTGAGGGGGGCGTGTGCTTTGAGTAACAGCAGTTTGGGATGTGTTGTTATGAAATGCAATCTCCATATGAGACACTAGATGGGGTGAAAAGCTATATCTATAGCCTATGTTCAACAGCATTACTATTTATAAGAACAGGGCTATGGAGATGTGATAGATTTTTGTTTTTAGGTTTGAAAATCATATATAAGCACTTTTTTCACATTGATGGATAATTTGTTACCTTTGAAACAAATATAAACTTAAAACAGCGGGCAATAGTAGCAGCTAGGAGGTTTTGTTTTTTAGTTTGGTTAGTTTTTCAGTTACCAACATTAATGTTAAATTAATTTATGGGAAACTCCTGCAAAATATGAGTCTGTACCGCCACCAGACAATCCTGCAGACAAACCATTTCTTGGCACAGGTTACACGCGAATTTAATATACACTTAACAAAATTCCAGTCCCACTCTGAAGGCCAATAGTGGCTCCTGGAACTGCCGATCAGTGGTACAAAAAGCCGACTTAATTTCAGCCTGTGTCTCCTATTGATCCCTTCAATTCCATGCTCTCATTGAGACTAAGATCTAGAGTGATGTGAAAAAGATAATCCATTTAAATTTTATGGCTTTATATATTAGGACATAACTAACCCTCATCTCACCAAGTCCTAACAGTAGGCCTACATAAATCTAAGTGACCCGGCACAGGATTCACATACAGTCAAACCGGAAAGTCTGAACACTCCTTTCACCTTCTCCACATTTTATTACGTTACAGACATATTCTACAATAGATTTTGTTCATTTTTTGTCTCAAAATTCTACACAAAATAGCCCATAATGACAAAGTGAAAATAGGTTTAGACATTTGTGCTAATTTATTAAAAATCAAAATGTAAAATATCATATGTACACAAGTGTGTACACCCCTTTGATATGACACCCCAAAAGTGAGCTGAGGTGCATTTTGTTTCCACCGATACTGCTTGAGATGTTTCTACAACTTAATTTGAGTCCACCTGTGATAAATTCAATTGATTGGACATGATTGGGGATTGCCAACACCTGCCTATATAAGGTCCCACAGTTGACAGTGTATGTCAGAGCAAACTCCAAGCCATGGGGTCAAAGGAATTATCTGCAGGACCTCAGAAACAGGATTGTGTCAAGGCATAGATCTGGAGAAGGGTACGGAAAAATCTCTGCAGCTTTACAGGTCCCAAAGAGCACAGTGGCCACCATCATTTGTAAATGGAAGAAGTTTGGAACCACCAAGAATCTTCCTAGACCTGGCCGCCCGGCCAAACTGAGCAATCAGGGAAGACGGGCCCTGGCCAGGGAGGTGAGCAGGAACCCGAGGGTCACTCTGACAGAGCTCCAGCGTATCCTTGTGGAGATGGGAGAACCTTTCAGAAGATCAACCATCCAGGCAGCATTCCACCAATCAGGCCTATGGTAGAGTGGCCAGACGGAAGCCCCTCCTTAGTAAAAGGCACATCACAGCCCGCTTGGAGTTTGCCAAAATGCACCTAGAGGACTCTCAAACCATGAGAATCAAGATTCTCTGGTCTGATGAAACCAAAATTGAACTTTTTGGCCTGAATACCAAGCGTCATGTCTGGAGGAAACCAGGCACCGCTCATCACCTGGCTAATATCATCCCTACAGTGAAGCATGGCGGTGGCAGCATCATGATGTGGGGATGTTTTTCAGCAGCAGGAACGGGGCGACTAGTCCTGATAGAGGGAAAGATGAATGCAGCTAAGTACACCGAGATCCTTGAAGAAAACCTGCTCCAGAGCGCTCTGGACCTCAGACTACGGCGAAGGTTTACCTTCCAACATGACAACGACCCGAAGCACACAGCCAAGAGAACAAAGGAGTGGCTTCGGAGAAAGTCTGTGCATTTCCTTGAGTGGCCCAGCCAGAGCCCAGACCTGAATCCAATTGAACATCTGTGGAAAGATCTGAAAATGGCTGTGTACCAACGCTCCCCATCCAACCTGACGGAGCTTGCAAGGATATGCCAAGAGGAATGGGCAAAAATGTCCAGAAACAAGTGTGCCAAGCTCGTAGCTTCTTTCCCAAGACGCCTTGAAGCTGTAATCGCTGCCAAAGGTGCAGCAACCAAGTATTAGGCTAAGGGTGTGTACAGATATGTAACCCCTAAATAACCTATTTTTGTCAGTAAAATAAAATTGCATATTTTCTAAAAACCTGTTTTTCAATCTATTGTAGTATAAGTCTGTAACGTAATAAAACATGGAGAAGGTGAAAGGAGTGTTCAGACTTTCCGGCTTGACTGTATATGTCTCTCACACGGTGATTTCACAGATAAAAGATGTAAGAAAATCACTATCCGGTCAAAATTGAGTTAATACCAGAATCGCATTCCTGAATATCAAATCTACCGTTCACCTAAATTTTTAAATTCAAATAGTTGTGTAAATATGTGAAATTTTGTGAAATATAATGGCTAGTTAGACTTCCAGAGCCCACCACACATAAGAAATAACTTTGACTCACCGAAAACGTTCAAGTCCCAAACAAAACTTTTGCGTGTTCAAACATGTCCGTTATTGATATGGCTTGAAAGATAGAGACCATACTTTATCGGTCTCTGTGATGAAAATGTGCAATATAACATAATCCTGATGCTCTAGTGTTATAAAGTATTCATTTTTAATGACAGAAAATACCATTCTTTTCTTCTTCTGTTGTCCAAAATGAGCTATTTCTCTTCTTCTACGGAGTAGAAATGTGGACAGTGCGGTGAGGCTCATGGATATTGTAAAACAAACTAGAAAGCATCACCCAGCACAAGATGTATAAAATGGGATTCTTAGACTCAGAAACATGCTCACATTGCACAATGAACATCCCAGACAATTATTTCCACTCCACCTGGCTCTGCCCACCAACTCATCACTTCTGGAAACAAGTCACTGACAGAATATCACTTATTATGAGCTGTAGCATCCCACTCTCTGTCTACTGGGAGACCTCTCTGTAATCAACCCACCAATCCAAAACACTAAATCCATACTCATCGCATTAGGTATCGCCAAGAAATCTATCCTCTTAAACTGGAAAACAAGAAACACTTTAAACTTCACACAATAGCTAAACTGTTACACTCTCCGTTCCCTCTCAGTCCCCATCCCTGTTTGTGCTCCGTGTTTTCCTCTTTCCCTGACGTTTCTTGTCTTGTTTTTATGTTTCCCTGTCTGTCTTCCTTGTTGTGCAGGCTGGGCGTGGTTTCCCTCCTCGTTTCACCTAAATCACTCTCGCTATTCCTCTGCCTATCACATTCCTTTCCCCGTTTGCATTCCTCACGCCATGGGCGGAGCGTCAGGGGGTGCTGGGTGTGCGGCTGTCCGCGGGCCCACTGATCTAGAGCACGGGCCCCAGCGCAGGGTGCAACGTTTAACGAGAGCGCGATTGACAAAGTTAATATCAATACATTGATGTCTAGGAACAATCGTACTAAAGTAAATAGTAGCGCTCAACTGTTTATATACCACATATTTCACAGAGAAAATACGGTCACGGTTGGTAGTAAATTAGATAATTATGACTAAAATAAAATAGTTAAATGAACATATAAATATGATATTTTGTGTTACCTGCAGTTATTTAGTACGCAAACAGTTATAGCATGCAGATTTATGAGTGAATCGTAGCATCCAAATGAATGTCGGGTAAGGTTACGGTGTCGCGTAGCTGTGAGCGTAGCCTACAATTCCTCCCAGTATAATTTTTCCCACTTCCGGGTCCGTTGCTTGACTGTACGTCTCGCTAGCTACTAGCAACTAGCACTGAACTGTGTTGATTATACGCTCTATGCTTGCCAGAAATCTACAAGTGGTTTGATCATTTTCAATGTCTTTGTTCAATTGGCCTGTAAATAAACATTAGCTAGTTATACACTCGCATTAATGAGAGACCAGATACCGAAACATGCGTCCGTCGCAGATCTGGCTAAAATGCTCATTGTAGACCACCCAGCAGTGGCCTCTACATTCAGTGAGGTTTGCACGGCCTTTCTATTATTTCTGACTCTTCCGGTCACCGTTGCGACTGCCGAGCGCTCCTTCTCCAAACTGAAATTAATTAAAAACTATTTGAGGAGCACAATGGGACAGGAGAGACTGCGTGGATTGGCCACGTTGTCAATCGAAAATGATCGAGCCAAGAAGTTGGACATAGGGCGTATTGTCGATGACTTCGCGGAGCGCAAGGCTCGTCGAGTGCCTTTTAAATAGTGGTGAGTAGCCTTGATATATTTATGAACTGGTCGGCCGCCGTGCCAATGTTTTGTCTATATTAATATGTCGCTGTGCTGATTTTATTGGACAATTTTTCTAATAATTTACACTAGGTGTTTTTATGCTTGGGCTATTTATCAAAGTAACAAAACGCCATGATTTCTTCGTTACCGTTGTGTGCTGTGATCGCTGTCAGTGGGGCTGAACTTTCGCTAATGAGGAAACATTACCGCTGGCTATGTGTGCGCTGTTATGCTGTGTGCATAGTAGGTTGGAGTGGGTGGGGCCCGTTCGTGCGTTCTGCACCAGGGCCCGGCGTCACGATGTTCCGCCACTGCCTCACGCCCTTGCCTCCGCTCAATCACTCTCGCATATGTTCTCACGCTGCATTCACTCATTAGTTCATTAACTTCACTATATTTTCTCCCGGCGTTCTTTGTCTGGTGCCAGTTCGTTAAGTCTTGTTCGTTGTGACTCTGGTCTTGTCTAGTTTTGGAAATCTAAAGTCATCGTCTTGCTTTGTCTTGCTAAACTAACGCTTCAGTCTTTTGGTCTTGCTGAAATCAACGCCTTGTCTGTTGTTCTGCTTACCCGCCAGCCTGCAGCCATCTCCTTGTTCCACTCCATGCATTCCTGTCTCCCGCATCCTGCTCTCCCTCTGCCAAGCCAACCCAGGATTCAGCCACTATCCAGCCCCTTTGCCTGCACCCCGCTCCCGCTCTGGCCCAGTTTTCGCCAACCCAGGATCCAGTCCCTTTCCCTGTTCTCTCCCTATACTTCTGGAGTTTTGGACGAAGTAATAAACGCTCTTCGTGAGCATTATTGTATTCTGTCTCTGAGTCGTGCATTTGAGTCCAGTCCCTACCCGGATCCTTAACATAAACCGCCTGAAAGAATAAATATCCATGGAAATAATTTCACACCAGCAACAAACTACAAAAACAATTTGGGCCCCCTTCATAAACTCACTAAATTTGCCTGTTAACTAATACCCCCCCCCCCCCCCCCAACTCACAAGCATATCCACACATACCCAAAACTAAAAGCACTCACCATACAATACCATAACCCATAGTCCATAACAATTTAACCCCTCCACAATTAAGCAAGATCATTTTCATGGAATGTATTCATTTATTTTTTATTATTATTTTTTATTTGTGTGTACTTAACTATGTATTATTATTATTATTATTGTTGTTATTCTTGTTATTATCATTACTATTGTTATTATCATTATTTTCTCTCAACACTATCTCTACCATTATTATTATTATTTCTTTTTTATGGATTTAACAATGTATTATTATTATTAGTGTTGTTGTTGTTGCTATTATTATAGTTATTATCATTATCTTTCAACACTATCTCTACCATTATTATTATTATTATTATTATCATCATCATCATCATCTTCCCCATCATATTGTTCATATCACTCCTGTACTACTTGTCTTCCCTTTTCTCCTCTTTTTCTTACTACCTGCTTACCTATCTGCTCACCTGTCTGTCTACCTGCCTGTCTAATTCGTGTTAGTGTGATCACGTTGGTGTTGGGGAGGCGGGAGGGAAAGGGTGGTGGGGAATTGACGGGTAGGGTTGGAGTAGTGACTTGACCACTGTTTGTAATGTATGTAAAACTTCAATAAAAAAATAATGAAATAGAAAGCATTTCCAAAGGAAATGCGTGTGATTGCGGTGCTGCTGAACAGAAGGAACATGACAGCTCAGAATAGGCCTACATAACTAGGTCTACAAAATGTGGGCAAGATAGCATTATGCATGAAGATTTATGTTTCTTATAGAATCCAATGTTTTGGAGAGCTGTCGTTGAAAACATGAACTGTCGACTGTTCCGTGCACTCACTCATTTGGGACGTGCATATTGTTATTGTCAAAAATAAATGTCAAATCGTGAGGCTCGAAATACTGTACTGTCGGCTTACTGATCTCGGTCCTATGCATAATTCAATCAGTTAGCAGTTAATATTGTTAAATTTCTTAGTCTTTGCAATAAAAATAACTTAATTTATGTTAAAAGAACATTCTTAGCATAACGTGCACAGTGTGTGCGTCAAAAATAAATGTTAGTAACAGGTGAGGATTGAACCACCAACCTGCTACATGGTATTTATGAAGTAGGCGTTAGAAAAGTAATGCATGTATGCTGTCCTTAACCAACTGTCTGTTTTTCTCCACCAGAACAACCTGCTTGACCCGCATCAGTCTGGCTTCAGAACCGGCCATTCCACCGAAACTGCTCTCCTGGCTGTGACTGAGGCACTCGCCACTGCTAGAGCCTCCTCCCTCTCCTCTGTTCTGATTCTCCTTGACCTGTCTGCGGCATTCGACACGGTCAACCACAAACTCATCTCCACACTCGCTGAGATGGGCATTTCTGGAACTGCCCTCTCTTGGTTTGTATCGTATCTCACTGATAGATCCTACCAAGTCTCCTGGAAGGGTTCCGTCTCTGCTCCCCGTCCCCTGTCTACAGGAGTCCCGCAGGGATCTGTACTGGGTCCTCTGCTGTTCTCTATGTATACTAAGTCTCTTGGCTCAGTAATCCATTCACATGGCTTCTCATACCATAGCTATGCTGACGATACTCAACTCTTCCTCTCTTTCCCTCCCTCTACCCCACAGGTTAAGGAGAGGATATCTGCTTGTCTGACTGACATATCTGAGTGGATGGCTACCCATCACCTGAAGCTCAACCTTGACAAGACAGAGCTCCTCTTCATGCCGTACAAGACCTCCCCACTACATGACCTCTCCATCACCGTTGATGGGACCGTGGTGGCTGCCTCCCGCTCTGCAAGGAACCTGGGGGTGGTCCTGGACGACCGGCTGGACTTCAAAGAGCACATCAGGGCGACGGCACGGTCCTGCAGGTTCCTCCTGTACAACATCAGGAGGATTCGACCGTACCTGACCACCTACTCCACCCAGCTTCTTGTCCAGACCATGGTCACCTCACGCCTGGACTACTGCAACTCCCTGCTCGCAAGCCTACCGGCCTGCACCATTCTGCCTCTTCAACTCATCCAGAATGCAGCTGCCCGGCTTGTGTTCAACCTCCCGAAATTTTCCCACGTAACCCCCCTGCTGAGGTCTCTCCACTGGCTGCCAGTTGCAGCCAGGATCAGGTTCAAAGTTCTGACCCTGGCCTACACTGCAGCCAATAGGACAGGCCCCGCCTACCTGCAGGACTTAATCCAGAACTATGTTCCTGCTCGACCACTTCGCTCTTCTACAGCAGGGCGACTGGCACTTCCCCCCCTCCGTGTCAAAGGCTCTCGCTTTTTTTCCACATTAGCACCTCAGTGGTGGAATGAACTTCCCATTCCCCTACGTTCTACTCCAACCCTGCCTGCATTCCGTCGAGGCCTGAAGACACACCTCTTCAGACTCCACCTTGACTGATATCCTCACCTAGGAATATCAGTTCCCTGTTCCCTGTGTTTTCCTGTCTGTTTATTATAGTTTATAATAGTATTTGGAATGTTTTATCATAGTATAGTTTATAATAGTATTTGGAATGGTTTATAATAGCATAGTTTATAATAGTATTTGGAATGGTTTATAATAGTATAGTTTATAATAGTATTTGGAATGGAAGTGTGGTGTTGCTGATTTGCCCACAGCTTACTGTGAACTACAGTCAACGTTCATTGCTAGGGATAGCTGCTACATTATGCAAAGGATGTGCTTTGCCTCGTCTGTTCTGTAATGATGATGATGTCTCTGTACGCACTTACTGTACGTCGCTTTGGATAAAAGCGTCTGCTAAATAAATGTAATGTAATGTAATGTAAGGCACGTGAAATGAGGCATTGATAGTAATTCAACAGAAACTATGAACGGACGGACATTGTTTTTTACCGAACTAGTAGTAAACTGCGTCATACAATTAGCAAGCACACTTTTAGCATGCTAGCAAGCGTCGCTTTCATCAGTGGAGTTTAAAAAAAATCGTCATTTACATGAACCAAAACATAAATGAGCTTACCTATTTCATGAATTGTGATTTCATACACAATGTAGTTGGCAATTACACACAGCAGTAGCCTAGTAATAATCATACATATAAAATGTTCTGAAATGCAGCAACATCTCTCTTCCTGCTTGTGGAAACTAGTAGGCTACATTGGGTGCGACGTGCTGGCGTAAAACAGGAAGACTGCCGTAGAGCACCGATCAACTACTGAACCAAATACTTGTGTGACTTCATTTAAGTAGAAATAAGTGCATAAAGGTGGCCTACTATGAAATGCATCGCCATTCTGTGGATAGGTTACATTCACACTGAAAAACAATTATTTCCCACTGTAACATCTGAAATCAAATGTGTTGGTAATAAATATGTCCTTTCGAAACAGTTGGTGAATAAATTCATTCATGCATATTCACATAACATTACTGAAACAATGATAGCTGCCAAGACACAGCATACAACATTTGAAGTACTTTGGTCATTTAGTTATAGAGTTATGGGCAATTTCACATTTTTGCCTGCAATAGTGCCACCTATTGACGAAGCAAAAATATTTTTACAGCCAGCTTTGGATTGACATGCCAAACATAAATACAAGATGGCGCCGACCCATGTAGTACATAACTATGTTCCAGGTCAGGGTTTTTGTCAGTGTAGCAAGTTTTCTGCAAAGGAGCAGTGATTTTTAGTGAATTTTAAAATATATTTTTAGGGGACCGTGCAGCGAAGCTGCAGGTACCCTATTGTTTTTGTTCTGATTCTTTTTTTTTTTTTTCTCCCCTTTCACCTAAAATTCCCGTGAGCTGGTTTGGCCTAGAATCACCAGACTTGGCACGCTTGTTGGGATTCCCAAACTCTTGAATGCTCTATATTATGACGCAGATTGAACACCTGGTGGCGCTGTAGTGCACGTGACAAAATTTTGACATTGACACGCCCACTGCCGACGCCCCGTTTCACCTAGACTCACAAAATTTGGTATGCATGTCCATTTCCTCATTCTGAACACATTTGCCAACAGGACCTATAAAGTCTGCCATATTGGATTTTTTGCTAATTAGCATTTTTTGTAAAACGCTTAAAATGCTACTCCTCCTACAAAATTTGACCAATTGAGATGAAACTTGGTATACATACTCCTTAGACCATGTCTCATAAAAGTTATATTTGGAATTTTGATATTTTAAAATATGGCCTAATTTGGTGGGCGCCATCTTGAATTTGCCGACATTTTGGCTTAAATGTACTCATTTATTACTTCTTTGAGTTTTTCCTTAACCGCTTGGCTGATTAGCATGAAACTTGGCAAATAGTTAGAAGTTGTCATCATACAAGCTCACACCGAATTTCGTGGCGATAGGCCAGTTGGTGGCGCTGTAGTGCACGTGTAAATATTGTGACATTGATACGCCCACTGGCGACGCCCCGTTTGACCTAGAGTCACAAAATGTGGTGTACAGGTCTCTCGGCTCATGCTGAACAAATTTGCCTCAAGAATCCATGAAGTCAGCCATATTGGATTTTCCGCTAATTAGCATTTTTTGTATAACACTTAAAATGCTACTCCTCCTACAAAATTTGGCTAATTTACATGAAACGAGGTACACAAACTCGTTAGACCATGCTTCATAAAGGTTATATTCAGAATTGTGATATTTTAAAATATGGCCGAATGACGAGCCAATTAATTTTCAATGGGCGTGACTTATCACAAAAATGCTGATAATTCCAAAATAATTTGACAGAAAGTTATGCAACCTGGTAGATCTATTAAGAGTAACATGAGGAATTGACCCCTACAGTTTCAACCCAATCTAGCCACGTGGTGGCGCTGTATAGATTCAAATATAAGAAAATATTAAAAAATTCACAAAAAAATAATTGACACGCCCACTGCATACGCCCCGTTTTATCTAGAGTCACAAAATGTGGGATAGAGGTCCGGCTGCTCATACTGAACAAATTTGCCTCTAGGAACCATCAAGTTAGCCCTATTGGATTTTCCGCTAATTAGCATTACTTGTAAAACACTTAAAATACTACTCCTCCTATAAAATTTGACCAATTTACATGAAACCTGTTAACCACACTCCTTACACTATGCATCATAAAAGGTATAAACAGAATTTTGATATTTCAAAAGATGGCCGAATGACAAGCTAATAAATATCCAGTGGGCGTGGCTTATCACAAAAATGCTAATAATTCCAAAACCATTTCACGGAAAGTTATGAACCTTGGAAGGTCTTTTAAGAGTAACATCTGGACCAGACCTCTCCAGTTTCAACCCAATCGAGCCACGTGGTGGCGCTATTGAAATCCAAATATAAGAAAATATTTAAACATTCACTAAAAATCATTGACACGCCCACTGCCGACGCCTCGTTTGATCTACAGTCACATAAGTTGGTGGATACATCCCGCTACTCCTGCCCAACAAATTTGCCTCAAGAAACCATGAAGTCTGCCATCTTCAATTTTCCGCTAATTAGCATTTTTTGTAAAACACTTAAAATGCTACTCCTCCTACAGAATTTGACCAATTTGCACCAAACCTGTTTAAGGTACTCAACCCGCGTTCCTACATACACGCATTACTTTACTAAGGCGTATGTCAAAAATTGGCCGAATGAGAAGCCAATGGATTTTGCATTGGGCGTGGCTTATCGCACAAATGCTAGTACTTCTAAAACCGTTTGATATAAAGTTCTGAAACTTGGTGGGTTGATTGAGAGTTAGATCAAGACTCGAGCCCTGCAGTTTTAACGCAATCAATCTGCGTGGTGGCACTAAAGAAATACAAATGTTGGGATGGCAGGTATGCCATCCGCCAAGTACACTATCTCTGCTTAACAGGCCGTCTACCTACTATACCAACTGTGAAAGTTTCTGTAGGTTAGTGGTTAAGGCATTTGACTGCCGTGTAGTAGGTTGGTGGTTCGATCCCCACCTGTTCCTGAGTTTTTTTTGAGGCACACAATGTGCACGTCATTGTAAGAATGTTCTTTTTATTGCAAAGGCTAGGAAATTTCACAATATTACCTGTTATCTGTTTGAATTATGAAGTCAGTAAGCCAAAACAATCTGATACCGCAACACACAAGTCTTATTTGGCCTCCTCATTTCTGTTAACCTGCTTAGGCCTAGTGGATACAGTATTGGCTTTCCATGTGTATGTGGTCAATTCCAGCTTGGTACCAATGGCTTGGTTAATGTTTGGCAAAACTATTGTGCAAATGCTATGCTTCTTTTAATGTTGTTTTCACATTAAGAAACACCTTTTTATTGCAAAAGTTAAGAAATGTAACAGTATTAACTGTTCACTGTTTCACTTGTACTTAAAAGACTTAATACGCAAGCCCTTACCGGATCGGGTAAAGATACCATCAGCAATGGCAAAAGCCCTGATTAGAAACAAATATTTGTATTTTGGGTCAACCCTGTCTAGAGCTGTCTACCATTTTGCGGTTTCTGCGTTTCACAAATGCCGCTAATGCCGCACGGTCCCCGGAAATCTATTTATATTTGGATCTCTATAGCGCCACCACGTGGCTCGAGTGGGCGTGTCAATGTCAAAATATTGTCACGTGCAGCACAGCGCCACCAAGTGGCCTATCACCACCAAATTCGGCGAGGGCTTATCGGATGATACCTTCTAATGCTGTGCTAAGTTTCATATGAATCAGCCAAGCGGTTAAGGAAAAACACAGAAAAGTAATAGATGAGTAAATTTAAAACAAAATGGCGGCCAATTCAAGATGGCGCCAACACATGTAGGACATATCTATGTTCCAAATCAGGGCTTTTGTCAGTGTAGCAAGTTTGAAATCTCTGCAGTGGAACAGTGATTTTTAGTGAATTCTTAAATATGTTTTTATATTTGGATGTCTATAGCACCACTACGTGGATTGATTGCATTAAAACTGCAGGGCTGGAGTCTTGATGTGACTTTTAAAAGACCTACCCAGTTTCATATCTTTCTGTTAAACGGTTTTGCAATTATTCGCATTTTTGTGATAAGCCACGCCCACTGAAAATTTATTGGCTCGTCATTCGGCCATATTTTAACATATCAAAATTCTGTATAAACTTTTATGGAGTATGGTCTATAGAGGGTGTATACCAAGTTACGTGCAGATCGGTCAAAGTTTGTAGCAGTTTTAGCATTTTAAGTGTTTTACAAAAACTGCTAATTAGCGGAAAATCCAATATGACGGACTTTATGGGTCCTTGAGGGAAATTTGCTCGTCATGAGCAGAGGGACCTGTACACCAAATTTTGTGCCTCTAGGTCAAACGGGGCGTCGGCAGTGAGCGTGTCAATGTAAAAAATTTGTCACGTGCACTACAGCGCCACCAGGTGTTAAATCTGCATCATAGTACAGAGGATCCAAGTGTTCAGCAATCCCAACAAGCCTACCAAGTTTGGTGACTCTACGCCAAACCAGCTCACGGGAATTTTAGGTGAAAGGGGAGAAAAAATAAATAAATATAGCTGCAAGCAGCGATTCCCGGGGACCGAGCGGCATTAGCGGCATTTGTCAAACGCAGAAACCGCAAAATGGTAGACAACTCGAGACAGGTTTGACCCAAAATACAAATGTTTGTTTCCAATCAGGGCTTTGGCCATTGTTGATGGTATCTTAACCCGATCCAGTAAGGGCTTGCGTATTAAGTCTTGTAAGTACAAGTGAAACAGTGAACAGTTTATACTGTTAAATGTCTTAACTTTTGCAATAAAAAGGTGTTTCTTAATGTGAAAACAACATTAAAAGAAGCATAGCATTTGCAAAATAATTTTGCCAAACATTAACTTAGCCATTGGTACCAAGCTGGAATTGAAACGCTGACCACATACATAGAAAGCCAAGATTGTATGCACTAGGCCAAAGCAGGTTAACAGAAATGAGGAGGCCAAATAAGACTTGTGTGTTGCGGTATCAGATTGTTTTGGCTTACTGACTTCATAATTCAAACAGATAACAGGTAATATTGTGAAATTTCTTAGCCTTTGCAACAAAAAGAACATTCTTACAATGACGTGCACATTGTGTGCCTCAGAAAAAACTTTGGAACAGGTGGGGATCGAACCACCAACCTACTACACGGCAGTCTTAAGGCGAGACACTGCAGGTGAATAGGGAAAAAAATTAACTACAAGATATCATCATGAAACTTTACCAGTTGATTACTTACATTGTTACAATTATTTTTTGTATTGGAAGCTCTTTTTAAAGTTACATGTAAATATGCAAATTAGGCAATACCTCATTAAATATGCACTAATTTGCATATATTTAAAAACCAAAAATAGAAAAATTGGATAAAGCCAGGCTTAAAATCTTTATTTCATTTTGACAACATTTTAGAGACCAAAAAAATTACACAACAGATTTTGGATACATGCTTTTTTCATTTTATAAATGAGAAAATGCTATATACAGGTATAAAAAATGCATTTTCGCCATGTTTTTAAGAACAAAGTGTGTAATAAATCAGGCAATTGGCAATATATTAACAAATCCTTCTGTAATAATCTTCAGACTATAGTTAAGAATGAACATGGAAAGTTTAGTGTAAGTAAGTGATCTAGAAGTTGAGCTTTTTGGTTCAGAGTATTGAAAAAAACTCATTTTGAGAAAATGGCCGTTAAAGATATCTATTGTTAGGTTTAATATTTGCTGGCTAGAAATCACTCTTTA
This sequence comes from Synaphobranchus kaupii, assembly GCA_029718625.1. NCBI lineage: Eukaryota > Metazoa > Chordata > Actinopteri > Anguilliformes > Synaphobranchidae > Synaphobranchus > Synaphobranchus kaupii. The sequence continues at coordinate 10,640,963 of CM056398.1, read as the reverse complement.
TAGCAACAATAACCCATTAAATCACATCTCCCAATGCCCTATTACACTACTGAACACATCTAAACTGTATATATACTTACTTGATTAGATATACTTGTTAATAAGTACAACTAAGCACAGGCATAGTCACAGGGCCTTCCAATTACTGCGCAACCCTTTTGTGCCACCTGTTTGTCTTTGTCATAATGTGATAATTGTCTTTGTCATAATTGTCAATTAAGATAAATTTTAAGGAGTGCAGCCGCTTCTATATGTGACGTGTGTCCGTCCGTCCGTTCGTAGCATGAGATTTAAACCAATCAGGAGTCGCCTAGGCTTCACATGCCCGGGAATACAATAGTAGCTTGAGAAAAGCATGCCCAGGTTCAGACATCTCTATCTCAAAAAATATACATGTCACAGCTTAGATATTCACACCGTAGGAATCCTGGGAACCAGATGCACATCTGTGTATAATATGTCTTGTGTAGCTTAAAAACTGTAGTCGTGGTCACAAGTTAGAAAATGGGTTTGAAATTGAAATTACCAGCTGCTGCTAGAGTGGAGTTTTGAACATTCCACCATTTGTGTGAATGGGGAGCATGGTTTTCAAACAACACTGAATATTTTACAAATTAAAAATGTCACAGCTTAGATATTTACACCGTAGGAATTCTGGGAACCACATGAACATTTTGATACATATTATGTCTGTGTACAAGTTAGAAAATGGGTTCGAAATTGAAATTACCAACTGCCGCAATGAGTTTTGAACATTCCACCTGTTAGCAAGGTGAGTCGCCGTAGCAACCCCCCGAAGCAAAATCAATACAAAATCTACCACCAGTGTTCTGCTGGACCCAGTCAGTTATGGAACGGCCCAACAATCCATGCACCCTCTTGTTGAGTTTGGAATTCCATTGTTATTGTTCAAGTAATAACTGTACTAACTGTCATATTTCCTGTTTCTTCTGAAATACCAATTGCTGTCCTTTTATCTCTATCTCTCTTTACATGTTTGTTAAATGCAATGTCGGTAAGTATACTAATTAATAATGTAGCGAGCGTGGAGAATGAGGGAGGGAGACAGCAACTGCAGTACCGAATCGCTCCTGCCGAGCTTTGTTTTATTTAGCGCTACCTTACCAGCTCTGAAAAGAGCCGTTGGTTTGTCACAGGATCCAGCTCAGCGTTGTTCACAGTTGGAAGCACATTTTCAACTAACTCGAATCGCTTCAGGTACTGCCTTATATTTGAACTAGTCGGCTGTGATTGGCGCACACAGGGCCCCAGGCGTACCTACCTTGCAAACCGTCAGTACGGCTGAAAGTTATATTTCTCCTAGCTTTTGCTCTTATTGGTAACAGAACCATGACTGTAATAAAGTTAACTTCGCTAATGCTAGCTATCATAGCTGCCTACACCTGCTGCAGACAGCCCTTCTGAAGCCAGAAAACATCTCCCAAACTTTTCTTACTGTTCATGTATGCTTACTGTTCATAGTAAATAACGAAGAAACATGGATGGGCAGTTGTGAATGTGATAAAGTTTAAGATTTAATCAAACCCTCACAACATTGTATAACAGGGGTTCAAAAATTTATTTTCTACCAGGTCCATTTTCTAAGATTCAAATGACTTGGCGCGCCAACCTGACCCCCTCTCCCCTCCCTCATTCAAAAAAAAAAAAAAGAATATAATAATTTAAAAAGAATATAATATTGTTGCTTGTGCGTTTAGTTAACGTTTGCTCCCCTATGTGTATGTTTCATAATAAAAGTCCGAATTTCACAATAAAAGAGGCCGATATTGTCATTGGAGAAACGTACATAGTATTTGCTTTTTTCGAGTTTGATTCATAGAACTTTGCCGGGCCAAATGAAAATGCCTCACAGGCCTGATGTAGGCACGTAGCAATACAGTGCAGATCTTCTCAGAAGAGGCTTAGTTATTGTGCCCTACTTAAAACTTTGCATGAATTACAAGCAGAGGTTAGACTTTTGAAAGCATAGAGCAGAGGGAAGATTAATGATTGCAGTCAGATACTTCATACTATGCCAACAATCAAGGGGGGCTATGCATTTTTGTTATCTATTGCATACATTATATATATATATATATATATATATATTGTGGTGACGTCAGGTGGCGCTGTGATGGCGACATGTATTCCAGCTGTCTCTCGTGTTTGTGTTTGTTAATCTGAATGTATTTTGTTGTGTCAGGCTTTTGTCTTTTTTTTCATGTGCTATGTGTCTGTTGTGGTACGGGGAAGCGGGCTGGAGATTTTTCAGGGCACTCATGCTGCTTGTTTTGATAATATTGATGAATTGTCTAGTCGGGATAATTTTGTTGTAAAGGGAAAATAAAAGTTATTCTATTCTATATGTATGTGGGGTTAGGGTTAGGGTTAGGGGGTGGGATTTTTCTTATGTTTCAGGTCTTCAAATTGAGAATCACCCCAACAGCATCGTATACAGATTGAGATGAGCACTGCAGGGGGGAAAGTGTGTCTAAGAATTCACCATTCCTGAAGGACCATGCACAGTCATTGGGTACTTTTACATGCACACTAATACTCCGATCTGAACCCAGTTATGGCAATACTCTGGTTACTGAAATGGTCATGTAAACACCTTTATCCGATAATGTAAGGTCATAATCCATGTTTTCGAAACCCGATTAACACCCCTGGTTTTTGGCCAAACTTTCGATTTTTTGGAGCATGGCAGAAGAGGCGGTGTAACGTCAAAATGATTCCACCCGTCAACATTTGCTATGCCTGGGGTTCCTTCAGCATCTCACTTCCAGAATTGTATCATTAAATTTGCATTTCACCAGTGAAAATATATTGTTCAGTATTACGTGCTTGTGTTTGTACTAGCTAGTTTGTAGCTAGCACATTAAATAACTGAAATTTTCGGGAAATTCCCCAGATTTAGAGATCGGTAAAGCTAGCTAGTACAATAATATAAATCAACCACTACTAGCAATTCACTATAAATAAGTAGCTATAATAATTACTAGCTAGCTATAATAGTAATAATAGCCTACTAACATAAATTTTTGACGGGCGGATCATTTTTGTCCTTACAACGGGAAGCAGTTAGTAGCTACGTTTTCCACAGAGCCGATTTTGGAGAGAATCATGTAAACGCGGCTTTTGGAGTAATAACATTTCTTATGTCCATGTGAACGCAATAAGTCATTGACAAATGTGGAGAGTCAATAGACAAAATCAAAAACTGGACGGCTCACAGCTAAATGGCATCATGTGGACCAGTTGAAGCCTTATAAGAAGGCAGAATGATGATCATATGCATGGGATGGGGGGGGGGGGGGGGTTAATTGTTTGTATTTTTCTGTATGTTTCCCGGTATCCATTTCAAAAATGAGGGCAGTATTCATAACAATGATACTGCCAACAACGGTAATGATGAGAGTGTCTTGAGCAACGGCTGCCCCCCCCAGTCTGGAGTGATGACACAGGCCTACCCAGGAGTCCTGGTCAACAACATGTTCCAGCCAATAGCGAAGACTCTTATCTTTCAGACAAGCCCTCATTCAGCACAATGCGTTCGATAGTTAAGTAGATACAATTGCGCGTAAGAGGAGGCGTCCAAGCATAATGTTCGTACCAAGATGGCACAGTGTTTTTAGCTTGTAGCAACTAGCTACATTCCGTTTAGAAAAGTATAATTCATTAGGTAACGGCTGCTGTTCATCTTTTTACGTTAGTCTCTTTCATACAGTTTTTGGTTAGTTATGTCTAGGTTATTCAGGCGTTTCTCCGTGCAGCAGGTCCTAGCCCAAAGAAGTTTTTGCGATCTTGTCTCAGTGACGCCGAGTGGTGTAAGTTAACATATTTTTTTGCCGGTATACCAGTGCAAATTCACTGTATTGTATAAAACGAATCCCTCTGAATTAAATGAATATACAGTCAAGCCAGAAAGTCTGCACACCCCTTTCACTTTCTCCACGTTTTATTACGTTACAGACTTATACTACAATAGATTGAGTTCATTTTTTGCCTCAAACATCTACACACAATAGCCAATAATGACGAAGTGAAAACAGGTTTTTAGAAAATATGCTATTTTATTTTACTGACAAAAATAGGTTATTTAGGGGTTACATATCTGTACACACCCTTAGCCTAATACTTAGTTGCTGAACCTTTGGCAGCGATTACAGCTTCATGGCGTCTTGGGAAAGAAGTTACGAGCTTGGCACACTTGTTTCTGGACATTTTTGCCTATTCCTCTTGGCATATCCTTGCAAGCTCCGTCAGGTTGGATGAGGAGCGTCGGTACACAGCCATTTTCAGCTCTTTCCACAGATGTTCAATTGGATTCAGGTCTGGGCTCTGGCTGGGCCACTCAAGGACATGCACAGACTTTCTCTGAAGCCACTCCTTTGTTCTCTTGGCTGTGTGCTTCGGGTCGTTGTCATGTTGGAAGGTAAACCTTCACCCCAGTCTGAGGTCCAGAGTGCTCTGGAGCAGGTTTTCTTCAAGGATCTCGGTGTACTTAGCTGCATTCATCTTTCCCTCTATCAGGACTAGTCGCCCCGTTCCCGCTGCTGAAAAACATCCCCACATCATGATGCTGCCACTGCCATGCTTCATTGTAGGGATGGTATTAGCCAGGTGATGAGCGGTGCCTGGTTTCCTCCAGACGTGATGCTTGGTATTCAGGCCAAAAAGTTCAATTTTGGTTTCATCAGACCAGAGAAGAGAGTCCTCTAGGTGCCTTTTGGCAAACTCCAAGCGGGCTGTGATGTGCCTTTTACTAAGGAGGGGCTTTCGTCTGGCCACTCTACCATAAAGGCCTGATTGGTGCAGTGCTGCTTGGATGGTTGATCTTCTGAAAGGTTCTTCCATCTCCACAAGGACACGCTGGAGCTCTGTCAGAGTGACCCTCGGGTTCCTGCTCACCTCCCTGGCCAAGGCCCGTCTTCCCAAATTGCTCAGTTTGGCCGGGCAGCCAGGTCTAGGAAGATTCTTGGTGGTTCCAAACTTCTTCCATTTACGAATGATGGTGGCCACTGTGCTCTTTGGGACCTGTAAAGCTGCAGAGATTTTTCCGTACCCTTCTCCAGATCTATGCCTTGACACAATCCTGTTTCTGAGGTCTGCAGATAATTCCTTTGACCCCATGGCTTGGAGTTTGCTCTGACATGCACTGTCAACTGTGGGACCTTATATAGGCAGGTGTTGGCAATCCCCAATCATGTCCAATCAATTGAATTCATCACACGTGGACTCCAATTAAATTGTAGAAACATCTCAAGCAGTATCACAAGCTAGCCAGCAAAATTACACATAGCAGCTGGCTATCTATTTGTGTCTGAGACGAGCTGTTCCGAGTTTCTTTTGAATTAAATGGTGTCTGAAGTGTTTAGTAGTTATTGTTCCACATGAGTAAATTGTTCTGTATGCAGTACTGCAGGCTGTGCAGGTAAACAAACGCGCAATTTATACATGACGTAACATGAGGGAGAGATAACATGAGGATGAGTTTGTTGTTGATTATTATGCAGGGGTTTATTTTATCTAGGAAACTGGTGGATATTTGATTTTATATCCCGTTTGAATATACCTGGACTCATTTCTGGCTAATGGGGCTCTGGTGGAATACAAGATTCACTGTGCTGCTACATGGGTTTGGAGAGCTTTTTGGGGACCACGGGTAGGCTAGTTAGTTGTGTAATATGAAACACACCAAAAACACATCTAAAAATGAACTTTTATTGCCAATTATCAAATTGTATTGTAAAACTTAAAAAAATAAATCATATTGAGACTTTTCTGGAACCTTGCCATTTTGCACAATTTGCGCCAACTTTGGTAACCGAAATGGTTCACCTGAAAAAAAGCTCTGTAGAATTTGAATGTTTGAGATATTGACAACATATTTTTAGCAGAGATAGGCAGCATATTGAGGAATCATAAAGAGGAGTTATTTCCTCCATAGCTCTTGTAGCTCATCAGGTAAAAAATCTGAAATTTGAATGTAGGTACAAGTTTTTTAGTTTTTTCATACTTTCTGTACATAAATTGTTGTAATTAAGTAGCAAAACGTGTATGTATATGAATTATGACTGCTTAGTCATAATAGTGCAGGTCTCTGTTTTAATAAAAGCTATGAACCATATTTGTAGCCTTTACAGTTTTTGAGATAAACAGCTTTGTTGGTCACTAGTAAAAACAGGCGAGAATTGGTATATTTTGCCCTTGGTATTAAGAGGTTAAAGTCATACATTTCACAGAACATCATTCTGATTGACTCCGCTGAATCTAGAGTGCATTGCTGTATCTCAGACAACTGCTGCTACAAAGAATAAACTTTGTCATTTTCAACGAACATCGGAGCCGTTCCTTTTTTCTTACAGTGCCTTAAATTCTCTTCAGCAAGGCATGATGATCAATTGGATTCAGATCAGGTGAATGACTTAGCCAGTCAATACTTTTCCAGTTTTGGCTTTGAAAAACTCCTTTGTTGCTTGAGCAGTATGTTTGCAATCATTGTCGTGCACATTGTCTGAAGCACAGTCCAATGAGTTTTGAGGCACTTGCTTGAATTTGAGCAAGTTTCTGTACACTTCAGAATTAATTCTGCTGCTATCATCAGAAGTTACATCATCAATGAAGACATTTGAGTCAATACCTATGGCAGCCCAAACCATAAAAAGTATGTTTCCAAATCCACGTCTTTTAAGTACAAGTGAAACAGTGAACAGTTAATACTGTTAAATTTCTTAACCTTTGCAATAAAAAGGTGTTTGTTACTGTGAAATAGTTTTGCCAAACATTAACTTAGCCATTTGTGCCAAGCTGGAATTGAACCACTGACCTAACGCATTGGAAAGCCAAGATTGTAACCACTAGGCCAAAGCAGGTTAACAGAAACGTGCAGGCCAAGTAAGACTTTTGTGTTGCGGTATCAGATTGTGTTTTTTTTTCCTTTTTTTTTCTTGGTGTTGCAGCCTACCAACTGCTTGGTCAACCTCAGCTTACATTACATTACATTACAGGCATTTAGCAGACGCTCTTATCCAGAGCGACTTACACAACTTTTTAGCATTTTTTAAAACATATTATCCATTTATACAGCTGGATATATACTGAAGCAATTCAGGTTAAGTATCTTGCTCAAGGGTACAACGGCAGTGTCCTACCTGGGAATCGAACCTGCAACCTTTCGGTTACAAGGCCAGTTCCTTAACCATTATACTACAGTGGCTTACTGACTTCATAATTCAACAGTAAAACAGTTAACAGTTAATATTGCCTTTGCAATAAAAATAACTTGTTTTATGTTAAAACAACATTCTTAGCATGAAGTGCACATTGTGTGCCTCAAAAAAATGTTAGGAACAGGTGGTGATCGAACCACCAACCTACTACATTGTATTACAGTGCCTTAACCACTAAGCTACAGGAATTTTCAAAGTTGGTATGCTAGGTAGACAGCCTGTTAAGCATAGATAGTGTACTTGGCAGATGGCATACCTGCCATCCCAACATATGTATTTCTATAGTGCCACCACGTGGATTGATTGGGTTAAAACTACAGGGCTCAAGTCTTGATCTAACTCTCAATCAACCCACCAAGTTTCAGAACTTTATGTCAAACGGTTTTAGAATTACTAGTTTTAGTTTTATTTATTTCTAGAGCACATTTCATACAGAAAGCAACACAATGTGCTTCACAGGCCAACAGCAATACAATACGTATAATGATATGAAACACAAGCATACAAATCATTAGACATAAAAAATAAAACAAACTAAGCGTTGGGGCATCTCTAATATCTCTTGGGAGGGCCTTCCATCTATTTGGAGCATAATAGCTGAATCCAGCTTCACCTGCTTTAGAGCGCACACGGGGGACAACAATGAGACCACTGGCTGATGATCTGAGGCTTCTTGTTGGTTTAAGAGGCACAAGCAATTCCTTAATGTAGTTTGGAGCAAGGCCATTCAGCGCCTTGTAAACTAGCAGTAGGATTTTAAAATCAATTCTTGCATTTACTGGAAGCCAATGCAATGATTTAAGAATGGGTGTTATGTGTGCATTTTTCTTGGTCCTGGTTAAAATACGTGCAGCAGCATTCTGTATAAGCTGCAGTCGCTTAACAGTTTTTTGAGTCCAGAAAAAAGACCATTGCAATAGTCAAGTCTGCTGGTGACAAATGCATGTACTAGTTTTTCAGCGTCTGAGTTAGACAGAAAACCTCTGATTTTTGAATAGGTGATAGAAAGCTGATCTTGTGACATTATTGATATGACAGAGAAAGTTAAGATCAGAATCTATGATAACACAAGATTTCTGGCATGTTCTTTGCACTCAAGGGAAAGGGAACTGAGGTTGGCTACAATTTCCTGTCTCTCTTTGCTTTTGCACCTATAATAATAACTTCTGTTTTGTCACATTAAGTTGCAGAAAATTTTGGTTCATCCATGTATTAATGTTCTTAATGAATTTAATCAGTGTTTCCACAGGGCTTAAATCATCAGGAGAGAGGGAGATGTAAAGTTGCGTGTCATCCGCATAATTATGGTATTGAATATTGTGTTTCTTTATAATATGCCCAAGCGGAAGCATATATAAATTGAACAGGAGTGGACCAAGGATTGAGCCCTGTGGAACCCCACAGGTCACAGTGACTTTATCAGATGCAAAATTTTCAATGGAGACAAAGAAATCCCTGTCTAGTAGGTAGGTTCTAAACCAATTTAGAACAGGACTGGACAATCCCACCCAGTCTTAAAGTCTGTCGAGCAGAATCCCATGATCGACTGTGTCGAACACTGAGATCTAAAAGTACAAGGATTGAGAGTTTACCAGAGTCCGTGTTTATGTGGAGATCATTTACAACTTTAACAAGGGCAGTTTCTGTGCTATGGTGGGATCTAAAACCAGATTGAAAAACATCAAACAGGTTATTTGTCGTTAGGTAGCTATTCAGTTGACTATACACGATTTTTTCAAGGATCTTACTGAGAAACGGTAGGTTGGAGATTGATCTGTAGTTGCTCGTGTTTAAGGGATCTAGATTGTTCTTTTTTAGCAATGGTTTTATGACAGCAGTTTTAAGAACACTTGGGAAAATACCGGACTGGAGGGAGCAGTTGACAATTTGTAGTACCTCTGTATTTAAACAATTAAAAACAGCTTTAAAAAAGGTTGTAAGAAGTGGGTCCAGACAGCAGGTGGAGGACTTGAGCTTCACCACAACATCCTCTAATGTTGTGGAGTCCACAGAAGCAAAATGTGAAATATCACAGGTCCTATTCTTATGAGTAGGTAACACATCTTCATTGCCAGAACTCAAAATTTTTTGTCTAATAGTGGTGATTTTTTTGTTGAAAAATGTTGCAAATTCCTTGCATTTTACAGTAGACAGTAGGTCGGGGTGGGTCGAAGATGATGGATTAATGAGCCGATCAACGGTGGAGAACAGCACTTGTGCATTATTCAAATTGTTATTTATGATTTTAGAGAAAAATGATTTTCTGGCAGTTTTTGTAGCTTTGTAATAATTGATGAGGCAGTCTTTGTAAATGTCATAATGGATTTGGAGCTTGGTTTTTCTCCATTTACGCTCTGCCTGTCTACTTTGTTTTTTTAATTGTTTAACAGAAATATCATTTGTCCAAGGAGCTTTTTGTTTTCCGGAGATTGTTTTCAAGGGTGCAATATTACCAATCTTATTGGAAAGATTTTTTACTTTCATATTGAAGTTGTCTACCAGGACATCCGGAAATATTGCAGTGGACAGTACCAGATCGGACATGGAGTTGGTAAAGGCTTCTGCGGTGTCGATACCAATATAGCGTTTATTCACAGTTTGCGTTTTTATACATTTTTTGGGAGTAAAGGAGGTATCAAACGAAATACAAAAATGATCTGATACTGTAATATCCTTGATTGAGGTTATATTAATATTAAGTTCCTTGACAATAATCAGGTCCAGAGTGTGACCTCAGATGTGGGTGGGTCCAGACACATGCTGAGAGAAGTCAAAAGCCTCCAGTAGGCTTAAGAACTCTCTTGAATCATGGTCATTCGGATTATCTATATGAATATTAAAGTGCCCTGAAATGACGATATAATCAGAGTCTGTAGAAATTTTGGACAACAACTCTGAAAACTCTTCAAGGAAACCAATTTTAAATTTTTATCAGTTTTACAAGCATTTTTGTGATAAGCCACGCCCAATGCAAAATTCATTGGCTTCTCATTCTGCCATTTTTTGACATAGACCTTAGAATAGTAATGCATGTATGAAGGGATGTTCCAGTTCCTCGAACAGGTTTCATGTAAATTGGTCAAATCCTGTACAGTGTCGCCGCTTGCGAATACATCAGCCTCTCATGTTGCACTGCAGGGCAATAAACATTTTAAGGAACCAAATAGCCTACATTTAAGAAGCTACAACTGTTTTCTGATGAACCCTGAAGAAATTCTCTTTTCAATTGTCCAGCAACGTCGACATTTCCACAGTGCTACCTAACGTTATCGCACTCGCGGCTGTAATACATTGCTTTTTGTTATGAAAAAACATGTACTTTTTTTAACGTATATATAAGGCATAGACTGTAGAAAAATAAGGAGTAGGTAGCTAGGTTAGGAACAGCGCCGACAGTAGCCTCGCCTACCTGAATGGGGAAACTTCTGGGTCGGCGGTTCTTTTATTCACTGTGGGGATTTTGATTTGATTTTCAGTTGAGAGGACTGTTTCAGGTTAAACGTAGCAAAGGCCGCCTACATACCAACAAACCATCTGCTCTGCCCCTGTAACGAGCGTCTCGATTTCATACTCCGTGAAGTTTCTCATCTTTTTCTGCTGTCTGACTTCTCCATTGCAACCAACCTGATTATAACACATCCATAACGTTACACAAAACACTGGCTAAAACACTGGGTTATGGGAATTAAAGTCCATAGTATTATCGGCTTGAGCAATCACCCCTAATTGTTGACTACATATCCCATTTGTGCTTTCATAAACTCGAACTTGTCGTGGCCATGAGATAAACCATTGCTACTGTTTGAAGTAGCGAGGGGGTGGGTCAATAATTCATACTATGTTTACGGGCGTTACATATCTTTCCGCATAAATTTAACTCATTTTTTACCGTTGTTGCAGCCTTTATTGACTGTAAGCTTTACATGGGAGAGGGATCAATTATGGTTGGGGGGGACAATTCGACTCTTTCCAAACATTGGTGGGGACACATCCCCCGTTTACCCCCATAATCCTACGCCCATGACTACAGGGCTGCGTTCAGATCCGAATTAAATTCTTTCTTCCTGTCGTTCCCTTCCCTTGATTCAAGGGAATTCACATTGAAGCAAGGGAAGGGAATGACAGGAAGAAAGCATTAATTTTGGATCCGAACGCAGTCCAGCACTTCAAAATGTTGTACATCTATGGCCTTCTCTCATCAGAACAGCTGCATTTGCTAGCTAGCACTGGCCATATACGACCTTGCTGAAAGTTAGCTTTGCTTAGAAAGTATGGACACAATCGCATTTCAAATGAGTTTTTGACAGCAACTTTTCCATGAAAGCGCTTTGCGTCTGAAACGTTTTTACGTTACTCTAAAACGTTTACTCCAGCATTTTGAAGGGGAGAGAGTGGATTGTTTTGGTTTGTTTACAAAAAAATAAAAAATAAAAAAATAATTCACCAGCGGCGGTCATATTTCAGGTGCATATAGGGGAAACACTGCTGTAGGAGGAGTAGCATTTTAAGTGTTTTACAAAAAATGCTAATTAGCGGAAAATTGAAGATGGCAGACTTTATGGTTCCTTGAGGCAAATTTGGTGGGCATGAGCAGTGGGACTTGTACACCAAGGTTTGTGACTTTTAAAATATTTTCTTATATTTGGATCTCTATAGCGCCACCACGTGGTTCCATTGGGTTCAAACTGTAGAGGTCACGTTCTGATGTGACTGTTAAGAGACCTACCAAGTTTCATAACTTTCTGTCAAATGGTTTTGGAATTATTAGCATTACTGTGATAAGCCACACCCACTGAAAATTAATTGGCTCGTCATTTGGCCATTTCTTCACCTAAGCCTTATAAAAGTAATGCATTGAGGAAGGCCCATGACCTGAGTCCACACACTAAGTTAAGTGCACATTGGTTGAATTTTGTAGGAGGAGTAGCATTTTAAGTGTTTTACAAAAAGTGCTAATTAGTGGAAAATCCAATATGGCGGACTTTATGGGTCCTTGAGGAAAATTTGTTCATCATGAGGAGAGGGACCTGTGTCCCACATTTTGTGACTCTAGCTCAAACGGGGCATCAGCTGTGGGCGTCAATGTCAAAATTCTGTCATGTGCACTACAGCGCCACCAGGTGTTCAATCTGCTTCATAATGTAGAGGATCCAAGAGTTTGGCAATCCCAACAAGTCTACCAAGTTTGGTGATTCTAGGCCAAACCAGCTCACAGGAATTTTAGTTGAAAGGGGAGAAGAAAAAAAAAACAATAGGGTACCAGCAGCTACTCTGCTCGGTCCCATAATAATAAATATAGCTGCAAGCAGTGATTCCCAGGGACTGAGCAGCATGATCAGCATTTGTCAAACACAGAGACTGAAAAATGGTAGACAACTCTAGACAGGGCTGACCCAAAAAGCAAATGTTTGTTTCTAATCAGGGCTTTTGCCATTGTTGATGCTATCTAAATCCGATACCATCGTGTTATCATAAATTCTTTATTTTCCTAGTAGCCTACTTCATATTTATTTACATTGTGTTACAGTTGAAGTCGGATGTTTACATACACTTAAGTTGAAGTCATTAAAACTCATTTTTAACCACTCCACAGATTTCATGTTAGCAAACTATAGTGTTGCCAAGTCAGTTAGGACATCTACTTTGTGCATGACACAAGTAATTTTTCCAACAATTGTTTACAGACAGATTATTTCCCTTTTAATTCACTATATCACAATTCCAGTGGGCCAGAAGTTTACATACACTAAGTTGACTGCACCTTTAAATTTTTAATATTTGGTCGCATATCCTTTGGCTTTGCATGCCATGACTTCCTGATGTTTGTGACCCAACAAAATTAAAAAGACTCTTGATATCTTATTTTCTGGTATTCTTACAAGCGATACTACAACGTCTCTGCATTTGAATGGATCTCCATGGGAATTGGGGGGTGGGACTAGATTTAGCTGTAAATTATGCTGGAACTGTATGGAATACATGATTGGTAAAATGGCTGTAAGTCATCAAGGGTCTGACGTATCAAACAAGCCTCAAACCATCACTCTGCTGCCAGATATGCAGTAGATATGAATGGATCACTTTAAGGGTTGTTTCTAATGATAAATTTTCTGATTGAACTCTACTGTATTTCTGGCAGCAGAGTGATGATTTAAGGCTTGTTTGATATGTCAGATCCTTGATGATTTACAGCCATTTAGCCAACCATGTGTTCCATACCGTTCCAGTGTAATTTACAGCTAAATCTAGTCCCATCCCCCAATTCCCATAGAGATCCATTCAAATAAAAAATAACTTGTGTCACGACCCGGCTCGTAGAGCCATGACAAAACAGGGAGACCACACAGGGAAATTACTGAGCAGATATGAATTTTTTTTAATTAATCAAAAACACATACAAAATAAAGTTAACCATGAGGCATGGAAGTCTGTAAGTTATCAGTTGTGTATACATATGCTTGAATGAGTGAAAGGTATCATAGTGAGTGTTGTAAGACGCAAAAACCCGAATAAACATGTCTTCGTTGTATTGCCTGGTTATTGTATTTTCCAAGTTTTGCATATTTCAAACATTTGAAAGTGATTGGAAGACACAGTTGAAAGTGATTGGAGGATCACCTTTTTCTTTAGTTTAGAGTTGCCTTTTTACTTGTCAGTCAAGATAACTAACTTAAACGAATACTCCATACCATACTGAAAGTCCTTCTTATGATGCCCATGTCTACTGCTTCGGTCGAGCACTCATTCAGCTGTTTGAGACGTCTGAAAACTACGGAACGCCGTTTGGGCCAAAACCTGTATTTCGATGTCCGCATTAAGACGTCAAATTTGTTTGTGTTAAGACGTCAAATTTGTTCGTCTTAAGACATCCATTTTGAACATCTTAAGCAAAAATTTTAGATATGACAAGATACGCAACTGGCGCTTTGCCCCATTGGATTTTTTGTCCGCACAAGAGGAAGTGATCAGGCATGCGCAGTAGTGTTTCCAGTTAGCTTAGCAACTAAAGTTACATAACATATGCTTAGAGCGGCGCGCATCTGACCGGCGCTAGCCGGATTTAAAGTTGGTTTTCGTTGGATAGTCAAAATCATAATGGGTTCTAAGTAGTAGTACTGGGTCCTGACAACCTAGGCATATATAATGTAACATTCCACTCCCGTCCTATTGTTTCTCCGTGTTTTCCTTTTCCCCCTGTGTCGTGTTTGTCTCTCCATTGTCCGTTTTCCCCCTTGCTGCAGGTTGGGCGTGTTTTCCTGTTTGTTTCACTGCTCCTTTCTCAGCCTATCCCATTCCCCCGTTTTGCATGCATTCCACACTCTCCGCTCTGTTCAATCACTCTCGCATACATTCGCACACGGTTCCTAATTGATTCCAATTAATGTTTGCATTTAGTCACCTGTTGTTTTCTGTCCTGTGCCAGTTCGTTAATGCTCTTTGTCAGTTTCTTTGCCGGCGTTTATTCGCCCTGCTCTTCAGTCCAGTCAAAGTCTGTTCAGTTTGGAACAGCTCGACCCGCTGTTCATTGTTTCGTCTCGCTAACTTTGTCTGCTTCAGTCTGCCAGCCTGCAGTCGTCTGTAATCCCTGCCTGTGTTGCGGTTTTCCTGCCTCCCACCTGACGTGTGTTGCGGTGCTGCTGATGTGCTGTCGCTCCTGCCTCTGCTGTCGCTGCTGCCGTCCTGCTGTTGCCGTGCTGCTACTGCCGCTGCCCTGCCTGCGTCCTGCCTGGACTCCGCTCCACGGTCCTGCCCTACCGCTCCCGCTCCCACTCATCCCCTGCTCCAACAAACCCGGTTGTCTGTCTCCATAACCATCCCTGGCTTTCCCTGCTCCCACTGCTCCCGCATCTTCATACCTGGACTGTCTGTATTTAATGTTCTCCCTATGCTTCAGGAGTATTGGTCGAAGCAATAATTTATTGAGCTAACGCGCTCTATTGTCTGTCTGCTCACCCAGTTCCGGCTTGGAACTCTAACCACCTTTTGCCTTTCTCCCTATGCTCAGGACTACCCTGATCATAAATAAATATTGAGTTTTGGCATTCCTGTCTACGAGTCGTGCATTTGGGTCCAGTCCACTTCCGGGGTCGTAACATATAATCTAAAAAGAAAAGGTAGACTTTTGATTTAGTCTGTCTGATAATGACCCGTTTAGCAAACTGTTTTGAAAAAACTCCATTGACCGCCAGTCATTCAATGAGCACCTGTTGTCTGTCTAATAAGTTCCAAGTGCGGACGTTCCAGACCCGAAGTGGGACCTCTTACTCTGCTTACCCTCTTTGGTCTTAAGGCGTTTGGACCATTAAGGCTTACATGCTATTGGTTGGCGTCAACATACCCACCCCTTTTTGACGTAGGGGCTGCGTAACCAGATTTATCCACCCCTTTTTTATGTAGGGGCTGCGTTGGGCTGTACGTAAGCCTACATTGTGGTCATGTGGGCTCTACGTTTGGGCTACGTAGTATTTGGGACAGTCCATTTGAAAAGTAGAGAACCACAGCTTATATTTAAATGTACAGTGCTCTAGCCCTTTTGGGTTAGTGCATTATCAACATTGGCCAACTACATGGGCATTTCACAAAACTTAAACTGCACATATAAATAGAAGTGACTCTAGTTAGGGATTTAATTAGTACGTACCAACATTTGTTCTTCCAGCCGACAAGACAAGCCGAGAATGCCAAACTATTCAGTCTCATTACCCGGATAGCAAGCGAACGTTGAGTCAACATAGATTCAATGTGGAATTCCGACGTTGATTCAACATCAATTTGCTCATCGAGATGTTTGTCGCCATCACTGACTCACTCCATTAGCTAACTGAACTAGTTAGTAGCCGATAATGTCAGTCGTAACTGTAGCCTAAATAATTTGCCTAACATCATAAATTTCTTTGCCAGCTGAACACATAATGGATAAAAATACAACTTCATTGCAGTGAGTGTACTGTGGGCGAAAAAATAACCAATTTTGATGATTATTCAATATTTGTCTGTATTCTGACGTTGATTCAACGTGATCTCGATTAGCAAATTGATGTTGAATCCACGTCGGAATTCCACATTTAATCTACGTCGATTCAATGTTCGCTTGCTATCTGGGTAATTAAAGGGAGAAAGTTGCGCACCTCTACTGGGGAATGGGGATGAGTGCAGCATTCATTAAAGAGTGATTTTGAATTTTAAAAATATTATGCTTAAACTTTATTTGCATAGCCACCAGAGCGTGTGAGCGGAGTTGAGCGAATCAAATTATTTCTATAATCTGGACAGCTCATGCTATTTATTCACCACAACAGGAAAAGATGATAGCCGATAGCCAAAACGAATGCGATTGTTACCAATATTCAACAAAGGGATTAGTATCCACAAATTATGGAAAGTTTCTATTTTAGATTTAAATAACAAGGAATACAACAAAAATACTCAAACGTGTGTGTAATGCACACATTGTCTAAAGAAAAAACTGTGTTATAGCCTAATTATAGGACAATTACTGAAGGAAAACAGAAAAATAGTAGGCTAGTTAGGTTATCACCCTTATGCATTTAGGCCATGGGAAAGGAAGGAATCATGGCGACAGTGAAACTTTGAACAATAATAGCTTGCTTTAATGAATAAAATCAGGTGGTCAAAGTGGGGATTTGAACATTTATAGCCACAATGTAAAATATAATTCACACCACCATTACATAAAAAATACCCCTTGACTGCACAAAAAATTTTGCCATTAATCAGAAAGGATCTTAACCAGTTTACATTGAAATCAATGGCTTGCAGAACACCAAATTCTTTCTTTTCCCCCAATCTACTCAAAATTCAACAGGTTGCCATTTGTGCTCTAATACTGCCATGGATCACTGCAAGGGTTATTTCTCCGGACTCATTTTACTATAGAACTCTATGGGGAAAAAAGTCAGGAGAAACAACCCTTAAAGTGATCCATCCACATCTACTCCATATCTGGCAACAGAGTGATGGTTTGGGGCTTGTTTGATAGCTCAGACCCTTGATAACTTACAGCCATTTAGCCAGCCATGTGTTCCATACTGTACCAGTGTAATTTACAGCTGAATCTAGTCTCACCCCCCAATTTCCACAGAGATCCATTCAAATGCAGAGAGGTTATAGTATCGCTTGTAACAGTACCTGAAAATAAGATATCTACAGTTCTTTTGATGTTGATGGTCACAGACTTCAGGAAGTAACAGCATGTAAAGGATATGCGACCAAATATGAAATATGATACTTTAAAAATACGTTAAAGCAAAGGGTATGAATACTTATGTAAATGAGAAATTTTATTTTTTTATTTTTAATAAATTTGCAAAAATATCAAAAAAACTTTTTTCACATTGTCATTATGGGGTGTTGTGTGTAGAATTTTGAGGGAAAAAATGAATTTAATCAATTTTGGAATAAGGCTGTAACAGAACAAAATGTGGAAAAAGTGAAGCGCTGTGAATACTTTCCGGATGCACTGTATGTATGCACTAAAAAGCATTTGATGCTGGGGTCACCAGAAACATAATTACAAGGGGGTGCATATTCCGGCAGGGCTGGATTTCTGCTTGCCGTGAAATGCACCCCCAACTAACTTTGGCTAGGAAGATCTCACATCCATGAAACACACAGTGGTAACTCATATTGGCTCCATATGTATGCCCTAAAAAGCATTTGATGCTGGGTCACCAGAAACATAATTACAAGGGGGTGCATATTCCGGCAGGGCTGCATTTCAGCCTGCCGTGAAATGCACCCCCTTCCTAACTTTGGCTAGGAAGATCTCACATCCATGAAACTCACAGTGGTAACTCATATTGGCTCCATATGTATGCCCTAAAAAGAATTTCATGTTGGGGTCACCAGAAAAATAATTACAAGGGGGTGCATATTCCGGCAGGCTGGATTTCTGCTTGCTGTGAAATGCACCCCCTCCTAACTTTGGCTAGGAAGAACTCGCATCTATGAAACTCACAGTGGTAACTCATATTGGCTCCATATGTATGCCCTAAAAAGCATTTGATTTTAGGGTCACCAGAAAAATGATTACAAGGGGGTGCATATTCCGGCAGGGCTGGATTTCTGCTTGCCGTGAAATGCACCCCCTTCCAAACTTTGGCTAGGAAGATTTCACATCCATGACACTCACTGTGGTAACTCATATTGGCTCCATATGTATGCCTTAAAAAGCATTTGATTTTGGGGTCACCAGAAAAATTATTACAAGGGGGTGCATATTCCGGCAGGGCTGGATTTCTGCTTGCCATGAAATGCACCCCCAACTAACTTTGGCTAAGAAGATCTCACATCCAGGAAACTCACAGTGGTAACTCATATTGGCTCCATATGTATGCCCTAAAAAGCATTTGATGTTTGGGTCACCAGAAAAATAATGACAAGGGGGTGCATATTCCGGCAGGGCTGGATTTCTGCTTGCCGAGAAACGCACCCCCTTCCTAACTTTGGCTAAGAAGGTCTCACATCCATGAACCTCACAGTGGTAACTCATGTTGGCTCTATATGTATGCCCTAAAAAGCATTTTATGCTGGGGTCACCAGAAACATAATTACAAGGGGGTGCATATTCCGGTAGGGCTGGATTTCTGCTTGCCGTGAAATGCACCCCCTTCCTAACTTTGGCTAAGAAGGTCTCACATCCATGAACCTCACAGTGGTAACTCATGTTGGCTCTATATGTATGGCCTAAAAAGCATTTTATGCTGGGGTCACCAGAAACATAATTACAAGGGGGTGCATATTCCGGTAGGGCTGGATTTCTGCTTGCCGTGAAATGCACCCCCTTCCTAACTTTGGCTAAGAAGCTCTCACAACCATGAAACTCACAGTGCTAACTCATATTGGCTCCATATGTATGCCCTAAAAAGCATTTGATGTTGGGGTCACCAGAAAAATAATGACAAGGGGGTGCATATTCCGGCAGGGCTGGATTTCTGCTTGCCGTGAATTGCACCCCCTTCCTAACTTTGGCTAAGAAGGTCTCACATCCATGAACCTCACAGTGGTAACTCATGTTGGCTCTATATGTATGCCCTAAAAAGCATTTTATGCTGGGGTCACCAGAAACATAATTACAATGGGGTGCATATTCCGGTAGGGCTGGATTTCTGCTTGCCGTGAATTGCACCCCCTTCCTAACTTTTGCTTAGAAGGTCTCACATCCATGAACCTCACAGTGGTAACTCATGTTGGCTCTATATGTATGCCCTAAAAAGCATTTTATGCTGGGGTCACCAGAAACATAATTACAAGGGGGTGCATATTCCGGTAGGGCTGGATTTCTGCTTGCCGTGAAATGCACCCCCTTCCTACCTTTGGCTAAGAAGAACTCGCATCCATGAAACTCACAGTGGTAACTCATATTGGCTCCATATGTATGCCTTAAAAAGCATTTGAGTTTGGGGTCACCAGAAAAATAATTACAAGGGGGTGCATATTCCGGCAGGGCTGCATTTCTGCTTGATGTGAAATGCACCCCCCCCCCCCCCCTTAATTTTGGCTAAGGAGGTTTCAAATCCATGAAACTCATGCCTGTGAAACATTTTGTCCCCCAAAACTGTATTTTTATCCACTGTAACTAGCATTTTATGCTCAGCTGAACAGAATTATACAAGGGTGCAAATTCCAGCAGGGCTGTTTTTACATTTCACCTGATGCACCCCCTTCACCTGAAATGCACTAACTTTGGCTAAGAAGGTACATCCATGCACCTCTCACTGGTAATACATATTGGCCCCACTTCGGAGCTTGTGATATCCACCCTCCAAACTCACTCATACATAAGTTAAAGAAAGTAGGCCATTTGAACACTAAAGCTTTACTTTGTTAATTAAAAGTACACTGAAATGAACAGGTATTCAATGAAAAAAAAAATTATTTTAATAAATACGTAATTTTCTTTAATAGACACATAATAATAGACATGTAAAATCTAAAATAAATAAAATGAAGGTGACTTCACATTGTTACAATGCCATTTTGGCTTGTAGAAATTAAATGTACAATATGAAAACAATAAACCAAGCTGTGAATAAAAATAAATAAAAACAAAAATAAATCTATTTTTAAATGAAGTGACTGAGCCACTATATGCATGCAAGACAGAAGTAGTCCTCATCCAGCGGAGGCCTCTGAACACATTCATAGTGGAACCACCTCCCACAGATTTCACAGCAAACCTGAAATATCTGTGATAATGTGATAGTCAGGACAAGATCTCCTTTTAAAAATGTTTACGTGAATTTGAGGTTGACGACATTGTTTGCATGCAGCATGTAAACAATGTCGTCAACCTCAAATTCACGTAAATATTTTTAAAAGGAGATCTTGTCCTTACTATCACATTATCACATATATTTGACAGTATGTGCAGTTATGGTACTTCATATATTTTTGGTGGTTATGTATTTCCTGTGTAATGATATATTAGTCAAGTAAAAAAAATGGGTCTTGTCATCTTATGCACAGGGTGTCTGCAGGTATCAAGAAGTTAATTTTAAGACTTTTTAAGACATTTTTAATGCCACCTAGAATGAAATTTAAGACCAAACTTGCAACAAAAATAAACATGAAAAGTGTATACACTCTTCGCAACTGAGTATGTAATATTGTCAAGAATGAAGTTAGCAGAAGTGGTTCTAGTATTCCACAAACCACCGGATGCTCTTGAAAGGGAGCAGTACGCCTAACTGGAGAAGACAATGGGCGATATTTTCAGGCTCTTACTCCAGTGCGCTAAGACAGGCGGTGTGGCAAAAATGTGTAATGGAATGGAATGCTGTGTCTACTGCATGTGTACTGCATTCAATTCCATGCCACATTTTCGCCACACCACCTGTCTTAGTGCACAGCGCACTGGAGTAAGAGCCTGAAAACAGCACCCACTGGGCCTCAGCACCCAATTGGGCCTCATTCAAGTACAAATTTGATCGTAAATGGGAACATAAATGTGTAGATTAGATTTACAATTAATTTACATCGAGGTCAAACTTTTGATGAATGCAGTTCTAAATCAACATTGAGGCAAAACAACACTAATTACTTGAGTTTAAGGACATTTGTCCAAATGTTTATTACAGTGAAATAGGGGTCGGTGTGGCTACAGAGCCTGTGGGGTGGGATCAGGTTTCAGCGGAGGGTTTGTAGCTAGATAGCTACTGCAATGGCGGAGGTGAAGAAGCTCAGTGAAGTGAAATGACAAGCCGACAGGGCTCGTTCAAAAACCAGAATCGGAATTGCTTTTCCTCGATGGCAACAGCTGAAGTTCAGCAAGGGGATGAAGAGCGATGTGGAGTTGGCGTGTTTTCTGTTGGACCTGTAAGTAACGTTACCTCTAGCTATGCAGCTAGCTATGGTGACTGGGCGGGGGTTGGATATATGATTGTAATATGAAGCTGAAAATAGATATTAAACCATTAGACAACAAAGCAAGCATTTTATAAACCCACTCTCTGTCCTAAAGGTCACACTGTTAAAGGAAGTGCTCCCGTTTAATGAATCAATCGCTAGGCCTAGGCTACATTATTGCCCTCAAACATCAAATGGCACGGAAAAAAATTATGCCCTTCTTTGGACAACGAAGAATAATTCTCCTTCATCCCAGGAAAGTGGTTATTGGTGTGTAAGGACTGTACACGTACACACTGTGGTCAGTTCAATCCTGACTTGACAGGGCAAATACAAGAAGAGATGTTCGAATTTGCGGCAACACGAGTGTGGGCTGTAACTCCAAATAAGCGCTGCAAAGAAAACCCGTTCATGACGCCAAAACAGCTAAAATAAACTGCGCGGTCAATGAAAAATAGCTTTGCACACAGACGAATTTCGCGAGATAATCAGCTATACAATAAAAAAAGAATCGCCACTACCTTCAGCTGCCAATGAGTGATCCCTGTAACAAATAAACATTAAAAGACTAAGAGCAGGATAAAGAACAGGAAAGTACCGAAATTGGTTTAAAACGCATAAATCTGGGATCGTATAATTGTGCAGAACGGAGCAATTGTCTGCTGGCGTGCTCTTGAATATTGTTCGCTTTGCATATGGGATTCTACCGCCCTGAATCCCATTGTGCCAAGCTTGAAACATTTGCGACATATACTGCATCGGGCTTCGGAGACATTACCGGGCACGGGTTTTAACCATGTTATGGGTTTTAACCATGAGTATTCGCTTTTCTCAAACCATTTATCGTTAAACTTGCATTTACCCATGAATCCGTTAGTTTGCTAGCTTGGCTATTACATAGAACTTAGATTGTTACCTCACTTGACTGAATCCGAAGCAGAAATTTAGCAGAAAGTAATCTTGTCAGAATCGCTCCTACTGACAGTAGCCTACTACTGTGGAACAGTTTAGATTGCTTGGTAACGTAGAAGCACCCGCAAACTCTTGCGGTCACGTGACTTCACCTAAAAAGGATCCTTGCGTATTTTTAAAAAAAAAATCCAGTTTCTATCGTATTTGGTTTTCTTTCAGTTTATCATTTGGCAAAACTCAATCACACCGTATAGTGAGATTGGGAACATATCGCCTCAAAAAATATTTAAGACCTTTCAAAAACGAATTTAATACAATTTAATACATTTTAAGGCCTTTTTTTAATAAATATGAATTTAAGACTATTTAAGACTTTTTAATGACCCGCGGACACCCTGTATGCAATGTAATTATCTTAACATGGTTATATACTAATCAAAGTTATCTTCAGTTTGCTGAGAAAGTGTTAGAGGGAGAGGCACTAGACACAAAGGTCTCCCTAGGTGCAGTGAACAAATGGAGGTTGGAGGTTGCCACTACCCTACTCCAAGAATCTGGTATGTTTTCTTATTGGCTGGCCATTCTCAGTCAGTTTATATTTAAGCTCTCATGTTCTTTAATCAGAAATGACTGTGTAATTCCAGTGAGCTTGCCAAATCTTGAAAGTATAAATGTGAAATGTGTGTACAATATTAGTACTGTTACTTTGAGCAGGACCGGTGGCAGAAAATGAGTGTCAATGGTAACGAATACTTTTTGTGTTAACAGACGATCTAAGCAACCTCTGTCACTATTGTGGGTGTGAGGAAAATGAAGACACAGAATGGGTAATTTCTAGAACTACATTGCCATATAGGAAAAAAAAATTAAATATATATTTTGCAGCTTTCAGTCCTTATGATTATTATTGTGATTGCTATGATTATTATAACAATGTTGTATTTTATTATTACTGGTACTAGTAGGATTAGTTCAAATTTTTCAATTGGTGTTCCTCAAGTTGTTTAATAAAAGTTTTTTTTCAGGTTTGCTGTGAAATCTGTGGGAGGTGGTTCCACTTGAATGTGTTCAGAGGCCTCCGCTGGATGAGGACTACTTCTGTCCTGCATGCATATAGTGGCTCAGTCACTTCATTTAAAAATAGATTTATTTTTGTTTTTATTTATTTTTATTCACAGCTTGTTTTGGTTTATTGGTTTCATATTGTACATTTAATTTCTACAAGCCAAAAGTCACCTTCATTTTATGTAATATTTATTTTAGATTTTACATGTCTATTATTATGTGTCTATTAAAGAAAATTACGTATTTATTTAAAAAAAAAATTTTTTTGATTGAATACCTGTTCATTTCAGTGTACTTTTAATTAACAAAGTAAAGCTTTAGTGTTCAAATGGCCTACTTTCTTTAACTTATGTATGAGTGAGTTTGGAGGGTGGATATCACAAGCTCCGAAGTGGGGCCAATATGTATTACCAGTGAGAGGTGCATGGATGTACCTTCTTAGCCAAAGTTAGTGCATTTCAGGTGAAGGGGGTGCATCAGGTGAAACGTAAAAACAGCCCTGCTGGAATTTGCACCCTTGTATAATTCTGTTCAGCTGAGCATAAAATGCTAGTTACAGTGGATAAAAATACAGTTTTGGGGACAAAATGTTTCACGGGCATGAGTTTCATGGATTTGAAACCTTCTTAGCCAAAATTAAGGGGGGGGGGGTGCATTTCACATCAAGCAGAAATGCAGCCCTGCCGGAATATGCACCCCCTTGTAATTATTTTTTTGGTGACCCCAACATCAAATGCTTTTTAAGG
The DNA here is from genome assembly GCA_029718625.1 of Synaphobranchus kaupii. Classification (NCBI taxonomy): domain Eukaryota; kingdom Metazoa; phylum Chordata; class Actinopteri; order Anguilliformes; family Synaphobranchidae; genus Synaphobranchus; species Synaphobranchus kaupii. The sequence continues at coordinate 10,616,638 of CM056398.1, read as the reverse complement.
CATACATATGGAGCCAATATGAGTTACCACTGTGAGTTTCATGGATGTGAGTTCTTCCTAGCCAAAGTTAGGAGGGGGTGCATTTCAGGCAACTGGAAAAGCAGCCCTGCCAGGACATGCAGCACCTTTTTGGCTCCAGCATGACATACTGCACACAGCATACATTTGGGGAAAAATATATGTTATCTGTGTGTTTGGTGGGTCTAAGCCTGCAATTGTCAATGATAGATAGGGGATACATATTTATTAACTAATTTAATACATTTAATATACACATACTTTTTTATTAAATAAATTCATCAACAAATACTTTACGGCAGGGGCGTCGCCAGAGATATACATTTAGGGGGGCTAAGTCTGTACTAGGGGGGTTTGGGGGCATGCACCCCCAGGAGAACTTTTTTCAAAAAGGCAGCCACAAAATGGTTGTTCCCCATGAATTTGGGAGCAGCAATAAGCCTAAAATCAATAAATAATTTAGTTGTTGCAAAGAATATTTCTATAAATTGCTTACATATGTAGCAATAGGGTTGGGCTGATGTACGTTACCGTCGTCTATCAACTAAAATTTATCGGCATCGGCAACAGTTGACACATTGTGATGTCAAAGCCGATGTGTAGCCTATTCTAGTTTGACAGCTTATACAAATTGCCTCAATGGCAGAAGAATTAATTTAGGCCTGGCCTGTAGATTAAATTTAACCAGTGATTTGTTTTTTTTATTGCAATTAAAAACCAGGTTACATAGCATACATCTAAATGTTCATGTACACACTTGTGATCACCCTTCATGAGCAGGGAATCATCTTGGGGGTGGGGGGATTCCCTCAAAATTATACTCTCCTGTAAACTTCTCCCTCTCATTAGAAAAAAAACTTTGAACTTTTGTAGCTTTATCAAAGCATCCTAACTTTATTAGTCAAATAAGTTACCTACGTAGCTATTTAACTGTAAACTATTATATGTCTTATCCAGGCTATGGCAGTAGCTAACCGAGGACATAAAATCAGAGAGGCTAGCTACTCCACGTTGCAGATGCAGAAAGTGAGTTCCGTTTTAAAATTTATTTAGCAGCTATAGGCTATTAGTAACAGGCAAGCTTCACAAATTCCGTTTAGGCATTTTAGTTGAACAACTGTAGCCATCTCATATAAACCTAAAATGTGAACCAGTAACTGTTAAGCTATAGGCTATAGGAATAGGCTACACATCGTAGACTCTGGCTGCTCAACATAGTGGAAAATGTTGGCTACAATTCACAAGTAGTTTGAACTTACTTATTTTTTTCGACATGGTATGGATCCAGCCTAGCAGTAGCACTTGAGAACAGACCTATGGAGCAAAAGCTTTTGTAGCTAACGTTAACTGTTAATTTTAAATTCTGTTAAGGGGTTTTATGTTGTTACCGAACTTATTGAGCTCAAGTAGGCTACTAGACTAGTGATTTGTTACAGCAGCATTGGAACGTTCATACTACAACCCACCCTCAGTCTGTAGCGGTCATTTGAATTGAGCGGTCACGCGGCTCTACCACACTGCACTCTAACCAATGGCTGCACTAGATTAAGCCTCCCCAGGGTCCTAGCGCCAGACTTTTCCGTAGTGATGGGCAAAACAGTTCACTTCAGTGACACAAATCACTAGAATCAGTTCATTAAAAAGATTCGTTCAAAAGATTCGTTCACCGAATCGTTCAGTGCTTGGGCGGAGCTCCGACTGCGTACTGCGTAGTCCGACTCACTCAGTGAACTGACGGCCGAACAGTTCATGCGGAAGTGCTGTCGCTTTGACAAATGCGCCAAACTCCGTTTACAAATCTTGATATTTTAAAAGTTTCCTCGTTGAATATCAATATTGGAGGTGAACGCTGGTTTTCAATGACTTTTAAGTCTTAACTGGCTGGGCCTGATTCTGGCAGTTTGAGCCGCTGATTATCACTCAGGATCACGTCACGTTAACTCACTGTGTCTAGTAGCTTCAGTGAACGGATCACTGAACTTGCACCGTTGCGTCACAGTTCGTTCACTCAGTGAACTGTTCGGCCGTCAGTTCACTGAGTGAACGAACTTGCACCGTTGCGTCACAGTTCGTTCACTCAGTGAACTGACGGCCGAACAGTTCATGCGGAAGTGCTGTCGCTTTGACAAATGCGCCAAACTCCGTTTACAAATCTTGATATTTTAAAAGTTTCCTCGTTGAATATCAATATTGGAGGTGAACGCTGGTTTTCAATGACTTTTAAGTCTTAACTTGCTGGGCCTGATTCTGGCAGTTTGAGCCGCTGATTATCACTCAGGATCACGTCACGTCACGCAGTGAACGAATCAGTCCACTCTGCACGCTCGCTGCCTCGCTCGGCGCCCGCCCGCAAATTTTTTTTATAATTTTTTTTTAAAATATAAACTTTATTTCGAACAATTTAGGAAACAAATTAGAGAAAAAAAAGAAAAAAAAACTTTCTAGTATACAACACGCAAACACGGTACTCATTTCGGCTATACAATACTTAGAACAATACGTCCGAAATGGAATAGGAAGAAGCAAATGCGAATGATTCGTTCAGCACAGCAGAACTGGGCTGGGTTGCACCGGTCATACGTAAGTTTGTGACTAAGTTTGCGCGTAAAGTATTTACTAGGTCCTTAGTTGCTACTAGTTAGTTTCAAACTATCGCTTTACTAAATTCGGTTGCACCACCAATACGTAAGTAATGTCTTAGCTAGTGAAAACTAAGTAATGCTTAGTTCAATACTAAGGTAAACATTGTCGCTTTATCATGACGATAACAAATCCATAACCAATCAATAAGCTACAATGTAAACACGGAAATCAACTTGCATTGAGTTTAACAGGCTACTTATTTTGCATTCCATGGGAAAAAAATAGAACATTGAACAGAATTACAATGTGTGCATGTTTATGTTTTTACGAATAAAATTCAAAATATCCTTATTTGTTTGTTTAGCCTATTTATTTATGTTACAGCCATTATGTGCTTTGAAAATATATGGAAACTTAGCCTAAGTTACGGGACTGTTCTGTTTGCCTCTCTTTTGAACTATAAAGAACTTTGTTTTGAAACTGAACATTTTCCACGCGTCAACTATTTTTACAGTGTTTGCTGAAGAAACGGCGGAGGTAGCCAATTAGATGAACAGACGGTTACAGTTTGTGTATTTTTTTTATACCTAGGGGTAGGTGTAAATATTTAGTAGCTACTAAGCTCAACGTACAAACTAGTTTGTGTGGTGCAACCCATTTTTATTTAGTAATGTGTAAACCTTAATTTAGTAAACACTTACGTTATAACTAGCCTACGTTTGAATTTACGTATAGCTGGTGCAACCGGCCCCTGGTTCGCAAGGGACGAATCACGTTCGCTCGCGGCAGTCCCTCCCCCTCCCTGCACGGTGCACGCTCGCTGCTGATCAGATCCGTTCGTGAACTGAACTGAACTGAGAAATGAACGGATCTTTTCAGTAAGTGATTCAGTTCAGTTCGTTCACCCAAAAGATTCGTTCTTTTGAACGAATCGTTCGCGAACGACACAACACTACTTTTCCGTGTGCGTTATGATTCTGGAGTGTCAACGGCATTTTGTGAAATTAATCTGAAAAAGATGTAATGATTAAAACTAGTGCCGTGGCTTAAAAAATATTTAGGGGGGCTACAGCAAATTTTAGGGGGGCTACAGCCCGCGAGGATCCTTCGCTGGGAAGCGGAGGTCGCCGCCTGGTGTGAGGGCCGCCGGTCTGTTCCCACATTGGACCGGTGAGCCGCCCGAATACAGCCAAAATCGCTCGGACCATTCTGTGCTTGGGGTTCTTCCCAGGACTGAGAGAGCCCGTCCAACACTTGGAAAGTGTTCGTCAGCCGAAGCTCTTTTGGGACTGGGGGTAAAGACGTGCGCCTTCCTCGTCGGCTGCCAATCGGGGCATTGATCCAGGGAGCGTTAGCACCTGCAGCAGCTGGTGTGCTGCAAGTCTTCGGTCTGGCCCCGAGCCTCGGCCATTCCTCCCAGACCAGCCCCTCCACAGAGAATTCGGCCTCAGGGCGAAGCAGCGAGACAGCGGCATCCACCCCCGCCACAGGGAGCTCGGCCTCGGGGCGAAGCAGCGAGACAGCAGCATCAGCTCCACGGGACTCCATAAGTGAGTCAAGTAGCATCTCGTCTTCTTTGATTGAATGTAGGACCGAGATGCGTCCTTCCAGAAATCTTTGAACTGAAATCCTTTCCTTTAATGCATCGCAGTTTTCGCAATGCAGGGAGTTCAGGGTCGGCATTTCTGCTCCCGGGTAAGTCAGATAAAACAGATAAAAGCGATATAAAACAGATACAATTAAATAACTAGGTAAAACTATATAAAAGAATAAAAACTATATAAAAGAATAAAAACGATATATGACAGGTAAACTGTAAAACTCCTGTAATGTTAGCTGAATGCACTTCAACGAATGCACGTCTGCACCTGAATGAATGATTCTGATAGAATCGATAGACTAGTACCCGAGCTGATCAAAGATCACGCGAACGTGCAAACTATTTAGCTGAGGTTAGTGAACTTATTCAGTAGCTCAGCCAACATATACTGTATTTTATTCAGCAAAGTAGCCTATATTGATCTTTGTAACGTTACCTAGCCGTCTGGCATGCTAGCTATCAGCTAACAATTAGTAGGCTACTAACTACACTCAGAAAATGTAAAGGCCAAGGGGTGCTAGTACTCTGAAACATGTAGCCTAGGTTCATGTTTTCAGGACGTTACATTTTAAATCTTCCATTTCTGCCAATTGCGATATTTCTCTGTATGTTCCTTCCTTAAATAGGCTCGCCTACTCTACTTCTAGCCTACTCTATGGCCGCGTTTGACATTTCTCTGTTGTTCTTGGGATTGTATCGCTACCCTGTGGTTTTCAATGCTAACTGCAGTGGTATCGACATGATTATGCGAATGCGAGTGCCATTGTGAGTGCCATTGCGAGTGCCAGCGCCAGTGCCAATGCGACTGTGAGTGCCAATGTGAATGCAACTGCGAGTGCCAATGCGAGTCAGTATACAGAAGAAATGCTTTTGAGGCTGTACAGTAGAGGTCCAGATGTGTCACCGCAGTGATTGAAGGGTTTCTTCTCCCGATTTATTTTTCCATAGAGTTCAATAGGAAAATTTGTCCGTAGAAACAACCCTTCAAGTCATCCATCCATAACTACCGCATATCTGGCAGCAGATGGTTTGAGGCTTGTTTGATACGTCAGACCCTTGATGACTTAGAGCCATTTAGCCAACCAAACTGTTGTTTAATTTACAGCTAAATCTAGTCCCACCCCCCAATTCCCATAGAGATCCGTTCAAATGCAGAGAGGTTATAGCCTAGTATCGCTTGTAGGAGTACCAGAAAATAAGATATCAAGAGTTTTTTGATATTGTTGGGTAACAGGCATCAGGAAGTCATGGCATGCGAAGGATATGCGACCAAATATTAAAAATGATTACTTTATTCTACATTATGTTAAACTGTCCAATATTTTTTGATGCCCGAAAATGGGGGGGACTATGTAGGCCTACAAAAGGTTCTATAATTTCTAAACGGTTCATCCGATATGGATGAAAAAACCCTTAAATTAAAGCTGACAGTCTGCACTTCAACCTCATTGTCATTGTATCCTTTCAAACTCAAACTTCTAGAGTACAGAACCAAAATAACAAAAAATGTGTCACTGTCCAATGAATTATGGTGCTCACTGTATGATCAAAACATTTTGAGGGTGTAGGCTACAGTAGAGGACCAGATGTGTCACCACAGCATAATGCTGTCCTGGACATTATGTCTACATTGAACTTAAAGAATCGTATTCCCAGCGCTTGAAGCCTAGCGGTCAAACTGCGATTATTTTATGTTCCACTAGCCTACGTTAACGCCGTAGCCTACTTTACATGGATTTTATCCGCTTTTAACGTAGGCTAGGCTGATTCTTGCAAAGTATGCTGCTTAAATTATGTCAAAACTCCATGAAAATCTAGCATTTCAAATGAGAAAAAGAGTAGGCTATCTGTACGGACAGTGACACAGAATGGCTTGATCACCGAAAGAAGGAAGATATAAAAGCATTAACCAGCATTATAATTCCAGTAGCTAAATGGTGAACTCATGCAAGCTTTTCATAAACCACGTAAAATTCTTTGAATGTGACATTGTTGGCACACTACAAGGAAATCCATAAGACGTTCAACCTGACAGGAAAACAAAATCTTTGTCTTTTAATAAAAATTAATATATTTAGCCTAATTTAGCTGATCAGATAGCTAGATAGGCTATAGTAGGCTACCCGAGCTGATCAAAGATCAAACTTGCAAACTATTTAGCTAAGGCTAGTGAACTGATTCAATAGCCTAGCCATATACTGTATTTTATTCAGCAAAGTAGCCTATACTGATCTTCTTAACGTTACCTAACCATCTGGCATGCTAGCTAGATCAGCAAGCTAACAATTTGTAGACTACTAACTACACTCATAAAATGTAAGTGCGAATGCGACAGGGAGTGCCAATGTGACTGCGAATGCGACTGCGAGTGAGCGCCAGTGCGAATGCGACTGCGAGTACCAACGCGAATGCAACTGCGAGTGCCAGCGCAAGTGCTGGTGCGGATGAGTGACACGAGTAAACCTGCGAGTGAGATGTTGTGACCAATTAAAGCACACAGTATAAGGCAATTGCATTCGCAGTCGCACTCGCACTCGCAGACAACAGAATTTTGGCACTGTTGGCCCCCCATACTCGTCCAGATTCAAACTCGGTACCTAGCACTGCTCACTCATTTAGTCATTAATTACCTCTTGTCTCTTTACTGGTACTGCACCATAGGACTATATTGGTAGTTGTACTAACTATTGTGTGTGCCCGCATGTCAAATATAGCTGTGAAGGCAGGAACACGTCATTGCTCTCACAGAATAACAAGCAACTGAGCTGGCTAACTCTTTTGGTAAAAAGGCAAGCAGTGAAACAAGGTTCAAAGACATGGTTGGAGGAAATTACATTTGCTAGCCAGCATGTCATCTAACTTAGTTTTGACAGTGGAAATATGACAGAAGCCATGATGACAAACTGAGTTGCTCGATTTAACCCCTTTGTGCAGATGCCTAGTGGCCATGGCGCCGGCAGCAAGATTTTGCTCAACTGAGACATTCATTACTCCTGCAGCCAAACTATGAGTGGAAACCACAAACTTCGTGTTTTATCTTTATTGATACACAATTTTGTAAGGGGGGTCGGGTTCGGAGGACCAGACCAAAAGCCCAAAATAATAATGACCCCAAAATAGGGCGAAGCTCGCAGACTCAAGCAGAGAAATAGATAGTTAGGGAAAATAATCCCAGCGTAAGCCAAATAATAACAACCCAGTAAAATGGCCGAACGCTCATAGATTCGAGCAGAGAGAAAACAAAACAAAGAGGCACAAGGAGACGGGAAAAAACCAAGGTACTGTCTAGAAGCAGACAGGAGAGGAAAACCAAGGAAGGAAATAAGTGAGAAGGGAAACGAAAACTAAAAGAAAAGAGAACTCCGAGCTCACAAAGGCAGACCGCACGTGTACTTTTAGTAGTAGTAAAAAGAACAAGTGGTCGCCAATTCATATACCGTCAATACCTGGCTTTGTGTAGTGGCAATGAAGACACTAAAGCACCGAAAGAAGGAAACACAGTGCTTAAATAGCCAGCCGGAAACCTGATAAGTGCCTGGGAAGAGGAAAAACACGGCACGGCTGGCGGAAAAGTAAAGCAGGAGCGCCCTCTAGCAGCTCTGAAAGGAAGCGTCCGCAGAGGTGAAGAGAAGCCTGCCAAACCATAACAGATTTGTGACCACTCTGCTGAATACGGAGTTTGTAAGTGTCAGTATTTTCCCGTAGCAAGTCCATTTAACAAGCAACCCCCCACCCAGTCTTGCCTGCAACTATATCTACCCATGCGTGACATAGTGGACAATGGGCCCTATCTTACACCCAGCGCTAAGCGCCGCTAACCCAAACGCAAGTGTCTTTGCTATCTTACACCCAGCACTGGGTTCATTATAGCGCCTAGCACTTACGTCGTTCGATGAGGTGTGGCCAGCATAATTTTTGGCGTATTGCTATCTTGAGACAGCAGAAAGCGCTTGCGCTAAAACCACCACAAACCTGGTCTAAAGTCATGTCGCAGTTGTTTACATGTTATTTTAATGGCACACATAAGCGTGTGAACAATGTGTGTACATCCTCCTGTCTGTTACACACAAGGGCGCACACAAACATGACTAAAAATATCAAGATTACAATGTGAAATATTATTATTGTGTAGGCTATATCACAAAATATATAATAATAAAAGGGTCCATAGGTCAAAGACCACATACCTGTCCCTCAGCAAAGGGGAATGCCGCATAAAATTTCTTTCAGCCCATTCCATCAACATCCAGGCGATGTGCGATGGTACGTGTAAGGTTATATGTATAGACTTCGCAATTATCCTGGATCAAGCTATGACTTACCGTATATTTGCCAATAATTTCTGTAATCTTATAGGGGGACAATCTTCAGTTATGGGACAATGGCTATCCATTAAAACACCTTGCTGATAACACCTATATCAAGCCTAATGCATGAATTGTGATTTACACCTAATTGTCAATAGAAAACTCGCGCACTGCAATAAAAAGAAAATGCGCTTCAGATGTCATTACAATACGGCTGTGTTCATCTAAGCCTACAGCCTGTAAGTAAATAGAATGGTTTTGACTGAAAAAAGTTCAAAACCTTGTCCAGTGAATATAGCATTTATTGTTTTTCAAATAGCCTAGGCTACAGTCCCCGGGATTCACTGTGCATAAGGTTTTTTCGATAGTCTACCGTTAGAAAACAGAGATTAATTTCAATTTCACCAAGTTAACTGAATTTTAACCTTATTCTTTGTCCTTCATATTTTTTTAATTACAGTGACCAGGTTTCCATACTCTCAGCTTTAAAACCTTGCCGAATTCACCTGAACAAAATTATTTTAAAGAGAACTAAGAGTCTAATTGCAAACGAAAACAAATTTGCAGCACATTACACAATTAATTTTAATGCCATTCTCTGCATGTGCGCTTTAACTTCATGCAGGAGCAGGTCTGTTTCCCCTGCTGTAAATCACACTTTTCATGGTCTTCCTGGGAAAGTAGGCTTGTTTTTAAAAGATTAAGCTACTAGTAAAACGCGTTGGTCACTTTTCCATAAGCAGGACATTATAAAACAATATGCGTGAACCTATGGGGTTCCAACCTGACAGCTGTATTTAGTGTCATCATTAAGGGAAAATAATGGTATTTATGTTATTAATCAATTTTAGAATGCACATAATGAACTTTGGATGAAGCTTGAACTTCGAGAACTCCATAAGAACAGCCTCATGGAATTGATGTTTGATAATGCTTCATTGTATAATCAAACGAAATTCTTTAAACAAGCAGGCTAATTTGACGTTTTCTATGGTGAGACTGAAGCCTTATTCTCAGCTGTTGCAGGTGCTTTTAAGAAAATGTAACCGAATATATTTTCTAAAATAACAGCACTGTCGGGAATTAGGTGTAAAGCCTAATGTTAAAGATTATTATAGTGTATATTCATAATGGTTAGTCTGAATATTGATCATACTATTGATCCATATCGCCTATTCCTTGCTCGCACTACACACACACGAGCATGTCTGTTTCGCCATCATATAAGCAATCCGCCAAGGTGGAAAAGCAGGCTTTTAAAGGGAATGGGATATGACATTTTGATTGGTTTATTGCATGCATCGTATGGCCAAGACACACCCATAATTAATGAAGAGACTAAGTTCAGCCCATTTGATCTTTCTAATAGATACGATGAAAGCATGTTTATTGCAGTTGATGATAAATTGAACTTTGTTAACTTAATGAGAAGTATAGAATGATTAACGGTATCAAATGCTTTTGAAAAATCTATAAATATTGCACCTGTTATATTCCCTTCATTTAATGATTGTCGAATTGATTCCGTGAGATATAATACTGGATAGATCTGTTTGTTCGAAAACCAAACTGAAATTCATTGTGCAATTCTAAGTAGTCGGTGAGTTGAGTGGCTAGCACCTTTTCCATGACCTTTGACATTATAGGTAGAATAGATATCGGTCCATAATTCGATATGACCGTCGGATCTCCTGCTTTGTAAACGGGAATGATTTTAGATGTTTTCCATGCGGAAGGAAAAACTGACTTTGCAATACATAAGTTTATGAGATGATGGGTGACTGTTAATAAAGAATCCAAATGTAACAAAAAGAAGTCTGAGTTCATCCTTTGTGTATCTGAGTGTATCCTTTGATTTGGTCTTCTTTAAAGAATGTAAAGAAGAATTTATTAAACATTTATTAAACACTCTTTATTATATAAAGAATTTATTAAACACTCGAGATATCTCTGTAAAGGAGAAAGGTTGTGATTGTAAGGAAGAAAATTCCAATTGTTGCACAGATGGATCAAAGCGGGCTGCGAGCTCTTCTACTGATGAAATAAAAAAAGCATTAAACGCGCAAGCAAGTTTTTGAGGCTGTTAGCAATACTCCATGTGAGAAAACGCTTATCTTGCCTTGGTTATTTTTTGTTCTTCCTCCAGTTATGGTGTTCAGTGCATCCCACAGCTTTTTGGGGTGCAAAGAGGCTTCATTTATGAGTTTCTGATAATAATTCGTTTTTGCTTTCTGTAACTCGATGGTACATTTATTTCTAATTGTCGCGAAAGCTTGTTTATCTGTTAATAATTTAGTACGCTAGTAGTTTTTCATAATTTTTGATTTTTGTTTGAGCAGACGTAATATATTTGGTGTAATCCAAGGTAAAGATAATTGTCGAGACGTTAGTTTAGAACTTTTTGTGTATTTATTAGTTATAGTCTTAAATTTTTCATGCATTCTCGTGAGTATTTGCTCTGGGTTGTTCATCTTATTCTCCTCGTCCCAGTTAATGTTATTAACCTCGTTTTGGTACGTCTGTTTTTTTGAGCCTGGTATCATTTTTATAACATTAAATTTGTGTCCCTTGTGTTCTATAATTTTTCTAATAGCAAAGGTAAGAAAATGGTCCGATATTGTTGTTTTAATAACCCCATTTATGTTATATTTTGTCAGTTCATTGGAACAAATGCGATCAAGAATTGTTTCACACGTACTACACACTCACGTTGGTTCCTTTATCAAATGATTGTAATGTAATGTAATGTAAAGACTATCAGAAACCAGCAAAATCCATCACAAAACATGAAATTCCATTAAAACCATTATGGGTAATTGTCTGATGGTTTTTAATGTTTTTTCTAGCAGGGATGATACATAATCTATTGGTGACGTGTTAGGAGGTTTATATGAAACTAAAATATCTATAGCATGATTTGTAACGTTTCGGATGCCGTGTCTGTTAGATTTTTTGTTGATGAGTACTTATACATATATTGCTACTCCTCCTCCACGTTTCCCAACTTCCCGGTCTTTACTAAATAAATTGTAATTCTCAATATAAAGAAAGGAGTCCGGAATTGTTGGTGTAAGTCAAGTTTCCGAGACAGTAAAAATATCTATGCTACTTTGTGTCAGCAGCATTTTGATTTGATCAAGTTCAGATACTAAGCTACATACATTAAGATGACATATTTTTAGTCCTTTAGCATTTTTAAGATGACTCACTGTTTTGGAGGTCTTCCAGTTTTGTTTATTTCTCTTATTTCTATTTTCCTATGTATTGACAGGGCTGGAACCCTCGGTTCTAAGAACGTCGCTAGCAGGGGGGACAGTAGGCTGAGGTAACATAAACGGAAGAGGAATGATTTCCGGTGAGGGAGTGTGGGATGTTAAAATTGTCAATAAAATCTATGTTGTTCGCTCTGCAAGCGGACTGGAGCCAGGTGTTAAGGCTGAGGATTCGACTGAAGCGCCGCTCCCCTCAGCGTGGGCAGGGGGCCGGAAATAAAAACCGACTTTCCACAGCTATTGAAAAACGTAAAAAGGTAGTTAAAATCCTTTTTTGTCAGCTCAGACTGCTGATGAGCTATATCATTAGATCCTACATGAACTATCACCCGATTATGGAAGACGGGAGTGATGGCATCAGACCCGATAGCTTACGCAGGATGATAGGGACCGTGGCCCCAGGGAAGCAGTGTGTGGCTACGTTAAAAAAGTGGAGGTTCCTGGTTATGGAATCTCCCACTATTAAAGTGGTCGGGGAGAAGAGGGGACGAGGAGATGATAAATCCGTAGAGTGTGTCCGGGCAAGCGGGAGTTGTGGCGACGCAGCAACATCAGCCCTGGGGGGAGGGTTCACTACCGGCTCAGGGCAGGAAAGACCTTCAGAGCGTCTGAGCATTGCCTCCTTCAGGATCCTTCACCGGGAAGCGGAGGTCAACGCGTTGGATGAGGGCCGCTGATCTGGTCGCACAGTGGAGCGGTGAGCCACCCAAGTGCCGCCAGGCGCCAGTAGTGGACATCATCCTCAGATTTTGCACACTTGTGGACACAGAGTTTATGCTCCAGGAAATATAGAAAGTATAGATTTACACATACGTATGTAGCTCTTAGTATTTAATTGCAAACTAAAGAAAAACAATTTTTTTTCTTTGCATTTTTGGCACTTTATTTTGACTTAAATTATGAAAATAAACAAATACAAGTTCGTATTTAGTTCGTATAAATGGTACAACTGTCTTGTTTCATGTAAGCCATTTGCCAGCTTTCTGTGATGCTGACACCTGGAGTTATAAAGCCTTAAACAGAGCACCCCCTAAATAGGTGAGAATTTACCAAATTTGCCATCTGCGTGAAGGGGTTAAATAGCTTGCTAGAGTCTGTGGTTGTGCGTACACTGGGTTGGTTTGGTGTCATCAAAGTAGGGCTAGGCGATAAAATGATGTCGATAATTTTTGCGATAAAATTTGCCACGATAACGATGATAAACTTGAGATTTATTTTCGATAAAACTAACATTTGCGTCCGTTTCTTCTACTTACCCAAATACAACACAAACAGCCAATCAGAACTAGACAGTCTTTCACGTTGTTGATGAGCCCACCCACTGAAAACAACGCTACTCACGTGTGTTTAGCTGACATAGGAATGGGTCACTGGTGAAATCAACCGAAAATGGTAGTTAGTAAGTGTTGGTTAATCTTAACTTGTTCAACGTTATACAGAAATAATTTATATATTGGATCAACGTTAGATGTCCAATAACAAATAACACGTCAACATCAGGGGCTCTATCTTGGAAAACTTAGCGTTGTCTAAACGCATGGCATAAAGTGCATTTAGGGCGTGTCCAAGTCCACTTTTGCAAGTTTTTTGGGCGCTAAGCACGGTGCAACGTGCAAATGGGTTTAACCTAGTCTCTTCATTAATTATAGGTGTCTTGGGCGTGACATGCAATAAACCAATGAAAATGTCATATTCCATTCCCTTTAAAAGCCTGCTTTTCCACCTTGGCGGATTGCTTGATGGCAAAACAGACATGCTGGTGTGTGTTTAGTGCGATCAAGGAATAGGCTATATGGATCAATAGTATGATCAATATTATTTGGACTAACCATTATGGGTAATTCCCGACAGTGCTGTTATTTTACAAAAACCATATGCACAGCGAATCCCGGGGACTGGCTATTTGAAAAACAATAAATGCAAATGTTTTTAATGAAATGTTTAAATTTCATTAAAAGCACCTGCAACAGCTGAGAATAAGCTACCAATGGCTTCCATCTCACCTTAGAAAAGGCCAAATTAGACTGCTTGTTCAACGAATTTCATTTGATTATGCAATGAAACATTGCCAAACATCAATTCCATGAGGCTGTTCTCATAGAGTTCTCGAAGTTCAAGTTTCATCCGAAGTTCATTACCTGCATTCTAATATTGATTAATAACATAAATAGGCCTACTGTTATTTTGCCTTAATGATGACACTAAATACAATAAAGCTGCCAGGTTGGCAACCCAGAGGTCCACGCATATTTTCCCTTGTTTTATAATGTCCTGCTTATGGAAATGTGACCAACGCATTTTACTAGCTGCTTAATGCTTTAAAAATAAGTCCACTTTCCCGGGAAGACCGTTAAAAGTGCTATTTAAAGCAGGTGAAACAGACCTGCTCCTGCATGAAGTTAAAGCATACATGCAGAGAATATGGCATTAAAATGAATTGTGAATTAATTGTACTCTTTAAAATCATTTTGTTTAGTTATGGTATAAATCAGCGGGGTTTTAATAAGCTGAGAGTATGGAAGCCTGGTAACTGTAATTAAAAAAATATAAAGGACTAATATTCAGTTAACATGGTGAAATTTATGTTTTCGAAAAAACCATATGCACAGCGAATCCCGGGGACTGGCTATTTGAAAAACAATAAATGCAATATTCACTGGACAAGGTTTTGAACTTTTTTCAGTCAAAACCATTTTATTTACTTACAGCAGGGGTGTCCAATCTTACCCGAAAAGGGCCGGTGTGGGTGCAGGCTTTTGTTCTAGCCCAGCACTATGACACCTGATTCTACTTATCAAGGTCTTGATTGAATAGCACGATTAGTTAATTAGTTGAATCAGGTGTTGTAGTGCTGGGCTAAAACAAAAACCTGCACCCACACCGGCCCTTTCCGGATAAGATTGGACACCCCTGACTTACAGGCTGGAGGCCTAGATGAACAGAGCTGTATTGTAGCCTAATGACATCTGAAGCGCATTTTCAGAACTCAAATGTCCGTCTATCGCAGTGCACGTTTTCCATTGAATGACAATTCACGCATTAGGTGTAAATGACAATTTGCGCATTAGGCTTGATATAGGTGTTATCAGCTCCTTTTTAATGGATAGCCATTGTCCCGTACCATCGTACATCGCCTGGATGTTGATGGAGTGGGCTGAAAGCAATTTAATGCGGCATTCCCCTTCCCTGAGGGACAGGTCTTTGACCTATGGACCCTTTTATTATTATAAAAGCCTAGCCTACACAATAATATTTCACATTGTAATCTTGATATTTTTAGTCATGCTTGTGCGCGCCCCTGTGTAACAGACAAGAGGGTGTCCACGCGTTGTGCACACGCCTATGTAGACGCACTTATATGCGCCGTTAAAATAACATGTAAACAACCGTGACATTACTTTAGACCAGGTTTGTGGTGGTTTTAACGCAAGCGCTTTCTGCTGGCTCAAGAAAGCAATACGCCAAAAATTATCCTGGCCACTCCTCATCTTAAGACCAACACACCCAGTTCACTTGCTATGGGCGCAACATCACTTGGTATTTAACCGACGTAAGCGCTAGGGGCTATAATTAACCCTGCGTCGGGTGTAAGATTGCAAAGACACTTGCTTTTGGGTTAGCGCCGGGTGTAAGATAGGGTGGCCATGTTGTTTTTGTGGCTAAGTAGTAGTTTGCATCTTGCAGTGTAGCCACGCCTGCCTCCTGAAGAGTGTTTCCAATCTGTCAGACAGGTGCATGAGGGTTTTTCTTGATTTCTTAGAATTCTTCAGTCAACTGTAGAGGTCTTCCTTTGTCTACCAGGCCCTTTGCGATTACTGAGCTCACCAGTGCTCTTTCATGTTCCAAACAGTTGATTTTGGTAAGCCTAAGGTTTGGCTTATATCTCACACATTTTTTCCTTATTTCTCACCCTCATAACGGCTTCCTTGACTTTCATTAGCACAACTCTGGTCCTCATGTTGACAAATTCCATAGGCCTAGAATCGAGACTAGATACTGAAAGCTCTTATACTGGCACTGAACACACCGGACTAGTCAGAAACACCTGTGAGGCCATGCCCCAAACATTATGGTGCCCTGAAATGGGGGGCTATGTAAAAAGTGCTTTATTTTCTACATAGTGAAAACAATGTATAAAAATACCCTTTAATGCAAGCTGAGAATCTGCACTTTAACCGCATGTGAATTATTTGATTGCACATCTAAAATTGTG
The DNA here is from genome assembly GCA_029718625.1 of Synaphobranchus kaupii. Classification (NCBI taxonomy): domain Eukaryota; kingdom Metazoa; phylum Chordata; class Actinopteri; order Anguilliformes; family Synaphobranchidae; genus Synaphobranchus; species Synaphobranchus kaupii. Next base: position 10,600,645 of record CM056398.1, on the reverse strand, counting down.
GAGTACAGAACCAAATCAAGAAAAAATGTCTTTGTCCCAAACAATATGGATGTATGCATGTACAAGAACCTAAGCTTCATAAGTACTCTTTAGCATTACAATGCAGTCCTGAATAAGATTGGACACTATACGTTGGATTCATCTTTCTTAAAAGTAACATTTCGTTGGAATTAGGGTATGTGAGTGGTGCAGAGTGGAAGCGGAGCGGGGCTGCGTGATTTCGCCTGGAGGAGTGGCTTTTTGGAAAGTCGGAGCATTGTGTTCTCTCATTCCAAGATCACTCCATCCCATGAGCAGACACACGTTAAACGTCAGCATTCACCACATTGTTATACACTCTTAAGGTTAGCTGGAGTCAGACATGGAATTTGCCAAAAATACAAATGTTTTGTAAAAATAAATGACAGATGAATGCAGGTGTGGATAGGCGATTACTATGACCAGGGATTAATTGTGGAATCTAAAAAGATATATCTAGAAAATATGGAGTTTTCCGTGCATACACGGGAAAATAATCTGGGTACGTGGGTAATAATGTCCCAATGAGAAAAAGCCAGAATCTAGATGTATAGAGGGGTGGAAATCTTGAAAGTTAAGGATTCAACGATAGTTTGACTTGAAAAATGATGGTATAATCACTGAAAATAACCCCGATAGACTGTTGTCGTATTTAATTTGCTTTGGGTGCACTTTGGAGTGTTTAAGTGCGTTTGGTAGTGGATGCTACTCGATACCTCAGAGTTGCGCTAGCATTAGCAATGTGTGTATGTCCAAAAGAAGGTACAGCATGGAATTATCTGAAAATGGTTTCCATCAATCAACTACATCATGGGTAAGTCGTAATTGAGACATTATGTCCAAAATTCCAAACTATCCCTTTAAGGGTACAGACATTTTTTTAAAAGTTTAAAAAATAATTTTACAATGGAGTAGAAATGGAGTGCAAATTTTGTTTTTTTGGTATGGAGTGAGTTCTCTCTCACTAGTGAGCAGGGAGCAGGAAACAGAAAACCGGGAGCGGTGTTGGAGCGGAGTGATTACAGAAAGCTTTGAGCGGGGAGCGGAAATTTCTGCCGCTGCACTCCGCTCACATACTCTCGTCGGAATCCTTCACAATGTGGCATAGAATGAGGTTGGCCCTGAGCTAGGGCAGAAGGTTGGACGAACATTGCCAATGAGGGAAATTTAAGGGGAGTTTGCCGAAAATAACCAAATAAAAAAACTATGCACAGCAGCTTTTTACTGTAGTGGTAACATTCCATAAAATATTTTCATGTTGGACTAAGCAAATTCCATGGAAAAATATGAGATTTTATTCATGTCGACAAAATATGGTCACATCTCAATCAGTTGACAAAACACAAGAAAATATGTTACAATAGTTAGAATGCTGCAAACTAAAGTAAAACCGATTCATAAGAGTCATTTATTCACAAGAAAAAAGGGCACTTACTGTCAATCTTAAATGTTCTCACTGCAATATAAAGATCGTAATATCCATTCCATCTTTACAGATTTACAGGGCAGCATTGCATAAATGTAACAAACACAGAACAATGTGGTGAACCACTACACTCAACATACTTTGAAATTAACTTTAGCACTGCAGACAAAGTCCACAATGCAAAGGTTAAATGGGAACACAACATTCCTCCTTTAGTTGTGTAGATATCTTACTTGTCACATCTTGCATCCAAAACACTATGACAGCAAGTGGGCATAACCATACCATTGACAGAAAAAACTGAAATATCCATTTCATATTCTGGATAAGAAAAAAAAAAAAAACTAAGAAATGTAAAAATCTAATTAAATATGTACTATGAACATATACTGAAAAGATTCCCACATAGCTGTGGTATATGGCAAGTGTCTCCATACATATTCGCATTCCGTTCTAATTTCTCCCATTTCAAGTTTAGAATGCACCAATAGTAAAGCCTAAGAGCGGGGCTTTCATGTAGGTGAATTTCAATCAGACAACGTACATGCTAATCAACGTGCACCATACTCCGTTAGTCAAGTATATCATCTAAAATATTCAAGGGCCTGTGCTATGTAAACAGATGTAGGATACGGACACAAGTATTTCTGCCGTTTCAATCATGAACAGGAGAGAATTTAAATTCAAAGTTCTCTCTGTAATTTTTGTAGGTGTGCATTCTGTTTTTCCTCAAATTTATTCCTATGTTGATTAAAGATTTAGGATCTGGACTAGTAGTGTCATGTGTGTAATGGTGCTGGCTATGTCCCATTTCATCTTCCTTATTGCACACTGATCTCTCAGTCACTGTGCCCACACATGCATCGCCATTATCTGGTAACACCAGTTTCAGTTTGGCAACCATGTCTGCTAGAGAGAATCCAATTTGATTCAGGTTCTTGTCTCTCGAACCAAGAATGACTTTCTGGTAACTGATTTCACATCGAATTGCTTCCCGCTTCTGAGCATGACTAGCACCATCCAGTTTGGCTAATAAGTGGTCAACATCTTGTTTGTTTGTACATGGTCCTCCATTCTTAGCAACTGCAACAAGGATTGAATTCCTTGTTGTAATGTCCTGGAAAAGCTTTTTTTTCCCCTTTGGATCCATATCCTCTCTTGGCATTTGTAAACACTTAACCATGCTACTTCCTGGAATATGGCCTTGACAATGAGCCACCACTTCTGAAGGAGCTGTACTATTCCCACTTGAAATCTGCACAGGGTTGGTATTACTATGGTCCAACACAATGGCAAAGCCATTACTCCGCAGAATAGAAGAACCATATTTAGAAGCATCAAGAGAATTGCTCATTGGAGCAGCAGCTGAACTGTCCTGCTTTTTGGACTTGTACAGGTAGGCATGACCATAAGCATACTCCCCCATCAAATGTGACACCTGGCAGTTTCTCAGTTTAGCTGATATTTCTGGTGCAGGATCTTGGCAGTAAACACCACCTGGTAAGAAATCCTTCAGATTTGCTTCAGTCACTTTTGCAATTGTTTTCATTATTTTCTCTAGGCACTTTCTTATTAGGGCAGCATACTGGTTTTCAGAATTTGGTCGACAGTATGAAAACACCCCATCAAAACACTTTTCTTGCAGGGGAAACTGGTGGAACATATTGTTCTCTGAGTATTCTGGCAAGAGGAGGAGTGAAGAATCCTCAGACCACTGCACAAGGCTTTGATAAAGGCAGTGTACATATCTATGGAAGTACACATACTCTGCACTGCTCTTTAAAAGCTGCCAATAAGGACCCAGAATTTTACAGTAGATAATGGCAAGAACACAAACAAGAGCCTGTATAACCTGATCACTGGCATCATCTCTGACACTTTCCTGAATGACATTCAGTTGGTCAAAGGTGTTGGATAATGCAGGATCTGAAAAAAAATTTATGATGTCAGCATGATGGTGAACAAGACCTGCAGCCCCCTCAAAGTAGTTGTTGAAGCGATTGGATTGACTAACAGCTAATCTGGAAGGCTTTTCTCTTGCCCAACAAAAATGAAGCCACTGTTTTCTACAGCTGTGCTTGGTTTCACCACGAGGGCTCAAAACATCACAGGCCATTTGGATATAGCGTGAAGCTGCACTCTCTGAAAAGTTAACAAAGCTGGAGAATTTAGGATTTTTGTCACGTCCTAGCTTTTCTCCAGTTGACAAAATGATTTCCCTTTCAAAAGAAAGTACCTGCTGTTCTACTGCGTCACTTATCTCATGAAGAAAATGCGCATTGCAGTCGAGAAAATGTAATGGCGAGGTCACTTTTTGAAACGTCTTCACCCTCTCACTAAACTCTTTCATGACAGGATCTTCATTCAACATTAGCAGAAAATGTTTTTGGAGGAGATCTTTGGAAACTTGTTTGGATTCTTCTGTTTTTTCTCCATAAACACTTGACAGCTTTTGAAGTAAAAGCATTGAAACATCAAGTAATGTTAAAGCCTCAGCTTTAGCTGCCTCTGGACTTCCTACCGAGCATATTGTCAGTTCTTTTGTTTCTAAAGGATGTTCACTTGTTGAAGGATCACATTCTTCCTTTACCTTAAGTAAGTTGTTTGTGTGTTTGGACTGAACAGCACAGACACGTTCAGATTTTACAGCGAACCTATAAACATTTTTTTTTGCATTCTCTTCTGACTTGGCCTTCAGGTTTTCCCCACCATTACTTTGAGAAGGTGAATTGCAAATTATTTTTGATGTAGCCACCAAGACTTCATTATCTGTGTGAAATTGTTCAGTCAGCTTCTCACTGTTACTATATTTTGTAAGAAAGTGTTTCTTCATTCGATTTTCACCGTGTGGTTTCCTGGTTTTAACATAAAGAACTTTGGGAACCAGTTCAAATTTAGCCTGAAGAAACTTTTCCATACCATTTCTCCGAGATCTGCTTCTCTGATGCATCTGATAGTCTAACTTTAATTTCTTGACCTTAGTTTGAAGAAATTTGCAAGCCTTCTGAATTTTGCCATCACTACAAAACTGTGGTTTGAAATTCCTCAACCATGACACCAAAACTATTACGTCAATTTCTTCCCTTGAGATAAAATTGCTGAGTTCCAGTATCAGGCCATTTGTGACTTCAGAGCATTTTGCCCTATCTGAGAAATCTGACATAGCCAAGAGATCTGTTTTTCCAATTCCAAGGGTATCACATATTGGACCAACATATTCAAAGTTTACATCTGAATCAAGGAAAATTTCTCTTGCATCTCCACTCAAACTCAAAGCGATCACAATGCTCCTTTCAATCAAACTACGAAAATCAGATGACTGATACATAGGGAAAATATTCTGAAGCCATTTCACAATTTTTTCCCAAGACACTTTGTTGTCCTCTCTCATAAGTCCCACTTGAATCAGCAACCGGTTCTTGCATGTTGGTATATCAAAGCGAAGTCTTTCTCCAGACTGTGATCCCAAGAAGTCTTGAACAAGTTTAAAGAAGTTGTCATCTCCTGTAAAAAAAAAAAAAATTTATTTACAAGATTAAAATGAGTCAATTTTTTATTTGTTTCCACAGCTTTTTAACTCTATGGGCTTTGGCCCCCTAGTGGTGGGACGTATCCGTCCCAATTTTTTATAGTGTTCATATTTCTCTTAAATTCTAAATTATAACGTTAATAAAACACGGAACTTTCGACGCAAAATTGTTAAAAACAGTCACAGCCTGCGAACACATTCGTTTATATGCTTAGCTCTCAGGTCACACTACAGAGCCATAAAGCAGCAGGGTGCTAATAGCCCAACCCACTTTTTTTATTTGTTTACAGCCTTCACCTCGCCGCAGTCACAGGCAATAAAATGCATATCAAAAAAACTCTTGGTACAGTTTCTACACGCTAAAAAATCAAGATCCGATTTAGGAACAATTGTATGTTACTGAAAAGTTGTATAAATGAACATTATGTGTTTTTTCCCCGTGCTCACTTCACTACGCATACAACCGATGTTCTTCCGGTTTTGTTTCAATTTATTTTATTTTCTACAAGATCTCTTGATAAACATGTTTAATCAATTCAATTTTATACCTGGTTATGCAGTTATAACAGTTTTCTGAAGAATCTTGAACATTTTTTCGTAATCCATTTATCCATTCTCCAGCAAAATCTCGATTTCCATGGTGCATACCCAACGCATTTGCGTTTGTACTACGTTACTACCGTTGCGTAAAAACATTACTAGACTGCTTCAGGGTTGATCTAACGTAAACCACGTAGTTTATCTTCTACGGGGTTCCCTGCCCTTTTAAATGATGTAAAATATGTGATATTCTAGCGAATGGGAACGGCGCTGTATCCACGCGTAACGACAGCCCATAGGGCAATCGGCTCTGCGCTCTCGACTGTCGACAGGGTCAGATGCGTCATCTGTGGCCATTTTTACTGAGCTTATCCTGGAAGGGATGGACTGGATTGCTGTACAAGTACGTTTTTAGTATATCCAGATGATATTTAGCAATGTGTAGCTTTTTTGTGAGCTGAAAATACGTCACAGGACAGTTTTTCTCTGTACGCATACGAGGTTTGCTGTATGGTGTAATGGCGCTGGTCATGTCTTTGCTGCTTCAACTATTGCGATTATTTTATACATTTATACGCGAACGTGGCAATCAACGGTGGAAAGAAGAGCGCTTATTTCACGGTTGCTCAGGTTTTGGAGGTGTTCCACCGCAGTGTCCCAGAGGTGAAGAATGACTCTTGTGGCATGGACCCGTGCCTGGACATGTAAGTGTTTTTAAAAATATATAATACAAATTATTATTATTATTGTTATTATCATCACCATCATCATAATCATCAACAGTATGGAGCGCTATTATCTAGAGTATTTTTAGTTTGGTGATAAATGGATTCTCGCAGGAGTTCGCTAGTTAGCTTCTATGTTGTCACAGGCTGGTAAGGAGCTGCTAAAGGGGTTTGTTTTGTAGCGTTCATTCGCAGTTTCTTTGTGTAGCAACCAACACAAGGGCTAGTTGTTGAATTCACGCATGAAACTACATCCATTCTCAGTACTTTATTTCACGGTTCAGTCAAGACATTACAGTATTATAATAATGTAATTTAGTTTGTGCAAGCTGACAAACTAATTCATAAATCCTAGTTAGCTACGATTGCTAATTATGTTGGAGCTAATATCAGACGTACTGTGGATGTAAGATTTTTTAATGTATATACGTATATATATATATATATGTGTGTGTGTGTATATATATAATTTTTTTTTTAAAAATAAAATAAAAATTTTTTTCCACTTAATTGTAATACTTTCCATATGTCTTTTTGAGATAATTTGTGTTCTCATTTTTTAGTGATTCTACTTAGTAATGTACTTGAATCTGTCTTTTTCAGGGAGGACAGTGAAGACACCCCTCCCCCACCTGACACCTCTGTCGTAGGAGGTGGTAACAGACAGGTTTGCCAAATAAAGTGATGTATAATTCATTACTTTTGCTGTAAAAAGTCAAGTTGAAGGCTTGTTATAGATAAACCTGTTATTCTGCTGGCTTATGGGGCTCTGGTAAATCTAACTTTGAAGTACAGTGCCATTTTAAATGTAAAGCAGATTGGTTGGATAACATTAGGGTAAGTAATCCTTTTCGGAGAGGTATTTGGGCACTTTTGGGCACGCTTTGTAAGTGAATACCCTCATACACATAAACACAAAACATGTGTAGGTTAATTTTCTTCACATTCTGTATTACAAAAAATGCTTTAAAAGAAAAATAAAGTTTTCTGGTGATTGAGATGCCTAGACAGAAAGATATGCACATGTTTTATATTTGGTGAGGTTTGGAAAGGTTTTGGGACACCTGGGCCCCGTTTTGGTAAAAATACCAATGCATAAGGAAAGCCTGTAGATATCTTTACCAAATTGTATACCCAAGTGGACAACATATTAGTGCGCTAGTATAAACAATTCTGGCTTGCTCCAGTACTTTGAAGTTCAGATATTCAGTGATAAACTATAAAAACACAAGGCGTTTTGTACTTTTTTTTGTATTCTTATGTGTATTTTGTATAAACTGTATGTGACCACTTTGACATACATTTATTCTGTTCCAAATTTCTGAATGGTACAAGCCTCTTCTTTCATTGAAACTTTCAACCATGGATGTGCAGTGAATAGTTTTTGAGATATTGGCACTTAATTGACACTAGTAAAAACTAGATGAAAATTGGGCCAAATGGGCCAAAGTAAATAGGGTTAAAGGTCTACGTTATCCATTAATTTCACAGCATACACAATACAACACCTTCACTGTTGTGTTTTAGCCTCAACTAAAATATGAAGTTGACAAATAATTATCCATTTAGGGCCACATGCCCAGTGATATCGCACACAAGATTTAATTTGGCAAATTTGATACTAAATAATTAAATCTAAGATGTCCTTGTGACGTTGTTTACAGTTGTTTACAACCGTCAGACTACCTGTCATGGTTTTTGACCCTTTTTCCCTTGCGGTCGGTTTCCTTGGTAGCCACGTGAGGGCGCTGCCCTTTTAGTGGATGTTTGCTCCACCCCGTCTTGATTGCGGAGCTTCTCTCAGCATCACATCTGTGCGTGGTTACCTTGGGGCTATTTAAGCCCATGTTTTCCTCCGTTCTGGGCTTTGATATTGTTTTGTATTGTCTGGCATTATTTGCACTGTTTTGTGTGTGGTATTATTTTGCCCTTTGATTGCTTAGCCAGTACAATTAGGTCTAGGTTTTTTTAAAGAGACCCTTTTGCTCCAGTGGGTTATATTAGTGTAATGCGGGACTTGCTTTTGTGGATATATTAGGACTCTCTTTTCTGTCTCCGCTTCCTGGTCTTTCCTTTCTTCCCTTGCCTAGACCTTTTTGCCTTTTCTGTCTCCTCCTCCTCCTCTCTCTGTCTGCCTTCGTCTGTGAAAGTGAGAGGAGTCTGTTTGTTTGTGGGTGTATTTGTATAGTAATTTCTTACTAAGAGACCGGGCGTTTTTATTGTACTGACAGGCAGGGCTTTATTTATTGAGAGGCAGGGCGTGTATTTTCTATTAAGCTTGCGTTAGTCTTTTAGCCGGTAAATGTCCGGTGCAGCTGTCCTGTTCGTCCTTCGGTACCTGTCTCCGTACATGGAGCTTTGGTGATTTTGTTCGGAACTGTAGTTGTGTTTTGTCCTTCGGTACATGTCTTCCTATAGGGAGACCGGGCGATGTTGTGGACATGTTAGCGTGTGACTGCGAGTCTCTGAAAGTAGCCTTGGAACGTTAGCTCTCTGTTCCTTTCGCCTCGTTACATTCCCCTTTGCTGAGAGGCTAGGGTGTGTATTTTCTACTAAGCTTGTGTTAGTCATTTTGCTAGTAAAGGTATGGGACGGCGGTTTACCAGTGGCTCGCCTGTAAAATGTTTCTCTCTCCTGGGAGATCGGGTGTTTACCCCCCTTTATGTTTTATGCGTGTGACTACGAGCTTATGGAAGTAGCCATGGAACGTTGGATCTCTGTTCCTGTCGCCTCGTTACATTCCTCTTTATTGAGAGGCAGGACATTTATTTCCTACTAATCTCGCGTTAGTCATTTAGCCGGTAAATGTTCGGTACAGCGGTCTTGTTCGTCCTATTCGGTACCTGTCTCCGTACATGGAGCTTTGCCGATTTTGTTCGGAACTGTAGTTCTGTTTCGCCACTTCGCTCTTCTACAGCAGGGCGACTGGCACTTCCCCCCCTCCGTGTCAAAGGCTCTCGCTTGTCCCGACTGAGGAGTTTTTCCACATTAGCTCCTCAGTGGTGGAATGAACTTCCCATTCCTCTACGTTCTACTCCAACCCTGCCTGCATTCCGTCGAGGCCTGAAGACACACCTCTTCAGACTCCACCTTGACTGATATCCTAACCTAGGAATATCAGTTCCCTGTTCCCTGTGTTTTCCTGTCGGTTTATTATAGTTTATAATAGTATTTGGAATGGTTTATAATAGTATAGTTTATAATAGTATTTGGAATGGAAGTGTGGTGTTGCTGACTTGCCCACAGCTTACTGTGAACTACAGTCAACGTTCATTGCTAAGGATAGCTGCTACATTATGCAAAGGATGTGCTTTGCCTTGTCTGTTCTGTAATGATGATGATGTCTCTGTACGCACTTACTGTACGTCGCTTTGGATAAAAGCGTCTGCTAAATAAATGTAATGTAATGTAATGTACATGTCTTTCTATAGGGAGACCGGGCGATGTTGTGGACATGTTTGTGTGTGACTGCGAGTCTGAGAGTAGCCTTGGAACGTTAGATCTCTGTTCCTTTCGCCTCCTCGTATACTATCTCGTATTATTTTGCAGTTTGTTGGCTGTGTGTTTTATTTGTGCCATTATGCTACTCGCCTGTTCTTATGCATCTTGTTACCGAGGCAGGGCGTTTATTATTTCTGGCTCTTTCTTTAGTCACTTTGCTCGTAGAAGTATGGGAGCCCAGTGCTTTGTTCCATTAGCCTTGTTTGGTTTTCTTACTGAGAAACCTGGCATTTGCGCTTCTACTCATTGGCGTGTGACAGTGAGCCGGTTAGTAGCTTTGGTACGTGTGTTCCCTGTCTTGTCTCCTTCCATTAATTACGGGGTTTCCCGTCCAAGTGGCCTTGTGCTTAATGAATCCCCTTGCTGCGTTTGACCCCTCCTACTTCACACGTCACGCCACCATTACACTACCAAGCTTTAAATGGCAGTATGTAGGATGCTAGGCTTAACTGACCCATTTCGCATAACATGTTTCACCCTTTATGAAGCATGACATTTGCTTATGTATGATTTATGAAGCCATTGTCATGTTTATGAAGGCTTTATATATGCTATATAAAGCCTTTACATGAGGCTTTGTTTAAAGTGTGACCTATTGGGGAATAGTGCATCAACTAAAATGAAAGAAAAATTTGGTTTCAGAATATTCAATATACAGCTGGATGTAAAATACAGCCTACTTTACTGAAACTGAGTTCATGACATAAAAAAAGCAATCTCAGCCAAGACTGTTTGATTGTTTGACTAATTTGTCCCCTTGAGAATCTAAGCATTTCAAAATACCTTTATTTGTAATCCCTTTAACATTTAGCTAGCTAGCTAGCTACTCTAAGTGAAACACTGAATTATTGCATATTAATAACAAAAAACTGTTTCTAAGTTTGGCTTGGTCAAAAGCCGCAAAAGACAGGAAATTCAAATAAGTACCACCAAGCCAAACCTCAGCTCTCTACACTATCAGGGATTTCCAGTATTCTTTATATATGTTATACAGTTCTGTAGCTATGTTGGTTTACTGTATTTCAAACAACATGTAGGCCTACTCATCACTGGGTAGATTTAACCTTCTCTCAAAGACCCTAATTCATAGAGTATGCGCTCCCACCCATGATAGTGACCTATACGGAAAGGCTTTAACTCTACTGCAGTTTTGTGTCGGCTATTTCTCCATTCCTCCCATGCCTCATACCAATATTGATTGCTAGATTTTGATAAATAGATTTTGGAAGGTGGATCTAAATACGACAGTCGGTTTACATTTCAAAACCTTTTTAAAATAATTCTAAAGCATGGGTAGACATAATTGCATTAGGCTATTCAATATATACTTTCACCTATTGTTTTTATTTCTACCCTTTGAACTCCACTATGTATCACATATCAGGATTTGATTTGATTTCATTAAGGATCCCCATTAGCCAGTGCCATAGCAACCAGCTAGTCGTCCTGGGGTCCACATGCTATACACACAAACAAACAATAAAAATAGGACACCTGACATAATATACACACAAACAATCATTAAAAAAAAGAACTCAACACAATAGATAAAAACACATGACAAGTAACTAATTTAATATAAAAATAAATTTCATATAAAAATAAAAATAGGACACCTAAGATTGCAAAACAAAAAAAAACAATACAACAAAAACACATTCGGCTACAGTATTAAATAGTATTTGAGTTTCTTTTTAAAAACCAATTTACTATAAGTGCCGCAGAGATATTGAGGCAGGTCATTCCACAGAGATATAGCTCTGTAAATAAGAGAGTGCTTTAAGGCATTTGTTCTCGGACGAGGAAGTACAAGCTGACCATTTCTGGCCCCTCTAGTGTTATGGGCATGCATAGTGTTACTATAAACAAATTGTTCAAACAAGAAGAAAGGAGTTTTACTACTAATAACCGCCTTGAACAAAACAAGTGTATTAGATGACAACCTATTCTCCACTGTAAGCCAGGAGAGACAAGCATGCATACAGTTCACGTTGGATCTTAGTGAACAGCCCAGAACCAACCGTGCTGCCCTGTTTTGGACAACCTGGAGCTTCCTGAGGTCACTGCTCACAGCAGATGACCATACCATGGAACAATAGTCAAGATGACACAGTACTAAACTTTGAACAATCTGATATAGAAGGGGACGAACCACAAAAGAAGCACCTTTCCTCGAAATACCTACTGCTCTTCCCATCTTTGAGACAATATTAGTGATATGATTAGACCAAGATAGAGTGCCGTCCAGGGTCACGCCAAGGAGCTGAGCACTTTCAACTTGTTGGACTGTTGAATTGCATAACCTTAAATCAAGCTTTGAGTTACAAGATAACCTATGCCTTGTTCCCAACACAATACTTTTTGATTTAGAGATATTGAGGACAAGTCTATTACTTACTATCCAGTTATGCATATCATTTAGTTCCATGTTCAATACTTCATTAAGTGTATTGCATGATGGAGCAGCATAATACAAGGTGGAATCATCTGCATAAAGAACTAATTTTGCACGCTCGGTAGCCCACGGTAGATCATTGGTGAATATTGAGAAGAGCAGGGGTCCCAGGCAACTCCCCTGTGGAACGCCACACTCTAGACTCCTGCTACTAGACAGGCTGCCATTTAAATACACCCGCTGTGATCTGGAGGACAGATAACTCTTCATCCACATTAAAGCAGAGGGATTAAAACCATAACATTCAAGTTTCTTGATCAAGAGAGAATGGTCAAGCACATCAAATGCAGCACTGAAATCCAACAACACAGCTCCCACCAGCATAGAGTTATCTATGGCTCTAAGCCAGTCATCAGTCATCTGTATTAGTGCAGTACAAGTAGAGTGGTTAGCTCTGTATGCATGTTGAGACTCTGTTGCTAGTTCGTTCATCTGAAAATAGGCTTGAATTTGAGCAAACACACACTTTTCCATGATTTTGCTTAAAACAGGTAAGATGCTTATAGGTCTAGAGTTGGCCTCATTAAAAGCAGATTTTTTGTATCCTTAGGTAAAGGAGTAACCTTAGCCTCCTTCCACATCTTTGGACATTTGTAAACATCTATTAATAATATGACAAACAGGAAATGATATGATACTAGCAGTCATTCTCAGTAATTTGCTCTCCAGATTGTCTGTACCAGCTAACTTGCTATCAGGAAGAGAGTGAAGTAACCTTTCAACCTCACTGACTTCAACCTGTTGAAATTCAAATGTACACCCTTTATATTGTCCATTTTCCCAATATAATATAGTGGCATATTCCAGAATATATTACTCAGGAGCCAATTTTTCAACCGTTTCCTAAAACTATTCAAATTAGTCGTTATGGAAATGTAATATATATTTTAAATATATTGTGACGATAATTTTGATATATTTACAATATACTACAGTATATTCTTTTTCCATAAGGGCGGGGCTGATTAAAGGAGCACAGTCACGCTTATGCATGTTTTCTGCATTCTAATCTACTATTTCAATGTTTCATATTTTCCAAAAAATCATAAAGATTGGAATTGTGGTTTTTGAGATATGGGCCCTCAATAACAGCTCCATCTCCAGAGCAGCTCCAGCCTTATTTACCACATTTCCCATATCTCCCTGCGCACCCTTAGGTTTGGTGTTCATGAATATGTAATAGGGGGCGTACACGCCACTGCTGCGAGCACGGTGACGAGCTAACTGTTCAAGTGAAGATACCGCAGAAAATTATTGCGTGTCTGCACAAAATGCCATCGTGCGCCGTACGTGGGTGCGATATGAAGTCAGGATACCGTTTGCCCAAAAATGAGACGAGGTGCATCCAGTGGCAGCAATTAACAAGCCGATCTATCCAATAAATTTGCCAAAAAAGGATTACGACAAAGTTTGTGTTTGTTCGAAACACTTCAAGCCAGAGGACTTCCAGCGCGACTATAGTGGTGAATTACTGGGAGCTAAATCAAAGAATTTGCTTGTCGATTCTGCGGTACCTTAAGAAATATTGGAAATTCTGGCATTTAAATTTTTAATTTTACTTTATTTCAGTATGTGTTGTTCAACTACTGCACAATAATTGCCCCTTGGGGACAATAAAGACTTACTACTACTATTATTACAATATCACCTTTCTGTATTTTTTTTGTCTTTGTTTACCTTGCCATAATGAAGATAATCTTATGTTGAAGTAACAACCATTCCAAATAATCAATTACAATCCCAGTGATTTTATTGAATGTGATAGAGGTATGCATTTTCAAACTTAAGCTGATGATACACGGGCAATATTTTCAGGCAATATTGCCGGCAATATTGCCAGGCAATAATTGCTGGCAATTTTCCTATTGACAAATCAATATCTGAACAAGTTTGATCGAGGCAAGCAATATTTTGCTACCATCCAATCACAGATGAGATTTTGGGTCACATGACACCTGAGTCTTCCAAAAATAAATTTCAACAATGGCTGCCAAGTGGTGCGAGGAAACCGAAGGGATGCTGATCTCTTATAACTTTATTTATTTATTACTCAGGTAAGTTATATTGATGTATTAGTGTAATATTGAAATAAAGACCAACTTTTCATAAGTTATGGTATTCTTGACTTTTGATTGTAAATAATTGGTATTATTACTCACTCACCGCCGTACTGACGAACCGAGTGACTTTTAACTAGCTAGCTAGCTAGCTAACTTCACTCAGCAGACCTAATCAGACCACCTGCTTTACTGCTGAATACATCCATGAATGCTTCCGTAAAATGTAGAGATACGGTCGATTGAATTACATTGGCGGAAAGCTGTGGTTCTTGCCGTTCCGGGCACATATATACCTTTGTGGTGAGATGACGGTAAAGGTTTGAAACAGAGGTTAAAAACAGGATCCGCAAAAATTCTTTTTTCAGTTATTTTTCAGTTATTGCCCCATTGCCCATTGCTACAGTGGCCCATACCCATTGCCCATTGCTGGCAATATTGTACAATATTGCTGGCAATATTGCCTGAAAATATTGCCCGTGTATCATCAGCTTTAGACCTTGTAAACCAACAAATATGTTGGAAATTTATACTAAGCCAACTCAACAGGAGAAACAGTAGCTATAGCATTGTATGTCTATTATTGAACACTATGGGCTCAATTTTCTGACAATTATGGCGCCGGTTTTCCAATAATAAAACAAAAGTAAAGCGTGAGGTATCACAAAGTGCAGAGTCTGGTTAAGTCTTCGTCGATGTCCAGAAATCCAACATATTGACCATCGGGAGAAGGGTATCTTTGACGTACTGCAGAGACTACACACGATGGCAGCAACTCTTAAGGTGATGATACACGGGCAATATTTTCAGGCAATATTGCCAGCAATGGGCAATGGGTATGGGCCACTGTAGCAATGGGCAATAACTGAAAAAATAATTTTTGCTGATCCTGTTTTTAACCTCCGTTTCGAACCTTTAACATCATCGCACCACAAAGGTATATATGTGCCCGGAACGGCAAGAACCACAGCTTTCCGCCAATTCAATTCAATCGACCGTATCTCAAAATTTTACATCATGGATGTATTCACCAGCAAAGCAGGTGGTCTGATTAGGTCTGCTGAAAATTTAGCTAACTCGCTAGTGTTGCCTGAAAATATTGCCCGTGTATCATCAGCTTTACACCTCTCCCCAGTCGTTCGCCATGGAGTACCCATTCCAATAGCCAACGATAAGTCTGAATGGCCTAACGTTAAATAAAGGGGTGACAGAAAAAACTGGTTATAGTAATGTAATATCTGTTGTTGCACAAAGGATGCTAAATGAGCTGCTAGATAGCCATCTAGGTATAGCCAACAAGCGACTGATTCCAACAGTAGCCCAACTGACGTTACATCGAATGTCCGAATCTTGGTGTCATGCTGGCAAGCACAACATATCGACTTTAACATAAGTTTAGCAAACGTTAGCTAAATAACAACTTGTAACCAATTACACTGGCACCAATTTATATTCCCATCTGCTCTGTTAGCTTCGGCTGCCTCGTCCTCCGCTTTCTGTCTCTCTCGCTCACGTAATTCTTCCTCTGTAAATTCCGGTTCAAAACTGTACGGTTGTATATCTTCGTCAAAATCGAAAAGCTTGTCCTCTAACTCCGCAAACTCAGAGCTGTCTGCCATATCTGCACAGTGTAGTATAATGGTTAAGGAACTGGCCTTGTAACCGAAATGGTTGCAGGTTCGATTCCCAGGTAGGACACTGCCGTTGTACCCTTGAGCAAGGTACTTAACCTGAATTGCTTCAGTATATATCCAGCTGTATAAATGGATAATATGTAAAAAACATGATAAAAAAAGTTGTGTAAGTCGCTCTGGATAAGAGCGTCTGCTAAATGCCTATAATGTAATGTAATCTCTCAGGCTATAGTCGTCGGCCAAGATAGGCCACGCTAACGTTAACGTTATTTTTGTGGGAGTGTCGTCTGGATGGGTGCCCGCCCATAAACCAGTCTCTGCGTTCAAGGGTGGAGTTTGAGCGCCCGTTACCTTCTGGGAAACACTGGCTGGAGATTCAAGCAAAACACGTCCAGTGTTTTTGCCCTTTGAAGTTTTGCCGCCGTATTTCCCATAAATAGGAAACGGCTGCACTGACGGTGATTTAAAAAAGGCCTACACACATAATTTAAGCATTTAATCCAAATAATCTCAATTTAAACAAGCGTGACAATGCTCCTTTAAATTTGGGATTTTATTCCATTCTTCTCCATCTGAGTAAAGAAATGTGCTTCTCCCTAACTTGTTTCTTAGATTGGGCAGTTTCAGATTGTACACAGTAGCCCTCGTATTCAAGCCATTAGTCTCTAATAAAATGAATACCCAGAAAAATAACTTGAACAGAGACCGTGTAAAATCTTATAAGCCATAGTAAGTTGACTGCAAAAATGTAAGCTCAACAGGAAGCCAGTTCAACTCTTTGGACTAAGCTTAAAGGGGAGTTCCACCAAAGAATTATGTTTTATGATTTGTAGAAAAGTAGCTCTCCTCCTGATTAAAATAAGCACTCAACTTTCTACCAGTAGTGAGAGCAGAGATCTAGCCCCAAACTACTGTGCATGTACCAGGTACCTGCTTTACTGTGAACTACAATGGCCAAGAGCGCTTACAGTTTATAGGTGGTGTCAGACAACGGCAGTCACAATGAATAACGTTACGACTGGAGCGGAGGCAGGGTTGCCAGATCTTGCAAGAGTTTCCAGCCAAATGCAGACTCAAAACTAGCCAAAAATATATTTTTAACTGAAACCACTGCACTTAGAAAGTCCAATTTGGCTATAAAGCCGTGGACATGGCAACACTGAGCGAAGGGTCTGGGCATTTTACTGCTCATCTTGCACATACCAGAGGCCACATTACTCGCTGGCAAGTTAGCCACTAATGTAATAGTTCTACTGAAAAAAAATAACCCACCACTAGCTCAAAAAAAAAACGGGAAAAATACAGCTGGTATCGGGAATCATATTAGCTAGCCTAACCAGAAGTCCGCAACACTTATTCATTTCTCATCCCTTTCCTCTAATGTTAACCTTTAACGTTTAACCTAGGTAAATGAGTGGTGTAACGTTAGCCTACATGTGATAACTACCGCAATTCCAGCTGAAATGGAAATGTTTGCTACCGGGCAGTCCTCTTTGGTTTAGTTCGCCAAACAAATCTCTAGGAAACAACGTATCAATGTCATTTTCTGACATCATAATACAATAGCAATGATAGCTAGCTTGATCCATGATGTGTCCCTACTCAGAACAGTGACAGTGACTGGCTTGCGCCTAACGTGCCTATGTAATTTACACACCCACTTGACGCCACTATTGTGGAAGTGGCAAAGTGGCTACATATGTAGGACCTCTAATGGACCATATGGCTCATCCTGGGCCCCAGGAAACTTCAAAGGGCTAGTCCTGAGGAGGTGTCTGTCTGTCTGTCTGTCAACAGGGGTGGCGTGACAAACCTCATGCTGACCTACCTCATATTATTAGGATTCCATACATTAAAATGGGTCGATACACCTACGGGCACTACGTGGACATTCTGGGCCAGGCCATACCAGAATAAAGCAGAAGCCAGAGTGGTACTGCTGGCTTTGTACCTTGGTTTAATTATTGTCTGATCTAGTCTCTCCACATATTACCTCACAAACAGCCAAAGCTGTCCCTGCCCTGATAATTCATTAAGTTATGTGTGGGCCAGGAGAAGGAGAAGGGACCCCCTCCCCCTCTTCCAACCACTTAAAAATTAGGTCCTCTCTTGACTTTTCAGTTGGCATCTGATTCTCGTATCTGGTGCAGTGTTTGTGGTGTCTGGAATTTTATATTTCATCCCTATACTTTTTGAATATTCTTATGTCTGTTGTTTCTTGGACCTTGGTGTTGGCGCATTCTGGAAATTACCTTGGGAGAGACAAGCTGTCTGGTATCTTTCATTAATTTCTCGTGACTGTCTCCATGTCTGTAACATTCATTGTTTGTTAAGGTAGTTGAACCTTCGTCTTTAGTTAAGGCGTTGAATACTTGTAATTTAATAAATCTCTTAATTTAAATTTGAATCTGGTTGTGAGTTGTACATTTTGATAAAGGTTAAACCAACGGGCTGCCTATTAGGGGTGTCACGATACCGATTCGAAATCGAAAATCGATCGAAATGAGCGTTCGATTTCGAACTTCGAAATCACAAGCTGGTTCGCGATTCTCCAAGTTTTTTTTTTCTCTCCACCCCCGCCCCCCACGCGCTCTTCTTAGCCTTTCATGTGATGGGTAAAATGTAAAAAAAAGTAGCCTACTTGGCCATCTCTAATGTAAGCGTTTCCGACAAAACAAAACTTGACGCCTTCCACTGCATTTTGTTCGTCCACGCAGGCGTGCGTGCGAAGAAAAAAAAACAACGATATTTCAAAGAAGACACAGCTGCTAGTTAACGTTAGCTTACCGGTAGCCTGCATTACTTTTCGACACACCATGGCCACTGCCGGAGTCGGAGATGGAGAAACAGAACTCGAAAATCCTCCTGCTTCCCTCAAGTCAAAACATCCCTCAAGTGGCAACATTTTGCCTTCCCCGTGAGTTATATAAACAACGAACGCATCATTGACAAAAAAACGACAGTTTGTTGGCTATGCTACACGCGAGTACCCTACACCTCAGGCAACACGTCAAATATGGCAGGACACATTCGCAGGCATCACAAAGAAATAGATTTGACTGGGAAAAAAACATTGACACAGGCAACTCAAATGACAACCCAAATGACAAGTCAGGGCATGAAAAAAAACGTGTAAATAGTTAATAGCGTGGTACATGTTCAACTGTTTATTATTTCAGATATTAGTTTGTTAAAGCTCTTAACTGTTCAAAGAATGTGAACACGCTCATCTTTTTAAAGAAGAATTTGAAAATGTAAATGACCGTTGTCAGGGCATAAAACCAATGTGTAAATTGTTAATAGCGTGGTAAATGTTCAACTGTTTATTCTAGAGTCTAGTTTTGATAAAGCTCTTAACTGTTTAGGTGTGTTTAAATATTCTCATATTTTTGTTATTATTTATAATTGTTATTATTCAAATAAAAGTTACTTATTGAGAAACAAGTATTTTTCTTTACAAATCAAGACTCGATATTCTAACAATGGCATAGCCATTAGTTAGACTATAGTGCTGGAAAGAAAATCGAAAATCGAATCGAATCGTGACCTTAAAATCGAAAGTCAAATCGAATCGTGGATTTGGAGAATCGTGACACCCCTACTGCCTATCAATGAATTTGGCGATTTAATTAATAATTGACATCTTTGATAATAATTAACTTATTAAATCAAATAAATACTAAGTGTTGGATAAGTGAGGAGTTTTAACCATTGATGCGACTCGTGTTCTGTATTCAGAGTGCCGAACATTAAACGCCGAAATTTGATGCCCCCAACACGTTCCAAAAAGGTTGGGACAGGGTCAACATAAGACTGGGAAGGTTGTGGAATGTAAAAAAAACAAAAAAACAAAAACAAACACAGATTGGAACATTCCATAGGTAAACCCGTGAATAGGAACAGGAGATGCTATCATGACTTGGTATAAAAGGAACATCCACAAAGGCTCGGGCATTTACGTGCAAAGATGGGTCGAGGTTCACGAAAAACTGCGTGAGCGAATAGTCCAACAGTTTAAGAACAAAGTTTCTCAACCCACGATTGCAAGGAATTTAGGGATTTCACCATCTACAGTCCATAATATTAAAAAATTCAGAGAATCTGGAGAAATCTCTGTGCAAGGCCGAAAACCAATATTGAATGCCCGTGACCTTCGATCCCTCAGACGGCAATGCATTAAAAACTGACATGATTCTGTAATGAATATAACCACATGTGCTTGTGAATACTTCAGAAAACCTAAACACAGTTCGGCCCTGCATCTACAAATGCAAGTTAAGATTCTACTATGCAAAGCGTAAACCATATATCAACAACATCCAGAAACGCCGCCGACTTCTCTGGGCTCAAGCTCAAGATGGACTGACGCAAAGTTGAAACGTGTGCTGTGGTCTGATGAGTCCACCTTTAAAATAGTTTTTGGAAATAATGGACGTTGTGTTCTCTGGGACAAAATAAAAGGTTTGTTATCCGATTGTTACCAACGCAAGGTTCAAAAGCCAGCGTCTGTCATGGTATGGGGGTGTGTTAGTGCCCATGGCATGGGTAACTTGCACATCTGTGAAGGCACCATTAACGCTGTAGGGCACATACAGTATGCATTTTGGAGCATCATATGCTGCCATCTAGACAACGTCTTTTTCAGGGACGTCCCTGCTTATTTCAGCAAGACAATGCCAAGCCACATTTTGCACGTGTTACAACAGCATGGCTTCGTAGTCAGAGAGTGCGAGTGCTAGACTGGTCTGCCTGCAGTCCAGACCTGTCTCCCATTGAAAACGTGTGGCGCATTATGAAGCGCAAAACGGAGACCCTGGACTGTTGACCGGCTGAAGTCTTATATCAAGCAAGAATGGGGAAAAAATTCCGCTTTCAAAACACAATTAGTGTCCTCAGTTCCCGAAAGATTACTGAGTGTTGTTAAAAGGAAAGGTGATGTAACATGCCCCTAGGGATGGGAATCAGATTTTATTGATACCGATGCCATTATCGATACCGCTTATCGATCCGATTCTTTATCGATTCCTTAAATATTATTTGCTCCCAGGCTATTAAAAGACCAACTATTACTATTGGGTGGTCATCTAAAATGGATTCAATGACACAATATTTATAAAGTATAAAGCATTCGTTTTTCATTCATATTTCTTAGTCATATCATGGAAAATATTTATCAGCTATATTTATGCCTGCACAAGTGGCAGAGCATCCAATAAAACAGTCAGAATTGAATAATTCTGTAAATTGAAATGGCATTATAAATGTAATTTGGCTTGATCAATAAGAGTTCTTAAAAATATCAGACTCAAATAAAATAAGAGACACCAGAAAATAATGAAAAAGGACACAAGAACAGAGGATAAATTATCAGTTTAACTGATAAAAAAAGATGGCTAAAATATTGTTGTTTAACCGCTGCTCTGTGATTGGGATATTTAGTAGTTTAATTCTCTAATGAAGATCGCAAACTTTACTTATGAGTTACACTCCTAGGCGTGTTTCATAAGTTGCACCGTAACATTTGCGTTAGTTTCTGTATTATCAGAACAGTTTCAACTGTCACCATTCTCCCCTATCTCATTTAGCCGATACATTTACATGGAAGAAAGATGAGATCTTTAACGTTACCCGAGGCAAGCTGGCTTCTCTTATTAGCTGAAGATGACGAAGATTGAAGATTATCATTTAGCTAATTTAGGTTAGTTATTCGCTTTCCAAATCTAGGCTACTCATCTGTGCGTCGCCAAGCAGGCAATCGTTGTCAGATTAGTCTACCGCCAATCAAAACACTGTAGTTTTACACTTGTAGTTGGTTATAGACTCCGGAGGGAAGTCCACACACTCCACAAATCTGTTATAGTTCTGAATAGTTGATCATTTCCGAAGACGGATCACAAAATGGAGCTTACGCGAACACATATTCTATTGATTTTTAAATGACAGTAGCAGTAGTATTAGTTTTTAAAAAATGACGTTTACATTTTATATTTTTAGACGGGGTGCCAAACTGCATGCCATCATGCGCTGACTGAATGAAAAACGACGGCGCGCATGACGTGACGTTGTTTTGCTATGCGTAGCTGTTGGGAATACATGCTGGAATCGATAAGAGAATCGATAAGCTCGAAGGCGTACGATTCCGAGGAATCGGACAACTTGGAACCGGTTCTTAACGGGAACCGGTTCTCGATTCCCACCCCTACATGCCACTGTCCCAAATTTTTGCAGGCATCAAATTTAAAAAGAGCATATACACTACTCACAAAAAGTTAGGGATATTTGGCTTTCGGGTGAAATTTATGGAAAATGTAAGTTCACGCTACAGTGATATTATACGTATCATGAAAGTAGGGCATTTAAGTAGAAGCATGCAATGGTGATTTCCTCATCTCAAAGAATTTATTGAAACAAAAGCCAACAACAGTGGTGGGTATACCACAACAAAAATGTCAATGTCTCAATAACTTGTCATGTGCCCTTGAGCATCAATTACAGCTTGACAACGACGTCTCATGCTGTTCACAAGTCGACTTATTGTCTGCTGAGGCATGGCATCCCACTCTTCTTGAAGGGCGGCCCTCAGGTCATTGAGGTTCTGGGGTACAGAGTTACGAGCCTCTACACGGTGAGTCAGCTGATCCCATAGGTTTTCTATGGGATTCAGGTCTGGAGAAAGTGCAGGCCACTCCATTTGAGGTACCCCAGTCTCCAGCAGCCTTTCTCTAATGATGCGACCTCGATGAGCTGGAGCATTGTCGTCCATGAAGATGAAATTAGGCCTGTGTTGTTCATGCAGGGGCACAATGACTGGATTAATGATGTTATTCAGGTAGTATGGGCTTGTCACTGTACCATTCACAAAGTGTAGGGCAGTTCTGTATTGACTAGACACACCTGCCCACACTGTAACACCGCCACCACCAAAGGGTCGTCTGGTGACAACAGTGGCTGATGCATAGCGCTCTCCTTGACGTCTCCAACATCGTTGGCGGCCATCATTTCTGCTCAACGTGAATCGACTTTCATCAGAGAACAGCACTGAGGCCCACTGGTCCCTCGTCCAGCGTAAATGCTCCCTGGCCCATGCAAGACGATGACGCCTGTGCCTGGTGGTGTGGTCAGGTACCCTTGCAGGTCGTCTAGCACGCAGACCACGCTGATGTAAACGGTTTCGAATGGTCTGACGTGACACTTGGGTGCCTCTCACCTCCCTTAAATGTGCCTGGAGTTGAGTGGCATTCATCATCCGGTTCCGCAGGGCACTGTTCACAATGAAGCGGTCATCAGTGTGGGATGTGGCCAAAGGACGTCCACTTCTATGCCTTTCTGTGACTCTTCCAGTCTCTCTGTATCTCTGTTGCAACCTGCTGATGACACTCTGTGACACTCTAAGCTCAGTGGCCACTTCCCTCTGAGAACATCCTGTTTGAAGCCTCGCAATGGCGAGGTACTGTTGATCAATTGTTAGGTGTCGTCTTGGTCTCATGATGTCAAAATGTGAACAGCATGATGAAGAGGACTGTTTAAATACCAATTCTAATTGAACCAGGAAATTTATTGGTCGATTCATGGATCAAACACCTGTTGTGAATTTTGCCGTTCAGCTCCTTGTTAGAGAACAGCAAGTTGTGCAAAAAGTACTGAAACATTGAATAGTTGGACATGTGCATTCAAAAGTTTAGAGAAGGTCAAATTAATTTCACCTGTAAAGGTTATAGTGCATTTTAGGTTCATCCTGAAATTTCACCCGAAAGCCGAATATCCCTAACTTTTTGTGAGTAGTGTATTTACAAAAAAACAATACATTTGATTAGTTAAAACATTAAATATCTTGTCTTTGTACTGTTTTCAATTGAATACAGGCCAAAAAGGATTTGCAAATTATTGCTTTGTTTTTATTTACATTTGATACACCGTCCCAACTTTTTTGGAATTGAGGTTTGTACAATAAAAACAATAAAGGACTAAGAATGCTTCCTTGAGGCACTCCACATGTAAGCTTTTTGGGCTCTGAGAGTATACCTACCATTTGAACTCTTAAAAATATATGAGTGGATCCATTAATAATCCCTATTAAAACCTATCTGATGATCCAGTGTATCAGCTTTTTGCAAATCGAACATCGCCATTCCACAGTACTTGCCATTATCCATTTCCTCAATCAATCAACATGTACACATGTGCATTATAGACCTATAGCATGTCTAAATCTACTCTAGCGGGACTTTGATAATGCAGCAGTCGTAGGTCACTTACCTACGGAAGCCCTGAAAGGCAACGTCAAAAAAATTTTTTTTGCGGCCAAAACCTAAGTTTATCTCGTACGTACGAGACAAGTCGTACATAGGAGATAAAAAAAAATTTTCCACCTTACCTTTCAGGGCTTCCGTACTTACCACTTTGAAGAGCATGAATTAGGCTCTTTGAGACAAGGGTTTGAACCAATCGGCCCAGTGATGAGTAGGCCTACATGTTTGAAATGCAGCAGACCAACATAGCTAGAGAACTGTATAGCAGTCAGATGATTTATTAAAAAAAAAAAAAAAAGGAGTACTCTAAAGCTGATGATACACGGGCAATATTTTCAGGCAATATTGCCAGCAATATTGTACAATATTGTACAATATTGCCAGCAATGGGCAATGGGTATGGGCCACTGTAGCAACGGGCAATGGGGCAATAACTGAAAAAAGAATTTTTGCGGATCCTGTTTTTAACCTCTGTTTCAAACCTTTACCGTCATCTCACCACAAAGGTGTGCCCGGAACGGCAAGAACCACAGCTTTCCGCCAGTGTAATTCAATCGACCGTATCTCTAAATTTTACGGAAGCATTCATGGATGTATTCACCAGTAAAGCAGGTGGTCTGATTAGGTCTGCTGAGTAAAGTTAGTTAGCTAGCTAGTTAAAAGTAACTCGGTTCGTCAGTACGGCGGTGAGTGAGTAATAATACCAATTATTTACAATCAAAAGTCAAGAATACCATAAATTATGAAAAGTTGGTCTTTATTTCAATATTACACTAATACATCAATATAACTTACCTGAGTAATAAATAAATAAAGTTATAAGAGATCAGCATCCCTTCGGTTTCCTCGCACCACTTGGCAGCCATTGTTGAAATTTATTTTTGGAAGACTCAGATGTCATGTGACCCAAGATCTCATCTGTGATTGGATGGTAGCAAAATATTGCTTGCCTCGATCAAACTTGTTCAGATATTGATTTGTCAATAGGAAAATTGCCAGCAATCATTGCCTGGCAATATTGCCTGAAAATATTGCCCGTGTATCATCAGCTTAAGGCCGCGATCACACCGGACGCGCTTTGTAGGCTTGAAAACGCGAGGAGCACTACCTGTCTTGATTTTACGAAAGCCTACTCTGAAAAAGCAGTTGGAGGCGTCTTTTTTGCTGTTGCTAGGCAACCGAACTCCGTTCCTGTCAATCACTTAGCTGACGTTGTTAACGGTGTTAGCGAAATAAGTTTACCCGAAAGTTTGCTTAGTTATTTGTCTTTAAAAAGCCGCGAATAAGCGGAGTGCCTTGGATCGCTTATTTTTATCATGGTATTCACGATTATTGAAATCATATAACTCCTGGTAGGCTGAAATGGCAACTATCGTTACCATTTTTTTCCTCAATCGTCTGTTTACATGGAACCGGCAGGGAGAATCAAGGCCCGCCTCTACTTTCGTGCGATTGGACAGAGGAGAAAAGAATGACAGTGACGTGGCGCGCATTTTTCCTCAGAGCACTTCAAGATGAGATATTTCAACTCTGTGCGCACCAAGCATTTTTCGAAAAACAGCGAGGCGCCTGGAGCGGATAAACGCGAGGTGCCCGGGGCGCAAAAGCAGCGTGGAAAACGCTTCAAACTCATTGAAAACAATTTGAAAAAGGCACCCCCAGCTGTTAAAGCGGATCCGGTGTGATCGCGGCCTAAATCCCTAATAGTGTAGAGCGCTAACGTTTGGCTTGGTGGTGCTCAATCTAATTTCCTGTCTTTTGCAGCTTTTGACCAAGCCGAACTTCTCAATTAAGTTATTAATTCCCATGTTTTTTTTCTCTGGTAAGTGTCCAATTTCTTTGAAAAATGTAATCATCATAACTATTGCGACACATCAACTTGAACGTTGAATAAATATAACTAAATATAAATAAACTCCCAATAAACACATCCACTAGTATGATGTAGTTACAAAAATAGCCTATATTATTAAAAAGTTATAGCCTATAAATAGCCTACAATTTCGGTTTAGTAGACAGTACATTTTTTTCCCTACAAAATCCGTGATATTTATGTTAGGAACAAAATAACCTCTCTGGCGCTACAAGTGTTTTCTTATTAGGCTAAGCTTCAAGAGTTCATCTTAAGCTATTACAGTTTGCCAATTTCCAGCAAAGTTGACATTTCCACAGCGACCACCTATCATACTTACTGCTGTAGGCTAATACATTTCTGTGGTTGTAAAACATAGGCCTACCTTAAACGTAGGCCTTTTTTAGCCTACGTAGCTATATACAAACATTAGGCTACGCATGAAATGCAATGACAGGCTGCTCTGCAGGTCAATAAATACAATCACGAGGATTGCTTTGAACTGTGTCACGTTCCGTGCGCCATGCCATGCTGACAAAGTTAAATGCAATGGGCTCGTCTGCAGTTCAATTTTGGCACGAAAATCGCACAGCTGGCATTGAAAAGTAATACACCACATATTGTATTTCAGTATGAGTGTTTTTAGAGAACACACAATGAAATGCAATGCAA
Organism: Synaphobranchus kaupii; assembly: GCA_029718625.1. Taxonomy (NCBI): domain Eukaryota; kingdom Metazoa; phylum Chordata; class Actinopteri; order Anguilliformes; family Synaphobranchidae; genus Synaphobranchus; species Synaphobranchus kaupii. Next base: position 10,573,987 of record CM056398.1, on the reverse strand, counting down.
TATGCGTTTTGTTTTTAATTATGGGATGATAAATGCGCATCCTTACGTAATAGCAAACGCAGATAGTCAGGCCGGAATGTCTGCACACCCCTTTCACCTTCTCCACTTTTTAATACGTTACAGACATATTCTACAATAGATTGAGTTCATTTTTTGTCTCAAAATTCTACACAAAATAGCCCATAATGACAAAGTGAAAACAGGTTTTTAGACATTTGTGCTAATTTATAAAAAATCTAAATTTTAAATATCATATGTACACAAGTGTGCACACCCTTTGATATGACACCCAAAAGTGAGCTGAGGTGCATTTTGTTTCCACAGATACTGCTTTAGATGTTTCTACAACTTAATTGGAGACCACCTGTGATTAATTCAATTGATAGGACATGATTGGGGATTGCCAACACCTGCCTATATAAGGTCCCACAGTTGACAGTGCATGTCAGAGCAAACTCCAAGCCATGGGGTCAAAGGAATTATCTGCAGACCTCAGAAACAGGATTGTGTCAAGGCATAGATCTGGAGAAGGGTACAGAAAAATCTCTGCAGCTTTACAGGTCCCAAAGAGCACAGTGGCCATCATCATTCGTAAATGGAAGAAGTTTGGAACCACCAAGAATCTTCCTAGACTGAGCAATCGGGGAAGACAGGCCTTGGCCAGGGAGGTAAGCAGGAACCCGAGGGTCACTCTGACAGAGCTCCAGCGTATCCTTGTGGAGATGGGAGAACCTTTCAGAAGATCAACCATCCAGGCAGCACTCCACCAATCAGGCCTTTATGGTAGAGTGGCCAGACGGAAGCCCCTCCTTAGTAAAAGGCACATCACAGCCCGCTTGGAGTTTGCCAAAAGGCACCTAGAGGACTTTCAAACCATGAGAATCAAGATTCTCTGGTCTGATGAAACCAAAATTTAACTTTTTGGCCTGAATACCAAGCGTCACGTCTGGAGGAAACCAGGCACCGCTCATCACCTGGCTAATACCATCCCTACAGTGAAGCATGGCGGTGGCAGCATCATGATGTGGGGATGTTTTTCAGCAGCGGGAATGGGGCGACTAGTCCTGATAGAGGGAAAGATGAATGCAGCTAAGTACACCGCGATCCTTGAAGAAAACCTGCTCCAGAGCGCTCTGGACCTCAGAATGGGGCGAAGGTTTACCTTCCAACATGACAACAACCCGAAGCACACAGCCAAGAGAACAAAGGAGTGGCTTCGGAGAAAGTCTGTGCATGTCCTTGAGTGGCCCGGTCAGAGCCCAGACCTGAATCCAATTGAACATCTGTGGAAAGAGCTGAAAATGGCTGTGTACCGATGCTCCCCATCCAACCTGACGGAGCTTGCAAGGATATGCCAAGAGGAATGGGCAAAAATGTCCAGAAACAAGTGTGCCAAGCTCGTAGCTTCTTTCCCAAGACGCCTTGAAGCTGTAATCGCTGCCAAAGGTGCAGCAACCAAGTATTAGGCTAAGGGTGTGTACAGATATGTAACCCCTAAATAACCTATTTTTGTCAGTAAAATAAAATTGCATATTTTCTAAAAACCTGTTTTCACTTCGTCATTATTGGCTATTGTGTGTAGATGTTTGAGGCAAAAAATTAACTCAATCTATTGTAGTATAAGTCTGTAACGTAATAAAACATGGAGAAGGTGAAAGGGGTGTGCAGACTTTCCGGCTTGACTGTATGTATTACACACGTGTCGCAAAAGCGATTGCATTTATTTAAGTCACTAAAAATCTTCCATAGAATAAGACCAAATAACATTACAAATGTCATAACATAGCCTATATAACAATTATAAAAAAACATTACAAATTTCATAACACACTGGAAACTAAACAGATTGAATCATGACAAACAACAGATACATAGTAGTTAAACTTTTGTACATTTTTCAGATTAGATGATTAATCTGTCCAAAATTCTACTTTGCTATAAAGAAGGCAGTGCTCTCCCCAGGACTTTCTTACAATGTGCTACTCCACGGCATGAAGCTGAAACACTTTTCACTTTTCAAACACCTAAAACAGCTATGTCCAGCAATCTAGAGGCTTCAATAGGCCTATCTCACATTTCCGGGTAGGCAAACCGGAAGGGGTGAATACTTTTTTCCGGTAGCTTAGTTCAATCTGGTTCTACCCACTGAACTGTGGTTATGCCAAAGCCAGAGCAAAAAATTAGAGAAAACTTACTATACGATCTCTGGTTCTGCTTTTATCTTCATTGAAAATTGCTACATTCAGAAGCAACACACATCTCCAAGAAAAAATAACCCAGACATAAGCTAGGATATTATAGCTTCCACGTTTGTCAGTGGCAGTGCTCCAGGATCAGCCATGTATAGGGGCTTGCTAGCTAGCTAGCAAACATCTATAAATATAGGCTATATGACCAAGTATCTCAGAAGCAAAGTTATTGTTACTTTTGACTCCAAATAATTATATTGTGAAACAAAAGCTTAAAACTAGCTAACGTAATGGATTCACTCGCTAGGGACAATCTAACGCTATAGGCTTACCGTAGGATGCTAGCTAATGTTAATCAAACTATTCATACAGTAAAAACACATTTTTATAAAATTTCAGCATCTTAGCTAGGTTATTGATGTATTATTCACATGTTTATGAGTGCTTATGCAACATTTCTCACATGAAAATAAAATATTAAAACCAGTGAGCTGGGCTGGGGTATCACAGGCTTCTTGCTATCCATGGCTAACTGAACCCAGCTGCAGCTACCACATAGCCCTTATGCCTTCATTAGGCTTGTCATTAAGCTAACGTTAGCTTGGTAAAATATTTGTTAACCGTCAATTTCTGTAGCGTTTTGTATCTCCTGCCACAAATTTTTGTTTTTTTGCACAGAATTAGAAGCACTGTGACATGTCACGGTTAATTGGCCAGGTAGCCACGTTAGCTAGCTAGGCTATGCATGCTAGGCTTTCCTGTGCCTGTCTACCTACCTTCATAATTAAAAATACATTTTTCAAAAAAGAACACAACGCCTTGTCAAGCCTCACATCACCCTGAAACACATCAGAAATGCAGATATCATCCAACATTGTGACTTTTGGGAGTGATATTAAGGGCGGGGAAAAACACACATCTCTAGATCCATGGTTTCCAATGGAGAGTTACAGGTATCCCCAGCACTGGAAGTATTGACCCCTTCCGGTCTATATCACCATCTTGTGAAATAGGCCTATTGGCATGAAATGGCCAAATAGAATTGACTGCTGATTATTAATTAATTAATTGCAAGTTTTTAATCAATCCAGTATTTTAAAACCACTGTATTGACCCCAAAAATTAGCTTAATTTTGCCAACATTCAGAGTCTGATATCTGATATATATTTGGAATTAAAAATGAATTTGTAAAAATATTTACTACTACGTTCGAAGCCGAGTGGCACGAAAATCCCCACTCTGGCTCCGCCACACCCCGCCCCCTCCAAATAGCCCCTTTCACACATGCATCTTAACCTGTGAATGTTCCAGAAATCTTCCTTGTTGGCCTCATGTGTAGGTACGGCTCAAGTGGAAATAAAAGCAGAAACATTCCCGGATAAAGCATGCAAAAGGCTACAACGTTCTTACGTAAGACCTTTTGTTTCTGGCATAATTTCTTTAATAAATACTTTAATCAGCCCTATAAACAATTCTTGCACACATATGAGATGACTATTGTATTGCACATACAATATATTGGAGCTGCAGGTAACGGCGGCTGTTCATCTTTTTACTTTACAATCTCTTTCATACAGTTTTTGGTTAGTTATGTCTAGGTTATTCAGGCGTTTCTCCGTGCAGCAGGTCCTAGCCCGAAGATGTTTTTGCGATCTTGTCTCAGTGACGCTGAGTGGTGTAAGGTAACAGATTTTTTTGCCGGTATACCAGTGCGAATTCACTGTTATGTATAAAACGAATCCCTCCGAATTAAATGAATATAGCTAACATTACTATATTGTAACAATGGCAAGCTAGCCAGCAAAATTACACATAGCAGCTGGCTATTTATGTGTGTCTGAGACGAGCTGTTCTGAGTTTCTTTTGAATGAAATGTCGTCTGAAGTGTTTATTTAATAGTTATTGTTCCACATGAGTAAATTGTTCTGTATGCAGTACAGCAGGCTGTGCAGGTAAACGAATGAGCAATTTATCCATGACGTAACATGAGGGAGAGATAACATGAGGATGAGTTTGTTGTTGATTATTATACAGGGGTTTATTTTATCTAGGAAAATGGTGGACATTTGATTTTATATCCCGTTTGCATATACCTGGACTCATTTCTGGCTAATGGGGCTCTGGTGGAATACAAGATTCACTGTGCTGCTACATGGGTTTGGAGAGCTTTTTGGGGACCACGGGTAGGCTAATTAGTTGTGTAATATGAAACACACCAAAAACACATCTAAAAATTTACTTTTATTGCCAATTATCAAATTTTATTGTAAAACTTAAAATAAATCATATTGAGACTTTTCTGGAACCTTGCCATTTTGCACAATTTGGCACAATTTGTGCCAACTTTGGTAACCAAAATGCTTCACCTGAAAAAAAGCTCTGTAGAATTTGAATGGTTTGAGATATTGACACCATATTTTTAGCTGAGCTAGGCAGCATATTGAGGAATCACAATCCTCCATAGCTCTTGTAGCTCATCTGGTTAAAAAAAACAGAAATTCGAATGTAGGTACCCGTTTTTTAGTTTTTTCACAATTTCTGTACATAAATTGTTGTAATTAAGTAGCAGAAATTGTATGTATATGAATTATGACCGCTTAGTCATAATAGTGCAGTTCTCTGTTTTAATAAAAGCTATGAACCATATTTGTAGCCTTTACAGTTTTTGACAAATAGCTTTGTTGGTCACTAGTGAAAACAGGCGAGAATTGGTATATTTTGCCCTTGGTAGGAAGAGGTTAAGCAATAAATCATGAAAGGCCGCGGTAGGCCTATAGGCTATTGTGATTATATCACAGCAAAGGGATGTTGTGCACGTCGGGCCGGTGTTATGCTGTTTTTTTACATTTAGGGACAAAATAGTAGTCTATTGAGATACGTTAATTGTTCCTGTACAGTGTGTATGGGTGTCATAATTGTGCAATAAATAGGCTACTGTGTTAGGGGTGGTCCGATCAGCATTTTTGGGGCCGATCACCGATCACCGAAATAATGATCGGCCGATACCGATCACAGCCGATACCGATCGTGAAAAAAAATAATTGGCCTCTCAATATTTTCAATCTTAATTGTCTCTAAATATTGTATCCCTATTTTATGATGCATCCTTTTTACAACTTCTGTGTATGTGAAAGTGTGCTATACAAATAAAATTTATTATTATTATTTCTATTTATCATGTAACATTATTCTTAACAACATTGTATATTAAGTATTAAAATTAAGAGATGACAAAGTATAATGAATTGACAACTGTTCATTTATTGTCAGGCAACATTCCACACACTAGTCTAGAGACACTCTCAACACCTTTGCGCATAAGTCCCGCCTGCGGGACAATTTTTGCTCAACTGAGACATTCGTTGCTACTGCAGCCAAACTATTATTGGAAATCACAAACTCTGTTTTAAATTTATTGGTAGACGGTTCGTGACGATTTCTGCCGAATACGTAGTTTCTACGTGCCACTATTTCCCTGTGGCAAGTCCATTTATCAAGCAACCCCCCACCTAGTCTATACCTACCTATGCGTGACATAGTGGACAATAGCGTCTATGTTTGAGTTCATAAATATTTTTATTCATCATATAAAATTAGAATAACGTCATAGCAACGAGATAAACCCAACAATAGCCTGATCATATGCCAGAAAAGCCGTGAAAAGCCCTGCTCACTCAAATGCAAAATAAACTGTGAAAGTACTATCTCATTCTACCATGTATTCTACTAGCAATATATGCTACTAAATATGAAATAAATATACAATCCTACCATTGGTTTTACACCGAGATGTTCCTTTCAAAATTCAGTTGTCATTTATTGTCTGGTACAATCAGTTTGAGAAATATACAACACTTTATACCGCTATTACACTATCTGAAACGTTGCCGCGTAATACCCCCATGCCCTGTAAGTCTCATGCATTACAGTTCATTGTGGTTTAATTGTCGGCTTTTTTATCCAATAGTACATTATAACCTTTGCAACGGTATATGCCAAGTCTTTTTGGGTGCTTTCAGCAATTTACTACAGCCCAGCGTAACGGCAGTTTTCGTTTTAACTGTCTAGTATTACGCAAGCGCTATACAATACGCATTATGCAGGGAAATTCCCCTTTTGCGATATGTAAGTATTTTTGCGTCTAAAATACCGTTGGTCTCGCTGGCTACATACCTACGTTCGTGTTTCCACTCGAGCACTGTCTTTCCAATATGTTTGATAGCCCTATTGTTATTTTTGCATTTTGAGTGCATTTCATACTGTAGTGCAATCGTTAGCTAGATGTATTTTTGAAGTAGGCTACCGATGTTCATTGAAGATAGAACATTTGGCAGCATTTTACAGATGGTGGAAAACTATTTTATCATACATTTTCAGGTTATCATACATAATATAGGCTATGGCGTATACTAGTCTCTTAGGGCATGACAAATGCTCATTCCAATTTACTGTGCGCTGATATGTGGTAGATTAAGGTAAAAATTTCCTTGGAGTCATTATGAATAGGAAAGACCGGCGAAGACATTTTAGCAGCACGCGGTACTGAAATAAAAATTGCCAGTCACCAATCACACTTTTTAGAACGAATATCGGCCGATACTGATCGGTGACCGATCGATCGGAGCACCCCTATACTGTGTTGGTGTTAGGGGTGTTAACGATTAATCGTTGATCGATTAATTGCCGTTAATAATTTGATCGATCGACCATTTCAAATTTAACGATCAAATTTAACTATTTGCGGTCTCATCTTAATTGTGTCAATGGGTGCTGTTGGTGAAATGCAATCATTAAGTTAAACACAAGGGGGCGCGCGCACTGCAATTAGGTAACATGTTATTAACTTTACACAGAAGAAGACTCACTCGACCATGAAGCACGCTACTTATGCGTGCCTGGGACATCGTTCCCATCGGAACGCGTATTTTCAGCAGCTGGTCTCGCTGTAAACCGACTGCGTACACGACTCACCCGATAACGTAAACATGCTTATATTCTTAAATAAAAATCAGCAGGCCTAGGTATTTACTGCACTTATGCAGTTTAAGTTTTAAACTGAGGCCTGAGCTGTCGTAGTTTGTCGTAGCTTTCTCATTTCAAGAGGGAACTTATTATAGCGCTGTTTTCAAAAACGTTATTTATCTTTATCTATTTCATAATCATTTAGCAAATTTAAGTTTTTAATTAAGGCTCATCTTATTTTTGTATATGTCATAGACGTACGTGTTAGTCACTGATTCGCCTCGGAAGATTGAGCGCAATTTCCCGTGCCTTATTAAAATATCATACTTAAACAAAACAGCGTTCATAATTATATTTGTGTTATGCTATGAAACAGGCGTATTTCTCAAATGTTTCAATAAAGCTTTGATTAAGGAAAAAAACATGCATTTTGTATTTTCTATGTCATAAGCTATTTTTAGCTGTTTTGTTATCGATTGATTGTTCATTAACGTTGACGACTATCGATCAAGGAAATTCCTTAGAATTTGCAACCCTAGTTGGTGTGCAATTTGGCTTTAACTCCTTTGCGTAGATGCATAGTGATAATGGCGCCGACGTCACCATTGTTCTCAACATTAGACATTAGCATAATTTACAGCACAATCTAGTCCCACCCCCAAATTCCCATAGAGATCCATTCAAATGCAGAGACGTTATAGTATCGCTTGTAAGAGTACCAGAAAATAAGATATCAAGATGTTGTTGGGTCACAGACATCAGGAAGTCAACGCATGCAAAGCCAAAGGATATGCGACCAAATATAAAAAATTTAAAGGCACAGTCAACTTAGTGTATGTAAACTTATGACCCACTGGAATTGTGATATAGTGAATTAAGTCAAATAATCTGTCTGTAAACAATTGTTGGAAAAATTACTTGTGTAATGCAAAAAGTAGATGTCCTAACTGACTTGCCAACACTATAGTTTGCTAACAAAATCTGTGGAGTGGTTAAAAACGAGTTTTAATGACTTCAACTTAAGTGTATGTAAACATCCGACTTCAACTGTAGATGTCCCTTTCAAAATTCAGTTGTCATTTATTGTCTGGTACAATCCGTTACACTTTATACCGCTACGTGGAAACGTGAACTCGTAATATTCCCCCATGCCGCGCAAGCCCATCTCATTCATTACAGTTCATTCTGGTTGAATTGTCGGCTCTTATCCAATAGAGTACATTATAACCTTAGCAGTGGTATATGCAACGTCTTTTTTTGTGCTTTGAAAAAATTATTGCAGGCCAGCGTAACAGCAGTTTTCGTTTTAATGGTCTGGTATTACGCAAGCTCTATAGAAAACGCATTAGGGAGGGGAGTATTCCCTTTCCCGATATGCAAGTATTTTCGCATCTAAAATGCTGTTGGTCTCGCTGGCTACATATGTACATTCGTGTTTCCACTCGAGCACTGTCTTTCCAATATGTTTGATAGGCCTATTGTTATTTTCACATTTTGAGTGCATTTCACATACTGTAGTGCAATCGTTAAATTTATTTTTGATGTAGGCTACCGATGATCATTGAAGATAGAACATTTGGCAGGATTTTGCAGATGGTGGAATACTATTTTATTTTCATGTTATCGTACATAATATAGGCTATGGCGTATATACTTGTCACTTAGGGCACGGCAAATTCTCATTCCAATTTACTGTGCGCTGATATGTGGTAGATTAATGTAAAAACCTTTCCTTGGAGACATTATGAACATGAACATTAAACAAAATAAAATAAACTACAGAAAAATGCACTCCCAGGGTAAAAGTATACATACTGTAGAGTACAGGGAAAAGTGATGTTTTATTGAGGTATAAGAGTGAATGATTATGCAACATATTTAGGTGTATGTAACACTGTAATATCAATTTTTTTATCTTAAGCCATCAGAAGGAGCAAATATATGCTTTATAATGGACAAAACAAATTGTATTCATTTTATGACGTTTTGCATAGGGGTTTTGGACCCATAGATATCTACCCCCCTATACTGATGAAAATATTGTAATTGTAATTTATGAGCCAAAACTGTTGACTTGTAGTTAAATATATAAATTATTATTTATTCCCTCCGCCCCCAGCTATGTTTTCGGTGGTGTGGGTGAGTTTGTTTGTGGGCAGGATTACGTAAAAACTACCAGACCTATTTGTGTGTAGTATAGTATGTATGTGTAGTATGGGCCAAGGACGAACCCAATACATTTTGGAGCGGATTTGATCAGTGGTTTTCGAAATAATATATATATACGCGTTTACAATGTTTTGCAATGGGGGCGCCGCCATGTTTAGTGATTTTGACCACTAGATTATGCCCCGGAGCATGAATAGTTTGCTCTTTCAGAAAAACTACATCTAGTCTGCTGGATACAACAGGAACAGCTCTACGTTCGACATTCGAGGAAAATATAAGGTAATAACCATATTATTTCTGAAAATCGTAACTAGTATTACGCTACATGTTTCTGTTCACGTGAAGTGGTCCCTTTCTCTGTGTTATTGGTAGCCTAGCCGATTTGGGTAGTTGATGTAACTGACTATTCGGGGGAGTATTCCAGAAAGCGGGTTTAGTGAAAATTTTGAGTTCGCTAACCCTGAGATTAATTCAATTCAATCTCAGGGTTAGCAAACTCAGAGATTCCAGTAAACCCGTTTTCTGACATACCCCCCGATGTGATTGACCAGCGGAGTTCCGGTTGGCGGATAGGCTAAAGAAGTTCTTTCACCTATCTAACTAGCATTCTATCTGCCTATTCAAGCCATCATCAATTAACTGATAAGCTTAAATAGGCTAGCTAGTCAGGCAACCTCGCTAGCTAGAAGTAGCGAACTTGGGTGTACTGGCTTAGGTGACCAAAATAGTAACGTTATTACAACGGCGTTAGCTTCTAGGCTAGCTAGCCACACACCTTGTAGGCTTGTTACGCTTGGTAACGTTAGCCTAACCAGTCACCATCACACTACAGAAAGGTAAAAAACGCTAGTTAGCTAGCTAAATCTGGCCAATTGAACTCTGTTCACATCGTTAAATGAACATTAGATGTACAAATTTTGATATAATGACATTAGCCTGGCTTCGCCAAACCCAATTCGAAAAAAGTTAATGGGGTTTGACTGGAAACTCGATTCATTTTCGATTTCCAAGGGGCCTTAACGATTGCAGACCAAGATTATTCTGCACGGAATTGGATAGACGTACAACTAGAGGTGTCACGATACCGATTCGAAATCGAAAATCGATCGAAATGAGCGTTCGATTCCGAACTTCGAAATCACAAGCTGGTTCGCGATTCTCCAAGTTTTTTTTTTCTCTCCACCCCCGCCCCCTGCGCGCTCTTCTTAGCCTTTCATGTGATGGGTAAAATGTAAAAAAAAGTAGCCTACTTGGCCATCTCTAATGTAAGCGTTTCCGACAAAACGAAACTTGACGCCTTCCACTGCATTTTGTTCGTCCACGCAGGCGTGCGTCCGAAGAAAAAAAAACAACGATATTTCAAAGAAGACACAGCTGCTAGTTAACGTTAGCTTACCGGTAGCCTGCATTACTTTTCGACACACCATGGCCACTGCCGGAGTCGGAGATGGAGAAACAGAACTGGAAAATCCTCCTGCTTCCCTCAAGTCACCGGTGTGGCAACATTTTGCCTTCCCCCGTGAGTTATATAAACAACGAACGCATCATTGACAAAAAAACGACAGTTTGTCGGCTATGCTACACGCGGGTACCATACACCACCTCAGGCAACACGTCAAATATGGCAGGACACATTCGCAGGCATCACAAAGAAATAGATTTGACTGGGAAAAAAACATTGACACAGGCAACTCAAATGACAACCCAAATGACAGTTGTCAGGGCATGAAAAAAAACGTGTAAATAGTTAATAGCGTGGTACATGTTCAACTGTTTATTATTTCAGATATTAGTTTGTTAAAGCTCTTAACTGTTCAAAGAATGTGAACACGCTCATCTTTTTAAAGAAGAATTTGAAAATGTAAATGACCGTTGTCAGGGCATAAAACCAATGTGTAAATTGTTAATAGCGTGGTAAATGTTCAACTGTTTATTCTAGAGTCTAGTTTTGATAAAGCTCTTAACTGTTTAGGTGTGTTTAAATATTGTCATATTTTTGTTATTATTTATAATTGTTATTATTCAAATAAAAGTTACTTATTGAGAAACAAGTATTTTTCTTTACAAAAGAAGACTCGATAGTCTAACAATGGCATAGCCATTAGCTAGACTATAGTGCTGGAAAAAAAAATTGTGCTGGAAAAAAAATCGAAAATCAAATCGAATCGTGACCTTAAAATCGAAAGTCAAATCGAATCGCGGATTTGGAGAATCGTGACACCCCTACCTACAACCAATCTGAGCAATGAAACGTGGGTTAGTCATGTGGGTACAATCATCGTATTAGCCCTGCCTCATATTAGTTAAACGGTTGTGATTAACTGGGAATCAGTTTGAACGGGTGCTACCAGACTGATATGGGAGTGAAACAGAATGTGAGGTCACGTGATCAGGCTGGTGATGGTAGGCTAGAATGTCATAGGTAGCTGCCTGGCAAGGCTAGTCAAAGCTATAGTGGGAGACTGTAGGCCTGGAGCACCCGCAGTTAGATACAGATTGACATTGGGCTTTTGCTGTAAATATATATATATATATATATACAGTGCATCCGGAAAGTATTCACAGCGCTTCACTTTTTCCACATTTTGTTCTGTTACAGCCTTATTCCAAAATTGATTAAATTCATTTTTTCCCTCAAAATTCTACAGACAACACCCCGTAATGACAATGTGAAAAAAGTTTTTTTGAGATTTTTGCAAATTTATTAAAAATAAAAAAATAAAATTTCTCATTTACATAAGTATTCATACCCTTTGCTTTAACGTATTTTTAAAGTATCATATTTCATATTTGGTCACATATCCTTTACATGCTTCCTGAAGTCTGTGACCATCAACATCAAAAAAAACTGTCGATATCTTATTTTCAGGTACTGTTACAAGCGATACTATAACCTCTCTGCATTTGAATGGATCTCTATGGAAATTGGGGGGTGAGACTAGATTCAGCTGTAAATTACACTGGTACAGTATGGAACACATGGCTGGCTAAATGGCTGTAAGTTATCAAGGGTCTGAGCTATCAAACAAGCCCCAAACCATCACTCTGTTGCCAGATATGGAGTAGATATGGATGGATCACTTTAAGGGTTGTTTCTCCTGACTTTTTTCCCCATAGAGTTCTATAGGAAAATGAGTCCGGAGAAATAACCCTTGCAGTGATCCATCCACATCTACTCCATATCTGGCAACAGAGTGATGGTTTGGGGCTCGTTTGATAGCTCAGACCCTTGATAACTTACAGCCATTTAGCCAGCCATGTGTTCCATACTGTACCAGTGTAATTTACAGCTGAATCTAGTCTCACCCCTAAAAATACGTTAAAGCAAAGGGTTTGAATACTTATGTAAATGAGAAATTTTATTTTTTTATTTTTAATAAATTTGCAAAAATCTCAAAAAAACGTTTTTCACATTGTCATTATGGGGTGTTGTGTGTAGAATTTTGAGGGAAAAAATGAATTTAATCAATTTTGGAATAAGGCTGTAACAGAACAAAATGTGGAAAAAGTGAAGCGCTGTGAATACTTTCCGGATGCACTGTATATATATATATATATATATATATGCACTGAGCTATTGTTGTCATACATAGCCTACATAGGCTACAGGACACAACTGAATTGAAGTGCAATTGAATTTAGTGTTTTTATTATGACACTTTAATATATGATAACCATAGTTGGATCAGATGGATAATGTAATGATGTACATACTATCAAATCAAATATTTGCTGTAGCTTAGTTATTCACTGTTGATTTTCATATATAGGACATAGTGGACTGATATTAGTTGTTACTGTTCTTAATTCAGATATAAACATTACATTGAGTTATTAATAGCTTTAAGGCTTTAAAAGGAGTAATTTGGTAGTTTGCATCACAAGCCTTGTTATAAGGTTATTTCTGATCATACAACAGTTCATATAAAAATGGACAAACTTAAGATATTTGTGCTCATTGCTCATGTCACAGCTAAGTACACAATGGATCTCTGAGCATATATACAATATGCCCATAAAGATTAGTATATGGTTAGCTGAGATCTATATGGTTAGCTGTGACATGAGCAATGAGCAGTAATATCTCAAGAGTGCACAATCTGCCAAAAAGAAATTATTTTGACTTAACCTCCATTCACGGAGATAGGGGTTAGTAATTGTTTGACGGTTTGACATTAATGGTACAAACACGAATGTACCTTTTTAAAAAGGACTAGATTTTCTTTGCTCTGAGTGAGTATGATTTTGCTGCCGTTTTTGGAAAGGCACTTCTGTTCTGGAGGTAGCATGATCAAGTTCCATTATAATGATCATGCTACCTCCATTATAATGCTGAAATGCAATGATTGAATTACGTTTCAATGTATTTTTAACGTGTCTATTAATTGGTCAACCCATTTAATTAAAGCGTTTGAGAAGAAACAATACATGGGATCATTGACCTATTTTTGAGAAGATAAAATAGCCTACCAGAGAGAAAATTTGAGAAAAATAAAGAACGCGAAGTTCAAGATCAAGAAGTTAATTTTAAGACTTTTTAAGACATTTTTAATGCCACCTAGAATGAAATTTAAGACCAAACTTGCAACAAAAATAAGCATGAAAAGTGAAAGATACACTCTTCGCAACTGAGTATGTAATATTGTCAAGAATTAAGTTAGCAGAAGTGGTTCTGGTATTCCACAAACCACCGGATGCTCTTCAAAGGGAGCAGTATGCCTAACTGGAGAAGACAATGGGCGATATTTTCAGGCTCTTACTCCAGTGCGCTAAGACAGGCGGTGTGGCAAAAATGTGTAATGGAATGGAATGCTGTGTCTACTGCACGTGTACTGCATTCAATTCCATGCCACATTTTCGCCACACCACCTGTCTTAGTGCACAGCGCACTGGAGTAAGAGCCTGAAAACAGCACCCACTGGGCCACAGCACCCACTGGGCCTCAGCACCCAATTGGGCCTCATTCAAGTACACATTTGATCGTAAATGGGAACATAAATGTGTAGATTAGATTTACAATTAATTTACATCGAGGTCAAACTTTTGATGAATGCAGTTCTAAATCAACATTGAGGCAAAACGACACTAATTACTTGAGTTTAAGGACATTTGTCCAAATGTTTATTACAGTGAAATAGGGGTGGGTGTGGCTACAGAGCCTGTGGGGTGGGATCAGGTTTCAGCGGAGGGTTTGTAGCTAGATAGCTACTGCAAGAGGAGGTGAAGAAGCTCAGTGAAGTGAAATGACAAGCCGACAGGGCTCGTTCAAAAACCAGAATCGGAATTGCTTTTCCTCGATGGCAACAGCTGAAGTTCAGCAAGGGGATGAAGAGCGATGTGGAGTTGGCGTGTTTTCTGTTGGACCTGTAAGTAACGTTACCTCTAGCTATGTAGCTAGCTATGGTGACTGGGCGGGGGTTGGATATATGATTGTAATATGAAGCTGAAAATAGATATTAAACCATTAGACAACAAAGCAAGCATTTTATAAACCCACTCTGTCCTAAAGGTCACACTGTTAAAGGAAGTGCTCCCGTTTAATGAATCAATCGCTAGGCCTAGGCTACAGTATTGCCCTCAAACATCAAATGGCACGGAAGAAATTATGCCCTTCTTTGGACAACGAAGAATAATTCTCCTTCATCCCAGGAAAGTGGTTATTGGTGTGGAAGGACTGTACACCAGTGGCGGCTCCTGAGCTGAAAATTGGGGAGGCAGAAAACTTCCCTTTAAACTGATTATTGGTCTTAATCATTTTTCAATCAGTTTCCTTGATTAACAATAGGCTACATCAGCGTTTAATTCACCAATTACTCAATGCCATCAAATGTAGCCAGTTCTTCTCAATGAGGCTATTAGGCAAGTAATAAAATTATTTTCACTTGCATCGCATAATTGTGCACATTTTAATCAACATTATAATTGTGGATACATGTGCTCTTCGTTCTCCGCACTCTTAATTACGAAAATATTCATGGAAATTAAACGATCTGAAAGCTCAGCTTTTGTTAGATTCTTTTTTATTGCAGGTTTAGCACAACGTCATCTTTTGTTAGATTATTTTAAAAAAATAATTAAAAAAATGATCTAACAAAAGCTGAGCTTTAAGATCGTTTAATTTCCATGGATATTTTCGGAATTAAGAGTGCGGAGAACGAAGAGCACATGTATCCACAATTATAATGTTGATTAAAATGTGCACAATTTTGCGATGCAAGTTAAAATAATTTTATTACTTGCCTAATAGCCTAATTGAGGAGAACTGGCTACATTTGATGGCATTGAGTAATTGGTGAATTAAACGCTGATGTAGCCTATTGTTAATCAAGGAAACTGATTGAAAAATGATTAAGACCAATAATCAGTTTAAAGGGAAGTTTTCTGCCTCCCCAATTTTCAGCTCAGGAGCCGCCACTGCTGTACACGTACACACTGTGGTCAGTTCAATCCTGACTTGACAGGGCAAATACAAGAAGAGATGTTCGAATTTGCGGCAACACGAGTGTGGGCTGTAGCTGCAAATAAGCGCTGCAAAGAAAACCCGTTCATGGCGCCAAAACAGCTAACATAAACTGCGCGGTCAATGAAAAATAGCTTTGCACACAGACGAATTTCGCGAGATAATCAGCTATACAATAAAAAAAGAATCGCCACTACCTTCAGCTGCCAATGAGTGATCCCTGTAACAAATAAACATTAAAAGACTAAGAGCAGGATAAAGAACAGGAAAGTACCGAAATTGGTTTAAAACGCATAAATCTGGGATCGTATAATTGTGCAGAACGGAGCAATTGGAGTCTGCTGGCGTGCTCTTGAATATTGTTTGTGCTTCTCGCTTTGCATATGGGATTCTACCGCCCTGAATCCCATTGTACCAAGCTTGAAACATTTGCGACATATAGCATCGGGCTTCGGAGACATTACCGGGCACGGGTTTTAACCATGTTGAGTATTCGCTTTTCTCAAGCCATTTATCGTTAAACTTGCATTTACCCATGAATCCGTTAGTTTGCTAGCTTGGCTATTACATAGAACTTAGATTGTTACCTCCCTTGACTGAATCCGAAGCAGAAATTTAGCAGAAAGTCATCTTGTCAGAATCGCTCCTACTGACAGTAGCCTACTGTGGAACAGTTTAGGTTGCTTGGTAACGTAGAAGCACCCGCGAACTCTGCGATCACGTGACTTCACCTAAAAAGGATCCTTGCGTAGTTTCTATCGTATTTAGTTTTATTTCAGTTTATCATTTGGCAAAACTCAATCACACCGTATAGTGAGATTGGGAACACATCGCCTCAAAAAATATTTAAGACCTTTCAAAAACTAATTTAATACAATTTAATACATTTTAAGGCCTTTTTTTAATAAATATGAATTTAGGACTATTTAAGACTTTTTAATGACCCGCGGACACCCTGTGCAAATAGGTTTACGTTTTGCTGTTTTTCCGCGAACCCGGACGGTAATAGGTGCTCGAACGCTAGACGTATCATGCCAGTGACGTCACTGACTACGAAAACTAAACATGGCTGCGCCCTAACGGGAAAAACGATAAACTATTCTTAACGTTTTCTCCATTATTACCGTTTAGTCAGATTTGAGAACTGGAATATGTATTAGACTGAAAAGGCATCCACCCTATCACCTTCACTTCATATCACGTTTCAGTTCCCCTTTAAGTGATCCATCCATATCTACTGCATATCTGGGACAGGGTGTCTGCAGGTATCAAGAAGTTAATTTTAAGACTTTTTAAGACATTTTTAATGCCACCTAGAATGAAATTTAAGACCAAACTTGCAACAAAAATAAACATGAAAAGTGTATACACTCTTCGCAACTGAGTATGTAATATTGTCAAGAATGAAGTTAGCAGAAGTGGTTCTAGTATTCCACAAACCACCGGATGCTCTTGAAAGGGAGCAGTACGCCTAACTGGAGAAGACAATGGGCGATATTTTCAGGCTCTTACTCCAGTGCGCTAAGACAGGCGGTGTGGCAAAAATGTGTAATGGAATGGAATGCTGTGTCTACTGCATGTGTACTGCATTCAATTCCATGCCACATTTTCGCCACACCACCTGTCTTAGTGCACAGCGCACTGGAGTAAGAGCCTGAAAACAGCACCCACTGGGCCTCAGCACCCAATTGGGCCTCATTCAAGTACAAATTTGATCGTAAATGGGAACATAAATGTGTAGATTAGATTTACAATTAATTTACATCGAGGTCAAACTTTTGATGAATGCAGTTCTAAATCAACATTGAGGCAAAACAACACTAATTACTTGAGTTTAAGGACATTTGTCCAAATGTTTATTACAGTGAAATAGGGGTCGGTGTGGCTACAGAGCCTGTGGGGTGGGATCAGGTTTCAGCGGAGGGTTTGTAGCTAGATAGCTACTGCAATGGCGGAGGTGAAGAAGCTCAGTGAAGTGAAATGACAAGCCGACAGGGCTCGTTCAAAAACCAGAATCGGAATTGCTTTTCCTCGATGGCAACAGCTGAAGTTCAGCAAGGGGATGAAGAGCGATGTGGAGTTGGCGTGTTTTCTGTTGGACCTGTAAGTAACGTTACCTCTAGCTATGCAGCTAGCTATGGTGACTGGGCGGGGGTTGGATATATGATTGTAATATGAAGCTGAAAATAGATATTAAACCATTAGACAACAAAGCAAGCATTTTATAAACCCACTCTCTGTCCTAAAGGTCACACTGTTAAAGGAAGTGCTCCCGTTTAATGAATCAATCGCTAGGCCTAGGCTACATTATTGCCCTCAAACATCAAATGGCACGGAAAAAAATTATGCCCTTCTTTGGACAACGAAGAATAATTCTCCTTCATCCCAGGAAAGTGGTTATTGGTGTGTAAGGACTGTACACGTACACACTGTGGTCAGTTCAATCCTGACTTGACAGGGCAAATACAAGAAGAGATGTTCGAATTTGCGGCAACACGAGTGTGGGCTGTAACTCCAAATAAGCGCTGCAAAGAAAACCCGTTCATGACGCCAAAACAGCTAAAATAAACTGCGCGGTCAATGAAAAATAGCTTTGCACACAGACGAATTTCGCGAGATAATCAGCTATACAATAAAAAAAGAATCGCCACTACCTTCAGCTGCCAATGAGTGATCCCTGTAACAAATAAACATTAAAAGACTAAGAGCAGGATAAAGAACAGGAAAGTACCGAAATTGGTTTAAAACGCATAAATCTGGGATCGTATAATTGTGCAGAACGGAGCAATTGTCTGCTGGCGTGCTCTTGAATAAAAAAATGGGTCTTGTCATCTTATGCTGGGAGCAGAGTGATGGTTTCAGGCTCATTTCATACCTCAGAGCCTTGATGACTTACAGCCATTTCGCCAACCATGTATTCCATACTGTTCCAGCATAATTTACAGCTAAATCTAGTCCCACCCCCCAATTCCCATAGAGATCCATTCAAATGAGTTATAGTATTGTTTGTAAGAGTACCAGAAAATAAGTCTTTTGATATTGTTGGGTCACGGACATCAGAAAGTCATGGCATGCAAAGGATATGCGACCAAATATAAAAAATGATTACTTTATTCTACATTATGTTAAACTGTCCAATATTTTTTGATGCCTGAAAATGGGGGGACTACGTATAAAGGGTTCTTCAATTTCTAAACAGTTCATCCGCTATGGATGAAAATATCCTCAAATTAAAGCTGACAGTCTGCACTTCAACCTCATTGTCATTGTATCCTTTCAAACTCAAAGTGCTAGAGCACAGAACCAAAATAAAAAATTAAAATGTGTCAGAATTTACGAACCACTGCTTTCTGCATTTTACAAACCATCCCAACTTTTTTGGAATTGGGGATTGTATTAAAGTATCTGCTATTAAGTGTACTTAAGTATAAAACGTAGGCTACATTCATTATAAAATAATTACTTAAGTATTAAAAGTATAAGTAAAAGCACATGCGCTAACAAAAAAACTAAAACAAAGCAGACTATTTGTTCAGATCATAGGCGCCGAGTAAATTTTTTACCAGGGGGTGCCCTAAAGAAATTCAGTCATAGGCACAATCCCCACGTTAAAAGCTACGTTTAATTCTATTCAATTCATTTTGCCAAAATGTTGGATTTATTTAGCTTGCAGTGCTATAATAATCTATTTAGCTGGCTACTAAGTGGCAACGTGCGCAAGTGTGACAGTGTGTTAAAAGTGCATGCCGGTTCAAAAAAAATGAAACCAATTTTAGCAGTCTTTTTGCAAGATGGCATTTCACCGACTTTTCAACGTAAAAATGTTCACTGGGAGGCAGATGTTGAAACTGTGCCGCTAACGTTACTTTCCTCAGAATTGTTTGATACTGGCGTGATGTTTAATTCTGTGTGGGTTTTGGGTTTAATTGGTATTACAAACTCGTCAATTTCGTCTGGAAGCACCAAATTTTCTTCACATTCACAAATGGACCAATCCCAATCAATCCGACAGCTCCTGGACAGACATAGAACAAACTTTATGTAAAGAAATCCCTATTTCAGACTTACCATTCATAGGCCGATCCATTACACATCATCCTTGTTTCAAAAACCCTACCATAGCTACAACTTTGACAGCCTGGTGGAAATTTCATCAAATAACTAACACCACACTATCACCTACCAATCACACGCCCATCTGGAACAATCCTGACTTCTTAATGAACAAAAAACCACTAAACTTTTTAACATGGATTAGTAAAGGTATCACACACCTCAAACATACGTATCTTCTATAATAACACTCTGGTCTCATTCCCTCACTTAGTCCAGAAGTACGGCATTGGGGAGAATCACTTTCTAGAATTTCTCCAGATCAAATCCTCTATTCAGTCCAAAATCAACATTAAATCATCTAATTTAGATCTTCCTCCACTAACCTTAGACCTGATCAACATCACTACTAAAAAAAAAATACTATCCCAAATCTACAAAATAATTTCCACGTCCGACCTAACAATATCCATCCCTTCAGAATAATGTGAACAAGACCTGCAGATCATCCCTGATGCCGACTTCTGGAGCCAAATCGGAAAAAACATCTTCTCTATATCTACCAACACAAACATCCAACTCATACAATACAAGATTATTCTTGTAGATTACACTACACAGGGAAAAGGATGTTTAAAATGGGTTTTATAGATTCTGAAACTTCCCGTAGCCCTAATCATCGCAAAAAAAACCATCCTCATGAACTGGAAATCAAGGAAAAAAATCAATATTACTAATCGAATACATATCATTGGAAAAATTATCTGCCACCATCAAAAAACAAACTGCTGATTTTAACACAATCTGGAGTCCATTCATCTGTATCTTAAATCCCTAATCATCAACCGATTTCACTCATCACCTTTTTGCCTATACACTATCCACACTAAACATGCCCCTCCCCTCTACTAGCTCCCTTTAATCTATCCCTCCTTTCTGCGGAAAAAAACAAAAAAACATTTCATTATTATTATTATTTTATTTCAACATTATTACATCTCCCCTTATCCCCTTTTTGTTTTTTGTTGTATTGTCTTGTTTTATGACACTTTGTTTGCTTAACTTTACTGTTTACTTTAGTTGTCCCTCCCTCAGACTCCAGCACAATTTTTTTTTTTTTTGTACATAACTCTATAAAAATAAAGTTGACCTCCGAAGAGGCGGGACCCCTCAACAAAAAAAAAAAAAGAAAAGGAAATGGTAGCGGAGTAAAAGTATCAATTTTATTTTGAAAATGTAGTCAAGTAAAAGTGAAAGTAAACAAAGAACTGTAGTTGTAGTTGCCAGCAACAAAAAAAGCCAAAGACAGTGGGGCAAACCGACAAAACACAAACAAACATGTTAAATAAATACATTCAAATAAATCAGATGTCTCACAAAGTGAAGGCATGAGTGGCGTAAAACATGATGATTAAAATTATTAATCTATTAACCATTATTAATAGAGTACTCAAGTGACGACGTCACACTGGTTTCGAAAGTAAATTCCCCATTCATTTAGAGAGTAGACTAACAAAAACGTACTTTTTAACCATTTCTAGTAATGTCTTACCATCAATTTCCTGGATTGTTCGCAAAATATATAGTTTTTCTGGACCAGGTCAGTATATTTTACGTTTTAGTATATTTTGTGAATATTAAAAATTAAAAACTCGACGTCCCATAATTTCCTCTGGACAAGCAACTGTAGTGTAGTGTTTTCTCAAAACAATGTCATATAACGTTAGCCAGCAGTAGCACACAGTTCCATTTTTAAATATTAGCTAGCTAGCTTGAAGGACTAAAAGCTAGAATTGCTTTATGTGGTTAACCGTAGCGTAGTTTCTGACCTTGTCGGGCAGGCTTCTGAACTTACCAAGCTAACGTTAGCTCGTCTTCAGGGGCAGGCAACTGCCATTCTACCAAAAATGTCCAAACGAGATGATCTTATTGGCCGAGAACTACCCGTGCATTGCAGTACTGGATATGTAGTCCATTAAAGTGGACTACAAGACAAACTACAATCATTAATCCATTACTTTCAAAAATAAAAATTGGAACATGCGATATATGGTCTATATCCTTATACCACACAGGCTAATCCAGGAACGTTTCGGCTCATTCTATAAATCAGATTTCAAGAAATAGTCGATAGTCTCTGAAGCCCGTTCTATCTGTCATCGGGAATTTACTTCCAAAACCAGATTCCGCCCACGTCTGACATACTCGAGTACTCAATAGTATTATGAACTTAATTATATCAAGTTAAAATATAGCTGCAAAGCAGAGATTCCGGGGACCAAGCAGGTGGTGCAACATGACACCATGGCCAGCCGTATCGATGCTTGTTCAACTTAGAAACATGCCCTTCCCAACGAAGTAAGTGATACATCCAGAGAAGTTATGAACCAAGTTTCAGGTCAATTGGACTTACAACCTTGAATTAAGCTTTAAGTATGACTTGTTTTCAATGGAGAAATGGCCTACAATGCAGTGTGTAAATTCTTAAGGCCAATAGAGTTTTTCATCTATTATATTGACACCATTCATGTTTTTCCTAGTTCAGAACAATGTGTCCATTAATTCAGAACATCTTTAAACACCATAGACCAGTGCTTCTCAACCCTGGTCCTGGAGTGCCCCTGTGTATGCTGGTTTTCATTACAACCACAATTGCAATACCAGAATTTTAACAAGCTGTTCGTTTTTCTTAATAGGTGTTTTTAATGTTTCAAGAGATTATTTACCCTCTTAAGCCACATTATGTTAGCAATAGCTATGCATGCCATGAAGAATAAAATGCCCATGTTCATTATGCTTATTGTGCTATATTGCAAGCAATTACAAAGAAGAGGTAACAACTGAGTTGAATAGGCTCCTAATTAGGTAATTGAACACAAGTTTAAGTTCCTTCATAGTTTTTTCCTTAAACTTATTAACACAATGCAGGTTTGGCTCGTTATCATTTGCTTAGTCTTTGAATTCTTCATTATTTACCAAACGGTTAGTTTTAGTGGCCATGTGTCCACAATTTCACCAATTATGAGCCTATTGATTCAGTCTTTAATTTGACCAGTTAAAACATTTTTGACCTCTTTTTTCTTGTTTGCAATACAGCACAATGTGAATATTGGACTTTTATTCATCATGGCGTGCATAGCTATTGCTAACATGTGGCTTAAGAGGGTAAATAATCCCTCTAAATATTAAAAACACCTAATTAAGAAAAACTAACAGCTTGTTAAAATTCTGGTGTTGCGGCCGTCGCGGTAGTACAGCGGTAAAAGTGTCGACTTTCAGTCGGTGCGGTTGTGCTCCGAGGATCGGGGTTTGCGCCCGGTCCTGCCAGATCCGAGCATAGCCGGCGCCCTGTGGGAGCAGCAATTGGCGGCTGCTTCCGGGTGGGGGGAGGTGCTCGGAGAGAATCGCTGCACGCATAGCGTCCCTGGGTGAGCTGGAATTACGGTCAGGAGCTCGGAGTCGCCGCGCCCTGAAGAGGACGTGGCGCCCTCCCGTCCTACCGCCGGCTGACGGGGTTGTGTAGCGGTGATTCTCTAGCGGTTGCTACATGGGGGGAATTGAATTAGAATAGGGGTTCAATTGGCTACTAAATTGGGAGAAAATGGGGAAAAATCAGAAACAAATTTTAAAAAATAAAATAAAATTCTGGTATTGCAATTGTGGTTGGAACGAAAACCAGCATACACAGGGGTACTCCAGGACCAGGGTTGAGAAGCACTGCCATAGACTAATAGACTAGTGCTGTAAAAATTTCATAAGCTGAAATATGCTTTGAATGTAGAAACTTATGCTTAGCAATTTAATTAGGCTGCTGAACAAATTGGTCAGGTGCAAAAGGTCATGTTGATTGACCTCATGCTTCTTGAGAAGATTTTTTTGCATTCAAAACTGGCAAAGAATGCTTAGTATTTTTTTAATAGCGGCCATGTTTTTCAAGCTATCGAGACCATTCAAATTTTATCTTGATCAGGACGACTTTACCTTCCATCCAAAATATGTTTAACCCCTTGGCGCAGATGGCACATTTCACCTATTTAGGGGTGCTCTGTTTAAGGCTTTATAACTCCAGGTGTGAGCATCACATAAACTTGGTAAATGGCTTAAATGAAAGAAGACAGGTGTACCATTTACAATACAAACTTAGATTTGTTTATTTTCATAATTTAAGTCAAAATAAAGTGCCACAAATGCAAAGAAACTTAGGGGAAAAAAAATTTTAAATAGTTTTTTTTAATTTTGCTGAGAGCTACATAAGTGAAATCGGTAATATATATACATTTCCTGGATCATAAACTCCATGTCCACAAGTTTTGCAAAATCTGAGGATGATATGCAGAACTACTAAAGGTCTATGATGCAAAATATAGCCGTGTATCCTCTTGTCCATTAGTGTCTCCAAATCTATCCAAATGGCTAAATTGTGCACTGCTGCAAATAAAAAAAATTTATGAAATATTTAACTACAAATCAACAGTTTGGGCTCATAAAACTCACTTGTGCATAATTTCCAAGTGAGAATTATATATTTTCAGCAGTATAGGTGGGTAGATATCTATGGGTCCAAAACCCCTATGCAAAACATGTCATAAAATATTATATTATATTATAAATTATAACGCATACACATTTGCTCCCTCTGGTGGCTTAAGATAAAAAAACATTGATATCACAGTGTTACATACACCTAAATATGTTGCCTAATCATTCACTCTTGTACCTCAATAAAACATCACTTGTCCCTGTACTCTACAGTATGTATACTTTTGTCCTGGGATTGCATTTTTCTGTATTCTTTTAATCTTTTAAGTTTTCCTATTCATAATAACTCCAAGGAAATTTTTACCTTAATCTACCACATATCAGCGCAACAGTAAATTGGAATGAGCACTTGTCATGCCATAAGAGGCATACATCATAGCCTATACTATGTATGATAACATGAACATAAAATAGTTTTCCACCATCTGTAAAATGCTGCCAAATATTCTATCTTCAATGAACATCGGTAGCCTAGTTCAAAAATACATTTAGCTAACGATTGCACTACAGTATGTGAAATGCACTCAAAATGCGAAAATAACAACAGGGCTATCAAACTTGGAAAGACAGTGCTCGAGTGGAAACACGAACGTACGTATGTAGCCAGCGAGACCAACGGTATTTTAGACGCAAAAATACTTACATATCGCAAAAGGGGAATTTCCCTGGATAATGCGTATTGTATAGCGCTTGCGTAATACTAGACAGCTAAAACGAAAACTGCCGTTACGCTGGGCTGTAGTAAATTGCTCAAAGCACCCAAAAAGACTTGGCATATACCGTTGCGACGGTTATAATGTACTCTATTGGATAAAAAAGCCGACAATTAAACCAGAGTGAACTGTAATGCATGAGACAGTCTTACAGGGCATGGGGCTTATTACGCGGCGACGTTTCAGATAGTGTAATAGCGGTATAAAGTGTTGTATATTTCTCAAACCGATTGTACCAGACAATAAATGACAACTGAATTTTGAAAGGAACATCTCGATGTGTAAAACCAATGGTAGGATTGTATATTTATTTCATATTTAGTAGCATATATTGCTAGTAGAATACATGGTAGAATGAGATAGTACTTTCACAGTTTATTTTGCATTTGAGTGAGCAGGGCTTTTCACGGCTTTTCTGGCATACGATCAGGCTATTGTTGGATTTATCTCGTTGCTATGACGTTATTCTAATTTTATATGATGAATAAATATATGTATGAACTCAAACATAGACGCTATTGTCCACTATGTCACGTATATGTAGGTATAGACTAGGTGGGGTTTGCTTGATAAATGGACTTGCTACAGGGAAATAGTGGCACTTAGAAACTACGTATTCGGCAGAAATCGTCACGAACCGTCTACCAATAAATTTAAAACACAGAGTTTGTGATTTCCAATCATAGTTCGGCTGCAGTAGCAACGAATGTCTGAGTTGAGCAAAAAGCTTCCGCCGGCGCCACCTTCTGCGCAAAGGTGTTAAAGACTGTAGACTAAGACTGGAATTAATCACACCCTGAAATATAATTTTAATTAGCATTGTATTCTAGTTTTCATTCACCAAAATATGATTGGCTGCATTTTGTTAGCCCAAGAATATAATTTGTTCCTTGTGATGAGGGGCATCTAACAGTCGAATGGTTCAAAAGTTATGAAGTGACAAAGTTGGAAATTTTTCAACGTGCTCTATAGCGCCACCACAAGGTCAATTGGTACCATATTCTAATAGATTGCGATTTCACATCCCGAACATGCGTAGCAAGTTTCAAAAGTTTTCACCATACCATCTGGGAGATGTGTTTTCCCTGGAGAAAAAAATAAAAAAACCTAACAAAAACAATAGGGTACCACCAGCTTCACTGCTTGGTCCCCTAATTAACCAAATATTAATTATGTTCCTCATCCGCCCCCACTGTTCTGAGACGTCCAGTGTCGTTTAACAGCTGCAGGGACAAATCTGTTTCGGCAGATCCTCTCCATCCAAAGTCCCGTTTCTGTTTTGTGGGAGATACTTGGTCTAAAAGACAATGCGAGCAACTCCACTTCCGCAGAGCAACGTGTCTCTCGGATCACATCTGTTCCACTCCTGACAATATTATCTTTCTACTCCAAATATTAAGCGCGATATACTCATTTCAATCTCGACTGTCACCAAATCATGTTGTTGATTTCTTCAAATAAATTAGAAGTAGCGATCCACCAAGTTCATTTAAGGCTACAAAACGTCAATTCAGACTTGTTATCTTGGACTTTGTGCAGAATTTTGGCATGTCGTTTGTACCTTTGTGCAGAAAACTTGTCGATGTACCATTCGACAAACAGGAGGCTAAATGCTTTGAATTGCGGTTTATTTATTCGTCACTCAACAGGTTGTGTATTGGCGGGACCACAGTCAAAAAATAATCTGCTTTGAACTCGGCTTACTTTTCATCGGTTGTTGCTCCTCTGACTGAGTTTAAAACATGGGCGATGTCTTTCTCTGGAGAGTGTAGCTATCTGGCCTTCAGCCAATTGACCTAGATCTTTAAACATATCCACAGTTGTTCATTTTGGGTGCTACAACTTGTACTAGTATAAGGGGATGGGGAGTTAACAGCAAACCTTTTACCATAATTACTAGAAATTTACGCACACGCTTTCAACATCGGGGGATCAGGCAGCAAAGCCAGTCAGTCAGTTAGTTACCCACATTCAAACGTTTAGGCCCGCTCTGCGTCTGGGCAAAAATACATACATAAAGGTTTAACCACTGAATTTTCTTTAAACCCTTATCTCTTTTCATTGTTCCACTTCCCTAAAGCTGATGATACACGGGCAATATTTTCAAGCAATACTACCAGCAATATTGTACAATATTGCACAATATTGACAGCAATATTGTACAATATTGACAGCAATGGGTATGGGTCACTGTAGCAATGGGCAATGGGGCAATAACTGGAAAAAAAGAATGTTTGCGGATCCTGTTTTTAACCTCCGTTTCGAACCTTTACCGTCAAAGGTATACATGTGCCCGGAACGGCAAGAACAGCAGCATTCTGACAATGTAATTCAATCGACCGCATCTCTAAATTTGACGGAAGCATTCATGGATGTATTCACCAGTAAAGCAGGTGGTCTGATTAGGTCTGCTGAATAAAGTTAGCTAGCTAGCTCGTTGTTGGTGACTGAGTAATACCAATTATTTACAATCAAAAGTCAAGAATACCATAACTTATGAAAAGTTGGTCTTTATTTCATCATTAGACCAATACATCAATATAACTTACCTCAGTAATAAATAAATAGTTATATGAGATCAGCATCCCTTCGGTTTCTTCGCATCACTTGGCAGCCATTGTTGAAATTTATTTTTGGAAGACTGTCACGTGACCCAAACTCTCGTCTGTGACTGGATGGTAGCAAAATATTGCTCGCCTCGATCAACCTTGTTCAGACTGATTTATCAACAGGAAAATTGCCAACAATCATTGCCTGAAAATATTGCCCGTGTACCATCAGCTTAATTATTTTGCCATGACTCCCCTATTATCATGTAACTTCAAAACATTAACATCTGCTCACCCTATTGAAATATTCAATTGACTCAGTTTCAGTTTATTTTCATTAGGGGAACATAACACACTTCTTGAGAGGGTATTTGTTCTACTGATAATAATGAAACCAATTGATGAGGTGTGTTACTTCAGATAACTAATGATATCTCAGTAACCACTCAAAAAGCCAAAACCAAATTTTCGGGAGGTGTTGAGTGGATTATAACTAGGGCTGCAACTAACAACTATTTTGATAGTCGATTAATCGATTATTGAAACGAATAATCGACTATTCGGATTATGACTCGCACAATTACTCAATGGCTCTTATTTAGCTATCAGCTTTTAAATTTAGCTTGAGGCTGTTTTAGGCATGTGCTAACTAACAATAAAGATGAATACTTCATTCAAAAATACGTCTTTTAACTCCTTTGCGTAGAAGGTGACGCCGGCGGGACCTTTTTGCTCAACTGAGACATTCGTTGCTACTGCAGTCAAACTATTAGTGGAAATCACAAACTCTGTGTTTTAACTTTATTGGTAGACGGTTTGTGACGATTTCTGCTGAATACGGAGTTTCTAAGTGTCACTATTTCCCCGTAGCAAGTCCATTTAACAAGCAACCCCCCACCTAGTCTATACCTACCCATGCGTGACATAGTGGACAATAGCGTCTATGTTTGAGTTCATAAATGGGTCAATGACAAATCTTAATCTTCTTCTTATCTTCTTAATTCCACAAGAATGTATCCTGTGTATTTATATTTGTTTCATAGCTTTTAAGGTGATATAAATACATTTTTAAACAAGATTTCAGATTTTACCACCCAGAAATGTCAGGTGGCGCAACCATATATGAATTTTGAATAATACTCTTTTAATGTATTTACCACTACTGAAAACCTGCAAATATGAATCATTGTAGTGTGTAAAATACACATCACATGGTAAATTCCTCTTTAATTTCTTTATTTGTGGCAGTTTTATTCCATTTATAGAAACGGCCACTTCTTTTTATTTTCAAACACCTTATTTTCCATAGAGAGAAAGAAAACAAGAGTTCTAACAGTAAAAATGATTTGTATACATTATTAAGATTTTCAGTTATATTTCTGATTTAATTTTGCAGACTGCAATAGGAATGGATACATTTAAATGTAAATTTGCTGGTCGCACCACCTGACCATGACCAGTCGGCGCGACATTGTGCAGGCAGTCTGGACAGGCAGGACCTGACATTGTGCTCAACGATTGAAATTCACTAAATAAAAAGAAGGATAAGTAAATGCATTTTACTCTGGTTTCATTTGGCTTTTATTTGAAACCTGAGCATTTTATACTGGAACTTAATCATACAATTACATTTAATTCAGGCCAGCAACAGTGGTAATGTCAATAAGATAACATTTGATCAATACTTAAAATAAATAACTGAAACATCAAGTCTCAAGGAACACATTTCAATAATGAGGACTACATTTCATTCAGGTCAGCATTCAAAACAATACTGCACATTCAACATTTAAAACAATACTGCCACAATGGTAATCTCAATAAGACAACATTTGATCAATGCTTTAAAAATAAAACTGAAACATGAAGTCTCAAGGAACACATTTCAATAATGAAATGCAACTGGATAACTTTATATAACTATCTCTATGCCATGCTGTTTTTTCTTTGCTTGATAATGGCCTCTACAAAAATGAATGAAAAAATAATAACTTAAAAGGTACAATATGCAACTTTGAGTATCAATTTTGGTTATACAGTCCTATATTCTTGGAGTATACTTTTTCACCGTTAAACAACTTAATATCATACAGAAAGATGTATATATTTAAGAAAATGTATTTAATATCTTCAAACACATTAATTAACATCACTTTTTTCAATTGGTTTAACTAATTCTAGTCGCGCCACCTGACATATTGGTCGCACCTGACTTTTCAAACTCAATTAACAGGAATTAACTTGGACATCTGTATACATTTTTGTCCTTGAACTCAAGGTTATACATATATTTTTTCAATCAAATACACATTTTCTGAGTAAAAACTACTTTTCATAGTTTTCCAGGGGTCATACCACCTGACATGGTAAATTGAACCAACCTCACCATTACTCAAAAACGTCAAATTATGTACTATTTGTGGGAGAGTTATTAACCCTGTTACTACATGACAGAGGTCCTGTGGGGTCTTCTGTGTGATGTCACACCCTGTTGCATCGTTTTCTTACAGGCACAGTAAATAAAATTATGTTTTTATGTCGGTCGCCCCCCCCCTGACATTTGGAGAAGTCAATTTCTCGGACAAAGTTTTTTTAAGTAATAGAATAGTTTTGAAATAGGACTGTTAAACTACTTTCCATCATTTATAAGCAATCTAACATAAAATCACGCCAAACTATTTGATTAGGAATTTTATTGCAGTTTTGTTCTCTGCATGTATGTTCGGATGGTCACACAACCTGACATTTTGGGACTTTAGAACACCAAAACTAAAAAAATAAATTGAATTTCAATAAAATGAGAAGGGTTTTCATAAAGGACATATTGTAGTGCAATTTGATATATAACATGTTTTTTTTTTATTATTGTTTTTAGGAAAGTAATGAATTCGGACACAAATAAAATCACGTCATGTCATTGACCCAAATATATTTAATCATATAAAATTAGAATAACGTCATAGCAACGAGATGAACCCAACAATAGCCTGATTGTATGCCGGAAAAGCCGTGAAAAGCCCCGCTCACTCAAATGCAAAATAAACTGCGAAAGTATTGTCTCATTCTACCATGTATTCTACTAGCAATATATGCTACTAAATATGAAATAAATATACAATCCTACCATCGGTTTACACATCGAGATGCACTTTCTGAAACGTCGACGCGTAATACCCCCATGCCCTGTAAGTCTGTCTCATTTATTACAGTTAATTCTGGTTTAATCGTCGGCTTTTTTATCCAATAGAGTACATTATAACGTTAGCAATGGTATAGGCCATGTTTTTTTCCGATTTGAACAATTTACTACAGCCCAGCGTAACGGCAGTTTTCGTTTTAAAGGGGCTATATGTAATAAATTTACTGTACTAAATCATAAAATGACCATGATATTTCATCAGAGATTAAGGAAAAATGCTAAATCGAAATACTGGCTTCTCCGACAACAATGCTACAGCCAGTATATTCTCCTTTGAAATTTCCATTCCGGGCCGGAACGTCTGTTTTTGTCCTGTGCGATTCACTGTTCTCTGAGTTGACTCCGCCCACTGCCCATTTTGACACACCGGGTTGCCTGATATGAAACAAATTGGCACACAAACACAGCGCACTGCAGCTATGGAAGCAAGCAAACGAACTGGATCAACTGCGACGGCACTAGATTCTACCAAACCTAAAAAGCCTCGTCCTCTTTCGAAACAGCTGCACGACCGGAGCCGTGCTAAAACACGGGTAAATCTTGGACTGGCATTTGAAAGATGGAGAAGGCTGAGAGCCCAGAAAGCTTTCAAGACCTGAACAGGTAAGCATTGAGCTTTATCACGGCTACTAGCTAGTTATCTCTTATCTAATGGAAAGCAGATACCTGTTTTAGAAGAGTTTATTCCATTTTGTGACTGAATCAATGAATGCGTTCAAATTTCGCTAGCGTTAGATTGCTAGATAGATATTATAGTGAAACGATGTAGCTAACGTTAGCTAGCGTCTAGGTAAGGTATTCTTTGTTTCGAGGCTAACGTTAGCTAGCATTCCACAATGTTTGATCCCGATTTCCAAGCAACCAAGCAGCCTATGGAAAGGTCAATTTTGGAATTAACCGTTGCATTTGAGAGACAACAAAAATCAACCAAATAACATAATACACAAATTAATTGTTTGTAAGAGACATTGACACTCTTATTGACTTAAACAAATGCTTATTAGCTAGATGAATCCCTAGATTACAGCATTGCTGCTGCTTGTAGGCTATTACTGTGGCGAGTTAGCGATTGCTTTGTCGTGTTGTTTTGAAAGGACAACCCAGCTCTTTCAGTCAGAGTGCCCGGAGCGCTCGTAGAGTGAGACATATCAATGCTCTGAATTTATGAACGACCACAGTGTTCTCTGGAACTCTGAGACGATACGAAGGCAAGTCAGTTAGCTAAGTTAGCCACCTTCAACATATTCATTTAGCTTGCTATCTCCGAGAGTGACAATTTTATCAATGCTCTGAATATACGAACAACCAGATGTACTCCGGCACTCCGACAGCCGATTTACGAATGCCTAAGCTAAGTTCAACATCGTTTTCATTTAGCTAGCTAAAGATTTAAATATATATATGTATATAGTTACTAGCTAAACATACCACTAACGTTAGCTTATATCTGTGTGACCGTAAACATAGCCAGCCAGGCATCTAGCTAACATTGACAGTTATAAAAAATCCACAAGCTGGTTTATAATTAGCAAATAATTGCAAACGTATACATTAGCTGATCAACTTACAGTGTAGGACTCGTCGTCTCTTGTCATTGTCAAAATAGAATAATTGCGCTTGTCTCAAAATGTCTTGTTGCGCTCCTGTTCGTTCAGTGTCCTTAACCAACCTGGCAACCCGCTTGAGCTTCAAGTCTGGGGAGGAGGGGTGGGCGGAGATAACTTTCGCAAATATTTTGAATTTGGACTGCAGTACCCATTTTAAACGCTCGGTGTAAATGTTACATATAGCTCCTTTAACGGTCTAGTATTACGCAAGCTCTATAGAATACGCATTAAGGACGGGAGTTTCCCTTTTCCGATATGCAAGTATTTTTGCGTCTAAAATACCGTTGGTCTCACTGGCTACATATGTACGTTCGTGTTTCCACTCGAGCACCGTCTTTCCAATATGTTTGATAGCCCTATTGTTATTTTCGCATTTTGAGTGCATTTCACATACTGTAGTGCAATCGTTAAAAGTATTTTTG
The DNA here is from genome assembly GCA_029718625.1 of Synaphobranchus kaupii. Lineage (NCBI taxonomy): Eukaryota > Metazoa > Chordata > Actinopteri > Anguilliformes > Synaphobranchidae > Synaphobranchus > Synaphobranchus kaupii. The sequence goes on along the minus strand of CM056398.1, from coordinate 10,541,124 downwards.
ATGTAGGCTACCGATGTTCATTGAAGATAGAACATTTGGCAGCATTTTTCAGATGGTGGAATACTATTTTATGTTCATGTTATCGTACATAATATAGGCTGTGGCGTATATACTTGTCTCTTAGGGCATGACAAATGCTCATTCCAATTTACTGTGCGCTGATATGTGGTAGATTAAGGTAAAAACATTTTTGGAGTCATTATGAATAGGAAAATAAAAATAAATTAAAAGAATACAGAAAAATGCAATCCCAGGACAAAAGTATACATACTGTAGAGTACAGGGACAAGTGATGTTTTATTGAGGTACAAGAGTGAATGATTAGGCAACATATTTAGGTGTATGCAACACTGTGATATCAATGTTTTTTATCTTAAGCCACCAGAAGGAGCAAATGTATAGTTTTGTCCATTACAAAGCAATTTTATTCATTTTATGACATGTTTTGCATAGGGGTTTTGGACCCATAGATATCTACCCCCCTATACTGATGAAAATATAGTAATTCCCACTGGAAAATTATGCAAAAGTGAGTTTTATGAGCCAAAACTGTTGATTTGTAGTTAAATATATCATCATTTTGTTTATTTAGAGCAGTGCACAATTTAGCCATTTGAATAGATTTGGAGACACTAATGGACAACATGGTACACTGCTATATTTTGCATCATAGACCTTTAGTAGTTCTGCATATCATCCTCAGATTTTGCTAAACTTGTGGACATGGAGTTTATGATCCAGGAAATGTATATATATTACCTATTTCACTTATGTAGCTCTGAGCAAAATAAAAAAAAGAACTTTCCCCCCCCCCAAAGTTTCTTTGCATTTGTGGCACTTTATTTTGACTTAAATTATGAAAATAAACAAATCTAAGTTTGTATTGTAAATGGTACAACCAACGTTTTTAACCATCATAGTGTGAAATACAGTTTTACTGCTGTTGTTACTTTTTAAAGTAATAATTCCCTAAATCTCGATGCAGTTGCAGTGATTTGATTATTTTTTTAAAACAGTTGTGTGTTCACGTGAACGGGGCATATTGAAAAAGCAAAGAAGAAAAAAGAAAAAAAGCGCAGTGACAGTCATGGCTAGCGGAGGAGCGGAAGAACTTGAGGCCTCCCGCATCATAAGTCGTATGTATGGGAGCATTTTGGCTTCCCTGTAACATACAATGATGACGGAAGAAGGGTGGTGGACAAAACCGTTATGGTATGTAGGCATTGTGCCACGAGAAAGCCAGTTACTCCATTTAAAAAAATCTACATTCAAGCCATATTTTTTGTTCTTGATTCTAGAATCCTGTGTAGATATTAAAATGCACATTGAAAAGCATTCTAAAGAAATGTTGCCCCTCTATATGTCCAGTTTCACAATAAATGGAGATGTGAGTTATTAGGACTGTCACTTTTTCCAAAAGTCAAGTTCAAACGAGATCAAACAAACCCATAAATCATTCGAATCAATTCGAATGCAACGCACATTGGGCACGCACGCATACGCGTAGACGGTAGAATTTATGGCCATTTAGAAAGTATCAAATTCTCCGGTGTTCTCTAAACTTGTGCACTCAACAGCAACACATTCTCCGTAAACGTTGCCATGATGACAATGATGCAACGTTTAAGAATGTAAAGTTTAGGGCACATTTGGAATGTGAACTGCATCATTGTGAATAATAGGTTATTTGCTACTGTATGTTCAACGCCATTAACAATTCATTGATCAAGAGAAAATGTGTTTCAAAATAGAAAATGTTACAGCTCATAACGTGAAGTAACATGACTTTTCACATTAACATTAGCTACTGTAGCTAGCCAGCTAACAAGCCAACTAGCTTACCGAGACGAGTCTTCATCATCCAGAACGTGCCTCCTCTTCAGATGCTCCAGCAAAACTGTGCTCCCATGCCAGGCAAGGTAAGCTTTGCAAATGTTTCAGTTCACAGCCTTTTTGGCCGAGTTAAGAGTGAAATGCACATGTGCACCTCTCAACAAAGATGAGAAGGAAGCAAGATGTCTCACTCCTTAGCTACTTCCATCATCAGCTCCACAGCATGAAAAACACGTCACCAACGAATCGACAATTAAAGGTTGTATCAGCGATTTTGGGTGACGTCACTTCTGAAGCGAAATCCCAAACAAACATACTTATGAATAATTATGTTATGTTTTAAAAAATAGTGTTCAAGCATCCAGAATTATAACCACGTTAATAACGTTTGTAAGAAACCAAACCGTTTGTAAATCCGTCAAGATTTCAGCGAGATAAGAGTATAAGCGTTTGTGCAGATCATTGTGATTGGTTGGAATACTGTTTATTTTGGTTTTGAGTGGTTGGTAGTACCATTTGTTTTTGTGTACGATCTCGGAGCATAGGCTGCCTTATGATCCGTCCATATCTGGCAGCAGTGATGATTTAAGGCTTGTTTGATACGTCAGACCCTTGATGACTTACAGCCATTTAGCCAACCATGTGTTTCCATACTGTTCCAGTGTAATTTACAGCTAAATCTAGTCCCACCCCCCAATTTCCATAGAGATCCATTCAAATGCAGAGACGTTATAGTATCGCTTGTGAGTACCAGAAAATAAGATATCAAGAGTCTTTTGATGTTGGGTCACAGACATCAGGCAGTCATGGCATGCAAAAGATATTCAACCAAAAATTAAAAGTTTAAAGGCACAGTCAACTTAGTATATGTAAACTTCTGACCCAGTGGAATTGTGATAGAGAATTAAAAGTGAAATAATCTGTAAACAATTATTGGAAAAATTACTTGTGTCATGCACAATACAGATGTCCTAACTGACTTGCCAACACTAGTTTGCTAACATGAAATCTGTGGAGTGGTTAAAAATTAGTTTTAATGACTTCAACCTAAGTCAGTGTATGTAAAATTCCCACTTCATCCATCCATCCATCTATCTATCTTTTGTTGGCTAAGCCAGCTCCCACCATGAGAAGTACCTAATTAACAAGCTCAGCCCGGACGCCTGTATGCAGCCACTGGGGAACACTTGACAAGGCACGGCGGATATGGTTATGTATGGAAGCATATCCGGGCCAAAGTTTTAATGAAAATGCAAATCGGCGATTGCATTTTGTTCACATTCCATGTGCGCAAAAACCATTACATAATTCAAATGAAAATGCCAAAGGCCACTTTGCGTTTTCATTTGCAAGTTAATGTACGCACTTTCTGACAATTTGAAAATGTTAACGCAAATCCATTTCACATTTAATTTCTCGCCCTGCCATGATTTAAAGGAAAATGAAAAACCACATTTGCATTAGCAGTTTCTTATTGTAATCACATGATCCATTACAAAAAGGAAATAATTAAATTCAAATCTGTGTTGATGCAGTCAAAAAACGTGTTGAATTGACATGGACTGACCTACCACTGAAATCTTTGTTTAAATTGAAACGCACAACGAAATTCGCCTCCCAGCAGAGAATTAGGTTGTGTGCTTTGGGTCATCGATCGGCTCTGTTCATTGGCCTTTATAAAAAAAAATTTGTAATGCTCCAATCTCATATTTACAGGAAATATCGGCAGATTTCGATGCATCCCTAATAAATACAATAAGTGCCAGAACTGGTAATACAGGACCATGCCTGCAAACAGTGCACGCTCCCAACCTTTTTAGACATTGTGTAATAGTAATAAGAGCAATAGTATTCTTGGGGGAAATTATATGTGTATAAAGGTGAGCCAGTAATAATTTCTAAGAACAAACATTCCAGTCAAAACAAAAGTGTGAAAAATGTTTAATTAGAATGAGACTAAGGGTGCGTACTGATACTCGAAAAATGAACGCTCCTTTCCTCCACTTTCCTCCTCTCCTCCGTGCCCCGGAAATGAATCTTTGGGTTTTAATCTAATGTTGCTGATTACATTAATGGTTACATATTAATTAATGTCTCAAAGCAAACTACAATGTGAGGTACATTGTATACTGTACATTAGGGGTGTAACGGTACACATATTCGTACTGAACCGTTCGGTACATGGCTTTTGGTTCGGTGCACGTTGTGAGACAAATTAATAGTCTAGCTTTAACCACGCACGTGCAGAACTTTTTTTTGTGGGCGGAACTAAAATTCAAAACTAAAATTCTAGATGTTTTAAGTTCAGCCAATGAGCACAGCAACTGAAGTAATGCTGCATTCGTTTTTTTCATTTCCAACTAGGAATCCCGATATCTGACTAGGGAAAATGTAATAAAACGCTCTTCCAACTAGAAGTTCCATGTCGGGAATCATGGATCGGGAACTAGGAAGAACTTGACATTACATCATCATGGCAGCTCACATCGCGACCCACATTGTGAACAGTAACCTTGACTTTTAGACAATTTTAGCTTTTAAAACACTTCAGCTTTCGTTTTTCAGCATGAAATGCTTTTGTATCAGCCAACATACCGATACAGAATGACAAACATATACAATTAAAAGTTAAAATGATATTGTTGTAGCAGTTAGCCGTTTTAGCTATATTTGCGGGCAAAGCCAAAACTTCCCTGCGAAGGGCGTGCATGACACCAAGTCGCCAGTTGTGCACCGCAAACGCGGTGATGTCGGTAATCACACGGAAACGACGCGTTTCCCACATCTGACCTCTGACCATAAACGAATGTGTATCTACTGCAGTGGGGTTGTTTCATGAACGCGGTTTGGGGAGATAATTGGACATTCTGAATTGGGATGGGAATTGGATATAAACAGCCCCGTGTTGGGCGCCAAATTATATTAAAAAAATAACAAATGCAGGGTTAGCACAGCCCAGCCTCGTCAGTATGGTGAACTGGTACAAGGAAAAACAAAGTGGAGTGCAAACCCAGTTCCCCATGGCAGTTTAGCTGCCTCCACTAATTCAGACCAGGCAAAAGAAATAACAAACGCCATAGCTTTTAAGAAAGAAAGATATGTGCCTTCCTTTGTTCAGGAAATTAGCCAATTAGCCACTGTTTACAAGTTTATAACTTTATAATAAATGAAAAGCAATTTTATGTTTTGCTATTTCTTTTTTTCCACTGTACCAAAAACATACCAAACCGTGACGTTTGTGTACCATTACACCCCAACTGTACATGCAAATACAGTAACCTGATGAACCAGTTATTAGTAGTAGTGATATTTCTGCATGGCAAATAATTTACTTGTAGATGTAGTAGTGTAATAGAAACACAACAGACCCAACTGTCATGACATGCACGCTGCTTGTTCTGAGTAATTGACTCATTCATTGAAAGGGGCGTGTTCAAAATAATAGCAGTGTGGAGTTGAGAATTCATTCATTCTGTGAAAAAACAGGTGTCATTAATTGTCCTTTATTAAGGAAGGGAAGCAAATGTTTCACACATTGTTATAAAATATATTTCTAAGTAAAATGGGCCGTTCCAAACATTGTTCGGAGGAACAACGTAATTTGATTAAAAAGTTTATTGGAGAGGGAAAAACGTATAAATAAGTGCAGCAAATCATAGGATGCTCAGCTAAAATGATCTCAAATGCTTTAAAATGGCAACAAAAACCCGAAACACACGGAAGAAAACGAGCAACTACTGTTAAAACGGATCGAAGAATAGTCAGAATGGCAAAGATTCAGCCAATCATCACCTCCAGAAAGATCAAAGATGATCTAAAATTACCTGTAAGTGCTGTTACAGTCAGAAGACGTTTGATCGAAGCTAAGCTATCAGCAAGAAGCCCCCATAAAGCACCATTGTTGAAAAAACGGCATGTGCAGAATCGGTTAAAATTTGCCAAGGAACACATCGATTGGCCCAAAGAGAAATGGCGTAACATTCTGTGGACTGATGAGGTAAAATTGTTCTTTTCGGGTCTAGTGGTCGTCGGCAGTACGTCAGACAACCCCCGGGTACTGAATTCAAGCCACAGTACACTGTGAAGACAGTGAAGCATGATGGCGCAAAAATCATGGTATGGGGATGTTTTTCATACTACGGTGTTGGGCCTATTTATCGTATACCAGGGATCATGGATCAGTTTGAATACATCAAAATACTTGGAGATTATGTTACCGTATGCCGAAGAGGAAATGCCCCTGAAATGGGTGTTTCAACAAGACAACGACCCCAAACACACGAGTAAGCGAGCAACATCTTGGTTCCAGACTAAAAGGATTGAGGTAATGGAGTGGCCAGCTCAATCCCCCGACCTCAACCCCATTGAAAACTTGTGGAGTGAAATTAAAAATGCAGTTTCTGAAGCAAAACCCAAAAATTCACAGGAACTGTGGAATGTAGTTCGTTCATCCTGGGCTAAAATACCTGTTTCTAGGTGCCAGAAGTTGGTTGACTCGATGCAACGCAGATGCGCAGCAGTTATCAAAAACAATGGTTATGCAACTAAATATTAGTTCAGTAATTTAAAGTGAAGTTAAATCTTGAAAAATGTCTTCAGTTTATACAGTAAGTGTTTGAGTTTGAAGAGAAAAATGTCGACACTGCTATTTTTTTGAACAGATTAATATTCCTTTTCTTTGCTTCCTGTAAAAGAATAATGCAGACTTGATAAAATTTGTTAATGCTTTGATTAGGAATTGAATGTGTAATGTTTCCACTACATTTGAAATATGGAACTAAAAGCTATTAAAAAATATTTTCACTTTTTTTAACGCACTGCTATTTTTTTGAACACTACTGTACTTGTATTCTAAACTTTCAGGCAGTTTTGCATATTTCCAGGTAGGAGAGGACTGGAGTGGTCGTGGGGGAGTGGAGGAAAAGAAGTGGGGAGTGAAGAATCTTGGGACGCAGCCTAAATCTAAAATGTGACCAAGATAAAATGCAATATAGTCAGACTTTGACTAAAACTAATTCAAAATGAACACTGCTTTTTAAAGTGTTTTTAAAAAATAAAAAAATGGCCCGGCCCTCGGCCCAAATTTCCAAATTTGGCACTTTACATCCGCCTATTTTACACAACACTAAAAATTTCTGATTTAACTGAATAAAATAGTGACAAATCCACTCTAGTAATGCACCAAAATAAGTCTAATAGTTCATTCAGCATGTCTAACATACGTCATAGCAATACACACTAGTGTAACAAACCAGGAATCCAGATGGATACATTTTTCTTAGAAAATTAGTTTTAAAAAAATGTAATTAAATTTATTATACTCACTCAAATCTCCGCCAATATCAAGCACACTGTGCTCTGTGTCTCCTGTGAAAGAGGAGTCTTGCTCTTCATCCATTACTGAGGACCAAGATGGATTCGCATGGAACGTAGACATTTAAAACTTCTGGAGGAACAGCAGCTTCCAAATAAAGGTTAAATCAATTTTAGTTATCAGAGAAGGCTGATATTATGACCCATAATCATTGTTACTCAAGTTTTAAATTGCATAATGTGTTCATCTGAAACAAGTCAAGTTAATAAAAAAATATAACGTACCATGAGAACAAGTTAATTCTCTGTCCAAGAGTACCATTTTAGATACTTCAAGAAAATGTTTTACAAATATAGCTAGGCGTATTTTGCTATTTGCAGTCAAGATGTGATTTGACAAGGTTGGCAATGTAAAATACGACGGATGCACTGATATGAAAATCTCTGGCCGATACCATTTTCCAATAATTTAGCCAAAATATTTTAGTAGTACTGCTTCCAAAAGTTTATGGTGTTTAAAAACGTGCCACTCTAAAAAACACTATTTTAATTGCACAACTTTAAAGTTATGCAAAGTTAAACATTTACTTATGACATTTCTTCATATTCAGCAAACTTAAAATACATTACTCCAACTGAAAGTGTATTCCTGATATGTGGAAAATAAATTGCATTCCACCAACTTGAGGATTCCTGAAATATTAGTGTTTCCCTGAGAATTTTCAGGCCCGGTGGTACGCACTGAAAACCCCCCTAAACGGACGTGGCGGGGTGGCATATTGGCATGGTTAGATGGTGCAGCAGGTGCTCTGCAATTTACATTCAAATTTCTGGTCGTCATGTATATTCAATACTTAAAACAAAATGATCACAAGAAGAGGATGACTTAATGCGGTACATTTATTGCATAAAAATAAGCTGTGTAATGTATGCCACATTATATTTAAGACTCCACAATTGCATACAGAGCACCTTTAACAATGTTACAAACTTCAGTGACAGATTTTTTAGAACATTCAATAAAAATATATTAGACTTGCATTAAATTAAATTAAAGTTCTGGGGAGTTGCTGAGGTAATTTATTTCTTAAGCATTGCTATTTGAAGACACACTTGGCATTACTTTGCAGCTTTACCAAGGTTTTACGCACCTTGTGCATTAAGGTTAACAATCCTCAGACCTCAGCATATCATGAACATAGGAGAAAAGATTTAGCTATAAATTACACAGGAACAGTATGGAACACATGGTTGGCTAAATGGCTCTAAGTCATCAAGGGTCTGACGTAGCAAACAAGCCTTAAACCATCACTCTGCTGCCAGATATGCAGTAGATATGGATAGATAACTTGAAGGGTTTCTTCTCTTATTTTTCCAGAGTTCAATAGGAAACTTTGTCAGGAGAAACAACCCTTAAATTGATCCAACCATATCTACTGCATCTGGCAGCAGAGTGATGGTTTGAAGCTCGTTTGATACCTCAGAGCCTTGATGACTTCCAGCCATTTCGCCAACTATGTGTTCCAGTGTTTCCCCTACCGTTATCTTGGCCGGGCGGGCCGCCCGGCCAAACTCACGTGCCGCCTGGCTTGAACAAGAGGGAAAATAAATAATTTGAATGAAAAGATTTTTTTTTTAAATATTATTCTTTTTTTTTTAAATGTAGCTGCAATATTTCCCTTGCCGCAGAATGCGGGAATGATCAAAATAGCATCGGGAAAAACCCTTGCCAAAACAGCTTCGGTTTCCCGTTAGGCCTAATTAAAATTTTCAATGGCTGCGCTATTATGAGGGTGTAATTATAGTTTCCGCCTCGCAAAATGGCGCACTTTCACCGCCTGGCCTGAAAAAAAATCTAGGGGAAACACTGTGTTCCATACTGTTCCAGCATAATTTACAGCTAAATCTAGTCCCACCCCCCAATTCCCATAGAGATCCATTCAAATGCAGAGACGTTATAGTATCGCTTGTAAGAGTACCAGAAAATAAGATATCAAAAGTATTTTGATGTTGTTGGGTCACAGACATCAGAAAGTCATGGCATGCAAAGGATATGCGACCAAATATTAAAAATTATTACTTTATTCTACATTATGTTAAACTGTCCAATATTTTTTGATGCCTGAAAATGGGGGGGGGGACTATGTACTAAAGGTTCTATAATTTCTAAACGTTTCATCCGATATGGATGAAAAAACCCTCAAATTAAAGCCGACAGTCCGCACTTCAACGTCATCGTCATTGTATCCTTTCAAACACAAAGTGCTAGAGTACAGAACCAAAATAACAAAAAATGTGTCACTGTCCAATTAATTATGGTGCTCACTGTATATACACGAGTCCCAATGACAGGCGAACAAAATGATTTTTTAATGCCGAAAATAACGCAAATATCTATTAATTCTGAGAACAATAATCATTTGCATTTGGGAACCTCTGGGAAATCTGAGCGAGACCGTAACCAAAAGTGGAGCGGACACAAACACGCCGTACCATTAGGTTGTACTATTTACAGTTCAAACAAGAGACATAATGACATTACGGTTCCACAAGAAAATATTAAATATCAAAACTTAGTTTCACTTCAAGAAGCCTTGGAGAAGAATCAATAAACACTCCACTTTTTGTTACGCTCTTGCTGAGATTTCCCAGGCAGAGGCTCCCAAGCGCAAATGATTACTGATTTCCGATATAAGTATTTGCGTTATTTTCAGCATTCAGGGTAACAAAGCACGGCGTTTTAGCTAGACCACGCCCCCTTTTGAAATTTGAAATATGGGGCGTGATAAATTCTGGGCATGATAAGGTAATAATATAGGGGCTGAGCTCCAGGTACTTTTCGCTAGTAGCTTTTACCTCATTCTACTCCGGACACTCTCTCTCGCTACCTCTCTCACTTATATACACACACACACACACACACACACACACACACACACACACACACACACACACACACAAACAAACAAACAAACACGCTAGCTCCAGCTGCTGCCGAGGCACAAGCAATGGTGGAGAATGAGAGGATGGGCAATGTTTTGGAGTGGTAGGCGGGTGGCACGCATAGCCACGTTTGGGCTTATAATGATACGGCGCCGGCAAGCAAACAAGTACGGCGGCGGAGCGAACATGGCCATTGCAACTTGTTGCTCTTCTTTGTTGTTGTAGTCCAGTGCCGGCACTACATTCGTAGGTAACGTAAAGTATCGCCCCACCGCCGTACTTCCACAGAGAATATAGGTCAGCACAAAGTAAAGGATTCAACGATAGTTTGACTTCAAAAATGATAAACACTCAAAATAACCCCGATAGGCTGTTGTTGTATTTTCTTTTCTTTAGGTGCACTGTGGAGTGTTTAAGTGCGTTTGGTAGTGGATGCTACCGGTTACCATAGAGTTGCGCTAGCATTAGCAACGTGTGTATGTCCAAAAGAAGGACAGCATGGAATTAGCTGAAAATGGTTTCCATCAATCAACTACATCATGGGTAAGTCATAATTGAGACATTATGTCCAAAATTCCAAACTATCCCTTTAAAATATAGGAAAGATTTGGTAGCATTGTTTGGAATAGAGCTTGCTTAATTTGTGTGACCCAATATTGTTTGTTGTAACTTGGCCTCATTTTAATATCAATACTTTTAATGGCAGGCCTATTTTTTTCAAGTTTTAATGACTTACAGACAGTGCTTTGTATGCATGAGTAACTTGCCATTTTTGTACTTTAAAAATGTTTCTGTTGATATAAAATGTATACTTTGATAAATATGCCTAATTGCTTGTACTCTGTGAAATGTGGAAAATATATTTGTTTTATCATTTTAATTTCAATAACCTGTTAAAACGTATTTTGCTATCATTAGACTATAATGCAGAAATAACCATTTATGTAATTGTAGTAGTGTTGCACGGTACACCGAAACTTCGGTACTTTTTCGATACTTAAAAAAAAAAACGGTTCGGTATTAGAATTTTCCGACGTTCGGTACTTTAAAAAAAAATTTAATATTATTCTTTTTTTTAAATATAATCTTTTTTTAATTTTTCTTTTATGTAGCTGCAATATTTCCCTTACCGCAGAATGTTGGAATGATCAAAATAGCATCTGGAAAAACCCTTGCCAAAACAGCTTCGTTTTCCCGTTAGGCCTAATTACATTTTCAATGACAGCGCTGATATTATGAGGGTGTAATTATAGTTTCCGCCTCTACGCAAAATGGCGCACTTTCGTCCGTTTCGCTATCTGACCAGAACTCTTACATTTTAGTGTAGAGTAAAAGCTAATACTGCAGAGGCAGGAGTTTGATTCTGCCTGTTTTTAAGGACTGATTATGGATCAGCACTATGGAGGAGTCTCAAAAGCAGCTCTACAGTGCTGCAAAGATAGCTGATCCAGAAACAGCCCTTAAAAACCGGTAGAAACAAACTCCTTGTCCTGGGTTTAAGTTGTATAGTTCTGAATATCATTTGTGAAGCTAAGGGGGGTTTATTGTATATAAGTTCTGTTTTAAGTTTATTAATATTATAAATAACTAATATTTATTTACCATACGCCTTTGTGAGCAAATGTTATTTTAGCTCAGAATGGAGAAATGCACCACTTTGTTACCAACACCCTCCCCATGTGTGCGACTACTCTCCGTACCCCCGACCTGCGCGATACTACTACCTCGGCCCCGCATGCGCGTTTGATGACACCGTGTACGCGCAACGCGAAATTGTAGTTTCGAGGGGCCTACCACCCGGCCTGAAAAAAAATCTAGGGGAAACACTCTACTGTATGTGACTATTCTGAAATAAATGTATTCAGCAAATTTCTGAATGATACAGCTTCTTCTTCAGTTCGAACTTAAAATTATGGATATGCAGGGAATATTTTTTTAGATATTGACATTTAAATAAAACTAGTAGAAACGAGGAGGAAATTGCCTCTGAAGGGCCAAAGTAAATAGGGTTAAGGTCATTTCAGTAGAGGTACCGAGTATCGAATCAGTATCGTTTCAGTTTCAAGTACCGTTTCAGTATCGAGTATCATGATACTAAACCTGGTATCGGTATCGAAGTCAAAATTTTGGTATCGTGACAACACTAAATTGTAGACATGGTAAAAGCATTGAAAATATTTATTTTACTCAAGGGGAGGGAGTTGGAAACCAATATAGGTTCCAGTCTCTTCGGGGAACTGCTGTCTAATGCAGGTGACTGCACGAGGGTATCACTACCCTGATGCGTCGGCCCAGTTAGCCCCAGCACCACCGGTAGACCACCAGTACATTTAACAAAATTTTTAAAATACAGCTCTTTCAGGGATGATGACAATGTATGATGATGACAATGTATCATAGGTCAATAACAATGACCTCTGATACATATCCTGCCTGTTATAACTATTGAGTATTTCCGCTTTTTAAACTTTCAGTTAAACACTTTCACTACAACTTTCTCCTGTTTGCCTAAAACTGACCTATGTTGGACTGGGTCTTTCATCTCCGCAAAAAACTGCAGGTATGTGCCATACACGGCCTGCAGACTAACTGGGTTAAGGGCCACTGGCTCAAACCCTGGATGACCAGTTATGCAGTCCGCCCAACCAATTTGTTCACATCTGTGCATAACCTGCTTGTTAAACAAAATCACATTATTATTATTGTTGTAATTGTAGTGTGTTAAAATGGATAATTAACCAATGACCAACACAAATATGATACTCACTGGTGGGTGTATAGCCTGCTACAATGTGTGGTCAAATGCAAATGTGAACATGAAGTATGATAACATTTGGTTGACCTTTTACACAGACAGGGCTAATATATTAAACACAAGTAGACATATGATGCAATGACATACCTATATTCAATATATTGGCAGCGACTATAATAGAATATCAAGTACTGGTGTGGCTATAGAAAGATATTTTGGGTTTTAGCTAGCTGTACTGTTACCTTGGGCACCTCCTGTCAACAGACATTCTCTCAGGGAGACAGCTGGGAGCACTGACCGCAAGTACACATGTTGCAAAAAATAATTATGAAAGTAACATGGGTTCAACTAAGGGACATCATGAACGGCGATAGTAATTACGAAAGTTAAATTTTGAGTAGCAATGCCAATTTGTTTTAATACAACATTAGAGCTACAACATTCAAACCCCACATCCATTGCCGCTGCACTGGTTGCAGTTGAGGTCAGCTGCTGGTAAGACGCAAATGCTCCTTGCTACCGGACTCGTTCATTGTATGGCGGGGTGATGCTTTGGATTTAGAGGGCAGACGCATTTCATCCAACAGCCGTTCAGTTTCACTTGGCATTCATTAAAGGGGACGTGAAGCACTCGGTAAAACCGATCCGTATTTGCTGGAAAAATAATTTGAAAAGTTGCTTTTTTTCCTCTAGGGCGCAGCCATCTTGGACCAACTGCGGTCGTGACGTCACTAGGTTGGTCGGTCTCTGCTGCTCAGTGTATTCCTATGAGAAAATAGCTGACTTTCAGTGAGCTCAACGATGTATCCTGAGGAAAAAATAAACATAAAACACACAGGCGGTCTTTTTCTATTGCCCCAAGATGCTCAAATGAGTATTACCGAACAAAACTTAATTTAAAACTGAATTTCCACAAACTGCTTCTGACCATATTAGCTAATAATGCTGTGGCCAGCCGGCAACTGCAGCACCGCTGTATTGCCTTGATATATGAGTTAACAGCCTGCAAATATATACCTACCGCGACCTAGCATCACAAGCTAACGCTTATTTTATATAGGCAATATTAGCTAGACACGACTTTAGCTCGCAAACCGTTTATCAAGGCAATGCAGCGGCGCTGCAGTTGCCGGCTCGTCAGGTCACAGCAGTAGGCTATGGTCAGAACGGGTCATAAGCAGTTTGTGGAAATTCAGTTTTAAATTAACTTTTGTTCGGTAATACTCATTTGAGCATCTTGGGGCAATAGAAAAAGACCGTCTGTGCGTTTTTTGTTTTATTTTTTCCTCACGATACATCGTTGAGCTCACTGAAAGTCAGCTATTTTCCCATAGGAATACACTGAGCAGCAGAGACCGACCAACCTAGGACCGTCACGACCACAGTTGGTCCAAGATGGCTGCGCCGTAGTGGAAAAAAAGCTAATTTCAACTTCTTTTTCCAGCAAATACGGGTCGGTTTGAGATTTGAACGCACGGTCATATCTAATTTAAGGTAAAAAGCTAACGAACCAGAGCCACTTCACCGAGTGCTTCACGTCCCCTTTAAGTATTGTACTTTGTCATGTTCCTGTACAACCAGGTAGGTCTAAATATTAGCTGACAAACGTTACTGGACAGAACATCGATTTGAGCAGAACCATAGTCGTCTCCCGTAGCCTACTTCAGCTAACAGCCGTTTAGTTTAACTTGGCATTGACTACATACTAGATGGCTAAAAAGACTTCTCCCATCCATGCTTCTCCCACCATGGCCTCGGATCTGGCCTCTGTCTCCATAGGAACTGGAGCCAACGGCTCAAACTGATAGGGCTCCGGACCATTATCACCTTCATCCTCCTGGTCGGTGGAAAGCCCAGGGGATTCCGGAGGGAAAAAGCCCTCCACCTCAAGAGCTATCAATTGAAACGGACTCTATCACTCTCCAATTGTCCGTAGTAGGCGTGTCTTCAGGTGGCGATAGCCACTCCCCTCGCAGTCGCCCCTCCCCCTCCACCGTTGCATCCTTTCCCGCTCCATTTTCTATTTTAGTTCTGATGCCTTGCAATAAATTCTGTATGCATTGTTTTTTTAAATATTTGGTTATTATTATTTGTTCTCTATTTTTTATTTTGTTACCATTAGCCTATTCGTATACTGGTACTAATTAATTATCTGATGCACAATGTTAACAGCAGAGTGAGGATGGTTATTACATCGATTTTCCAATTTCCAGTGGAAGGTTAGTGTAAGGTAGGACGTAGGATCAAATTACAACGTCTGATCGCTTGCTGATCTTGTTTCAAAGAAAAACACCACTTCGCCAATCTGGGAATTTTTCGGCTACAAACCCAATGATAACGGAGAACCGGCGAATGTCGACGAGGTAAAATGCCGTAAATGCATTTAAAAAGTAGTCACAACTAAGGATGGGAATACAACAAACATTTCCCATAAAACATTTTCGATAACTATAATAAGTCATTATGAGTGCATTATAACATTATGCCTGAGAACCTACAGGAGATGGCAATAAATTTGTCATATGCTGCAGACATAGCAGCAAACATTGCATCGCAACATTGTTTTGTGGACATAGTTAGAAACGTAATATGATGACAAACATCGTCATCATGTTTGTCATCATATTCATTTTGGAGCGATCTATGAAGTGTCTAGCTAAGTCACGAGACAAAACTGTTTTGTGTGATGAGTGACAGTATGGGATGTTGTAGTTGGCATTCATTTATACACGGATCCAAAACGAATAACCATTTGATTCTCGTTTTTCAATTTCTGTTTTTAAAATGAATAGAGCATAACCATTTGTTTCTTGTTTTTTTTATTTCTGTTTCTGAAACGGGAAACGATTGGCCAAAAAGTACACGGATCCAGAAACAAAGCTAAGGCTACTGCAATTAGAACTCAATGCTGCCACACGTGCTAATTACTTCTGTTCACGTGGTCATTAATCCACTATAATTATATACAAATGATAATGTTGAATATCACAATATTTCTTAAAGGCATATTGGCGATATAAAAATGGGATATTGTGACAACCCTAGTCCACAGTCTTAAAAAGATCTAACTTCCTAACCCTTGGCCTAGACGCAGAACTGGAGGCGACAGTAAGTGTACCAACATTCTACAGGGAAGGCCTTTGGTCAGATGCCATGTGCAACACCAACATTCTGTGATGTTCTTTCGTACTGTATTGTAGAGCAACATTGATAGTCTTTTTTAACACTTTATATAGATTGCAAACTGCTGCCTCAAGAGGGTAGCCCAGTTCGCCAGACAATGGGTAAGTAAGAGAACTTGGTCAACAGTCGTTAACATTGTACAGTAGGTCAACAGTTGTAACATTGTACAGTGCTGACAGGTTGTTGTATTATGTGGGGATGGCTGTGTTTTCTTTCAGGGTAAAGATGTCTATGTGGCTGATGCCTATGTGGTGGTGACATGGCTGCCTCCATACAGTCAAGATCCCCTTTCTGTCATTTCCAGTAAGTATGAAATCCCTTTGAATTG
Source organism: Synaphobranchus kaupii (assembly GCA_029718625.1). Lineage (NCBI taxonomy): Eukaryota > Metazoa > Chordata > Actinopteri > Anguilliformes > Synaphobranchidae > Synaphobranchus > Synaphobranchus kaupii. Next base: position 10,524,769 of record CM056398.1, on the reverse strand, counting down.
TAAAACCAGATAATGTAATATTTTTTCATTGTTACAAGGATTTGTTTTGGGTAATAGTTTTCTATGTTTTCACAAATGTTATATGAGATGCATAGAATCCTGTGGAATACATTAAACCTAAGTTCAGATTTTACTGTTTTATTGAAACCTCACTAGGATGGATCTGGCATCCAAGAACTTGATTGTCCTTCCCTCATGGCAACTAGGGCATTGGGTGTTGTGTGTAAGTTGATTTCCAAGTCACAGGCATTGCTTTGATTTTATGCAGTATCTATTATTGAACATTAATACATCAATTAATTTGTACCTTTTAGCAAAGGACCATTTATTTTCTCATTGTTTACCAAAGAGTCATTCCAGTTTTTTTCATTGCACAGAATTATATCCATATTATTTGCTCTGTCTCTGTTCCGCATAGAACCAAGGTACATTAATCCTGCTCTTTGCTAAAACATTTGTATATTAGAAAGTATCTCAGATCCTTATATTAGAAATGATCTGAGCTGAAATAGGAGTCATGTATTTCACAGGTGTTGAGTCCAAAAGAAAAAGTCATGCGCTTTTTGGATTCCACCAATCTTCAAGGCTTTGGAGACGGGCGATATTTAAAAGTGTTCAGGTTTTAAAAATCCATAGTATTTGCCAGTTCAAAGTTCCAGTTCCTTGTAAGCAAGCCTTGCATGTCAGTTATTGTTTTGTTCACTCTTCCATTCTACATGAATAGATTGTAAAGCAGACATAAAACTTAGCATCATCAATGTGTCCCGAGTTCCGGGAAACAATTTATTTTTTCAAGTTCAAAGTTCATACTAACCATTAACAAAGCACATTCCGTTTTTGCAGTCACAAAAGGACGTCATGGTATGGTATAGGCCTTGTGATTAAACTCGCATTTTCAATTTCAGTCTCTGTGATTTTTGTGAATTGAAATGCAAAAGGAATTGAAATGCTATGATATAAATGTTTCTCATTACATGAAAAATGGAATTTAAATGTAATTACTGTAACCCTAACCCTGATGTCAGCCATTCCAAAAAGCAGTCATCAGGGTTTTACAGTTAGTAGACATTGTTGGCAATCACTAATTGGGTATTCATGTATTCCGCTCGATACCATGACATGCCTACATTCACGTGTTCAAAGTTCACACAAACAGCAATTTTGTTAAATACATTTCAACATTTTTTTTTTTTTTAAAAGCAAAATCGCTAATGGGATTTCATCAGGGGACTGGATCATTCCAATAAATAAGGTAATGAAAAATGTTTTAGAAATAGTTTGTCTATCTTATTCTGCCTAGAGCAAGCACCACCAATAATCCTCTTGCTCATCACCATTTTTAAATGACAGGATGTTCCGAAGTAATTTGCCAGCTTGGACTGTGGGGTGTTCATGATAATGGTAAGTTGATAAAGATAATGATATTGTCACAAGGTTCACTACATATAAATGATTAAATGAAATGATTAAAGAATAATGCCCTGATTTGCTTTATATTTTACAGTATGCCCTATACACATCAATGGGCCAACCATTTGATTTCACTCAAGTGAGTGATTTAACTCCCAGCATTGTGAAGGGTACATACTGTATTTTGAGTTACGTTTTGATTTTTTATTTATTTTGTTTATTAGAGTGACATGCCCCAAATTACAAGGTGGTGGAGCCTCCATCTACTGGGGGAAGCTGAAAGGTACCCATATCTGATTATTGTGATTAATTTAAAATTAAAGGAGCTATATGTAACATTGACACCGAGCGTTTAAAATGGGTACTGCAATCCAAATTCACAATATTGGAGAGTCGAGACACTGAACGAACACGCGTGCAAGACGAGCCGAACACAACATTATATTTTGAGACGAGCTTATTCTATTTTGACAATGACAAGTGACGACGAGTCCTAAGTTGATCAGCTAATGTATACGTTTGCAATTTGTTTATTATTTATTATTTGCAAATTATAAACCAGCTCATTATATAACTCTGTCAATGTTAGCTAGAAGCATGGCTGGCTATGTTTACGGTCACACAGATATAAGCTAATGTTAGTGGTATGTTTAGCGAGTAACTATATACATATATATATTTAAATCTTTAGCTAGCTAGCTAAATGGAAACGATGTTGAACTTAGCTTAGGCATTTGTAAATCGGCTGTCGGAGTGCCGGAGTACATCTGGTTGTTTGTAATGGGCAGTGGACTCGGAGTCAACTCGGAGAATAGTGAATCACACAGGCCAAAACAAATACAGACGTTCCGCCCCGGAATGGAAATTTCAAAGGAGAACATACTGGCTGTAGCATTGTTGTCAGAGAAGCCAGTATTTCGACTTAGCATGTTTCCTTAATCTCTGACGACATATCATGGTAATTTTATGATTTAGTACAGTAAATTTGTTACATATAGCCCCTTTAAGCCATATTTGTCCGTCAAACACCTATGAACGTCTGTTTTTAGCCTGGAGAGATGCAGCCAATCTTTAACCAGGCAAGCAGTGGCAGAGAACCCTCCAGCAGCTATGGAGGGATGCTCTACACCAGTAGAGCATCAGGTAAGACAAGCCGCTGAGGCACTTTTTTTTCATTCATTAGGGCATTCCAAGTCAGAACACTAACCACTACGACTGTGGAATTTTGATGGTATGACCACTTAACATTAGTAGTAGTTTTGTTGTTGGTAGTAGTAGTAACGGAGACTGTGGATGTTGGTAATCCAGTAAGTCGATAAATGACATTAGAAATGTGGTGTCTTTTCTACAGTTTTTAAAAATATATACACTACTCACAAAAAGTTAGGGATATTCGGCTTTCGGGTGAAATTTCAGGATGAACCTAAAATGCACTATAACCTTTACAGGTGAAATTAATTTGACCTTCTCTAAACTTTTGAATGCACATGTCCAACTATTCAATGTTTCAGTACTTTTTGCACAACTTGCTGTTCTCTAACAAGGAGCTGAACGGCAAAATTCACAACAGGTGTTTGATCCATGAATCGACCAATAAATTTCCTGGTTCAATTAGAATTGGTATTTAAACAGTCCTCTTCATCATGCTGTTCACATTTTGACATCATGAGACCAAGACGACACCTAACAATTGATCAACAGTACCTCGCCATTGCGAGGCTTCAAACAGGATGTTCTCAGAGGAAAGTGGCCACTGAGCTTAGAGTGTCACAGAGTGTCATCAGCAGGTTGCAACAGAGATACAGAGAGACTGGAAGAGTCACAGAAAGGCATAGAAGTGGACGTCCTTTGGCCACATCCCACACTGATGACCGCTTCATTGTGAACAGTGCCCTGCGGAACCGGATGATGAATGCCACTCAACTCCAGGCACATTTATGGGAGGTGAGAGGCACCCAAGTGTCACGTCAGACCATTCGAAACCGTTTACATCAGCGTGGTCTGCGTGCTAGACGACCTGCAAGGGTACCTGACCACACCACCAGGCACAGGCGTCATCGTCTTGCATGGGCCAGGGAGCATTTACGCTGGACGAGGGACCAGTGGGCCTCAGTGCTGTTCTCTGATGAAAGTCGATTCACGTTGAGCAGAAATGATGGCCGCCAACGATGTTGGAGACGTCAAGGAGAGCGCTATGCATCAGCCACTGTTGTCACCAGACGACCCTTTGGTGGTGGCGGTGTTACAGTGTGGGCAGGTGTGTCTAGTCAATACAGAACTGCCCTACACTTTGTGAATGGTACAGTGACAAGCCCATACTACCTGAATAACATCATTAATCCAGTCATTGTGCCCCTGCATGAACAACACAGGCCTAATTTCATCTTCATGGACGACAATGCTCCAGCTCATCGAGGTCGCATCATTAGGGAAAGGCTGCTGGAGACTGGGGTACCTCAAATGGAGTGGCCTGCACTTTCTCCAGACCTGAATCCCATAGAAAACCTATGGGATCAGCTGACTCACCGTGTAGAGGCTCGTAACTCTGTACCCCAGAACCTCAATGACCTGAGGGCCGCCCTTCAAGAAGAGTGGGAGGCCATGCCTCAGCAGACAATAAGTCGACTTGTGAACAGCATGAGACATCGTTGTCAAGCTGTAATTGATGCTCAAGGGCACATGACAAGTTATTGAGACATTGACATTTTTGTTGTGGTATACCCACCACTGTTGTTGGCTTTTGTTTCAATAAATTGTTTGAGATGAGGAAATCACCATTGCATGCTTCTACTTAAATGCCCTACTTTCATGATACGTATAATATCACTGTAGCGTTAACTTACATTTTCCATAAATTTCACCCGAAAGCCAAATATCCCTAACTTTTTGTGAGTAGTGTATATATATATAGTATATATACTGTATGACCATAATAAAACTATTGCATTCATTAGGGCATTCCAAATCTGAAGACTTGGAACCTTGGCTGTGGAATCTTCATGGTATGACCATTTAACATTAGTTGTTGTTCGTAGTAGGAACATATTTTTAATATTTTTAAAATTATTTTATTCCTCATTGGGCAATGTTTTTACAGTATATACTTTACATCACACAGTTGTACATAAAGCTGTGAGGGACCGTACTGTACAGTGATTTTAGAACAGCTAAAAGAAAAGGCCTTGTTGGGCACAAAGTAAAGCTATTTTTATGAAAAAATACTATAAAAGTGACATTAGTCTGATATGCTTCACAGTTGCCAAAATATCTCCTGTAGGATATCTAATATTCCCCCCCTTCTCTCTATCTCTGTCGCTCTCTGTCTCTCTCTCTCACTCTCACCCCCCCCCCAACATCAAAGATAAGCCAGTCTTTGTCAATAAATGACCCCTCCCCCACACCTTAACCCAATCAGGGCTTGGATCCCCTCCCTGTCAAGGTATTTTATAGTTGCAACGCAGAAAAATAATTTAGTCAGTTCGGAGTTTGTTGGTGAAGAAGTAATTCTTTTTGGTTCCTCGTGCGTTTCCTTTTGTTCCTGTTCAGCTGGAGGGTAAATAATTTGGCAATTTTTGGCTTATCTCTCTCTTTACTGGTATTTCCTAATTAATGTCTGGTTTAATGCCTTCACTTTTGTGAATTATAAGTAGTCAGCCTACATTCCTTCGTGAATGTATGATTCCCAGTCATTATTCTAATTGAATGTTTTCATTTAATAAAATTACTTAATCTCAAGATCTGATTTAGACTTTGTTTTGGCTTGTTGGTTGATCCACCAGGTTACTGTTCGACTTACCTATCAATGAATTCGGCAATTTAATTGATGATTGTCATTTTTAATAATAATTATTAAATTAAATAACGTAAAACTTATTTTGAATGTAGGTTAAGTGAGGGGTTCTAGCACGCAATATCGCTTGTGTTCAGTATTCAGAGTGCTGAACGTTTTAACAAGGGCATTGACTGTTGGAACCGCTGGATTCAGAAAATACACATTTTACCTAGTCCTCACTTACCCGACAGGACATACTTCTCGAAGTGGTCCTCCAGGAGGGAGACAAAGCCCTTCAGACCCTGGCCCTGGTGTGCTCCAAGTTTTACAACCTGGTCACCAGTGAGCGCTTCAGAAGAAAAGCCCACTTCCTTTGGCTTGACAGTAAGTAAACAAATGATGATTCTAATAGTGGCACACCCTATGGCTTGTAACATTTCAGCATAATTCTCACAATAAGGAAGCATAGTATTTAGTTTGATAAATCTCAAAATGTTGATTTACAGGTGTTGTCACATGGAGGAGATTCTCAAGCACATACCAGCAGGACTTCAGGAGGATGTACGTGCTGGAGACCTGCAGGCAGTGCAAAGAGGTCTACAAGAACTGCATACCGGGTATGCATACTGCGCTTGGAAATGTGGTGGCTTGTTTCATTAGTCACTTATTGCTAATAAAAAATAAAAAGTAATATGCATATTGTGCATGAAGCAGTGAAAGGTTTTACTGTCTGCAACAAAAAAGCAATGTACAGTAAATGTATGACAACAAATCAAGAGTATGCTTTTGTTTTCTTTTGTTTTTGTTGTCTACAGGCTATGTTGGAAGAAGAAGGGGGGAGTTGCAGGCCTTTTATTCGGAAGACAGTCATCCGGGCTTTTGCAGCGATTTGTGTCAACTTTGTGCAGGGCTGGGGGAGTGAGTGATGGTAGGAGTGCGTAAGGGACAGAGGGAATGAGTGAGTAAGGGAGGGACGGAGGGAATGAGTGAGTGAGGGACAGAAGGAATGAGTGAGTAAGGGAGGGAGGGAGTTCTGTTGTATTTTCAGGTTTTTATAGTAATATCAGAGTTATAATCTGTTTAAGTCCCCACACCCATCCTGTTTCAGTCTAGGGGTTAAGTACCCTTTCAAATGCAAGCTCTCCCCTGAGACTTAGGTGCCAAGAGCCATTGGTAAGCAACCCTGGGTGAATAGAAATTATAATACGTGAAGAGTCACTGATCTAGCCAGAAAATGGAATCAGGGAAGGAGTGAATTCTCACATGAAGCCTTTCCTCCTGGCTAGCCCCCATTTGTTTAGAGATTGTACTTAAGTTGTGCCATGTTAGTGTAAGGGCATGTTAGACTAAAAGCTGACATAAACATCATGCTAATAAAGAAGTTATAGCTACTGTCTTTCATCACGGAACCGATTCAAGACCCTCTTATTCCTCGAACGTAATTGCAAGTACCGGCAACGAACAGAAGTGTAATTGAGAAATACGAAGCAATTCTTCAGTTCTAATAAATGTTCATTATTATGATTTGTGACTCATTATTTATTTATTTTTTTACTTGGAGGGGTTTTGGGTCTGTGAATGAGAGTAAGTTGGACATGGAGTAATATGTATCCATTAAGAGCTCAGTGTTAACTAACTAACTAGCGAACTTTAGCTAAATGAACACTGCTCACTGTAGTTCCACGCTTCATATTTCTCCAACCGACATGAAACCATTTTGTGAATAATTGTTCCGTAACCTATTTAATATTGCCTATCAAACTAAGCTAGGCGAAATAGGGTTAGAAGCGGTAACAGTGAATAATTTATATATTATCATTGTATAATTATCAGTGTCATAACATAACCTTAAATGATATATGTGGCTTGTTCTACCAATATCACTGAGCCCAAACTACATGTTGAGTTTTATATCTATCTAGATAGATAAAGATGGCCAGCTCGCGACGAAGATAGATATAGCCTATCGCTAGCTAGCGAGAACACATAACAAATAACGAGAACAGTGTCATGACATAACTATAAAGAATAGGCTGCATCGCAAATATGTCTTTCTTATATGTAGGCTACTGCCGTTGTTTCTCCATCAAAAAATTGTAGCTGCACAAGCTGACTTGGATGACACAACGGGAAGCTCTTGCCCCGCCCCCAGCCTAGTAGACTTGACCGACCCAGCAACCAAGTTGCTCGCTGTGAGAACGCGGCGTTAAGTTATAAGACAAGACTGAATGGCTGTGTTGGTAACATTAATCGTCAATAAAAGTGTGAATTAGTCCATCATCATCGCTAAAAATATAACGTTACGAGTGCACACTAAGCAATACGCCATTGTGATATTACAATTTAGGCATTTTATAGTTTTAAAAACATTTACTAGCTTGCTATATTACAACAATACACTCCATGATAATGATGTTCATTGTACTCCATAAGCCATAACTTAAACTGCGCATGCGTCGTCCAGAACTGCTTTCTCCAAGCCTGCAGCCAGCTGAGGTGGCAAGGCTTTCTCTCTCTATGGAGAGCTTTGGTTGAATGGAACCATGTAACCGCATTGCTTTTATGGTTCTTATACAGTTCTTTGATCTCGATGGAATAAACCCAAGCCTATGTTTTCTCCTATTCGTTTACCATGCTAATGACACCGTCAGTATAATTTGCATTCGGTTCCACGAAATGTTATGCATGCATTTACTTGAAGACTTAAAAAATATGAAATCTTCCATCGCATGGGTTTCATTTTCTTTAGTTAACGTTAGACACAATAGATTGAAGTTCAGATAGTAGCTACTCGAAGTCCTCGGTAGTTCGCTAGCCAATGGTACTGTAGCTTGACCTGCTGCGACTGCATTAAATCAATTTACATGAACTGCGGTGAAATGGTAACTTGCACTATGTATTTGGGGGCAAGAGTTGTTGCACCAACGTAATGTTGTAAAAATTAAAAAAAATTAAAAAAAATTAAAAAAATCACACCCAGGAGCTGAAATAAGCGGTGCAGGTTTATGAGCAATCATATTAAAAAAATGCAATAGAAAATGTGTGAGTTTACATGTACAAAAACAATGGCCTCTGGTTTGGTGATATTTATTTACATACGCAATATAATAACAATATAATAATAAATAGCTGAAAGGCTAAAGCTAGCAAGGAGAAGCTAACAGGTTAATAAACTGTATTTGTGAACAATATCAAAAAAGGTAATTATGCTTTTATGCTTATTAATTAGTATACTTACAGACATTGCGTTTAACAAACATGTAAAAGAGAGATAGAAAGAGGACAGCCATTGGTATTTCAGAAGAAACAGGAAATATGACAGTTAGTACTCTGATAACAAACAGGAAAGATTACAGTTATTACTTGAACAATAACAATGGAATTCCAAACTCAACAAGAGGGTGCATGGATTGTTGGGCCGTTCCATAACTGACTGGGTCCAGCAGAACACTGGCGGTAGATTTTGTATTGATTTTGCTTCGGGGGGTTGCTACGGCGACTCACCTTGCTAACAGGTGGAATGTTCAAAACTCCACTCTAGCGGCAGTTGGTAATTTCAATTTCAAACCCATTTTCTAACTTGTGACGATTAGTTTTTAAGGTACACAGACATAATATGTATCAAAATGTTCATGTGGTTCCCAGGATCCCTACGGTGTAAATATCTAAGCTGTGACATTTTTACTTTGTAAAATATTCAGTGTTGTTTGAAAACCATGCTCCCCCATTCACACAAATGGTGGAATGTTCAAAACTCCACTCTAGCGGCAGCTGGTAATTTCAATTTCAAACCCATTTTCTAACTTGTGACCACGACTAGTTTTTAAGCTACACAAGACATATTATATACAGATGTGCATCTGGTTCCCAGGATTCCTACGGTGTGAATATCTAAGCTGTGACATGTATATTTTTTGAGATAGAGCTGTCTGAAACTGGGCATGCTTTTCTCAAGCTACTATTGTATTGCCGGGCATGTGACGCATAGGCGACTCCTGATTGGTTTAAATCTCATGCTACCAACGGACGGACACACGTCACGTATAGAAGCGGCTGCACCGCTAAAAAAAAACATGTTATTCCAGAAAACTAATAAGGCCGCAATCACACTGGATCCGCTTTAACAGCTGGGGGCGCCTTTTTGGAATTGTTTTCAATGAGTTTGAAGCGTTTTCCACACTGCTTTTGCACCCCAGGCGCCTCGCGTTTATCTGCTCCAGGCGCCTCGCTGTTTTTCGAAAAATGCTCGGTGCGCACAGGGTTGAAATATATCATCTTGAAGCGCTCTGAGGAAAAATGCGCGCCACGTCACTGTCATTCTTTTCTCCTCTGTCCAATCGCACGAAAGTAGAGGCGGGCCTTGATTCTGCCTGTCGGTTCCGTGTAAACAAAGTTGATTGATGAAAAAATGGAGGTATGTCACAGGCCGACAACACGGCTTCCTACAACACCTTTACTGTTGTAACCGAGAAACAGGGTGCCGGAAATGCCACTATCTTAAAGGAGCACAGTCACGCTTATGCATGTTTTCTGCATTCTAATCTACTATTTCAATGTTTCATATTTTCCAAAAAATCATAAAGATTGGAATTGTGGTTTTTGATATATGGGCCCTCAAGAACAGCTCCATCTCCAGAGCAGCTCCAGCCTTATTTACCACATTTCCCATATCTCCCTGCGCACGCTTAGGTTTGAATATGTAATAGGGGGCGTACACGCCACTGCTGCGAGCACGGTGACGAGCTAACTGTTCAAGTGAAGATACCACAGAAAATTCTTGCGTGTCTGCCCAAAATGCCATCGTGCGCCGTACGTGGGTGCGATATTAAGTCAGGATACTGTTTGCCCAAAAATGAGACGAGGTGCATCCAGTGCCTGGCAGCAATTAACAACCTGATCTATCCGATAAATTTGCCAAAAAAGGATTACGACAAAGTTCGTGTTTGTTCGAAACACTTCAAGCCAGAGGACTTCCAGCGCGACTATAGTGGCGAATTACTGGGAGCTAAATCAAAGAATTTGCTTGTCGAGTCTGCGGTACCTTAAGAAATATTGGAAATTCTGGCATTTTTATTTTTCCTTTATTTCATTTTACTTATTTTTAGACATTTCAGTATGTGTTGTTCAACTACTGCACAATAATTGCCCCTTGGGGACAATAAAGACTTACTACTACTATTATTACAATATCACCTTTCTGTATTTCTTTTGTCTTTGTTTACCTTGCCATAATAAAGATAATCTTATGTTGAAGTAACAACCATTCCAAATAATCAATTACAATCCCAGTGATTTTATTGAATGTGATAGAGGTATGCATTTTCAAACTTAGACCTTGTAAACCAACAAATATGTTGGAAATTTATACTAAGCCAACTCAACAGGAGAAACAGTAACTATAGCATTGTATGTCTAATATTGAACACTATGGGCTCAATTTTCTGACAATTATGGCCACATTTTTACAATAATAAAACAAAAGTAAAGCGTGAGGTATCACAAAGTGCAGAGTCTGGTTCAGTCTTCGTCGATGTCCAGAAATCCAACATATTGACCATTGGGAGAAGGGTATCTTTGACGTACTGCAGAGACTACACACGATGGCAGCACAACTCTTAAGGCCAGTTTATAGACCTGCAACAGAGTGTCGCTGCGACCGACGACGTGCCATGGACATTTGGTTTATACTTCGGGCAACTGTCGTCCTGTGGTCGCTGCGACGGTCGCTGAAGATGTCGCTGAGACATAAAATAAATTCAACTTTGACCCTGTCGCTGCCTCTGTTGTTATGGTAACGTTTGTCTCGGACAGCGGAGGCTTCGGTCGAGCTGTCAACTTACTAGCTAGCACATAAGCTAACTGTTAATGTACAGATTTCTCTGTTGGAAAAATTTGTGCGTGCAGCCATAGGGTCGGCTTACCTACCCATAGCTTACCTACCTAGCAAGCGCGTGAATATCATTATAAATGAGCACAATTTAATATTATTATTATAAATAGCCTAATAATAATAACGATGTAATTTCACCGATGGATGCTTTGCTAGAGGTTGAGAAAACGTTACAATCCAAAACAAGAAGCAGCTTGCTTCCAATGCTACAATTTAGCCTACGATAGTCTATTAGTCTGTAGGCTATTGTGAATGGTTACAAAGACACATTTTCAGCTTGACTACACATTTGTAGCGTTGTAGGCACCTGCGAATGCATTGCAAAGTTATTTGCTTTCACAGTAACTAACTTAGATTTGCCAGATTAAACTTTGTGCAACGACTCAGTGACAGCCCATCTGATCCGTGGCTTTTTTTAGCGGGTGAAATAGGCTACTCCACATTCTTGAATCTCATTCTCTAACTAGATAATTGTAGGCTGCTCCCCCAATGAGTCCCGTCTTGTAACTAGCTATTTACATCCCGAACCTAGGCTAGGCTATGCCCTCCATGTTTTCCTACTAAATAACGTTTAATATGAGCTGCATTGATGTTGAACGTTTTATTTGCTACCTCGTTCAAAACCCACATCCTACAAGTGTGTGAGACGCAGTGAATGATATTTCAAACAATATACGGTGCCCTCGAAATGGACATTTATAAACTTTATTTCAGAGACCTCCGACAAAAAAAGGGGTAAAGCAGAAGACATAATGAGATCTAGGCTAGCCTATAAAAGCTGCTTCTTCCTCTATTGTCCCGAGTGTAAACTGTCGCTGGAATGTCGCTGGAGTGCGTTTATACTTTTTGCGAACGACAACGACCACAGTGTATGTAGCGCGACAATAGAATGTTTATGAAAGTTCTGCGATTTCAGTCGAGCGACACTGTCGCTGGACTATAAACTGGCCTTTACACCTCTCCCCAGTCGTTCGCCATGGAGTACCCATTCCAATAGCCAACGATAAGCAGTCAGTCTGAATTGCCTAACGTTAAATAAAGGGGTGACAGAAAAAACTGGTTATAGTAATGTAATATCTGTTGTTGCACAAAAGATGCTAAATGAGCAGCTAGATAGCCATCTAGGTATAGCCAACAAGCGACTGATTCGGACAGTAGCCTAACTGACGTTACATGGAATGTCCGAATCTTGGTGTCATGCTGGCAAGCACAACATATCGACTTTAACATAAGTTTAGCAAACGTTAGCTAAATTACAACTTGTAACTAATTACACTGGCACCAATTTATATTCCCACTTCTCTGCTCTCTGTTAGCTTCGGCTGCCTCGTCCTCCGCTCTCTGTCTCTCTCGCTCACGTAATTCTACCTCTGTAAATTCCGGTTCAAAACTGTACGGTTGTATATCTTCGTCAAAATCAAAAAGCTCGTCCTCTAACTCCGCGAACTCAGAGCTGTCCGCCATATCTCTCAGGCTATAGTCGTCGGCCAAGATAGGCCACGTGATATTTGTACGCTAACGTTACCGTATTTTCGTGGGAGTGTCGCCTGGATGGGTGCCCGCCCATAAACCAGTCTCTGCGTTCAAGGGTGAAGTTTGAGCGCCCGTTACCTTCTGGGAAACACTAGCTGGAAATTCAAGCAAAACACGTCCAGTGACGTCACTGGACGTGTTTGCCCTTTGAAGTTTTGCCGCCGTATTTCCCATAAATAGGAAACGGCTGCACTGACGGTGATTTTAAAAAGGCCTACACACATAATTTAAGCATTCAATCCAAATAATCTCAACTTAAACAAGCGTGACAGTGCTCCTTTAACAGTTCGGGCATGAGCCCGAGTTACGTGAACTCCTGTGAGGTTATGTTTAGGGGTTATGGGTGGGGTACGGGAATCACGAACTCACAAAAACCAGGGGGTCTTTGAATTCGACATATATCTTGGTTATGACTTTGTAGTACATTCCGGTTCGTGTGCTCCCTTCGAACCACGTCTTTACCCCGAGGTGTGAGCATGGACGCCTGGCCAATCCTAGCGCTTGATTGCTATGCAGGGCGTGTCTTGCCAAGAAAAGCAGTGGGACGCGTGACGTCATATCCTACTACCCTCACACATGATGTTTTCGGCCTATCACAGCCCTAGCTTATGCATACTAATGAGATACCATTCCGCTGTTGTAACCGAGAAACACGGTACCAGACATAGCTCAAAAAATGGTAACGTTAGTTGCCGTTTCAGCCCACCAGGAGTTATATGATTTCAATAATCGTGAATACCATGATAAAAATAAGCGATCCAAGGCACTCCGCTTATTCACGGCTTTTTAAAGACAAATAACGAAGCAAACTTCCGGGTAAACTTAGTTCGCTAACACCGTTAACAACGTCAGCTAAGTGATTGACAGGAACGGAGTTCGGTTGCCTAGCAACAGCAAAAAAGACGCCTCCAACTGCTTTTTCAGAGTAGGCTTTCGTAAAATCAAGACTGGTCGTGCTCCTCGCGTTTTCAAGCCTACAAAGCGCGTCCGGGTATGATCGCGGCCTAACAATGCTATTCCACAATAAAAAGCTAAGGCGGTGGGGGCAAATAGACAACTCGGTTAATTAGCTTGATTTGTTAAATACTTGTACACGTAACGTTAATCAAATCAACGTCGAACATATTATTTGAAACGAATGTTTTGATGACATTTAAGCGATTATCGTTAACGTTAAACTTCCACACATAGGCACCACGCCGGGAATCAGAAGTAGCTAAAGTTAGCTAGGTTGATTATTAGTTAGAAATAACTTACGTTACTTGCATACTTTTCATAAAAAGTAACATATATGCAAGTTTGCCAACTCGTGTGATAGGTAAGTTCGATAGGCTACCGGCTTTGGGAATTTTTCTGAAAGTTAGCCAAGTGTGGCAATTTTAAACGTCAGATATGCGTTGCTAACTTTTCGCCTAGTTCTGGTTACGTTAGTTGATACGTTTCTATAATGTGACCCCTTGTCTAGAGACACATTTTAAAGCGGGCCTAAACAATTAAGCATCCTTACCGTGTCCGTCTTCACAGCTTGAATAAAATGTATATCATAGATTCCGAAGTGCACCACGTCTCTGCTAGATCGATTCGCGAGGTCGTCTTCTTCTTTGGATGAGTCGTCGTCTTCTTTCTTTCTTCTTCTTCTTTGTGTTTTTTGGCGGATTGCACTACCAACTTTAGGTGCATACCGCCACCTACCGTACCGGAGTATGTAGAACAGGATTCCAGGAAAAAATAAATAAATAAATGAATATAATTATTTCTTTATTCTATGATATTAAATTAAGTTAATAAATAAAATTATAAATATAAAGTAAAATTCTATATTCTATTAAACAATCCTGAACCTATTAAGAACTCTATTATCCCTCTCTGTACTTCCCACACCTTATCTCCATTTGTTCCTAATATCCCTTCCAAATCCCAACCTCGTCCAACCTCTCTTACCCTTTGTTGCAAACGCTCCCTTTCATCTTTATATTTTATGCAATGCATTATTATATGTTCAGTGTTTTCAATTATACCACAATGTGCACAACTATGCGAATTTACTTTACCCAATAAAAATAAAGTTTTATTTAGACCAGTATGGTCAAATCTTAGTCTTGATATGACTACCTCCTCTCTTCTGCTTCGCCCTTTAACACTCTGTGCTCTAACGGACTTTTGTACCCTATAATATGTTCTACCCTTACTATCCTCGTCCCATTTTTTCTGCCAGCATTCCAGTATTTTCTTTTTAATTAATGCTTTACCTTCCCCTATTCCAAATGCTATATTAATTATGTGCGTCATATTTAGCGATCTTTTTGCCATCCTGTCTGCAATTTCATTACCCTCTAATCCCACATGTGCAGGTACCCAACAAAATATTGTTTCTATTCCCATTCTCTGCGTTCTAAATAGACATTGAAACATTTCATATACTAGGTCTTCCCTAATTGAGTTCATTGTCTGTAGGCTAAAAAGAACTGCTGCAGAGTCAATACACAGCACCACCCTGTCTGGTCTCACTTCTTCCACCCATTGGAGACTAACAATCACTGCCATCATCTCGGCTGTATATACTGATAATTTATCAGAAATTCTCTTCCCTATATGTATTTTAAATTGTGAGATATATACTCCTATTCCTACATGGTCATTTTGATCTTTTGATCCGTCAGTAAAGATATGTAGGTAATTAGAATATGTGTTTATTATATGCTGGTTTGCACAGTATCCTATTTCATGTTCCGCCCAATTTTTCTTTAGTTCCAGGATACTAAAATCAACTTTAGCTTTAGGGAAGAGCCATGGGGGAACATTACTTATTGGAGTAGGGGAATTGAAATGTATTCCATCTAGGTCATATTCTTCTGATTTATCTTTTATCTTCCATCCAAAACCTATTCCGTTATGTCTATACTCCCAGCATTCGTTTAGGACACTTTTAGTGGCATTTTCATCCCCACATCCCCTAAGCCGAATCCAGTATGTTAGAGCCAGTTTGTCTCTCCTGAGCTCTAGTGGGATTTCCCCTGATTCTACTAACACGGCATTACATGGTGTTGATCTCATTGCACCGATGCTAAGTTTCAAGGCTTTGCTTTGCATTCTATCAATTTGGTTTAAGTGCGATTTAGCTGCTGCCCCATAAACAAAACACCCATAGTCAATTGCTGATCTCATCAAAGCCCTATATATATCTATTAATGCCTGCTTATCTGCTCCCCATGTATATCCAGATATAGCCCTCATTAAATGTATTACTTTTTTACATTTAGTTTCTAGCTTTTCCACATGTGTCTTCCATGTACATCTCTCATCTACCCAAATTCCCAAATATTTAAATTCCTTTACTTTTTCCATTGGTTGTCCATATAAAAGAAGACACTGTTCTTCTATCTTTTTCTTTCTAGTTATGTACATGTAGCAAGACTTACTTGTTGAGATTTTAAAACCCCAATTGTATGACCATTGCTCTACCTTTAAAATAGCTTTCTTAATCTCTCTCAGCACACTTGTGTTGTCTCTCCCCCTAATCCATATAGCTCCGTCATCTGCATATAATGATGAGCATATCCTTCTGTCAAGATTCATGAATATATCATTAATCATAATGTTAAATAACACCGGACTAATGACGCTTCCTTGTGGAATTCCGTTAACGATATCATACTCATCAGATAACTCTGGTCCTACCTTAACTCTAAACTTTCGTTCTGATAGAAAATCTAGTACCCAGTTGTAAAATCTTCCACTAATGCCCATTCTATTCATTTGAATTAACAGCCCTTCCCTCCACATAGAATCGTACGCTTTTTCGATGTCAAAGAAAACAATCACCATCAATTCTTTCATTTTAAATGCTTTCTCTATTTCATTGCTAACTTTAACAAGTGCGTCCATGGAAGACCTACCCTTCCTGAATCCATTCTGGTATGATGCAATTAAGCCTCTCCTTTCTAAGAAATAGTTAAGTCTTCGGACCAAAATCTTTTCCATCCATTTGCACAGATGCGAAGTTAAAGCAATGGGTCTATAATTTCCAGCATTATTTGGGTTTTTACCGGGTTTGCTAAAAGGTAAAATAAGTGCACTCTTCCATCTTTTTGGTAACAATCCTTCTCTCCATATTTTATTGAACAGTTCCAGAATTATTCTCAGTACTTGATCAGGTAATTTACGAAACATAGCGTAACTTAGTTGATCCTGCCCCGTTGCTGTGTATCCAGTGTTATTTATCGCTATTTCTAACTCACTCATAGTCAGCTCAGCATCAAGATTTGTGTCTATATTATTATTTTTTCCCCTAAGTATATTACGATTTTCCCTTATCACTGTCTCTTTTCTCTTTTTATGCAGATCGTCTAAGTGATTCCCACTGTGTACATTAGCAAAGCTCTTACCCAATATATTAGCCTTTTCTTTATCTGTTACAGCTATTGTTTCTCCATCCTCTAAGATTGGGATTTTAGTTTATTTCCTTTTGCCACTCATTGTCTTTAACATTTGCCATACATCACCTAGTTTCACTTCTCTGCCTATAGTAGCACAGTATTTCCTCCATGCATTCTTTTTACTGGATTTGATAATTCTACGAGTCAGAGCTTTTTTCTTTTGATAATCCATTAGGTTTTCTTGATTCAAGTTAGTCCTTAACACTCGTAATGCTTTATTTCGTTCTCTGATAGCTTTAGTGCATTCTTCATTCCACCATGGTACCGCTTTCCTTTTCCCTGTTATTCTACTCATGGGTATACTCTTTGATGCAGCATTCAAAATTAAGTTAGTCACTATAGAATAGCATTCTTCTATACTACCATTCATTGAAATTGACTTAATTCCCTCTATGCAGTATTCTTGATATTTTTCCCAGTCAGCTTTTTCAAAGCACCATTTTTCTAATACGTACCTTTCTTGGGCATGCATATTCATTTCTATAGAGCAGAAGATTGGATAATGATCACTTCCTATACTAGAACTATCATCCACGTTCCATTTGCATGAGCATGCTATATTTCTAGATACTAACGTTAGATCTAGACATGATAGGATATTTCTGTATATATCTAATCTTGTTCCTTTTCCATCATTAAGACATACTAATGCTCTTTCTTCTAACAGTTCTTCAACTACATTGCCATTATTGTCTGTATGTATACTGCCCCATAAGCTATTATGTGCATTGAAATCACCGCACCAGATTTCTCCTCTACCATGTTCAATTGTATTAAACATTTCAGCACTCAGCTTCTTGCACGGGTTGTAAAAGTTGATTATTTTGAGACTGACACCTGTATTACACACTTCAATAATTACGCATTCTATGTCTGCTGGTGATGGTATTCTTCGGATGACGACACTATCTTTGACAAATGTAGCACAACCGCCGCCTTGGTTGTCTACCCTGTCATACCGGGCTGAGGTATATCCTGTAATGTTCCGCTCCCTTCCTGTTCGTTTTCTGTATATTCCTGTTTTCCCTCCGTGTCATGTTGGATCCTTTTGTCCGTGTTTTCCCCGCTGCTGTGGTCTGGGCGTTTCCTTCTCTGTCTTGTTCGTCTGGTTGTCTTACTTCCGCCTTTTCACTCCGTCCCCCCTCGTTGCATGCATTTCCTCACCTGGTGTTTCTTAATCACTCCCGTTTATTTTCCACACCTGTTCCTTGTTTAGTTCTGTCATTAACCTCACTATTTATTCCTTCGGCTGGCTGCCAGTCGGCGCCAGTTCGTTAACTATCGTCACGCGGTGTTAATGCTCGTTGTTTGCCTGGTCACGTTCAAAGAACTACTCGCTTGGTTGTGGGATATTATCCCCTTGCAGCTAGAGTTCCGCTCCTAACTACAGTCTGGTAGTTATCCTCCAAGTCATTTCTTGTTGTACATGCAGCTAACCTGTTTCCCCTCTCCTCCATCTAACCCAGCTCCCATTCTCCCGTGGCAGTGTTCGTTTCCCCCCGTTTTCGTTGTGTGTGTTGCGGTACCTCCACCTCCAGCTCGTGTAGGCTCCGGGTTGGCGTGTTACCTGGCTACCCTCCAGTTGTTCCTGTCCGGCCGAAGAAGCCAACTAGTTCTTCGGTTCCGGTTCCGGGAGCTCTGGAGACCAGTCAGCTCCTTCCGGACCTACCGCAGCTACGCCACACTACCCAGCCCTGCCGTGCTTTACCAACCACCTACCTCTCAAGCCCTGCACCTCCGTGAGAACCTCCCGGTCATTTCCGTGCCTTCCCTTGCACTAACCCCACCTGCTTTGTTTTGTTCTGTACCGGTGCAGTCATTCCGGTCCAGTTCCTGTCCTGCCGTAGTGAGCCGCTCCCCAGCTAGTCCAGTCCAGTCCAGGTGTGAGCCGTGCACCTACCTGTCCAGTCCAGTTCCGGTTTGGAACAATCCGTTCCAGACCCTGCTTCCCGTGTGGACCTCCCGGTCCAGTTCCAGTCCAGTTCCGGTTTGGAACAAATCCGTTCCAGACCCTGATTCCAGTGTGACCTCCCGGTCCAGTTCCAGTCCTGTCCAGTTCCGGTTTGGAACAAATCCGTTCCAGACCCTGATTCCAGTGTGGACCTCCCGGTCCAGTTCCAGTCCAGTCCAGTTCCGGTTTGGAACACACCCGTTCCAGATCCTGATTCCAGTGTGGACCTCCCGGTCCAGTTCCAGTCCAGTCCAGTTCCGGTTTGGAACATTCCGTTCCAGATCCTGATTCCCAAAGTGGACCTCCCGGTCCAGTTCCAGTCCAGTCCAGTTCCGGCTTGGAACGAACGTTCCAGACCTGCCAGCCCAGCTCCGGCTTGGAGCAGCCCGTCCCGGGCTTCCTTACTGTTCCAGCGTAATATTGTGTATTGCCTTTTCTGTACAGTGTTGGGACTACCCCAACACTTAATTTAATAAACCCCCCTTTTTTGTGAATCTGTCTCCTGGTCGTTGCACTTGGGTTCGTCTCGTTCCGGGTTCGTAACAGAACGAACTGGCCAAAAATCATGGACCCAGCCGACCTGGAGCAAATTCGTCACGCCTTCTCCTGCCAAACTGCGGTCAGCGACCAACAGGGCTGACGTTTGGATGACGTGTTGGAGGTGCTGAGGGGCATCACGGAGCAAGTGGCGCAGCTAGCTCTTCACCAGCCGCTTCCGCGTATTCCTATGGGCCCTACACCGCCCGCGCCGGATCCGCCGGTGGATCCTTCTGTTCCCACTTCTCTCCGAGAGCCCCGCGTTCAACATCCAGAGTTATACCGCGGGGGATTGGGAAAGTGTCGCGAATTCCTGATGAAATGCGACATAGTATTCCGGATGCAGCCCTCCTCCTTCGCCTCCGACCCATGTAAGATCGCCTTCATAATGAGCAGTTTGGGAGGAGGTGCCCTGGAGTGGGCTACATCCATTTGGGACAGCCAAGTCGCGCTCTGCAACAACTTCGCCGCCTTCACCGCTGAGATGCGGCGTGTATTCGATCACCCTACCTGTGGGCGAGACGCAACTCAACGCCTACTTCAGGTCCGTCAAGGAAGCCGTAGCGTTGCTGAAATGGCAATCCAATTCCGTACCCTCGCAGCGGAGTCCGGATGGAATGACACCGCCCTTCAGGGGGCTTTCCGCCAGGCGCTGAGCGAAGAGTTAAAGGACCAACTTGCCACCCGCGAAGAATCCACGTCACTCAATTGCCTTATTAGCCTGGCCATCGCTATTGACAACCGTCTCCGTATCCGGGCCCGTGAGCGAGGGGGGAACTCCGGTCATCAGCATCAGCAACACATACGCTCACACCCTTCTGCCTCTGGATCCAGAGCGGCGTCTGGGGTCTCTGAGGAAGAGCCCATGCAACTGGGCAGAGTTGCGGTCAACGCCGAGGAGCGCCAACGTCGCCTGCGATCTAGATCCTGTTTTTACTGTGGCAAACCAGGCCACCAGATCGCCTCATGCCCCATTCGCCCAAAAGAGTAGGCTCGCCAGTTAAACTGGGCGTACTGACGAGCCCAATCATACCTTGCCATGCAGCTCAGAATCGCCTTGTCTTCAAGGCCACTCTCCTTTGGAGGGACAAGTCCGAAGTCTCGTCGGCCCTTATCGACTCTGGTGCTGACGCTAACTTCATGGACATCACCTTCGCCAGGAGGGCCGGCATCCCCACGGAACTGCTACCCTCTCCCATTACTGCTTTTGCCTTAGACGGTAGGAGTCTGGGGTTAGTCACCCACTCCACCGTTCCAGTACAGCTAGTTTTATCCGGCAATCATCGGGAGAGTATTCAACTTCTGCTCATCAACTCTAAACAATCCTCCATAGTTTTGGGTCAGACCTGGCTCCGCCTTCACAACCCTCACATCGACTGGCAAGCCGGTCGTATCCTGGCGTGGAGTGGTCACTGTCTGGCTAGCTGTCTTCGTTCCGCTCTCCCCCCTCCGGGATCCAAGAATTCCAGCACCAACCTACCCGAACCCGATCTGTCCAACGTTCCCAAGCAATATCACGACCTCTGCCTTACCTTTTCAAAATCACGCGCTCTGTCCCTACCTCCTCACCGACCCTACGATTGTTGCATTGACCTGCTGGCGGGAGCCAAGCTTCCGTCTGGTCGTCTCTACAGTCTGTCGGGTCCGGAGAAACTCTCCATGGAGGAGTATATTCATGAGTCCCTCGCCTCGGGCATCATCCGCCCTTCCTCCTCTCCTGTTGGTGCTGGGTTCTTTTTTGTGGGGAAAAAGGACGGCTCACTACGGCCCTGCATCGACTACCGGGGGCTCAATCAAATTACCATCCGCAACAAATATCCTCTTCCCCTTATTAACACTGCCTTTGAACCCCTCTCGCAGGCCGTCATTTTCACCAAGCTCGACCTCCGTAATGCGTACCACTTGGTGCGTATACGGGAGGGGGATGAATGGAAGACTGCCTTCAATACCCCGTTGGGCCACTACGAGTACCTGGTGGTCCCCTTCGGCCTTACTAACGCCCCGGCAGTCTTCCAGGGCATGGTGAATGACGTCCTGCGAGACCTGTTGGGGAAGACTGTTTTCGTGTATATCGATGATATTTTGATTTTTTCTAAGTCCCCCCAGGAGCACATTCTCCATGTCCGGGAGGTTCTCCAGCGCCTGCTTGAAAACCAGCTCTTCGTTAAGGCAGAGAAGTGCTCCTTCCACGTCTCCTCAGTCCCGTTCCTCGGCTTCATCATCGAGGAGGGCAGCATCCGGGCGGATCCCGCCAAGATCAAGGCGGTGACAGAATGGCCTCAACCCACCTCTCGTAAGCACCTGCAACAGTTTCTTGGTTTTGCCAATTTTTATCGTAGGTTCATCCGTAATTACAGTGTCATTGCTGCTCCCCTAACCAAACTCACCTCCACTGCTTTTTCTTTTTGTTGGAACTCCGAGGCCCAGCTCGCGTTTGAACGCCTTAAGGCTCGGTTTTCCTCGGCCCCTATTCTTTGTCACCCTGACCCCACTCGCCAATTTACGATTGAGGTGGATGCCTCCGACACCGGCGTGGGGGCCATTCTGTCCCAACGAGCCGCCTTGGACAACAAGCTCCATCCCTGTGCTTTCTTCTCCCGGAGGCTGTCCTCCGCCGAGCGGAACTATGATGTCGGGGATCGGGAGCTTCTGGCCATCAAGCTGGCTCTTGAGGAGTGGCGCCACTGGCTGGAGGGGGCAGGTAGCCCCTTTATTGTTTTAACTGACCACCAAAACCTTATTTATCTAAAGTCTGCTAAGAGGCTTAATGCCAGACAGGCTAGGTGGTCATTATTCTTTGCCCGATTTAATTTTTCTGTGTCCTTCCGCCCCGGTTCCCGCAATATCAAAGCGGATGCATTATCCCGTGTTTTTTCCCTTCCCTCCAGTCCTGCTGACCCCGAGCCTATTCTACCGGCTTCCTGTATGGTCGCTGCGGTCTCCTGGACGATTGAGGAGGTTGTGAGGTCCGCCCAGACTTCCCACCCTGACCCCCGTAGTAACCCTAACTCCTCCCTGTTTGTTCCCAACTCCGTCCGCTCCCAGGTCCTTGAGTGGGTTCACGCCTCCTGTCTGGCGTGTCACCCAGGTGTTGCCAGAACGACCACCCTCGTCAGGAGGAGTTTTTGGTGGCCCACGCTCAAGGAGGATACCCGTGCTTTTGTCCTGGCCTGCGCGGTGTGCGCCAGGAGCACGTTCCAGACCTGCCAGCCCAGCTCCGGCTTGGAGCAGCCCGTCCCGGGCTTCCTTACTGTTCCAGCGTAATATTGTGTATTGCCTTTTCTGTACAGTGTTGGGACTACCCCAACACTTAATTTAATAAACCCCCCTTTTTTGTGAATCTGTCTCCTGGTCGTTGCACTTGGGTTCGTCTCGTTCCGGGTTCGTAACATATCCTGGGATAATAAAATCTAGATGGGGTCGTAACCAGGTTTCTTGTACACATATAATATCCGGTCGTGGTTTTGCGTCAATTATATATTTTTTAAATTCTTGGCCATTTGTAATGAGACTTCTCGCGTTCCATTGTAATAAATGGATCACCATAATAATTTTAATCAATAGCCTGCCCCCCTCCATCTGAGTTTACTTTCAGCATTTTATGTATCTCTTCTGCTTTCAGGTCTTTAATACCCAAAAATTCTTCCGCTGCATTCACCACTGTCTTAATTCTGTCACTTTTCTTCTCTTGCTTGGTAGCCACATTAATTATTTGTACAAATGAAGGCTATGAAGCTTGTCTGATCCACTACCAACGAGTCTTCTTTAACCTTACATTTATGGGCACATTGAGTCTGCTGTACAATCGGATCACTTCTGTCTTCTTGCTGAATTCTAGGTCTGCTTGTTCTCTGGGGTAAAGGCCTAGGCCTACCACTACCTTCTTCACCTCTCTCCACCTCTTCATATGTTACAGTTCTTTGCATTTCTTCATTTACTTTCTTTAAAGCATCTGCATAGGATATATTATTAATCACTTTATATTTCTGTACCTCTTTTGCTTTAATCTGAACGGCACAGCCCCCAAACGCAGCACTATGATCTCCTCCACAGTTGCAACATCGCAGTTTAGCGCCTTTCTCACATTTGCCGTAATCATGTTCTCCCCCACATTTTGCATATCTTTGTTTGCCGCGGCACTGTTGGGCTATGTGTCCAATTCTTTGGCATTTATAACGTATTGGTTTTGGGATATACTCTCTCACCCTATAATTGATCCACCCTATTTTGACTTCTTTAGGAAGTGTGCTCTCAAATTGTACCAACATTGACAGACTATCTTTCTTTACTCCATCTTTGTTTGTCTGCAACCTCTTAACTTCTATTATTTTCCCCCCTCTAATTTCTTTCTTGACTTCCTCCTCGGTCATTTCTATTGGCACATTTGAAATTACACCTCTCAGTTTAGCTATTATTCCGGGAATATGCGTTGAGATTTGTGTTCCATCAAGTGTATCTAGCTTGAGGATTTCGTCTTGTTGATGTTTATTTGTAGCTGAGATAAGGATTTTCCGGTTGTTAAGAAATTTGGCAAATCTAATCTTTCCAATTTCTTTTTCAATTACTTTAGTCATTTTAACTGGGTGAAACTGACCTGTCTCCCTCCCAAACACAATTACGACTTTCCACTCCTTTTCCGTCTCTTGCACCTTTCCCAACTGTCCTGTATTGCCCCGATTATCTTTTACTTTTTTAGCAGCACCCCCTTCTCCTTGACTACCATGATCTGACCAATCTTCTGTTCTACCTTTCATCTCCTTCAGTTTCTTCCTTTTATTAGACATGGTATACCACTCCATATTTCCCTCTTCACCACCCTCTGAGCTGTCACCCATTCTACACTCACGGTACGGTTGATTGCAATCCGCCTTGCTTCTGGTTCCCCTAACGCGTGTCTTTCTCTCTCCTACACGATCTGTCTCTACACCAAACAAAATCCGACGGCTTCCTCAGTCGAAAATGGCGCCTAAACGCTGTAGTCGAACCGAAATCTCCCGTAGCTCTCTGCCTAATTTCAGACATGAGTCGTCGTCGTCTTCTTCTTTGTCTTTTATTGGCCGATGGTACACCAGCTTTTGGTGCATTACCGCCACCACCTGGGCTGGAGTATGGTCAGAAGATTTTACCTTCTTTCTCCTAAAATATATTACTATTTTATATTGTAAAAAAAATATATATATATTACATATACAAGTTTATCCATATACACACATATAAAACCTAATAAGAATAATACTAATAAATAGATACATTAATAAATAAATAAAACTATAGATTACCTCACTGCCAGTGCTTATAATTACCTTGGATACTAGTAAAACCTGAATATGTATTTAATTAATCCTGCTTGCAGAACCTAGATTCTACCAATCAGTCCTGTCCACTTTGAGGAACTGGAATATGTGATTATATACCTGGGTCCCGGATGGCTTACTTAAGATTGAACCCAAATCACATCCTGTAACCTCCTCTTTCCTCAGGGCTTCCCACATCTTTTCTTTCTCCCCCTGATACTTGTTGCAGTGCATTATCATATGAGGATGATGTTTATTTAAGTAGGGACAGGTACAGAGACATAGACACATTGCAAAACAACACTCTGATGCCCTGTATCAAAACATGTGTAGCTTACGCTAATTTTCCATTTTCGTCCCTCATTGGGTTTCAAGTAGGTGGACCTACACAGAGATGTTAACAAGACAATACAAGTTCAAGAAAAGAGACCAATTGTACAATACCGATTTTTAAAAAAAAGACAGGATTGATAATTAAATAAAATGAGACGTGAGACACTGGCTGTGTCCCAAATCGCATACTTCCATGCTCCGCACTACCGTGCTCCCGAGTACGCACTCAAGGCTTGGGAGTGCACACTCTGGAGCATGGAAGCACAGAATGTTTTGCTCAGTCGTGGGACGCACTTCGTGGCACTATCGGTGAAATTCCGATGAGTAAGTAGCCTAGGCTAAACCTGAGTGGGCTAAAACGTCATTCGCTGACATTGTACTGTATCGGCTGTTATTATATTATATATTTGTGATATAACCAGCAATATCCGCAACAGTTGAATTATCCTTTTTGCTAGCGCTCTTATTCCAGAAAAGTCAGTGGAAGGCAACGATGGCTAGGAAGACAGCCTATTCATTACATCGTTGGATACCTTTAAGTAAACAATCAACCCCATAATAAAATTGTCTTTGCATTGTAATCAATCGTGTCTGTGTTTTGATTATTTTCGCGTTGTTTACCAGAGCGTGAACAACTGGGTACGCAGTTAGAAGTAGAAATGGAGCCGATAATGTTTGTGGCGATGCTGTTGCTTCTGGGGTGGTTTTCCATTGAAATGGAGAAAAGACGGGCTGCTGCCAGAATAAGACGGCGGATCATTATTGAAAACGGCATCCGATGAAGGCAGGCCATCTGGAGAACTGGGGCGAAGAGGAGGGCTTCTCTTCGTAGGACAATTGCGCTTGTCAGCACCGACGTAGGTTGTCTTATACAGTCAACTAGCTAGATACACTGGTTAAAGTGATACTGCAGTCAAAAACTTTTCCCGTTGAAAACCTATGTTTTGAGTTAGATTATGATCATACACAACTGTTTATGTCCGAAAATTTAATGTTTAGTCAAAATGGTTTTATCTGAGTTTTAGTGTAGACTTACCAATATGCTGGCTTCCGGGGATTCATGACGTCATGGAATCCTTAACATAAAAATGGGTGGACTTGAGGTGGTCCTAGGGGTGGGTCTTGGCTGGGCACGTGGTATAAAAGCAGAGAACGACGATTTTTTTTTTCCTTCTGAGACTGAGACCCTTGTTCTGCTAATTAGCTAGTTCAAGTTCAAATGCGAATTGCTTTGTATTATTGCTAACGTTAATATTACGACTTATATCGAGCTACAGTTATTCATATATGACGTCTTACTACTTGGTATATTTAGCTAACTTGCCTGCATTATGCCAAGGAGTCAGAGATGTATCGTTCCTCGGTGCAACGCCACCAGCTCTGCTAGCTTTCATAATCTGCGAGAGACCCAGCGCTACTTAGCCAGTGGCTTCAAGCTATCGGTGTAGAGCACGCGGACTTGCCGAAGAAAGCCCTAGTGACAGTGTGCAACGCGCACTTCACACCGGACTGCTACCACAATTTAACTGGCTTTGAGATGGGCTTCTATAAAACTGTCGCTGAAGCCAGGTGCCATCCCAACAGTGATGGATGTAATTTTGTAATCATTACATCAGCTAAGTAAAACAGCTAAGTACAATATACCTATTACATTGTATTTGTGACATTGTGTAATTGCACATGTATTGGCCACTATTATACAGTTGGGCCAAGCATGCCCGACTACGGCACCGCAGTATTAGACAAATCAAGAATAGCTTCATAACTACGCTGACATAACGTTACCTCAGTAACTTCACGGCAACATAGGTTTTCTGGAGGGGACAGGTTAGAGCAGTGGCCACAAGCACACCTGTTGGGACATTAGTTTGTTTCTGTTTACATGCAAGTTATCTGTACAAACTACAACAAAAATGCTTTTGCAAACGGTTGACATTACTGATAGGTAATACCTAATGTGAGGTTGAAGGCAACCTATTGTGTGAGCTATCTTTTATGAATACGTAACGTTAGCTAATAAACGATAGCAATAATACATTTGATGTAGCCCTAGCATAACCAGTTGGTCAGTAACTCGGACGGAATGTATCGATAAGTTAGATAATGCAAGGCAGTCTATTGTGTGTGAGTTTAGCCCCGTTTGGTCCAGAGAGAACTGGTAACTTAGCTAGCTAGTTATATTAGCTATATCATTTATGAATAATGTTAGCTAATAAATGATAATTCTCTCCGGACCAAGTGAAGTTATGAGGGCGCTACAACCAGCCATGTTCAATATACTAACGTTACTGTGTGACTGGGTTTTGCTGTGTATTTGAATGTATTCAATAGTAACGTTACTTTAGGCCAGGGATGTCAAACTGATTCCATCGAGGGCCGAGTGTATGCAGGTTTTTGTTCCAACTGTGCCCTACACCAGCTGATTTCACTAATTAGCTCAGCTCTTCAACCAAGGAGGTGAACTAATTAGTGGAATCAGCTGGTGTAGAGCATGGTTAGAACAAAAACTTGCATACACTCGGCCCTCGATGGAACGAGTTTGACACCTCTGCTTTAGGCAGACAAACAAGCTAACTTAGCTAGGTAACGTTAGCTTTACCATTCGGTTACATCCCGGGTCCCCTCCTCGCGAAGACGTTGCTCAACTAATACAGCCATTTTATTTAGTTGTGAGGAGAGAGCTGGAAGGGGGCTGAGTCAGTTCACCAAGACACACCCTTTCACTCCTTGACCGTATGAATATTCGTAATATGACTACGTGGCATCATCGTCATATGACCACACCTACTCACGAGTTTCAGTTCAAATTGAAGCGGGAAAAAGGGCCTTAGAAAAGCCTCTGCAGTATCTCTTTAACATTACATATCATTAAACTTAAAAAATGTACATGAAAAATCACACATTGTAGCACTTTATTCATATACAAACTCCTAATGTACAGTTTTCCTCGTTTAAGTTTCCAATTTGAACCACTAGGTGTACACAAATAGGCAGACAAAGTTAGGCAGAGTATATTTATTAACTTGGGAAATTTGTCTCTAGGGAGAGATGATGGGATTTTTTCCGGTCGGAGCAAGCATCGATGAATACTTCGAATTTTGAACAAATGGAGCACGCATCCGGGTACTTTATCCGTGCTCCGTGCTACAGCACTTTTTGGACTCACACCAAGATGGATGCGTGCTCGCTATGCGTGCTCGGAGCATGGAAGTATGTGGTTTGGGACACAGCCACTGATTCCCATTCCCGGCAGTGGTCGGGATTCTTCGTCTTCTTCTTCTTAGTGTTTAATGGCGGGTGGCACGCAACAAAATGGTGCATTTGTAACTTTCCGTTCCCTTCCAGTCCGTTTTCCCGGTTTTTGTCATGTCCCTCCGTGTCTTGTTGGATTCCCTTGTCCGTGTTTTCCCCTCTGCTTTAGGCTGGGCGTTTCCCCTCTGTTTGGCTCTCTTTGTTTCCCACTTTAGTTTCCGCCTATCACCTTCCCCTCTCGTTTCTTGCATTCCTCACCTGTCTAATTAACAAGCACTCCCGGTTACTTTCCGCACCTGTGCCTTGTTGATTCCCATCTCACTCCCTTATTTAACCCACCTGCTGTCTCCCCTGCTTTGTCGGTGCATTACATGTCTAACCCTTCAGACCCTGTTTACTGTTCGCTTAACTATCGTCACGCGGTGTTAATGCTCGTTGTTTCCCTGGTCGTGTACTACGAACTACTCGCTTGGTTGTGGGATATTATCCCCTTGCAGCTTGGGTTCCGCTCCTAACTACAGTCTGGTAGTTTACCTCCTCATCAATTCCTGTTGTGCATGCAGCTAACCTGTTTCCCTTCTCCTCCATCTAACCCAGCTCCCATTCTCCAGTGGCAGTGTTCGTTTCCCCCCGTTTTCGTTGTGTGTGTTGCGGTACCTCCACCTCCAGCTCGTGTAGGCTCCGGGTTGGCTTGTTACCTGGCTACCCTCCAGTTGTTCCTGTCCGACCGAAGAAGCCAACTAGTTCTTCGGCGCCGGCTCCTGGAGCTCTGGAGACCAGGCAGCTCCTTCCGGACCTACCGCAGCTACGCCACACTACCCAGCCCTGCCGTGCTTCACCAACCACCTACCTATCAAGCCCTGCTCCTCCGTGAGAACCTCCCGGTCATTTCCGTGCCTTCCCTTGCACTAACCCCTACTGCTTGTTTTGTTCTGTACCGGTGCAGTCATTCCGGTCCAGTTCCTGTCCTGCCGTAGTGAGGCGCTCCCCAGCTAGTTCCAGTCCAGTCCAGGTGTGAGCCGTGCACCTACCTGTCCAGTCCAGTTCCGGTTTGGAACAATCCGTTCCAGACTCTGTTCCCAGTGTGGACCTCCCGGTCCAGTTCCAGTTCCAGTCCAGTTCCGGTTTGGAACAAATCCGTTCCAGACCCTGATTCCAGTGTGGACCTCACGGTCCAGTTCCAGTCCAGTCCAGTTCCGGCTTGGAACGAAACGTTCCAGACCTGCCAGCCCAGCTCCGGCTTGGAGCAGCCCGTCCCGGGCTTCCTAACAGTCCCTGTGTAATACTGTGTCTTTGTCATTCCTGTACAGTGTTGGGACTACCCCAACACTTTAACTTTAATAAATACTCCTTTCCTTTATTTTCTGCCTCAGTCGTGCATTTAGGTCCAAACCTTTACCAGGATCGTAACAGAATGCACCGACCAGATAAGGGCCTAGCCGACTTCTTGTCCCTGATCCACCCCGCCTTCGGCGATGCAGTAAGGCAGTACGAGCACGAACTTGCCCGCCAGGATGCTCTGGACGAGCACCTGAGCCATTGCCGGGGTGGGAACCAAGGCCCGGGCGATGCAATCATCGCCGGCCTTCAGGGCGAGGCATTCACCGTCAACACAAGCCAGTCTCCTAGGCGACGCCGTCGTCGTCCCCCCCGACCGGCTTCCAGGGCGATGCAGCCGCCGCCGCCGGCTTCCAGGGCGACGCAGCCGCCGCCGCCGGCTTCCAGGGCGACGCAGCCGCCGCCGCCGGCTTCCAGGGCGACGCAGCCGCCGCCGCCGGCTTCCAGGGCGACGCAGCCGCCGCCGCCGGCTTCCAGGGCGACGCCGCCGCCGGCTTCCAGGGCGACGCAGCCGTCGCCGCCTCCTGTTTCCAGAGCGACGCAGCCGTCGCCGCCTCCTGCTTCCAGGGCGACGCAGCAGTTGCCGCTTCCTGTTTCCTGGGCGATGCAGCAGTCGCCGCCTCCTGTTTCCAGGGCGACGCAGCCGTCGCAGCCTCCTGTTTCCAGGGCGACGCAGCAGTTGCCGCTTCCTGTTTCCAGGGCGACGCAGCAGTCGCCGCCTCCTGTTTCCTGGGCGATGCAACAGTCGCCGCCTCCTGTTTCCAGGGCGACGCAGCCGTCGCCGCCTCCTGCTTCCAGGGCGACGCAGCAGTTGCCGCTTCCTGTTTCCAGGGCGACGCAGCAGTTGCCGCTTCCTGTTTCCTGGGCGACGCAGCAGTCGCCGCCTCCTGTTTCCAGGGCGATGCAGCCGTCGCCGCCTCCTGCCTCCAGGGCGATGCAGTCGTCGCCGCCTCCTGTTTCCTGGGCGATGCAGTCGTCGCCGCCTCCTGTTTCCTGGGCGATGCAGCAGTCGCCGCCTCCTGTTTCCAGGGCGACGCAGCCGTCGCCGCCTCCTGTTTCCAGGGCGACGCAGCCGTCGCCGCCTCCTGTTTCCTGGGCGATGCAGCAGTCGCCGCCTCCTGCTCCCAAGGCGATGCAGTCGTCGCCGCCTCCTGCTTCCAGGGCGATGCAGTCGTCGCCGCTTCCTGCTCCCAGAGCAATGCAGGCGCCGCTTCCTGCTCCCAGGGCGATGCAGTCGTCGCCGCCTCCTTCTCCCAGGGCGATGCAGTCGTCGCCGCCTCCTGCTCCCAAGGCGATGCAGTCGTCGCCGCCTCCTGCTTCCAGGGCGATGCAGTCGTCGCCGCCTCCTGCTTCCAGGGCGATGCAGTCGTCCCCGCCTCCTGCTTCCAGGGCGATGCAGTCATCCCCGCCTCCTGCTTCCAGGGCGATGCAGTCATCGCCGCCTCCTGCTCCCAGGGCGATGCAGTCGTCGCCGCCTCCTGCTTCCAGGGCGATGCAGTCGTCACCGCCTCCTGCTCCCAAGGCGATGCAGTCGTCGCCGCCTCCTGCTTCCAGGGCGATGTCGTCGCCGCCTCCTGCTTCCAGGGCGACGCAGTCGCCGCCTCCTGCTTCCAGGGCGATGCAGTCGCCGTCTCCTCCTTCCTGGGCGATGCAGTCGACGCCTCCTGCCTCCAGGGCGATACGTTCATCGCCGTTCCTGTCCGGTCCCGTTCCAGCCGCCCGCCTCCGGGATGATGTCGTCGCCGACCTCCTGGGCGATGCAGTCGCTGTCGCCACCCTTCAGGGCGATGTACTCATCGCTGTTCCTGTCCAGTCCCCTTCCAGCCCTCCTGTCCGTTCCCCTTCCAGCCCTCCTGTCCGTTCCCCTTCCAGCCCTCCTGTCCGTTCCCCTTCCAGCCCTCCTGTCCGTTCCCCTTCCAGCCCTCCTGTCCGTTCCCCTTCCAGCCCTCCTGTCCGTTCCCCTTCCAGCCCTCCTGTCCGTTCCCCTTCCAGCCCTCCCGTCCGTTCCCCTGCCAGCCCTCCTGTCCGTTCCCCTTCCAGCCCTCCCATCCGTTCCCCTTCCAGCCCTCCCGTCCGTTCCCCTTCCAGCCCCCCCGTCCCGCCACGTTCCAGCCCCCCCGTCCCGCCACGTTCCAGCCCCCCAGTCCCTCCTCGTTCCAGTCCCCCAGTCCCTCCTCGTTCCCGTCCCCCAGTCCCTCCTCGTTCCCGTCCCCCAGTCCCTCCTCGTTCCCGTCCCCCAGTCCCTCCTCGTTCCCGTCCCCCAGTCCCTCCTCGTTCCCGTCCCCCAGTCCCTCCTCGGTCCAGTCCCCCAGTCCCTCCTCGTTCCCGTCCCCCAGTCCCTCCTCGTTCCCGTCCCCCAGTCCCTCCTCGTTCCAGTCCCCCAGTCCCTCCTCGTTCCAGTCCCCCAGTCCCTCCTAGGTCCAGTCCCCCAGTCCCTCCTCGTTCCAGTCCCCCAGTCCCTCCTCGCTCCAGTCCCCCAGTCCCTCCTCGTTCCAGTCCCCCAGTCCCTCCTCGTTCCAGTCCCCCAGTCCCTCCTCGTTCCAGTCCCCCAGTCCCGCCCCGTTCCAGTCATCCAGTCCCGCCCCGTTCCTGTCATCCAGTCCCGCCCCGTTCCTGTCATCCAGTCCCGCCCCGTTCCTGTCATCCAGTCCCGCCCCGTTCCTGTCATCCAGTCTCGCCCCGTTCCTGTCTTCCAGTCCCGCCCCGTTCCAGTCATCCAGTCCCGCCCCGTTCCAGTCATTCAGTCCCGCTCCATTCCTCTCTTCCAGTCCCGCTACGCCGCCGGCCTCCTGAGCGGTTCCGCCCGCGCCGCGGCTGGCCTCCTGAACGGTTCCGCCCGCGCCGCGGCTGGCCTCCTGAGCGGTTCCGCCCGCGCCACAGCCGGCCTCCTGAGCGGTTCCGCCCGCTCCACAGCCGGCCTCCTGAGCGGCTCCGCCCGCGCCACGTCTGGCCTCCTGTACGGTTCAGTCCGCACTGTGGCCGACCTCCTGAACGTTCCTGCCCTCTTCCTCCGGTGGTGTTTCTGTTGGACGCCAGAAGGCGTCCTTTTTAGGGGGGGGTACTGTAACGTTCCGTTCCCTTCCAGTCCGTTTTCCCGGTTTTTGTCATGTCCCTCCGTGTCTTGTTGGATTCCCTTGTCCGTGTTTTCCCCTCTGCTTTAGGCTGGGCGTTTCCCCTCTGTTTGGCTCTCTTTGTTTCCCACTTTAGTTTCCGCCTATCACCTTCCCCTCTCGTTTCTTGCATTCCTCACCTGTCTAATTAACAAGCACTCCCGGTTACTTTCCGCACCTGTGCCTTGTTGATTCCCATCTCACTCCCTTATTTAACCCACCTGCTGTCTCCCCTGCTTTGTCGGTGCATTACATGTCTAACCCTTCAGACCCTGTTTACTGTTCGCTTAACTATCGTCACGCGGTGTTAATGCTCGTTGTTTCCCTGGTCGTGTACTACGAACTACTCGCTTGGTTGTGGGATATTATCCCCTTGCAGCTTGGGTTCCGCTCCTAACTACAGTCTGGTAGTTTACCTCCTCATCAATTCCTGTTGTGCATGCAGCTAACCTGTTTCCCTTCTCCTCCATCTAACCCAGCTCCCATTCTCCAGTGGCAGTGTTCGTTTCCCCCCGTTTTCGTTGTGTGTGTTGCGGTACCTCCACCTCCAGCTCGTGTAGGCTCCGGGTTGGCTTGTTACCTGGCTACCCTCCAGTTGTTCCTGTCCGACCGAAGAAGCCAACTAGTTCTTCGGCGCCGGCTCCTGGAGCTCTGGAGACCAGGCAGCTCCTTCCGGACCTACCGCAGCTACGCCACACTACCCAGCCCTGCCGTGCTTCACCAACCACCTACCTATCAAGCCCTGCTCCTCCGTGAGAACCTCCCGGTCATTTCCGTGCCTTCCCTTGCACTAACCCCTACTGCTTGTTTTGTTCTGTACCGGTGCAGTCATTCCGGTCCAGTTCCTGTCCTGCCGTAGTGAGGCGCTCCCCAGCTAGTTCCAGTCCAGTCCAGGTGTGAGCCGTGCACCTACCTGTCCAGTCCAGTTCCGGTTTGGAACAATCCGTTCCAGACTCTGTTCCCAGTGTGGACCTCCCGGTCCAGTTCCAGTTCCAGTCCAGTTCCGGTTTGGAACAAATCCGTTCCAGACCCTGATTCCAGTGTGGACCTCACGGTCCAGTTCCAGTCCAGTCCAGTTCCGGCTTGGAACGAAACGTTCCAGACCTGCCAGCCCAGCTCCGGCTTGGAGCAGCCCGTCCCGGGCTTCCTAACAGTCCCTGTGTAATACTGTGTCTTTGTCATTCCTGTACAGTGTTGGGACTACCCCAACACTTTAACTTTAATAAATACTCCTTTCCTTTATTTTCTGCCTCAGTCGTGCATTTAGGTCCAAACCTTTACCAGGATCGTAACAGCATTACCGCAATGGATCTGGATTATTAACCTCTTCCTACCAAGGGCAAAATCGGCCAATTATCGCCTGTTTTCACAAGTGACAAACAAAGCTGTTTATCTCAAAAACTGTTAATGCTAAAAAAATATGGTTTTATTAAACCAGAGAACTGCACTATTATGACTAAGTAGTAGGGGTGTAACGGTACACATAAGTCACGGTTCGGTACGTATCTCAGTTTTGAAGTCACGCTTCGGTAACAGAGTGCATAATTGCTGCGTCGTGGATCGTCTAGGCTACACTCGGACTCAGATAAGCGTATCTTTTTTCATTGCTTTCAGCTGTTGTTAGTTAATTGAACAGATTGGAGTCACTCGGTAGCTTAGTTTATTTTGAATTGTTTGCAGTCAGTCGGTAGCTTGCTCGCTGTAATTGGGCCAGCTACCTGCCCTTACAAAAATTAACTGCAGTATTACTGCAGTAAGACTGCAGTCATCTGCAGTTTTATGAAGTACAAGTGCAGATCTGTGCAGTAGTACTGCGTATTGAAAAATTTAACTTGTTAAAATCCTTTTTAACTGCAGTACAATTGTAACTTAGTGTCGTACATCTATAGTTCAGTGCAGTAGAATTATAGATCAGTGCAGTACAGTGCACTACAACTATAGATCAGTGTACAGCTGTAGTGCAGTACAGTACAACTATAGAAGTATGCTTTACATTTGCACTACTTCTGCAGTTCAGTACAGTACAATTGTAGCTTAGTGTAGTACATCTATACTTCCGTGCAGTACAATAGATCATGCAATCAGTGCAATACAACTGCAGTTCAGTGCAGTACAAGTCTAGAATTAGGCTATACATTTGCAGTGTATAGGCAAATGGATAAATAAATCAAAAATATTGCTCAATCTGTAACCTGGCTACTAGTACTGGTCCTTCTCCAATTTATATGTAAATCCACTATGATTTAATCCCATGCTGTTAGAATCACTTAAAGCTTTTGTAATGGAAGCCGTTTAATATAATTTTCTTTACTGATATTGCGTGATGTAAACATGAGTCAGATAGTCTTTCAGATTTTTTATTTGTTATTTGTTCTTTCGGCACCTTTTGCACACAAAACAATTGGTTTTCTAACCAGTGTGTTGATTGAACATTCTGTGTATACAACAGTGCAGATACAAATATACAGATATACAGTTGAAGTCGGATGTTTACATACACTTACAGTGCATCCGGAAAGTATTCACAGCGCTTCACTTTTTCCACATTTTGTTCTGTTACAGCCTTATTCCAAAATTGATTAAATTCATTTTTTCCCTCAAAATTCTACACACAACACCCCATAATGACAATGTGAAAAAAGGTTTTTTGAGATTTTTGCAAATTTATTAAAAATAAAAAAATAAAATTTCTCATTTACATAAGTATTCATACCCTTTGCTTTAACGTATTTTTAAAGTATCATATTTCATATTTGGTCGCATATCCTTTACATGCTGTTACTTCCTGAAGTCTGTGACCATCAACATCAAAAAACTGTCGATATCTTATTTTCAGGTACTGTTACAAGCGATACTATAACCTCTCTGCATTTGAATGGATCTCTATGGAAATTGGGGGGTGAGACTAGATTCAGCTGTAAATTACACTGGTACAGTATGGAACACATGGCTGGCTAAATGGCTGTAAGTTATCAAGGGTCTGAGCTATCAAACGAGCCCCAAACCATCACTCTGTTACCAGATATGGAGTAGATGTGGATGGATCACTTTAAGGGTTGTTTCTCCTGACTTTTTCCCCCCATAGAGTTCTATAGGAAAATGAGTCCGGAGAAATAACCCTTGCAGTGATCCATCCACATCTACTCCATATCTGGCAACAGAGTGATGGTTTGGGGCTCGTTTGATAGCTCAGACCCTTGATAACTTACAGCCATTTAGCCAGCCATGTGTTCCATACTGTACCAGTGTAATTTACAGCTGAATCTAGTCTCACCCCCCAATTTCCATAGAGATCCATTCAAATGCAGAGAGGTTATAGTATCGCTTGTAACAGTACCTGAAAATAAGATATCGACAGTTTTTTGATGTTGATGGTCACAGACTTCAGGAAGTAACAGCATGTAAAGGATATGCGACCAAATATGAAATATGGTACTTTAAAAATACGTTAAAGCAAAGGGTATGAATACTTATGTAAATGTTTTTATACTTATGTTTATTTTTTTATTTTTAATAAATTTGAAAAAATCTCAAAACCTTTTCACATTGTCATTATGGGGTGTTGTGTGTAGAATTTTGAGGGAAAAAATTAATTTAATCAATTTTGGAATAAGGCTGTAACAGAACAAAATGTGGAAAAAGTGAAGCGCTGTGAATACTTTCCGGATGCACTGTAGGGTTTTAACCACTCCACAGATTTCATGTTAGCAAACTATAGTGTTGGCAAGTCAGTTAGGACATCTACTTTGTGCATGACACAAGTAATTTTTCCAACAATTGTTTACAGGCAGATTATTTCACTTTTAATTCACTATATCACAATTCCAGTGGGTCAGAAGTTTACATACACTAAGTTGACTATGCCTTTAAATTTTTAATATTTGGTCGCATATCCTTTGGCTTTGCATGCCAAGACTTCCTGATTACTGTGACCCAACAACATTAAAAGACTCTTGATATTTTATTTTCTGGTACTCTTACAAGCGATACTATAACGTCTCTGCATTTGAATGGATCTCTATGGGAATTGGGAGGTGGGACTAGATTTAGCTGTAAATTATGCTGGAACCGTATGGAATAAATGATTGGTAAAATGGCTAAGTCATCAAGGGTCTGAGGTATTAAACAAGCCTCAAACCATCACTGCTGCCAGATATGCAGTAGATATGGATGGATCACTTTAAGGATTGTTTCTCCTGACAAATCTTTCAATTGAACTCTGGAAAAATAAATCAGGAGAAGAAACCCTTCAAGTTATCCATCCATATCTACTGTATTTCTGGCAGCAGAGTGATGATTTAAGGCTTGTTTGATATGTCAGACCCTTGAAAAAATCATGTGTCATACTTGCAAAGTTTTATAAAAAGCATGTTGATTAGTAGCCTATTATATTATATATGTCTATACAATTCTTATACAATCTCTCAATGTTTTTTTTATAAGGAGTACCTGTATTAGGGAACTATTTAATTTTAGCATGAAATGTATATGCTAGCTCTTTACCACATATTTATTTTATTTAAGTTTTGTATATGGCATATGTGATTTTTATAAGATTTTTTACAGACCTTTTGCATATGGGATTACTTTCGTAAGCATTTAGGAATCCTGTTATTTGCAGACTGGCAGACATTTTTTTGTTGGTTTTATGAATGAAGTTCAACCATCGAGATAAATAAGAAGAACTGGAGACAGCTTCCGCTTACCGGTTCCATGGATTCCAATAGAGTACTCAAGTGACTACGTCACGCTGGTTTCGGAAGTAAATTCCCCATTCATTTAGAGCAGTGGTTCTCAACCCTGGTCCTGGTACCCCTGTGTATGCTGGTTTTCGTTCCAACCACAACTGCAATGGCAGAATTTTAACAAGCTGTTAATTTTTCTTAATTAAAATTCCCATGTTCATAATTCTTATTGCGTTATATTGCAAACAATAACAAAGAAGAGGTAACAACTGAGGTGAATAGGCTCCTAATTAGGTAATTGAACAGAAGTTCCTTCATAATTTTTTCCTTAAACTTGTTAACACAGTGCAGATTTGGCTCATTATATAATTTGCTTTGCCTTTGAATTCTTCATTATTTACCAAACGGTTAATTTTAGTGGCCATGTGTCCACAATTTCACTAATTATGAGCCTATTGATTCACCTCAGTCTTTAATTTGATCAGTTAAAACAGTTTTTACCTCTTTTTAATTGTTTAAAATACAGCACAATGTGAATATTGGACTTTTATTCTTCGTGGCATGCATAGCTATTGCTAATATAATGTGGCTTAAGAGGGTAAATAATCCCTCTAAACATTAAAAACATCTAATTAAGAAAAATTAACGGCTTGTTAAACTTCTGGTATTGCAATTTTGGGTGGGAACGAAAACCAGCATACACAGGGGTACTCCAGGACCAGGGTTGAGAACCACTGATTTAGAGCATAGACTTTAACTAAAGCTTACTTTTAAACCATTTCTACTGATTATATCTTACCATCAATTTCCCGGATTGTTCAATATCACGCCCGTTCGCAAACTGTCGTTTTTCTGGTCCAGCTTCGAGTATATTTTACGTTTCAGTATTTTCTTGTGATTATATCAGCGCTGGAACTGTTTAAAAACTCGATGTCCCATAATTCCCTACGAACGTGCAGCCTTATCTCCAGACGTTGTCATATAAAGTTAGCCAGCAGTAACACACAGCTCCGTTTTTAAACACTTTTTTTCTAACGTTAGCTAGCTAGCTTGAAGGACTAAAAGCTAGAATTGCTTTATGTGGTTAACCGTAGCGCAGTTTCTGACCTTGTCGGGCGGGCTTCTCTACTTAGCAAGCTAACGTTAGCTCATCTTCAGCTGCAGTACTCCCATCTGCCCAAGAATGTCCAGACAGACGAGATGATGATATCTTATTGGTTAAGAACCACCCGTGCGTTGCAGTACTGGACATGCAGTCCGTTAAAATGGACTACAAGTCAAACTACAATGATTAATGCATTACTTTAAAAAATAAAAATGGGAACATGCGATATATGGTCTATATCCTTGTACCACACAGGCTAATCCAGGAACGTTTTGGCTCATTCTAAATAAATATAATGTATAATAAATATATAATAAATCAGATTTCAAGAAATAGTCAATAGTCTCCGAAGCCCATTCTATTCTTCCATAGGGAATTTACTTCCGAAACCAGACTCCGCCCACGACTGACTTGAGTAGTCTATGGGAGCTGCTCATTGGGGCATGAAGCCAATTCAGTGATCAACCCGTCACGTCTCTGGCAATACCACAGAACTATATAAGAACTAGAAAGGCATCGTGGTCACATGGTTCCATTCAGCCCTATTCAGTTTGGTTCTTCCGCAATGGCACCGCCGCAAGATGGCTGCCATGGCCTGGAAATAGTATTACCGATGAGCTCTGCCATGTATCCAATGGAACGTTGTGAAAGTCAACATAGCGCAATCTAGGTATCAAAAGTTCACAATATGGTAGTCAATAGAAGCAGGCAATCACATTTTACATTTTTCCTGGGTTAACATCGGGTTGGCTACAGAAAAGTTGTCCGGCGTATTATGCTTGTTAATAACGCTAGTTAACAAGATAGTTATTAAACATTTTTTAGCAACTATTCGTGGCTCGTTTATCTGGATTTGCAGTTTTGCTCACGTTAGGCTGTGAGGGTATTTCAACAAGATAGCTGCTACGTAGCCTAGCCTAGCCATTAACTGTCTAATGTTACCATAACATTACAAGATCACCATCTAACAGTCTAACAATAACAGACATTCCAGAGAGGCCTGAAAAATAGGTGACAAGTTTCACTGTGACCATTTCCATCGCGATTTCTATTTATTTAGGCTACAGTCCCATATGGAAATTTAAAAAAAAAATTACATATGATTCTTATTTGTTGTGTCTGAATCATGTAGGTTAAATACATGTTATCCAACACACATATACAATACTTAGAAAATGCAAGTATGGTCAGACCTATAGGAGCTACACAGTTTTGAGACTTATGAGTTAGACAAGTAGGTTGTAAAAAGTAGGGATATAAGAAAAATGTTCACAATCAAGAAAAAAATCATCAGTTACTCAAACATTAAGACCAACAGGCAAATTAATCAGTAATGATATTTATTAGTGTATTCATACATAAAACACATGAAAACATAAATAATTCATGACTTGTTAATTATTACTTTAATATTCAGGGTCATTCCATGACTTGGAGTCATTCAGCCAACCATGTGTTCCATACTGTTCCAGTGTAATTTACAGCTAAATCTAGTCCCACCCACCAATTCCCATAGAGATCCATTCAACTGCAGAGATATTATAGCATCGCTTGTAGGAGTACCAGAAAATAAGATATCAAGAGTCTTTTGATATTGTTGGGTCACATAAATCAGGAAGTCATGGCATACAAAGGGTATGCGACCA
Source organism: Synaphobranchus kaupii (assembly GCA_029718625.1). NCBI lineage: Eukaryota > Metazoa > Chordata > Actinopteri > Anguilliformes > Synaphobranchidae > Synaphobranchus > Synaphobranchus kaupii. The sequence goes on along the minus strand of CM056398.1, from coordinate 10,484,477 downwards.
AATATTAAAAATGATTACTTTATTCTACATTATGTTACACTGTCCAATATTTTTTGATGCCTGAAAATGGCGGGGACTATGTACAAAAGGTTCTATAATTTCTAAACAGTTCATCCGATATGGATGAAACTATTAAAACTCAAATTAAAGCTGACAGTCTGCACTTGAACCTCATTGTCATTGCATCCATTCAAACTCAAAGCACTAGGGTACAGAACCAAACTAACAATGTGTCACTGTCCAATGAATTATGGTGCTCACTGTATACCATAATTACCTATATTTGAAAGTGCATGCCACAACTAGCAAGCCTTTTTCTTTTTCTTTTTGTCGGCCATGGTGTTGTTATAAATGTTAGGTTTAATTGTACATGTGGCCATGCTTATATATATATTTTAAACAAGTAAAAACCAGCAACGAACCTGCACACGAAAATCCCTTACAAAATTTGTGTGATTTTAGTATTAAAGTGGCCATAATCATACAAGGAAACACACTGGACATGTTAAATACAATATATAAAAACATAGGAAACACTAATGCTGTTATGCCAGAATTGTATAAGGAAGGCATGAAAATTTACCATGTTGCCCATATAAGAATCGTACTGAATTTTTTCATCTGGGGTTCCATGGCTACACCACACTATTAGCTAGCCGCGCAAGGCTGGTTCACGGAAATATTGAGCCAGGGAGCGGTCCGGATGTAATGTAATGTTACCGCTGTAGCTAGGCTATCTAGCCATACCACAGACTTACATTACGGATTAAACAAAATAAACAAGCAGATGCAATAATCATTATTTAATTATGTGAACATAATCATATCATAGACCTATTTAATATTTTATCTATGTATTTATTGTTGGTTTTCACATAACATCGAATGTTCTCACGACATCCACTCTACCACAGTGGATCTGGGGTAGGCGCTGGACTCAGGAAAGCGGGCTGTAAAGAACTTTGTTTTAATATAAGGGAAAGGTTGGTGGATCTAACATGTCATTAGCTGGTTATATTTTTCGAAATAGCCTATTTTGTCTAACCGCGTGACACAGTAAGCTATGCGGTATGCGAAGAACAGCGAGTGCTCCCCATTGTCTATAGCCCAGCTAGGCTATAGGACATTGTAGCTTTACATAACATTACATTAGGTTATTGTGGCTGCGTTTACTGTTATGTTGCTTTTATATGTCGATTTACACGTGTGCATCCTCTCATCGCTCAAAAGAAATCAACCGGATTGAGTTGCGCATCAAAACCAGATAATGCACCCCAGCTAGCAAAAATGACTCGGCCCGATTCCAGCGTGCCGGAACAAAAAGACTCGGCCCGATTTCGGCGTGCGGACTCGGCGGAGTGTCGGTCGTGAGGTAGGCTACGGCCCAAGTCCGGGCCGAGTGTCCTGGCCCGAGTCTGGGCAACTGGAATTTGCGGAATCGGCCCGGATTTGAGCCAGAAGTAATCCACAATCGGCCCAAATTTGGGCCAGATTACTATTATTTTGTTAATTTACCACTGCTCTTTACCCATCTCATCCTCTCTGCCACCCCTTCCTTCAGATGCAAATAACAGGAGAAAACGGAACACATGTACAAATGATTGCTCTTTATTTTTAAATTACCTTTAATTTACACAACAATAATGTGGTGCTTAATCAAAGTCCAATACAATGCAGCAACTACATTAATAATAATAAATTAATCAAAGGCGGGCTAGCCACATCCCTTTGTTCTCACTGATGGCCCATTACCTCCATCCCTCATAGTGCACAAAGCGATAATGGCCGAAGCCCAGGTAGGCAGGCTACCTTATCAGAATAATGCCTAGATGAGTGGCTCATTTAATTACATGGCTCCCTTTTGAAAATTGTTTTCCACTCTCCTCCTCTCTCCCCCTTCTGTGTCCCCCCCCTGCTTCTCCACCTTTTCTCCCCTGTCTGATACCGATGTATCCCACCTCCTACTCTCCCATCGCCCCACTACCTGTGCCCTCGACCCTATCCCTTCATCTCTCCTCCAGGCAATCACCCCAGATATCCTCCCGTTCGTAACCTCTCTGGTGAACTCCTCCCTGACCTCTGGCTGCTTCCCCTCATCCTTCAAGAGAGCACACATCACCCCGATCCTGAAAAAACCCACGCTGGACCCCTCCAACATCCAAAACTACAGACCAGTATCTCTTCTTCCTTTTCTTTCCAAAACTATTAAACGTGCTGTTTCTAACCAACTGTCTTCTTTCCTTACCCAGAACAACCTACTAGACCCCCACCAGTCCGGCTTCAGACCTGGCCACTCAACGGAGACCGCACTCCTCTCCGTCAGCGAGATGCTTCACGCAGCTCGGACAGCCTCCCTCTCCTCTGTGCTAATACTCCTAGACCTCTCTGCCGCCTTCGACACCGTAGATCACTCCATCCTCCTGTCGTCCCTGTCTGCAGCGGGGATCGGCGGCTCGGCCCTGGCCTGGATTGAGTCCTACCTCTCGGAGCGCTCCTCCCAGGTTGCCTGGGCTGGTAAAGTATCGGCACCCCGGCTCCTTACCACAGGAGTCCCCCAGGGCTCAGTCCTTGGTCCCCTCCTTTTCTCCACCTACACCAAATCCCTTGGCCCTGTTATCACTGCTCATGGTCTTTCTTACCACTGCTATGCTGACGATACTCAACTCTTTCTCTCCTTCTCACCCTCTGGCACTCAGGTGTCAGCCCGCATCTCCGCTTGCCTGAGAGACATCCAGAGCTGGATGGACAACTACCATCTCAAGCTCAATCCAGGCAAGACTGAGCTCATCTACATCCCTGCTCTAACCTCTCCCCCTCTCAATCTCTCCATTTCCCTAGGGGACACTCCACTGACCCCAACGCCCTGTGCCAGGAACCTCGGAGTGGTGATGGACAACAGGCTGTCCCTCTCCGAGAACATCGCAGTGGTAACCCGGGCATGCAGGTTCTTCCTGTACAACATCAGGAGAATCCGTCCCTTCCTCACCACCCACTCAACCCAGCTCCTGGTCCAAGCGATGGTGCTGTCCCGTCTAGACTACTGCAACTCTCTCCTGGCTGGCCTGCCAGCATCGGCCATTAGACCCCTTCAGCTTATCCAGAACGCAGCAGCGCGCCTGGTCTTCAACCTCCCCCGACACTCCCATGGCACCCCCCTGCTCATTGACCTCCACTGGCTACCTGTGATGGCTCGCATCAAATTCAAAACATTGGTGCTTGCCTTCCAGGCAGTCCGAGGATCAGCCCCTCCATACCTCCAAAAGCTCATCAAACCCTACACACCTACCAGATCCCTGCGTTCCGCCTCCTCAGGACGACTGGTACCCCCCCCCCCCCACTTCATACTAGCACCCGGTCTCGACGTCTCTCTGTCCTGGCCCCACGGTGGTGGAATGAGCTCCCCGTGGAGGTCAGAACAACAGAAAGTCTGACCACCTTCAAGCGCAGATTGAAGACTCACCTCTTCAAGCTGCACCTCTCTCCACCCCTCCCTACCTCCTTGTGACCTCCCTTGATTGTGGTTTTCTGAATCCTTGTTTAAGTGGTTCAAGCTACTAGTTTAATACTTAAGGTTACTTATTGGCTTACTGTTGTACACGCCAATGATTGATATTGTGTGGTCCCCCCCCCCCCAAAAAAAAATAAAAAAAAATAAATAAATCATACTGACCGCGCCTGGTGTTTGAAATCGTATTTACCTTTTAGGGTTGTTTTAACGCACTTGTTTCAAGTTGGAAAATGCACTAATGTACGTCGCTCTGGATAAGAGCGTCTGCCAAATGACTAAAATGTAAAATGTAATGTAAATGTAAAATAAATAATGAATTCTTACGTGGAATGTAACTTCGCTATACCCGATGTTAGTCGGAGTTGTAAACCGCATAGGCTAAAACCATAGCCTATTGCCGCAAATGCCTAAAATGATTTCCTTCTTGAAAAATAAAACAACTGATTATAATCAATTCAAACATTTTTATTTGGATAAATCACATAATTACAAAGGATAAACAAGCAAAGGAATTAGGTTAGGGTACAACATTTGCAATACACTACATTATTAGGCTACAAAGGAATTAGGCTACATCATTTGCAACAGACTTTTTTCAGACGCTATCTATTTTCAGAAAAAAAACAACTTTCGAAAGTCGCGCTGCAGTGGTCCAAACACAATCAGGTACCTTATCAGAATAAACCTAGATGAATGGCTCTTTTGATAAATTACTCTAGGAAAATAAAACACATTTTAATTAATTTAAATATTTTTTATTATGGGTATATAAAATAACAGTTTATATAACGTTACATGATCACTGTCTCGGGACGCTAATGCGGTCATTATGCAAACGCAGTCAATACGCTCCTGGAGGAGAGAAGTAACGATTCACACTTGGGTACCAACGCCAAATGTCGTTGAACGTGGCGGTTATAGGGGGTCTTTGAGGTTTAAAAAAATAAATAAAAATCAAGAAAAACTCATCTAACTCATAATTTTAGAATTACAACAGCGTAGGTAGGCTATTTGCAGTATAACTATTTAGGAAAAGTCAGGGCAGGACAGAAACATTCCATAAACACGGATTAAATCATTTTAAATTTAAAATCACTACACCAATTGGCATCGGCCTTGACGGTTCTAGTTTTAAAAATTAAGAAAAAAATATCTTCAAACATATAGTAGGCTAATTGCAATCTATGACATGGAGTAGACAAAACCAGAGTACACAAATGTTTGTGAGTAAATAACTAGGGATTATTAGCAGGTAAGTTATTTTACACAACATTCATAAATAAGTACATTAATTTGAAATAAATAGGCGTATACATAAATGTTGGTGGAGCAGAATGTCTAGTAGGCCTCTGTGAAACTAGGCTGATGTACCTTAGCCACCATGGAAGAATAGGATGCCCAGAGGTCCTAGTGAGAAAAGAGTGGAATAAGAGAATAAGAATTAATTTAGCAGAAAAGCCATTATCCTATTGTCATTATCACAAAATAATAAACTAATAATAATAATACTAATAAATTATAAACTAGGTTGAACCAAAAGAGAAAGCAAATACTAACAGGGGTGTCAATATTAACATGATAATTCTGGTGATTGACTTCAAAAGCAAGGCAATGGTGCACAGTGTGTGTTGCATTTTCTGCCTCTCTTCTTACTGTGCAGACGTTGTGGAGGTAGCAGTCTACCCTGAAAGACAGTTTTATTTAAATTAACCTTACATGTAAAATAACAACAAAAAGAACATCCCAAATATTTGTTCAGCATATGAACAGATAGCCTAGTTATAGGCTACATGCAATGAAAATGAAAGGATTGAAACGAGCTAGTTAAAACTATTGTTGCTTAAACAGCATGTAGTGTTGTTTAACTGCTAATACATTAATGCACACTAACATGGAAGACAGTCAAATTGTTAGACTAAAAATATGGAAGCATATCCGCGCCAAAATTCAAATCGCCGATTGCATTTCGTTTACATTCGATGTGCGCAAACAACATGGCATAATTCAAATGCAAATGCAAAAGGTCACTTTGCATTTTCATTTTCAAGTTAATGTACGCACTTTATCTGACAATTTGAAAATGTTAATGCAAATCCATTATACATTTCATTTTTATCGCTCTCTACGACACAACCCTGCCATAATTTAAATGAAAATGAAAAACCGCATTTGAATTAGCAATTTCTTATTGTAATCGCATGATCCATGACAAAAAGGAAATGATAATTCAATTCGCCATTTAACATTACATGTTCATGCTTTTGCGTATGGAGGATTATTCAACCCAAAATTAAAATTAAAGTTAAAACGAAAATGAAAATGGAAAATGAAAATGGAGGATTATTCAGCCCAAAATTAAAATTAAAATCTTTTCATTTTCGTTTTCATTTTCATTTTCGTTTTCATTTTCGAGCTGTACTATATGTAAATGAGGGGGTATGGTCAAGCAAGCAGGGTGGGCCTCATACAGGTTTAGTGCAGTAGCACTTAATGAACACTAGGGGGAGCATAGCATAGGGATGGGGTTCGTTTGAAGTAGGCTAGCTAGATCTATCGGAGCCAGGTTAAAATAAACGGTCCAGTGACTCATGGCACACACATGAAGTGTGTAATACAGTAAACACAATTAACGGTAGATGGGTAACAAACACTTATGAGAGCTATTTTAGGATAATAATAAACAGCTAGCAAGCTCAATTTAAGATTTAACCCTGGATTTTTTGTATGACGAAGCCGACTCACTTTCAAATAGCCTACATTAACATTTCTCATTTTGCATAACATATAGAATAGAATCTGGCTGTCGATAGACTTTTTGAAGCAATGCCTTAATGTTCGCTTAAAGTACCGGAGCCAGGTTAAAAGTTTAAACGATCCAGTGACTCATTTGCGGTCTTTTCATTTATTTAAAGAGAGGATTTAATTTATTTCCAGCAGTACAACACAACCATCCAATCCAACGTTTAACCTGCCACAATGTAGCCTATCGTAGGCTACTACCAGGTTTGCAGAGGTGGAAATTCCAGGGGTCAGAAAGTAAAAGTCCTGCCGTGTTTCTTCCACCCATGAACTCACGATTTCACTAATTAGCCTAGTTAGCTCCTACCTCTTGGCTGAAGAATTGTGATAATTAGCAAATCCAGGTGATTGGAACAAATGATTGGGGAGGACTTTCACTTTCTGAACCTGGATTTTCCACCTCGCAGGTTTAACCTATAGCCTACACAGCGTAGCGCTGGCTAGCTAGCTCCGTTTCTTTCATAAAACAAGAATACTTTATAACACTGCTCAGATTCTTCATCATTTCATCCATTAAAACTTGAGAGCATAGTATCAAGCATAGACTGTTACCCATCCCTATGCTATGCTCCCCCTAGTGTTCATTAAGTGCTACTGCACTAAACCTGTGAGGCCCACCCTGCTTGCTTGACCATACCCCCTCATTTACATATAGTACAGCTCGAAAATGAAAATGAAAACGATAATGAAAATGAAAACGAAAATGATAATGAAAATGAAAACGAAAATGAAAAGATTTAAATTTTAATTTTGGGCTGAATAATCCTCCATTTTCATTTTCCATTTTCATTTTCATTTTCATTTTGGGTTGAATAATCCTCCATATTTGCGGCACAAGAGTGACATAATTCAAATGCAATGGCATTACATCCGTTTGCATTTTCATTTCCGCAAAAACCCTGCCAAAAATCCACACTGAAAATGCAAACTGTCAAAGCTGCCCATCAAGGCGGGGCCTCGAAGAAAGGGGCGTTACAGGGGACTGTTCGGTTCAAACCAATGAACATATGATTCAATAGTTGTCTGTGATTTCGGTTGTCAGGCAGTTACTAGGCTAGATAGCAACATTTCCTAGTCCTGTGTTTGGGGGGATTATAGGCGAAATGATCGGAATTAAAAAGGAAACGAGGTAGCCTAAAAGTTACAACTAGCCATAGCCAGCCCAATGTTAACTAAATTAATTTCACAATTTAGCCTGCTTTCGTTAATCTGGTGTGGAAACTAGCCGATAGCCTAATGTTACGGGTTTCCGTGGCCAAAACCAGCCGGCTATTCATGGCAGGCTATGCCTGAAAAAATGTGCTACCCTTTTCACCGTGGGCATTTCCATCACGATTTCTATTAATTATTGTTTTCTTTTAGATAGCCTTACCCTTAGGCTATGTGCAGAGCAAAGGTAACGTAGTCCACAGAAAGCCTGAGACAGCAATCTGTAACGTTACGTGACACAGCTTGAGCCTGCTACAGCCTAGCTACCAAAAACGGTGGATTTTGTATGGTGTAGCGTATGGAATCTAGGCTAATTAAATAAAAATATAAAATTGTGTAATTAGGCCTATTCCGCATAGGCTATGTTGTGTAGTATGGACTGTCATTCATGTCTTTACCCAGCAGATGGCAATAAAAGACTGAATGACAGCTTCTTTTTTTATTTGGTGAAAAAACCACGTTCGTATATAGTTCTGTGGTGAAAACACTGGGGAAACGACCCCGGCGGGCACAACCAAAGATTTTAGATATATGACACAACCGATTTTGATCTCCCTACTCACAAAGCCCGGCATCAACCTTGGGAATTTTACCTGTAGCCTCGGCTATTGTAATAATCTATATTTAGCCTAGTCATGAAGCAACATAGCCTACAGATGATTAAATATTTGTTTTTAATTATATTTTAATTGCATTATAACGTTACACCATAGGCTATCCTACAACACAATTCACCGTCTTTGGTAGGCTATTCGCACAGTCTCTGGAGCTTTCCAGATCTCAATGCTTTAAGATGAGGCGGTTAGCCTCTATGACACTGATTTTCCTGTTGTAGCCTAGTTTACACAAAACATTTTAATTTGTTCAATTTAAATAGGCTCTTGATTATTGAGAGAACGTAAAAATTTGTCTTTTTAGAGGGTGAGCGAATACAGTGAGTTCCGACAGTAGCCTAGCCTATCCACACAGCTGTAAAAAAATTAAATAATCCGTCAGTATATTGGCACAGTGCCATTATGCTCAGTCTTTTAAGAACATCGGCTACAGAATCATTTTCATTTAAATAGGCCTACCACTCAGACACAATTAGAGACATAAGCACTTATTTTATTGATAGCCTGCTTATTTTATTTTAGTGACATGGAATATAGGCTAAGCAACAGCCCAATGTTGCCGGTTTATCACACAGCCCTGTCTAAGGCAACCCGGTGAACGGAAATCTATTGCCCCGGCCTTAGGCTACGCAAGTCCTCCCTGCTATTAAGGTTAAGTTAGTAGGAACAACGGGCTGGCTAGGATCATCGTAACATTTAGGCTACCTCGTTTATAGTTTATAGCATTTAGCCTATAATCCCCAAACACAGAGAACAAGGAAATGTCGCTATCTAGCCTGGTAACTGCCTGACGACCGAAATCACAGACAACCATTATGTTCAGTGGTTTGAACAGTCCCCTGTAACGCCCCTTTCTTCGAGGCCCCGCCTTGATGGGCAGCTTTGACAGTTTGCATTTTCAGTGTGGATTTTTGGCAGGGTTTTTTCGGAAATGAAAATGCAAACGGATGTAATGGCATTGCATTTGAATTATGTCACTCTTGTGCCGCAAAAGCATGAACATGTAATGTTAAATGGCGAATTGAATTATCATTTTCTTTTTGTCATGGATCGTGCGATTACAATAAGAAATTGCTAATTCAAATGCGGTTTTTCATTTTCATTTAAATTATGGCAGGGTTGTGTCGTAGAGAGCGATAAAAATGAAATGTATAATGGATTTGCATTAACATTTTCAAATTGTCAGATAAAGTGCGTACATTAACCTTTTGCATTTTCATTTGAATTATGTCATGTTGTTTGCGCACATCGAATGTAAACGAAATGCAATCGGCGATTTGCATTTTCATTTGAATTTTGGCGCGGATATGCTTCCATATAAAAAGACATCGATCAACAACCTTAATGTGGTAAAGTGAGTTATTACACGTTACGGCCAGTAGGTGTCAGTAGGGCAAAATAAGACATCCCTATACCAAGGCAAAGGCGAAGGGAGGTGTTGATAGTTGTCCGTTCTAAATTACTAACATTATAAAAATTATTCTTGTTCTCTCATGCGCAAATCGCCGATTGCATTTCGTTTACATTCCACCACCAATGAAAGCATTCGATTCCAAGTGTATTTTGATTAGTAGCTAGTTCTTGTCCCAACATTAACACAGAGAGATGTAGCAATCAAAGGAGGTGCGGTACAATTGTAAGAACGAAAAAATAACTGCATATACCGTTAATATCTGCAATATGTTCCAGGACAAAACACTGTTGGTTCAAAAAAGCACAGGCTACCCTACCCGCATTGATGTTTACACCAGCAACCAATTCAAATTTTTTAGTTTATTGCCAAAAATAGTAGGCTACATAGGCTTATACATTCAGAAGCTACATTTTGCGGTATTTTGAATTTACGGACGCAGTAGGCTACGCGTGGTCCTGAGCAGGTGTACATTTTGTTCGTACATATGAACGTACAATGTCTATTAGATCACCTAAGGAGCCGCTAAATCAGATCTAAGCATCTGGTAAGATCTCTTTTAGCTCTTTTTTTAGCGTCTACAACATAGGCCTAGACATGCCATAGGCTATAACACATTTTATTTAACCATTTTCATACGTTATTCATTTGTAAGTTCAAAGAGAAACGATTTCCACAGGGGACGAGGGGGACGCCCCAATATCTGAGAGAGCCCTATCTGTCTCCCCCAATGTTACATCGACACAAATGCAGAAACGCGCCTGTATTATTGCCCATGTATGAGGTTGTATATGGTAATCAGTGGGCAGGGCAACAATGTTACTGCATTTAGCTACATTATAGAGCTCCGTAGTCCCCGCCCGCTTTGGTGATGAACGTCTGGTGCAACTTTTCAGAAAAGATATAATGGGAGTCAATGGACTGAAAATGTATTTTTTCTATATTCAGGCAGATAGATGTACAAAACACCCAAGAGAGGGGTTGTCACATTTTAAAATAATTAATAAAATTGGGTCATTTGAAATTATGTCCAACAAATAAACAACAAACACTGCTGGCTCAAGATAGCAATACGCCAAAGATTATCCTGGCCACACCTCATCTTAAAGGAATAGTTTGGAATTTTGGACATAATGTCTCAATTACGACTTACCCATGATGTAGTTGATTGATGGAAACCATTTTCAGCTAATTCCATGCTGTCCCTTCTTTTGGACATACACACGTTGCTAATGCTAGCGCAACTCTATGGCAACGAATACGACGACAGTCTATCGGGGTTATTTTGAGTGTTTATACCATCATTTTTGAAGTCAAACTATCGTTGAATCCTTTACTTTGTGCTGACCTAATATTCTCTGTGGAAGTACGGCGGCAGAGCGAACGTGGCCATTGCAACTTGTTACTCTTCTTTGCTGTTGTAGTCGACCAGTGCCAGCACTACAGTCGTAGGTAACGTAAAGTATCGCTCCCCCGATAGACTGTCGTCGTATTTTATTTGCTTTGGGTGTATTGTGGAGTGTTTAAGTGCGTTTGGTAGTGGATGCTACCGGTTGCCATAGAGTTGCGCTAGCATTAGCAATGTGTGTATCTCCAAAAGAAGGGACAGCATGGAATTAGCTGAAAATGGTTTCCATCAATCAACTACATCATGGGTAATCGTAATTGAGACATTATGTCCAAAATTCCGAACTATCCTTTTAAGACCAACCTGCCCAGTTCACTTGCTATGGGCGTGAGTTCACTTGGTAGTTAAACAACGTTAGCGCTGGGCGCTATAATGACCCCTGCGCCGGGTGTAAGATAGCAAAGACACTTGCGATTGGGTTAGCGCCGGGTGTAAGATTGGGCCCAATGTGTTTATCATAAAACTGTGATTTAGCATATCAAACTGATATGTACAATTTTTAAAGTGGCTGAAAATCCTAAAATGTTCAGGATGTGATACATGAGTGTATGAGTGTATTGTATTTAATTATGGCACAAATCACCCAACATATGTAATGCCCTGAGGTCGATATGATAATAGCAAGACAAGTATACTGTACCATTTATTTTGCACTCTGGTCTTCCTCACTTTCCATTGGAAGTAGCCATAGATACTCCTAGCCAAAGGAGATAGCCAAGGTCATCCTCCATCCACATTTCAGATCCTACCTTAACCTGGATGGTTCTTTTATTCAAAAAGTCCTTTACCCAGTTAAAAACCTTACCTCCAATTCCCATTGCATGTAACTTTATCAGAAGCCCCTCCTTCCATAACATATCATATGCTTTTTCTACATCAAAGAAAACTGCTGCTACTGTTTCTTTATTAATTTGCGCTTTCCTTATTTCATCTTCTAGACATACTATTGGATCCAAAGTACCCCTCCCTTTCCTAAATCCACTTTGACACCCTGAAATTATATTCTCTTTCTCTAGAGAATACATCAATCTTTCATTTACCATTCGTTCCATCAGTTTGCATATGTTAGAAGTTAATGCAATTGGTCTATAGTTTGTAGGTTTGCTTGCATCTTTCCCTGGCTTCCTTATAGGAACAATGACTGCCTCCTTCCAACTCTCAGGTATTCTACCTTCATCCCACACCTTGTTATACAGCAATAACAATTGGTTCAGACCTTCTGCACTTAAGTTCTTTATCATCACATAACATATTTCATCCTTCCCTGGTGCAGTCATACCAGCTTTAGCCAGCGCCCTTTTTAACTCCCCCAAAGTAAATGGCACACTCTGTTCATCTCCAGTATTTTCCTTTCTCCTTAAAACCTCCATGTTTTCAGATTTTGTTTTCTCCCTGCCCCTTCTTCCCTCCTCTGACAAATTATTTGAACTGTGTATCCTAACAAACGTGTTGGCCAATAACTCAGCTTTTTCTTTATTAGTTACTGCTACTTCATTTCCATCTGTTAACACTGGATAACTCCACTCCCTTCTGTCCCCTCCCATTTTTCTGATCATCCCCCACACCTCTCCTACTGGGGTTGTGTTCCCAATCGAAGCGCAAAACTTTCTCCAGTATGTCCTTTTTGCCTGCCTTATTGTCCTCCTTACCACCGCCTGAGCTTTTTTGTACTCTATCATATGTTGAAAGTTATGGGTTCTTTTCAATAGTTGAAACAACTTATTTCTGTTTCTCACAGCTTCTTTACAGTTCTCATAGCTTCTTTACAGTTCTCATCCCACCATGGTACTGCCTTCCTCTTTATTCTGCCTTTACTCTTAGGGACGGATCTCATTGCAGCTACTCTAATACCTTTTCCTATTTAATTATCCAGAATTTCTATGGTCATATCAGCATTAATCTGGCTCAGACACTCTTCACTTACTTCCTTAAACTTCTTCCAGTCAGCTTTCCCAAACACCCATTTTCCTCCCCTGTCTATTTCAGTCACTGTTGCATTAATGTTTATCGTACTTAAAACTGGATAATGGTCACTACCTATAGTTCCCTCTTGGTACACTTTCCAATCGCATATGTGAGCAATGCTATTTGATACCAATGTAAGATCCAGCGTTGACTCCCTTCCTGTGTTCCTGTCTATTCTTGTTTTATTTCCATCATTTAAGCAAACTAAATTTCTCTCATCTAACAGGTCTTCTATTTCCTGGCCATTAACATCTGTTTTCTCACTCCCCCATAATGTGTTATGTGCATTGAAGTCCCCACACCACACAATACTTGCTCTATTTTGCCCTTCTATTTCTTCAAGCTTGCTTAATTCTATTTTCTTGCAAGGGTTATAATAATTCACTACCACTAATTCCTTCCTTCCCACCCATACTTGCACTACCACATACTCCAGTTCCTTTCCAATACCCAGTACTCTATAAGGAGTCCCTTGTTTAATAAATGTGACACAGCCCCCTCCTCCCCCCTCTTTCCTATCTCGCCTAACTGCCTCATACTACATAACAAAGTCTAAGTGGGGTTTCAGCCATGATTCCTGAACACACAAAATGTCCGGTTTCTCCCTCCGACTGTCTATAAATTTCTTAAAATCCTGCCCATTAGCAATAAGGCTTCTTGCATTCCATTGTAGGATTAACATTATTAATAATATCATCCCACATTCGTTGTCTCTTGACTTGACTGTGCCTTGACTTCATCATTTACTTCTTCCCATTTTAAACCAATCATACCCAAATGGTGTTCTGCAGCTATCACAATTACCCGAATCCTTTCAGTTTTAGATTTAATCTCATGTGTTGCATTAGTACTCCAGCTAGAAAGGTCACCAATTTCTTCTTCTCTATCCATGCTTTCTTCTTATCTTGCTGTTCTTTTTCTGCCACTTGTTCTTTGTTATATCCTCCCTCCTTATTCTGTTTTTCCTGTCCTGCCAACTTAACTGCCTCAGCATATGATACTTTTTCCTTCACCTTTATCTGTTGTACTTCCACCTCTTTTTTCATCATTTTACATCCCCAATAAGCTACGCTGTGATCACCTCCACAATTACAGCACTTTGGTCTCACTCCCTCTCCACATTTCCCATATTCATGCTCCCCACTACACCGAGCGCATCTTCTCTTTTCTTTACACACTTTGGCCACATGCCCAAATTTCTGACAGTTAAAACATCTCATAGGTTTTGGTATGTAATTTCCTTACACTATATTTTATAAATCCAAAATATACCTCCTTTGGAAGCACCTTTTCCTCAAACTCTATCAATATGGTTTCAGTCTCCTTTTTCTCTATTCCCCTTGTCATTCTTTTCACATTTTTCACATTACTATTCCTCCCCTTCAAGTTCTCCTTTAATTCCCCCATATTAACACCGAGGGGAACCCCAGAGATCACCCCCTTACTACCATTGAACCTCTGTTCTCCAACTCTTACAACCCTGGACACTTTGATTTTCCCAACTTCCCTCCTAATGATTTTTGTTAATTTAAGCGGATCTAACTTCTTTACTCCCCCTTCCCCCTCGAATCTTACCACTACATTTATCAATCCTGTCTTCGGGACTTTCTCCTCACCTTCTCTTCCCTCGCTTTCCGATCACCTGCGCTAGATGTATTTTTCTTTCTTTTGTGACTTTTCGCCTTCTTGGCTTTACTACACTCCGCCTCTTCCCACTCACTCTCCCTCCTCTCATCTTCCCCACTTAACTCATGCTGTTGTTATTATCATCCGTCTCCCTCCCTGCCATCCTGTCAGAGTGTGTAAAGAACAGCGTAAGAATACCATTCCGGACCTATACAGGCCGTCGGTCGATATTCTCACAAACTGCTCCCTACAATACCCAATTTAACAAGTCCCGATGTCCGCAAATCCTAAGTCAAACGTCGTTTTATTCCTAAAATAAAGTCAATCAATCCACAAACAAACAAAATGCTCAAAATGGAGTTCTTCAGCCTCCCCTCCTGGCTATATACGCTCTATGCGCTTAACTCAAACTATGCCAAAGCTGATGACGTATTTACGTAATGGTGTGTTCCGCATTTGCACTTCAGGGCCGAACTTTTTTTGTTGCTGTGTTTTTCCTTTTGTGTGTTTGTGTTTTGCACGTCAGGGCTGCAAGTTTGTGTTTTGCACTTCAGGGCTGCACGTTTTTGTTTTTGTTTTTGTGTTTTCGTTTTGTTTTTGTGTTTTGCACTTCAGGGCTGAAAGTTTTTATTGTTGTGTTTTTCTTTTTGTGTGTTTGTGTTTTGCACTTCAGGGCTGCAAGTTTTTGTTTTTGTGTTTTCGTTTTGTTTTTGTGTTTTGCACTTCAGGGTCGAACGTTTTTGTTTGTATGTTGCATTTGCACCTCAGGACCACAGGGTTTTGTTTTTGTATGCTGTATTTGCACTTCAGGGCCGCAAGTTTTTGTTTTTCCGTCTCAAGTTTTTGTTTTTGCGTTTCCTTTTTGTTTTTACGTTTTGCACTTCAGAGCCACCGTACGAAACGCCTCAAACCAGAATCGGCCCAAGTGTGGCTAGCCACAGGCAACTCTGCCGAAGGTTGGCCGGAATCGGCCCGGATAACTGTCGCCGTAGCCTACACTCAGCCGACAGTGCCGACACTCAGCCGGAATCGGCACAGGTCCGTAGGCTAGCTGGGACTTTTAACCGCGCATAAAGAGTAAGTGTCTTTGTTTACAGACACCCGTGGATGAGTTTTGCTAGTAGGCTTAGAGCCCACATAAACTTGTACACTTTTCCTTAATGTGACCTTGTCAGGGTTTGTCTTGTGAATGTGAGTCTTACTGTGTTTTCACGTTCAGCCTGCACCTTGATGTGGTGATGGGCTTTAAACTGAGACAGGCTGCTGAACTTTGCTGTATCCTATAACAAACTCCTAACGTCTCTACGTTTTTTTCCCCTTATCATCAACGTTGGAGACGGTGATTAAACTTGAATGAATGAAACGCAGCATGTCGAAGAATAAAATGTTTCCCTTATTCATGATTCATAATTTTGAATGGTGTACTTGATTATTTAGTCATTACAAATGAAAAAAAAATAGCAATTTCACCTTATACCTACTGCATGACTTATGCAAACAATGAACCCTTCAATAAAACAGTTTTATAATTCATTGAAACTTTTTATTAATGTTTCCCCAAAATGTACATATTAGACAGCTACATCCAGCGTGGGGAGAAATACGCAAGGAAGGCCATGGATTGGCAGCTCACAGCATTATCTCCTCCTCAGAAACAGAAATAAAGGCAGAGGTTACAAGGTGCCTGCGCACACATAGCAAAGACTTGAACAGAACCCCAGTGAATTCAGAAATTTCGACTTTGAGCAGCAGCCCCCAAAACTGACACAGTACTTACCAACAGCTGGGTATACAGGTTTAGGTGGATGAGTGGTAGCAATTGTTCTTGACATAACTGAAAGAGAGACAGAGAAAGGAATAGAAAATAGAAATAAGATGGTTAGAACCATTAGAGGACAGGAGAATAGCATGATTAGAATTGTGTTCATGCAGGATTGATTCACACAATAGCGCAATAGTGTAAGGGGACGTGACGTGTGAGGTGGGAGGAGCCAAACGCAGCAAGGGGATTCTTTAAGCCCTAAGGCCAGTAAGGTGGGAAACCCCGCAGTTAAGGGAGGAGACAAGACAAGACCACACGTACCAAAACTACAAACCGGCTCACTGTCACACACTAAAGAGTAGAAGCGCAAACGCCAATTTTCAGCAAGAAAACCAAATAAGGCAAATGGAACAGAGCACAAGGTTCCCATACTTCTACGAGCAAAGTGACAGAAGAAAGAGCCAGAAACAACAAACGCCCTGTCTCGGCAACGAGACGCATAAGAACAGGCGAGTAGCATAAAAGGTACACATAAAACACACACAACCAACAAACACTGAAAACGAATAGGAATTAGAATACCAAGAGGCGAAAGGAACGGGGATCTAAAGTTCCAAGGCTACTATCGAGGGCTCGCAGTCAAACGCAAACATGTCCATAGCATCGTCCAAGCTCCATATAAGGAGGGACACACCCGGGGAGCGAGCAGAACTACAGTTCCAAACAAAATCGTCCCGCAGGTGAAAAGGACGAACAGGACAGCTGCACCGGACATCACCGGCTAAAAGACTAACACGAGTTAAATAGAAAATAAATGCCGTGCCTCTTGATAAAGAGGAATGTAATGAGGCGAAGGAACAGATAACTAGAAAGTAACATATCCTAATAGATTCACCTGAGTGAATAAATAGCGTGTTTTGAATTCCTAGTTCAGAGTGCAATCAGACCAGCGTTGTCAATCTACCGTCGGATAGGCTAAAGTATCGTGTTTTTCATTTGGTTCAGCTGTGCGTTAGTTGATTGAACTGTTTGTAGTGTAGTCACTGTTTAGTTAATGTAAATTGCAGCATTACCGGTCACTTGTTTACTTGTTTTGTGTTTCTAGGTCAGCTGCTAGTCTTTTGTGTTGCTAATCGGAAATAGATTCACCTGACTGAATAAATAGCGTGTTTTGAATTCCTAGTTCAGAGTGCAATCAGTCCAGCGTTGTCAATCTACCGTCGGATTGGCTAAAGTATCGTGTTTTTCATTTGGTTCAGCTGTGCGTTAGTTGATTGAACTGTTTGTAGTGTAGTCACTGTTTAGTTAAT
This sequence comes from Synaphobranchus kaupii, assembly GCA_029718625.1. NCBI lineage: Eukaryota > Metazoa > Chordata > Actinopteri > Anguilliformes > Synaphobranchidae > Synaphobranchus > Synaphobranchus kaupii. The sequence continues at coordinate 10,466,865 of CM056398.1, read as the reverse complement.
GTAAATTGCAGCATTACCGGTCACTTGTTTACTTGTTTTGTGTTTCTAGGTCAGCTGCTAGTCTTTTGTGTTGCTAATCGGAAATAGATTCACCTGACTGAATAAATAGCGTGTTTTGAATTTTGTTTGTAGTGTAGTCACTGTTTAGTTTATCAATGTCAATGTGTTATCTATTTTAGTAACAGAAGTAGTTGTTTTAGTAGATTTTGACTACTTTGAGCAAGAATTTGTAAAATGTAGTCATAAAATGATTTATCATGAGCTATGATAGATTACATTGATAATTAATTGATTTAACATCAGTTACGTTGATTTCCATTGTTAACATTAACATCGTTTCAACGTTATTTCAAGATGTTGATTCGACGTAAACTCGATGAGCACCTGGACACAGAATCAACATCAGAGATCAACATTGAATCAATGCTTCATCTGATATTAATTCAATGTTGATTCAATGTTTCCTTGCTTTTGGGGATTAACCCACATGTTAAGATACAGTACGAAATATAGCTATCATTCTTATAAGTGAGTAGGCCTACCATATACAAGTTATTTGTCATTCTTAAATTTAGTAGCAATTCATTGTCATGATGTCACACTATGACAATATCATAGCAATTGGATGGCAGTGATAATCAGTAATCACCAATGTTATTGCCCAGCCCTATAAACCAACGAGACCAGTGACAGGCAACTCAAAAGGGTACAGTCCTATAGTACAATAATAAGTGTATACTCATGAATAGTCATCTTTGTCAGGCTACATATTGTCATTGACAATGTAGCCTACTGTAATTTTCTGCCTTTACGGGTTTTCCCTGCCCAATTCTGGCAGTTTCTCCAATCCTGGATTTGGCTTTTAACAGAACAGGGTTTTTTTAATGAACTAAGTCAGCTTTTCAAAATTTATGTGATTATTTTAAAATTAAATTTGTAGCCATGACATTGTTCACCCAACGCCCTCTGCTCTTCCTCACCCCTGTCCCTTATCTTCCCTACAAACACCACACCACCACCCACCCCCCCACGCTGGATGTAGCTGTCTAGTATGTACATTTTGGGGAAACAGTAATAAAAAGTTTCAATTAATTATAAAGCTTGTTTTTTTATTGAAGGGTTCATTGTTTGCATAAGTCATACAGTGGTATAAGGAGAAATTGCTATTTTTTTTCATTTGTAAAGACTAAATAATCAAATGTACACCATTCAAAATTATGAATCATGAATAAGGCCAGGGAAACATTTTTATTCTTCGATATGCTGCATTTCATTCACAGCAAGTTTAATCACCGTTTCCAACGTTGTCCTGGATACAGGGTCGGCGCCAGAACGAATCAAACGGGTGGGCATTTGGTTTTGGCGGGGGGGCAAATCCGAGACCAAACTTACAAACTCATTATACATACAGTACATTTTGCAGAGGGGAAACATAGCACTGTTACACGAATACAGAATAGAATATAGCAAAATAGAATAGAACCAGAATAACACTCGGAGAGATGTAGCGACCTCGCCATATGTAGTAGTAGCTACAGTATGCTTGGGGCTTGACCTTCCGCTGTGAAGTCGAGCGTTCACCAATTTGAAATAAAGTGAGCCGTTTCGACAGTTACACAAACGATACACCGCAAGATACAGGAGCGAAAACAATACCCCGGTGTAATAGAATAGAATAGAATCATACTGAATACACCGAACACGAGTGATATGTAGCTATAGCTAGCCTATACACATTACCATACAACATAACTCTCAATTTTTTTTTAGACCGTCAATGCGTGAGATTTGTCACATTTCTAAAATTCCAATATCTAGCTACATAAAATTGGCCATGGTCGCAAATAAGTATGTTTTTAGACCGTAACGTAAATAAGCAAAACTGTACCAAGGCTGGCGCATAAAACTATCAATCAACAGCTCGACTCACCATTAGAAGAGGATGCGACAAGTTTGAAACCTACATCGACAAACTTTTTTCAGTAGCCTACATCGACAAACTTTTATTTGCTCACTAAATTTAACTATAAACTTTGCCCCTAGTGTTTGAGACGTATCCGTCACAATTAGCCTACAGTATTCGCGTGTGTCTGAAATGATAAACTACAGCTTTAAAAAACCCCGTAAATTTTGACGCAGTATTTTAAAAAAAGGTAACTTAGCCGGCCGCTTGCGAAAACCTCAGCTTCTCCAGTTGCACAGCAGTAGGCCCTACAATAAATTAGGAGGGTGCTATGAATAGCCCAAAGCACTTACGACCGTCCTCTCGCCACGGCCAGACTATAAAATGCACCGTTTATACACGCTAAGAAAATCATGTTCACGTATAGAAACAATATTTTTTAAAACGTTGTACAAATGAGCATTCGCCGTTTTTCCTTGCTTACTGTAGGCTACTATATAGCTACAGTAGTAGGCTACCTGATGCACTTTTGGTTTAGAAGACACCTCATTTTTTTAATCCAAAATCTCTCGTATAAATATGTTTAGGAAACCAAGTACTTACCAGTATATTCAGCTACAGCTGTTTTATGATTAACCCTGAAGAGTTTATCTTGTTGCATTTTCGCCAAAGCCCCGTACAGTCGACATTTCCACAGCGACCATCCGTCGCACTTAGGGCTGAAATAGGCTAAGTTGTTGTTGCTGATTAAATACACGCGCTTAAAAAAAAACTTATTTAAATACATTAGGCGACGTATGTTATGGTTATTATATATACTGTATGTAACTATTCTGAAATAAATGTATTCTGTTGCAAATTTCTGAATGATAGCTACAGCTTCTTCAATTCGAACTTTAAACCATGGATGTGCAAGGAATATATTTTGAGATATTGACATTTAAATAAACCTAGTAGAAACCAGGTGCATATTGCCTCTGGAGGGCCAAAATAATAAAGTTAATCGTAACCGTCCGATCATTTACTAGAAATAGGCCGACTGTAGTTATTGTTTGTTCAAAGTTGAACTGAAAGTTTGCCAACCTGCGTGATTAGCCCGCCGTTTTCGCAAACAGCGAAGGAGGAGTCAATTATTGAAACCTCAAAGATGATAGGCTCTGAGGCAATTCAATCATAGTAGTACTGGAGGTGATTGTATTTTGTGTAAACAGTTTTAGAATATCAAATTAAAAATTATATAAAAAATAAAATTAAAAACATTAAAACAAAGTACATCTGAATTAGTCTACTGGTTTATTGAAATTTAATTATTTCCCCACATGGATAAAGGACTAGAATATAGCCAATCATTAGACAGTTCTGGGGGGGGGGGGGGGGGGCACCAGCAGTCTGGTGGGCGCACTGTAAAAAATTTCACTGTAAAATTACAGCAATCTACTGGCAGCAGGGTAGCCAGCCGAATACTGTAAATTTACAGTAACGTTACTGTAAAATACATTTACAGAATATTACTGTAATAGACAAATACAGCAACTTACTGTAAATATTTCAAATTACAGTAATCTACTGGCAGCAGGGTAGCCAGCCGAATACTGTAATTTTACAGTAACGTTACTGTAAATTACATTACAGAATATTACTGTAATAGTCAAATACACCAACTTACTGTAAATATTTCAATTTACAGTAAATTACTGGCAGCAGGGTTGCCAGCAGAATACTGTAATTTTACAATATTACACAGATATACAGATAATTACATTACATTTATTTAGCAGACGCTTTTATCCAAAGCGACGTACAGTAAGTGCGTACAGAGACATCATCATCATTACAGAACAGACAAGGCAAAGCACATCCTTTGCATAATGTAGCAGCTATCCCTAGCAATGAACATTGACTGTAGTTCACAGTAAGCTGTGGGCAAATCAGCAACACCACACTTCCATTCCAAATACTATTATAAACTATATTATTATAAACCATTCCAAATACTATTATAAACTATGCTATTATAAACCATTCCAAATACTATTATAAACTATATTATTAAAAACCATTCCAAATACTATTATAAACTATGCTATTATAAACCATTCCAAATACTATTATAAACTATATTATTATAAACCATTCCAAATACTATTATAAACTATGCTATTATAAACCATTCCAAATACTATTATAAACTATACTATTATAAACCATTCCAAATACTATTATAAACTATAATAAACAAACAGGAAAACACAGGGAACAGGGAACTGATATTCCTAGGTGAGGATATCAGTCAAGGTGGAGTCTGAAGAGGTGTGTCTTCAGGCCTCGACGGAATGCAGGCAGGGTTGGAGTAGAACGTAGGGGAATGGGAAGTTCATTCCACCACTGAGGTGCTAATGTGGAAAAACTCCGCAGTCGGGACAAGCGAGAGCCTTTGACACGGAGGGGGGGAAGTGCCAGTCGCCCTGCTGTAGAAGAGCGAAGTGGTCGAGCAGGAACATAGTTCTGGATTACGTCCTGCAGGTAGGCGGGGCCTGTCCTATTTGCTGCAGTGTAGGCCAGGGTCAGAACTTTGAACCTGATCCTGGCTGCAACTGGCAGCCAGTGGAGAGACCTCAGCAGGGGGGTTACGTGGGAAAATTTCGGGAGGTTGAACACAAGCCGGGCAGCTGCATTCTGGATGAGTTGAAGAGGCAGAATGGCGCAGGCCGGTAGGCTTGCGAGCAGGGAGTTGCAGTAGTCCAGGCGTGAGGTGACCATGGTCTGGACAAGAAGCTGGGTGGAGTAGGTGGTCAGGTACGGTCGAATCCTCCTGATGTTGTACAGGAGGAACCTGCAGGACCGTGCCGTCGCCCTGATGTGCTCTTTGAAGTCCAGCCGGTCGTGCAGGACCACCCCCAGGTTCCTTGCAGAGCGGGAGGCAGCCACCACGGTCCCATCAACGGTGATGGAGAGGTCATGTAGTGGGGAGGTCTTGTACGGCATGAAGAGGAGCTCTGTCTTGTCAAGGTTGAGCTTCAGGTGATGGGTAGCCATCCACTCAGAGATGTCAGTCAGACAAGCAGATATCCTCTCCTTAACCTGTGGGGTAGAGGGAGGGAAAGAGAGGAAGAGTTGAGTATCGTCAGCATAGCTATGGTATGAGAAGCCATGTGAATGGATTACTGAGCCAAGAGACTTAGTATACATAGAGAACAGCAGAGGACCCAGTACAGATCCCTGCGGGACTCCTGTAGACAGGGGACGGGGAGCAGAGACGGAACCCTTCCAGGAGACTTGGTAGGATCTATCAGTGAGGTACGATACAAACCAAGAGAGGGCAGTTCCAGAAATGCCCATCTCAGCGAGTGTGGAGATCAGGAGTTTGTGGTTGACCGTGTCGAATGCCGCAGACAGGTCAAGGAGAATCAGAACAGAGGAGAGGGAGGAGGCTCTAGCAGTGGCGAGTGCCTCAGTCACAGCCAGGAGAGCAGTTTCGGTGGAATGGCCGGTTCTGAAGCCAGACTGATGCGGGTCAAGCAGGTTGTTCTGGTGGAGAAAAACAGACAGTTGGTTAAGGACAGCACGTTCAAGTGTTTTGGACAGGAAGGGCAAGAGAGATACAGGACGGTAGTTCCTGACATCAGCGGGATCTAAGCTAGGTTTTTTAAGGAGTGGGGTTACACGGGCAGTTTTAAAGGCAGCAGGAACATGGCCACAGATTAGGGAGGTGTTAATAACAGAGGACAGATATGGAAGGAGCTCAGCAGATATAGACTGGAGGACTGCTGAAGGTATGGGGTCTAGTGGACAGGTGGTTGCGCGCTGGCGCGTCACCAGCTCGAGCACATCGGAGTCCTTCAGAGTCTTGAAGGACGACAGTGTAGCGATGGGTTCAGTATGGGGGATGTGGGGTGTCACCGGATGCGTGAAGGAGTTCCGGATCGCAGCCACCTTCCCCTCAAAGTGGGTCAGGAAGTCATCTGCAGAGAGGGAGGAGGGTGAAGGGGGTGGAGGGGGGGGTGAGCAGGGAGGAGAAGGTGGAAAAGAGTTTACGTGGGTTAGATAGACATGTATCAATTTTCGACTGGAAAAATGAAGTTTTAGCTGATGTAGTTGCAGCTGTGAAGGCTGCCAGCAGAGTGTGGTAGGAGGCCAGGTCATCTGGGGATCTGGATTTCCTCCACTTTCTCTCAGCGGCTCGTAGCATGGTTCTGCTGGATCTGAGAGAATCCGTCAGCCACGGGGAAGGGGGTGATAGTCGGGCTGGTTTGGAGACAAGAGGGCATAGTTTGTTGAGAGACTGAGTAGTTTGAAAAAGATACAGTAGTTGCTGTAGTAGTTTGAAAAAGATACAGAACAAATGTAATTCTGAATAAAACCTGTTTATTCACCATTTTCAACAACACAACAATTTACACAACTGGCTACAACAATCACATACATACACAACATTCTGATCTGATTACACTAGAACACAGCTCCAGATCTGTCCATTACACTAGAACACAGCTCCAGATCTGCCCATTACACTACAACACAGCTCCAGATCTGATTACACTAGAACACAGCTCCAGATCTGTCCATTACACTAGAACACAGCTCCAGATCTGATTACACTACAACACAGCTCCAGATCTGATTACACTACAACACAGCTCCAGATCTGATTACACTAGAACACAGTTGATGTCCACTGTCTTGAGTCCGAATCAGGGTCTGAAAGCCATTGAAGAAAAAAATAACCAATTAATGAAAACAATTGAAACATTAATTATGTGATGATCCTCTTGGCTATATAAGCGTGAATGTGTGAATGAGAGTGTGTCTAAGAGTGTATGTATGTATGTCTGTGTGTGTATGCGTGAGTATGTGTGTGTGTGTTGTAGTAATCACCGATTTACACAAAGCACTTGAAATCCTGACATATGACTTGTGATTTCTGACAAATATATGTGACATCTGACAAAATATCTAGGTGATATCTGACATATCTAGGTGACATCTGACAAAATATCTAGGTGATATCTGACATATCTAGGTGACATCTGACAAATATCTAGGTTACACCTTACAATATCTAGGTGATATCTGACATGACTCCTGAGGATGTCCTAAAATGGCCACCATACTAGAGACAGAAAGGCAGACAAAGTGTGATTTGCACAAGAAACACACCAATGTTGTCTCTTGTAGCTAGATATTCAGGACAAAAGAAAGCACATCAGTGTGTGTGTGTATGTATGTGAAAGTGTGTGTGAGCTGTCATACTGTACCTTTGAATGAACTCGAGCGTACAAGCCGCCTCATCCTGGTACTGTAGGTTGAAGTTGTAGTAGGACGCGAACAGCGCAGCTAGGCCAGACAGAAAAGAGGTCCCCCTCGCACACCACTTGGCCCTCGATGCTCAGCATCCAGCTTTGAGTCTCACCTGAAACAAGAAATCATTGAGATTCATATCTTTGGAATACATAACTAATGAAACGTGAATGGTTGTGGTGGCACACATACAGTACATACCAAGCACTATCAGCCGAGGACTGGTAGGTAGGGTGAGTGACTGTTGGACATCAGCTGCTGTTGCAGTCGCCTGCAGGAAACAAACCCAAGAAAACACAATACATCAATACTTGTGCATTCTGTGTGCTTTACCTGGTTCAAAACAATTGCCTAAGAGAAAGGAACTTACGTCAGCTTTAAAGCAAAATTAATCTTACACCAATCAATTACTGCCATGGCTATACTGGGGACATAATTACAAATCAAATCAAAATTAACAAATGAAAAGCAATGGGTAGGCTTATTCAGTCACCTTAACAACGCTCTGACAGTCATCAAAAAGGATATGCGCCTATCTCACCGTTACTGGCCGAGGTGAGAGGGACTAGCCTCTAAGCCTAACCTACCTGACTCGCCCAGTTAATTTCTCTTTTCGCAACCACCAGGCAAATTGATTCAAACATTGGTCCACAAAAAAAAAAGTAAAAACAGTGCAGATAATAAAGTGAAATAAATAATAACGTACTGTGCAAAAAATAGCCTAAACGAATTGTACATTTGTGAAAGTGTTACCGCTATTAGTTGAAAGAAGCGGACTACAGCGCAGCAGATAGGCTACTTGATGTAGCCTAGGGGCTACAGTATACAGGCCCAATACGGCATAAAAAGCATTTGAAATAACAGGCAGCTAGATAAGATCGATGGAATGGCCTACTTGCAATTTTGCATATTATGAAACGAACAGTGACCAGTGATAATGGACCATGCTTACTCAAACTATGGCCTACATTTTTGTTCAGAGAAATCAACATATCAACACCAGACCACGTTGGATGTGATTTCTCATCGATCCAGTCGAATGGTTTTATGCCAGTTTCATCGGACACAACCGAACCTACATGAAACTTTCCCATCATCTTTCAAATCAAAGTACCCTACTCCTGCTGGTTTTACGACTCGACATAGCTGCGTGACTCAACGCTGTAGTAATCTCAGGTCACTTTCAACTTTGTCAACTGCTAGCAGCCACGTCCACAACCACTGCCGCACACAAAGCCCATCAAAGAAATTAATTTAGATTAAAATGCAACACTATAAACCGTTTTGCCTTTCACTGTGCATATATCCCTTTCACTCACCGTGCAAATGCAACACGTGTGTGTGTAGGTAAAGCGTGCACTAGCTAACGTTAGCAGTCAAACTACTTTGTTCGAAATGCAATAGCCATAGCTAAGTTAACTTTACACAACCACAGCCACACAAAACCACAAACGATAACGCCCCAGTTAGAAAATAAATTGTTTAGAAGGTGGCAATCAAACTTCCATCGTGCAAGCTGTAAATTAACCTTACCTGGCTCATGTCTGGCACATCTGGTGAAAATCCCCACTCCGAGTGTTCCTGCCAACAACTGAACGGGGAGGGACAATGAAACATCTGGAATTCAACTCGGTAGTGCTAAACTGAATAGCTAATTGCTCATGTAGCTAGCCTATGTCATGTTATCTAACGTTATGCCTGGACACTCAAAAAAATCAGTGTTCATCATTCAGCTCAAAACAATTTCACAAGCGAACGAAGACTAGATTTTGAGTTAGGCTAACATTACATTAACTTGCATGTCCTCCGTACATCACGTCTTCAACGTCTGCCATGCAGCACTAGTGCTAGCTATAATAATAATAATTCTAATAAAACTATTTACTGTAGTGTAACACAAAATCTCAATAAATAAATTTACCTTACCTGTCTTTTCACATTCAAATGGTTCACCAAAAAGAACATTCGTTCCGTGGAGGATATCTCGCAGGCAGTAGGCTATACGAAGGGGCAACCGTTATTTTCCCGAGACCCCTTGCGATCCACAGTATGTTGCTGTAAATTCAAACATTTGACCGTTGAAATGCTTGAACAACCACGAGACTCCCACAATGCACTGTTTATCACAGCATTGTACTGTACAAACTAAATACAGTAGATTGCTGTTCGAATTTCACTGTAAATTTACATCAAAGGTTTACAGTGCGGGCATTGCACCCCAAGGCCCGCCCCTGACGCCGACCCTGCCTGGATAAGGGCCGGGGGGGAAAACGTAGAGACGATAGGAGTTTGTTATAGGACACAGCAAAGTTCAGCAGCCTGTCTCAGTTTAAAGCCCACTCACCACATCAAGGTGCAGGCTGAACGTGAGAACACAGGATAAGACGCACATCCACAAGACAAACCCTGACAAGACACATTAAAATGACAAGGTCACATTAAGGAAAAATATACAGGTTTACGTGGGATCTAAGTGGTAGCCTACTAGCAAAACTCATCCAGGGGTGTCTGTAAGCAAAGACACTTACTCGTTTATGCGCTGTTAAAAGTGCATTACCGTATCTGGTTTTGATGCGCAACTTCAGTTCCTCAATCCGGTTGATTTCTTTTGAGCGATGAGAGGATGCACACGTGTAAATCGACATACAAAAGCAACATAATAGTAAACGCAGCCACAGTAACTTAATGTAATGTTATGTAAAGCTACAATGTCCTATAGCCTAGCTGGGCTATAGACAACGAGGAGCACTCGCTGTTCTTCGCAAACATTTACCGCATAGCCTAGCCTACTGTGTCACGCGTTTAGACAAAATAGACTATTTCGAAAAATATAACCAGCTAATGACATGTTGGATCTACAAACCTTTCCCTTATATTAAAACAAAGTTTTCCAGCCCGCTTTCCTGGGTCCAGCGCCTACCCAGATCCACTCTAACCGCAGAGTCGATGTCGTGAGAACATTCGATATTATGTGAAAAGCAAAACAATAAATACAGATACAATCTTAAATAGGTCTATGATACGATTACGTTCACATAATTAAATAACGATTATTGCATCTGCTTGTTTATTTTGTTTAATCCGTAACGTTAGTCTGTGGTATGGCTAGGCAGTAGCCTAGCCTAGCTCCAGCGGTAACATTACATTACATCCGGACCGGTCCCTGACTCAAGATTTCCGTAAACCAGCCTTGCGCGGCTAGCTAATAGTGTGGTGTAGCCATGTAACTGTAGCCTAAATAATTATAAATCGCGACCACAGTGAAACTTGTCGCCTATTTTTCCAGGTATAGCCTCTCAGGAATGTCTATGTTATTGTTAGACTGTTAGAATGAACTATGGTGATCTTGTAGTGTTATCGTAACGTTAGACAGATTAAAGGCTAGGCTATAGCCAGGCCACGGATATCTTGTTGAAATTCCTCAGCCTAACGTGAGCAAAACTGCAAATCCAGATAAACGAGCCACGAATAGTTACTAAAAATCTTTAATAACTGTCTTGTTAACTAGCGTTATTAACAAGCATAATACGCCGGGAGCCGGACAACATTTCTGTAGCCAACCCGATGTTGACCCGCCACCGTTAGCGTCTTGCTATCCGGGCGGCTTTTCAGACTTCAACACTAACAAATTCACTGGGTGTGTTACTAATTAGTGTAATCTAACAACACCCATCTTGAGATATGAAGTATGACCTTAGAAATATTACACACGCGAAAGCATTTGAAAACCATTTCATTATTATGCACAAGATAGCTGGTAAGCGAACTTCATAACTGTTAGATAACCTAACTATAGCTACAGCAACGGATGCAGTTAGCTGAATGCTCATAGCAAGTCAGCTAACCATAGAGTTCAATGGAGGTTGAGAGAATGGATTTGAGGCGAAAATGCCTCCTCACGTGATTGCCCTGTGACGTAACTAAAATTACCACGTGACCATGTTCTTAACCAATCACAGATCAGTGCGCTTACTAAACACTCACCGATGAGTATTTTTAAATCATGGCTTTCTTTTTTCTGTGTAGGCTAAAAAAAATTTGAACCAAGGAAAAATGTTAAATGTGATTGCCTGCTTTTATTGACTACAATATTGTGAACTTTTGATACCTAGATTGCGCTGGGGCCACTATGTTAACTTTCACAACGCTCCATTGGAAATACATGGCAGAGCTCATAATAATACTATTTCCGGGCCATGGCAGCCATCTTGCGGCGGTGCCATTGCGGAAGAACCCAAATTGAATAGGGCTGAATGGAACCACGTGACCACGTTTCCTTTCTAGTTAATATATAGTTCTATGGGACAAAGCCATGATCACAGGAAAATCGCCAGTTGCGTATCTTGGCCAGAAACTCCCTCCACCAATCAAAAAAGAGTGATGGGAGGACCTGCCCGTGCAGGCTGCAGCGAGCTATGGCGGCGAGGGCTTTCTCCTATTCTTCACGCTCCTGTCCTGCAGCCAGCGAATCATTCCTAATTTGGTGAGTTTGATGTATAGTTTGGTTGATACAAACGATATACACGGATCTGTAAGATTAATACATTCATATCAGTAATGTACTGTAGGTTATACAAGTGGCCATCGGAATATAAACTAACGGTAGCGAACGTTAACAAGGTACAGATAAAGTTAATGCTAATAATGTGGTTGCGTTCAATCGCTAAATATTGTTAAACTCTCCTTGCTGGCTCCATTTTGCGTCTCACATCTTTCTCTTGAATTAATCGGAGCTAACTAGCCTAGTGTTCTTTCGTCAAACTCCATCACAGAGATCTATTTTTCTTGTAATGTAACGTTGTCATAAAATTTCTTCTTACCGTGAAAAACGACGACATCGGACAGATGTTAAGGTAAATCTATCACCACTGCGGCACTTTCGCCACAAGTCAGCAATTATACCGGGAAATGCCCTCTTTGAAAACAAAAAACGAATGAAAATAAAAAGGCTAGTCTGTTACTGCATACCAGTTTTTGTTAAAGCGGCATCATAGCTACGATAATGCGGAGCTGTCAAAGCTATAACAGCGCGGAAACCATTTAAAAAAAACAAAATAAAAACCGTAGCTAGGCTACACGTAGCCTATGGCTATGACAACTTTAGGACTAAACAGGCCACATTTTAGTTAATAAAACTCAAGTAAGCTAACTTAGATATCCAGTGAGCACAAGTGCCATACAGAGCTAGTTAATTTTTTTTTAGCACCATTTTTTTTGTAAGTATAAACCGAACAAATTTTTTTATATCATTTATTTATTGATTTATTTATTGAAGTATGAGCCGAAGTACCCCTTCCTGGCGTGTCTCACCGTGGCGCAGCGTGTAGCGCGGGTTATCAAGTATTCCCATGCTCTTTGCGACATTGTTGGTTCGAATCCGACCTGTTTTCGCATTACTCGTTCCCATTCCTCTTGTCTCTACACTGTGCTGTCCAATAAAGCTGAAAGGCTATTGCACGTATTTTAAGAAAGTGTAGTCCATTTTAGTACTTATAAACCTTTGTAGCCACAATGACCTCTATTGTCAGGTACCTTGAATGGAGAGAAAATGCTGTTAGCTATAAGTGAGTGAAGGAAATTTAGAAGGAAATGTAGAGACCTACTCACTCCAAAAGTCTCTGGGACCTCAGACGGATATCTGGCTTCTCTGCCGAACATGAGGTAGAATGGGGAGTGCTTGGTGGTGATCTGTACTTTGGTGCGCAAGCCAAACATAGCTGCACTGAGGTGCAGATCCCAGTTCCAAGGCTTCTCATCCACCAATTTGGTGAGAGTTTTGAAACATATTGGCATTGTTATGAAATACTATTTCAATTGTAAAGCATAGCTTATGATTGCGATGTGTGACCAAAATCACACTGCTTAATACAATACCAAAATAGAATACTGAACACAATGACTATAGTACCATTTAGTGGTGTAAATGGGTCAAGGTCAGTTTAGTGTCAAGTCCACATTACCTTGTCACTGTCCCATTCATCCTTTCAACCAATCCATTGCTCTGCAGATGGTACGGTGCGCAGAAGCTCCTCTCGATGTCCAGCTTTTGTCAGAGAGCCATATTCAGCTGAATTTCATGGACAACAGTCAGTTAGTACAAAAGAAAACTGAGTGAACAGAGCCTCAGCCATGTTTTTGGGTAATGAGAATTGTTTTCAAAGAGGGCATTTCCCAGTATAATTGCTGACTTGTGGTGATAGATTTACCTTAACATCTGTCCGAAATTGTAAACAGGTTGTCGTTTTTCACGGTAAGAAGAAATTTTATGACAACGTTGACGAGGTGAACTGGCTGCTTAGGGAAACCATGAGAAATATCCTGGTATGACTTCATTGTACATTGGCTAGGTCTTTTATGGAAGCGTATCGCAGGCAAAATTCAAATGAAAATGCAATGCGTAAAATAGCAATGTAATCCTACATTTCCATTGAACTTTCTCACTCGTATGTGCAAATTTTGTCTAAAAATTCTAATTCAATAACTGAATTCGAATTTACAATTTCATATACTAGTACTCCTTCATTTAAAGAGATTGATCTGTGTAATCTTTGGCCAATGGTTTTCCGTTTCAGAAACAGAAATTAATTTAAAAACCGAAATTGAAAAACGAGAATCAAATGGTTTTTTTGTTTTGTTGACTGATTTTAAACATAAAATTACAGAAATTGAAATTGGTTTCGATTTCCAAAGTTTATGGCGCCATGTTCCGATTTCCGTTTTCTCAAGGGAAAACTGTGGTCCAGCGGCTACGGAGAATAGCCGGTGATTTTCTGTGAGACGCGTATTTTGCATCTTGTAGGCCCCTATATTATTATTATTAGGGGACCGAGCAGCGTAGCTGCTAGTACCCTATTGTATCTGTTCAGATTCTTTTTTTTTTTTCCCTCAGCTTTCACCTAAAATTCCCGTGAGCTGGTTTGGCCTAGAATCACCAAACTTGGCAAGCTTGTTGGGATTGCCAAACTCTTGGATCCTCTTTATTATGACGCAGATTGAACACCTGGTGGCGCTGTAGTGCACGTGACAAAATTTTGACATTGACACGCCCACTGCTGACGCCCCGTTTCACTTAGTCACAAGATTTGGTATACAGGTTCCTTTGCTCATTCTGAACAAATTTGCCTCAAGGACCCATAAAGTCCGCCATATTGGATTTTTTGCTAATTAGCATTTTTTGTAAAACGCTTAAAATGCTACTCCTCCTACAAAATTTGACCAATTGAGATGAAACTTGGTGTACACACTCCTTAGACCATGTCTCATAAAAGGTATATTCAGTTGGTGGCGCTGTAGTGCACGTGTAAATATTGTGACATTGACACGCCCACTGCCGACGCCCCGTTTGACCTAGAGTCACAAAATGTGGTATACAGGTCCCACTGCTCATGTTGAACAAATTTACCTCTAGGATCCATGAAGTCAGCCATATTGGATTTTCTGCTAATTAGCATTTTTTGTAAAACACTTAAAATGCTACTCCTCCTACAAAATTTGGCCAATTTACATGAAACCTGGTACACGAACTCCTTAGACCATGCTTCATAAAAGTTATATACATAATTTTGATATTTTAAAAGATGGCCGAATGACGAGCCAATGAATTTTCAATGGGCGTGACTTGTCACAAAAATAAGAGTAACATGAGGAATTGACCTCTACAGTTTCAACCCAATCGAACCACGTGGTGGCGCTATATAGATCCAAATATAAGAATATAGCTGCAAGCAGCGATTCCCGGGGACCGAGAGGCATTAGCAGCATTTGTCAAACACAGAAACCGCAAAATGGTAGACAACTCGAGACAGGGTTGACCCAAAATACAAATATTTGTTTCTAATCAGGGCTTTTGCCATTGTTTATGGTATCTTAACCCGATCCAGTAAGGGCTTGCGTATTAAGTCTTTTAAGTACAAGTGAAACTGAACAGTTAATACTGTTAAATTTCTTAACTTTTGCAATAAAAAGGTGTTTCTTAATGTGAAAACAACATTAAAAGACGCATAGCATTTGCACAATAGTTTTGCCAAACATTAACTTAGCCATTGGTACCAAGCTGGAATTTAACTGCTGACCACATATATGGAAAGCCAAGATTGTATCCACTAGGCCAAAGCAGGTTAACAGGAATGAGGAGGCCAAATAAGACTTGTGTGTTGCGGTATCAGATTGTTTTGGCTAACTGACTTCATAATTCAAACAGATAACAGGTAATATTGTGAAATTTCTTAGCCTTTGCAATAAAAAGAACATTCTTACAATGACGTGCACATTGTGTGCCTCAAAAAAAACTTTGGAACAGGTGGGGATCGAACCACCAACCTACTACACGGCAGTCAAATGCCATAACCACTAAGCTACAGGAACTTTCACAGTTGGTATAGTAGGTAAACGACCTGTTAAGCAGATATAGTGTACTTGGCGTACCTGCCATCCCAACATTTGTATTTCTTTAGTGCTACCACGCGGATTGATTGGGTTAAAACTGCAGGGCTCAAGTCTTGATCTAACTCTCAATCAACCAACCAAGTTTCAGAACTTTATATCAAACGCTAATTAGCATTTTTTGTAAAACACTTAATGCTACTCCTCCTACAAAATTTGGCCAATTTGCATGAAACCAGGTACACAAACTCCTTAGACCATGTTTCATAAAAGGTATATACAGAATTTTGATATTTTAAAAGATGGCCGAATGACAAGCCAATGAATTATCAATGGGCGTGGCTTATCACAAAAATGCTAATAATTCCAAAACCATTTCACAGAAAGTTATGAAACTTGGACGGTCTTTTAAGAGTAACATCTGGACCTGACATCTACAGTTTCAACCCAATCGAGCCACGTAGTGGTGCTATAAAGTTCCAAATATAAGGAAATATTTAAAAATTCACTAAAAATCATTGACACGCCCACTGCTGATGCCCCGTTTGATCTACAGTCACAAAATTTGGTGTATACGTCCCGCTACTCCTGCCCAACAAATTTGCCTCAAGAAACCATGAAGTCTGCCATCTTCGATTTTCCGCTAATTAGCATTTTTTGTAAAACACTTAAAATGCTACTCCTCCTACAGAATTAGACCAATTTGCACCAAACCTGTTCAAGGGACTCAACCCGCATCCCTACATACAGTCAAGCCGGAAAGTCTGCACACCCCTTTCACCTTCTCCACGTTTTATTACGTTACAGACATATTCTACAATAGATTGAGTTCATTTTTTTTCACAAAATTCTACACAAAATAGCCCATAATGACAAAGTGAAAACAGGTTTTTAGACATTTGTGCTAATTTATTAAAAATCTAAATTTAAAATATATGTACACAAGTGTGCACACCCTTTGATATGACACCCAAAAGTGAGCTGAGTTGCATTTTGTTTCCACTGATACTGCTTGAGATGTTTCTACAACTTAATTGGAGTCCACCTGTGATAAATTCAATTGATTGGACATGATTGGGGATTGCCAACACCTGCCTATATAAGGTCCCACAGTTAACAGTGCATGTCAGAGCAAACTCCAAGCCATGGGGTCAAAGGAATTATCTGCAGACCTCAGAAACAGGATTGTGTCAAGGCATAGATCTGGAGAAGGATACGGAAAAATCTCTGCATCTTTACAGGTCCCAAAGAGCACAGTGCATCATTCGTAAATGGAAGAAGTTTGGAACCACCAATAATCTTCCTAGACCTGGCCGCCCGGCCAAACTGAGCATTCGGGGGAAGATGGGCCTTGGTCAGGGAGGTGAGCAGGAACCCGAAAGTCACTCTGACAGAGCTCCAGCGTTTCCTTGTGGAGATGGGAGAACCTTTCAGAAGATCAACCATCCAGGCAGCACTCCACCAATCAGGCCTTTATGGTAGAGTGGCCAGACGGAAGCCCCTCCTTAGTAAAAGGCACATCACAGCCCGCTTGGAGTTTGCCAAAAGGCACCTAGAGGACTCTCAAACCATGAGAATCAAGATTCTCTGGTCTGATGAAACTAAAATTGAAATTTTTGGCCTGAATACCAAGCGTCACGTCTGGAGGAAACCAGGCACCGCTCATCACCTGGCTAATACCATCCCTACAGTGAAGCATGGCGGTGGCAGCATCATGATGTGGGGATGTTTTTCAGCAGCGGGAACGGGGCGACTAGTCCTGATAGAGGGAAAGATGAATGCAGCTAAGTACACCGAGATCCTTGAAGAAAACCTGCTCCAGAGCGCTCTGGACCTCAGACTGGGGCGAAGGTTTACCTTCCAACACGACAACGACCCGAAGCACACAGCCAAGAGAACAAAGGAGTGGCTTCGGAGAAAGTCTGTGCATGTCCTTGAGTGGCCCGGCCAGAGCCCAGACCTGAATCCAATTGAACATCTGTGGAAAGAGCTGAAAATGGCTGTGTACCGATGCTCCCCATCCAACCTGACGGAGCTTGCAAGGATATGCCAAGAGGAATGGGCAAAAATGTCCAGAAACAAGTGTGCCAAGCTCGTAGCTTCTTTCCCAAGACGGCTTGAAGCTGTAATCGCTGCCAAAGGTTCAGCAACCAAGTATTAGGCTAAGGGTGTGTACAGATATGTAACCCCTAAATAACCTATTTTTGTCAGTAAAATAAGATTGCATATTTTCTAAAAACCTGTTTTCACTTTGTCATTATTGGCTATTGTGTGTAGATGTTTGAGGCAAAAAATGAACTCAATCTATTGTAGTATAAGTCTGTGACGTAATAAAACGTGGAGAAGGTGAAAGGGGTGTGCAGACTTTCCGGCTTATGACGCAGATTGAACACCTGGTGGCGCTGTAGTGCACGTGACAAAATTTTGACATTGACGCGCCCACTGCCGACGCCCCGTTTCACCTAGAGTCACAAGATTTGATATACAGGTCCCTGCTCATTCTGAACAAATTTACCTCAAGGACCCATAAAGTCCGCCATATTGGATTTTTCGCTAATTAGCATTTTTTGTAAAACGCTTAAAATGCTACTCCTCCTACAAAATGTGACCAATTGAGATGAAACTTGGTATACACAGTCCTTAGACCATGTCTCATAAAAGTTATATACAGAATTTTGATATTTTAAAAGATGGCCGAATGACGAGCCAATGAATTTGCAATGGGCGTGACTTATCACAAAAATGCTGATAATTCCAAAATCATTTGACAGAAAGTTATGAAACCTGGGAGATCTATTAAGAGTAACATGAGGAATGGACCTCTACAGTTTCAACCCAATCGAGCCCCGTGGTGGCGCTATATAGATGCAAATATAAGAAAATATAAAAAAATTCACTAAAGATCATTGACACGCCCCGTTTTATCTAGAGTCATAAAATGTGGGATAGCGGTCCTTCTGCTCATACTGAACAAATTTGCCTCAAGGAACCATCAAGTTAGCCCTATTGGATTTTCTGCTAATTAGCATTACTTGTAAAACATTTAAAATACTACTCCTCCTATAAAATTTCACCAATTTACATGAAACCTGGTAAACACACTCCAGTGTTTCCCCTAGATTTTTTTCAGGCCGGGTGGTAGGCCCCTTGAAACTACCAGTGTTGTTGCGCGTACACGGTGTCATCAAACGCACGTGCGGGGCCGAGGTAGTATCATCGCGCAGGTCGGGGGTACGGAGAGTCGTCGCACACATGGGGAGGGTGTTGGTAACAAAGTGATGCATTTCTCCATTCTGAGCTAAAATAACATTTGCTCACAAAGGCTTATGGTAAATAAATATTATTTATTTATAATATTAATAAACTTAAAACAGACCTTATATACAATAAACCCCCTTAGCTTCACAAATAATATTCAGAACTATACAAGTTTCTACCGGTTTTTAAGGACTGTTTCTGGATCAGCTATCTTTTCAGCACTGTAGAGCTGCTTTTGAGACTCCTCCATAGTGCTGATCCATAATCAGTCCTTAAAAACAGGTAGAATCAAACTCCTGCCTCAGTGGCAGTATCAGTGGCGGATACAGAAAGTGGCTGATGGGTAGGCCTGCGTGAAGCTCATCACCGCACGTTTTCTTCAACAGGCTTAGATATTTACAATACAATGTGGGGACCCCAACAATTGATTTGATTTTTATTTTGCACAATGATAACACAAAAAAGCAAAGAGATAAAGAAAATAACAACAAAAAGAGAGGTGCAAGGTAGGCAAGAAACCCAAAAGGGCTTATACGAGGCCTCTACCTATATTATACAGAATTCACAAAATTAATTTAAAAACAAGTAACTATAAACTGGAGTAAAATTATAAATTAAAAATTAAATAAAGTATAATAATATTAATAATAATAATAATAAAAAAAGAAAGAACGAGAAGTGTGTGTGTATCTCTAAAGACACACACTATGAAGCAAATGACAATGAAAGATGAAAGTTTGTATCCAAATCTGTATTCAGCCAGGCAGCACTTAATTTTAGCAACAAATGTAACAGAATTGTTTCAACAAAAGTAACAGAAACAGAAGCGGCGCTTCCACTTCTGAAAATAGGAGTTTGATTTTGGTCACGCAGAACAATTAATTCTGTTGCTTATTTGAAAAATGAAAATGAAATAATCTCTGCAGTTGCAGGCAGTTGTAGCATAGATGATTAGGAAACGTCAAGGAAAGAGTTGATCGTGGCATTTACACTGCTGTAATAATTATAAATTTAAAATCACAACGCCAATTGGCATCGGCGATGGCGCTTCTAGTGTTAACAATAATACAGCCACGACTGTCACCAAAATACATCAGCAGAGATCACATAGGCCTATCTATGAGCCAGCCAGATGAATGGCTAGCTAGCTACAGAACAGGTGCGATAATAACAAATATTGCATAACCCTAATTAGTGCACTGACAGGAATACAACCACAAATTAAATAACCAAATAGCCTAGAGTTTGTCACAATTCAGAACTCTGCCTCGCTCACAGAGGCTGCAGTCATCCATGCCACGGCGGGTCCCAGAGAAACATCACAAATTAAACAACCAATATACAATAACTTACAATTTGTCACAGAACTCCCTGCCTCGCTCACAGAGGCTGCAATCATAACCATGCCACAGCGGGCCCCAGATTAAATTTTAAAAAAATGAACCCGTAAAGGACTACCTTAAGGTCCCTTCAGGAGTGGAGGGGGCTGTGGAGCCTGCATGTCCACGTTAGCATGCAGGCTAGCATGACACTCACGGGATGTCGTTGCTGTGGCCGTTTCTCCTTCATTGCCAGGGCCCGCAAACGTCTCACGACGATCCTGCGAGTGCGATTCCTCTTCGTTGGACAAGTCCTGGTCCAAACTTTTTTCATCTTCCACTTCCAGATGTGGTTTTTTAAGAAAATGGGTCAATGATAGCTGTTTAGCCATAGTTGGCTCATACTAGGCTGCTACTGTACATGAAACTCAGACAAAATTGGCGCTAATGTAATGTAGCCTAAACAAACGTAAGAGAACTTCTGCTATGAAAGTGCCGTGTCATCACATAGTAACGAACATAGCAACGGGCCGATGGAGACAAACAATCACATCCAGCGTTTTCTCCAGTTGGTTTCTATGGCATCTCCATACTTTTTAGAGATTATTAATACATAACGATTCCCCAAGACAAAACAATTCACATTTAAGGTAATTATGAATCTGAATGGGTGGGCAAGCTGTCAATCTGCACGGGCCTGGGCAGTATTAATTCAATTCAATTAGCTTTTACTCTACACTAAAATGTAAGAGTTCTGGTCAGATAGCGAAACGGACGAAAGTGCGCCATTTTGCGTATAGGCGGAAACTATAATTACACCCTCATAATATCAGCGCTGCCATTGAAAATTTTAATTAGGCCTAACGGGAAACCGAAGCTGTTTTGGCAAGGGTTTTTCCATATGCTATTTTGATCATTCCAGCATTCTGCGGTAAGGGAAATATTGCAGCTACATAAAAAAGAAAAGAAAAAAGATTATATTAAAAAAAAGAATAATACAATTTTTTTAAATTTTATTAAAAATATTTATTTTCCCTCTTGTCCAAGCCGGGCGGCACGTGAGTTTGGCCGGGCGGATAATGGTAGGGGAAACACTGGTGTGGCCTCAATAGCCTTGCTGTAGTGTGCATGATGCTGGGAATTATTTCTGCATGTGATGGAGGAATGCACAGTGCATGCAGAGGGCCCTGCAGTAGTGTGCAGGATGCTAGGAATTATCTGTGCATGTGATAAAAGAATGCACTGCACATGTAATAGAGTACTCAAGTGAGTACGTCAGATGTGGGCGCGGAGTTTGGTTTCGGAAGTAAATTCCCTATAACAGACGGATTTCTTGAATCTGGCAATTTCTTGAAATCTGATTTATAGAATGAGCCAAAACGTTCCTGGATTAGCCTGTGTGGTATAAGGATATATTTCATGTTCCAATTTTTATTTTTTAAAGTAACGATTACTGATTTGTAGTCCGGTTTGTAGTCCACTTTAACAGACTACATATCCATTACTGCAACGCACGGGCGGTTCTCGACCAATCAGATATCATCTTGTCTGGATATTTTTGGTAGTGCACACCACCTTGCTAATTCGGCCATTTTACTTCATTGAACCGTCCGGAGGGAATTATGGGATGTCGAGTTTTTAAACAGTGCCAGCGCTGGTATATTCACAAAAAATTTAAACGTTAAATGTACTCAAAGCTGGTCCAGAAAAACTACATATTTCGTTATATTTAACAATCCAGGAAATTGATGGTAAGACATAATCACAAGAAATTGTTTAAAAGTAAGTTTTAGTTAATGTCTGTGGTCTAAATGAATGGGGAAGTCACTTGAGTACTCTATGAAAGAATGCACAGTGCAGGGTTGAAATTCTGAATTCGCATTAAATTGGGTTTTAACCAAAGCATTGTGGAAAAACCTGACCCCAGTCAGGGCCAGATGGACTGCGGAGTTTCTCTCACACCGTTGAGTATTTCTTCAGGAAAAACAACCATGATCTTCAGAGTCTGATGCAATTGGGTTTATTGTATATGATTCAATAATGACATTCAAGAACCCGGCTGGTCTGCGCAGACCAATACACACATTCAATCTCAGTATTCGCAGCAGCCCGCCTTGCAGTCTGAACTTCCAGATGTGGATTACTGGGCCTTTTATCCTGTTTTTAACTCCACCTATTGTGGGGCTTAAACTTGGCTCCTCCCACAGGGGCTGGTCTTTTGCTTTTGATATTTTACGCCACTATCTCTTCCTTTTCCATAAGCAATAGCGGCCTCTGCTGGTTTTAATTAATCATTACATATGACATTCACTTTGTAATGTAATTTTGCTGACACGTTATGATTCCATAATATAGATTATACCCTGACTCTGGTTTGACCATAGTAATTCAATAAGTGATAATAAGTGATCTAATAGATTATAATGATACTGACTGTGAACTTTTCTGACCTTACTTCCACAGGCTACTGTGCATGTGTGGGTGCGTTGTGAAATAAAGGATAACATTTTCTCTATAATATGCAAAATTCTTTTGTAGTAATATAATCCTTAATACTGATGTATATAAAGAAAAGGGAAATGTATTCTTTGGATCTAATAAGCTCTATATACAATCCTTGAATGTTCAATCACACATTCTAAGGCTTTTCTCCTGTTTACTTGAACTAGGCTGGGCCCCTTGGAATGTGAGGGAGGCAAACAGCTCTGCATGCTCTGATTTTTCCAGAAGGGTTAGAAATTAAGAAGTGTGTGTGTGCCTCTGTTTGCCTGTGTGTGTATGTGTGAAGGTGAGGGCGTGTATGTGTGAGTATATAGGTGTGTGCGTTGGTTCTTGTTGGAGCGGAACATTAAAACTGTTTCGCAATCAGGACTAGACACTGCCTTCACAGAAAAACACCTTTACATAATCACAGGACAGGGCCTTGTTTTCTACATTCTGACCATACAGTGGTTTGTAGTGATATATATATATATATATAGTATATTGTGTATAATCAAATATAGTGGTTATATATTATTTTAGGCCTCATCATTTCCCCCTCATGCATTTACCTGTAGGAATACCTGGGTGGAAGATGAGGGGTGTCCCTCAATCTTCCTGCCCTTACACCCTGAACAGTGCCTACCAGGATTGTAGAAACAGTGGATATGTAGAAACAGTGGATTGATTTCTTATTGCTGAAGGAGGAATTTGTTTACATCAGCACCAGGACAGTGGGATTAGCAGTCATTTCTCTTGTTGCGGACAGTTTTTGGATTATAAAATATAATAATCATCAACCTGAGCTGTCAATTTTGGCTGTCCTTTGTTGAGTACTGCTTTGTTATTGCTTTTGTTTTCTCTGTAGTTGTTTTCCTGATTTTATTAAATTTTTTAAAAGATTTTAAACTTTATAATGTTACATGGATTATAGAGCTGCACCTTGAATCGATAACAAATAAAAGGAATAATTTCATTTAATCTATGCTCTGTTGATATCTTTGCAGCTATGGAAGACGCTAGCCATCTATTATCTATTTAATGTTAAACTGGACCAGATGGAGATGGGAGAAGAGATCTTGCCAAACATGGACTGTATTTCTTCAAGCTTTCTTGCAGGGGTTGGCAGCTCAGAGGCATGCCCACATATGACATCTGAGAGAGGAGACAGAAAGAGAGAGAAAGAAAAGAACTGTAAAAATGATAAAAGAAACAAGAGGAAGAAAGTAAATCGCACCCCTAACCTTGGTTACACGATCCAACAAGGGGAGGACATGCTTCTCATAATCTCCAATGACCTAAAACGGAGAGCATGGAAACGAAAGAAAACCATAGAAGGCAGAGCTAAACTGCCAAATGCTAGGGTGAAAAGGAAGACATCAACAGTGATTACTCAGAATGTGGAAGTTGAGGCAGCTGCAGTTCATTCACATGACAGATGGGGTCAGAACCTACCAATGGAAGTTCTGGTGAACATATTTCAGCTGGTGGTAAAGAAAGAAGGGCCCATACCATTTCTTTGCAGGTAATTTCATTTTCCTTCAATATTTCAAGGTGTTCTCTCAAACAATTTTTTTTACCACTACATATCTTCATTTGTACATACATTGATTTGTTGTTCACCATTCCACATTAAATTTGCATTTGTAGCAAACACACTGAAATTCATTCAGCGTGCAGCCCTGTAATTGAAGTTGTAAATCATGTTGTTCATTTATTAATTACACTTTTAAGCCAAGGTTTCTGTCAAATTTGCCTTTTGATCTCTTCTTACAGTCTCAAAGTTGTAATAGACTTGCCTATTTGTATTTCCTTGGATGACTTTGACAACTATCCAATGCCTTGTCTGAATGTAAATGATAACACAGTATTGTGCCAAACTCCACCGGGAAGAATGCCGGTGGGCCGCTGGTTTTTGGGCTGGTGGCGAGGATCGGGAAACACAATAATTGTATAAATGGATCATATACTTGCTGCAGTGTTGGCCGCATGAGTTCTCACTTGGGCCCCTCTCTCTCCTCCTCACACACGCACGAAAAGCAACCACGGCCCACACCAAAAACTTGGATGCTGATAGGGGGAGATGGGAGTGGCCCCTCCCAAATTCAATAATTGGTTGAACCCAAGTTTAGATTATGATTGATCACCTGCATACTTAGCTTAGTTTATGAGTTTGTGCCAGACGAAGGTGCTAAACTGGAGAATAAAATAAGAAAAGGCACTGGAAGAAGAAGTGGCCGAATTAACCAACATATTTTGAACGCAAACCCAGCTGGTGACTCAAATGACAATGGCGATGAGAAAGGTAGCGTATAGCGTTAAGATGTCATAGGCGTGTAAAGCACAATATCTACAAACCACAATTGAAGTTTATTGTCATGGAATTTTAAAGCATGACTGGCGTATTTACGAATAACTGCTTTGATAAATGCAAAATGGTTATGGGATCATCTAATTGTTAAAGGCATTTTGCTATAGTCTGAGCAGCCAGGATTATTATTTTTTTTTAAAGGATAAGTTCGCTATTTTGGACCTTGGACCCTATTTGCGGTCTGTCTTCCATGAACCTGACATATTGAGTCCATATTTTCGCTGATCGGTCCAGTATTGAGCTCGCTACAGATTTCCTGTAGGCTCTCACTGGGCTACAATAGAAGTCAATGGGGCAATTGTAAATGTTATGGAAAAACAACGATAAATGTGCTTTTATAGCTCAGTGTGTATTCTTACGGTCTCAGTGTGCTCTCCTGTGAAATTTAGGCTATCACAAACGCAAACCGAACGTTGAAACAACAGTTCCATTTGAAACAGAACTATTTCTCCGACCGCACTACCTCGCACTGTAAACTTCAGCAGTCTAGCTACGTTGTAGAGAGGGGCGGGCCGCTTGAAAAGCAGTTGATCACAAATCCTGACCTCCCGTTGGAGTTTACTAGCTAGTAGCCTACAGCAGAACTATTTGTAACGCAGTGTTTGTAATCATCATTTGTAATAATTTACATTACCTGCGCAACTTCAGCCTCTCTCTCTTCTCTTGCTCTCTTATCATCCATCTCTTGTAGTTCCGTGTCCGTGTATTCTGGCTCAAATCTGTAGCCAGTAACGTCAAAGTCAAAATCGAATTCTTCGTCTTCGTAATCATTATAGTAATCCATCATCCAAGTTTTTTTGTGCAAATTGTAGCCTACGTTGCTGCAGGTAAACAAACGCAGACTGCTCACCTAGATAGTTTCGTAAACGGCCGGCACACCTTCCCGCTCCCCCACCCCCGACACATAGTACTCCGCGGGAGCAGCGAAAACAAGCAACAGAGAAATGCTTACATCCAAGCCATGCCAAGCACGTAAAAATGTTCGGATTGAGATAAATTTCACAGGAGAGCATACTGAGACCGGTAACAATACACCCTGAGCTTCCCGTCTCATTTATCGTACATGAAAGCACATTTATCGTTGTTTTTCCATAACATTTACAATTGCCCCGTTGACTTCTATTGTAGCCCAGTGAGAGCCTACGGGAAATCTGTAGCGAGCTCAATACTGGACCGATCAGCGAAAATATGGACTCAATGTGTCAGGTTCATGGAAGACAGACCGCAAATAGGGTCCAAGGTCCAAAATAGCGAACTTATCTTTTAAGCGAGGGGTGAGTTGTGTTGGAAATTATTATTCTTGTTTATTATTATTATTAGGCCATGAAAGGTATTATTCTTATTTAATATAATAATAAGTAAATTAAGTAACTCTGTTTTAGATGTAGCAAACTTAGGTAATGTTAGCTAACATAGCCTAGGCTACTTGCTGTATCTTGCTGTAGCTGTTGCTTCTTGTTGGTTTTGTTCGCTGACGTTAACTTTTTATTTGACGTCTCTGTCACCCTTCAACCGTTAGGTTACGTTAGCTATCTAGCAAAAGTTAACAGCCAAATGTAGTTAATTTAACTTAATAACTTAAGGAGATTTAAATGTTACATTCAGAGAGCTAACGTTAGTTAATCTTCATGAATGGACGTTTTATATCTTTCTGGGTATTGTTACGAAAGTGAACATCTGCCATGTTAAGAGTGTTTATTTACTAAATTAGCAAAAGGACGACTAAAACAGCAATTAAAGGCCTTATGATAACAGTGACTTATTAATGTTCAAAAACAATAGCCTAGTTAACCGCAGTTTTTATTCATAGTCAGTGTTAACATTTTTCCAATAAGTCATATATTGTGACTCAATAAAGATTTCATATTGAGGACACCTGAAAAATATGGCTGTATTACTTTCCCAGACATTAAATAGCTAACGTTAGGACAATATGCTTTATTTGCACAGCATTAGCCTACGTATTGAAGTTGTGCATAATCATTATTATTGGGCCATGAAAGGTATTACTCTTATTTATTATTATTATTATGATTTAAGTGACAGAGCAGAGTCTGCTGTTAGGCCAAGTCATTGCTGAGGCAGTGCCAGGACCCAGCCATGCCATGAGCCCAGAAGGATCCCAGCTGTGGACAGCACAGGTAGAGCTGTAGGCTACCAGTGTGTGTAAAATGTAAAAAGTCCAGACAATTGGTTCTAATATCATCACTATTCATTAGGGTTGTCACAATATCCCATTTTCCCAGTTTCAGAAACAGAAATTAAAAAACAAGAAACGAATGGTTATGATATATTCATTTTAAAAACAGAAATTGAAGAAAACGAGAATCAAATGGTTTTTCATTTTGGATCCGTGTATAAATGAATGCCAACTGCAATATCCCGTAGCTACTGTCACTCATCTCACAAAAGTTTTTTTTTGTAACTTAGAAGCTAGACAATTCATATATCGCTCCAAAATGAATGTGATGACAAACATGATGACGACGAGCGGCCGTCAATTTATTACGTTTCGAACTATGTCCACAAAACAATGTTGCGATGCAATGTTTGCTGTTATGTCTGCATATGACAAATTATTTATTGCCATCTCCTGTAGGCTCTCCCAGTTTATTGGTGAAAGGTTTAAACGGATTCTGAAGATTGACATTTCAGGTTCCAATCAAGTTAACGGTGATGAGCGTACTATTACGTTTATGTAGCAAATGACAATGAGTGCATTATAACATTATGCCTATGAGTCATTGTAAGGAGGGCAAACCGGAGCTTTAGAATGTAGACAGCAGTGAATTCACTTGAGCTTGACAATACATTTCTGACAGAAAACGTAGTTTATTGACTTTTTTACCTCACTGCTGTGGTGATAAAACCTACAAGAAAAGTGCTAGTGTATTGTTAGCCTTTATTGTTCGCCGTATGAGGCTAGAATGATGAAGCCAGCAGAATCCAATAGCATTAACACATTAAAAAATGGACTTCTAACGTTCAATCGAATGGTAAAAGGACCGTAGATTGTGGTCAGTAGCACCGAAAATTTCCATCACACCCTCGATAAACGGCAAAAGCCCCAGTAGAAGATGGAATTAAATCTTTAAAAGTTATATATTTTCTGAATCGTTATCAACTTCACTTAGTCACTGTCGATGGGCCGATGTGATCTGGGCATAGAGTTCCTATGTAAATTAGCTATCAGAAGCATTCAGCCGTGTTATTTGTGTAAGGAACATGCCTCTATATTCCTACATGTGGAGTATTACTCATGCAAGGTGTTTACATATACAGTTGAAGTCGGATGTTTACATACACTTAGGTTGAAGTCATTAAAACTAATTTTTAACCACTCCACAGATTTCATGTTAGCAAACTATAGTGTTGGCAAGTCAGTTAGGACATCTACTTTGTGCATGACACAAGTAATTTTTCCAACAATTGTTTACAGATAGATTATTTCACTTTTAATTCACTATATCACAATTCCAGTGGGTCAGACGTTTACAGTTCAAATAAATAGCAGTGCGTTTAAAAAAGTGAATAAAGTGCAAATATTTTTTAATAGCTTTTAGTTCCATATTTCAAATGTAGTGGAAACATTACACATTCAATTCCAAATCAAAGCATTAACAAATTTTATCAAGTCTGCGTTATTCTTTTACAGGAAGCAAAGAAAAGGAATATTAATCTGTTAAAAAAAATAGCAGTGTCGACATTTTTCTCTTCAAACTCAAACACTTACTGTATAAACTGAAGAAATTTTTCAAGATTTAACTTCACTTTAAATTAGTGAACTAATATTTAGTTGCATAACCATTGTTTTTGATAACTGCTGCGCATCTGCGTTGCATCGAGTCAACCAACTTCTGGCACCTAGAAACAGGTATTTCAGCCCAGGATGAACAAACTGCATTCCACAGTTCCTGTGAATTTTTGGGTTTTGCTTCGGAAACTGCATTTTTAATGTCACCCCACAAGTTTTCAATGGGGTTGAGGTCGGGGGATTGAGCTGGCCACTCCATTACCTCAATCCTTTTAGTCTGGAACCAAGATGTTGCTCGCTTACTCGTGTGTTTGGGGTCATTGTCTTGTTGAAACACCCATTTCAGGGGCATTTCCTCTTCGGCATACGGCAACATAATCTCCAAGTATTTTGATGTATTCAAACTGATCCATGATCCCTGGTATACGATAAATAGGCCCAACACCGTAGTATGAAAAACATCCCCATACCATGATTTTTGCGCCACCATGCTTCACTGTCTTCACAGTGTACTGTGGCTTGAATTCAGTACCCAGGGGTCGTCTGACGTACTGTCGACGACCAATAGACCCGAAACCCGTGGGACTAGATTTATCTGTAAATTATGCTGGAACAGTATGGAATACATGATTGGTAAAATGGCTGTAAATCATCAAGGGTCTGAGGTATCAAACATGCCTCAAACCATCACTCTACTGCCAGATATGCAGTAGATATGGATGGATCACTTTAAGGGTTGTTTCTCCTGACACATTTTCCTATTGAACTCTATGGAAAAATAAGTAAGGAGAAGAAACCCTTCAAGTAATCCATCCATATTTACTGTATTTCTGGCAGCAGAGTGATGATTTAAAGCTTGTTTGATACGTGAGACTCTTGATGACTTAGAGCCATTTGTCCAACCATGTGTTTCCATACTGTTCCAGTGTAATTTACAGCTAAATCTAGTCCCACCCCCCAATTCCCATAGAGATCCATTCAAAGGCAGAGATGTTCGCTATTGTAAGAGCTTGTAAGAGCACCAGAAAATAAGATATGAAGATTCTTTTGATGTTGTTAGGTCACAGACATCAGGAAGTCATGGCATGCAAAGCCAAAGGATATGCGACCAAATATAAAAAAATTAAAGGCACAGTCAACTTAGTGTATGTAAACCTCTGACCCACTGAAATTGTGATAAAGTGAATTAAAAGTGAAATCTATGGAGCTCAATAACTGACAAAAGTATTTGAATTTGAATTTAGTATATTTGAATTATATAAGTGTGACATTTCATAAATTTGAATTTTTTTGTGGTGTATTTCATAAATTTGCATTTAAACGTAGATTGAAATTCTGATTTTCAAAATTCAGATCCATAAATACAAATCTCTCGGATTCAAATTTCTGAAATTCTGGTTGTACAAATTCAGATTTTATGTTAACTAGGCCAAAGGTGAAGCATCTGGGCTTCCCAGGAAAAGTAGAAGCTTTCGGAACTGTCGAACTCGCATTTAGCCAATCATAGAGCTGCTAGACTTCAGCTAGCGGCGGCAAGTGCAGCAAAGCTGTTATTCACGCCGTGGTGCAGATGACGAGCCATAATGTTCACGAGGTAAGTATATAGTTATATAGCCTACGTTAGTTATATACAGGGTTGATAAACACTCAAAGCGCTGTATTGCTACTAGTGTGATATATTTTGCGTTAGCTAATAGTGGTCGAATTGTAAAATGTTTTCCGCAGGCAGGTAGCCTACATCCAATCTTGCCGTTCCTTTTCATTTATTTCAAAAAATATATTAATTTCGCCGTATGTAGCCTATGCAATATGTCACGTTTAGCCAAAACAAAAATGTCAGTAATAGTATGCTTACCTGCGTAACTATAATGTTTTAGCCTATTTTCCATGAATAAACGTGGCTTTTGTTCATCCTAAAGAATTGGTGTTGTTATGGATTAAAGCGCTTTATAATAAATTAAAAGGAAAGGTAAGATCGGATGTAGCTACCTGCCTGCGGAAAACATTTTACAGTTCAACCACTGTACCTAACCATTGACAGCAAGCTAGCGTAAGCCTGGTGTAGGTAGAGAACATTAGCTAACGCAAAATAGTCACAATAGTAGCAATACAGCGCTTTGAGTGTTTATCAAACCTGTATATAACTAACGTATATAACTATATAGCCTACTTACCTGGTCCGTGTAACGTTTATCAATTTGATTTCCTGATGCATCTCAAATTGAAAAATTGACAATTGGATTCAATATTTCAGTTTTCATTTTTTTATCCCTGAAATGAAAGGAAAATGAACCATTCAAACTCGTTTTTCTAATTTTCTGATTTACCGTCTTTTGAAAGTTGAAAATTGCATTATTGGCGTGGGTGGGTAAACCAGGGTAGTTTCTAATATCAACGATCAATGACCGTAGGGGAGCGATAACAAAGACTTCTTTCTTATTAGTCGCTGGCTTAGCCTTTTACCTTGACGTTCAGGGTGCATGATAAGTGCCAAAAATAAGACTACTGAGAGGAGCATATCTTACTTGAAGCTGGCAAATGATCTAGCAGCCGATAAGCCGGCGGTGGTAAATGAGAAGCCCTCTATTGATTCGCCGAGGCTGGTAGCTCATGTGCCTGGCTTACCACTGGATTTGTATTTTGCAACTGACCTGGCTGGTCACTGGCATTCCTAGGCTGGTCACTCACGTACCTAGTGTAGGGAATATTCATTTAATTAATACACGAGGCACCAAAATGTAGCGACCAGGTACGAGTCTGATAGCAGTGACTCTCAATCATCAGAGTTCGTACGCGGGCCACCAAAAATGTAGGGGACATACCTCTATTCATACACGGGGCGTCACTTATGTACTGCGATACGCCACTACCATCCTTATATAACTGGTGGCATAGTTTTGTATAAATCAGTCTCATAAAATGTATATATTATTCTCACAAGAGAATATACTAACTAAAAATGGGTAACTTGAATTAATAATTAAATTAATTACCAATAAAATTACACATTAATAATTGTCTTAGCAAAATCACAATATCATGTACTCAGTTGATACTGAATTAATATAAATGATCCAGCTAGAAGGTGAAGGCATTTTGGGGAATCCCTGCGATTAGCATTGGCTGATTCAGTTCAACACAAGAGCAACATTAATACAGGCAATCTTGGATAAATGTAATAGTTTATTGAACGCAAAGTACCAAACAGAGCAAAGCACGATTCACTAGTATAATGTACAACAAACTGTGTGTGTGCGTGTGCGTGTGCGTGTGTGTGCGCGTGTGTCGCGTTGGGCGTGTGTGGAATTTCCATGTTCTCCTACGTGTGGGGGTTGCCACGGACACGTGTTTAGTGAGAACAAAGAAACTAAGATGGAGGGAGGTTTGAAACTAGCTTTTGCTGGAGCTAGCTAATGGCGGCGCATGAACCATACCACACACATAAGGGATAGCCGTAAGCTTAAATGCGTGTGCGTTGAGATCACCGTGCAGTGTTAATATTACGGCTGGTTAGTGTTTAAAGATAGATCGCATGCAAGATACGCTCTGTGCGTGGATGCATTAAACCTAACGCAAGCGCGTTGGATGGCATAAAACCATCCAAAGTAAAACGGTAACACAAAACATTTACAGAACACGCATTAACCTTTCAATAGCAGTTACATACATCCAGTCACAAACATGCTTCTTTTGCTAACTAATATGCTATTGCCCATGTTACAGCCTTACTTGAATTAAAGTCCTTTAAATAGGTTCCTCCATTGGATCGCACACTCACAATGAAAAGGGGAAATCCGGTCGCCCTGATCCTGTGATGGCGAGTTCGCAGGGGTTGTGGAAGATAGGGGAAACGTTCCGCCTCATCCCTGGAACAGGTTTCTTTTGTCGTTCATACGGGATAATGGAACCGGTCGCATTATCTGTCCCGAACTATGCAGCACCATCCTACTGCAGACCGCTTGCCTCTTTGGGGACTCATCGGCGGTTCTCTGCTACAGGATCAGTGGCTGCGTGGTCCGCTTGCTGGTTCTTCTTGACCACCGGGTGCTCGCGTTGCTTCCTTGCGTCTCGTCTCCGGTCCTCCGTGGCCGATAGCCGGGGGTAGATGAGCCCGCCTCGCTCGGTTGAGTCGGCGTTGCGGACGGCCGATGCTTCCTGTAGAGCAAGGGCTTGGCCCTGGGCGTGCTCCAGGCCTCACGGGCCCAGAGACGAGACACGTTCAGCGGAAAACTGCGGGAAGAACTGGGGAGAACTGGCTGTGTTGCCCCTATTATAAACTTTATTGACAGTCGCGCATTCCGCTGTGCAGGATCGCGTTACAGTGCGGAAATCACAACTGGTGCAACATCCTACGTCACTTCCAACGTGGAGGAGGAGCCTCCTGTGGACTGTATGGAATTGTAGTTCCTATTGTCCCTACACTAGCATGGCAACCCACTGGATTGACGATTTATTTATTTTTTACAATTTCTGAATTAGGCTAATTTATCATCTCTCTTGCATTTTCAGTTTGAGTCTGCAGCTATCCACGAGGCAACAGTCGTTCAATTCAAGCGAAGGACTTAGGAAATCAGTTAACCTCATTAACTTTGGCCCACCAGAAGCAATTTTCACCTATTTTCTAGGCTACTTGTCTTATTTAGCCCAAGTGTCATATCTCAAAAACGATTTACTGCAGCACATCCATGTTTTAAACTTTGAATTGAAGAAGAGGCCTATCCTACCATCAGACATTTGCAACAGAATAAACTTGTCAGAATTGTCACATAAGCCTATATGTAGCCTAGTCATAAAAATACGTAGCCTATTGTGTGTAGGCTATAGGCTCTATAGCCTTTGATTAGGCCTACGTTAAAAGGTAGGCTATGTTTGTACATCCACAGCAATGTAGGCTATTACAGCTACACGTGCAATAGGTGGTCACTGTGGAAATGTCAACTTCATTGGACATTGGCGAACTATAACCAAAAGCTTGTTTGTAGCCTACAACTTTTCAATAATATCAGGTATCCTATTATTGTTCCTATATGGGAACATGATTTTTGATGTAGCCTAGAAATGGTGGGTTTATGCATTTTATTGTCTGTGGCTGTGCCAAGATGAAGGTTACAGAACTTTTGGGGTTTAACCTGTAATTTATAATTTCAGAGAAATATGAATAGGCCTACTGTAATTGGGATGTTGACGACTACCACTAGGGGGCCACCGTGGATAAGAGATCCACAACTGGCTTGTCAAAGTAAAATATTTAGCCTACTTACATGTCATTTCACCCCATTAAAAATAAAAACTATAGCTCCTAATTGATTAATTACAGTCCACTGGTTTTATTGCCACGTTAAAAATCTGTTTAAAGATTTGAATGATGAAGCAAAACCGATCGAGCATTAAACTTTATGATATCTAGGTAGCCCAGTGGAATTCCTGCTTAGGCTACCCTCGATCTCGGTCGGAATCCAACATGGGGCAGAACTATTTAACTTTTGGACAGGAACAATCCTACTATTCAATGCTGAGAATGTAGGCAGTAGCCTTTTAGACATTGTTTCATTGGATGAGCATTCAGATTTATGTTTGATTTATCCAATTCTTCTACTGCTGTAGCCTATAAATTTGGGCTAAACACTGATGCTGTTAGTGTTGCTGTTGACTGACATCAGCACAATTACTCGCATAGCCTATGGTTTATTTACTGTGATTACATTTGCCATTTTTAGACAAATGTTTTGTGAGTTGGTTGGTGTTTGTTTTTTATTGTGTTTGTACTTGAGTGACCAGGCTAGGAATGCCAGTGACCAGCCAAGTTAGTTGCAAATCCAGTGGGTTGCTAAGCCAGGCACATGAGTTAGGCTACCTCGGCGAATCTCTTCTTCTTCGTTTGGGTAGGATCTTCTTTTTTTTCCACATCCCCAGGCTCGGGGCCGAGGGGCTATCCTTTTACCACCCCGAGCCTAGGGAGGGTTCACCCGGACTATATTTCAGGGCACACCTCCAGTAGCCACGTCACCGTGTCGTCATCCAGAACCGACAGACCATGCATCCCATTGGGTGCCCGATAAATCGGGCAGTCCAGGATGACATGGTCTGCGGTTTGTTCCTCTGCGCCACACTCGCAGGCTGCGCAAGAAGCCAAGCCCCATCTGTGCATCGATGAGCGGAAGCGCCCAACGCCGGTCCGGAGGCGGTTAAGCCTCACCCACGCCAGTCTAGGCAGGTCCACCCCAATAGGGGGAAAACCGACGTCTGGGATGAAGTCACGGAGTCTAGAGGTGTTCTCCTCCCACTCCGTGCTCCAGATGTAATCCGCCCACCGTGCCGCACTGATGTTAAGATCACTGCATTGCTGCAGGAATTCCTGTGCGGCAGGCACAAATGGGTGTCTCGACTTAAGGCGCCGGGGAGGCTCAGCAATTACAGTGAGCCTTTCGTGGAGCAGGTGGTTTGGCTCCACGGCCCGGCACGTGAGACGTGCTGTGGCTCCCGCGCGGCGGAGCCCAGCGGGCTGGATGCCTGCAAGAATGGGAAGGTTGTCCACGGGAGTGGGACGCAGGCATCCTGTCACGATGCGCAGGGCTTCGTTGATGGGCGTATCGATGAGGCGGGTGTGGGCACTGCGACACCATACCGGTGCGCAGTACTCACTAGTCGAGTAAACAAGGGCCAGGGCTGCCGTACGCAATGTTCTTGCGTTGGCGCCCCAGCCTGACCCGACTAGTCGCCTCATCAATGCCACACGAGATGTTAACTTCTTGCGCAGTGACTCAAGGTGTCGGCGAAACGTGAGCGACCTGTCCAATGTCACGCCGAGGTAAATTGGCTCAGTGCAGCATGGCAGGGGTGTTCCGCCAATATATATTCGGAGCTCACGTTTAGCCTCCCTGTTGTTAAGATGGAAGGCCGCCGACACCGTCTTTGCCTCGCTGAGCTTCAACCTCCATTTCCAGAGGTATGCCACTAGTGTCTGCATGTCCTGGCTCAAAGTCCCCTCCAATGACTGCCAGTCTCCAGCGGAGTACACCAACGCGAGGTCATCCGCATAGGCATACTTCCGCGAGACTGTATCAGGCAAGTCATAGGTGTAGATATTATAAAGGAGGGGGGCCAGGACAGATCCCTGGGGGACGCCGTTCTTGAGGCGTCGCAACCTGCTTTGCTGTCCGCTACCGGTGCTGAGGTTAAAGCTGCGATTTCGGACAAGCTCCAGGATCATACTGACCATGTGCCTGTCCGGCAGCAGGCGGAGCAGCTTGCAGGTGAGGCCGCGGTACCATACAGTATCATCGGCGAATCAATAGACGGCTTCTTACCAGTGCCGGCTTATAAGGTCGCTAGATCATTTGCCAGCTCGGAGTAAGATATGTGTGGTGCTTCCCAATACTCAAAAAAATGCATCCTCCTTGACTCCACTAGCCTACCACCTCCTCCTCCGTGCGCTGGAAACCGATGTTTTGTGTTTTGGAAACCTGGCTTTGTGTTTTAATCTAATGTTGCTGATTACATATTAATGGTTACATATTCATTAATACCTCGACTCAAACCGCAAAGTCAGATATATTGTAGGCCTATACTGTACAGGCAACTATTTGTACTTGAAACGTTCTGGCAGTTTTGCATACGTCCGGGTAGGAGACGAGTGGTAGTGGGGGAGTGGAGGAAAGGACAAGAGGAGTAAAGAAAGAATATTGAGACGCAGCCATGCTCCACCGACCTCTCAGTCGGGCCTACTCTTATTTTAGGCACTTATCCTGCACCATAAACGTCAAGGTAAAAGGCTAAGCCAGTGACTAATAA
This sequence comes from Synaphobranchus kaupii, assembly GCA_029718625.1. Taxonomy (NCBI): domain Eukaryota; kingdom Metazoa; phylum Chordata; class Actinopteri; order Anguilliformes; family Synaphobranchidae; genus Synaphobranchus; species Synaphobranchus kaupii. The sequence continues at coordinate 10,430,308 of CM056398.1, read as the reverse complement.
GAAAGAAGTCTTTGTTATCGCTCCCCTACGGTCATGGTTGAGTCCGTCCATTGATCGTTGATATTAGAGACTGCCCCGGTTTACCCACCCACGCCAATAATGCTATTTTCAACCTTCAAAAGACAAACGGTAAATCAGAAAATTTGAAAAACGAGTTTGAATGGTTCATTTCCCTATTATTTCAAGGATGAAAAAATTTTAATTTTTCTGTGGAGTGGTTAAAAATTATTTTTAATGACTTCAACCTAAGTGTATGTAAACATCCAACTTCAACTGTACATTTAGCAGTAATGGTGATAGACAATTAAAACATGTTCATCTTACCAGTCTTCACCCGGGGACCCTAAATGTAGAGAATACGTACAAATCTGGTAGCAGTGAGCAAGATGATTAGTAATATTATTTCTGAATCATCAGAGTCCTCACATGGGCACCGAATATGTAGAGAATATCCTCGGACAGGGCGCCAATAGATGTAAGGAATAACTATGGAATAATGAGGTTTACCCTTATTATTCTTAAGTTGGTTAAAATTAAATCAGTCTCATTTGATTATTATGGATTATAATTACTACAACTTCAATTTACCATCAAAGCACTAATAACTAATAATTCATAAGGGTTGAAGGTATTACATTCTAATGATTAGGTTGACTCAGTCCTCGTGTTCATAGGATATCAGAACAGACACCAGTTTTAACAAAAATAGATTTATTAAACAAGGAAAAACATGAATATTACATTCTACTAAATAGACATATTGTGTTGTGTGCGTATTGTAGCATTTATATGTGTGTCTGCATATATGGGTGTGTGTGTGTGTGTGTGTGTGTGTGTGTGTGTGTGTGTGTGTGTGTGTGTGTGTGTGTGTGTGTGTGTGTGTGTGTGTGTGTGTGTGTGTGTGTGTGTGTGTCGGTGTGTAGGCCTATGCCATGTGTGCGTTCAGGGAACAAAGGAATCAAGTGGAGTAAGCTAACTGTGTCGCAGCACGATGGTGATTATTGATCTCAAATCTGACGTTACTATAAATAAGTTCACGCACTTTGGTCCGGAAATACTGCTGACCATCTACAGTAAACTAAAATGAGATCATATCACACGAATGTTAGTATGTGTTAAAGAAAAGAGGAGCAAACCATGAGGCCTGCTTTGGTTAGTTAACAGTACTACCACATTAGAAATGAAACAGTAGGCCAGCCGGCTAGCTTGCTAACCAGCGCAACAAGTTTGTGGGTCAATGACAAATAAGGTTTTCAAAATGAAAGAAAAAAAAATACTGACCAAAATGGATTTGTTTCATAGCTTTTAAGGTGATATAAATAAATTTTTAAACAAGATTTCAGATTTTACCACCCAGAAATGTCAGGTGGCGCGACCATATATAAATTTTGAATAATACACTTTTAATGTATTTACCACTACTGAAAACCTGCAAATATGAATCATTCCATTTATTCAATTTATAGAAACGGCCACATCTTTTTGTTTTCAAACACCTTATTTTCCATAGAGAGAAACAAAACAAAAATTCTAACAGTAAAAATTATTTGTATACGTTATTTAAAGATTTTCAGTTATATTTCTGATAAAATTTTTCAGACTGCAATGGGAATGGATACATTTAAATGTTAATTTGCTGGTCGCACCACCTGACCATGACCAGTCCTGACATTGTGCTCAATAACGATTGAAATTCACTAAATAAAAAGAAGGATATGTAAATGCATTTTACTCTGGTTTCATTTTGCTTTTATTTGAAACCTGAGAATTTTATACTGGAACTTAATCATACAATTACATTTAATTCAGGCCAGCAACAGTGGTAATGTCAATAAGATAACATTTGATCAATGCTTAAAAAATATAACTGAAACATCAAGTCTCAAGGAACACATTTCAATAATGAGGACTACATTTAATTCAGGTCAGCATTCAAAACAATACTGCACATTCAACATTTAAAACAATACTGCCACAATGGTAATGTCAACAAGACAACATTTGATCAATGCTTTAAAAATAAAACTGAAACATGAAGTCTCAAGGAACACATTTCAATAATGAAATGCAACTGGATAATTTTTTTAACTATCTCTATGCCGTGCTGTTTTTTCTTTGCTTGATAATGGCATCTACAAAAATGAATTAAAAAAATGATAACTTAAAAGGTACAATATGCAACTTTAAGTATCAATTTTGGTTATATAGTCCTACATTCTTGAAGAGTAGGACTTTTTCACCTTTAAACAACTTAATATCATACAGAAAGATGTATATCTTTAAGATAATGTATTTAATATCTTCAAACACATTAATTAACATCACTTTTTTTAATTGGTTTAACTGTAATTCTAGTCGCACCACCTGACTTTTCAAACTCAATTCAAATCTAACAGGAATTAACTTGGACACCTATATACATTTTTGTCCTTGAACTCAAGGTTATACATATATTTGTTCAATCAAATACACATTTTCTGAATAAAAACTCATTTTCATAGTTTTCCAGGGGTCATACCACCTGACATGGTAAGTTGAACCAACCTCACCATTACTCAAAAACGTCAAATTATGTAATATTTGTGGGAGAGTTATTAACCTTGTTACTGCATGACAGGGGTCCTGTGGGGTCTTCTGTGTGATGCACCCTGTTGCATCGTTTTCTTACAGGCACAGTACATAAAATGATGTTTTTATGTCGGTCGCCCCCCCAGACATTTGGAGAAGTCAATTTCTCGGACAAAGGTTTTTTAAGTAATAGAATAGTTTTGAAATAGGACTGTTAAACTACTTTCCGTCATTTATAAGCAATCTAACATAAAATCATCAACTATTTGATTAGGAATTTTATTGAGAAAATTATCCTTTTTATTGCAGTTTTGTTCTCTGCATGTATGTTCGGACAGTCGCACCACCTGACATTTTGGGACTTTAGAACACCAAAACTCGAAAAATAAATTGAATTTCCATAAAATGAGAAGGGTTTCTCATAAAGGAGATATTGTAGTGCAAGTTGATATATAACATGTTTTTTTCTATTATTGTTTTTAGGAAAGTAATGAATTCGGACACAAAAAAATCACGTCATGTCATTGACCCTTATACAGCTGTTATCGCACAAAGGCGAGATACAATCAAATTACCGATAAACAATTCAGACTAAAATCCTAAGCTATGCCTGGGATGTTTGATCAGCTTTACTGAAGTCCGCGGTGAGTTGATTACAGCTGGCTTGTCCGTGAGGGATGGCCATGGCTCCTTTGTTCTTTCTCCTGGTTTGTGTCTTTGTCCGACGTCGTCTGGTTATCGCCTGCGTCTTTGTCCGTGGCTGGAACACACCTCTGTCGGAGTTGCGTTAATTCAGTTCTATGGTTAGATGCCGTAGGCAAGCTAACCCGCTCCTTGCGTCTTTCCGCGGCCCCCCTTTGTAGCTGTGTAGCTAGCAAAAGGGGGGGGGGGGACAAAAATGGAGTACTGCTTTTGTGCAGCTGTGCTGCTGCACGATGGAGGAAGAGATGGAAGAGTGAATTGAATAGGGGCGACAGACTGGAATGCGTTCATCTGTTTTAGTTTTATGACCCTTAGTGTCTCGTATTTCCAAGAGACATGTTTGGCTGTGGCCGTGTTTTAAATGTGTCTTGGGTTTCCTGTGGAATGAATGGAAATGTAGTCCGTTGTCCCTACATTTGCTACATAAACATTATAGTCTGCTTTCTCTTAACTAATGATGACTAGTCATTATGATTAGTCACAAGATAGGATAATACATTGACACCGTGGCTGTTTTATAGATGAAATCATTAAAAATGTTTCATCTATTGCACTAGCCTCCTCTGCAAGGATGAAAGCAAGCGATCAGACGTTGTAATTTGATCCTACATCCTACCTTCCACTAACCTTCCACTGGAAATTGGAAAATCGATGAAATAACCACCTGCTGTTAACATTGCGCATCAGATAATTAATTAGTACCAGTATACGAATAGGCTAATGGTAACAAAATAATAAATACAGAGCAAATAATAATAACCAAATATTTAAAAAAAACAAAGCATACAGAATTTGTTGCTAGGCATCAGAACTAAAATAGAAAATGGAGCGGGAAAGGACGCAACACTCAGATTTGTCGGGGGCAGGCCACGGCACATGCAGTAGCTAATGCAAATATTTTGAGTTATACAAATTTTGAGATATAAACTCACGTATTATTTCCGACCAATATTATTATTTAAAAGTATGTATGCATGTTTTGTCCTTAGAATAGCAAGTTTTTTAAAATATATATTTTTTAAAATATATATTTTTTTAAATATCGTGGCTACAGACAGTCATCTCTGCGATATTTTCAAATATCGCCATATCCGATATTATTGGATATCGTGACAACCCTATTATTCATACCTATTTTACTTGTTATATCTTGTATATATCTTGTAATTGTTCTATATTGAAAAAAATGTATAATAAAAAGTTCATCAAAAGAGCTAAATTGTCTATTTTTCATTGTGGAGCACCCCCCCCACCCCCCCACCCCCCGGTCCAAAGGGGACTGCTCTGAGACATTAAACTCCCGGGCTGAAAATGAGTCCCACTTCGGCCCTGGCGCATAGTAGGGATGTCCCGATCCGATACCAAAGATGGGAATTGTGGCTGATCACAACGAATATTTAATTATCGGAATCGCCTTCATTAAGTCCAATCCACTCCCGATACACTATTTTCTTGTAATTTTACATTACTCCACAAGGACCATCAAACATACGTTGACATACGTTTTTCAAAGAAAGAAAATTGTAATACATTAAAAAAAATATATATAAATCCGGTTTCTCTCCCTTTGAACTGAACAGGCCATTTTGGGTGGCTGTTGCACATTTTTTTCCACATGCTCTGCGTTGATTGCTTATCTGTCTGGGAATGACACAAGCACCCCTCCCATCTCCTGCCTGTTACACCTGGGTTTGATGAGTCGGAGGGCGGGACAAGGAAAGGTGGGGCATTGAAATGCAACAGAATGTGACAAACATTCATCAGAAATGATATGCCCTATATAAACCAGGAAGAGATAGAGGTTTTGCTAAAAAATATATGAATAAAAAAATAATAAAAAAATTCATGTCAATGTACACCTCTTACATGCCTCTTATTCATGCAGAAAAATGCACTGTAAAAAATTTTAATTTTATGGTAATATACTGGCAATTGAGTTGACAGAATTTTACTGTAGGCTAGGGTTTCTCAACGTGATTGCAAGGGGGCACTGGAAGCACGATGGAAGAGAGAGGGGCATTGGAGCTATTATAGGGGGAGTCTGCCCCATATTAATGCTCAAGCCTCGTGGGCCAAGCTATCAGATTCCATTGACATCCAAGGGAGAAAATCACAATAAAAAAAATGTAATTCCCGAGCGTACCGATGTCTGCGCTCTGATCAGCTGATGAAAGCATAGAGAGGGCGGTTACTTCTAGTTTCGCCGCAAATTTACCAACAAGTAAACAGCAACAGCACAGCCACAGAACTGGGGCTTGTATCACCAGAAGCAGGATTACTGAGTTAGCTGGATAACTGCACTGAGTAAAATCCAGAACTTCAGTCCATGTTCCAGATTTGGGAAGGTTCTGGGTTTTACTCAGTGCAGTTATCCAGCTCCATACTCCTGCTTTGTGATACAGTCCCCTGTTGAGCACGGGTGATGCACAGAACTGTTCCGGGCTGATGCCAGCCAATTCTGCTGGTTAAAGCAAGCTATATAGGCTAGCTACTGTCAGTGCTATTCATATTCAGATCAGGAAGGGCGATACGATGCAACTTCTGATTTGTATGTTGCAGACGTTTTCAAGATAAGAAAACAAATTTCAGTGTTTTTTTTAGCCAGTGAAATGTTCGGGATGTGCATTTGACCTGATTTCCCTGTTCGAGTACTCGTATGGAATTAGAAATGAGTACTCAAGCTCTTAGTAATTTGTAGCAAATAACGGAATGCATGAATAAGTTTCATTATAAGGTAGGCATACAAACACGTTTACAGCGGGAAAAAAAGGTGTGTACTTACCCTTTAAAATAATCATCCACCAAGATTTCAGCCTTTAAAAACATCTAGCTGAAAAAAATGAAGATTGAATAGTGTCACTTTCTGCCAACTATGCAGTTCTCAGGACTGGGCTAGTTAATATTCAGACCACGCCCAAGAGCCTCTAGGCAAGTTATGTGCAGACTCAGAAATGCAAACACCGTTTAGCAAAACAATCGATAGCTAAATAGCCTAAAAAAGAACGTGCGTGGTCCAAGTTGCAACCGTATGTTTCAGCCACTGAACTAAAGAAGATCCATTCACATAATACTAACGTTAAGCTCAGAGACCCACGTCTTTCAAATAGTTACGTTACCGGTACAGCGTAGCATGCGTATTAGCTAACCTTGGCTAGCTAGCTATCTGGGCTATATACAGCTCGACCCTTCTCCTTTCAGCAGTCAATCGGGCTAATGCAATGGCTTCAGCCTTCCGACTCCGATTAGGAAGAATGATGGCCCGCATCCACCGGCGAATTGAGTACAGCAAAGTCTCAATGACAGTGAGTACTGATTTTTATCATTCTAATACTAGGCTACAATTATTATGAGCTCGATCAAGTCACATCTCCATCTTGATTTAGAACACGAAAACATACATGGTCAGTGCTTCTGACTCCCTGGCATGGGGCACAAGATGAGATGCACGAGGCTACAGAAATTATATTGACTTAGATGTAATAATTACATCACATAATAATTTTGTATACAGTTTCACACTATCAATATAATCGTTTACCAAGCCAGACATTCTCCTGATTGAAGTATACACTTAATGAGAAAGTGTTGGACTGCTTAATGACACTAATTGCGTGTTGGACTTGCGTGTTGGACTGCTTAATGTGGACATCTCGGGACAGCGGGGGCTATTTTTAATCATGGCTGTATTCCACTTTAATTCACTTAATTAGTTTGATTAATGCAATGTTTCTATTGAATTTCTTTATTTGATATGTTTGTTTTTGTGTTGTGGGTCTGCCCCACTGTCTATGTATTTTTTGTTGTTGCTGGTGGCTACAACTGAAATTCCCTAAAGGGAAAATAAGTTATTCTATTCTATTAGAAGTTGATTGATTCGTGTTAATGCAAGACAATCAACCATTTCCTCACATCTGGAGTGAAAGTTTGGAGGGATGGTTAATGACCTTTCTGAAGAGCAGAGGCCAGTATGTCACTCCATCCAGGCCTGACAATTGTGTCTCTAAATTGGTTATTACAACAGAGAGCTGATTAGAGCTTCATTCATAGCCAGATATCAACCACTGAACAACCCTGGAAGGCCAGAGTAAATATATATACAATGGAGTTTTATCATTGTACTCATTATGTAATAGCCTAAATGCATTGGAGTTTTGTGTTTGTTTTCAAAAAGTTGGATTTTTACATTTCAATAAAGCTAAATTGATCCTAAAAGTGTGGACTACTTTCTATACATGCTTCAGTCAGGTTTTAGACCAAGAGTTGGCTGCTGTAAAATTAAGTACTTACCACTGTCTGCAGCTAAAAGGACATTTCTAACTTTGAGAAGGGATTGTCTGTTGCATGTTTCTCTAAAATCAGATGGGAATTTAAAAAAAACATTTTACGTTACTAAAATGAGTCATTAAGGCAATTAATGTCCTGTGGCTAGGGAGAATGCCGGTATGACACCCAACGTCTTCTGCGAATATATCCCATTGCTTTCCAACGTTCTGCGTTGTGTGCAGGCAGAACTCGGATTTGCTTGAACAGTAATGTTAGCTTGGGGTGAAGACTAAGGAAAGATCGAAACGTGAGCTCGTTAGCACAAATCATATCGAATCTGGTCCAGCTTGACAGCCATCTTATCTGATTTATGCGTTGACAAGCTGGATCAGGTCTGCTAATTTGGGTAGTCTTTTTTTTTTTTTTTTTAAATACTAAAATCAGTTCAGCCTAGGCGTCTGAGCTGCTGATTTTAGCTGAATGCCTATGTAACGTTAGCCACTGTATGGGAAAAGCATTTCACAGTCGATTTCACAAAACATTCCATTTGTAGCATAGCGATAATAATAACAGTTATCATATTAGTAGTAGGCCCAGTAGTACAAGGCTACAACATTAGCAGTAATTATTAGCTATTAGTAATAGCCCAAATAGCTGCAGGGGTATTCTTTTGTCACACCGAAGCAAACGTTAGACCTCGCGCATGCTTCTTGGTGGAAAAAAAAAAAGATTTTGTTACGATATCGGCTCATTCATTACCCTACATGTTAGCTACATGCTCACCTGCATGCAACCACCTGCTCACGTGCATGTTGGCTAAGAATTAAGTCTCGGAAGCCAGTCTTCCCTAGTTAAGAAGCAAGTTAGCTGTAACCATGTGCTTGCACTGTTTTGGACTGTGCAACACACAAAGTTGGAAGGTACAGGGAGAGAAGGCACCGCTCCATCCTTTAAAAGGAGAAGAGTTGCAAATACCAACTTCTTCTGCTGTAACTTCGCAAAACTCCCTACTGAAAAATGAGCACTGCAGACCTGAATTTAAATTAATGTTATATAAAGGCTGACCATGGCTCTCGATAAAATTGACCAATTTTTTCAGTGTTTGGGTTTTTCTTGGGTAAACTGTAAAGGGTGTTTTTTTATTGTACCCAGGAAAAACGCAGAATCTACTCGGCATGTTTACAATTTATTTTTGTTTCCCCCCACGTTTACAACTTTCCGAGTGAGAGAGCGGGAGGATCATCTTGTGGGAGTGGGTGAAGCTCATATGGAGAGCCACACACATTCAGACTGCTCAAAGCACTCAGGTCTCTATCTTACACTCGGCGGAAAGTGGTGGTAACCCAAACGCAATTATCTTTGCTAGTTTCAGACCGACGCAGTTGTCATTTTAACATCCAGATGTCTATCACTGTCCAGCTCTCCCAGTCATTCTAGTGAGTTAGCTGTTGGCGAAGCAGGTAACCATAGTTAGGGGACCGAGCAGCATAGCTGCTGGTACCCTATTGTATCTGTTCTTTTTTTTTCTTTTCTTTTTTCTCACCTTTCACCTAAAATACCCGTGAGCTGGTTTGGCCTAGAATCACCAAACTTGGCAAGCTTGTTGGGATTGCCAAACTCTTGGATCCTCTATATTATGACGCAGATTGAACACCTGGTGGCGCTGTAGTGCACGTGACAAGATTTTGACATTGACACGCCCACTGCCGACGCCCCGTTTGACCTAGAGTCACAAAATGTGGTGTACAGGTCCCTCTGCTCATGTTGAACAAATTTACCTCAAGGATCCATGAAGTCAGCCATATCTGATTTTCCGCTAATTAGCATTTTTTGTAAAACACTTAAAATGCTACTCCTACAAAATTTGGCCAATTTAAATTTTAAATTTAAATTTTATATTTTAAAAGATGGCCGAATGACGAACCAATTAATTTTCAATGGGCATGACTTTTCACAAAAATGCTGATAATTCCAAAATCATTTCACAGAAAGTTATGAAACCTAGTAGGTCTATTAAGAGTAACATGAGGAATTGATCTCTACAGTTTCAACCCAATTGAGCCACGTGGTGGCGCTATATAGAACCAAATATAAGAAAATATAAAAAAATTCACTAAAAATCATTGACACGCCCACTGCATATGCCCCGTTTTATCTAGAATCACAAAATGTGGTATAGAGGTCCTTCTGCTCATACTGAATAAATTTGCCTCAAGGAACCATCATGTTAGCCCTATTGGATTTTCCGCTAATTAGCATTACTTGTAAAACACTTAAAATACTACTCCTCCTATAACATTTGACCAATTTACATGAAACCTGGTAAACACACCCCTTACATTATGCTTCATAAAACATGTATACAGAATTTTGATATTTTAAAAGATGGCCGAATGACAAGCCAATAAATATCCAGTGGGCGTGGCTTATCACAAAAATGCTAATAATTCCAAAACCATTTTACAGAAAGTTATGAAACCTGGAAGTTCTTTTACGAGTAACATCTGGACCTGACCTCTCCAGTTTCAAACCAATCGAGCCACGTGGTGGTGCTATAGAGATCCAAATAAAAGAAAATATTTTAAAATTCACAAAAAATCATTGACGCCCCGTTTGATCTACAGTCACAAAATTTGGTGTATACGTCCCGCTACTCCTGCCCAACAAATCTGCCTCAAGAAACCATGAATTCTGCCATCTTCGATTTTCCGCTAATTAGCATTTTTTGTAAAACACTTAAAATGCTACTCCTCCTACAAAATTTAGCCAATTTACATGAAACAAGGTACACAAACTCCCTTAGACTATCCTTCATAAAAGTTATATACAGAATTTTGATATTTTAAAAGATGGCCGAATGACGAGCCAATTAATTTTCAATGGGCATGACTTTTCACAAAAATGCTGATAATTCCAAAATCATTTCACAGAAAGTTATGAAACCTGGTAGGTCTATTAAGAGTAACATGAGGAATTGATCTCCACAGTTTCAACCCAATTGAGCCACGTGGTGGCGCTATATAGATCCAAATATAAGAAAATATTAAAAAATTCACTAAAAATCATTGACACGCCCACTGCATATGCCCCGTTTTATCTAGAGTCACAAAATGTGGTATAGAGGTCCTTCTGCTCATACTGAACAAATTTGCCTCAAGGAACCATCAAGTTAGCCCTATTGGATTTTCCGCTAATTAGCATTACTTGTAAAACACTTAAAATACTACTCCTCCTATAAAATATGACCAATTTACATGAAACCTAGTAAACACACCCCTTACATTATGCTTCATAAAAAATATATACAGAAATTTGATATTTTAAAAGATGGCCGAATGACAAGCCAATAAATATCCAGCGGGTCTGGCTTATCACAAAAATACTAATAATTCCAAAACCATTTTACAGAAAGTTATGAAACCTACTAGGTCTATTAAGAGTAACATGAGGAATTGATCTCTACAGTTTCAACCCAATTGAGCCACGTGGTGGCGCTATATAGAACCAAATATAAGAAAATATAAAAAAATTCACTAAAAATCATTGACACGCCCACTGCATTGCCCCGTTTTATCTAGAGTCACAAAATGTGGTATAGAGGTCCTTCTGCTCATACTGAACAAATTTGCCTCAAGGAACCATCAAGTTAGCCCTATTGGATTTTCCGCTAATTAGCATTACTTGTAAAACACTTAAAATACTACTCCTCCTATAAAATGTGACCAATTTACATGAAACCTAGTAAACACACCCCTTACATTATGCTTCATAAAAAATATATACAGAAATTTGATATTTTAAAAGATGGCCGAATGACAAGCCAATAAATATCCAGTGGGTCTGGCTTATCACAAAAATACTAATAATTCCAAAACCATTTTACAGAAAGTTATGAAACTTGGAAGTTCTTTTACGAGTAACATCTGGACCTGACCTCTCCAGTTTCAAACCAATCGAGCCACGTGGTGGCGCTATAGAGATCCAAATAAAAGAAAATATTTTAAAATTCACTAAAAATCATTGACGCCCCGTTTGATCTACAGTCACAAAATTTGGTGTATACGTCCCGCTACTCCTGCCCAACAAATTTGCCTCAGGAAACCATGAATTCTGCCATATTCGATTTTCCGCTAATTAGCATTTTTTGTAAAACACTTAAAATGCTACTCCTCCTACAGAATTAGACCAATTTGCACCAAACCTGTTCAAGGTACTCAACCCGCATCCCTACATACATGCATTACTTTACTAAGGCGTATGTCAAAAATGAGAATGAGAAGCCAATTAATTTTTCATTGGGCGTGGCTTATCGCATAAATGCTAGTACTTCTAAAACCGTTTGATATCAAGTTCTGAAACTTGGTGGGTTGATTGAGAGTTAGATCAAGACTTGAGCCCTGCAGTTTTAACCCAATCAGTCCGCGTGGTGGCACTAAAGAAATACAAATGTTGGGATGGCAGGTATACTATCCGCCAAGTACACTATCTCTGCTTAACAGGCCGTCTACCTACTGTACCAACTGTGAAAGTTCCTGTAGCTTAGTGGTTATGGCATTTGACTGCCGTGTAGTAGGTTGGTGGTTAGATCCCCACCTGTTCCAAAGTTATTTTTGAGGCAGACAATGTGCACGTCATTGTAAGAATGTTCTTTTTATTGCAAAGGCTAAGAAATTTCACAATATTACCTGTTATCTGTTTGAATTATGAAGTCAGTAAGCCAAAACAATCTGATACCACAACACACAAGTCTTATTTGGCCTCCGCATTTCTGTTAACCTGCTTTGGCCTAGTGGATACAATCTTGGCTTTCCATGTATGTCGTCAGCGGTTCAATTCCAGCTTGGTACCAATGGCTAAGTTAATGTTTGGCAAAACTATTGTGCAAATGCTATGCTTCTTTTAATGTTGTTTTCACATTAAGAAACACCTTTTTATTGCAAAAGTTAAGAAATTTAACAGTATTAACTGTTCACTGTTTCACTTGTACTTAAAAGACTTAATACGCAAGCCCTTACTGGATCGGGTTAAGATACCATCAACAATGGCAAAAGGCCTGATTAGAAGCAAGTATTTGTATTTTGGGTCAACCCTGTCTAGAGTTGTCTACCATTTTGCTGTTTCTGTGTTTGACAAATGCTGCTAATGCCGCTCGGTCCCCGGGTATCGCTGCTTGCAGCTATATTTACAATTTGTATCTGCAGTGATCAGTGAAATGTATTGTACTAGATTGCCTGGCTCATAGACTGTTTAATTTTTAATGCACACCTTGTTTTCATTGATGCTTTAGGGTAGCCAGAGTTTGCCATCTGTGGAATGGTGCTGCCTCTCATCCAGTTCTATGGTGCAGTGTGGCAATTGGGTTCTGCTGGACTGAGCCGGGGAAGACACAGTCACCAAAAATGCAAGTAAAGGTTCAAGACACCATAAGCTGGTTGGCTCAGAACAGGTAAGTTCAAGAGGTTCACATCATACAGTAAATTCCACCTTGTGAAGTTTGTTCCTCAGCGAATAAAGACAGTCTTCCCCACAGATAAATTCAGACATGATTTTTGGAGGCAATTTGTAGTTTAGAGTGGGGAATTATGACCTGTTTCTATAATCTGTTGGAAAGGGGAAAGGCTAGACCCTTGGAAAAGCAGAATGTTCTGATATATTGTTTTTCCTTGTCACCATCCTGCCTAAAGGGCATGATTGCTACAACATATGCAAGATATACTACAAGACGTTTATACTTTTTTGTCTTTTAGATTCTCTCAGCTCAGGGAGTTTCATCTATGTCACTGGAAAAAACATGTGGACTATGTTGTCCAGGTAAGTTTTGAGCAAGTAATTTTCTTGTGAAGTGTTTTTTTTTTTTTGCCGCCTGGATGGAAGGCTACATAATATGACTAATGACAGTATGTCCAAATTAAGACCTTTTTGAGCAAAGTGTTGGCTTGGTGCAGCTGGAGCAGGAGAGGCATATTCTAGTGAGCGTCTTTGGCTGCGAGATGGCCTCTATAGGGCATGATTGGCTGCATTACCATGACCGGTTTGCTAAATGCCACAATGAGTCCCACTCTCTGCTGTTCATTTATAACATCCATGTCTTCTGCTGCCCTACAAACTTTAGCGGTAGGTAACGTTATTACGTTGTGGTATTTAAGCAATGTGAGTGGAATTAGATAATTTAACCAATAGCATACCATGCTAGCTGAGTATCGCATCATCACATTAAAAGAAAATGCTCTTGGTGTTTGAGTTACCTGGCAAACTAGCTAGCTAGTCAAAACATTGATAGTTGGTCTAACTTAAATGCAACAGATAAATTATTGACGTTACCATTGGAGTTTCCATTCACTATCTGGCTTTTAGGGCTGCAAATATTCCTCCATAATCCCATTCGAATTTGTATGCTTTATTATTTATAATATTCAAATATACTCGGATTTTTAATGCTAAAATGTATTACCATTTATCCTATAGGCTTATGCCCACACTATCAGCATGCATAGTTATGTATGTTTTGTCCACTAGAGGGCATTCCAACGACTCAAAGCAAACACTATTGATGTTTTGTTATAACGTTACCAATAAACATTTGGAATTACCAACTGCTGATGGCTTTCTAGCCAAGTAAAAAAATTAAGCTTAGGCACAAAATTAATAACGTTGCCCATTGTATTTTTATTAGAAAACGTTCGAAAATAAAGTATGGCTAACTCAAGTTGCTCGTTGTGGAGTGGTATTTTATATGGACCTTGCATATTCTGAAGGTTACAATGTCTTTGTTTGTTATCTCTCCATTTGTTGACGGAAATCCAAACCGTTTCCACACACTGCTTTTTAAATAGTAGGGAGTGGCGAGCTCCGGCTCGCCGCTTTCTTCCATTTCTGATGTATGCCTAGATGTATGTTCTAACTCATACTTCATATTATTAGCGGACCGAGCAGCGTAGCTGCCGGTACCCTATTGTATCTGTTCAGATTCTTTTCTTTTTTTTCTCTTCTCCTCTTTCACCTAAAATTCCCGTGAGCTGGTTTGGCCTAGAATCACCAAACTTGGCACACTTGTTGGGATTGCCAAACTCTTGGATCCGCTATATTATGACGCAGATTGAACACCTGGTGGCGCTGTAGTGCACGTGACAAAATTTTGACATTGACACGCCCACTGCCGACGCCCCGTTTGACCTAGAGTCACAAAATGTGGTGTACAGGTCCCTCTGCTCATGATGAACAAATTTACCTCAAGGACCCATGAAGTCAACCATATTGGATTTTCCGCTAATTAGCATTTTTTGTAAAACACTTACCATGTCTCATAAAAGTTATATTCAGAATTTTGATATTTTCAAAGATGGCCAAATGACGAGCCAATTAAATTTCACTGGGCGTGGCTTATCACAAAAATGCTAATAATTCCAAAACGATTTGACAGAAAGATATGAAACTTGGTAGGTCTGTTAAGAGTACGATTAGGACTAGATGTCTACAGTTTTATCCCAATCGAGCCATGTGGTGGCGCTATAGAGTTCCAAATATAAAGAAATATTAAAAAATTCACTAAAAATCACAGTTCCTTTGCAGAGATGTATAACTTGCTACAATGACAAAGAGCCGGATTTGGATCATAGAACTTTACTAATTGGTGGGCGCCATCTTGAATTTGCCGACATTTTGGATTAAATGTACTCATTTATTACTTCTTTGAGTTTTTCCTTAACCGCTTGGCTGATTATCATGAAACTTGGCAAATAGTTATAAGTTGTCATCAAACAAGCTCACACCGAATCTCGTGGCGATAGGCCAGTTGGTGGCGCTGTAGTGCACGTGTAAATATTGTGACATCTCTGCCGACGCCCCGTTTGATCTAGAGTCACAAAATGTGGTGTACAGGTCCCTCTGCTCATGTTGAACAAATTTACCTCAAGGATCCATGAAGTCAGCCGTATTTGATTTTCCGCTAATTAGCATTTTTTGTAAAACACTTAAAATGCTACTCCTCCTACAAAATTTGACCAATTGAGATTAAACCTGGGAGACACACTCCTTAGACCATGCCTCATAAAAGTTATATTCAGAATTCTGATATTTTAAAAGATGGCCGAATGACGAGCCAATTAATTTTCAATGGACGTGACTTATCACAAAAATGCTGATAATTCCAAAATCATTTGACAGAAAGTTATGAAACCTGCTAGATCTATGAAGAGTAACATGAGGAATTGACCTCTACAGTTTCAACCCAATCGAGCTACGTGGTGGCGCTATATAGATCCAAATATAAGAAAATATTTTAAAATTCACTGAAAATCATTGACACACCCACTGCATACACATCCTTCTGCTCATACTGAACAAATTTGCCTCAAGGAACCATCAAGTTAGCCCTATTGGATTTTCCGCTAATTAGCATTACTTGTAAAACACTTAAAATACTACTCCTCCTATAAAATTTTACCAATTTACATGAAACCTGGTAAACACACTCCTTACACCATGCAACATAAAACGTATATACAGAATTTTGATATTTTAAAAGATGGCTGAATGACGAGCCAATAAATATCCAGTGGGCGTGGCATTTCACAAAAATGCTAATAATTCCAAAACCATTTCACAGAAAGTTATGAAACTTGGAAGGTCTTTTAAGAGTAACATCTGGACCTGACCTCTCCAGTTTCAACCCAATCGAGCCACGTGGTGGCGCTATAGAGATCCAAATATAAGAAAATATTTAAAAATTCACTAAAAATCATTGACACGGCCACTGCCGACGCCCCGTTTGATCTTCAGTCACACAATTTGGTGGATACATCCCGCTACTCCTGCCCAACAAATTTCCCTCAAGAAACCATGAAGTCTGCCATCTTCGATTTTCCACTATTTAGCATTTTTTCTAAAACACTTAAAATGCTACTCCTCCTACAGAATTATCCCAATTTGCACCAAACCTGTTCACGGTACTCAACCCGCAACCCTACATACATGCATTACTTTACTAAGGCGTATGTCAAAAATTGGACGAATGACAAGCCAATGAATTTTGCATTGGGCGTGGCTTATCGCACAAATGCTAGTACTTCTAAAACCGTTTGATATAAAGTTCTGAAACTTGGTGGGTTGATTGAGAGTTAGATCAAGACTTGAGCCCTGCAGTTTTAACCCAATCAATCTGCGTCGTGGCACTAAAGAAATACAAATGTTGGGATGGCAGGTATGCCATCCGCCAAGTACACTATCTCTGTTTAACAGGTCGTCTACCTACGATACCAACTGTGAAAGTTCCTGTACCTTAGTGGTTAAGGCATTTGACTGCCGTGTAGTACGTTGGTGGTTCGATCCCCACCTGTTCCAAAGTTTTTTTTGAGGCACACAATGTGCACGTCATTGTAAGAATGTTATTTTTATTGCAAAGGCTAAGCAATTTCACAATATTACCTGTTATCTGTTTGAATTATGAAGTCAGTAAGCCAAAACAATCTGATACCGCAACACACAAGTCTTATTTGGCCTCCTCATTCCTGTTAACCTGCTTTGGCCTAGTGGATACAATCTTGGCTTTCTATGTATGTGGTCAGCGTTTCAGTTCCAGCTTGGTACCAATGGCTAGGTTAACCTCTTGCTGCCAAACGCCCCCTAGCGGTAACGCGGGCGTTACGGAAATTATTAAATTATACATTTAATTAATTTAATAATATATAATAAACTGCTCACCTCAATATTTTGATTAAATATCCTTAATATATATCCATTCCTTCTGGGAAAGTGGTTTTTAAGCCCAAAACGTCGAGATAAAACTTTGTAAATAACGCTGGAAACTCTGACCTAATTCTCAAACATGTATTGCAGCTTGATGTCACACCATAAACAATGTGCTGGTAAACTGTTCTGTTTAATTGTATTTCACAAAACTTTGGTTTGAAAAATCATTATACCTTTAGGCTTCAAGAAAAAATAATTCAAACCTTTCATACGGCTGTACATTTCTGGAGTACCAATCCCGTGGCTTAGTATATGTTAGCCAGAGTGGTTTTGTACATGTTTGCAGAGATTTATGCAAAACCGTCGTCAATTGGGTGTATTTCTTTGACTAATAGCACAATAGGCCTATCTGAAGTGGGAAAAACTGTCTTTGACCCGCCTCCACTCCGAGTATTATTTGCTTTCCATTGGGTTTTACAATTGTCAAATATTCCAGCCAATAGCCAAGACTCTTATCTTTCAAACAAGCCCTCATTCAACACAATGCTGTCGTAAATCAAGGAAATACAGCCCTGCGTAAGAGGAAGAGGCAACCAAGCGTAATTATCGAACCAAGATGGCACAGTGTTTTTACCTTGTAGCGTAGCTCGCTACATTCCGTTTAGCAAAGCACAATTCATAAGGTAACTGCGCTGTTTATCTTTTTACTGTACAGTCTCTTTCATACAGTTTTTGGTTAGTTATGTCTAGGTTATTCAGGAGTTTCTCCGTGCAGCAGGTCCTAGCCCAAATATGGTTTTGCGGTCTCAGTGACACAGAGTGATATAAGGTAACAGATTATTTTGCCGGTATACCAGTGCGAATTCACTGTTATGTATAAAACGAATCCCTCTGAATTAAATGAATATAGCTAACATTACTATATTGTAACAATGGCAAGCTAGCCAGCAAAATTACACATAGCAGCTAGCTATCTATTTGTGTCTGAGACAAGTAAATGCAGCCCTGTGTAAGAGGAGAAGGCAACCAAGCGTAATTATCAAACCGAGATGGCGCAGTGTTTTTACCTTGTAGCGTAGCTCGCTACATTCTGTTTAGCAAAGCACAATTCATAAGGTAAATGCGCTGTTTATATTTTTACTTTACAGTTTCTTTCATACAGTTTTTGGTTAGTTATGTCTAGGTTATTCAAGAGTTTCTCCGTGCAGCAGGTCCTAGCCGAAATATGGTTTTGCGGTCTCAGTGACGCAGAGTGATATAAGGTAACAGATTATTTTGCCGGTATACCAGTGCGAATTCACTGTTATGTATGAAACGAATCCCTCTGAATTAAATGAATATAGCTAACATTACTATATTGTAACAATGGCAAGCTAGCCAGCAAAATTACACATAGCAGCTAGCTATCAATTTGTGTCTGAGACGAGCTGTTCCGAGTTTCTTTTGAATGCAACGGCGTCTAAAGGGTTTGTTTTGTTCCACATGAGTAAATTGTTCTGTAAGCAGTACAGCAGGCTCTGCAGGTCAAAAACTGGTAGAATGAGAAGCCAATTCATTTTTGCATTGGGCGTGGCTTATCACATAAATGCTAGTACTTCTAAAACCATTTGATATTAAGTTCTGAAACTTGGTGGGTTGATTGAGTGTTAGATCAAGACTTGAGCCCTGCAGTTTTAACCCAATCAATCTGCGTGGTGGCGCTATAGAAATACAAATGTTGGGATGGCAGGTATGCCATCCGCCAAGTACACTATCTATGCTTAACAGGCCGTCTACCTACCATACCAACTGTGAAAGTTCCTCTAGCTTAGTGGGTAAGGCGTTGGACTGCCGTGTAGTAGGTTGGTGGTTTGATCCCCACCTGTTCCCAAGTTTTTTTTGAGGCACACAATGTGCACGTCATTGTAAGAATGTTCTTTTTATTGCAAAGGCTAAGAAATTTCACAATATTACCTGTTATCTGTTTGAATTATGAAGTCAGTAAGCCAAAACAATCTGATGCCGCAACACACAAGTCTTATTTGGCCTCCTCTTTTCCGTTAACCTGCTTGGGCCTAGTGGATACTATCTTGGCTTTCCATGTATGTGGTTGGTGGTTCAATTCCAGCTTGGTACCAATGGCTAAGTTAATGTTTGGCAAAACTATTGTGCAAATGCTATGCTTCTTTTAATGTTGTTTTCACATTAAGAAACACCGTTTTATTGCAAAAGTTAAGAAATTTAACAGTATTAACTGTTCACTGTTTTACTTGCACTTAAAAGACTTAATACGCAAGCCCTTACTGGATCGGGTAAAGATACCATCAGCAATGGCAAAAGCCCTGATTAGAAACAAATATTTGTATTTTGGGTCAACCCTGTCTAGAGCTGTCTACCATTTAGCAGTTTCCGCATTTGACAAATGCCGCTAATGCCGCACGGTCCCCGGAAATCGCTGCTTGGAGCTATATTTATTATTATTATAGGTATTTTGAGAACGCATCTCCTCCTACATGCTTCCACATAGAACAACCATTCCAACTGTACATATTAGCGTAGTACTCACAGCATGTTGCTATGACTTTATGGATGCATCACATTTATACTTTTCGAGATATTATACTTTTAAGACGTAAAAATGTCAGTAATTGCATGTCCTGGCCACTAGGTTTATTCTCTGATTGGCCAATGTGACATGTCACGTGACCGTTTGCATTCCCTGCCTTTTGCGCTGCGTAATGGCGGCCATGGAATCTCTTACCGACCGAGAAATCCTACGCTAGATTATATAGCTTCTGGATAATACACGAGTGGTAGGTAGATGCACATTTAAAACAAAGTAAGACTGCATCATACTTTAGAAAATAATATTTGGCTAACCGTAGCAAACTTGTAAGGTAACCTTAAAACGTAGCCTATAGGCTACCTCCCGTCCACATTGCAGTTGGAACATCGTTCTGAAAAGTTGCGCTGTACTGTTTGTTAACATTCCTGTATTTACTGTAAGGTGGTTTATTATCAAGTCGAGTAGTCTATATGGTGTATTAGCCTATTCATCATGTAATACTTAAAGCGCATCTCTGGGAAGGCAGGCGTTTTGATAAACGAGCGCGAGCTGGAGTGATGCACTAAATGTTGGTATTAATATCACAGCCTAGTCGGTTAAAAAAAAAAAACACTCGGCTACATGACCGTGTTTTATCACTCTTGCCTGCATTGTAACGTTAGCCTTATAGTATGAAGCAACACTTAAAACCGACATCTAGATGTTTTTTCACGTGATATTTTGTTTACTGTAGGTTTGTTCCAGAATCGCGATGTGCCCGATTTCTGCACAGAGCTACGTTGTCATAAAATTTCTTCTTACCGTGAAAAACGACGACATCTGACAGATGTTAAGGTAAATCTATCACAAGTCAGCAATTATACCGGGAAATACCCTCTTTGAAAACAAAAAACGAATGAATATAAAAAGGTTAGTCTGTTACTGCATACCCGTTTTTGCTAAAGCTGCATCATAGCTATGATAACGCGGAGCTGTCAAAACTATAACAGCACGGAAACCCTTAAAAAAAACAAAATAAAAACCGTAGCTAGGCTACACGTAGCCTATGGCTACGACAAATTATGGACTAAACAAGCCACAATTTAGTTAATAAAACTCAAGTAAGCTAATTTAGATATCCAGTGAGCACAAGTGGCATACAGAACTAGTTTCCTTTTTTTTAGCAGCATTTTTTTGTAAGTATAAACCGAACTATTTTTTTTTTTAATGCAATTAGTTTGATTTATTTATTTAAGTATGAGCCGAAGTATGGCTTCCTGGCGTGTCTCCCCGTGGCGCAGTCTGTAGCGTGCCCTAACTAGGATTCCCGTGCTCTTTGCGACATTGTCGGTTCGAATCCGACCTTTCCTCTTGTCTCTACACTGTGCTGTCCAATAAAGCTCAAAGGCTATTACGCCTATTTTAAGAAAGTATAGTCCATTTTAGTACTTATAAACTTTTGTAGCCACAATTTCCTCTATATTCTCAGCTACCTTGAATTGAGAGAAAATGCTGTCAGCTATAAGTTAGAGTGAAGGAAATGTAGAGACCTAGCTACTCACTCCAAAAGTCAAGTCTCTGGGACCTCAGATGGATATCTGGCTTCTCTGTCGAACATGAGGTAGAATGGGGAGTGCTTGGTGGTGATCTGTACTTTGGTGCGCAAGCCAAACATGGCTGCACTGAGGTCCCAGTTCCAAGGATTCTCATCCACCAATTTGGTGAGAGTTTTGAAACATATTGACATTAATAATAATAATAATAATAATAATGCATGGCATTTATATAGCGCCTTTCTAGATACTCAAAGCGCTTTACAATGAATTTGGTGAGAGTTTTGAAACATATTGACATTGTTATGAAATACTATTTTGATTGTAAAGCATAGCTTATGACTACGATGTGTGACCCAAATCACACTGCTTAATACAATACCAAAATAGAATACTTAACACAGTGACTATAGTACCATTTAGTGGTGTAAATGGGTCAAGGTCAGTTTAGTGTCAAGTCCACATTACTTTGTCACTGTCCCATTCATTCTTTCAACCAATCCACTGGTCTGTGGATGGTAAGGTGTGCAGAAGCTCCTCTCGATGTCCAGCTTCTGGCAGAGAGCCATATTCAGCTGAATTTAATGGACAACAGTCAGTTAGTACAAAAGAAAACTGAGTGGAGGGAGCCTCAGCCATGTTTTTGGGTAATGAGACGGACTGCACAGGGACGTCATGATTGACTACAAGACCAAGTGGGCTGAGGCATATCCGCTGAAGTCTTAAGAAAGCCGAGGATGTAGCACAGTGCATTGTAGAATTATTTGCACAGTTCATTGTAGAATTCAAGTTTGGGGCACCAGAACACATTCTCACCAACCGAGGAGGGGAGTTCAGGAATACGGTGCTGTCCTATTGTCCTATTACAATGCATTTTCAATCATTTCTCAATATCTTTCCCTGTGCAGTCTGTATCATTACCCAAAAACATGGCTGAGGCTCCCTTCACTCAGTTTTCTTTTGTACTAACTGACTGTTGTCTATTAAATTCAGCTGAATATGGCTCTCTGCCAGAGACTGGACATCGAGAGGAGCTTCTGCACACCTTACCATCCACAGACCAGTGGATTGGTTGAAAGAATGAATGGGACAGTGACAAAGTAATGTGGACTTGACACTAAACTGACCTTGACCCATTTACACCACTAAATGGTACTATAGTCACTGTGTTAAGTATTCTATTTTGGTATTGTATTAAGCAGTGTGATTTGGGTCACACATCGCAGTCATAAGCTATGCTTTACAATCGAAATAGTATTTCATAACAATGTCAATATGTTTCAAAACTCTCACCAAATTGGTGGATGAAAATCCTTGGAACTGGGACCTCAGTGCAGCCATGTTTGGCTTGCGCACCAAAGTACAGATCACCACCAAGCACTCCGCATTCTACCTCATGTTCGACAGAAGCCAGATATCCATCTGAGGTCCCAGAGACTTTTGGAGTGAGTAGCTAGGTCTCTACATTTCCTTCACTCTAACTTATAGCTGACAGCATTTTCTCTCAATTCAAGGTAGCTGAGAATATAGAGGAAATTGTGGCTACAAAAGTTTATAAGTACTAAAATGGACTATACTTTCTTAAAATAGGTGTAATAGCCTTTGAGCTTTATTGGACAGCACAGTGTAGAGACAAGAGGAAAGGTCGGATTCGAACCGACAATGTCGCAAAGAGCACGGGAATCCTAGTTAGGACACGCTACAGACTGCGCCACGGGGAGACACGCCAGGAAGGCATACTTCGGCTCATACTTAAATAAATAAATCAAACTAATTGTATTAAAAAAAAAATAGTTCGGTTTATACTTACAAAAAAATGCTGCTAAAAAAAGTAAACTAGTTCTGTATGCCACTTGTGCTCACTGGATATCTAAATTAGCTTACTTGAGTTTTATTAACTAAAATGTGGCTTGTTTAGTCCATAATTTGTCATAGCCATAGGCTACGTGTAGCCTAGCTACGGTTTTTATTTTGTTTTTTTAAAGGGTTTCCGTGCTGTTATACTTTTGACAGCTCCGCGTTATCATAGCTATGATGCAACTTTAGCAAAAACGGGTATGCAGTAACAGACTAACCTTTTTATATTCATTAGTTTTTTGTTTTCAAAGAGGGCATTTCCCGGTAGAATTGCTGACTTGTGACGAAAGTGCCGCCGTGGTGATAGATTTACCTAAACATCTGTCAGATGTCGTCGTTTTTCACGGTAAGAAGAAATTTTATGACAACGTAACCTCAATATAGGCAACTGTATGATAAATGCTACGCTATATGTGGATAATACACGACCTTACCGGGCGAGAAATGCTATGCTATATGTGGATGATACACGAGTGGTAGGTAGATGCACATTTAAAACAAAATAAGACTGCGTTATTCTGTAGAAAATAATAGTTGGCTAACCGTAGCGAACTTGTATGGTAACCTTAAAACGTAGCCTACAGGCTACATGCTGTTCGCATTTGCAGTGTTCACATCGCTCTGAAAACATGCGCTGTACTGTTCAACATTCCTGTATTTACTGTAAGTCGGTTTATTATCAAGTTGAGTGTATTAGCCTATTAACCATGTAATACTTAAAGCGCATCTCTGGGAAGCCAGTCCGGTTTGATTCCAAACGCTCACGAGTGATGCAGTGAATGTTGGTATTTATATCACAGCCTAGTCTGTTTTAAAAAGAGAAAACACTCGGCTATATGACGGTGTTTTATCTGTCTTGCCTGCATTGTAACGTTAGCCTAATAGTAGTAATCAACACCCAGGTTAAAACCGACATCTAGAAGTTTTTTCACATGATATTTTGTTTACTGTAGCCTTATTCTAGAATCGCGATGTCCCCGATGTCTCCACATAGAGCTGCGTAACCTCAATATAGGCAACTGTAGCTGTAGCCTGTACTGCTATAATGTGCTTGTGAAAGAATTCATGCCAGCATCAGACGTAGGCTAATTCACAACCATTTCTCTAGATGCGTGAAACGAATTGCTGCGTCATATTAACGGACATATCCCATTGTTCATAATATCGCAGTGTAACATCTGAAATCAAATGTAGCCAAAATGCGTCATTTGGAAACGTATGGTTGTATAAATCCACGAATGCACATTCATATACTGAAATGGTAGCTGCCATACTTATTTAGACCTATGTTTAATCGTGTTCTTTTAAGCAACGTGTGAGAGGAAAAAGCCTAATTAACGCTGCTTCTTCCCCGTCTCTAAAATGAGATCTCCACCATGGGACACGAGAGACTGCAAAATCTAACTGGACCACCAGAGGGCACCAAATACAAGGGAATGGACGGGAGCATAAAAGAAGCACGCAATGAATCCACTCTCAATACATTGACGTAAACAGACATGTGCACACATGACCTGAAGTTGTAGCTACAGCCCAACTTGCAATTACTTTAGTAATTGCACCTTTTTTCTAGTTATTATTATTATAGGTATTTTGAGAACGCATCTCCTCCTACATGCTTCCACATAGAACAACCATTCCAACTGTACATTTTAGCGTACTACTCGCAGTATGTTGCTATGACTTTATGGATGCATAACATTTATACTTTTTGAGATATAATTGTTTTAAAGCGTAAAAATGTCAGTAATTTCCTTTTCTGGCCACTAGGTCTATTCCCTGATTGGCCAATGTGACATGTCACGTGACCGTTTCCAGATTCTGCCTTTTTTCGCTTTGTAAATCTAACTGGACCACCAGAGGGCACCAAATACAAGGGAATTGACGGGAGCATAAAAGAAGCACGCAAGAATCCACTCTCAATACATTGACGTTAACAGACATGTGCACACATGACCTGAAGTTGTAGCTACAGCCCAACTTGCAATTACTTTAGTAATTGCACCTTTTCTAGTTAGTTGGGCTGCTGTAGGCAGCCCAAGTACTGTTCTTACTCATACTTCATATTATTATTATTATTATTATTATTATTATAGGTATTTTGAGAACGCATCTCCTCCTACATGCTTCCACATAGAACAACCATTCCAACTGTACATTGTAGCGTACTACTCACAGTATGTTGCTATGACTTTATGGATGCATAACATTTATACTTTTTGAGATATAATAGTTTTAAAACGTAAAAATGTCCATCTACTTAACATGGGAATAGTAATTTCATGTCCTGGCCACTAGGTCGAGAGACTGCAAAATCTAACTGGACCACCTGAGGGCACCAAATACAAGGGAATGGACGGGAGCATAAAAGAAGCACAAGAATCCACTCTCAATACATTGACGTTAACAGACATGTGCACACATGACCTGAAGTTGTAGCTACAGCCCAACTTGCAATTACTTTAGTAATTGCACCTTTTCTAGTTATTATTATTATTATTATTATTATAGGTATTTTGAGAACGCATCTCCTCCTACATGCTTCCACATAGAACAACCATTCCAACTGTACATTGTAGCGTACTACTCACAGTATGTTGCTATGACTTTATGGATGCATAACATTTATACTTTTTGAGATATAATAGTTTTAAAGTGTAAAAATGGCAGTAATTTCATTTTCTGGCCACTAGGTCTATTCCCTGATTGGCCAATGTGACATATCACGTGACCGTTTCCAGATTCTGCCTATTTTCGCTGTGTAATGGCGGCCATGGAATGTCTTGCCGACCGAGAAATGCTACGCGATATGTGGATAATACAGGACCTTACCGAGCGTGAAATGCTACACTATATGTGGATAATACACGACTGGTAGGTAGATGCGCATTTAAAACAAATTAAGACTGCCTCATACTGTAGAAAATAATATTTGGGTAACCGTAGTGAACTTGTAAGGTAACCTTCGAACGTAGCATACAGGCTGCCTCCTGTCCGAATTGCAGTTTGAACTGAAAACATGCGCTGTAGCCTACTGTTAACTTTACTGAAAGTCGGTTTATTATCAAGTTGAGTGTATTAGCCTATTAACCATGTAATACTTAAAGCGCATCTCTGGGAAGGCAGTCCGTTTATTCCAAACGCTCTCGCGAGTTCCAGTGACGCACTGAATGTTGTTATTGAAATCACAGCGTAGTCTAAAAATAGAAAAAACACCCGCCAAATGCCTGTTTTTTATCTGTCTTGCCTGCATTGTAACGTTAGGCTAATAGTATTAAGCAACACCCAGGTTAAAACAGACATCTAGATGTTTTTTCACATGATATTTTGTTTACTGTAGCCTCATTCCAGAATCGCGATGTCTCCACATAGAGGTACGTAAGCTCAATATTGGCAACTGTATGAGAAATGCTACGCTATATGTGTGCTACGCTGTATGTAGATAATACACGAGTGGTAGGTACATGCACATTTAAAACAAAATAAGACTGCGTCATACTGTAGAAAATAGTATTTGGCTAACCGTAGCGAACTTGTAAGGTAACCTTACAACGTAGCCTACAAGGCTACCTTTTGTCCGGATTGCAGTTTGAACACCGGTCTGAAAACGTGCTGTTCTGTTTGTTAACATTCATGTATTTACTGTAAGGCGGTTTATTATCAAGTCGAGTAGTCTATGTGGTGTATTAGTCTATTAATCATGTAATACTTAAAGCGCATCTCTGGGAAGGCGGTCCGTTTATTCCAAACGCTCGTTCCAGTGACGCACTGAATGTTGTTATTGAAATCACAGCATAGTCTGTAAAAATACAAAAGACACTTGGCTATATGACCGTGTTTGTGCATTGTAACGTTAGCCTAATAGTATTAAGCAACACCCAGGTTAAAACCGACATCTACATGTTTTTTCACATGATATTTTGTTTACTGTAGCCTCACTCCAGAATCGCGATGTCTCCACATAGAGGTACGTAACCTCAATATAGGCAACTGTATGAGAAATGCTACGCTATATGTGGATAATTCACGAGTGGTAGGTAGATGCACATTTACCAAATAAATAAGACTGCGTCATACTGTAGAAAATAATATTTGCCTAACCGTAGCGAACTTGTAAGGTAACCTTAAAACGTAGCCTATACAGGCTACATGCTCTCGCATTTGGAGTGTTCACATCGCTCTGAAAAAATGCGCTGTTCTGTTTGTTAACATTCCTATATTTACTGTAAGGCAGTTTATTATCAAGTCTAGTGTATTAGCCTATTCATCATGTAATACTTAAAGCGCATCTCTGGGAAGACAGGCGTTTTGATAAACCAGCGCGAGCTGGAGTGATGCACTAAATGTTGGTATTAATATCACAGCCTAGTCGGTAACAAAAAAAAAACACTGCTACATGACCGTGTTTTATCACTCTTGCCTGCATTGTAACGTTAGCCTTATAGTATGAAGCAACACCCAGGTTAAAACCGACATCTAGATGTTTTTTCACGTGATATTTTGTTTACTGTAGGTTTGTTCCAGAATCGCGATGTGCCCGATGTCTGCACAGAGCTACGTAACCTCAATATAGGCTACTGTAGCTATAGCCTATACTGTTATAATCTGAAAGAATTAATGGCAGCATCTGACGTAGGCTATTTCACAACCATTTCTCTAGATGCGTGAAACGAATGGCTGTGTCGTATTAACGGACATATCCCATTGTTCATAATATCGCAGTGTAACATCTGAAATCAAATGTAGCCAAAATGCGTCATTTGGAAACGTATGCTTGTATAAATCCATGAATGCACATTTATATACTGAAATGGTAGCTGCCATACTTATTTAGGCCTATGTTTAATCGTGTTCTTTTAAACAACGTGTGCGAGGAAAAAGTCTAATTAACGCTGCTTCTTCACCGTCTCTAAAATGAGATCTCCACCATGGAACACGAGAGACTGCAAAATCTAACTGGACCACCAGAGGGCACCAAATACAAGGGAATGGACGGGAGCATAAAAGAAGCACGCAAGGATCCACTGTCAATACATTGACGTTAACAGACATGTGCACACATGACCTGAAGTTGTAGCTACAGCCCAACTTGCAATTACTTTAGTAATTGCACCTTCTCTAGTTATTATTATTATAGGTTTTTTGAGAATGCATCTCCTCCTACATGCTTCCACATAGAACAACCATTCCAACTGTACATTGTAGCATACTGCTCACAGCATGTTGCTATGACTTTACGGATGCATAACATTTATAGTTTTCGAGATACAATAGTTTTAAAGCTTAAAAATGTACATTTCCTCAATAGGGGAATAGTAATTTCATGTCCTGGCCACTAGGTTTTTTCTCTGATTTGCCAATGCGACATGTCACGTGAACGTTTTCATTCTGTGCTTTTAGCGAAGTACAATGGCTGCCATTGAATCTATTACCCAGCAAGAAATGCTACGCTATATTATATAGCCTGTGGATAATACATGAGTGGTAGGTCGATGCACATTTAAAACAAAATAAGGCTGCGTCATACTTTAGAAAATAATATTTGGTTAACCGTAGCTGACTTGTAACCTTAAAACGTAGCCAATAGGCTACCTCCTGTCCGCATTGCAGTTTGAATATCGTTATGAAAAAATGCGTCGTCCTGTTTGTTAACATTCCTGTATACTGTAAGGCAGTTTTATTTTCAAGTCGAGTAGCCTACCTTGGCGCCTGTGCCTATTAATCATATATCGACCCACCCCCTAGCTACTTCAAACAGTAGCAATGGTTTATCTCATGGCCATGACAAGTTTGAGTTTATGAAAGCACAAATGGGATATGTAGTCAACAATTAGAGGTGATTGCTCAAGCCGATAATACTATGGACTTCAATTCCCATAACCCAGTGTTTTGTGGATATGTTATAATCAGGTTGGTTGTAATGGAGAAGTCAGACCGCATAAAAAGACGAGAAACTTCACGGAGAATGATATCGAGACGCTCGTTACGGGGGTAGAGCACACAGTTTGTTTGGTGCATAGTTGGCCATTCGTTTCACCTGAAACGGTCCTCTCAACTGAAAATCAAATCAAAATCCCCACAGTGAATAAAAGAACCGCCGACCCAGTAGTTTCCCCATTCAGCTAGGCTAGGCTACTGTAGGCACTGTTCCTAACTTAAGCTATTTCAGTGATGACACTATCTTTAACTACGCCTTATTTTTCTACAGTCTATGCCTTATATATACATTAAAAAAGTACATGTTTTTTCATAACAACAAGCAATGTATTACTGCCGCGAGTGCGATAACGTTAGGTAGCACTGTGGAAATGTCGACGTTGCTGGACAATTGAATAGAGAATCTCTTCAGGGTTCATCAGAAAACAGTTGTAGCTTCTTAAGCCCGACGCACACAGCCCGACTGAAGAAATCTAGACTCATCTCAACTAAACTGGTTTTTGGTTGAGATTTTCTCAGATTTGAAGATTGAGCATGTTGGATCTCAGTCAGTCTTGGATGGACTCAGATTTTCAGTGTGCACCGGGTTTAAAACTGACAAAAACTGGTAGAACGATTTTCAGCCAATAAACGGGCACTATTTTATTAGAACTACCATCGAATTGCGTCGCAATTCATGTTTCCTGTTTCGCTTGGCTGGGAATAGGCTGTATGAACATCAGCACAGCGATTTCGCTATTGCTCGACTAATGTGTATGCAACTGAGTAAATTATAGTAATCTCGGGAAATGGCTAAATGATTGCCCTTTGCGATTGTTGAAACAAATCCACAAGTCACCTGGAAGCAGCGAGGAGAGCTCTGAATAGTGTTGCAGTGTACCGATACATTTGTATGGCTAACCCACTGCTGCAGTAGCCTATGTGTCAACTTTGTAAAAAACATAATAAAATTACACGATAGTTCGTCTAGCTTTCATCCTCAAAAGCCTGGCAACTGTCCTGATGCTAATAATTAGATTTGGGTCAACGTAAAAATCTAAATCGGCCGATAAATGTTGCCCGCAGTTTAACTTTTTCGTCGACATCGGCCGTAACAGCCAATCAGAGTTCCGCGCTTTATATTTCTCCAACCGACACAAAACCATTTTGTGAATAATTGTCCCGTAACCTACGTAATATTGCCTATCAAACTAAGCTAGGCGAAATAGGGTTAGCAGCGGTAACAACAGTGAATAATTTATATATTATCATTGTGTAATTATCAGTGTCATAACAAAACCTTAAAGGATGTATGTGGCTTGTTCTACCAATATCGCATTGAGCCCAAACTACATGTTGAGTTTTATACATAAATCTGTCTATATAGATAGATAAAGATCGCCAGCTCGCGACGAAGATAGATATAGCCTATCGCTAGCTAGCGAGAACACATAATTATCAGTGTCATGACATAACTATAAAGAATAGGCTGCATCGCAAATATGTTTTTCTCATATCTAGGCTACTGCCGTTGTTTCTGTTCGTCAAAAAATTGTAGCTGCACAAGCTGACTTGAATGACACAACGGGAAGCTCTTGCCCCGCCCCCAGCCTAGTAGACTTGACCGACCCAGCAACCAAGTTGCTGGCTGTGAGAACGCGGCGTTAGGATTGCAAAACCGAGAGAAACGTTAGCCTACGGCACGTTGAGATTTTTTTCTCAACCTAACGTTAAGTCATGAATAAAATGATTGAACTGGCCTAATCGCGTTGTCAACATTCAAAGTAACATTGTTGAGCTAGGCTATAAAAGCAACTAGGCTCCAGGTGAGCACGATAAAACTACACATCATGTGATGTTTTTCTCTGAACCACCTTGGAAATGAATATTGTATATTGGCTAGTTGTCTCCGTAGGTTACGTGATTGAACATGAACATGCATAATTTGTTTCCCTTAGGCCTCACGCAGAAGTATTTGAATTAAAAATTTTAGGCATTTGGCTGACTGGAATCCCTCAAGCTTCAGTCTCGCTCTGGCTATCTCCATATTTGTATTTTTATTTGGGGGGGGGGTTGGTTTTTTTAACTCGCCAGATCTGATGCATTTGCTAGCTAGCTCTGTCCATTTGTATAACGTAAGTTAACGTTACACAACCTCTTCGTGCAGGATTGTTAACTGACTGTTACTAGCTAGCTTAGACAGACAAATTATCTGTTAAAATGGCTGCTCTTAGGACCTAGCTTGTTGTAGCAGCTGGCTAGTAACGTTAGCTAGTCAATCAACTAACTTATGGCCAGCCAGCTAGGACATTGAACTGCTAGGACTTTAATATTAAAGTCGAATAACTGTTCAATTAAAACTGCTTGCCAGCTATCATTAGCTTGCTAACTAAATGTTAAAACGGCTTGCCGTCAGCTATCGTTAGCTAACCCAGCATCGCTAAGCAATGGTAATGACATGACAGGGGAGTAGGGCGATTTTGGACGGGAGGGGGTGGAATAGCTAAATGAATATCTAAATTGATAAGCTAGCTAATGTCTTTCAACAATAGTAGCGCCCAGATTTTTTTAAAACAAACCAAAAAATGGTACACTCTCAGAAATAAAGGTAGCCTACAGTGGAGGTACATTCTTCTTCTAAGCTAGCTAAGGTAGCTACACATTTCCCAACCCTGAAAGTACAGTAATGTTCTATTTGGGTACTAGCTAAGTACCTTTTCGAGCATAAAACTTTATTTCTGAGAGTGTAGACTGCTAGTCTAAGTTAGTTAACTAAAAGAAAATGACACCACCGGTGACGTTAAACCTGTTTACAGACTGCTTTTTATAACGTAGCCTACGTTTTCTAAGTTAGCTAATGTATAGCAGAACATTGGGCTGTTAGCTACTGCAATGACAGGTTGGGTGTTTATGTTAGCCGTAGTGGTTAGCGTTTACTGCGCAAATTGAATTGGTTTTTTATCGTTTTTGCTCATTTAGGATGACAGTGGGCCTAACGTATCATATCAGTTTAATCCATCTTTATATACGAAGTAGAAAAATGTGTAATTAATTACACTGGTCACAGACAATACAGCCCTATGTGCGATGTTGAAATTGTACGACGTATGGGTCGGGTCATTGCGAGTGTGCTAACCACTTAGCTGCCAGCAATTCGCTTTTTAAAATTACACAATTTTTTTTAGATCATAAAAAATGGCTGAAAATCCTTTTTTTCATATACAAACAAACGTCCAAATGTCATATATTATTTTGAAGGAATTAGGGAAACCCCATTAATATCTCCCATAGGTCGTCTATTTTTTTGATCCGGAAGTCTTGAAAATGCTCACAAATCTGGAGGAAATGATGACACGACTTCTGGGGCCTAGTGCCCTGCAGTGCAACTTGAGAGGCTGATGTATTCGCAAGTGGCGACACTAAGAATCCTGCATCAGAATTATGAGGCTTTTCTTAAAGTTATAGCCTAATTTAGAAGTTCAGAGAAATGTGAATACCATAATTGGGATGTCGATGACTACCACTAGGGCAGTGGTTCCTAAACTCGGTCCTGGGGCCCCCTGCATATGCTGGTTTTCGTTCCAACCACAATTGCAATCCCAGAATTTGAACAAGCTGTTGATTTTTCTTAATTAGGTGTTTTTTATGTTTAGAGGGATTATTTCCCTTCTGAAGCCACATTATGTTAGCAATAGCTATACATGTCATGAAGAATAAAAGTAAAATAATTCACATTGTGCTATATTGCAAACAATTACAAAAAGAGAGGTAAAAATGTTTTAACTGATCAAATTAAACAAATTAAAGACTGAGGTGAATCAGTAGGCTCCTAATTGGTGAAATTGTGGACATATTGGCAACTAAAACTAGACTTGGTCAATAATGAACAATTCAAAAGACAAAGCAAATGATAATGAGCCAAACCTGCATTGTGTTAATAAGTTTATGGAAAAAATTAAGGAACTTAAAACACAAGTGTTCAACTACTGAATTAGGAGCCTATTGATTCACCTGTCTTTAAATTGATCAGTTAAAAAATTACCTTGTATTATTGTTTGCAAGATAACACTGTAAGCACAATGTGAACATGGGATAGTCTTCATGATTTTTTTTTCTTTCTCAAAGATTCCAATATCCATAATTAACGTAGCAAACTCTGTACCCTAAAAGGCATCTGATTCAACTGTCTGCGCATGTGCCTTTCATTCTAGGCAGCCATGTTTATTGTTTACCCTATTTTACATTTCAAGCACTGGAGACCCCTAGTGGTAGTAGACGCCTGCGTCTACATTTTAAAAACACCACACATTCGTTGCTAGTTCCACAAGAATACGGATTTTATCACCATAAACCGCATATCATCATAATCGGTATTTAATATCCTATCAGCGAGCGAAATATCATGTTTTTATGTGCCAATGTTGGCTTGTAATTCATGTAAGTAGCATGCTATGCTGCTACACTGTTATCTACAATGGACCCGACCACATGTAAGATAGCAGAAATGTAAACATATTTGAGAGTTAAAGTTTTTATTTTATCACCAAAAAATCGTTTGCTATGACAGCAGCAAGAAACACCTTCCAAGATCCTGAATACATACAAGTAAAACTGTCAACATGCCTACTCACTCCACAGGAAAAAAAAACGAGTGGTATTTGTTTGTCACCACATAACTTTATTTTGCTATAAAAAGCTGTGGTAAAATATGCAATAAAGTCGTAACCTTACCTTTGCTTATGAAGATTAAGATGTCCCCTGCAAGAATCTGAGGTTATTTGTTCTAGCTAATATCATGGGCGAGTCTTCCCGAATATAAAAATCAAGGTACTCGAATGTCTAGGGGTTTTATTACAAACAGACTCACCCAGATAATCGCTTCCCTTCTCATTCACGGCTCACAAACTCAGCTCGCAGGCAATGGGCTGAAGAGTGCGGCTGTAGGACAGTATGATCTCCCCTCGATACCAAGACAGGACCAGCGCAATCTTCGCTCCGGATAGCGACCAGCTCCTTCTTGTTTCTGTTATTTGTTCAAGTTTTAGTTATTTTTCTTAAGACAATCAGCGCCGCGGCTGTGTGTCAATCCTCTTCTCGGCCTCTTTTGGGTGATCCTCGCACAAATCCACTCTCGCGAACATCCCCGCAGCCACCTTAAAATACTCTCACCTGCCGCCACAGGTGAGACCACCTGACCACACACACACCCCCTTCCGCCCATTGCCAATAATGATGGATGTAATACTCTAACGTAATTAGAATTAGAACTACCGACTTTAGACATAACGGGAAATACCGCTAATTCATCTATAGCTAATCTAGGAGGAAAGGCGTTCATACCACTCCCCCCTCCTTAGCTAGGAAATCAAACAAAACAAAACCCACAACTCCTAAACTAATCAAAAATTACACCCACCAAGGTTTTAAGTTTAAAAAAAAAAAAAAAGTATTTTCTAGGAGACTTTCCTCCTACCCTTCCCTCTAAACACATGTAGGGAGGCTCTTCTTATTTTACAGTTACATCTCATGCACACTGCACATCTATAATAAAATATTTACAAAAACCGCCAAATACTACGGCACCTTTAGTCCCACTCTGTGTTTTCCCAGAAACCAAAATAGCAGGGGAGGCGAACTCTAAACCCTAACTACCCAGAGCACATGTAAATAGGCCTCTCCTAGACGAGCGGCAACTCAATTCATGGATGGACATTATAGGCTACACATCAACCCCGCGACAAAGCATCTGCAATGACGTTATCTTTGCCGGCAATATGTTTAATCTTCAGGCTATATGGCTGAAGTATTAGGCTCCAGCGAAACACTCTGGCATTGGACACCTGAAGGCCACTTCCTCAGCCACCTGCTTTTTCTTACGGGGAGGAAAACGGTAGGGATGCTGTTTTATAGCCTCCGCACTCGCCGTCTCCACATCGTGAATGGCTAATGGGGTAAGCCCTGGCCTATCCTTAAACAGCACTGGGTGAGAAGCCACCAATTCCAGCACATCCTGCCTCTGAACCGCAGTAAGATATGACAACTGCTTCCCCAGCTGCTCTAGCGCACGGGTGTTCTCTACCCGGGCACTAACCGGTTCTGGCGGGGTGTACAAATTCTCACCCTCATCCTCTGATTGTGGCGACACCACTGCCGCACAACAGACCGCAGTAGTTGACACACGGTCTACATACGCCTTTAGCAAATTGATGTGACACAATCGAGTCTTTTGCCGCCGCTCAGGCGTACTAAGAACATAGTTGTTCTCCCCCACTTTCCTTAAAACTGCATACGGGCCACAAAAGCGAGTGCTCAGTTTCTCACCGCCTACCGGCAGCAACATCAGCACCCTGTCTCCCACGGCAAAAGACCGTGAGACAGCTTTCCTATCAAACTGGCTCTTTATGCGCTCCTTAGCACCGGCTAAGTTGTTACAAGCCACCTGCCATGCAGCTCCTAGCCGAGCTTTGAAAGTTGCCACATATTGAAGGACATCCCCTTTTACCTGACACGTCACCAGCCGTTCCTTAACCATCCGCAATGGACTACGGACCTTGTGCCCATACACCAACTCAAAGGGGCTAAACCCTGTTGACTCATTTACTGCATCACGAATCGCAAACAACAAAAAGGGCATTGCCACATCCCAATCATGAGGGCAGTCCCCACAGTATGTGCGCACCATGGACTTCAGGGTTTGATGACACCGCTCAATGGCACCCTGAGACTGGGGGTGGTAAGCGACACCACCTGCTTAATACCTAACTCACACATAACTTCTTGGAATACACCAGACCTGAAATTAGTACCTCGGTCAGACTGGACCTCCACTGGCAGACCTACTCTAGAAAAGAAGATAACTAATGCCTCAATAATGGTGCAGGCCATAATATTCCGCAAGGGCACCGCCTCAGGAAACCGGGTAGCCACATCCAGCAATGTTAACAAATATTCATTGCCTTTTTTTTGTTCGAGGCAAAGGTCCCACACAGTCGATCATGACACGGGTAAATGGTTCCTCCACCACCGGAAGTGGCTGAAGTGGGGCGACGGGAATTCGGTGCCCTGCCTTGCCCGCCACCTGACAATCATGGCAGGACCTACAAAATTGGTCCACGTCCTTGCGGACCTGGGGCCAGTAAAAATGACGCAATATCCGCTCAAGTGTTTTGCGGACCCCCAGGTGCCCAGCCATGGGGGTCGCATGAGCCAGCTGCTTTACCTCCTCCCGAAATTTAAGTGGCACCACCACTTG
Organism: Synaphobranchus kaupii; assembly: GCA_029718625.1. Taxonomy (NCBI): domain Eukaryota; kingdom Metazoa; phylum Chordata; class Actinopteri; order Anguilliformes; family Synaphobranchidae; genus Synaphobranchus; species Synaphobranchus kaupii. The sequence goes on along the minus strand of CM056398.1, from coordinate 10,393,986 downwards.
ACTTCGCACCCACTAATCCTCATTGGCGGGGCGGTCAACTGGCCGCCACTTACGCATCAGCACATCATCCTGCACATAAACTCCTGCCGCTACGTCTTGACTCTCCTCTTCTGTGACAGCCTCCTTCCACAAAGCGGCCAGCGTGCCATCCTGATGCTGCTCCCGCACAAGGGCCTCCCGAGTGAAATGGGAGGGCTCAGACATCCCAACCGCGCGGGCGAAAACCGTGTCAGCTAACTCCACCGACTCCTCCAAGTCTACAGGGGGCACCCCCGGCTCCGGCACCACAGCAGGGGGAGTCACAGAGTCAGGGCATACCACCACCTCCTCAGAGATAGCAGGGGAACTCTTCCACGCACGAGTCTGAGAGCGCGTCACAACGCAAGCGGTAAATACCTCTGGGTATTCCTTCTCCAATGCCTGAGTTTCAGGGGTCTCCCGAGGCACTGATGAGACCACCGGAGTCACACAAACTTGGGACCCGGCTAAATCATTTCCCAACAACAAACTAATTCCTTTCACTGGCAAGGACATGACCACTCCCACAGTCACCAGGCCACTAACCACATTAGACCTTAAATATGCGGTATGCAAAGGGACCACCCCATATTGGCCTCCTAGGCCCTCAATCAAGGCTGAGGCCTGCTGGTAGGTAGATGCTGGCAAATCCAAAACCCCTTGCACAAGCAGGGACTGGGCAGCCCCAGTATCCCTCAGGATGGTAACTGGCACTTCCACCGTCCCCTGTGACACTGACACTGTTCCCACCGAGGTAAAAGCATCATAAACTGGGGGAGGGACTACAGAACCACCAGTACTAGACATTACCAGTGCTACAGCCTTGTCTCGGCCCTCCTTCTTAGCCAAGACTGGGCAACGAGACTTCACATGCCCGCGCTCATGACAATAATGACACTATGTCAGAACGAGAGTCAAAGCCAGGGCCAGACCTTCTATCAGGAGCGGACCACCGTGACGGGGGTCGCTCCCCTAAATTAGCCTTATTAGGAGGGGGTCTACCTCCCCCCGCGACCTCCTTGTTCCGATGCCCATCATGGCGCCCACCATTGGGGCGGCTTTTCCCTGAGGGCTCAGCATGAATGACCTCAAAAGCATCTGCCATTTGTGATGCCTCAACCAGCTTGTTTACCTGGCGCTCACTAAGATAAACCTCCACTTCACGGGGAACACTGTTCTTAAATTGCTCAACCAACATGAGCTCCCTAAGCTCAGAGTAGTCAAAAACCTTACCAGCGGCTAGCCATCGGTCAAAAGCGATGCTCAACCGCCGACCCACATCAAGGTATGACTCACCATTCCTCCGCTTCAGGTTTCGAAACCTCTGGCGGTAGGACTCAGGCACACCCCCATAGGCTGCTAATACAGCTTTCTTAAGTTCTTCATAGTTAAGTCCCACACGAGGGTCCAACGCGGCAAAAGCAACCTGTGCTTTACCCGCAAGGCTACTTTGGACGAGCAGAGCCCATTTGGTGTCCGGCCATTCCATTTCCCTAGCCACAATTTCAAAAGCCTCAAAGAAGGTATCTGCATCTTCCTCGCGAAACTTAGGCATAAAATGGCGTGCCTGGCTCACATCAAAACGGGAGGTCAGGGCTGGTCCGTGGACGGCCTTAGCACGCTCCACCTCCAACTTAGCTAGCTGTATCCTAGATGACCGTTCTGCCTCACGCTCTGTCTGTTCTGCCTCACGGGCCTCTCTCTTCTCCTCACCTGCCCAAATATCCTCTAACTCTAACTCGGCCATGAGGAGTTTTATCAGAGCGGGCTTTTTAGTATTATCCGGCTCCGTCACCTCATGCTCCTCAGCTAAACCTTCCAGCTGCTCCTTAGTGAGATGTCGGAACTGACGGCGTGCAGGAAACAGGCTAACCGCCTCCTCTACAGACTCTAACTCGTCCTGGCCCGGCATCTCAAAAATATAAAGGAAATTATTCCCCACCAGCACACCAAGGACAGAGACCACAGAATGCGTAGGGACCACACAATATCTCACCTAACTCCTGCTTACTAAGATCAGCACTATAACAAGGCAGAACACGTCACCACCAAAACCAGGAGAACGCACCCTGAAATCATATACTGAAGACAGCGAATGACTATTACCCAAAGCCCCTAATTAGTTGGGTTAACTGTAACGTCCAGTTAGCTACCTCTCATTCACTAACCGGTCCAGTCTACCATATAGCAGGGGACCTCAAATTGTTTGCTGAATAGACAAAATAAGAATCACTAAATAACCACTGCCTAAGATGTAGCCTGTGTCAGCTCCACCAATACACAGCTCTTCCCTAGCAATGGGAACTATAAGCACACTCTAGGCAAACCACAAAAGGTCCCAAAAAGGAACATTACACACTGATCAGCTACTGACAATGGTACAATGGCTACAGGCCAAAAGAGGGAGGAAATGGTGCAATACCAAAATTACCACACGCGATAGTGATAGGCTATACTACAACAATAACCTTAACAGAACTGCCAAGTTTATGCATAGCCTACCAAGCTACCTAGTTATTCAGCTGATTTCCGCACGATTGGAATCGTGCATGACACAGCGCACCGCGCACTCACTAGTCAAAACTTTTATTTTTTTATTTTAACCAAATGACAGAAGCTACCCCTTCAAAAGGGCTTACTACAATGCGGCGTGTCACTACAGATTAACCAATACTATATGCGGGAACAGTGTAACCCGATAGGCTACCCACTTCACTGCTCTCTGGCTATGAAGTTTAAATATTTCACTCCAACCACACAATCAATTCCTTAGCGCGAATCCGAACGCCTACACGCTAATCGTGTTCTTCGGATCCGAGTGCGCCCTATACTAACGTTGTCTTAACTACACTGGCACGCACCGGCCGTTTAGCAGGTGAAAACCCCTAGACGTCCCTTAATTCACGCAAGGAATTGCTTGATTGGAAAATAGCTAAATGACTAACAAAGGAATTATAAATTCACCATCAAACTACCCAAAACTCACTATCTAACATGCTACCAAAAGCATAACTATATAGCGAATCAAACGTTCAGATCCCGGACGCGAGCCCTCCACCTTATCATGGGCGAGTCTTCCCGAATATAAAAATCAAGGTACTCGAATGTCTAGGGGTTTTATTACAAACAGACTCACCCAGATAATCGCTTCCCTTCTCATTCACGGCTCACAAACTCAGCTCGCAGGCAATGGGCTGAAGAGTGCGGCTGTAGGACAGTATGATCTCCCCTCGATACCAAGACAGGACCAGCGCAATCTTCGCTCCGGATAGCGACCAGCTCCTTCTTGTTTCTGTTATTTGTTCAAGTTTTAGTTATTTTTCTTAAGACAATCAGCGCCGCGGCTGTGTGTGTGTCAATCCTCTTCTCGGCCTCTTTTGGGTGATCCTCGCACAAATCCACTCTCGCGAACATCCCCGCAGCCACCTTAAAATACTCACCTGCCGCCACAGGTGAGACCACCTGACCACACACACACCCCCTTCCGCCCATTGCCAATAATGATGGATGTAATACTCTTAACGTAATTAGAATTAGAACTACCGACTTTAGACATAACGGGAAATACCGCTAATTCATCTATAGCTAATCTAGGAGGAAAGGCGTTCATAACACTAATCATATAAAATCATATCTAAATCGGCCGATAAATGTTGCCCGCAGTTTAACTTTTTTGTCGACATCGGCCGTAACAGCCAATCAGAGTTCCGCGCTTCATATTTCTCCAACCGACACAAAACCATTTTGTGAATAATTGTCCCGTAACCTACGTAATATTGCCTATCAAACTAAGCTAGGCGAAATAGGGTTAGCAGCGGTAACAACAGTGAATAATTTATATATTATCATTGTATAATTATCAGTGTCATAACAAAACCTTAAAGGATGTATGTGGCTTGTTCTACCAATATCGCATTGAGCCCAAACTACATGTTGAGTTTTATACATAAATCTATCTATATAGATAGATAAAGATCGCCAGCTCGCGACGAAGATAGATATAGCCTATCGCTAGCTAGCGAGAACACATAATTATCAGTGTCATGACATACCTATAAAGAATAGGCTGCATCGCAAATATGTTTTTCTCATATCTAGGCTACTGCTATTGTTTCTGTTCGTCAAAAAATTGTAGCTGCACGAGCTGACTTGAATGACACAACGGGAAGCTCTTGCCCCGCCCCCAGCCTAGTAGACTTGACCGACCCAGCAACCAAGTTGCTCGCTGTGAGAACGCGGCGTTAGGATTGCAAAACCGAGAGAAACGTTAGCCTACGGCACGTTGAGATTTTTTTCTCAACCTAACGTTAAGTCATGAATAAAATGATTGAACTGGCCTAATCGCGTTGTCAACATTCAAAGTAACATTGTTGGGCTAGGCTATAAAAGCAACTAGGCTCCAGGTGAGCACGATAAAACTACACATCATGTGATGTTTTTCTCTGAACCACCTTGAAAATGAATATTGTATATTGGCTAGTTGTCTCCGTAGGTTACGTGATTGAACATGAACATGCATTAATTTGTTTCCTATTTTTTGCCTTGGTTCGTGCCGTGTTCTGATGGTGGCAACCTAGCTAATCATATAAAAGCGTAATCTTGGCTTTCACGCGGAACTTCTGTTTTTTTGTTTTTGTTTTTTTTTGGCCTGATGGTTTCCAACGCACTGTACGTGCCCTCAAAACCTATTACAAACCGGGGAGGGTGGGAATAAAATCTGATTGGCAGCTAACTGAATTTACCTATAGGACTTTTTATTTAAAGTTTAAGGAAATCAAATGTTCCCGATTGCATTTTTCTTGCCTCAGCTAAGTTATGGTCTTGTGATCATATGTAAGCACTAGGGGTGTCACGATTCTCCAAATCCGCGATTCGATTTGACTTTCGATTTTAAGGTCACGATTCGATTCTCGAATTTTTTTCAGCACAATTTTTTTTCCCAGCACTATAGTCTAACTAATGGCTATGCCATTGTTAGACTATCGAGTCTTGATTTGTAAAGAAAAATACTTGTTTCTCAATAAGTAACTTTTATTTGAATAATAACAATTATAAATAATAACAAAAATATGAGAATATTTAAACACACCTAAACAGTTAAGACCTTTATCAAAACTAGACTCTAGAATAAACAGTTGAACATTTACCACGCTATTAACAATTTACACATTGGTTTTATGCCCTGACAACGGTCATTTACATTTTCAAATTCTTCTTTAAAAAGATGAGCATGTTCACATTCTTTGAACAGTTAAGAGCTTTAACAAACTAATATCTGAAATAATAAACAGTTGAACATGTACCACGCTATTAACTATTTACATGTTTTTTTTCATGCCCTGACAACTGTCATTTGGGTTGTCATTTGAGTTGCCTGTGTCAATGTTTTTTTCCCAGTCAAATCTATTTCTTTCTGATGCCTGCGAATGTGTCCTGCCATATTTGACGTGTTGCCTGAGGTGGCGTATGGTACTCGCGTGTAGCATAGCCGACAAACTGTCGTTTTTTTCTGTCAATGACGCGTTCGTTGTTTATATAACTCATGGGGAAGGCAAAATGTTGCCACACCGGTGACTTGAGGGAAGCAGGAGGATTTTCCAGTTCTGTTTCTCCATCTCCGACTCCGGCAGTGGCCATGGTCTGTCGAAAAGTAATGCAGGCTACGGGTAAGCTAACGTTAACTAGTAGCTGTGTCTTCTTTGAAATATCGTTGTTTTTTTTTCTTTGGACGCACGCCTGCGTGGACGAACAAAATGCAGTGGAAGGCGTCAAGTTTCGTTTTGTCGGAAACGCTTACATTAGAGATGGCCAAGTAGGCTACCTACTTTTTTTTTTTTTTACATTTTACCCATCACATGAAGGGCTAAGAAGAGCGCGCGGGGGGCGGGGGTGGAGAGAAAAACATGGAGAATCGCGAACCAGCTTGTGATTTCGAAGTTCGAAATCAAACGCTCATTTCAATCGATTTTCGATTTCGAATCGGTATCGTGACACCCGTAGTAAGCACTTTATTTTATTTCTTCTGAACTTTACAGAATTAAGCATTGGATTGTTTATAAAAAAAATTTAAATATATAATTAGGGATGGAGCCGTTCGATATCGGCCATGTGACTATCGGCAGTCCCTGAAATTATGGATACTCAACCTATATCTTTAACGTGTTCATTATAATCGAACAGTATGCCTTGTTTATATAGCAAAAGAAAGAGATACAAAACATTAAATGAAAAATCTCAAGATCTTGCATGCAAACGTGATACTATCCCTTTAATGCTGCTCGCTTTAACTTAGCTGCCTAATCTGCCTAACCACTTTTTCAGAATGTAAAAACACAATTTTAAAAGAAAGCAAAGGAACAGCTAGAATCATTGTAGCCTCTGTCCCGTTTTGAAATGTGACTTACTGGCTATCAAAATCATTATTGTATTTATGCTAGTTGTGGTGTTTGCATTTTTAAACTGTATCTGCCTCCGTATTTCTGCGCAATCCATTCCGTCAATCTCGCCATTCCATGAGCCCAAACTCGCAATGCAATTAATAAAATGAAAATGTGACGTTTTACTAGTGGCGTACCGTGGGAGTAGAACTAGGCCTTCTGTAAACTTACCTTTAAAGGGGTAGGAAACCCTCGGTTACATTCTCTCTCCACCCACACCACGAATTTGAAATATGCAATAAAATGGGCGTGGAGAGTAGCGGTGGAGGGGGAGGGGTGAGTGCTAGGGGAGTGGCTATTGCCACCTGAAGACACGCCTACTACGGACAAATGGAGAGTGATACAGAGTCCGTATCAATCGATAGCTCTTTTGAGGTGGAGGACTTCTCCCCTCTGGAATCCCCTGGGCTTTCCACCGACCAGGAGGATGAAGATGATAATGGTCTGGATAATGGTGGGAGAAGCGCGGATGGGAGAAGTTTCTGAGTGGTAGTCTAGCTAATGTCTTTTATCCCACTTGTGAACTCTTATCTCCTTCTGCTTGAATCGATGTTCTGCCCAGTAGCCTATTGTCAGCAGATATTAAGTCTGACCTACCTGTACATGAACATGAAAAATGGAATGAATACAATAAGTAATAAATTAACAATGAAATAAAATACGTAGGCTAGCGTTAATTAATGCCAAGTGAAAATAAACGGTTGTTAGCTGAAGTACATCTAACGTTACCCTGCCACACCATCACTTAATTGTCAAACTAGCTAGCTTTTTAGCCATCTATAAATCTTACGTAGGCTAATAAAAATCTTAAGTAGGCTACACGAACATGACAATAAAATATGTAATCAATGCCAAGTTAAACTAAACGGCTGCTAGCTGAAGTAGGCTGAAGTACGACTATCGTTCTGCTCAAATCGATGTTCTGTCGATTTGTCAGCAAATATTTAGACCTACCTGGTTGTACAGGAACATGACAAAGTACAGTACTTAATGAATGCCAAGTGAAACTGAACGGCTGTTGGCTGAAATGCATCTGCCCTCTAAATCCAAAGCATCACCCCGCCATACTGTCAGCGAGTCCGGTAGCAAGGAGCATTTGCGTCTTACCAGCAGCTGACCTCAACCGCAACCAGTGCAGCAGCAACGGATGTGGGGTTTGAATGCTGTAGCTCTAATGTTGTATTAAAACAAATTGGCATTGCTACTCAAAATTTAACTTTCGTAATTACTATCGCCGTTCAAGATGTCCCTTAGTTGAACCCATGTTACTTTATTATTATTTTTGCAACAGGTGTACTTGTGGTCAGTGCTCCAATCTGTCTCCCAGAGAGAATGTCTGTTGTCAGGAGGTGCCCAAGGTAACAGTACAGCTAGCTAAAACCCAAAATATCTTGCTATAGCCACACCAGTACTTGATATTCCATTGTAGTCGCTGCCAATATGTTGAATATAGGTATGACATTGCATCATATGTACACTTGTGTTTAATATATTAGCCCTGTGTCCAGTGGCGGATTAAGGTGGTCATGGGCCCCTAGGCTACTCTTTGTGTGGGGCCCACCCTTACTCATCATGCTTTACCAGAAAAAAAAAGTTATTTAGTGCCATGTGTAAAAGCGTGGTAGGAATATTACACGGCATACACGCACACATTGACACAGCCTTTACTGTAGCAATGCTACAGAAAAAAGGCATTCACAGTGCATCTGCAAGCTGGTAACAGCTTTTAGCTTTCTAAACCAACATCTGCAGCAGTACAGAACACCCTGTTTTACTGAGGCAAAATCACAACATCCTTACAGAGACAAATCGAACCGCTGTGCAATACTCGAATAAAACAAAGCCATAAAAATACAATATACACAGCAGCAGCGCAGCAGCTTAACGAGTCAGTGCCGGGCCCCAATGCAAGATGGTCAAAGCGGGCCTGCCCATCACAATGCAAAGTATTCAAAGGTAGTATTCGCGCCCCACAATACAATGCCGCCAATGTTTACAGAAGCATCTGAGTTTTCCGGAACCTACCGAATTACCGAATTCAAACAACAAGACAAACATCTGAGAAATGCCAGAAATCTAAATGTGAATAGCTAGTATTGTTGGTTAGTCGTGGCTTATAATAGAAAGTAAACAAACAATGACACAATCAGACAATACACCTAATTTATTAAGAGGCTAAATTTCGCAGAGATAAAACGAACAGTTCAAGTGAAATGCAGACGGCAATGATGTGCCTTTTGTCGTAATTTTTTGTGAAGTTGTAGTTCGCTATGTTGAACGTCAATACGACTGGACGTCACAGCATGACGTAAGGTAGAGAAGGAGGTTCGATTTCCACAGTTACGCTAGATTCCTTGTAAATCTCTCCTTCCAACTTTTCCTTGACCCCCATGACGTTTTGTGGCGAGGTCAAGGAAAAGTTGCAAGTAAAGGAAAAAGGAGCTATTTTTTTGACTATTCGAATGCAGCCACCATCTGGTGTCGGCGCACCATAACAGATGAAAACATAATCGGTGACTGCGCACCCGCACATTGACAACATTATTCATGTCTGCGCATAACACAAAACACAAGTGTATAGATTGATTATTAGTCAAATAACAATCATAAATACATATTCCTACCTTTAGAAGTTTTTCTTCCTTTTTTTTCTGACAGAGAAGTCCTTATGGTGTATTCAAATGAACTCGGAAGTCTGAATATTTCCGACTTCCGAGAAGAAAAAACTATTTGAACATGACAATAATGTCACGTTCAAATAATTTTTTCTTCTTGTAAATCGGAAATATTCAGACTTCCGAGATCATTTGAATACACCATTAATGAGGCTGGTAAAATCCAATTTGCGTAGAACATCACTTTCAATCGACATCAGAGACAGGTGATTCAGTCAGTTTTGGCCCATTGTGGATCTCCAGTCTATTTTTAATTAGTCCCGGTTTTGAAAAAGAACGCTCCCCGCTGGCATTGGTTACAGGCAAAGTCATAAATAGTCGGAGTGCTAGGCTATATCAACATTTGGCGTTTTTTCAGCCGTTGGACTTTTCGCTTTTGAGCTCCGCTGTCATGTTTTCTCAATGCTGTCCAGTAGCAGTGACGTTTGACGTATTCACATATTATTTGAAAACCAAATTGACCTTATGAACCTGGCCACATGGCCCACATCTACCCAATCAGCTGCTTAATTTTGTAAATGTTTCTTATGGGCCAATAGGGGTCAAGGTTTTTTTAAAATCTGAAGTAAATTTTAAATAATTAAAAATAGTCTGGCCAATCCGGGGCCCTTGCACACGTGAGGCCCCTAGGCTGCAGCCTATGCCAGCCTGTGCATTAATCGGCGCCTGCCTATGTCTGTGTAAAAGGTCAACCAAATGTTATCATACTTCATGTTCACATTTGCATTTGACCACACATTGTAGCAGGCTATACACCCACCAGTGAGTAACATATTTGTGTTGGTCATTGGTTAATTATCCATTTTAACACACTATAATTACAACAGTAATAATAATGTGATTTTCTTGACAAGCAGGTTATGCACAGATGTGAACAAATTGGTTGGGCAGACTGCATAGCTGGTCATCCAGGGCTTTAGCCAGTGGCCCTTAACCCAGTTAGTCTGCAGGCCATGTATGGCACATACCTGCAGCTTTTTGCGGAGATGAAAGACCCAGTCCTACATAGGTCAGTTTTAGGCAAACAGGAGAAAGTTGTAGTGAAAGTGTTTAACTGAAAGTTTAAAAAGCGGAAATACTCGATAGTTATAACAGACAGGATATGTATCATAGGTCATTGTTATTTACATCCCTGAAAGAGCACTTTTTTGCTGTATTTTAAAAAATTTTGTTAAATGTACTGATTCAGAATACAAGCTACCTAAAATTAACTGTCATTTACAGTTGCTACAGACACCTGGCCTACAGGAATTCCGTCCGGTGGTGCTGGGGCTAACTGGGCCAACGCATCAGGGTAGTGATACACTCGTGCAGTCACCCGCATTAGACAGCAGTTACCCAAAGAGACTGGAACCTATATTGGTTTCCAACTCCCTCCCCTTAAGTAAAATAAATATTTTCAATGCTCTTACCATGTCTACTATTGTATCAATTACAGAAATGGTTATTTCTGCATTATAGTCTAGTGATAGCAAAATACTTTTTAACCGGTTATTGAAATTAAAATGATAACACAAATATATTTTCCACATTTCACAGTACAAGAAATTAGGCATATTTATCAAAGTATACATTTTATATTGTTGAGCAGAGGAATTTCTCTCCTTATAATGACCAAGCACGACCAGGTAGATCCAAGAAGAAAAGGATTTATTTTTCTGCAGAAAGAGTCCAGTACTTGCACACATAAGGTGGTCAAGCATGAACTGAAGAGACGGAGGCAGTCTCCGCCATATTTAATCAAACTAATACATAGACTATCTTACTTCTGATTGGTGCATAGTTAATACATAGGCATAGAGTGGAATATAACAACATACATAATTCTATCGCTGCATGGTTACACATTAGCATATAGTAAAATAAAGTCAATGATTGGTTATATCAGGCATATTGAATGAGTGCACAGTGACCCCTAGCCCTGAATGTCACACAAACAGTTTTCAATAACGAGTCGTCTTGTTTTCAGGAGTGTCTCTTCTGGCTCTCTAGCAATAAGATGGCCTTGCGCCTGGGATGTAAGTGGGTCAGAGGCCACAGGCCTTCAGTACAGAGAGGAGACAGACAAGAAGAAAAAAGAGAGAGAGAGAGACAGACAGGAAAGAGAGACAGACAGAAATGCACGTAGACACAAACTATAAGCTATATATATTGTCTCTGGTTTGCTTTGGCTAACTGAGAGATAAACCTTCCAGTGGCTAAAGAGCCTGCAGTCCACCATTTCTCTGTCTCTTGAGGATTTAGAGAATTTAAAATAGTTTCAATTGATATGAATATATCTGTATAGAGATCTTTTCTATATTACTGTGATTATACTAGTGTGAAAACATCCTTCTGAAAACACCCTTCTCTTCAATATCAACAAAAACATTTTTAAAGTATAAAAATGGCAATTTACTGATGCATACAAAGCACTGTCTGTAAGTCATTATAACTTGAAAAAACTAGGCCTGCCATTAAAAGTATTGATATCAAAATGAGTCCAATACAACAAACAATATTGGCTATCTTAGGTCACACAAATTAAGCAAGCTCTATTCCAAACAATGCTACCCAATCTTTCCTATATTTTAATGTAACTTGGCCCTGTGTTTCCTGACAATATACACTAAGTAATCCCACAAAAAGTTTATAGTCATGCAGTTAAACCATAATAGTTTGCTGATTTCATATAAACATTTATTTTCAAAACCAGCCTATCATTGTTAACGGCTCCATACTCATATGAAATCATATATGCGTTCACGTCCTTTAACTACCATGTATTCTTGCGCCCATTACAAGTGAACTGGGCGTGTTGGTCTTAAGACGAGGAGTGGCTAGGATTCTTTCTGGCATATTGCTATCTTGAGCCAGCAGAAAGCGCTTGCGCTAGAACCACCACAAACCTGGTCTAAAGTCATGTCGCAGTTGTTTACATGTTATTTTAAGGGCGCATATAAGTGCGTCTACATAGGCATGTGCACAACGCGCGTACCATCCTGTCTGTTACACACAGGGCGCGCACAAGCATGACTAAAATATCTAGATCACAATGCGAAATATTATTATTGTGTAGGCTATATCAAAAATGCATAATAATAAAAGGTTCCATAGGTCCACATACCTTTCCCTCAGCGAAGGGAAACGATGCCACATTACATTGCTCTCAGCCCACTCCATCAACATCCAGGCGATGTGTGATGGTACGGGACAATGGCTATCCGTTAAAAAGGAGCTGATAACACCTATATCAAGCCTAATGCGCGAATTGTCATTTACACCTAATGCGTGAATTGTCATTCAATGGAAAACTTGCGCACTGCAATAGACGGACATTTGAGTTTTGAAAATGCGCTTCAGATGTCATTACAATACAGGTCTGTTTATCTAGGAATACAGCCTGTAAGTAAATAGAATGGTTTGTGACTGAAAAAAGTTAAAAACCTTGTCCAGTGAATATTACTTTTATTGTTTTTCAAATAGCCTAGGCTACATCGGATTCGCTATGCATAAGGTGTTTTTCGATAGCCTATGGTTAAAAAACGGAGATACGTAAATGTCACCATGTTAACTGAATTGTGACAAGGTTTCCATACCCTCAGCTTATTAAAACCCCGTTGATTTCACCTGTTATTCCATAACTGAACAAAATATTTTAAAGAGAACTAAGCGTCTAATTAGAAACGAAAACAAATTTGCAGCACGTTACAATTAATTCACAATTAATTAAAATACCATTATCTGCATGTGCGCTTTAGAGGAGCAGGTCTGTTTCCCCTGCTGTAAACTGCACTCTTATCGGTCTTCCTGGGAAAGTGGATTGTTTTAAAGCATTACGCTACCAGTAAAACTGGTTGGTCACATTTCCATAAGCAGGACATTATAAAAGAATGGAAAATATGCGTGAACCTATGGGTTGCCAACCTGACAGCTTTATTGTATTTGTTGTCATCATTAAGGCAAAATAACGTTATTTATTTTATTAATCAAAATTAGAATGCAGGTAATGAACTTTGGATGAAGCTTGAACATGAGTTCATTGCTTCATTGCATAATCAAACGAAATTCGTTAAACAAGCAGGCTAATTTGGCGTTTTCTAAGGTGAGACGGAAGCCATTGGTAGCTTATTCTCAGCTGTTGCAGGTGCCTTTAACTAAATTTAACCGCATATATTTTATAGAATAACAGCACTGTTGGGAATTACCGGGAACTCATAATGGTTTGTCCGAATAATATTTATCATAGGCTTCTATTGATCCATATAGCCTATTCCTTAATCGCACTAAACACACGAGTCTGTTTCGCCATCATATAAGCAATCCGCCAAGGTAGAAAAGCAGGCTTTTAAAGGGAATGGGATATGACATGTTGATTGGTTTATTGCATGTCACGCCCAAGACACACCTATAATTAATGAAGAGACTAGGTTCAGCCCCAATTCAACCTGGGCATAGTTCTCATAACTGTCCCACGAAAAATGCTTGCATGTTGCAAACAAACATGCTAGCTAGCGGTGCTGGTCATTGCTGCCAGACCCAAAATGCGTAGCCAGATTACAGCTCTCTCCGTATCGCACGGGAAAGCATGTAAACCGGTGATGCTCTTGCAACCATAGAAAGCACACTTGCGACCCATCGCTCGTTGCTTGTAAATTGAAAATAACTATTAAAAAACCTAACAGTTGCTAATCTAACTAACGTTAGCAGAATTGGAAAAAGCTAATAAATTGAAAGAGCCTAAGTTAGTCTAATTCACTTATTAATGGTAATTAAAAACTGAAAATTGAAAAATACTAACTATAGGCTAACATAACACAACTATACATTCTAAAAGCTAACACTGTAACACTAACGTTATTTATTCAAAAAACACTAACTTAACGTAACTATCAAAAACACTATAAATATAATTACACAATAAATATACACAATAAATAACAAGGAAATAGATATAACAACAGTTAAAAATATACTAAGCTAGGTATAAGTAAGCTCCGCAATGGTACACAAGTGGTTGCTCTCCAAGATATTTGAAGATACTTTTCATAATTCTGAAAAACCGTTAGCAGGATGAAAGACCGTTATCCCAAGCTTGTCAAATGGATACGTACAAGTGTACCAAAAGTACGCTCGTATGTCATTTTCAATGACGTGGCCCATTTTTGATTTTCAACCCCCGGAAGAAGAAGAATAGGCGATGTAACAGCTAAAATACTAAAATTAAACATTTTGCCAAAAATTGTAGACGTAGGCCTAATGTTGTTCTCTTCCATCTGAGGCAATGCCTAGATAATTGTTAACATCTCAAAAAATGTGTTTTAGTGTTTCCTACCCCTTTAACGGATGATCACTCTCAATCTGTTTCCGTTTACTTTGCCAGATTGTCAATCAAAATAATTGATTCAGTCAATAACCAAGAACAATAAGTTAATTAGTAGGCTACCAAGTTATTTTGAGATAGCATTATTGTTCTGTGCATCCTAAACTTGTGTTGCATTTTTCTACAGCCTTTCCTCATTTATGATGATGTGTTATCATGCGAAGATTCAGACTTTTAAATGCTCCTTGTTTAAATGTTCAACATTTCATAGATTTTCGTAAATTAGTTTTTCTCGCCTGAATTATGCGTTGCTCTCAACGGTTCGAGACACTTAAGAGGCCTACCTCTTTACATTTATGCTTTCTAGTGTTTAAATCGCTTTGACTAATTTGAGTGTTGTTGTCTTAAAAGTAATTACATTCTTTAACGCATTCAGATTATTCAGATTGTCTTTGTCGTTATCATTTCTTATCATTATAGGCTACAAATTGGTCTTGATTATTCAGCAAATTAATTGTTTGATTGTTAGGCTACTCAAGCTAAATAAATGGAAACAAGTAATCCTGTCCACCCCACTTTTTCCAACGCACCGGCCGTCGCTACATTTTAAGTGCTACCCATTTTATGACGCGAAGAAAAGTACTAGCACAGAAAAACTTGATATATTCATTGACGTTTGTTATTCAGTTAATTAATTGCTTGATTGATAATTAAGAAATATAAGTGGAAACAGGTAGAGAGTTATATCCGTATAAAGGTAAGCTTACCGAAGGCCTATTTTACAGACGAGGTTACACCGCTGCGTTTTACACCGCAGAAATTTTTTTTTTTTTTAACCAATGGCATAGGGGCCTACTAAAAGCATATTAAAAGCTTAAAAGCTGTTGAAATGCAGCCACATCCAGAGACATTTTTATTTTCATTTTCTTGAATTAAAAGCTGTTCAAATGCAGTTACAGTCAGACTTTTTTCATTTTCTTGAAATTTTAAAAGCTGTCCAGGTGTTCTAGAGCTTTGTTGTTACTGCTAGCTCAGAAATGCATCTTGTTGGACTGTTCATTTTACTTTTCGAGTGGTTTTCTCAATAACTCATTAGGCTATAATCAAGTCTTCTTGCATTTTTTGACGCATAACAATGATAATAGTAATGATAATAATATTACTATTCATAGTAATATTAAAAGGTATTTCTAATAAAAGAAATTGGGATCGGCATCGGCCGAACTTTAAAAAGAAAATTGGTGATCGCCAACTGCCCTGAAAAACCCTAATCGGAGCATCCTATATATTATTTTCTTGTCTTCGTTTAGCTTACCACAAGTTGGAATTATTATATACATATATTTTAAGGTAGTTTGTCAGTTTTAAAAAAGGGTTGAAAATGGGGAAAAAGGAAAATGGCTTAAAAGGATTTAAAAACATTTTTTTGGTATTTTTGTAAAACGGAATTAGCCTTTTTTTAAAACGGAATCCTAGGAGCCCTGCTCATGGGGGAATCGTGGCTCCTCCCCCCACTGAGGGATTTACTGACACAAGCAGGAGCGCTTTAATGCACAGACTTATATGGGCTGAAGCCCAGGGCCTTGACTGATCAGGGGCCTCGATTGGCCAGAATATAATGCTGTAATTTGCCTGAGAGTGACTCATTCACTTGAAATAATGTTCTTGTTATTAATTGGTTGTCTGGTCCGATTCATTTTATTTATTAATTCATTCATTCATCTATTAATTTATTAAAGTGAACCCCGACTATTAAGACTTGTAGGCCTTAATACGCTATAATTGCCCTCTCCTACTAAAATACTTTGTTAGAACCTTGACGTACGGAGGTCGCCATTACTTTACGTGCGCAATGCACTCTGGGTCGATGACGTAAATTGGTTGCGATCGAGAGGTGTGAGCTAATGGCGCTACCGTTACCTGTTGCTATTTTTTACCGGCCCACAGTAGAGAAAATATCAATACAATGCCACTGCAGTTGCAGCCTCTGAAGGCGAACCATGAGACACGACCCTGATCATGGAGGAACCTGACAATCCACCAGTTCAGTCAGTTCAGCAATCCGTAAGTGTACAGTGTTCTCCAAGTAAGACCGATGCAGCAACTCAGACGGATATAGAGACGTCGGATGCAGCGGTACAGTGGCCAGGGGATGTGCACTATCCGGTAAATACGGACCATGTTTACACAGGTAAACATGAAATTGAGTTGGATAAACAAGTAGAGGAGGAAAGTCAGTCCCAGGATCTGTTCCTCTCAGATGATGAATTTAGCGAGGAGAGTCAGCCACGGTACAGACAATCTGATCCGGAATACGATGTAAGTTCATCTGAGCCCTCTCAAAGCACCCATCTATCACAAGCTTCAACTGACACCCATAAAGAAGGTAGGCTTTTTCTAGTTTTCGAGGAACAGTTAAATTCCTCGCTAAATTCATCATCTGAGAGGAACAGGTCCTGGGACTGACTTTCCTCCTCTACTTGTTTATCCAACTCAATTTCATGTTTACCCAACTCAATTTCATGTTTACCTGTGTAAACATGGTCCGTATTTACCGGATAGTGCACATCCCCTGGCCACTGTACCGCTGCATCCGACGTCTCTATATCCGTCTGAGTTGCTGCATCGGTCTTACTTGGAGAACACTGTACACTTACGGATTGCTAAACTGACTGAACTGGTGGATTGTCAGGTTCCTCCATGATCAGGGTCGTGTCCGATGGTTCGCCTTCAGAGGCTTCAACTGCAGGAGAGGGTTGTTTACATCCTAGCAGGATAGCATCCAGCGTCTCCTGTCTTTGACGTTTCTTAGAACGGATTTCACTCGCTGTCCGAGGGCGTTTAGACTCCTTGTGGGAGAAAATTGTAGGCACGGCATTTGGTTTTAGTCTTCGCTTATAACCAGCAGCACCTGTGAGCTCCCTTACCAGCTGTCGTCGACTAAATGCATCAAAGGCATCAGGAGAGAAGTGGCTAGAACACAGCCGCGGGTCTTTAGGAAGTTGTATTCGTCCACAACCATTTTCCCACTCCTTTCTCCTTTCTCTTCTTATCGCTAGGAAAGCTGTGAAGACTTACATCACTTCCCTTGTTGCCTTTCAACTGGAAACTACAACCAAAAGCAGCACAGTGTGACATTGTATTGATATTTTCTCTACTGTGGGCCGGTAAAAAATAGCAACAGGTAACGGTAGCGCCATTAGCTCACACCTCTCGATCGCAACCAATTTACGTCATCGACCCAGAGTGCATTGCGCATGTAAAGTAATGGCGACCTCCGTACGTCAAAATATGTATTAAACATTGAGGACTTTTAAAGTAATGAAAATATTTAATGTGTTTCTAACAACGTATTTTAGTAGGAGAGGGCAATTGTAGCGTATTAAGGCCTACAAGTCTTAATAGTCGGGGTTCACTTTAACAAAAAGCAAAAAACATACATATCGGTAGTTTGGTCAGATTCATGCAATGGGTTTGCAAAGTCATATTTACATCTTTGGTGGTTATACGCCTACTTACATGTGCTAATTTTGGTTGTCATTGTCAGAAGCTCCAAGTTACGAAAGCACGACAGCGGATCACAAAAACGAAAAGAGAAAAAAAAGACATTCGTGAACTAACGTCCATTATTTCCAAAAACAATTTGAAAGGTGGACTCATCAGACCACAGCACACGTTTCCACTTTGCGTCAGTCCATCTCAGATGAGCTCGAGCCCAGAGAAGTCGGCGGCGTTTCTTGATGTTGTTATTTGGTTTATGCTTGCGTAGTTGAGTCGTAACTTGCATTTGTAGATGCAGCGACAAACTGTGTTTACTGACAACAGTTTTCCGAAGTATTCCCAAGTCCATGTGGTTATATTCATTACAGAAGCATGTCGGTTTTTAATGCAGTGCCTTCTGAGGGATCAAAGGTCACGGGCATTCAATATTCGTTTTCGGCCTAGCTCTTGAAGCAGATTCTTTAATTCTTTTAAAACTATTATGGACTGTAAATGGTGAAATCCCTAACTTTGTGCGTTGAGAAACGTTCTTAAACTGTTGCAAAAGTCGCAAAGTGCCAACCTCGACCCATCCTTGCTCGTAAGCGCCTGAGCCTTCGTGGATGCTCTTTTTATACCCAGTCATGATAGCAATCACCTGTTAGCAATCACCTGTTACCTATTCACCTGTTTACCTGTGGAATGTTCCAAAAAATGTTCCATGTTTTTTGAACGTTCCACAACCTTCCCAGTCTTTTATTTGCCCCTGTCCCAACTTTTTTGGAATGTGTTGTAGGCATCAAATTCGTAATTAGTGTATATTTACAAAAATCTGTAAAGTTGATAAGGCAAAACATTAAATCTCTTTTCATTTGCATTTTACATACTGTCCCAATTATTTTGGAATTGGGGTTTGTAGTTGCTAGCAATAAAAAAAGATACAGTGGGGCAGACCCACAAAACACAAACAATTTTTAATAAAGACATTCAATTGAATCAGATGTTTCACATTAAAGTGAAGGTATGAATACATTATG
The DNA here is from genome assembly GCA_029718625.1 of Synaphobranchus kaupii. Lineage (NCBI taxonomy): Eukaryota > Metazoa > Chordata > Actinopteri > Anguilliformes > Synaphobranchidae > Synaphobranchus > Synaphobranchus kaupii. Next base: position 10,375,037 of record CM056398.1, on the reverse strand, counting down.
ATTAGAGCCCGACCGATTTATCGGAGTTTGTTGATGGATCTATGGTGAGTTTCTAACTAACGTTGTGTTCTCTGGGCCAAAGAGGAAAAGGACCATCCCGATTGTTACCAACGCAAGGTTCAAAAGCCAGCGTCTGTCATGGTATTGGGGTGTGTTACTGCCCATGGTATGGATAACTTCTGTGAAGGCACCATTGACGCTGAAGCGTACATATGCATTTTGGAGCAACATATGCTGAAATCTAGACAACGTCTTTTTCAGGGATGTCCCTGCTTATTTCAGCAAGACAATGCCAAGCCACATTCTGCACGTGTTACAACAGCGTGGCTTCGTAGTCGGAGAGTGTGGGTGTTAGACTGGTCCGCCTGCAGTCCAGACCAATGGGAGCATTGAAAACGTGTGGCGCATTATGAAGCGCAAAATATGACAATGGAGACCTCGGACTGTTGAGCAGCTAAAGTCCTATATCAAGCAAGAATGGGAAAAAATTTCACTTTCAAAACTACAACAAGAATTGTGTGGATGGCTGAACTCCTATAGCGCATGTTCATAAGGCCAGCCCCAAAATTTGGTAAACAGGTTTGTCTCCTCATGAGGAACAAATTTGGCCCACAAGTTTCCACCATTTTGAATAAAAAACACTCTTAAAATGCTTTTTCTCATACAATAATTGGCGGATTCAAACAAAATGGACCTATCTTTATACAGATTTTACTTTTGTTATGGCTTTGTCAAAGCATGACCAAATACGTGCCAATTGACTTTCAGTTGGTGTGGCTTTTATTTATAAATCCTTAATACATCATTAAATATGGTGTTTATAATCAAATTAAAATTGTACTTAAAAAATGCTGTCATAGGTTCAGTGTGTTTACAAATTTTTGCTTACAGTGCTTGGACCCTGAAAATTTCTGCTTGCAGCTATATTTATATCGTATTTTTACCATGTTTTATCATGTATTTATTCTTATTGTGAAGCATTCGAGCTGCTATTCAATTATTAATTATGAAAATGTGCTATATAAATAACATTTGATTTGATTGAATGTTGCTGCTATGTTTAGTAAAATTTTTATGTGGACGATAACCAAAGCTTTGTGATATTTCACAGGTTGTTTCTGAGCATTGCCACTTGCTCTCTGCACTGATGCTGTCACACTGTTCAGGTTTGACTGAGAAGGCATTTCAGAGCCTTGGAAGAAACTGCCCATCACTTGAAAGCATCGATATACAGTACTCAGAGGTAGGCTTCAGAACACTTCACATTAACTGTGTACTATGCAGGATTTTTAGCCTTGTTGTGGTCCTGTGTTTACAATCAAAGACGTCTCTTTCTCCGTCCTCAAGCCCGCTCACCTCTATTGAGGGTAAGAAACACACTTGAGCGCAGCAAGCAAAATGTCAAGCAAAGGGGTGAGGTGATCAGAGATATATTGAAAATATTTTTTTTAGCAACATGCATTGTTCTATACGGGTGGTAAGAGTAATTAAGCAGGGTTGTAACAATCTTTACACTATAAGTGCATTGTGTAGGACCATCGTTTCTGTAATGATAGCTACTCCCTAGTACAGTTGCAGCTATCTTGTGGTGTTTTACCTTGTTAAATATTTAGCTTTTTTGAACATTAATTTAGAACTGGGATGTAAAGATTGAATTGTGTGTGGAATAAGTAACATTAGCAGGCCATATCTGGTCTATAATAGCTAGCTAATACCCTGTACAGTGACTTTTTCTAAAATTTGTTTCTGATCCCCCCCCCCCCCCCCTTTTCTCCCAATTTGGTAGCCATTTGTACAGATATACCTTGGTTGCTTGTCCCCCCTCATTATATACCACACAAAATGCCAGGGCATTACTTTCATATTCTTGTGATGGGATCTGTGTATTTTCTTGGCTGAACGACTCAAAAAGGCATCCACGCATTGTCAAGCTGTAAGTGTTTGTGTATTGTGAAAAAGCAAATATAAGCATACAATGAGCACCATAATTCATTGGACAGTGACACATTTTTTGTTATTTTGGTTCTGTAGCACTTTAGGTTTGGAAGGATACAATGAAGATGACGTTGAAGTGCAGACTGTCAGCTTTAATTTGAGGGTATTTTCATCCATATCGGATGAACCGTTTAGAAATTATAGAACATAGTCTATAACTATTATACTATTATTGTACATAGTCCCCCCCATTTTCGGGCATCAAAAAATATTGGACAGTTTAACATAATGTAGAATAAAGTAATCATTTTTAATATTTGGTCGCATATCCTTTGCATGCCATGACTTCCTGATGTCTGTGACCCAACAATATCAAAAGACTTGATATCTTATTTTCTGTTACTCTTACAAGTGATACTATAACTTCTCTGCATTTGAATGGATCTCTATGGGAATTGGGGGGTGGGGCTAGATTTATCTGTAAATTATGCTGGGACATTATGGAATACATGGTTGGCTAAATGACTAAGTCATCAAGGGTCTGAGGTATCAAACAAGCCTTAAACCATCACTCTGGTGCCAGTAGATGCAGTAGATATGGATGGATAATGAAGGTTTTCTTCTCCTGACTTTTCCATCAAGTTCAATAGGAAAATTTGTCAGGAGAAACAACCCTTAAAATGATCCATTTACAGTGGTGTTCAAAAAAATAGCAGTACAGCATCAGTAACCTGATGAACCACTGTTATTAGTAGTAGTGATATTTCTGCATGGCAAATAATTTACTTGTAGATGTAGTAGTGTAATAAAAAAACAACAGACCCAACTGTCATGACATGCACACTGCTTGTTCTGAGTAATTGACTCATTCATTGAAAGGGGCGTGTTCAAAATAATAGCAGTGTGGAGTTTAATTAGAGAATTCATTCATTCTGTGAAAAAAACAGGTCAAACAGGTATTCCACAGGTAAACAGGTGATAAGGTAAGGTAAACTTTATTCATCCCCAGGGGGAAATTCTGTTGTTACAGCAGCAGCCAGAGGAAAATAAAAGCAACAATAAGAAATGCAGTATGCAACATCCATACACAAAATAAATAAATAAATACTGTACACCATCTTGCCCTAAAAATTCAAATTTGGATACCTAAAAATATACAAATGATAAAAGACCAAGGTATAAAATCCAGAGAAAAAATAAAGTGCAGGAGTGAAGTGCCACAGTAGGTTGCTGTGATGTGATATCAGGTGGTTGCCAGGTACACAACAACAACAACATAAAAACTACATGGTACTGTTAAAAAGTCTAACTGCCATTGGAATAAAAGACCTGCGGTAGCGCTCTGTCTTGCACTGTGGGTGTCTGAGTCTGTTGCTATGGGAGCTGTTCAATGCCTCCACAGTCCCATGCAGGGGGTGAGAGGAGTTATCCATGATAGACGTCAGCTTAGCTAACATCCTCCTCTCACCCACCTCCTCTGTGAAGGCAAGAGGGCAGCCCAGGACAGAACTAGCCCTCTTGACCAGTTTGTTGATTTTTTTTCTGTCTCTGTCTGAGCTTCCCCCCCACCAACAAGCAACAGCATAAAAAGCAACAGATGCCACAATGGTGTCATAGAATATCTTTAACACTGGTCTGCACACTCCAAAGGACCTCAGTCTCCTCAACAAATGAAGCCGACTTTGGCCCCTCTTGTACAGGGCGTCAGTGTGGTCTGACCAGTCCAGTTTATTGTTGAGGTGAACACCCAGGTATTTGTATGAACGAAGTATCTCAATATCCAGTCCCTGGATGTTCACCGATGTAGTCAGGGATGACTTCCTGCAGAAGTCGACAATCATCTCCTTCGTTTTACTGGCATTCAAGTGGAGATGGTTGAGTTCACACCAGTCAACAAAGTCCTTGATGACCCCCCTGTATTCCCTTTCGTTCCCCTCTGATACACACCCAACAATGGCTGTATCATCAGAGAACTTCTGTATGTGGCAGTTACTTGTGTTGTATGTGAAGTCTGATGTGAACAGGGTGAACAGAAAAGGAGAGAGCACCGTCCCCTGTGGGACGCCCGTGCTGCTGGTCACCACATCAGACACACAGTCATGCAGCCTTACATACTGTGGTCTGCTGGTGAGGTAGTTAATAATCCATGCAGTCAGGTGATGGTCAACTCCCGCTCCTTCAAGCTTACCCCTGAGCAGTGATGGCTGTATTGTGTCGAATGCAGATGAGAAATCAAAAAACATGACTCTCACATAGCTCCAGCTGCTCTCCAGGTGTGAGAGGGATCTGTGCTGAAGGTAGATTACAGCGTCATCTACCCCGATGCCTGTCTGATAAGCGAACTGTAGTGGATCCAGCTTTGTGCTTTCCAGAGGTCGCAGGTGGTTAAGCATAATCCTCTCCATGGTCTTCATCAGGTGAGAGGTTAGAGCCACTGGTCTAAAGTGGTTGGGCTCCCTGGGGTGCACTGTCTTTGGTATCGGCACCACGCAGGATGTCTTCCACAGGTCTGGAACTCTCTCCAGGCTGAGGCTCAGATTGAACATATGCGACACCACCCCACAAAGCTGCTCAGCACAGTCTAAGCAATCTGGGGCTGATGCCGTCTGGACCTGCAGCCTTTCTTGCACTGATCTTCCTTAGTTGCATTCTCACCTGTTCAGCTGTAAGGGATAGACAGATGTGGGGTTGAGGGTGGAGGGTTGGGAGGGGAAGAGTGGCGGGTGGGGGGGGGGGGGGGTGGGCAGAGTGGCAGACAAGGAAGCATGGTTAAAATCCCCGGAGATGAGGATGAGGGATTGTGGATGTGAAGTCTGCAGCTGCGATACTGTAGTGTGTATGAGTTCACAGGCTGTAGCAGCATTGGCAGAGGGAGGGATGTACACTGCTATCGCGATGATGTGCGAAAACTCCCTTGGCAGGTAATATGGCCGAATGCTAACTGCTAGCAGCTCAATGTCACTTGTGCAGCGTTGCTCTTTAACACTGATATGCCTAGTATTGCACCATCTGTTGTTCAGAAACATCACTAATCCACCCCCTTTCTTCATACCACTCTCCTTCGCTCTCCTGTCTGCTCTCACCAGATGAAATCCCTCCAGAGCTACGAGTGTGTCCGTAGTTAGTACGTTGAGCCAAGATTCTGTGAAGCACATTATGCTACACTCTCTGTATATGCTCTGTAGCCTGGTTAGCGCCGTTAGCTCCTCCATCTTGTTTAGGAGAGATCTCACGTTCCCCATAATAACAGACGGTAGGTATGGTTTGTACCTTCGTTTCCTCTGTCGACGCTTTACTCCAGCTCTGCATCCTCTCCTTCTCCTTAGTTCTGCGGGGATCAGCGGTCTCTCTGCAGGGAGTATCCTTGCGTGACACAGTGCTAGCAGTTGCTCCCGGTTGTAAACAACCTGTCAACATGGTCGCGTGTGTCTCCCCTTGCACTTTTAAGTAATCCAAAAAGAAGCAGGAGGCATAGCAGCAATGTAATCCGTTGCGCATCCATATTTGCACCCGGACAGAGAAGGGTTAGTACCGAAAGGAAGGTTAAACAACACAAAACAAGAAACAAGAACAAAACAAGAAACAACACTAGCGCGGCACGCTTAGTATGATGCCATCATGATTCTGTATAAAAGGATATCAAAAGACTCCTGATATCTTATTTCCAGGTACTCCTAGAAGCAATACCATAACCTCTCTGCATTTGAATGGATCGCTATGGGAATTGGTGGGTGGGACTAGATTAAGCTGTAAATTACACGGGAATAGTATGAAACACATGGTTGGCTAAATGGCTGTAAGTCAACAAGGGTCTGAGGTATCAAACAAGCCTTAAACCATCACTCCGCTGCCAGAAATACAGTAGATATGGATGGATAACTTGAAGGGTTTCTTCTCCTGACTTATTTTTCCATAGAGTTCAATAGGAAAATTTGTCAGGAGAAACAACCCTTCAAGTGATCCATCTATTCTTTTGAACACCACTGTATATCTACTGCTTATCTGGCAGCAGAGTGATGGTTTGAGGCTCGTTTGATATCTCAGACCCTTGATGACTTACAGCCATTTCGCCAACCATTTCGTATTCAATCCTGTTCCAGCATAATTTACAGCTAAATCTAGTCCCATCCCCCAATTCCGTCAACGACTACCACTAGGCAGCCACTGTGGATAGGGTGAGCGTAATTGACAAGGGGTAATATAGTTTAATATAAACCCATAGTTTTCTTATTCCAAGACATCGCATTCTGCAGAAATATAGCCCATGCTATAATGACAAAATGAGCTGGAATTCGTAGAGAAAGTTGCAAGTATTCCACATGGCTTTTTTACACGTTTAGATACTTTTTTTTACCATTTTGATGCTTTTCTTACCAACTCGTAGCCTACGTCGAAACGTCCCATTTCACAACAGTATACATACAGTCAAGCCGGAAAGTCTGCACACTCTTTTCACCTTCTCCACGTTTTATTACGTTACAGACTTATGCTACAATAGATTGAGTTCATTTTTTGCCTCAAACATCTACACACAATAGCCAATAATGACGAAGTGAAAACAGGTTTTTAGAAAATATGCAATTTTATTTTACTGACAAAAATAGGTTATTTAGGGGTTACATATCTGTACACACCCTTAGCCTAATACTTGGTTGCTGCACCTTTGGCAGCGATTACAGCTTCAAGGCGTCTTGGGAAAGAAGCTACGAGCTTGGCACACTTGTTTCTGGACATTTTTGCCATTCCTCTTGGCATATCCTTGCAAGCTCCGTCAGGTTGGATGGGGTGCGTCGATACACAGCCATTTTCAGCTCTTTCCACAGATGTTCAATTGGATTCAGGTCTGGGTTCTGGCCGGGCCACTCAAGGACATGCACAGACTTTCTCCGAAGCCACTCCTTTGTTCTCTTGGCTGTGTGCTTCGGGTCGTTGTCATGTTGGAAGGTAAACCTTCGCCCCAGTCTGAGGTCCAGAGCGCTCTGGAGCAGGTTTTCTTCAAGGATCTCGGTGTACTTAGCTGCATTCATCTTTCCCTCTATCAGGACTAGTCGCCCCGTTCCCGCTGCTGAAAAACATCCCCACATCATGATGCTGCCACCGCCATGCTTCACTGTAGGGATGGTATTAGCCAGGTGATGAGCGGTGCCTGGTTTCCTCCAGACGTGACGCTTGGTATTCAGGCCAAAAAGTTCAATTTTGGTTTCATCAGACCAGAGAATCTTGATTCTCATGGTTTGAGAGTCCTCTAGGTGCCTTTTGGCAAACTCCAAGCGGGCTGTGATGTGCCTTTTACTAAGGAGGGGCTTCCGTCTGGCTACTCTACCATAAAGGCCTGATTGGTGGAGTGCTGCCTGGATGGTTGATCTTCTGAAAGGTTCTCCCATCTCCACAAGGAAACGCTGGAGCTCTGTCAGAGTGACCCTCGGGTTCCTGCTCACCTCCCTGGCCAAGGCCCGTCTTCCCCGATTGCTCAGTTTGGCCGGGCGGCCAGGTCTAGGAAGATTCTTGGTGGTTCCAAACTTCTTCCATTTACGAATGATGGTGGCCACTGTGCTCTTTGGGACCTGTAAAGCTGCAGAGATTTTTCCGTACCCTTCTCCAGATCTATGCCTTGACACAATCCTGTTTCTGAGGTCTGCAGATAACTCCTTTGACCCCATGGCTTGGAGTTTGCTCTGACATGCACTGTCAACTGTGGGACCTTATATAGGCAGGTGTTGGCAATCCCCAATCATGTCCAATCAATTCAATTTATCACAGGTGGACTCCAATTAAGTTGTAGAAACATCTCAAGCAGTATCAGTGGAAACAAAATGCACCTCAGCTCACTTTTGGATGTCATATCAAAGGGTGTGCACACTTGTGTACATATGATATTTTACATTTTGATTTTTAATAAATTAGCACAAATGTCTAAAAACCTGTTTTCATTTTGTCATTATGGGCTATTTTGTGTAGAATTTTGAGACAAAAAATGAACTCAATCTATTGTAGAATATGTCTATAACGTAATAAAACGTGGAGAAGTGTGCAGACTTTCCGGCTTGACTGTATATATATATTTATTTGCTGATGTTTCTTGATGGAGATATTGTATTTATGCCATAATATTAAGTTAATTTACTTATATAATGGATAGATGCCATACATTTACCCAAACTAGCTATATCTACCATACCAATGGCCAATTATATGATGTTAAATAGACAGGTTATCACTTTTTCTTGAATAAAAATCTAATTTTAGGTACAGGCTAGCAACTGGAAATCTTGTTGTTCTAGCCAGGAAGTAGGTAACATAAGATAATTAAGATGTTAAAGTTGTATAGGCTTCAAAATATCATTAGCCATAAACCTAACAAATAATGTGTGTGGTAACTACAGTTAGCCAGATACATTATCACATGGTGGCTGGAAAACCTCTCTAACACCGTCCTGGTCACCAACGATTTCAAATAAACACATAAATACAGTGCATCCGGAAAGTATTCACAGCGCTTCACTTTTTCCACATTTTGTTCTGTTACAGCCTTATTCCAAAATTGATTAAATTCATTTTTTCCCTCAAAATTCTACACACAACACCCCATAATGACAATGTGAAAAAAGTTTTTTTGAGATTTTTGCAAATTTATTAAAAATAAAAAAACTAAAATTTCTCATTTACATAAGTATTCATACCCTATTTTTAAAGTATCATATTTCATATTTGGTCACATATCCTTTACATGCTGTTACTTCCTGAAGTCTGTGACCATCAACATCAAAAAACTGTCGATATCTTATTTTCAGGTACTGTTACAAGCGATACTATAACCTCTCTGCATTTGAATGGATCTCTGGAAATTGGGGGGTGAGACTAGATTCAGCTGTAAATTACACTGGTACAGTATGGAACACATGGCTGGCTAAATGGCTGTAAGTTATCAAGGGTCTGAGCTATCAAACGAGCCCCAAACCATCACTCTGTTGCCAGATATGGAGTAGATGTGGATGGATCACTGCAAGGGTTATTTCTCCGGACTCATTTTCCTATAGAACTCTATGGGGAAAAAAGTCAGGAGAAACAACCCTTAAAGTGATCCATCCACATCTACTCCATATCTGGCAACAGAGTGATGGTTTGGGGCTCGTTTGATAGCTCAGACCCTTGATAACTTGCAGTCATTTAGCCAGCCATGTGTTCCATACTGTACCAGTGTAATTTACAGCTGAATCTAGTCTCACCCCCCAATTTCCATAGAGATCCATTCAAATGCAGAGAGGTTATAGTATCGCTTGTAACAGTACCTGAAAATAAGATATCGACAGTTTTTTGATGTTGATGGTCACAGACTTCAGGAAGTAACAGCATGTAAAGGATATGCGACCAAATATGAAATATGATACTTTAAAAATACGTTAAAGCAAAGGGTATGAATACTTATGTAAATGAGAAATTTTAGTTTTTTATTTTTAATAAATTTGCAAAAATCTCAAAAAAACTTTTTTCACATTGTCATTATGGGGTGTTGTGTGTAGAATTTTGAGGGAAAAAATGAATTTAATCAATTTTGGAATAAGGCTGTAACAGAACAAAATGTGGAAAAAGTGAAGCACTGTGAATACTTTCCGGATGCACTGTATGTGACCATATCGGTAGCAATATTGAGAGTTGGGACAATTATGTATGTTTTTATGCATAGGCTACAGTATATTAAAAAAATTAAAAGTGTGGAAAAATTACAACAAAAAAAAAGATTGGATTGGTCAAACAAAATGGCAGTTAGATTTGGGCTAACAATAGTTACCATACACATTATTCTGTAGATTTATGGATAATAATATTAATTTAGCCTATAACTTTAGCATCTTCATCATCTTAAGGTTAGCTAGCCTACTAGCTAGGGAACAAAGGATAGGATTTCCAGCAGCTAGCCTGTATCCTGTATCTAAAATTTGATGTTGTTTATTCAATCAAAAGTGATAACTTGTCTCACCTATGTATTTAACGTCATATACTTGACCATTTGTGATTTCAGAAGATTTCAGAAGATGTAGTTGGCTAAGAGAAATGTAGAATGCTGCCACACACCATTAATAACTGGTTTTGTCCAGTGTGGGAGAACGGAGGACACACACTAAAGAATAGTAGTAAATGGCAAATCTTTATTTCAGCAATTAATTCAAGCACCAGCTATGCAGAAGATCTCCCACAGGAATAACAGAGCCCGCCGGAGGTTCACACACCACACCACATCTGGCAGTAGGCTATATAAGTGTAGTTATTGCATCCCTCTAAGCAGCCACCAATCAAAACACCAGTAAGGTTAGGAATGTGTACACAGCAAGCTCCAGTACAGTGTCTCACTCGTCACACATTAGTCCCCGCCCTGTCAACCCGGGATGTTCCCCGCCCTCTCCACTGGCTGTGCTTGTATTAATTTAAAACAAATACACATGACACAAGACTAACAATCAAATACGAATAATTAAAAAGTGACACTTCCCTGACGCACCCCGACGAGACCCTGTGAGGTGTAAGAGTGTGTTAGATGATGGGGGTATGGCAAAACCAAATACGCCGGACAGGAGGACCAGAACTGCCTTCTTTCGGGATTAGCCTACTGCCCGAAATAGTGTGAACGCATTGCGGTCCCTGCAGCCGCTCCAGCGGGTGGCTATATTATTTTGATTTAACTCACTAGGGTAACACTCCCCTATATCATAATGGCTTTGCAAAATAAACTAATTTGATAAATAATCTGTCCAAAATTCTACTTCGCTTTAAACCTATTAGCTTTAGCTCATTAAAGGCAATTTTCATGTAGTTTCTACTCGTCAGTATCTCAAAATTAATTCACTGCACAGCCATGGTTTAAAGCTCAAATTGAAGAAGAGGCTGTAGAAACGGAATAAATATTTGTCAGAATCGTCACAAATTAGCCTACATAATACGCATAATTGAGACGTCGACAACAACCACTAGGGGGCCACCTTGGATAGGGATAATGAAGGTTTTGTTTGAAACATTTTACACTTAGAAACGTATTGTGCTTCCTCAGCTAACATTAACCTCACTCCCAGAGTATGCACTCTGCAGACCTGGCTAGCTGATGAATGACATAGGCTAAGTATTAACTCGGCTTGCCATGCTTATGTTCAGGCTATAACGTTAGGTTGCTAAATCTGCCCATATGCAGAAGGTCTGTAAAAATCATATTCATATATTATAATAATAATAATAATAAACTTTATTTGTATAGCACCTTTCATACGTAAAATGCAACCCAAAGTGCTTCACAACAATAAAAACAAAATACAGAACAAAAGCAATAGAAGAAAAATAGACATAGAAGACAATAGAACATTTACAAGACAATATAAAAGGAAATACGATAAAAACACTGGTGTGTCTGTACACTAATGTCTCTCTGTACACCGGTGTCTCTCTGTACACTGGTGTCTCCCCAACAAACACTCCTACCACAAACAGCTTACTACCTGCCATCTGCTACGCACCGTATAGCCTCTCTCTCTGGGTGATAATATACCTGCCAGCACTGCTGCAGGTGCCTGCCAGCTCCACTGCAGGACTTTTGTCCCTCCTTCGAGGTATATTTGCCCATGGGTGGGAGCAGCATACAGCCTCCACAGTTTGAATCACTCCGCAGAGTGACGGACCCGTCAGTCCCTAGTCAAACTTTTAAGTTGAGCGCCCTACTGGCCTCTTTCTACGTTTTGATTTTCATTTGCCCATGGGTGGGAGCAGCATACAGCCTCCGCAGTTTGAATCACTCCGCAGAGTGACGAACCCGTCGGTCCCTAGTCAAACTTTTAAATTGAGCGCCCTACTGCCTTCTTCTTTCACCCCCCTTTATAGAGGACTTTTCAAGTGCTCAACAGATAACAAGCAACAACTGAACATCAGATGAGAAAAAAATAATAAATAAATAAATAAAAGTTAAAAGAGTTTCGAAAAGATAAGTAAGCTTAAAGATAAATAAATTAGAAAAGAATGAAAGAATAGAAAAAAAATAAAAAAGAAGAATAGAATTTAAAAAAATAGAGATAGAATGAGAAAAGATACATTTAAAATAATAAAAGCCTTTGAGGTACATGGTAAGCGAACACTCAAGTGGAACACTCTAGTCAGAAATGCTAGGTACACAGGGAGCATTTCCAGTATTTAATTTAAAAGCCTGTTCGAACAGGTAGGTTTTAAGCATTTTTAAAAAAATGTTAACAGAGCTTACATCTTTAATGTGTCTGGGTAGGGTGTTCCATAGCTTTGGGGCATAATAGCTAAAGGCAGCTTCCCCGCTCGTTTTGTGCAGTACTTCGGGAACGGTTAAAAGGTCGGCACCTGAGGACCGGAGGGCTCTTGTTGGCTGATACGAAATTAAGAAGTCAGAGATGTATGTGGGTGCTGTGCCATTTAGAGCTTTGTAGGTGAGTAAAAGTACCTTGAAGTCAATTCTAAAGGAAACTGGGAGCCAATGCAGGGTGGTTAAGACGGGAGTGATATGTTCTCTCTTTCTGGTCTTTGTTAAAAATATGATCATATTTGCAAAGTTTTATAAAAAGTCTGTTTATGTTGATGAGTATTATATTATATATTTGTATTTAGCCCTATTCGGGGTACGTTTTCAGGACAATGTTTGTAAAGTGATTGTTATCACAGGACGTCTGTAATGTTAATGACCAATTCGGAATCGGACGGGATAAAGTATCTCCGTAATCAGTGCCTAGAAATGCAGAGGTGGGAGTGTCTATTCCATCACACAAAAAATGTTCCATGCATCATAACGTTACACATAGCTATGCTTGATCAGCATATGGGCAAATTTAACTTTAGCAACCTAACATTAAAGAGATACTGCAGAGCCTTTTCTAAGGCCTTTTTTACCGCTTCAATTTGAACTGGAACTCGTGAGTAGGTGTGGTCATATGACGATAATGCCACGTAGTCATATTATGAATATTCATACGGTCAAGGAGTGAAAGGGTGTGTCTTGGTGAACTGACTCAACCCCACTGAACTCAATACGCTCATTCACGCTAAAGTAACGTTACTATTAAATACATTCAAAAACACAGCAAAACCCAGTCAAACAGTAACGTTAGTATAATGAACATGGCTGGTTGTAGCGCCCTCATCCACTTGGTCCGGAGAGAATTGTTATCATTTATTAGCTAACATTATTCATAAATGATAACTAAGATAACTAGCTAGCTAGCTAAGTTACCAGTTCTCTGGACCAAACGGGGCTAAACTCACACACAATAGACTGCCTTGCATTACCTAACTTATCGATACATTCCGTCTCTCTGCAGATTATGAAAGCTAACAGAGTCGAGGAACGATACATACATCTCCTTGGCATAATGCAGGCAAGTTAGCTAAAGATACCAAAGTAAGACGTTGTAGATGAATAACTCTCTGGCTACATTCACACTGCAGGTAAAAAGTGGGCCAGATCCGATTTTTTCCTCAAATGTGACACATCTGATTTTTTTATGGAAGTGTGAACAGCGAAAATCACATTGAATCTGACATTTCCAATTTGGGCCACTTTTGAATGTGGTATTAGATTCCGATACATAATCGATTGTGTCAAAGCGAACGCAGTCTGAACAGTCAAATCGGAATTAATGTGACTTTTTCGTCATTTTTGATGTTGCAGGGCATTATGGTGTATTCAAATGAACTCGCAAGTCCGAATATTTCCTTCCGAGAAGAAAAAACTATTTGAACATGACAATAATGTCACGTTCAAATCGTTTTTTCTTCTCGTTAATCAGAAATATTCAGACTTCCGAGATAATTTGAATACACCATTAGAATGTAGCGCACGGGCTAGTTAGGTTATCAACACATTCACATTATATTATCATGTGTTGTCATTTTAGATAAGTGGTAAATGTGCAAAGCAGTGGATTTTTTTGGGCACAAAGGATAGCCTACACCATAATAAGTCGTAGGCTACGTTTTTATATCATTCGCGGACAGCTGCGTTAACCGTTTTGTGATTTAAAATAATGTTAGAACTGTCCATATTATTGTCTTGGTTTGTTGCACGGTATTTATTATTCACGGTTTCCTCATGTAGCTGCTTACCGAACGTTAATGGTTGTCGGTCCAATAATGTGTCAATAGTTTAATCTAAGGGTGCGCAGTGATGTTGGGCTATAGCCTAACGTTACACATGAAGTTGAACAGATGTGTCGTGTGATAGCTTTTTTATACTGTGTATTTTAACACGGCTGGAACGCTGTATTGGCCAATCTGCATCCCGGAACTATCCGTTTTATAAATGTTATATCGACTGGTCTCACTAGCCAAACGGCCGAGCGGTCCATTTTCTTAACTCGCCCGTCCTCAGAATCACTAATTTCATGCCTTGCTTGAGTTTCACTGAAACCGCCCACATCACGGTCCCCCCATTCCTGGCTCAGATCTCACATTCAAGAGTCCCTCTGCACAGAAGTAGCAGCCATGGCAGCACAAAAAGCTAGGCTTTTTTCCCCCGTCTCCTCACCCTTATCATTAGCTTCACTGCACATCAACTTTAAAATGAACGCAGAAGCTTGATGACTTCCTTTTTGTTGTTGTTTATTTCTGCAGGCTGTGTAACAGTCTTTTGTTAATTTGCATGGGTCATTTGAGCAGAGCAATCGGTTCACACTGCAATCAGATATGGGCCACATTAAAAAATTAATGTGAACAGCCAAACAAAAAAAAAACTGATCTGAGCAATAAATCGGAATTGAGCACTAAGGCCTGCAGTGTGAACGTAGCCTTAGTAGCTCGATATAAGTCGTAATATTAACGTTAGTAGTAATACAAATCAATTCGCATTTGAACTTGAACTAGCTAGTTAGCAGTACAAGGGTCTCAGTCTCAGAGGGGGGAAAAAATGGTCTCTGCTTTTATACCACGTGCCCAGCCGAGACCACCCCTAGGACCACCTCAACTCCACCCATTTTTATGTTAAGGATCTCGTGACATCACGAATCCCCGGAAACCAGCGTCTTGGTAAGTCTACACAAAAACTCAGATAAAACTATTTTGACTAAACATGAGATTTTCGGACATAGACAGTTGTGTATAATCTAACCCAAAACATCGGTTTTCAACGGGAAAAGTCGGTTTTTGACTGCAGTATCACTTTAAAAGTGAGCAACGTTATACTGGCTAAAAATGTCATCTTAAAACTATCACTATTCAACTGTGTTGTGTTGGTAGGATTTAGTCTAACGTTACATTCTGCCATAACTACCCAACTAGCAAAATTGACTCGGCCCACATCTGGCCCGATTCCGGCGTGCCGGAACAAAAACACTCGGCCCGATTTCGGCGTGCTCACTCGGCGGAGTGTCGGTCGTGAGGTACGGCCCGAGTCCGGGCCGAGTGTCCTGGCCCGAATCCGGGCAACCGTAATTAAGCCGGAATTTGCAGAATCGGCCCGGATTTGAGCCAGAAGTAATCCACAATCGGCCCGGATTTGGGCCAGATTACTATTATTTTGTTCATTTACCACTGCTCTTTACCCATCCCATCCTCCCTACCACCCCTTCCTTCAGATGCAAATAACAGGAGAAAACGGAACACATGTACAAATGATTGCTCTTTATTTTTAAATGACCTTTAATTTACACAACAATAATGTGGTGCTTAATCAAAGTCCAATACAATGCAGCAACAACAACTACATTAATAATAATAATGAATTAATCAAAGGCGGGCTAGCCACATCCCTTTGTTCTCACTGATGGCCCATTACCTCCATCCCTCATAGTGTACAAAGCGATAATGGCCGAAGTCCAGGTAGGCAGGCTACCGTATCAGAATAATGCCTAGATGAGTGGCTCATTTAATTGCATGGCTCCCTTTTGAAAATAAATAATGGTTTCTTACGCGGAATGTAACTTCGCTATACCCGATGTTATTCGGAGTGGTAAACTGCATAGGCTAAAACCATAGCCTATTGCCGCGAATGCCTAAAATTATTTCCTTCTTGAAAAATAAAACAACTGATTGTAATCAATTCAAACATTTTTATTTGGATAAATCACATAATTACAAAGGATAAACAAGCAAAGGAATTAGGTTAGGGTACATCATTTGCAATACACTACATTATTAGGCTACAAAGGAATTAGGCTACATCATTTGCGAGACTTTTTTCAGACCCTATCTATTTTCAGAAAAAAAAACTTTCCAAAGTCGCGCTGCAGTAGTCCAAACACAATCAGGTACCTTATCAGAATAAAACCTATATGAGTGGCTCTTTTGATAAATTACTCTAGGAAAATAAAACACATTTTAATTAATTTAAATATTTTTTATTATGGGTATATAAAATAACAGTTTATATAACGTTACATGATCACTGTCTCGGGATGCTAATGCGGTCATTATGCAAACGCAGTCAATACGCTCCTGGAGGAGAGAAGTAGCGATTCACACTTGGGTACCAACGCCAAATGTCGTTGAATGTGGCGGTTATAGGGGGTCTTTGAGGTAAAAATCAAGAAAAACTCATCTAACTCATAATTTTAGAACTACAACAGCGTAGGTAGGCTATTTGCAGTATTACTCTTTAGGAAAAGTCAGGGCAGGACAGAAACATTCCATAAACACGGATTAAATCATTCTAAATTTAAAATCACTACGCCAATTGGCATCGGCCTTGACGGTTCTAGTAAAAAATATCTTCAAACATATAGTAGGCTAATTGCAATATATGACATGGAGTAGACAAAACCAGAGTACACAAATGTTTGTGAGTAAATAACTGGGGATTATTAGCAGGTAAGTTATTTTACACAACATTCATAAATAAGTACATGAATTTGAAAAAAATAGGTGTAGACATAAATGTTGGTGGAGCAGAATGTCTAGTAGGCCTCTGTGAAACTAGGCTGATGTACAGTCAAGCCGGAAAGTCTGAACACTCCTTTCAACTTCTCCACGTTTTACAGTAACAGACTTATAATACAATAAATTGAGTTAATTTTTTGCCTCAAACATCTACACACAATAGCCAATAATGATGAAGTGAAAACAGGTTTTTAGAAAATATGCAATTTTATTTTACTGACAAAAATAGGTTATTTAGGGGTTACATATCTGTATACACCCTTAGCCTATTACTTGTTTGCTGCACCTTTGGCAGCGATTACAGCTTCAAAGCGTCTTGGGAAAGAAGCTACGAGCTTGGCACACTTGTTTCTGGACATTTTTGCCCATTCCTCTTGGCATATCCTTGCAAGCTCCGTCAGGTTGGATGGGGAGCGTCGGTACACAGCCATTTTCAGCTCTTTCCACAGATGTTCAATTGGATTCAGGTCTGGGCTCTGGCTGGGCCACTCAAGGACATGCACAGACTTTCTCTGAAGCCACTCCTTTGTTCTCTTGGCTGTGTGCTTCGGGTCGTTGTCATGTTGGAAGGTAAACCTTCGCCCCAGTCTGAGGTCCAGAGCGCTCTGGAGCAGGTTTTTTTCAAGGATCTCGGTGTATTCATCTTTCCCTCTATCAGGACTAGTTGCCCCGTTCCCGCTGCTGAAAAACATTCCCACATCATGATGCTGCCACCGCCATGCTTCACTGTAGGGATGGTATTAGCCAGATGATGAGCGGTGCCTGGTTTCCTCCAGACGTGACGCTTGGTATTCAGGCCAAAAAGTTCAATTTTGGTTTCATCAGACCAGAGAATCTTGATTCTCATGGTTTGAGAGTCCTCTAGGTGCCTTTTGGCAAACTCCAAGCGGGCTGTGATATGCCTTTTACTAAGGAGGGGCTTCCGTCTGGCCACTCTACCATAAAGGCCTGATTTGTGGAGTCCTGCCTGGATGGTTGATCTTCTGAAAGGTTCTCCCATCTCCACAAGGATACGCTGGAGCTCTGTCAGAGTGACCCTCGGGTTCCTGCTCACCTCCCTGGCCAAGGCCCATCTTCCCCGATTGCTCAGTTTGGCCGGGCGGCCAGGTCTAGGAAGATTCTTGGTGGTTCCAAACTTCTTCCATTTACGAATGATGGTGGCCACTGTGCTCTTTGGGACCTGTAAAGCTGCAGAGATTTTTCCGTACCCTTCTCCAGATCTATGCCATGACACAATCCTGTTTCTGAGGTCTGCAGATAATTCCTTTGACCCCATGGCTTGGAGTTTGCTCTGACATGCACTGTTAACTGTGGGACCTTATATAGGCAGGTGTTGGCAATCCCCAATCATGTCCAATCAATTGAATTTATCACAGGTGGACTCCAATTAAGTTGTAGAAACATCTCAAGCAGTATCAGTGGAAACAAAATGCACCTCAGCTCACTTTTGGGTGTCATATCAAGCACAATTGTGTACATATGATATTTTACATTTAGATTTTTAATAAATTAGCACAAATGTCTAAAAACCTGCTTTCACTTTGTCATTATGGGCTATTTTGTGTAGAATTTTGAGACAAAAATGAACTCAATCTATTGTAGAATATGTCTGTAATGTAATAAAACGTGGAGAAGGTGAAAGCAGTGTGCAGACTTTCCCACTTGACTGTATGTTGTTCGCTGCTTTGCAACATAGTTCTTATTGAAGAGCTAAATGTAGATCATATACTTCTTGCCTCATTTATTTTGATTTGTAAGATAGGCCTATCAGATCTGAACAGAGATCATAATACACATTCAATCTAACTGCACTTGGTTACCCCTAGCTTGGCGCATATTATCCAACACCAATGAAAGCATTCGATTCCAAGTGTATTTTGATTAGTAGCTAGTTCTTGTTCCAACATTAACACAGACAGATGTAGCAATCAAAGGAGGTGCGGTACAATTGTAAGAACGAAAAATAACTGCATATGCCATTAATATCTGCAATATTTTCCAGGACAAAACACGGTTGGTTCAAAAAAGCACAGGCTACCCTACCTGCATTGATGTTTACACCAGCAACCAATTCGAATTTTTTAGTTTATTGCCAAAAATAGTAGGCTAAATAGGCTTATCCTAATTGACATTCAGAAGCTACATTTTGCGGTATTTTGAATTTACGGACGCAGTAGGCTACGCGTGGTCCTGAGCAGGTGTACATTTTGTTCGTACGTAAGAACGTACAATGTCTATTAGATCACCTAAAGAGCCGCTAAATCAGATCTAAGCATCTGGTAAGATCTCTTTTAGCTCTTTTTTTTAGCCCGGCTAAAATGCGTCTACAACATAGGCTTAGACGTGCCATAGGCTATAACACATTTTATTTAACCATTTTCATACGTGATTCATTTGTAAGTTCAAAGAGAAACAATTTCCACAGGGGACGAGGGGGACGCCCCAATATCTGAGAGAGCCCTATCTGTCTCCCCCAATGTTACATAGACACAAATGCAGAAACGCGCCTGTATTATTGCCCATATATACGAGGTTGTATATGATAATCAGTGGGCGGGGCAACAATGTTACTGCATTTAGCTACATTATAGAGTTCCGTAGTCCTGCCCGCTTTGGTGACGAATGTCTGGTGCCACTTTTCAGAAAAAATATAATGGGAGTCAATGGACTGAAAATTTATTTTTTCTATATTCAGGCAGATAGATGTACAAAACACCCAAGAGAGGGGTTGTCACATTTTAAAATAATTTATAAAATTGGGTCATTTGAAATTATGTCCAACAAATAAACAACAAACACTGCTGGCTCAAGATAGCAATACGCCAAAAATTATCCTGGCCACACCTCATCTTAAAGGGATAGTTCGGAATTTTGGACATAATGTTTCAATTTCGACTTACCCGTGATGTAGTTGATTGATGGAAACCATTTTCAGCTAATTCCATGCTGTCCCTTCTTTTGGACATACACACGTTGCTAATGCTAGTGCAACTATGGCAACGAATACGACGACAGACTATCGGGGTTATTTTGAGTGTCTATACCATTATTTTTGAAGTCAAACTATCGTTGAATCCTTTATTTTGTGCTGACCTAATATTCTCTGTGGAAGTACGGCGGCAGAGCGAACGTGGCCATTGCAACTTGTTACTCTTCTTTGCTGTTGTAGTCGACCAGTGCCGGCACTACATTGGTAGGTAACGTAAAGTATCGCTCCCCCGATAGACTCGTCGTATTTTATTTGCTTTGGGTGCACTGTGGACTGTTTAAGTGCGCTTGTTAGTGGATGCTACCGGTTGCCATAGAGTTGCGCTAGCATTAGCAACGTGTGTATGTCCAAAAGAAGGGACAGCATGGAATTAGCTGAAAATGGTTTCCATCAATCAACTACATCATGGGTAATCATAACTGAGACATTATGTCCAAAATTCCGAACTATCCTTTTAAGACCAACCTGCCCAGTTCACTTGCTATGGGCGTGAGTTCACTTGGTAGTTAAACAACGTTAGCGCTGGGCGCTATAATGACCCCTGCGCCGGGTGTAAGATAGCAAAGACACTTGCGATTGGGTTAGCGCCGGATGTAAGATGTGTTTATCATAAAATTGTGATTTAGCATATCAAACTGATATGTACAATTTTTAAAGTGGCTGAAAATCCTAAAATGTTCAGGATGTGATACATGAGTGTATGAGTGTATTGTATTTAATTATGGCACAAATCACCCTCCATATGTAATGCCCTGAGGTCAACATGATAATAGCAAGACAAGTATACTGTACCATTTATTTTGCACTCTGGTCTTCCTCACTTTCCATTGGAAGTAGCCATAGATACTTCTAGCCAAAGGAGATAACCAAGGTCATCCTCTCTATAATCTTTTGGGTAAAATAAAATAAAATTGTATTTTTAGGGGAATTATGAGGAAGGTTTGTGAAAATTTCAAGGAAATGAGGCAGAGAAATCACCCACCCAAAACAGCACAGCAGACAGATGTCTATCCTTTAATCAAAATGTTTAGCATCCCATTATACTGTTTATATATGACCTAATTCATGGTTATCCAAAAATACATGATAAAGTCATTGCTACATCTTACCTGCAAGTAATGTATTCTTTGTAACTAGAAAAATCTTGTACCTTATGAGATGTTTCTTGTTGGCAAAGTATTTCCTTCAGGTTTAAAATTTTTGATGTATGATATGAAGTTCAACCTTCTGGCAACATTGTCACAAGGCGTTCCTCCCTCTCGGTCTCCAGCTAACGTTAGTTAGTTGAAGCCACCGTTTTATCACTTTTTCGATCTCCCCATCTGTGGCCTTGGATGGTTCTTAGTGACTGCGGCGACAGAGCGAGATTATTACACAACATTCCTCTAGCTATGACCATTACTTTAAATTTTATTCTAATCAATTATGTTACTCTACGTTAAAACTATGTTGTGCATTTAACGTACATATTTGTTAGTATGTTTAATGTCGTCAACTCAGCTGCTGGTTTGAGGCTGAGAGGACAACGGTAACTTAGCAACGGTAGTTTTTTCTCCCTTCCACCTCACGTTAAACTGTTGGCTATAGCTAGCACTACCCTTTACGAATTACTAAAGTTATTCACCAGAGAGTAAACGTTTCCTCGTCCATAAGCTAACTAGATACTGATCATTGATAGTATTACATAATGAACGGTAGCTAGCTAATGTCTGTAAGCTCGCTGTAGCCAGCTGCCGAGAGCAGAGTGTGCAGCTAGCATGTAGCTAACGACCAAGTAACTTGGCTAAGAAATTAGACACAAATTCATATTGTCAAATTTTCTAGGAATATATTTACCGTTAACCAATTTACCGTTAACTTTATTTGGCATTTAAATATTACCTTAACCTTAGAAAACCAACCTAGCAAGCTGTCGCTTCCGTCAATTTACCTCAGAACCAGGCAGCAAACGGTCAAGACAAGTTCTGAAAGAGAGAGATAGCTAATGTTTTCCTGAATTTGGTGAACATCAACAGACAACCAGAAAATAAACGTGTTTAGCTATAGATGTAATCTTAAATGAACTATAAAGTAAACTGAACGTGAAAATTTGGTTTCGCTAATGTTAAATAAAATAAACTTGGCTGATACTTACCCAACTATGTGCGCTTTATTCTGTCTCGCAGTGAGCAGACTTCAGTGCAGTTTCAGTTATTCTCACGTCACTGATCTGGCTCAGAAGACACGTTATAACTGTCATTATTTATTTGTTTACTTATGACCAAGTGTGTGACTGCTGAAGTTGTGTTGTTGGATGCACCAACTGGGCTGAAATGAATCCACCCCCTTAGCGGAAGTGCACATAGGCTATTCAATCCCTTTTTAAAATTTTAATCAATGTTGCTCCAAATTATTAAAATACTGGTTAAAAGTATGACCGTTTAAAGGTTAAGCAATCTTTGATTTTCTTAAATAAATACATAAATCAATAAAAATAGGTTAAATAACTAGGATCACTTGCCTGCTGATTGATGGAAAGATGGATCAAATCAAATAGAACATACACAAATGTTTAATCGGAAATTGTTTTATTTTTACTCGTTGCCAGTTTCCATAACATGCCGAGCAGTAACCAGAATCGGCCCGATTCACGTTTGCCAGATCTGGGCAAAACGCCTCAAACTAGAATCGGCCCAAGTGTGGCTAGCCACAGCCGGCCGCATCTTAGAATCAGGCGACTCTGCCGAAGGTTGGCCGGAATCGGCCCGGATAACTGTTGCCGTAGCCTACACTCAGCCGACAGTGCCGACACTCAGCCGGAATCGGCACAAGTCCGTAGGCTAGCTGGGTATATTCAGCGAAATATCTGGCTATTTTAAAGACGAACTAACGTAACGTTAACATTGTCCTAACGTTACATTGCTTGGCACTGTTATGGTTCCGTGTGGGGCTTGTAGCTAATGTTACTAGCTAGCTAAAGTTAGTTGATAGCTCACATGGTGTGGCGCTTGTAGCTTCATTAACATTACAGATAATATTGTGGACATGTCTTAGTAGGCCTAGCTAAGTTAACATAAATTTGTTTTTATCTCACTAGCGAAGTTAGATAGTAACGTTAGCTGCATTCTTTCTAGCTTTGTCACACAGTAACTAACCGTAGCTAGCTAAGTTAACATTACAGTTGCTGCTGTTCGGTCAGAGTTGTGTGGAACTGCTTGGGGGGTAGGGCTAGATTTAGCTGTAAATTATGCTGGGACAGTATGGAATACATGGTTGGCTAAATGGCTCTAAGTCATCAAGGGTCTGACGTATCAAACAAGCCTTAAACCATCACTCTTGCTGCCAGAAATTCATATATGGATGGATAACTTGAAGGGTTTCTTCTCCTGACTTATTTTTCCAGAGAGTTCAATAGGAAAATTTGTCAGGAGAAACAACCCTAAGATCCATCCATATCTACTGCATATCTGGCAGCAGAGTGATGGTTTGAGGCTCGTTTGATACCTCAGACCCTTGATGACTTACAAGCATTTTACCAATCATGTATTCGATACTGTTCCAGCATAATTTACAGCTAAATCTAGTCCCACCCCACAATTCCCATAGAGATCCATTCAAATGCAGAGACGTTATAGTATCGCTTGTAAGAGTACCAGAAAATACGATATCAAGAGCCTTTTGATGTTGTTGGGTCACAGACCTCAGGAAGTCATGGCATGCAAAGGATATGCGACCAAATATAAAAAATTTAAAGGCACAGTCAACTTAGTGTGTGTGTAAACTTCTGACACACTGGAATTGTGATATAGTGAATTAAAAGTGAAATAATCTGTCTGTAAACAATTGTTGGAAAAATTACTTGTGTCATGCACAAAGTAGATGTCCTAACTGACTACAGTTTGCTAACATGAAATCTGTGGAGTGATTAAAAAAAAGTTTTAATGACTTCAACCTAAGTGTATGTAAACTTCCGACTTCAACTGTATCTTTTAAATAGATAGTATCTGATATAAAAGGAAAGACAACACAGGTAATCAATTTTCATAATGGGAAAATATTTATTGCAACTACATTTTAGTGCACGCAGAATAGGCCAGTACGATAGTGTTAGGCCAATTCTGCAAGTTCAACAGAATATATTTTAAACTCTAATTTAGGGCTGAGCCGAATGCCATTTTTTACACTTCGAAGCAGCCTTCGTTGGCAATTTTCCCCGAAGCTCCGAAGCTTCGTTTTAATAATAATCTGTTAAAAAATATATTTTTTTTGAGTCTTTGAAAACAATGTTACGATACGTCCAGTAAAGGGCGCGCTCACATCTATTTCAGTAATATGCGCATAAAAAAAGAAACAACAGTTTTATTTATTTATTTTTATTGAAACAACAAAGTATTAAAGGGGACATGAAGCACTTGGTAAAGTGGCTCTGGTTCGTTAGCTTTTTACCTTAAATTAGATATGACCGTGCGTTCAAATCTCAAACCGACCCATATTTGCTGGAAAAAGAAGTTGAAATTCGCTTTTTTCCCACTAGGGCGCAGCCATCTTGGACCAACTGCGGTCGTGACGTCACTAGGTTGGTCGGCCTCAGCTGCTCAATGTATTCCTATGGGAAAATAGCTGACTTTCAGTGAGCTCAACGATGTATCGTGAGCAAAAAATAAAACAAAAAACGCACAGACGGTCTTTTTCTATTGCCCCAAGATGCTCAAATGAGTATTACCGAACAAAACTTAATTGAAAACTTAATTTCCACGAACTGCTTCTGACCCGTTCTGACCATAGCCTACTGCTGTGACCTGACGAGCCGGCAACTGCAGCGCCGCTGCATTGCCTTGATAAACGGTTTGCGAGCTAAAGTCGTGTCTAGCTAATATTGCCTATATAAAATAAGCGTTAGCTTGTGATGCTTGGTCGCGGTAGGTATATATTTGCAGGCTTTTAACTAATATAGCAAGGCAATGCAGCGGCGCTGCAGTTGCCGGCTGGCCACAGCATTAATATGGTCAGAAGCAGTTAGTGGAAATTAAGTTTGAAATTAAGTTTTATTCGGTAATACTCATTTGAGCATCTTGGGGCAATAGAAAAAGACCGTCTGTGCATTTTTTGTTTTATTTTTTGCTCACGATACATCGTTGAGCTCACTGAAAGTCAGCTATTTTCCCATAGGAATACATTGAGGAGCTGAGGCCGACCAACCTAGTGACGTCACGACCGCAGTTGGTCCAAGATGGCTGCGCCCTAGTGGGAAAAAAGCGAATTTCAACTTATTTTTCCAGCAAATACGGGTCGGTTTGAGATTTGAACGCACGGTCATATCTAATTTAAGGTAAAAAGCTAACAAACCAGAGCCACTTTACCGAGTGCTTCATGTCCCCTTTAAATTGAAGTGGAACAGAAGTTCAGGACATGAAACATAGGCCTAAATAAATAATTTAAAAAAAATGTATAAGCTGCAGTCTTCACAGTTATGTGCAGGCCTATAAACTCTCAGACTTCACGTAGCCTACATACTGCGTATGGTATGGGAAAAAAAAGTCTACAGCCGAGTGTATATCATGAAATGTAGCCTAGTCGGATCGGCTAGCTAATGTTAATGTTGCTAGGCTATTACTCTGACGAAGATATATAAATTAGGCTACTTACATTTTTCAAATGGTTTGTCAAATTCGTATTTCCACCATGGTATGCCAATTTCTGCTGGCATATTTGGCATTCAACCTTTTTTGGATTGTCAGCGGTAATATTAAAGTGTTTCCACACAGCTGACTTCTTTGACATCTTGTAACTTCACCTCAGGCTTTGGGCAACAGCGTAGTGGAGACAAGTCACGTGGAAGGCTGAACCACACTAGCAGGCAGCGCATTACGTTCGATAAACTTCCAGGCGATTCAAAGCTCAATCAGTATAGAATAAACACTTATATGTTGGCAAACATCCAGTAAACCATCCATTTTCTTCTTTTTTGAGGGGGAAAAAATTTAGTTTTTTTTGTTGTTGTTTTTTGAGGGAAAAAACTATTCAAATCTGAATCACTTCCAAATTAGATTTTTATATGTAGGCTAAACTGGGCTGCGTCCCGATCCAGTTTTTGCTCCACCCTCGTAAACTTCACTTGGGGGAATCCCCTTTGAGACCAGGATGTACCCTCGGTCTCCATTTTAAGTGTGAGTCCAATCCGTTAGAAAGCCAAGTGAAGTTTGTGACATAGCCCCTTCACCCTCAACTTTTCTCAAGTAGGGAGGTCGAACGTTCTGCCCGCAATGTAATCACAATGGGCATTCCACACACAAACAAAAAACAAAATTGACGTCTGGGCTCATTTCAACATGTAATTTAACAAGGAAATCTACTAAACGAGAGTAGATTAAACTATTCATTTGTTTCAGAAGTGTACTTACACTTCAACAATGTTATTCTTTTACTTTAGAAGCCAGAAATTATTATGCTAATTTGTTTACGAGCATTTGTGCCTATACTTAACGCTGTACCGAAATCAATGGGGTCATTATAAAACATCCAACCACATTGAAGTCGTTAATACACATTTTATTACAAGAAAAACTCACTGTGAAATG
This sequence comes from Synaphobranchus kaupii, assembly GCA_029718625.1. NCBI lineage: Eukaryota > Metazoa > Chordata > Actinopteri > Anguilliformes > Synaphobranchidae > Synaphobranchus > Synaphobranchus kaupii. The sequence goes on along the minus strand of CM056398.1, from coordinate 10,348,691 downwards.
TTTTAGATGTTAATCAATAATACTTTCGTCTGTTTAGGTGTCCTGAAAACGTTACATGTACTGCGCCTCCTACGGGACTTAGAATTCTACAGCCACTTCAGAAGCAAAATGGCACCAAAAAAATAAGGCGCTAGCCACCTTATTTGAAATAGTTTGTAATAGTGAAATTAAATGTTATTCAAATTGTGGCCAACCCCTGTCTTGACATCATGCCGATTGTTCAAATCCGATTGGTCCAAGATATGCTGGCAAAGAGCACTTCTGAAATGTTTTCTGAAGTGGCTAGGTCAGTAAACTCCAGATGAACAACGAGATTTTTACATGTAGATCTTCATCAAAATCTCATCTACAGTATGGTATAAAGCATTTTAATATTGCGAATGGGTGTTTTTTTAAATTAACGTGAAAAGGGAACATGCACCTTATAGATTCCGAGACCAAAAACTGAGAATTCTGATAACCAGTGCCAGCTGAAGTTGCTGGCTGCCCTGTTTTCCTCTGGGCGATATCACCGGTAAACTCCAGATGAACAAGGAGATTTTTACATGTAGATCTTCATCAAAATCTCATCTACAGTATGGTATAAAGCATTTTAATATTGTGAATGGGTGTTTTTTTTTTTTTATTAACGTGAAAAGGGAACATGCACCTTATAGATTCCGAGTCCAAAAACGGAGAATTCTGATAACCAGTGCCAGCTAAAGTTTCTGGCTGCCATGTTTTTCTCTGGGCGATATCACCGGTAAACTCCAGATGCACAACAAAATTTTTACATGTAGATCTTCATCAAAATCTCGTCTACAACGTGGTATACAGCTTTTTAGTTTTGCAAATGGGTGTTTTTTTAAATTAATGTGAAAAGGGAACATGCATCTTACTGATTCCGAGTCAAACGACTGCTAGAATGGCAGGTGGCATTGCTTGCATTTGTGCTTTAAACACTGGTGTAACTTTAATCTGCAAAATGGCATAATGTTTCATGTTAGATGACTACCTAGCTAACATTTTGAATATTAAGTTAGAATCTTAACTTTATTTATTTTTACCTTTTCACCATAGTTCGGTGCAAGCTTAAGCTTGCTAAGCTGGTCTTTGTGTCATGAGGGGCCAAAACAAGGGATTTTGGGTCACTACAGTAACGTATAATAATAATGCCTGACATTTATATAGTGCCTTTCTCACACTCAAAGCACTTTACAATGATGAGGAGGAACCTTGCCTCAAACACCACCAATATAGGCTAGCGGCTACAGCCATGGAAAAAATTGAGACCACCCAATATTTTTGAAGAAATATCGGGGTTACTTGCACAATATTTATCGCTGAACCCTTCCTGAGCAAAGACATTGTTATTTTCATTATTTATGTATGAGTATAAACTTGTTTAGTTTGCATTATTCAGTGTATAGCAACACTGTGTATTGTGCTTTGACCAGTTGTCATTGTCTGCAAAGATGTTCAGAATTAACTAATTGTTTGGAATTAAAAACAAATGTGGTCACCAGTTTATAAAAGAATATCAAAGGTTAGATTTTATAAAGACACATACTCATGAATTGTGAAACTGAAAAATGTATGTGGTCTCTTCATTTTTGCCATGCTGTATATGTTCTCACACTCAATAGCCTGTTGAATGTGGCTTTTCTGTAAAGAATTTTATGCGCAGGTGGCATTGATGTGTGCTTGGCACTTGCCTGAGACTAATAAGTTGTATACGACACAGGAATATTTTCCCATGGTTGGCCAAACTGTACAAATCAAAGGCACCAGCCACATTAGCTGCTGTATACTTGGTGCTATAAAATATACAACAGCTTCCAATCAAAATAACAGATAAAACCAGGCTAAAGAGGTTATCCTTTTGTGCAGAGAGGGATAGGTTAGATAGAGAAAAGAAAGTTATGAATAGAAAACTATTAAGCTTAGGTTAAGTTTACGGGCCTACAGTATAAGTTAGCTAAGTGTACTGATAGGCTCTATCAGCATCACCACAAGAATTTACAAAAAAAGCTGAAGTGCAGGGGGGATAAGTTAGATGAAGTACAACAAGCGACTGAGGACTTAGGAACAGGAGACTATATCAGGCAATAGTGCAGGCAGATAGCAGGGTTCAGGACCTCTGAGAATTTAGAAAAGATAAACTTAGAGAAGGGACTCCCTCTGTAGTAATTACTACCAAAGGAAGGCAGGCCAGGTTTTAAACCAGCAAGTTGAATTGTGGAGAGGGGAACATTTGGCAGTGAAGGAGGAATTGGATAGGCTTGTACAGGGGCATGCTGGAATATCTACATGTGCATGATGCTTTTCTGACAGAAAACGACATCACCCTCTATACTGATGCTACTTGTAAGTATAGATAAATACGGCACTGCATGTGTATATTTAAAAGATGGCACTAGGCTACATTTAGGTTTGAGAGGGCAGCCGTCCAGCTCAGCCCTTCTAACACAGACAAATGATTCAGGATATAGCTAGCAGCGGTAGCGGAGGGTTGAATGCCGAGTTCTGTGAGAAAAAAATTCTAGTTTCAGCCAGTGCAGAAAAGTTTAATGAAATACAGAATGCAGAGCCAACCTTTTTCCAGATATAGTAGAGGGGTTTACTGAGTGTAGTGATATAGTATGCAAGCTTTAATGTCGTAAATTTGTTATTTTGTGACTTTCATCTTAGTCTGTTACACCAAGCCAATAACAGTAGGTAAATGAGAAAATTAGGTGTTTGGCATTGACATAGTGAGGGTGGAGATAGTGAATTTTAATGAGTAAACGTCAGCAAGGATAAGGAAATAACGTAACGTTATTTTCCTACCTAGTACAATGCTTAATAAAAGACATGAACAGTTAGATGGAGAATATAGTCCTACAGAATAACTACCATATTCTAATTGAAATACACAATTAGCTAAAACGATTACTTTGGTAAAAAATGTATTAAATTCACGGACATTTTACGTGTTAACGTTATGTTGGCTCCGGTTAACAATCTACATAAGTACCATCACTAAATGGGAGCTAGCAACACATCTCAACATCACAAGCAAACGTCAAAATAGATGAGCAATACGCTACAAGAAGGTTGTGAATACAATGGAATTCTGAAGCCGCCGGACCCGCTAAGTTTGAAATTGAGACGTTTGGCACGTATGGCATTTTGGGAGTACACATTTCATTAAATGTCGCATCCCATGACAATATATACGAGTAAATGTGTAGAGTATATTCGTTTTCCTGTAGCAATACCACAAAATATCGGTTCTTGTTGACAAAATAAGGATAACCGTATCCTAAAAGCAGCACAGATGATGATGTGTTTCCGTCCAACGAGAGTGATTACACGGAAGTGCATTGGCTAATTTTAAAAATCATTTTAAAGCGAACAAACGTCCTTTTTCTGGCATGCTAGCGGTTTGTATATTGTTATTTGATCATATTGTAGCATTTAGGACAATATACATGAAAAATAAGCTGGCTAAATGTTTTCTGAAGAATCCTGAAAACGGGTTTGAGCTCCCTATCTCAAGTGAACGAGTCTGCAAGGCAAGCTCAGGCTGCGTCCCAATCCAGTTTTTGCTCCACCCTCGTAAACTTCACTTGTAAACTTCACTTGGGAGGATGTGACGCACATACCAATAAAACAGGAGTGTACACTTGCGTTTAGCGAGTGTGAGGGAGCGAGGGCGGAGCGGGTTATTTGAATTGAGACACACTTCACCCATATACTCGGAAGTTAACCATGCTGCTGCACAGTGGCGTATCGTGGGATCGCGGATCATGTAAAATGTCTGTTACCGTAGCCTACCTTTAAACGGATGAAAACTCTCAACCTGTTTACATTAATTATCAGTCAAGCAATTGATTTGCTGAATAACAAATAGCCTATCAATAAATACAGCAAGTTTTGTGGGCTAGCATATTTATTTGTGTCATAAAATCGTGTAGCATTAAATATGTAGGACAGCCCATACGCTGGAATAAAGCATTTAAACCGAACATATTCTCAACCTGTTTCCGTTTTTTTTCTTGCTGACCCATTCTACACTGCCTGGCCAAAAAAAAAGTTGCCGTTGCACCCGTCATGCATAGTGCCCAATGTACAAGCCTCTGGAGGCAGTGTTATGATCTGGGGTTGCTTCAATTGGTCAGGTCAAGGCTCAGCAACATTATGCAGCAATAAAATGAAGTCAGTTGAGTACCTGAATGTACTGAATGACCAGGTTATCCCATCAATGGGCATATTCCAGGACGACAATGCCAAGATTCATCGGGCTCAAATTGTGAAAGAGTGGTTCAGGGAGCATGAGGAATCATTTTCACACATGAATTGGCCACCAGAGTCCTGACCTTAATGCCATTGAAAGTCTTTGGGATGTGCTGGAGAAGAGTGGTTCGACTCTCCCGTCGTCAATACAAGATCTCGGCCAAAAATGAATGCAACTCTGGAAGGAAATAAATGTTGTGACGTTGCATAAGGTTGTCGAAACAATGTCACGACGAATTCACGCCATAATCAAAGCTAAAGGCGGTCCAACTAAATATTATGTTATATATAAATGTTCAACTTTTTTTCGTAGCTAAATCTCAAAATACACAAGAACAGAATTTGTGGATAGCCTAAATAGCCTAGGCCAGAGGTTTTCAACCTGTGGGCCGCGGCCCCCTGTACTGCAGGGGGGGCCGTCATTTCTTTTTTTAACAAAAAAAAAAAAAAATCGTCAAAAAATAGGTTATTACCCCAAATTAAATAACAATGTAAAAATCGCATATTTTAATTATTTTTGCAAAAAATAAGACATCAGATAAGATATCAGATTTAGGGAGAACTCTATGGCGGCTGGAGAATTGACCCTTTGCTAAGCCCCGCCCCCCTTAGTAACTGTTGCTATGTCCATCAAAGCAAACATGGCGTTCTCTACCATGAAAGTAGGCTACTGCCTTTTTGGTAACATTAGGAACTTTTGGAAAAATTGATCTTCAATTTTATATATTTTTTGTCATTTAAATGCTAGCTGAAATTATTCAAAGTAAATTTTATGATGCTTGGCAGCATTATTTCTAACACAGCGTGCTGTCTCTTTTGCTAGCTAGCTACCACAGTGACAGTGGAAACCTAGCATAACTGACATCAGCAGAGGGACTAGCTGGCTTGGCTAGGCATCAAATCGTCTATCGGGGTTATTTCGAGTGTTTATACCATCATTTTTGAAGTCAGACTATTGTTGAATCCTTTACTTTGTGCTGACCTATATTCTCTGTGGAAGTACGGTGGCGGAGCGAACGTGGCCATTGCAACTTGTTGTTCTTCTTTGTTATAGTCGACCAGTGCCGGCACTACATTCGTAGGTAACGTAAAGTATCGCTTTACCGTACGTCGGGCGGTCAGGATCCACGTAAATAAACGGTATCGTAGCGTATTGACAGATGAAGATTTCCTCCGATAAAATCGACTAACTCGCTTAATTCTCAACTAATTTTCGTGAAATTTGGCTTTTTATAAACGTGATAAATGTCCGCATAACACGTTAATCTGAATTCCAAATTTCTCAGAACAGCTACGTATTTGTAAAACGCCCTTTAACTATTATGCATACGTTGTCAAAATGTTGTCAGAGCTAATGGTGATTTTATTGTTTATTAAAGCTGCTAGAAAGCAGTAGAGGTTGGTTCTTAATTATTATCTTGGTAGCTCTGATTATTAAAACCGTATTAGGCCATAGCTGCAAATCTTGGATGTAGTTTTAATTGCAAATGGAGAGCGATTTTACAGCTCTCCAGCTTGGAAGCAAAGTGGTGGAAGTCAGATCGCCGAGCTAACAAAGAGGCGTCCTATGGCGGTATAGGCTGTAAGACGTAAAACAATATTAAAACATTTCCACATCCGTTGTGCTCACGGCATATAGCCTACATAATATGACAATGAGCATAGTGGATTCTAATGGAAAACCGCAAGTGTACCTAGAGTGTAATGTTGTGTGAAATGCAATAAACGATGTACAATGAATACAATTCTGAATGTCTTTATTTAGCAAAAAAGAAATGACTTGCATGAAATGTACAAAATGGATAATATAATTTGTTTGGGGTAGTAGTAGCCTACAATGAGGTTCACAGTGCAACTGGTAGTAGGCTTACCACAAGTGGCAGTGATACATTCCAGTAATATATTCCATTCAAGTAATTTAAGAAAAACGATTGCACACATAAATCCCTGTGGGATAAGTTGAAAGCACAAGGTAAATAATAAGTAAAAAGTAATAGAACCAAGAGCTGAAAACGCCCAAAAACTTGAACAATTAAGTGCTTCAATAGGCACAACATAGAACATAATTATGTGGTCAGTCTTTCTTTAAGGCTTCACCGTTGGTTACAGTTCTGTTCCACTCTTGTTTGTCATGTCATGTGTGACAAAACCAGGGGTCATTTGCATCAGGTGCATGAGTCCAACACAATCAAGGTGGTTACACCTTAACATAACATAAGGTGTCACCTTAACATAACAGCTAACGTTACCGTTAATGTTTATAGTTTGCGTGTCTGCAAAAAGGCCGATAATACCCACAACGCAACGCTGGTGTGAAGTCGTGCCTGTATACAGTACCGTTTGTTTTTACACAGATCTTGACCGCCCTAATTTGGCGGCCGTGAAGATTTGAATAGGGCAATTGAGGTATCTATTGTCGGGTAAGTGAGGACTAGGTAAAATGTGTATTTTCTGAATCCAGCGGTTCCAACAGTCAATGCCCTTGTTAAAACGTTCAGCACTCTGAATACTGAACACAAGCGATATTGCGTGCTAGAACCCCTCACTTAACCTACATTCAAAATAAGCTTTACGTAATTTAATTTAATAATAATTATTAAAAATGACAATCATCAATTAAATCGCCGAATTCTTTGATAGGTAAATCGAACAGTAACCTGGTGGATCAACCAACAAGCCAAAACAAAGTCTAAATCAGGTCTTGAGATTAAGTAATTTTATTAAATGAAAACATTCAATTAGAATAATGACTGGGAATCATACATTCACAAAGGAATGTAGGCTGACTACTTATAATTTACAAAATGGAAGACATTAAACCAGACATTAATTTGGATATACCAGTAAAAGAGAGATAAGCCAAAAATTGCCAAATTATTTACCCTCCAGCTGAACAGAAACAAAAGGAAACGCACAAGGAACCAAAAGGATGACTTCTCCAAACAAACTCCACGATTGACTAAATTCTTTTTCTGCGGTACACTCATAAAGTACCTTGACAGGGAGGGGATCCATGACTGCTTGACTTATATATATCTAAAAGATTAGATATCCTACACTATGTTTGTATATCTATGGTACCAGTCAGCTTCTGAGCCAATCACAATTCCATAAACTAACTTCCTTCCGTTTCATCTAAGTGCCTTCCGTTTCATGTAAGTGCCTTCCATATACTGTATATATATATATATATATATACTTTCTCTCACATACATACATTCTACTCTCACATACATATATTATCACTCTCACATACATACATTCTCTTATGAGAATATATGTATGTGAGAGTGAGAATATATGTATATGAGAGTGAGAATGTATGTATGTAAGAGTGAGAATATATGTATGTGAGAGTGAGAATATATATATGTGAGAGAATATATGTATGTGAGAGTGAGAATATATGTGTGTGAGTGAGAATATACACTACTCACAAAAAGTTAGGGATATTCGGCTTTCGGGTGAAATTTCAGGATGAACCTAAAATGCACTATAACCTTTACAGGTGAAATTAATTTGACCTTCTCTAAACTTTTGAATGCACATGTCCAACTATTCAATGTTTCAGTACTTTTTGCACAACTTGCTGTTCTCTAACAAGGAGCTGAACGGCAAAATTCACAACAGGTGTTTGATCCATGAATCGACTAATAAATTTCCTGGTTCAATTAGAATTGGTATTTAAACAGTCCTCTTCATCATGCTGTTCACATTTTGACATCATGAGACCAAGACGACACCTAACAATTGATCAACAGTACCTCGCCATTGCGAGGCTTCAAACAGGATGTTCTCAGAGGGAAGTGGCCACTGAGCTTAGAGTGTCACAGAGTGTCATCAGCAGGTTGCAACAGAGATACAGAGAGACTGGAAGAGTCACAGAAAGGCATAGAAGTGGACATCCTTTGGCCACATCCCACACTGATGACCGCTTCATTGTGAACAGTGCCCTGCGGAACCGGATGATGAATGCCACTCAACTCCAGGCACATTTAAGGGAGGTGAGAGGCACCCAAGTGTCACGTCAGACCATTCGAAACCGTTTACATCAGCGTGGTCTGCGTGCTAGACGACCTGCAAGGGTACCTGACCACACCACCAGGCACAGGCGTCATCGTCTTGCATGGGCCAGGGAGCATTTACGCTGGACGAGGGACCAGTGGGCCTCAGTGCTGTTCTCTGATGAAAGTCGATTCACGTTGAGCAGAAATGATGGCCGCCAACGATGTTGGAGACGTCAAGGAGAGCGCTATGCATCAGCCACTGTTGTCACCAGACGACCCTTTGGTGGTGGCGGTGTTACAGTGTGGGCAGGTGTGTCTAGTCAATACAGAACTGCCCTACACTTTGTGAATGGTTCAGTGACAAGCCCATACTACCTGAATAACATCATTAATCCAGTCATTGTGCCCCTGCATGAACAACACAGGCCTAATTTCATCTTCATGGACGACAATGCTCCAGCTCATCGAGGTCGCATCATTAGAGAAAGGCTGCTGGAGACTGGGGTACCTCAAATGGAGTGGCCTGCACTTTCTCCAGACCTGAATCCCATAGAAAACCTATGGGATCAGCTGACTCACCGTGTAGAGGCTCGTAACTCTGTACCCCAGAACCTCAATGACCTGAGGGCCGCCCTTCAAGAAGAGTGGGATGCCATGCCTCAGCAGACAATAAGTCGACTTGTGAACAGCATGAGACGTCGTTGTCAAGCTGTAATTGATGCTCAAGGGCACATGACAAGTTATTGAGACATTGACATTTTTGTTGTGGTATACCCACCACTGTTGTTGGCTTTTGTTTCAATAAATTGTTTGAGATGAGGAAATCACCATTGCATGCTTCTACTTAAATGCCCTACTTTCATGATACGTATAATATCACTGTAGCGTGAACTTACATTTTCCATAAATTTCACCCGAAAGCCAAATATCCCTAACTTTTTGTGAGTAGTGTATATTCTCTCTCTCACATACATATATTCTCACTCTCACATACATACATTCTCACTCATATACATATATTCTCACTCACATATATTCTCTCTCTCACACACATATATTCTCTCTCTCACATACATATATTCTCACTCACATACATATATTCTCTCTCACATACATATATTCTCTCTCTCACATACATACACTACTCACAAAAAGTTAGGGATATTTGGCTTTCGGGCATGATGAAGAGGACTGTTCCTTGGCAAATTTTAACCGATTCTGCACATGCCGTTTTTTCAACAATGGTGCTTTGTCTTCTGACTGTAACAGCACTTACAGGTAATTTTAGATCATCTTTGATCTTTCTGGATGTGATGATTGGCTGAATCTTTGCCATTCTGACTATTCTTCGATCCGTTTTAACAGTAGTTGCTCGTTTTCTTCCGCGTGTTTCGGGTTTTTGTTGCCATTTTAAAGCATTTGAGATAATTTTAGCTGAGCATCCTATAATTTGCTGCACTTCTTTATACGTTTTCCCCTCTCCAATCAACTTTTTAATCAAATGACGTTGTTCCTCCGAACAATGTTTGGAACGGCCCATTTTACTTAGCAATTCAGAAGGAAATATATTTTATAACAATGTGTGAAACATTTGCTTCCCTTCTTCCTTAATAAAGGACAATTAATGACACCTCTAATTAAACTCCACACTGCTATTATTTTGAACACGCCCCTTTCAATGAATGAGTCAATTACTCAGAACAAGCAGCGTGCATGTCATGACAGTTGGGTCTGTTGTTTTTCTATTACACTACTACATCTACAAGTAAATTATTTGCCATGCAGAAATATCACTACTACTAATAACAGTGGTTCATCAGGTTACTGATGTTGTACTGCTATTTTTTTTAACACAACTGTACATAAGAACAGCGGATACATAGTGGTGCCCACCTTGCAGCGACCACGTCACGTTGCTCGAAATCCTACGGAGTTATCGAATGACCTTTAGGCAACGTTATTACATAACGTAACCACGACGTCCTCACAACGGCACGTGTGGTCCAGAGAAATCGAAACCTTCCCTGTTACAGGTTACCAAAATACACCGTTACTGCGACGTTGTCACAACGTCCTGTGCCAGCTGGGAAATGACCTTTAGGCAACGTTATTAGATAACGTAACCACGACGTCCTCACAACGTCACGTGTGGTCCAGAGAAATCGAAACCTTCCCAGTTACAGGTTACCAAAATACACCGTTTCTGCGACGTTGTCACAACGTCCTGTGTTAGCTGGGTAACTGCATAGTGCGTACCCAGTTGTTCACGCTCTGGTAAACAGCGCAAAAATAATCAAAACACAGACACGATTGTTTCCAATGCAAAGACAATTTTATTATGGGGTTGATTGTTTATTTAAAGGTATCCAATGATGCAATGAATAGGCTTTTTTTCCTAGCCATCATTGCCGTCCACTGACTTTCCTGGAATAAGAACGCTAGCAAAAATGAGAATTGAACTGTTATATCAGAATATTACAGTAACAGCCAATAGCCTACAGTACAATGCCAGCGAATGACGTTAGTCCTCTCAGGTTTAGCCTACTTACTCGTCGGAATTTCCCCGATAGTTACGTGAAAGGTTACGGGTCAGATGTCACCACAAAATGCGTCCCACGACTGAACAAAACTCTCCGTGCTACCATGCTCTAGATTCCGCACTCGGGAGCACGGTAGAGCGGAGCATGGAAGTGTACGGTTTGAGACACAGCCCATGACTTTACAACAAACTAACCAAATCAGTCACACTGTAATTTTAACGTGCTCTGAGTTTTCGATTGCCCTGGAACCTATCCCAATAGGCAAAAGTACCTGTAAGTAGCCTATTAATAATGACTGATTGGCAGCTTAACCAACAGTGGCGTACAAGGGGGTGCGAGAAGGCAGGGCAAAGGGGACGTATGGAGCTTTGTTTATGAAAATACGGAACAAATCACCTCCCGTATTGATTCAATACGGAACGCAACATTTAATTCTCAATTACGGGACGATTCCATAAGGGACTGGTGGCTACCCATGAGTGTTCATATGGGTGTGCCGCACCCACGGCACCCCCACTAATTTCGCTGTAGCTGCTAATACAAATGTGGTTTAAATTATGGCAGGGTTGTGTCGTAGAGGGCGAGAAAAATTAAATCTGAAATGGATTTGCACGAATTGTCAGATAAAGTGCGTACATTAACTTTGAAATGAAAACGCAAAGTGGCCTTTTGCATTTTCATTTGAATTATGTCATGGTTTTTGCGCACATCGGGCCTCATTCATGAAGCGTTCCTAAATATGCGCGTACATTTATGTACGAAACGAGTTGGTACAAAAAAATTACGCTGGATTCAAAAAAAAAAAATTTGTATTCACGTACGAAGGGCGTCCACGTTATTTTGTGATTAGCATAAATCCATGGCCATGAATTGCCTTATATGGAGGCTGTCACTTCCATTTAAAGGTCCATACCTCATCAAAATGGCCCAGAAAAAGCAAAGAATTATTCCGACACTGAAATCAAAGTTTTATTAGCAGATGTTCAATCAAGGAAAAAAAATAATAGTTTAGTATTGTCAGTACCAGTGTCATGAACAGGTAAAGGCCTAGCAGGAGATAACATGTAGGCTACCATCAATGCAGGATCACTCCTCACACAAACTGTTAAAGTAGTAAAATAAAAAAAATTTAAATGGATTGACATTAAATTGGAGGCGAAGAAACGCATAGCTGAGTCTGCATCGGACGAGCGAGCGCATTGCTTTATCGCAGTCTGGAAATAAATTAAACGTTATTCATGTGGTTTGAAATCGGGTAATCATAGGCTGCCTTATTTTAGAATCTCTGGTGCGTTCTAATTGCGGTCACATTGATGCTGCGTGTCCCACTGAGCAGAAGCCATAATCGAGCTCAGGTTTAAATACCAGGATATTATAATATAGCCTGGCTACATTCTAACCGGTTAAAAAACTTTCACGGTTAAATCAAGTTTATCCGGTTTTTCACCTGAACGCAAGACAGTGTTTCACCAACTTTTCAGCAAACACGTTCACTGGGGTGTGCAGTCTATGGCACTGATAATATTGGACAGGTTGGCAATTTCATAAAAACCCTGCTTTACCTCCACCTGGTTTTGCATCTTGTAGGGTAACTGGATGTACGCTGGCATTAGCTGGATTAAGCTGTTGACCACAATTGCAACCCTGGCTACAGACATGTAAGCCACTTTAAAGCAAATTTCATTCATTGGTTAAATGTGTGTTTTAAGTAGCATAGCCTATGTAAGGTCATGTAGAAATTTTTATTTTTGCAATTTAAAAAAAATAGTAGGCTACTGGGAGCATTCATTAGCCTACATTATTGGTCTAATTAGACAGATTCATAGCCTACAATTGATTAGTAAATTAGGCGTGATCTAAAGTGTTTGCTTTTTACAATTGTAATTTATTACGTTTGCCATGTGTATTTCAAAGGCCACATTTAGTCTTGTGAATTTAACAGAAAATAAAAATAGCTTAATATTCTAATTATCACTCAGAAGCTACATTTACCGGCATTCTGAATTTACGAACGCAGTGGGCTACTCATGGTCCTGAGCATGTGTAAAATTTGTTAGTACGTGCGAACAAATCTCAGATACGAAAACGTTGATGAATGCCAAAATACAGACGAATTTGCTAATACGAACGATTTATGTACAAATTCGTTCTGCTCACGTTTCATGAATGAGGCCCGAATGTAAACGAAATGCAATCGCCGATTTGTATTTTCATTTGAATTTTGGCGTGGATATGCTGACAGAGATATATTATTGTGTTCTATGCACTCACATAACGGTTGCCAACTTGACGAGTTTGTCGCTAGATTTAACGACTTTTCAGACCCCTTTAGTGGCTTTATTTCAAAGAAGAGGCTAGTGACAAATCTAGCGACTTTTGGAGCAGATATCAGCTTCCTTGAAAAACAGTTGCCAACACTGACAAAGAGTTGCCATTCACAAAATTCAGGGGTCAGATTATATTGTAGGCTACTATATTTCAATTTAAGTGGTGCCACTACATTTTCTCTGGTGCTACTAAATCTTTCAGAAGATGGCACCAGTGCCACCATTGGTAAAAGTAAGTCTGCAGCACTGTATACTCATAATGTACAAATGAAATACAGTGAATGTCTTCACAATTATGAGAAATAAAAGAAACCTGAAATGACTTCACTTCAAGTATTCACCCTTTGTATTATCCTAAATTAGGTGTATTTACGTTACTTTAAACACGTTAACATTGTCCAATTATGTTGATTTTGAATCCACCTGTGTTCAAGTGCATGATTGTAGAATAAATATCACTGAATTTGCGAGGTCTTACAACTGAAACAGCTCAGTCACACTCATGAAGCTAGGGAACTGCGAGTGAAACCTTCAGTTGTTTGGACGCAAAAGGTATAGAAGGTTATAACAAAATATTGGCAAAGATTTGAACCATCCTAGGAGCACTGTTATTGTCCATTGTAACAAAATGGATAAAGAAATTGCATATAATCCAGACACTACCAAGATCAGGCTTTCCAACCAAACTAAGCAACTGGCAAGGGCAATTGTCAGAGAAGTGGCTGAAATTGGCTGAAATGTGAAAAAACTGCCCATAGATCAGCACTTAACAGACTTTAGGAAAAAAACATGTTACACACTGGCTCCCTTGACCCCCTTTAGATTTTCTCTTTCTTTTTCTTACTTGTATACGGTATACTTTGAAATGCATATTACTGTTAAACTGTCAAAGATCACAAAGTTCTTTCTGGATAAATATACAATATGTTTTGTGCAGGTACAGACTGAAGGCCTAGTCAGTTTCCTGAAAATGCATGGGAGTCAAATAAGGAAAATTCTCTTTACCTATGGAGCTAAAAGTGACAGACTTCTCACTGTTCTTGCAGTAAGTTGTGCTCTTTCTTCCTCATCATACATTATTTGTTCTAGGCCCAAGGATACTGATAACTGTAACTGAGTCTGAGTTTTATTTTACTTAGGGGGGTTGCTGCCCTGAGCTAAAACTGTTGGAAATAAACACTAAGCTGGACAGTGGTTATTGCCAGCTTCCTATCTGCATACAGGCTTTGCAAAGTGGCTGTCCGAAACTACAGGTAAACTCACAAACTTGCTTAAAAAGAAATCTATGTACTCATGGCTCCAGACTTGTCTCATTCTTCACGTGGAACTGTCTCATATTGACTGCTCTGCCATCTTTCCTCCGTTCTATGATTTTTATTACTTTGCTGGTAGGTCCTTACTGTGCCTCATTTCAGTGACTGAATTCAGCCATATTCTTAAAATATGTACTTCGTCTAATAGTTTTGTGGACCTTTGTTCCCATTTCATGCTCTTTTGGAAGATTGAGTATCTCTGAGATTCTACAATATGTATTATGTGTATTTTGTTAGCCTGTATTTGAAGTATATATTTTTAAATATTCAGGGTATATATAAGCCTGTATTTCTAGTATGTGTGAGTGTACTTAAGGTATTTATGAGCTTTCTCTGTGACATACGGTATGTATGCACATTATGTAGTTTCGATCTGTATTTAGGTTTTTAGAATGCTGAATGTCACAGCAATGCCCAAAACGGCCAGAAGAGGTCCCTGCTCTGCCTCTGGATTTCCATATCTGGAGGAGCTGTGCATAGCCTCATCCTCTGTGTCCTTCATTATGGACCATGACCTGAACACTCTGCTCCATGGATCCCCCCGCCTGCGAGTCCTGGACCTGCGTGGCTGCGCACGCATCACCACCACGGCTCTCTCCACACTGCCCTGTCAAGGTTAGTGCACTTCAAACTTAATGTGGAGAAATGGGCAACTATGACTGAGTTGAGGGAAGTGGTTCACACTTACTCTATGGAAATATCAGTTTCACACAAATTATTGTTTAGAGTCGGGGTGGGACCTTTTATTTAAGTAAACAAGTACTCGCCAGCAGATTCTTAAATGTTTATAAAAGTCTTACTTAGGGTGACAGAAAGGCAAGAGCTGTGCCTGGTTCAAAACAAAGCTTTTATCTTATCAAAGAGCGTTGTCGCGCAGGCTAGCCTATGACAGAGAAAATTCTTTGCAACACCTTTAAGGCAGGTCTGCTGCTGTAAGCACAATAAATAAATAAATAAATAAATAAGTAAATAAGAGTACTCAATAAACGCAAGGACGTGTATATCGGGGCGTAACCTGTAGAGCACAGGTCCCATGCTCATTGCGAGCCGCGACATCAGCGGTTCAAATCTGGCTGTGTGACATTTGTCGCAGGTTTCCCTCTCGCTCCCTACTCTGCTGTCTAATAAAGTTGAAGAAAGATCAAAAAAAAAAAAAAAGTTGAACCCAGTATCATTTCTCCCTGGAAAATTCTGCCCTCTGCAAGACTTCGCCATCTCTATCGACAACACCACAGTGACTCCTGCTCCTGCCAGGAATCTTGTGTGACTGTAGACAGTCTTACACAGCCCACATTGCTTCCATAACGCGATTCTGCAGGTTTGCACTATACAACATGTGCCAAATCAGACCCTTCCTCACCAGGGATGCTGACCAGCTGCTGGTTTAGGCTCTCGTCATCTCCCGACTGGACTACTGCAACTCCCTCCTGGCCGAGCTTCTGCAGCACTCTCTCCAGCCCCTTCCACTCATCCAGAACACCGCAGTCTGCCTGGTTTTCAACCTTTCCAAATTTTCACATCACCCCCCTTCTGCGTTCCCTCCACCTGCTCCCGGTAGCTGCCCACATCAAATTCAAAATGCTGGTGTTAGTTTACAAGGGTGCTAAACGAACTGCACCCCCATACCTTCAGGCCCTGGTCCAGCACAACATCCCAACCCATGCTCTACGCTCTGCTGCCACCGGGTGCCTTGCTCTCCCCTCCCTGCGACAACTTGGGCAACTATTCTCCCTACTACCCCCCCAATGGTGGAACGACCTGCCCATCTCAACCAGGACAGCAGAGTCCCTCCGTACCTTCCAACGTAACCTGAAGACGCATATATTCAGGAAATGCCTCTCATCCCCTTCTCCACCCTGATTCCCACTGCCTATCTTCCATCCATCCTATTAAAAAAATAAAAAAATAAAAAAATAAAGAAACTACCTTTCTTTCCACTTGTGAGAAAGGATTACCTATCGCAAGTGTGTTAGGGCCAGTGTTGGGCAAGTTACTTAATAAAAGTAATTAAGTAAAGTTACTCATTACTTTCTCTAAATTGTAATTAGATTACTTTACTAATTGCTCTCTAATCAGATTACTAAATACTTTACTTTTGAGTTACTTTCTAAAACCAGATCATTCCTTACCCGAATCGTAGAAGTGCTGATCTAGGATCAGTTTTTCATCTTAGATCATAATAGACACAAGTTTATGTAAAATCTGATCCTATGCCAGCACTCTTGGCACATCTCGACCCTGATGACATAAACAGGAAGGGTTTAAAGGAGCAGTCCAGACACAGCAGGGTCCAATAATTAACCACGTTTTATCTTCTCTTTTGCTAGTGTGCAGATAGTACAGACATCACAATGGCAAAATGGTCACCTCACAGGTCACGGTTCAGGATATAATAGCCTGTTGCAACGTTAACAACATTAAGTTAAGGCTTAAGCCACTAGAATAATGCATGCATAGTCTGTTAAGTACTATTGAAATAAAACATCAGGCATATGCCATTTCAAAAACAGAAGAATAAGGTTTAACGTGCTTCAGAAAGTGCCTCAAAATATGAAATAAATAACAAAAATGAAATAAATAACACAAATTACAAAAGAGGCTAAAAACAGAAGTCTGAGTAGTTTTGACAATAGCACATAAAGGGTTTTCTCAATTTGAACCCATGCACAGATGGTTTTCATTTCACACTCACATCAGATGATCATTCAATGCAGGCTCTGGCTTTGTGGTGCAGTTGGCATCACCAGCTTAAAGGGATAGTTCGGAATTTTGGACATAATGTCTCAATTACGACTTACCCATGATGTAGTTGATTGATGGAAACCATTTTCAGCTAATTCCATGCTGTCCCTTCTTTTGTACATACACATGTTGCTAATGCTAGCGCAACCGGTAGCATCCAATACCAAACGCACTTAAACACTCCACAGTGCACCCAAAGCAAATAAAATACGACGACTATCTATCGGGGGAGCGATACTTTACGTTACCTACGAATGTAGTGCTGGCACTGGTCGACTACAACAACAAAGAAGAATAACAAGTTGCAATGGCCACGTTCGCTCCGCCGCCGTACTTCCACAGAGAATATTAGGTCAGCACAAAGTAAAGGATTCAACCATAGTTTGACTTAACCCTGATAGACTGTCGTCGTATTTTATTTGCTTTGGGTGCACTGTGGAGTGTTTAACTCCTTTGCGTAGAAGGTGACGCCGGCGGGACCTTTTTGCTCAACTGAGACATTCGTTGCTACTGCAGTCAAACTATTAGTGGAAATCACAAACTCTGTGTTTTAACTTTATTGGTAGACGGTTTGTGACGATTTCTGCTGAATACGGAATTTCTAAGTGTCACTATTACCCCGTAGCAAGTTCATTTAACAAGCAACCCCCCACCTAGTCTATACCTACCCATGCTTGACATAGTGGACAATAGTGCAATAGTGTCTATGTTTGAGTTCATAAATATATTTATTCATCATATAAAATTTGAATAACGTCATAGCAACGAGATAAACCCAACAATAACCTGATCGTATGCCTGAAAAGCCCTGCTCACTCAAATGCAAAATAAACTGAAAGTACTGTCTCATTCTACCATGTATTCTACTAGCAATATATGCTACTAAATATGAAATATACAATCCTACCATCGGTTTTACACATAGAGATATTCCTTTCAAAATTCAGTGGTCATTTATTGTCTGGTACAATCGGTTTGAGAAATATACAACACTTTATACCGCTATTACACTATCTGAAACGTTGACGCGTAATACCCCCATGCCCTGTAAGCCTGTCTCATTCATTACATTTAATTCTGGTTTAATTGTCGGCTTTTTTATCCAATAGAGTACATTATAACCTTAGCAACGGTATATGTCATGTCTTTTTCGGTGCTTTGAACAATTTACTATAGCCCAGCGTAATGGCAGTTTTCGTTTTAACGGTCTAGTATTACGCAAGCTCCATAGAATTTGCTTTAGGGAGGGGAGTTTCGCTTTTCCGATATGTAAGTATTTTTGCGTCTAAAATACCGTTGGTCTCGCTGGCTACATGTACGTACATGTACATGTATGTTCGTGTTTCCACTCGAGCACTGTCTTTCCAATATGTTTGATAGCCTTATTGTTATTTTCGCATTTTGAGTGCATTTCACATACTGTAGTGCAATCGTTAAAGGTATACTATGTAGTTTCTTTGTTTACATTCAAATTTCTCCCCAAAAAACATTGTATGTGTCCTTGTGGTCTAATAAACATTTTGAATGTATTTCCTACCTCATAAGTTGTTCGCAAAGTGTTTTTTTGTTAATGTTTTGAATGTTACACTGTTGACATCCCGCCGCCATTTTTAAAGCCAGAAACAGCTAAAATGGTGTAAACGTCATGAATGGGCGGTTCCTGCTGATTTGATTGACATGGCCAGGTCATGTGGGCAGGCTTCCAGGTAAACTCTTATTTTAGCTTAGGACCGAAACATGCCTCATGCAAATATGTGAACATGGACGCTTCGACTATGCAAATTCATTTTTCTTTTGCCATGACATTTGTGAAAGACAAGCCAGAGCGTTGCAGCAAGGGACGCTATAGCAGCAACAGTAAACAACTTTCTTGTTCTATCTGTGCTTTCCTCTGGTTTGTCTTTCACAAATGTCATGGCAAAAGAAAAACTGTTCGCGCAGCTCGAAGTGTCGCATAGCTATTTGCGTGAGGTATGTTTCTGCCCTGACTCATTAGCAAGATGTTTTCAGCCGAGTAGGTAACAATTAAAGGATAAGTTCGCTATTTTGGACCTTGGACCCTATTTGCGGTCTGTCTTCCATGAACCTGACACATTGAGTCCATATTTTCGCTGATCGGTCCAGTATTGAGCTCGCTACAGATTTCCTGTAGGCTCTCACTGGGCTACAATAGAAGTCAATGGGGCAATTCTAAATGTTATGGAAAAACAACGATAAATGTGCTTTTATAGCTCAGTGTGTATTCTTACGGTCTCAGTATGCTCTCCTGTGAAATGTAGGCTATCGTAAACGCAAACCGAACGTTGAAACAACAGTTCCATTTGAAACAGAACTATTTATCCGACCGCACTACCTCGCACTGTAAACTTCAGCAGTCTAGCTACGTTGTAGAGAGGGACGGGCCGCTTGAAAAGCAGTTGATCACAAATCCTGACCTCCCGTTGGAGTTTACTAGCTAGTAGCCTACAGCATAACTATTTGTAACGCAGTGTTTGTAATCATCATTTGTAATAATTTACATTACCTGCGCAACTTCAGCCTCTCTCTCTTCTCTTGCTCTCTTATCATCCATCTCTTGTAGTTCCGTGTCCGTGTATTCTGGCTCAAATCTGTAGCCAGTAACGTCAAAGTCAAAATCGAATTCTTCGTCTTCGTAATCATTATAGTAATCCATCATCCAAGTTTTTTTGTGCAAATTGTAGCCTACGTTGCTGCAGGTAAACAAACGCAGACTGCTCACCTAGTTTCGTAAACGGCCGGCACACCTTCCCGCTCCCCCACCCCCGACACATAGTACTCCGCGGGAGCAGCGAAAACAAGCAACAGAGAAATGCTTACGTCCAAGCCATGCCAAGCACGTAAAAATGTTCGGATTGAGATACATTTCACAGGAGAGCATACTGAGACCGGTAACAATACACCCTGAGCTTCCCGTCTCATTTATCGTACATGAAAGCACATTTATCGTTGTTTTTCCATAACATTTAGAATTGCCCCGTTGACTTCTATTGTAGCCCAGTGAGAGCCTACAGGAAATCTGTAGCTAGCTCAATACTGGACCGATCAGCGAAAATATGGTCTCAATGTGTCAGGTTCATGGAAGACAGACTGCAAATAGGGTCCAAGGTCCAAAATAGCGAACTTATCCTTTATCTCGGAAAGAAACTGAATTATCCTGTAACGTTAAATGATTGTCGTAGCAATTGTACAGACTAGTGCACTGGGGGAAACCTCATTTTCGCCTGCAGTCCCTTTAATGCAGGTGGCATGACTACAGCCCATCACACCTCTGAGCTCCAGTTTGCTCATCATCGCTTTGCCATCTCTGCACTCACCAACACAGATTGATCTCGCCCACATTTGAGACGTCGAAAAATCTCCTGAATGTGCCCACTTCCATCAACGTATCGCACTGCAAATGGCAGCTAGGAGTGACAACCAATCATTTCATCAATTTGCCAAAAAAAAAGGAGTAACCTTGCGTTTTAATCGTGGTATCTCATTGTTAAACACAGTCGATGACTGCAAGAGAGAGACAAGCAAATCATTATAACTGGCCATCACATCAAAAACTAACTGCCTATGAACTGCCTCCTTTATCCACCTGCTTAATGAAAACTAACGTTAACTCTTGCTCGCTAAGTAACGTCAGTGAAGTTTAAGCACAGCCCTATTTCGTTTTATGGTTCCGTTATTTTTTTTTACGCCTGAACGCCTTTCCCCCTCGTCAATAACCTGCTCTAAATTACACAAATTCGTACCCAAAGATTAAGCTTTACCAGTGCACTTACGTGTTCATTGGATTCTGTATGCTGAGTTACAATCCTGGCCTACAATCCAGATTGTTTATGTTAAATCCATGTTTTGTCCATGTCGATGTTCCACTAAGTCCGGCACAGAACAGAAGGCAGAAAGTATCTAGCTAATGTTAGCTAGCTAATAAGGTTGTTAACCGGGCCAGAACTAGCTAGCCAGCTAGCAAACGTTAACTTAGGGCTGTTACACACCTGCCTTGTTTGGTTCGATTGAATCGAACTCTGGTTGGGATACAGGCAAAATCCCGTCGGTATGGAAGCAGTCAGTTATAGTACCAATACTAAAACCAGGTAAAGATTCATCAAATCCATCAGGCTATAGACCTATTGCATTAACATCACAGTTAGGGAAGACCATGGAACGGATGGTAACAGAGAGATTAACTCACTTTCTAGAGAGTAAAGATCTATTTTCGACATACCAAAGTGGATTTCGTAAAGGGAGAGGGACAATGGATTCTGTATTATGTCTGGAATCGGAAATCAGGAAAGCTCAAACCAATAAAGAAATGGTGATTGCCGTATTTTTTGATGTCGAAAAAGCATATGACATGCTATGGAAAGAGGGACTCCTTATCAAACTTAATAAATTAGGGGTAACAGGTAAGCTGTACAACTGGGTGTTAGATTTCCTATTTAGGAGAACAATAGAGGTTAAAGTGGGTACGGAATATTCTAATAGGTATTCAATAGTAAATGGAACTCCACAGGGTAGTGTGTGTAGCCCACTGTTATTTAACATAATGATAGATGACATTTTTGAACAGGTTGAACAAAATGTAGGTAAATCGCTTTACGCTGACGACGGGGCACTCTGGGTCAGGGGTCGAAACCTAGAGTATTTAAGAAACAAAATGCAAGCTGCAATAGATAAAGTGGAAGAATGGACAAATAAATGGGGATTTAAACTGTCAATTGAAAAATCACAAGTCATATGCTTTGTTAAACGCCATAAATCAGTACCCATGAAATTGTATGAACAAGTACTCGAACAGGTTAAGGTGGTTAGATTTCTTGGAGTTCTGTTTGATGAAAAGCTTACCTGGTTTCAATATATTGATAAAGTGAAAAACAAGTGCAAAAAGATCAACAATATACTGCGATGTCTGTCAGGGCGAGATTGGGGAGCAAACAGGACATCTTTATTAAATATTTATTGGGCTCTTATGAGAGCAGCCCTAGATTATGGCTGCATAGCTTACATGTCTGCAGCAGAAACCAACCTTAAAGCTTGATGTCGAACAGGCTCAGGCTCTCCAAATTTGTAGTAGAGCTTTTAAAACATCACCAGTATCTGCAATGCAAGTTGAAGTGGGGGAACTGCCTCTGCAAATTAGGAGGGTCAAGCTTATGTTAGCATATTGGGTTAACTTGCAAGGACACAGCAGATCACACCCTACAAAGGCCATCTTACAGGAGTGTTGGGAACATAATGAGACTGGATTTTTTAGTTTTGGGTGGATAGGGAATGCTAAGGCGAAAAATACAGGCCTAAGTAATCTAAAAATAAGCCCCACTGTTCCGACATCAGCTATACCTCCTTGGAGATTCATTATGCCATGCATAGATACAAGTCTGCAGCAAAAATTAAAAGAGAAACCTAAAATGGTACCAAAATCGACAATAGTACAATTAAGCAATAAGGTACGAGACGCAGTACTATATCGTCAATATAGTCACAGTTAAAGGGTGTTTTGCGTCGGGCCGGCAACCCTTTAACTGTGACTATATTGACGATATTGTACGTCGTCGAGTTACCTTATTGCTTTTATAAAACGGTTGCCAGCTATATTGTAAATAATATATAAGGACAAGACACACTTTCAATAAAACAATTTTTAATTAACATTATTAATTTAATTTCAACAGCAGAGAAAATAGTCCCCAGTGTAGCTGTTGCCATGCAACACAAAAACAAACAAAGCTAGGAATGGAATGCTAGCTAGCAAATGAACTAATAGCTAGCGTTATGTGCTAATAACATAATAATCACAATAATAATATAATGTAATAGTTATAACGTTAGCTAAAACAGTTATCTATATATAGCCTATACAGACGTGAAGTAACGTTAACTTGCTTTCACACAACCAGTCGGTAGGCTATGTTTACAGCTAGCTAGCTAGCTAATTACTAAGCCTAGCTAGCTAGCTAAATTCCAACTAAATTCGTATTTCCGAACGGAATAAATACTGCACCTCTAACCACAAAAATGGTTTGCTAGATTAAAGTTGCTGTAACGTGCCGAATACAAACTTTTTTATCTGCAGATTTAGCTTACGTTTTAACCGGTTTCATGAATCAGCTGTAAGCCTAAACGGTTGCTATCGTTACTAGCATAAAAAAGACGAATCTGGCTCTCCAGTGAGAATGTCACTCCACGGTTAATTTCCTTTCCAGTGGATTTGGTTTCCAGTAGCTTTCGATTTTATGTCCACTCAAGGACATGATTTATCTAGCCTCCAGCACAGCATCAGAAAGTTTTTGCAGCGGACGTGCGGAGTGATATTAATTTAAACGTCCAGGGTAAACAGGTGTATTATTGCATCATAGGGGTACTATATCGTGAATATAGACACAGCTTTGAACGCCTCTCAACCAATCATACTGCGTGGTCAGAATTACCCGTTTTATAAAACTATATAGATCAGGGTTCCCCAATTACTTTTCATAGTGGGCCACTTTTAAAATGCACTGCGAAACCGCGGGCCAGTAACGTTACTCAACCTCCAGCCACAAACGAAACTCATTGCATATTGTTAATTAGGCCATAATAATAATAATAATATTACGTATTAGGCTATATTATAACTGATATTGTTCATCTATATTTAATCCAGTAGGCTAGGCCTATTAGTTTTAGTAAGGAATAGGCTGAATTATTTCTCATTCAACTCACCGCTCAGTGGGAGAAATGACAGCGTCGGGAAGAGGCAATGGCCCTAAAGTTGGGCTCGTACTCTGTTGTTGCGATGCGAAGGCACTGGTCAAGATGTTCGTTCGTCAACCGATTCCTTTCTTGGCTTTTGATCACATTCATCGTTGAAAATGATGATTCACACATGTAAGTGGAGGGAAACATTGTGAGCAGAAACAATGCAATGGCTCTTGCGAATCAGAATTTTTCAGGGACCACACTAATCCAAAATTCGGCAGGTTTGACATCCTTGTGTTGTTCTTTAAGTAAATCCAAATTTGAAAGTTCCACGACTTCCAACTGGAGAGATGCTTCATCCAGTGATGGAAGCAGTCTTTTAGCCTCAGTAGTCCACTGTCCGTCTGGTGTCACAGCAAAGGGCTGGCGGAGAAACATCAGGATTTCGGAATTGTCAAAGCGTTCCTTGAAATTCTCGATCAGTCGCACCATGAACGCATGCATCTGCGGAGCAGCCTGTGTGTCGTTCTTTTCGCAGTGTTGTTGAAGATGAGGAAAATGAAGCATCCTCCCATGCAAATCTCTCTCGAAGATGGTCAGTTTCAGGCGGAAAGCTTCCACGGCCTCGTACAGGTCAGCAATAGAGTGATTCTTGCCTTGCATTTGCAAATTGAGCTGGTTGAGGTGGGACGTCACATCACACAGAAAATGCACATTTGCCATTGCATTGCTGTCATTCAAAAAGTTAAGAAAAGTTTGGGCCTTCTGGCTTTTCAGGCTGGCTAAGAAGACTAGTATTTCGTCTTGCAGTTTGCACACTTTCAAGTACCCGGCCCTTGCTTAGCCAATGTACATTATTGTGCAACAACAAATCCTTATGTTCCGCTGACATTTCCTCCAGTAAAGATCTGAAAAGTCTGTGTTGCAGACTGGAGTTCTCGCGAATGAAGTTTACGAGTCGCATCACAGTATCCATTGTTTCTTTCATCGTACCACACAATTTAGCACACAGAACAGATTTGTGAATTATACAGTGGAATGACATGAGCGCTGGGTTTACGGCAGCAAGCCTGCTTACCAGACCCTTTTGAGCACCAATCATGGCCGGAGCTCCGTCTGTTGCAATTCCGATAACTTTGGCCATGTCCAAATCATTCTTTTGAAAAAACTGGGTCAGTTCTCTAAAGATAATTTCACCTGTAGTATGCCCATGTAATGGTAACAAACATAGCAACATAGCTCCCGAAAAGACTTCTTGTCAAAAAATCGCACAAAAACAGAAAGCTGTTCAATGTCTGTTCTATCACAGGACTCGTCGATAGCTAGTGACATGAAATCTGCCGTTTTCAGATCGGTAAGGAGGGATGAAAAGCACTCCTCAGCTAAAACGTCCACCCTTCTTGTTGCGCTATTGTCAGACAGTGGGACGTGTTTGATTAACTCGGTCACAGTTTTCTTCATTTTTTCGTCGTGACTGAGCACTTCATCCAGCATATCCACAGCACAAGCCTTCAAAAGTTCTGCGTCGGAGAAAGGTTTTTTGCTTTTTGCGAGACGCCATGATACACGGAGAGATGCTGCGGTTGCATTTTCTTGAGCAGTAGCAGTTTTGTGAATAACTTTTACTGAGTGAATGTAAGCAGAGTTTAAGATAGATATTTTCTGCTATCTGATTTCGGTGGATATCTTTCGTTGAAGCTGCTGTGCTTTGTTTGAAATGGCGTTTGATGTTAGCAACCTTGCTAACAGCCACCGTTTGCGAACAGATCAAGCAAGTTGGCTTAGCATTTTCACGTTCAGGTAGAATGAAGCAAAATTGATCAATCCACTCTTCATTAAACAATCTATTTTCCGTGTCAACTTTGCGTTTCTTGGTAGCCATAGCCGTTGTAATTTGATAACGTATACTTTGATTTGATTTGTTTAGTTTCTCGATTGTAGCTCACTGCAACTGACCTTTTTTCACGGGGGGGGGGGGGGGGGGGGGCGTCTGTTTGGGGAAATGTCGCGGCTGGAGTCGGTAGATGATTGGTTGATTGATACTAGAGAGCAATTCTAGTTGGATTGTTAACATTATGTTTGGAATAGTGTCCCCAGAATTATTTGGAGAAATAATTTAAAATATTTATATTTATATTTTTATTTATTATTATTTTTATTTTTTTGTGGCATTTCTCCAAAAATTCTCGCGGGCCTAAAATTACCCCGTCGCGGGCCGCCTATTGGGGACCCCTGATATAGATCAACACCAACACAAGATATTCATATTTACAGATGGTTCAAAAGAACCGGAGACTGGGCACACAGGTGCAGCATTCTTCATCCCTCATTGTGAGGTAGCAGTGAAAAAGAGAGCATCAGACCATCTTTCAGTGTACACAGTCGAACTACTAGGAATATTATTCCCTCCGCCCCCAGCAGAATGCTGGGGGCAGAAGAGTATGTTTTCGGTGGTGTGGGTGAGTTTGTTTGTTTGTTTGTGAGCAGGATTACGTAAAAACTACCAGACCAATTTGTGTGTAGTATAGTATGTATGTGTAGTACGGGCCAAGGACGAACCCATTACATTTTGGAGCGGATTTGATCAGCGGTTTTCGAAATAAATATAAATATATACGCGTTTACAATGTTTTGCAATGGGGGCGCCGCCATGTTTAGTGATTTTGACCACTAGATGGTGTCAGGCAGTGAGGCAGTGAAACGTGGGCAGCAACTGAAGCCCACGAATAGTTTTTCTATTTTTGTGTAATAATTTTGGCCTTTTCGTTTAGTAAATAGAATATATGCCTTACATTGCCCGTTCTTCTAGTCCTCAACTAGTCCTCAACTTTAAACTTTAAAGTTTAAAACCCCGGAGCATAAATAGTTTGCTCTTTCAGAAAAACTACATCTAGTCTGCTGGATACAACAGGAACAGCTCTACGTTCGACATTCGAGGTACTTGGAAAATATAAGGTAATAATAACCATATTATTTCTGAAAATCGTAGTATTACGCTACATGTTTCTGTTCACGTGAAGTGGTCCCTTTCTCTGTGTTATTGGTAGCCTAGCCGATTTGGGTAGTTGATGTAACTGACTATTCGGGGGAGTATTCCAGAAAGCGGGTTTAGTGAAAATTTTGAGTTTGCTAACCCTGAGATTAATTCAATTCAATCTCAAGGTTAGCAAACTCAGAGATTCCAGTAAACCCGTTTTCTGACATACCCCCCGATGTGATTGACCAGCGGAGTTCCGGTTAACGGATAGGTTATAGAAGTTCTTTCACCTATCTAACTAGCATTCTATCTGCCTGTTCAAGCCATCATCAATTAACTGATATGCTTAAATAGGCTAGCTAGTCAGGCAACCTCGCTAGCTAGAAGTAGCGAACTTGGGTGTACTGGCTTAGGAAGGTGACCAAAATAGTAACGTTATTACAATGGCGTTAGCTTCTAGGCTAGCTAGCCACACACCTTGTAGGCTTGTTACGCTTGGTAACGTTAGCCTAACCAGTATTAAATAACTTGAAAATGTATTGTTAAAGTGAATCAGAACTCTCATGGTTAACGTAGCCAATGTGGCTCCATTTTTTTCTGTCTGTTGGTGCTGCAGAGAACTACCTGCGCACACAACAGAAAGGTAAAAAACGCTAGTTAGTTAGCTAGCTAAATATGGCCAATTGAACTCTGTTCACATCGTTAAAAGAACATTAGATGTACAAATTTTGATATAATGACATTAGCCTGGCTTCGCCAAGCCCAATTCGAAAAAAGTTAATGGGGTTTGACTGGAAACTCGATTCATTTTGGATTTCCAAGGGACCTTATCAACGATTACAGACCAAAATTTTTCTGCACGGAATTGGATAGACCTACAACCAATCTGAGCAATGAAACGTGGGTTAGTCATGTGGGTACAATCATTGTATTAGCCCTGCCCCATATTAGTTAAACAGTTGTGATTAACTGGGAATCAGTTTGAACGGGTGCTACCAGACTGATATGGGAGTGAAACAGAATGTGAGGTCACGTGATCAGGCTGGTAGCACCCGTTCAAACTGATTCCCTGTTAATTGTCAAAATGTATCTTCTATTGAGATTTTATTATACTCTAGGCCTACTAAATCATCTCTGATAGCCTACAAAGAAGGACAAATGGATCAAACACCATGCAAGATTACTGCTGTCAGTCCTGTCATATTTAACTAGTTTTCATTTCATTTTGACATGGAAAATATTTACCCATACATACTCTGTCTGCCCATGGTATGAGCTTCCCCTGCATAGTCAGTAGTAAAAGCACTTCAATAATCCCAACAAATCTTCAAAACTAATTCCAACTGCTTATCAATGTATACCTGATTTTACGGTACATGCATCAACATGCAGCATGGGCGGAGGGATGCGCTCTCCGAGCGACCTTTCTAGTTGGCAATACAATGGGTGGAAGAGAATAGCCAACCCAGTGTTGTAATTGCATCTGATAGTTTAGCAGCACTTGCAAGCATAAGGTCTGGAAAATCATCATGCAGGCAGGATGTTGTGTATGAAATCTTTCATGTGCTACTCAGGCTACATTATAGGGGATTGGATGTCTCCTTCCTTTGGGTTCCTGCTCATGTAGGGGTGGAAGGAAATGAGACAGTAGATATATTGGCAAAACAATCATTATAACTACAGTTAATTGACATACTAATACCACTAAGTAAAGCAGAGGTTAAAACTATCATAAAAGATTATATGCGTGTAAAACTTGGCAGGAATACTGGGATCTAATAGACACAGGAAGACATCTTCTCAGTATTCAAAAACATGTTGGCGTAGGTGGAATACGGGGCAGGAGCCCAAGGGAAGAGAAAGTTATTGCCCGTTTCAGAATAGGTCATACAGGTCTAAATCAAACACTCCATAGAATAGGCAAACATCCTACCGGATTATGTACACACTGTAATAAACCTGAAACAGTCAAACAAGTACTGATAGATTGCAATAGGCATGAGGAAGAAAGAAGGGAATTAATATCAGCACTAAATGATGAAAAACTCAAAATCACATTGGGAAATCTGCTAGGAAAGACATCATGGAAAGTACACAATCATCTAATTAACTACTTAAGAGTGACAGGAATAATAGAGAGAATTTATTTTCGATTTGGTTAGTTTTATTTAGATTTTTATTTTGTTTTCTGCCAATTTACTGTTCCACACTCCAGTCCAGTAACGTTAGGTGGCGGTAATGCACCTTTAAGCTGGTCTGCCAACCGCCATTAAAACCCAAAGAAGAAGAAGACGACAACAACAACATGCGAGCATGACGAATCCGAGTAATCGCGGACAAACGCGTCTCCAGTGCATCAGGACATTATTTTCCAGCCACGCCTCATTTTCAAACTGTATCGTTTGCCTAAAGTGATAAATGCAAACGGTGTAATAACCGATGACCAACGCCAAAATCAACCCGCGCAGTTGTCTCTCCATTGTGAAATCACAGCGAAATTACTTGTGGTGCGTTGTCTGCTCTTCTACTTCCCGGAGTTTCTTTCGAGTTTTCCTACATGGAAATTCTGACCAATTTGAGAGCAGCTCAGGAACTACGTTATTGCTCCCGCCCCAGACACATCTGACCAATGAGTGAAATGAACGTTCTCACGTGGCTTGTGCGGCTGCATTTTGGTTCGCTTCACCAACACATCAACTGATTTGGACCAGAGCAAACAAATCGGTGTGAAAGGGAACCGAACCAGCTGAAAAACAAAACAATGTATCATTCTCGCATCTGGTGCGAACCAAGGAAGCGGACTAGAACCGGACTATCAGGTGTGAAACTACCCTTAAAAATGTTAGCAATTTAGCTAACAGCGCGCTAATCCAATTTACCTTTTGCTACCGTTGATCTTACTGAATAAAAATAATAACTCATCTAAAATGTGTAGTTGCGATAAATAAAAAAAATGTTGAATGAAATCAAATATGAACATTTCACTACAGGTCTGCTACTCGTTAGCTCTTTCGTATTCAAAATTAGCTTGACTATCACTGAATAATCAGTAGCTAGCAACTGGTAGCAACCCAACCGCTTACAATTTGAAAGAGTGGGAGGGACTCATATTTAATTGACATTGTTGTTGTTCAATCCCCGATAAGGCATGGCATGACTGTTATTTTAGGAAACTATGATTGGGCTAAAGCGCTGCCTCCCCTCACGTGACTTTTCACTATTAAAATGGCTACTGAACTTCAAAAAAAAGAAAAAGACAGGAGCCTCGAGGTCTTTGATACATACGTATCACAGACAACAAGCTCCTCTGAAGCAAATTTGAGATTTGTCTCAGAGGAGCGTTTACTCTATTTCCCTTTTCGGCTGATAGAGGTCACTGTTTCTATCACACTAAAAATCCTCTCACGTGTTTTTATTTGTATTTGTTTTATTAATATGATTGATTAGGCTACGCTTAATTCTCATAAGTAGTTTTTTAAATATATGTTTTATATTTTTTGAGGAGGCAGTGCCTCCCTTGCCTCCCGGGAGGAGCCTCCTCTGATCTACAGTAGGGGGCTAACGTTACATACATAACATTACATTCGCAACACACATACAACTGATGTTAATTGAAGTACTAATGTTTGAAAAACAAACAATATATATATATATATATATATCGTATTGTATATATATATATATATATATATCGTATTGTATATATATATATATATATATACGTATATATATATATATCGTATTGTATATACGTCGTTACTTAGCCATCATTAGACAAACACTGATGGCTAGCAAGCTAGCTACCAACATTAGCTTACGTCAGCTAGTTACTTTACACAACCATTATGATTCATGACTTCTCCCGAATGTAAACATTTGCTATGCTACAAATAAGCATAGCAATGCAGAAACAACACGCAAAGTTAGTAATGTTAGTGCTAGCTTAGTCTCGCGAAGGCCAGACTTTGTGTACGAAGTGCGTCAAAGCGGCTGAGGCTGAGACTAGTGCTAGCTAGCCAACTCCTAGTATTAAGTTTTTGTCTGCTGCTTAACGTTAACGCTATTGGTTTCAATATTACATTGGCATCATTTACCTTGGTGGGAGATGTTGGCTCGTTGAAGTTGAACTTATCAACAGGAAAAAAACTTGCATCGACATTAGGCTTGTGCCATCATGTGCAAGGCAGCATCGTCCCATCGAGCCCTCTAGCCATCGCTGATGGTCGATTCTATCGAGGGGTGCGCGAGGGCGGGGCTATTGAACAGCGGGCCTTTTGCTTACTTATTATGGCATACCATTGTGAATTGTATTCACTAGTTTGTCCAAATATAATAAATAATTATATACAACAGATTTCACATCTATTCTATATTAGCTAGTAGAGTCTATGTCTCACCTGGCCGCTGTCCAACGAGACGGTCAGCGCTCAGAAGCTATAGTTTCCCTAAGCCTTTCTGCGCCCTCGTCTGTCTTATAGCAATTTGTTTCATTTTACTAATTTCATTTTGTGAAGAAGCTAGACTAGCAGTCATCACGTTCATTATCATTTTTGTCTTGTAGTGAGCGATTCACAAGATCCCCTTTATGCCGTGTGCCATCCCGCACAGTCTATCTCTATCTGCACGTAACTTCTCTCACTATCGGGTTAGACCTTTTTAACTAACCTAATGTATTCAAAAATACATAATAATTTACCCTGAAACGAATTATTTTTATTGATAAGCAGAAACTATGTATAGCCTAAACCTATGAAATAAAGAGACAACAAGACCTATAGGCTTACGTTTGACTGAGATTTCATTTCGTTATAGGGGACTTTTTTCACTGATGAAATGGTTAAGCTAGGCTATATTACATTGTAAATTACATTATTTACTATTCTACATAAACCTGCTTTTCATCCAATCTAGTTTATTTCTCTGATAACATCTTTCATTAGTCTACAGTCAGATTGTACAATATTAGGCTATATTTGTTTCCATGCCCCGAGTCCGACACCGGTAAACTTGTTGTGCTGTTAGAATAAAAAGGCTGTTGAGGGATATATGGCTACACCTCACCACTCTGTTCTTCTAGACTGAACGATAGTTTATCAATAGCACTATTGAATACAAAATATTATTTGTTTAATTAGGCTTGAATGAAATTATATAGTTGCACTGTGGTCTAACAGAAGGTAGGCTATCAGAGTGATTTTGCTCAATCCAGGTGAATTATGGCGCGTTGTGCTGCATAGGCGATCACATTTCAAAGACGCAGACAACATGTTACATTGTAAATGCATGGTAGAGTAGAAAATTTATTAAAAACACAGAATGCGAGGCGATATTTTTATTTTAAGAATTAAAAAAAGAAAAATCGTCCAGGCATCGACAAAGATGGCCATCGCCGATGGGTTCAACCATTGTCAATAGTCGATTCCATCGACCATCGTCCCAAGCCTAATCGATATACCACAAACTGTGCGACAAACGAATATTTGTCCAGAACCAGAAGTAACAAAAACGTCCTGGCACGTGGTCAGACGTGACGCCAGGGCACATGCTTCTGCTTACGCAACTTCCACCTCAGCATCCAGGCCCCAAAGGCCCTGGCGGATGAGGTGGGGCTTGGTGACAGGTCTGCAGGAAGATAAATGGGGCATCTCTCTCTTTGTCTGGTATGTCATAATAATGTTTATTTAAAAATAAAATCAATCAATCTAAGACCAGTCAATTAGAAAAAGTTTTTAACTTGTCTCAGGGTTTACTGCAGTTTACTCAATTGTACAATTTAGTGTGCTATAGGACAACCAATCTCGGTGGGACCTCCAATTATGTCGGGTAAGTGAGGACTAGGTAAAATGTGTATCTTCTGAATCCAGCGGTTCCAACAGTCAATGCCCTTGTTAAAATGTTTGGCACTCTGAATACTGAACACAAACGATATTGCGTGCTAGAACCCCTCACTTAACCTACATTCAAAATATGTTTTACATGATTTAATATAATAATTATCTGTAAAAATGACAAGGGAGCGGGAGAGAGCGAGAGAGGAGGAGCAGGATACTTTACTTATATCTAAATAGTAGATATCCTACAGTACAAACCACATTCAGATATATAGGCTATACTTACAGTAATTTAGAAGAGGAGGCAAGTTAAATATTATTTCCTTTAACTCAAATTCAAACTAATTCTGATTTGAGAATGCCCCAGTACTATAGCAGATAGGAGGCATTTGGATTTTATTCTTCAAACTAATTAAATTAGAAATAAAGCTTGATAGCTAACTAGCTAACATTAACATTGGCTACCTTACCAAAGCTAACATTGATATATGTCAATCTGTTTAGGTACATCAGGGGGGTATTCCACAAAGCAAGATTACTGAGTTATGAATATGGAAGAGGATTGCTCAGTGCAGTTATCCAGCTAACTCTGTAATAATACTGCTTTGTGGAATACCCCCAGGATGAAAACACAAATGAACAAGCCACAAGGTATTATATAGCTGACGTTAGCTAGCATTAGTTATAATGTGTTACTCATCAGAATTCCAAGAAACATTTCAGTCGATTATGAGCTAGCGCTTCCAACATGTATGTGTAGACCAGAACCAACTAATGATAGAACTGTTCTCTGAAAAAAAAAACTCTTTTTAAAAATCCTCCATAAGGACATTAGCCTGGCTACCAAAATAGCTAGCCATCTGGCTGGCAAGTGGTGTTTGTAACTTTGAGCTTTCCTGAGTACAGCTTGTATGAACCATAGACCGTAGAAAAATAGGTATGAACTTAAATCATTGCTGAGATGGCAAAATTCAGACCTAATATTACCTGGGGTTTACTCAATGACTCCAGGGGAGCTTTGTTCTCTTGATCCTGTCACCATTTCATGGCATTTCCATCACGAGCTACAATACAAATACTGAATTTATTTTCGTCTAACGTTAGCTTGCAAGCAATCTATTCGTTTCACCAGTAGGTATAGACACTAGCCAGAAAGCTCGCTGCAATGAATTTTGCTATATCTAGGTAACGTTACTGCAGATAAATTGCAGTCTATAGCCAGAAGTGTATTATTGCTGCTACTGGTACCATAGATTTTTACAGACTAATTTCAGCTATGGTCAGTTGGTTAACACTATTGTTGTTGGGCTGTATTATCTAACAATTTAGCTGATGTTAGTGTCCATGCTATCTCTGCAAGCAGCAGGCATTCCACCACTGATGTTACAGCGAGAATACGTCATAATAAAAGCCGTTGAAACAATTCTTCATTCATTTTTATGGGGAATGATTCAGGAAAATTCTGCAAAAATTCTCTCATTCATTTCAATTGGGCATGATTTTCAGATTTTTCTATTTTTGAAAAAATCAACAAAATGCCGAGAAACTGACTTATAAAAATAAAAAGGCAGTGGTCCTTATCACTGGTCACACATTCTGCCGTGTTTGACTTTAAATATTTGGCTAGAAATTTAGTTATCCTTGACAGAAAAAAAAGTCTGATGAAAATGCTAAAAAAAAATTTACAACTGTTCCTCTGATAGACTGAATGGATTTTTATGATCTTGGTATAATTTTGTTTGTCGTTGAATACTGTGCTATGAAAATAATTTTGGTTGAGATTTGTGTCGATTTTGCCAAGATATCAGCGTAAGAATTTAGCCAAAATCCAACGTAAAAGCTTGACCAAAGCTTAAATATAATCACTGGTACTGTTCACATATTGATGACTGAGCTGATGAATTCATATGTATTTTCCGGTGTTTTCCATAGCATAAATAAGCTGGAAGGTAATGGCAATATGGAAGGAATTTGGTAAATGCACTGAGCCATCCCTGATATTAATCAGGCTGTGTTCTCTGATCCCCACAGAGCTGGAGTGTCTGTACTGGGGCCTGTACTCCTGTAGCAATAGCATGATATCATCCAAGAAGGGCATTCACCTGTTGACAAAGAAGTGGATCCACACCCTACAAGAACTGGACATCAGCAGCCAGCCCTTCTCTGAGCAAGACTTGGAGGTTGCCATGGGAGACCTAGCTCACAGTACTGGGGCAGACAGATTATGTTCTCTAAATCTCAGTGGAACTAAGATTACCTCAAATACCCTCAGGTGTGTCATACAGCATGGGTACCTCCCTTCATCTGGAAGTAGATCATCACTGACAACAATCATTTTTTAATTTAATGAGGTCATTGTCCCTTATATTCTGGCTTTTACAAAGGAGTATACATCCTAAAAGAGCCAAGCTATATACGTATATTGTCTGGAACTTTATGAAATGTCATTTTCACTTGAAGGTCTAATGAATTAAAAGAAAAAACTATATTTAATGTTTACATCTTATTTTGCAGGTCAATTATAAACCACTGTTCAGAACTCAACTACTTAAATCTGTCATCTTGCCGGTATCTGCCCAGAGGCCTGAAGAGGGTATATCGTAGCCAGGAGGACATCCAGCAACTACTGGACAAATTACCATTAACTTGAGTGGGAAACATCACGATTAATCTTTTAAAATCTTTTGTCTTTAATGTACAAAAGGGAGATGAACACTGAATTCCAATTGTGTTGCTCTTCTTTATGCAACATAAGTATCTGTACAGTATTGTACCATAAATGCTTGTACTATTCATACTTATATGGATGGGGGTCATCCTTTTCTGTAGCATCTAAATGTGGTATAAAATTTTGTACTGAAGCAAGCTGTGGGTATGTTTTACTCATCTGTTTCATTTCACAATTTGTAAATGCTGAGTTGCATCTTAAAATGTTTAAATGTTTTCGTTTTTAGTTGTAATACACAGAGTAAAATGTTCAGCCAACCAGTATATTTCTCCTGGATATTTCTTTACCATGTGCAGAGACTAGAGCTAGTAATCCCAGTATGGGCTGGGGTGCTAATTGTGTCCCAATAAGTACAGTATGAGTGTATACTGTATATACAGTATATTAAGCAAATAAAAGGAAATGACAGCATGTACCATTTTACACAAGAAAATAGATCCAATAAACGGCACTCTAGCAGGGCTTATTAATAATGTTGTGCTTGATAAATCCTCTGACTGAATCAAAACACATGGTGTATGATGTATCATTAAGCCACCTTGCTAAATTGTTCAAACTGTTAGCTGTATGACAGTGGCAGTGATAGCTAATGCAAGATTTGGGTGCCAGGCTCATAAATAAATAAAATCGATGTCTTATTACCCCAATACTTGCATAACTACACTGGCTTCCAGTATCTTAGAATTGATTGTAAGAATTACTTTTAAGGCAAGATGACCAACCCCTGTTTATATCTCTGATCTTTTAACTTCTTACTCCACTGACCGGCTGCTTAGATAGTCTTTCTAAGAAACCTTTGTCTTTCAGAGTCAAAGCTGAATTGTAAGGAACACAGCTTTTCTGTTATAGGTCCTAGAATCTGGAACAGTCTGTCTGTGGAAATCCAAGCCAAGTCCTTGTCTTCTTTTAAACCAATTAAAACCTCACATTTATGAGTTTGCCTTTAATTGTGTGACATACCTCTTTATTTTTAGTTCTACATATATTTTTTATTGATTTAACCTTGATGTATCCATTGTCCTAATTGTTTTATTGTGTTTTATTTATCATTATTGATGTCCTGTTTCTTTGTTCTATTTTATATTTTTGCAATTTTCTGGAGAAGAACATAATTAAATATATAAGTAAATTTATTATATTGGTAGCAGTAATTATGAACACACCAGATTTATCGGAAATAAAACTTTGGAGTTGATAATTGCTGATGCATTGGTCAGCTAACAAAATTAAGTATGTTAATATATTCTGAGGATTCGTCAAGATACATTAGTCTTTTTTATAGCATTATGAATACACTTTGGCTACTGTGACCTTCAGCATGTACAGTGGGGACAGATATTATTTGGGCAGTGACACAATTTTTGTTGTTTCGGCTCTACTCCAGAACATTGGATTTGAAATGGAACAGTGACTATGAGGTTAAAGTTAATTTGAGCGTTTTTACATCCATATCGATCAAATCCATAAAATTCTCTAAAGTACATAGCCATATGTGAGGCATGACATTGACTAATTCTTTTGATGGGTCACATTTCTGTGTAATGTACAGTTTTAAATAAACCTTTATAATTCTACGATACGGGAAATGAATTGGCCATTGACTTAACATTGGGGCATAAATTTGGTAGCCACAGAATGCTAATTGAACGTTCAAACCGTTGAACAACAGTCTCGTGCATGCAAGATTTCAAGCTTAAATTTCCCACAGCACAAAAACCGGCCATACTACCTATTTTTGCCCGGACGCAGAGCGGGCGGGCGGGCCTAAACGCCTGAATGTAGGTCACTAGCTGGCTGGCTGCCTGTTCCCCATTGTTGAAAAGCGCATGCGCAAATTGCGAGTGTCGAAAAGCGCATACGCAAAATTCTAATTTCGAGTAATTACGGTAAAAAGCTGTCTAACCCTGCTTGAGTTTATTGAGGGAGGTCGGATATCGGCGGTGGCCGTGGACACCCTTCACACGAAAGTTTTGGCTTTGCTAGCAAACATAGCTAAAACCGCTTCAGTTTAGTTTATCATTCAGTATCAGTATGTTGGCCGAGAAAAAAAACCATTTCATGCTGAAAAACTAAAGTTGAAGTGTTTTAAAAGCGAAAATTATCTAAAAGCAATGTTTGTGGACACCTGTGGATATGTCTAAAGATGTCTAAAGGCTACAGGTCAATTGGCTGAAATGTATAATCTTGTTGGCGTTAGTGCCCAATGAATATTGTTTCACCAGTGGGAGGGGTGATACTTTTAAATCTTCTATTAATTGAATGAATGACAATTAGTTTTCAGACCTTGCCGATTAACATGGACTGCTTAGGTATTAACTGCTTACGTATTAACAATCAAATCACTCCCGTGGAGGTAACGCAAACAGGTACTGCAAACCTATAAATTCACACTGCACGTAAAACTCGGGAAACCACAAATAAAACCAAAAACGGCTAAATGCGCACTGGTCTTGCATACAAACCACTAAGAAGTGCATGCCAAACACACACCGGGAAACGTGATCCCCTGTGGTTTCCTAAGGACAATTTAAAGGGCTCCATTCACCTGACGCATGCATGATCCGCATGCTTTTATTAAAAACTACTATTACTATTACTAATAACTGTACAGCGCACAGTAATGTCACCACTTCTACATATAGTAACATAATGTGTATTATAGTACAATAAATGGCTTGTAGGCACCGCATTGGAGGCATGTTTGCACTTTAAAAGGCAGTGACCCGTGTGACGACATTCTCAACTGAACATTCTAATGATACGTTGTAATGACATATTTGTGAGGGTATGCTTTTGGGCCAGTTCTGGAATGATCACATACAGTGAGCACCATAATTAATTGGACAGTGACACATTTTTTAATTTGAGGGTATTTTCATCCATATTAGATGAACCATTTAGAAATTATAGAACCTTTTGTATTTCGTCCCCCATTTTAAGGTACTACAAGTATTTGTTGATTTGGCTTCACAGATGTGTTTCGTTAAGCAGGTGTATTCATTTGTGTCGTTAGTGAATGCAGAAGAGGGCTTTTGATGTCTAGTCTTGATTCTCACACGCTTGAAGGCAATGTCCTCTCTAATTAGTTGTAGCCACTCATCCTCCCCACCAGCCTTCCTCTTCCTGCTCCCTGCCTGCTGGTTCTGTCTGGACTGGTCCTCATCCTGTCCCTGACCCTGAGTGTTGCTTGGCCCTGGGCTGTCCTCTTGGATTGAGGCAATTAGGACAGGGGAGAGAGATTGATGGCCTCTGTCCTAATACCTCACCCATGAGGGCAAACCAGGGCCAAGTTGCTGCAGTAGGCTTCCCATTCTCTGTCCCTTCCCCTGATCCTGGATACTTGCAATCCTAAAAAATAACCAACATAGTCAGCAAATTTGTAGCAAAATAGTATGTACTCTATATTTTTTTTTTGAGGTCCCACTTTTTTCTTTTGCTTGAAGTGGCATCTGCAGTGCGGTCAACTCCATCTCCTCTAAGACGACCCTAAGCACACGAGAGAAAACAAACCGTCAACACGGAACTTGAATTCACTTGTATATAATGCAGACAGTATGATAAATGGGGGCATGTTATATTTATATTTTGTGATTCAATACAGTGTACAAGTTGGCAGGGTGTCGTATTTTGACCGCAGATTAACCAATAGGGTGTTTTCCTTGGACCCTATCATCAGTCGGACGTCGCAATGGCTCATTTGTCTAGAAACCAGATTGATATCAAAGGCTCAATTTTGTGCTGCTTTGTGGAGATATTTTAATTTGGAGATTATTTTTGATAAAATTGAGTATTAGCTTCCATACTGTGTAAATATTATTGTGGGATTCAAACAATTAAATTAGTTTTGAAGAAATTAAATGTATGAGTTGGGCATAACTAACTGAAAATCATGAATGAACTGTGGGTATGCTAATGAAAAACGGGTTGAGAAGTATAAACTTTCTCGTTATCGCCAAATCAATTATAACGTTAGTGTTTCACAGGAGGGGATGTCATTGAGATGAAAATTTTACTCAGGCTGCGAAGGATACACCGATGTATCCTTAAAAATCGGCCAAATATGGACTGCATTTTGAGGCCACATTTCAAGGAGTCTTCGTAATAGTACAGTACTTCCTACCTGAAATGCAGCCTTCGTAGGTCGCAGCCTCGCAATTGAGACGCACCCCATATCTCCCAAAGATGGTTGCCAGGCAACGGCGCGCGTCTTCTCTCCAGCGCAGCTCCCAGGATCTCCGTACAGGGCTGTGACGTCAGCATCTCCACCAGTTGAGGAGACGCAAACAAACACAGCAGCCCAAAGACAAGACAAAACGAAACGCAAAGCAGGGGAACAGAAAAGAGGGAAATGTAACAGTTACATATACAGTTGAAGTCGACACCTTAGCCAAATCCATTTCAACTCAGTTTTTCACAATTCCTGACATTTAATCCTAGTAAACATTCACTGTCATAGACATTCACAACTTTATTTTAAGAATGTGAAATGTCAGAATAATAGTAGAGAGAATGATTTATTTCAGCTTTTATTTCATCACATTCCAAGTGGGTCAGAAGTTTACATACACTCTGTTAGTATTTGGTAGCATTGCCTTTAAATTGTTTAACTTGGGTCAAACGTTTTGGGTAGCCTTCCACAAGCTTCTCACAATAAGTTGCTGGAATTTTTGCCCATTCCTCCTGACAGAACTGGTGTAAATGAGACAGGTTTGTAGGCCTCCTTGCTCGCACACGCTTTTTCAGTTCTGTCCACAAATTTTCGATTGGATTGAGGACTTTGTGATGGCCACTCCAATACCTTGATTGTGTTGTCCTTGAGCCATTTTGCCACAACTTTGGAAGTATGATTTGGGTCATTGTCCATTTGGAAGAGCTGTCTTGAGATGTTGCTTCAATATATCCACATATTTTTCCTTCCTCATGATGCCATCTATTTTATGAAGTGCACCTTGCAGCAAAGCACCCCCACAACATGGGCCTGCAAGCCTCACCCTTTTTCCTCCAAACATAACAATGGTCATTATAGCCAAACAGTAAAATTTTTGTTTCATCAGACCAGAGGACATTTCTCAAAAAAGTAAGATCTTTGTCCCTATGTGCAGTTAAACTGTAGTCTGGCTTTTTTATGGCGGTTTTGGAGTAATGGCTTCTTCCTTGCTGAGCAGACTTTCAGGTTATGTCGATATAGGACTCATTTTACTGTGGGTATACTGCAGATACTTTTGTACCTGTTCCCTCCAGCATCTTCACAATGTCCTTTGCTGTTGTTCTGGGATTGATTTGCACTTTAGCAAATATAGGAAAATTGTGCAATTAAAATTAGTTTTAATGACTTCAACCTAAGTGTATGTAAACTTCCGACTTCAACTGTATATAACTAGCTAGCTAGGTAAATCATAAGACCTTAGGAAGCACTTACCTCATTAACATTACACTTGCGTCAGAGCCGCTAGCAAAGTCTTTTTTTTAATTTTTTTTTAGCTTGAAGTCTTCCTGGCAACACTAAGCTTAACATGAGTTTGACAATTACGAAAGGTTCTACTTTTCCTGGGAAGCCCGTATGCTTCACCTTTGGCCTAGTTAACATAAAATCTGAATTTCAATGTGAATTTCTGAAATTTAAATCAGATTTGTATTTATGGATCTGAATGTTTAAAATCTGAATTTCAATCTGAATTGTTGATATTTGAAAAAAAAAGTTTGTTTAAATGCAAATTTATGAAATACACCACAAAAAAAGTTTATTAAATGCCACACGTATATAATTCAAATATACTAAATTCAAATACTTTTGTCAGTTGCTTAGCTTTTGTCAGTTGCTTAGCTTAGCTTTTGTTAGTTGCTTACCTAGATGCAAGCCACTGATAAGCCTGAAGAACAGAAAGGTGAGATTACAGTTTGCTAAGAAGCACCTAAAAGAGCCCCAAGAGTTCTGGAAGTCTGGTGGACAGATGTGACAAAGATTAACATGTACCAGAGTGATGGAAAGAGGGAAGTGGAGAAAAAAAGGAAATGCTCATGATCCAAAGCATACCACCTCATCCGTGAAACATGGTGGAGGTGGTGTTTTGGCTTGGGCCTGTATAGCTGCCAGTGGAACGGGCTCACTTGTCTTCATCGATGATGTGACTGCAGATAGTAGTAGAACAATAAATTCTGAAGTCTACAGAAATATTTTATCTGCTCTGTAAGGGGGCGTGACGTGTGTGGTTCGAAGGGACCACACGCAGTGAAGGGATTCGAAAACGTTCTAAGAGCCACTGAGACGGAGAGACCCCGTATTTGAGGGAATATAAATGACAACTCAAATAACCTAGCTCCCACTCTCGACTAGAGGGAAATATGGGAACTAGGAAAAAGGGGCGTAACTGAAATCGACCCGTATAACCGGGCGAACGGCACACGAGAGCACAGAATCTCAAGCTCGGTAACCGCCATGAGCTAAAAACGAGATGCTAACGTGAAATGAAAGGAACATAAATTAGAGCTAACCAAAGGGAGAAAGCGACAAGCGAAAAATAACTCCCTAGCTCTAAACGGAGTGTACTGCTTGCTGCAGGAATAGGGAAGCA
The DNA here is from genome assembly GCA_029718625.1 of Synaphobranchus kaupii. Classification (NCBI taxonomy): domain Eukaryota; kingdom Metazoa; phylum Chordata; class Actinopteri; order Anguilliformes; family Synaphobranchidae; genus Synaphobranchus; species Synaphobranchus kaupii. The sequence goes on along the minus strand of CM056398.1, from coordinate 10,306,707 downwards.
GACTCCGTGTCCTAACCTCTACCGGCAGTGCCAAACGCAAGACATGCGAAAAATAATGGCCCTACATCTCAATAAGGGGGAAGGTACGAGAAAGCGGAAGGAACAGAGATCTAACGTTCCATGGCTACTTTCATAGGCTCGCGGTCACACGAAAACATGTCAACAAAAACGCCCGGTCTTTCTGTAAGGAGAGACGTACCAAAAGGCGAACAGAACTACTGTTCTGAACAAAATTGCCCAGTCTCCCTGTAAGGAGAGACGTACCAGAAGGCGAACAGAACTACAGTTCCGAACAAAATCGCCCGGTCTCCCTGTAAGGAGAGAGGTAACGAAAGGCGAACAGAACAGCTGTTCTGGACATTTGCCGGCTCAATGACTAACGCAAGCCTTGTAAAAAATACATGCCCTGCCTCTCAGTATGATAAACGCCCTGCCTCTCAGTAATATGACTATATAAATATAACCACAAACAAACAAAGACTCCTCTCGCTTTCAAGGAAGAAAGCAAACAGAGAGAGGATCGAGAGACTGAAAAGGCAACTGGTCTAGGCAAAGAAAGAAAAGGAAAAACCAGGAAGTGGTGACAGAAAAGAGCCAAGGAAGAAGAGTCCTAATAGCAACATGCACAAAGGCAAGTCCCGCATTACTCCAATAAAACCCGTTGGGTCCTACAGAGCCTAGACCTAACCAAACAAAGGCAAAAATAATATGAAACACAAAACAATACAGAAGCCCCGAACGAAGGAAACGGGAGCTTAAAGTAGCTCAGAGGTAATCATGCACAGGTGTGGATCCTGAGAGAAGCTCCGCAAAAAAGACAGGGCGGAGAAAACATCCACTAAAAGGGCAGCACCCTAGCGTGGCTACCGAGGGAAACGACCGCAAGGGAAGAAATCGTCAAAAACCATGACATGCTCAGTTAAAACCAAATGCCTCCAAACTCATTGGATGGCACTTCATCATGCAACAAGACAATTACCCAAAACATACTGCTAGAGCAACGAAGGGGTTTTTGACGGCCAAAAAGTGGAAAATCCTTGACTGGCCGAGTCAATCACCGGATCTGAATCCAATTGAACATGCAAAGGCAAAGTGAAGGCAAAAAGTCCCCGAAACAAGCAGAAACTGAAGATGGCTGCAGAACATCACCAGGGAAGATACCCAGCGTCTGGTTATATACGACCAAATATTAAAAATGATTACTTTATTCTACATTTTGTTAAACAGTCCAATATTTTTTGATGCCCAAAACATCTGATATGGATGAAAATACCCTCAAAGCTGACAGTCTGCACTTCTACCTCATTGTCATTGTATCCTCTCAAACTCAAAGTGCTAGAGTAGGGGAAACAAGCTTGAACTGTCACCCTCTTTCTACTTGCGAAATTTGAAAGATTTTCGGACCTTCACTCCGAAGATAAAGAGAAAAACGTTTTTGTGGGGTAAGTTAGATCACTTTATAACCTAGCTTTGTTTCTGGATAGATTCTTAGATAGTTATGATCCTTGATCTCTTCTCAAAAAAAATATTTACTGATGTGTCAGGAAACTAGCTTTTTGTGAAATCGAGACAAATGTGCAAGGTGGTCAGTTGAGTACGGATCTAACACAGTGTTACAACTGTACTCACAGTCGGAAAACACCAACAGCCCAAAATCATGCTCTCTGGTTCAGCAAGCGCTGATTTAATTGGACATACAGATGTCGGTTCAGAAATCATAAAAAATTTAAGCATTTATCACAATACAATAAAACAAGCTTTCTAGAGCCAAACTTCTAATTTGAGTCTGTTTTATTCCAGTTAAAAAAAAACTAAAAAAACAAACATGTTTATACACAGTATATCTTACACCCTTTGTGTAAGGTGTATGTTTACATCAGATTGATACATTTGCAATGGAACAATAATTAATAGCAAACCGAATTGAACTTAAATAGCAAATATAGGAAAATTGTTGTGGAGGATAAAGAAATGTTATTTTGATTAGGCTACTACCTATAGTTTAGACCTTTAAATGAGTGTCACAACTGTCCCTGACATGATGACAATTGTAACAAATGTATTCCTTGGGCCCTATCTTACACCTGGCGCAAAGCGGCGCTAACCCAAACGCAAGTGTCTTTGCTATCTTACACCCGGCGCTAGGTTCATTATAACACCTAACGCTTACGTCCTTTAACTAGCATGTATTCTTGCGCCCATTACAAGTGAACTGGGCGTGTTGGTCTTAAGATGACGAGTGGCCAGGATTCTTTTTGGCGTATTGCTATCTTGAGCCAGCTGAAAGCGCTTGCGCTAGAACCACCACAAACCTGGTGTAAAGTCATGTCGCAGTTGTTTACATGTTATTTTAACGGCGCATATAAGTGCGTCTACATAGGCGTGTGTACAACGCGCGTGCCCTCCTGTCTGTTACACACAGGGGCGCGACTAAAATATCTAGATCACAATGTGAAATATTATTATTATTATTATTATTATTATAATTATATTATTATACCATTAAAAAGGAGCTGATAACACCTATATCAAGCCTAATGCGCGAATTGTCATTTACACCTAATGCGTGAATTGTCATTAAATGGAAAACTCGCGCACTGCAATAGCCGGACATTTGAGTTGTAATGACGCTTCAGACGTCATTACAATACAGCTCTGTTTATCTAGGAATACAGCCTGTAAGTAAATAGAATGGTTTGTGACTGAAAAAAGTTCAAAATCTTGTCCAGTGAATATTGCTTTTATTGTTTTTCAAATAGCCTAGGCTACAGCGGATTCGCTGTGCATACATAAGGGGCTCTATTTTCAAACCAGCGCAAGGGGACGGTATAGTCAAACGCAAGCTTGTTGACAGCATCAACGTCTTAAAACTGGCGCTATGGCGTTTCTCAGCAATACTGCTAGGATCAACAAATTCTCAACATAACATCCTTTCGCTTGCGCTGCAGTGGGATGGGTGGCGCTGTCTGGGGCGTGTTCTAAAATACTTTCGGCTCAGTGACAATTTGAACCAACGAAAACCCATTGCGTTATGATCAGCTGGAACCACCTCTTAGCGGGAACGCAATAGACTCTGGCAATTTGGCAACTTATTCGTCATGTAGTTCTATGTAGTGTCTATAGGTGATGCCAACATTACACTTCCATTTAATGAACAAATAGCCTATAATTATTATTAATTAATTAATTTTAATTTAAACTACTAGAATAAAACAGGACAGCTTACAAGAAACTTGCAATCATGTAGGCCAATAGCCTATAATATATAAATTACACATTGACACAGTTGAATCATAAGCCTACCATTTGAATCATAATTATGCCTACATCACCTAATGTAGGCTAATTAATGCATTCGCCACCTCCTCCCGTGCCTTCCGAACTTCTGGGAGACGAGGTGGTGTGGATTGTGATCCATAAATTACTACAGTCCTAGCCTGTACTTCTGTTGCAAGTATGTCTGATTCCTGTGCGGAAAATCGCTCTTGTCGTTGACGGTCCAGTGCGTTTGGGTTGCTCATTATGAAATTGCATGGAGCGATTGCGTTCCAACTGGCTTTTTTTTAAAGCATGAGAACAACAATTTGATTGGCTACCATAGAGACACACCTTGGACATTTAAACCCAGCCTTTTAGCAATACCGCCATAAGGTGCGCCAAGATTGCCGTCATGAAATTACCAAATTTCTCGCCGACACGCCCTCAGAGTGATACCGCCAAGCGATTACTCTTGCGTTCACCATTGCGTTTGGTTTATTAAAATAGAGCCCAAGGTTTTTTCGATAGCCTATGGTTAAAAAACGGAGATAAATGTCATCATGTTAACTGAATTGTAACCTTAGCTATTCTTCGTCCTTCATATTTTTTAAATTACAGTGACAAGGTTTCCATACCCTCAGCTTATTAAAACCCCGCTGATTTCACCTGTTATTCCATAACTGAACAAAATATTTTAAAGAGAACTAAGCGGCTAATTAGAAACGAAATTTGCAGCACGTTACAAAATTAATTAACAATTGTGGATCGTTTTAAAGCATTACGCTACCAGTAAAATAGGTTGGTCACATTTCCATAAGCAGGACATTATAAAATAAGGGAAAATATGCTGAACCTATGGGTTGCCAACCTGACAGATGTATTGTATTTAGTGTCATCATTAAGGCAAAATAACGTTATTTATGTTATTGATCAAAATTAGAATGCAGGTAGCCTAATGAACTTCGGATGAAGCTTGAACATGAGTTCATTGCATAATCAAACGAAATTCATTAAACAAGGAGGCTTTTCTAAGGTGAGACGGAAGCAATTGGCCGCTTATTCTCAGCTGTTGTAGGTGCTTTTAACGAAATTTAACCGCATATATTTTGTAAACAGCACTGTCAGGAATTACCGGGAACTCATAATGGTTAGCCCAAATAATATTGATCATAGGCTACATTTGATCCATATAGCCTATTCCTTGATCGCACTAAACACGCACGAGCATGTCTGTTTCACCATCATAAGCAATCCGCCAAGGTGGAAAAGCAGGCTTTTAAAGGGAATGGGATATGACATTTTGATTGGTTTATTGCATGTCACGCCCAAGACACACCTATAATTAATGAAGAGACTAGGCCCAGCCCAGTTGCACCTTGCGCCGTGCTTAGCGCACAAAAAACACGCTCTTAAAATAGCAAAAGTGGACTTGGACACGCCCTAAATGGACTTAGCGCCATGCGCTTAGACCAAGCGCCAAGATCGCCAAGATAGGGCCCCTTGTCTTTACACACTAATTGTGGAATATATCAACTATTTACATCCATTTTTGACTCAAAATTGGTTAGGAGACAGATGAAGAAGCCTATGGTGTAAACTCAGGTGTTTACCATTAATAGTTTTTGTGTTATCATGCAAAAATGAAAAAGTGTTGGAACTGTACTCGTTCTCCCCTACAGAACCAAAATAACAAAAAAATGTGTCACTGTCCTATGAATTATGGTGCTCACTGTATTTGTGATGGTAGGCTACACGCGAAAGGGTTTAAACCAAAAGACAATGTATGTAGGCTATTTGCGGGTGTCATAAGCTACTGTTGGAATTCCTTTGTTCTGTCTGGACACTGCGGTTCAGTAAACATTCTATTTTGGAGAGGAGAGGAGGCAAGCAAACTGCAAGTAGGCTAGATCAGAGGATATTGTTAGAGATATTGGTTTTGAGCAAGTAAAAAACCTGGTTGACTGTGGTCCCGGCAAATACACGACCTGTCGAGTGGCGAATAAATAAATAAACGGCAATTCAAAGCATTTAGCCCAGGCGCGGCGCTATGATTGGGCGGCGAGGTCCTACGCCCACCCACTTTCATCACCGGCCCACCTTAATAGACTGCTCATATATAGGATATTATATTTCAATATTATTATTATTATTATTATTATTTTATAAATAAAGCAATAAGTAAAAATGTGTTATTGCTAAACATTGTATGTGCAAAATATGTAAGAAAAAAAACATTCATATTTAATCTTACCATTCAAAATTCAGTTTTAGCCAATCATAGCAACTGCCACACAAGCCCGCTTAAAATCAACTTCGAGAACTTTCAGTCGCCGACTGCCTAATGTTAGGCTACTGTTGCATAGCCCGAACGGTTCATATCTAGACATAGCATACATACGGAATGACTAGTAAACTTTAAGCTTATCATCATGGCCCAGCAAACTTCACTTTTTAAGTTTATTAAAAGAATTCGGACTGAAAGTGAGTCCAGACAGAGTTTAGCTAACATTAATTCTAGCTCCTCTGATGGAAAAGGACCAGCTAACGTTATTGCTAGCTCATCAGATGGAAAACCAGCTAATGTTAATGCTAGCTCATCAGATGGACAAGGACCAGAAGAACTACTGCCGCCACCAAGCTCCGGTGAAGTTCAACCACCAGGTATCCACTGCCCAGGTCGTCTCCTCTGCGCACGTCTCGCCCAGCTCCTCGCCGGTTACTATAACCACAACCACTTCCTCCGCCAACACCGTTGGCATTGCCCTTCAGTCGTGTAGCAGCACTGCAGTCGCCACTGCTGCAGCAGACCTGTCCGCTATAGACGAGCCGCCAACCCAGCCCAAACGCAAGCGCTACCCAGCTACAGCTTTCGGCTATATGTCCAGGAGCTTTTCTTCCCACTGGTAGCCTACGCGTTTATCTGCCTGTAATAGTTATAGCTCTAGGCCTACTCTGTGATGAGTTGAGAATGAATAATTTGTATCTGTAATAATACCTTTGTGATCATTTGTGTAATAAAAACAAACATTAAATATTATAGTTGCATATTCTATTGTCAATTTTAGCTTTATGAACTGTTTTTCATATTCTGCAAAACAAAGTGGTAGCTGGTAACGTATGGTAGGCTACAAGTTTTTTTTTCTCATCGTTCTTCTTCAATAGACATATCGCCCCCCTGTGGTGTGAGTTTTAATTACCATAGGCCGAAATTAAAAATTTTTAAACAAAATTATTCCAATTGTAAACATTCGACCCACCCACCACTTTGACGTGCCCATCCAAAATGACAATCCTGGCGCCGCTACTGATTTAGCCTCCTGTTCGTCGAATGGCGCCGACTACGTGGGGGCGACGGGGCATTTGCCCCCTCAATATCCCATGCTCGGGGTGGGAAACTCTACTTGGAAGAGCTATGGAAGTACACCACCATAAAAGTACGATATTCTTCTGTTGTGTGCCAGGCTTCAACTCGTAAAATTATATATTGTATAGGCTATTATATATTGTAAAGCTAGTTTGCTTCTGTTCTCATGCCGTTAGTTGCAGCTGTGGACTTTTTGTTTGACTCCCGACATTTAGCTCTACGAATCAGCCTGAGCTGATGTTGCTATTCACGCTACGCAAATACAATGGGATAGGCTAGTGTGAAGGAATTTTCTGTTTTACAATGTGTGTGTATGAATATAGAGACAATCACATGATTATCATTAAGCATTTATTAATGTTTTGATTATTAGTAGATCAATTATATTGAGTTAAGTAATTAAACAATGTATTCTCTGTGAACACTGAGCAGGCTTCAAGCAGGCCTCTTTGTCTCACTCCCTCTGTGTCTCATCCTTCACAATCTGCAGAGACAAGCAGTCTGTGAGATGGATGTTTTCGTGACTTGGTGTGAAGGTTAGAGGTTATCTATAGACTAAACACCAAGAATTGGATACCCTTGTCTCTCTGTATGTTTAGAAACCGCCCCTTGTGGCAAGACAGTAAATCAATAAGAGATTGTGTATAAATGTATTCTGTTTTCAAGTTAGAGAGATTCTGGTAAGACTCTCTCATTCTGAGTTTATCTCCAAATAAACTGAAATTCTTTCTATTACATGGTTTTGTTTGTGGTTCTGTTTGGACAGACTTGCTCACTGTGTGTTGAAAGGGAAAAATCCACGACAATATTGGTGTAGTCCGCAGGATTGCTAACTTGATTTTCTCCTACGCAGATTTCTCTCAAGTCGGCTTAGACAGTGCACTGCCGGGAGTTCAAACCCCAAGACCGCAACCCACCTTCTCACAGAGAGGTAACTGTAATCAGTCACCTAGAGGAAGGACAGCGGCGACCGGACCGAGGAGAGTAAGACGTCTGTCTGGGGTGATCAATACGCAATCCATAGAAAGAGAATCACAGGTAAGCCGCCACAGCAAAACGTAACTTGAGGCTGTATTGCGCTCAACTTAAAAGTTTGATTAGTGACCGACGGGTCCGTCACTCTGTGGAGTGATTTAAACTGTGGAGGCTGTATGCTGCTCCTACCCATGGGCTAATATTTCTCTTTTTCTTTCTCTTGTAATGAGCTCTGAAACATTTTTGTAATGTGGTACCATGTATTGTCAGTAGGTGCAAATTACATATTTGGGCCAGTACAGGAGAGACATTTTTGCAGAGGAGATGATTATGGTCATTTATACCTGTACGAGACACTTAATGAGGTTGACGGATTTGGAAGTGGATTTTCTGTTGTAGCTATACCTAGAGGTGAGTGGTTAAAAGAGAAGGAAACGGCATTAATAGAAGGTAGGCTGAACGTTCACCCAATTATCCAGAGGATAGTGCAGAATCTGAAACTGATCTGACTAAAATAGGCCTAATTAAAAATAAATAAAAATTAAAACCTTAAAATTAATAAGGCATAGTTTGGTTGTGGGACAAACGCACGACAATGGGTTCTAAAAATTCAAGGAGACAGGACTTGGAAATTATGGGTCCAATGAAAATAATGCATGACAAATATGGTCCGGCAACCACACACCAGCGTGATAAATGGCAAAAGTTAGGTTTCCCTGAAAAAGGCTCTTTGAGTCTAAATCAGATTGATAACCTAAAAATGCGGCTGCGGTTATATGAGGTTAAAAATAGTAAACGTAGATTTAAATGGCAACCCGACTGGGATGCAGTAGATTTGTGGGAAAAGGAATCAAAATTAAGGCAGGAAAAACAGAACAAAGGGGAAGAAAAAAATTAATCTACTGTGGAGAAATCCCAACAAAGTGATTCAGTGCTATCTCCTGTTGTGCATTCTGACGGCTCTTTGTATCCCGATGTAACACAGCTTGCAAAGTTGAAACAAAATTAACTTGGATTTGGACTGCCCTGTGTGTCCTTCAGCCTAATTTTCCACTACTGTGAAACTGTTAATGATTTTCTTGAGAGACTTACAGAGAAGTATGACGCGCACAGTGGAATGGACAAACCCGACAACAAAGAGATTCTTACTCCGTACAAGACTCAGCTAACCCACTGTTTCCTGGATGGACTGGATAAACACCTTGCAACCGCTATTAAGACCTCCTGTGTTGGCTGGCAGATTCGGAGACTTAAGGACGTTCTCCATTATGCCGTTCACTGCGAAGAACAGGATCGCGACAAGCAACACAAAGACAAAAAGAAAAGTGACAAGATGACCTCTCAGCTGCAGCTGGCCCAGCTCCAGTCCTACCAGGGGAACCGGGACGGTGCCGGTGGACAGCGACAGCAAAGGAGGGGTTGCGGCAGACGTGGAGGACGGAATCAAGGGAACAGACAAAGACCCAATTCCATGGGACCCACTACCGTGGCGGATTATGATGTTTGCCGATGTGGAATGTGGAAGAAAGGGACATTGGGCTCGCGGTTGTAAGTATTCCGGTAATGCTGACAATTGGGACACAGCACCCCAAGGGAATGTTACTTTCCAACATCCTGGGGGTCAGGCTGGATTACCTGGACAATGAAGATTTGTGGGGGAGGAAGAGACGCAGGCGGACAAGGGTGAGTTTGCTGGTTTCCTTTACCATACGGCTCCGAATGCATTACCACTTTGGTCATTAAAAGTCGATGGGTGAGCATTAGACTTCATTGTGGATACGGCAGCTGGTCGGTCAGCTAAATCATGGGATTCAAAACCTCCTCCTTTTAGTGGTAAAACCATGCTCAGCCAAGATGCTGGTGGAAATACCACGACAGAGAAATTTATAGCTCCATTACTGGTGCAAGATTTCAATGCGGGCTCCACTATTACTTTGAAACATGCGTTCTTGTTCTCCCCTGTATGTCCGGTAAACCTGCTTGGCAGAGACTTAATGTGCAAATCGGGTCTGAGTGTGCAGTGTACTGATGACGGTTTAACTATTGACAGAGTTGCTACGGCAGAAACTCTAGAAATGTTTTACTATGCTTGGGATCTGGACAGATCCTCAGTCACAGCTAAAGCCATACAAATGGCCAAAACTGAGTGGACAGGCACTGGCAACAGACTGACAGAATTACAACTACATGTAACAGCACATTTTAGTTGAGGTAGAGATTGGGAATTTGAAAAGAATTGGTACGGTGATTGTACATTAAATTCTACATTGTTTTTGGTTGGTCGCGATTTCTGTGCATTGTCTGTACACAATTGAGCTCAGCACAGCAACGTCCCAATATGATGTGGGGCTCATAGCTGGAGTTCCTCCACTTCAAGTAACCCCTAAATCTGAATACAGACCATGCAAGCATCAATATCCCCTACGCCCAGAAGCCGAGGACGGCATTGTCCCCGTGTTTAATGCGTTGTTAGAAGCTGGTGTTGTGGTTCCCTGTCCTGACTCTCCATGCAACACTCCTATCTTGCCTGTAAAAAAGCCTGATAGGTCTTAACGTTTTGTGCAAGATTACTAGTTGTAAACAGCGCCGTTCAACAGCACACCCCAGGTGTGCCCAACCCCCCCACTACCATCCTTGCTCAAAGTCCCGGGCAATGCTAAATATTTTTCTGTGATCGATCTAGCAAATGCATTCTTTAGTATTCCGAAGGTATAATATATTCCATAATAGTATGTATTATGTTCATGTAAATTCCCAGTACTGGTTTGCTTCACTTTTAAAGCAAAAAGGTATACCTCGTCTCGGCTACCCCAGGGGTACGCCATATTTTTAGCAGCGCTGCAGGAAAACGTGGAACAGTTCCAGTTTTCTTTAGGCCTAAGTACTTTGATTCAATACGTTGACGACCTCCTCGTCTGCTCTCCAGACAGGAACTGTCTGCGTACATTTTTAGCCACACAGGGCCACAAAGTTAAACAGGAGAAATTGCAATTTGGTTTACCTACTGTTACCTATTTAGGACACACAATTTCTGCAGAAGGCAAGTCTTTGGGGACTGACAGAATCCAGGCGATTCTTGACCTCCCTAAACCGGTTACAAAAAAGCAAGTAATGTCTTTTCTAGGCATGACAGGGTACTGTAGGCAATGGATTTCTGATTACGCTGAAATTTCCCAGCCTTTGCAGGACTTGGCACATGGCCATGATCTTTCTGCTAATGATAAGGTCACATGGACAGAGCTTGCTGAAATTTCCTGGGACACAAGCGGATTTTCTACTTATGCAAAAACCTTTTGTGAAAAGTGTGTTATTTGTGTTGTAAATAATGCTGGGCGGGGCCAGAAGGTTCCAAATGCGGCCCACCCGGCTCCACAGGAGCCTTTCGAGTACCTGATGATGGACTTCATTGAACTTAACCCATGCAGGGGTAAGAATTATTGTTTGGTGTTTGTTGACATGTTTTCAAAGTGGGTTGAAGTTTTTCCTACAGGGAAAGCTGATGCTGCAGCAGTGGCGAAAGCCCTACTAACAGAGCTTATTCCTAGGTGGGGGATCCCAGACAGAGGCACACATTTTTTAAACAAGGTATTGGACAAAGTGACCGAGCAATTGGGGATCAGGTTGAAGTTCCATTGTGCTTACCACCCTCAGAGTGGAGGGGCGGTAGAGAGGGCAAATGGAACCATTAAGAACCGGTTAACCAAGGTGATGGCAGAGACAGGTCTGGATTGGGTCCAGGCCCTGCCAATTGTATGCAGGGGAGGGTCCACACTGCTACAGGGTTGTCGCCCTATGAGGTCATCACAGGGCGGCCCATGAGGACTGGATGTCACCCCCCAGGGTTGATGCTGGACAAGGAGCTAGCTGACACTCGCATGGTAAGTTACTGTGTTCAGCTAACCAATGTTCTGAGATCTGTGCATCAACAGGTGAAAGCAGCTCTCCCAGATCCAGCCAGCGGGCCTCTACACGATCTCCAGCCAGGAGACTGGGTGGTGATAAAAGACTTCAGAAGGAAGAAGTGGCACCAGGCCAGGTGGAGGGGTCCTTTCCAGGTACTACTCACCACGCCCACAGCCGTGCGAGTGGAAGGCCGTGCTTCTTGGGTTCACGCCAGCCACTGCAAAAGAGCTCCACCAGCGCCAAAGGAGGGATAAGGGTGAGAGACCCACCTCGACCGACACGCAGGGACGACTAAGTTCTCACAGAGTTTAAAAACTCAAAGAGAACCACCACTTCAAGGAGCACGTGACGGTAATATCTGCTCCCAACATGCCACACCACAGCAGGAACACCGAGGGGTACAACCCTTTAAGAAGATTTGGCTGCAGCCTGGAGGTAGGCCTATTGCTACTAGGCCTCATTACCCTCATCATTGTTCTGCCCATTATCCTGATTCATGAGACCCAACGGTACCGCTCTAATGACTAAAAGGCCTAAAAGGTATCTCACCACCGGGAATGAAGCTTGGCTGACACCAGGAACTGTGAAACGTCATTATGCTACTAACTCTTGGTGGCGTTATGCTGAATGGACTGCAAAGCAGCACTTTAACCGGTCTTGTTATGTTTGCTCTCACATGCCTCATTCCACAGCAGGCCCTCTTCTTCAGGTGCAGAATCTGAAGGACGAGCTCTCAACATGTTTGGTGGGACTGAGTTCTCACCCAGGTATGGGAAAACGGTGGGAAGAAGCTAATTTCTCTGTGCCATTAAATCTGTATATATTTCCTTTATTTCAACAGGGAGACACACTGAGACCAAGGGCTCATTCGCAGATGTGCCCTGCATTACATTAAAACATATATAATGAAATACAAAACAAGGACATTTAACAATTACATACATCAACAAATATGCCTAGGTCCAAGATTAGGGACTTAAAGATACCCATAGGAATGAGAAATTCAAGTTTAAGGATGTCTTGATGCCTGTTCCAGGACCAAGGGTCAAAGTATCTAAAAGATGTTTTACCAAATTCAGTGGTTACCTGAGGTGTATTTAAAACTATGCAATTTTGTGATCTGATGGGATAATTGGAAGTTTTAAAGGTAAGTAATGATGTAAGATAAGGAGGTAGCTTCTGTAGGATAGCTTTATAGATAAACAGAAGGGAGTGCTGCTCTCTCCTTGTAGTGAGGGATGACCAACCCACTCTTTGATAAAGAATACAGTGATGTATGCGGAATTTATCACCTGTGATAAAACGGAGGGCACTGTGATAAATAGAATCAAGAGGTTTTAAAGCACTGGCAGAAGCATGCATGAATAAAGTATCACCATAATCAAGAACTGGTAGCAATGTGGCCTGAACTATCTGCTTCCTTCTCTCGTAAGACAAACATGATTTATTCCTATATAAAAATCCAATTTTGGGTCTGAGTTTTTTTATCAGGAAGTCAAAATGAGTTTTGAATGATAGATTTTCATCTATCCATATACCAAGGTATTTATAAGCAGGCACACGCTCAATTTTGGAGCCACTAAGAGAGCAGATGCCAAGGTTAGTAGAAAGAGGCTCACGACTGTTTGAAAAAAACATAAACCTTGTCTTGCTTTCATTTAATACTAATTCCAGACTTGTAAGTGTGTTTTGAATAGCATTGAAGTCGGCCTGAAGGTCTGATATGGCTTTGCCCATTGACGAAGCACATGAGTATATGGCTGTGTCATCTGCATACATGTGTATTTTGCTACTTCGAAGAGCGGAGCCAATGCTATTGATATAAATTGTAAAGAGGACAGGCCCCAGGATCGATCCTTGGGGGACTCCTTTAGTGACCTCTAAGAATTGGGATTTAACCCCATCTATGTGAATACATTGGGTTCTGTCTGCTAAGTAGTCTTTGAACCAATTACAGGCATTCTGACTTAGCCCAATGGTGGCAAGTCTGTCAAGTAGTAGGGAGTGGTCCACTGTATCAAAGGCCTTAGAAAGATCGATAAAAATGGCTGCACAGTGGAGTTTATCGTCAAGAGCTGAAATTATATCATTTAGCACTAGAGAGGCAGCCGTGACCGTGCTATGACCAGCTCTGAAACCTGATTGGTACTCACTTAACCCTATAGGCTTTGGCCCCCTAGTGGTGAGATGCATGCGCCCCAATTTTTTATAGTGTTCATATTTCTCTTAAATTCTAAATTATAACGTTAATAAAACACGGAACTTTCGACGCAAAATTGTTAAAAACAGTCACAGCCTGCGAACACGTTCGTTTATATGCTTATCAGCTCTCAGGTTACACTACAGAGCCATAAAGCAGCAGGGTGCTAATAGCCCAACCCACTTTTTTTATTTGTTTACAGCCTTCACCTCGCCGTAGTCACAGGCAATAAAATGCATATCACAAAAGCTCTTGGTACCATTTCAACACGCTAAAAAATCAAGATCCGATTCAGGAACAATTGTATATTATTGAAAAGTTGTATAAATAAACATTAGGTGTTTTTTTCCCGTGCTCACTTCAGTATGCATACAACCGATATACTTCCGGTTTTGTATAAATACATTTTATTTTCTACAAATTCTCTTGATAAACATGTTTAAGCAACCAAATATGATACCTGGTTATGCAGTTATAACCCTTTTCTGAAGAATCCTCAACGTTTTTTCGTAACCCATTTATCCATTATCCAGGAAAGTCTCAATTTCCACAGTGCGTACCCATCGCATTTGCGTTTGTACTACGTTACTACCGTTGCGTAAAAGCATTACTAGACTGCTACAGGAATGATCTAACGTAAAACACGTAGATTATCTTCTACGGGGGTTCCTGCCCTTTCAAACGAAGTAAAATATGTCATATTCAAGCGACTGTGAACGGCGCTGTATCCACGCGTAACGACAGCCCATAGGGCAATCGGCTGTGCGCTCCTGACTGTCGACAGCATCAGATGACGCCTGTGGCCATTTTTACTGAGTTTATCCTGGAAGGGATGGACTGAATTGCTGTTACAAGTACGTTTTTAGTCTATCCAGATGTATTTAGCAATGTGTAGCTTTTTTTGTGAGCTGAAAAAACGTCACAGACCAGTCTTTCTCTGTACGCAGACACGGGCAGCTGTATGGTGCAATTGCGCTGGTGATATCTTTGCTGCTTCAAAGTTTACGATTATTTTCTACATTTATACGCGAACGTGGCAATCAACGGTGGAAAGAAGAGCGCTTATTTCACGGTTGCTCAGGTTTTGGAGGTGAAGAAGTGTCCCAGAGGCGAAGAAGTGTTCTGGCAGAGCAATGACTCTGGCATGGACCCGTGCCTGGACATGTAAGTGTTTTTAAAAATATATAATACAAATTATTATTATTATTGTTATTATCATCATCATCATCATAATCATCAACAGTATGGAGCGCTATTATCTAGAGTATTTTTAGTTTGGTGATAAATGGATTCTCGCAGGAGTTCGCTAGTTAGCTTCTATGGTGACACAGGCTGGTAAGGAGCGCCTGCTGTTTGTTTGTTTTCTAGCGTTCATTCGCAGTTTCTTTGTGCAGCAACCAACACAAGGGCTAGTTGTTGAATTTACGCATGAAACGACATCCATTCTCAGTACTTTATTTCACGATTCAGTCAAGACATTACAGTATTATAATAATGTAATTTAGTTCGTGCAAGCTGACAAACTAATTCATAAATCCTAGTTAGCTACGATTGCTAATTATGTTGGAGCTAATATCAGACGTACTGTGGATGTAAGATTTTTTAATGTATATACGTATATATATATATATATATATATTATATATATATATATGTGTGTGTGTGTATATATATATATTTATATATATATATATATATATATATATTTTTTTTTTTTAATAAAATACATTTTTTTTCCATTTAATTGTAATACTTGCCATATGTCTTGTTGAGATAATTAGTGTTCTCATTTTTTAGTGATTCTACTTAGTAATGTACTTGAATCTGTCTTTTTCAGGGAGGACAGTGAAGACACCCCTCCCCCACCTGACACCTCTGTCGTAGGAGGTGGTAACAGACAGGTTTGCCAAATAGTGATGTATAATTCATTACTTTTGCTGTAAAAAGTCAAGTTGAAGGCTTGTTATAGATAAACCTGTTATTCTGCTGGCTTATGGGGCTCTGGTAAATCTAATTTTGAAGTACAGTGCCATTTTAAATGTAAAGCAGATTGGTTGGATAACATTAGGGTAAGTAATCCTTTTCGGAGAGGTATTTGGGCACTTTTGGGCATGCTTTGTAAGAGAATACCCTCATACACATAAATACAAAACATGGGTAGGTTAATTTTCTTCACTTTCTGTATTACAAAATTTAAAAAAAAAGAAAAATAAAGTTTTCTGATGATTGACATGCCTAGACAGAAAGATATGCACATGTTTTATATTTGGCGAGGTTTGGAAACGTTTTGGGACACCCGGGCCCCGTTTTGGTAAAAATACCAATGCATAAGGAAAGCCTGTAGATATCTTTACCAAATTGTATACCCAAGTGGACAACATATTACTGCACTAGTATAAACAATTCTGGCTTGCTCCAGTACTTTGAAGTTCAGTGATAAACTATAAAAACACAAGGCATTTTGTACTTTTTTTTGTATTCTTATGTGTATTTTGTATAAACTGTATGTGACCACTTTGACATACATTTATTCTGTTCCACATTTCTGAATGGTACAAGCCTCTTCTTTCATTGAAACTTTCAACCATGGATGTGCAGTGAATAGTTTTTGAGATATTGGCACTTAATTGACACTAGTAAAAACTATGCGAAAATTGGGCCAAATGGGCCAAAGTAAATAGGGTTAAAACATGATTTTTGCTCAGGAAGTCACGTAGTTGAGCATTGACTAATGATTCTAAAATTTTGGCTAAACAGGAGAGCTTGGAAATAGGACGATAGTTATTTGGATCATACGGATCACCACCCTTATAGAGCGGAAGAACATGAGCTGCTTTCCAAATCCTTGGAATTTCCCCTGAGAATGTGGTTAGATTAAAAATATGTCTTAGGGGTTCAGCAATAAGGGCAGCAGAGAGACGAAGAAGTCCCGGGTCTAGCTGGTCAGGCCCTGTAGATTTCTTACTGTCTATGGATGAAAGTTCACCAAATACATGTTCTATAGTAAATGGCTGGACAGTGAACAAGAGATTGTGGTTAAAAATAGGATTAGAAGTAGGGTCAATGACATGTGCTTGCTCCAGTACACAGTCTTGTTCATTGTTCTGGTGTATTTTTTCAAACAAATGGTCTGCTGATATAAAGTGATTATTAAAGATATTAGAGATTGCTAGTTTCTCTGTAATAGGCCCAGCAGCACTGTTTAGTTGCCTGGGAAGGGAGGGACCACAGCTATTTGTTTTCAGTTGTTTAACTGTTTTCCAGAACTTAGCTGGGTCATTGCCACTATTAGAGACAGTATTAAAAAAATAATCAGATTTTGCTCTTTTGGTCATGGCAGAGCATTTGTTCCTAAATTGCCTGAAGACTAGCCAGTTAGCAGTCGTATCTGTTTGTCTGGCTGTTTTCCAGGCTTTGTCCCTTAAATGAATAAACTCCGCAAGTTCGTGAGTAAACCATGCGTTATTCCTTGCTTTAACTCTTAGTTTTTTGAAAGGGGCATGTTTATCAGCAAGACAATTGAATTGGGATAAAAAATAGTCGAGGGCTAGGGCAGGGTCTGGAATATTCAAGATGCCGTCCATATCTGATAGGTATAGGTCATGCAGGAAGCCTTGTTCACAAAAATTCCTAAAATTTCTTTTGTTGATGTAATGGGGCTGAGATTTAGGCAATATTGTGTGTCTGACACAAGCTATAGGACAATGATCACTAATATCATTAGCAAAGACACCACTGGATATATATTTATCCGGAGTGTTTGTAAGTATAATGTCAATCAAGGTAGAATTTTTGGGGTTCTTTAGGTTAAGACGTGTTGGTTTGGAAATTAGTTGTGTCAGGTTGAGCTCAGTACAAATCACCTTTAAATCATCTGATATAGGTGCTAACCAATTTAGATTTAAGTCACCCAGCACAACAATTTCAGAGGAGGCAATAGGTGTTAGAATGTCTGCAATCTCAAGTATAGCCTCGGGTGGAGCTGATGGGGGACGATAAATCCCTACCTTATTAAAGCTAACATTTGGAACTAAGGTAATATTAAGGGCTAACAGCTCAAATTGTTTAGGAACAGATGTACAAGCTAAGGGAGTCACAGAAAAGGTATTTGTAACAAATATAGCCACATCGATACAAGGTGTACCCATTTAGATTAAAGTCATCACCCGAAACAGAATTTTTTAACCAAGTTTCAGTCAGAATCATAATATCAGGGTTTGCGTTCTGCACCCATAGTCCATCTTTGATATAAGACTTCTTACATTGAGATGGAAGAGACCAATTCCATTACGAGCTTTAAAGTCATTGGGTGGGGACAATTCCCCATTATTGGCAGTTAAATTGGCAAAATGATTGATTCTAACATTAATCAAATTATCATTGCAAATGCCTCGACACTGAGGTTTGTTAAAATAATCTTTAGAGAGACGAGGGACAGATAAGATTATAGTATTTCGAACTTGAACAAAGTTCTCTGGTTGGTTAAAACATGGCAGTAGTCCTAACCCAGTTCTTAAATTAGAGTCAAGAGCTAAGGCCGCTATTTGAGGGGTAGTACAAAAAATGGGGACCTTATGTCAGATATCGGTACCCATTTTTGTTAGGTTTTCAGCTAACATAACTGACCATCTGCGATTCGGATGTAGGCCATCACCCTTAAAAAAGGCTGGTCTTTCCCAGAAAGTATCCCAGTTATCAATGAATCCAAATTTTTGGGATTTAAACCATATTTTTAGCCAGTCATTAAGAGCCATGAGACGACTAAATGCCTCACAGCCACGTCTGTAGACCGGCAGAGGACCAGACAGGAAAACGTTTTTGTTACAGGCTTTGAGATTTTCACTAAGAGCAACAAAATGCTTTTTTAGGGTCTCAGATTCTCTGAGTCGGATATCATTTACACCTGCATGGACAATCACAGTATTCACCTTTTCATTTTTTGCAAGGATAGATTGTATTTGACCTGATATGTCCAAAACTCTGGCCCCAGGGAAACATTGGACCTGAAACTTTTTACCAAATGCATTGGGAACAATTACATTGCGTACAACAGAGTCACCAATGAGAAGGATCTCATCCTTCTCCGAGCTGAGTCAGGGGAAATGGGTCCAAATGGACAGTTCTGAGTTCCCCAGTAGTCAATACAGATTGTTCTTTCCTGAAAGATTACCTAGCATGGCCACAGGTGTCATGGAGAATGCCCGGTCCAGTCGTACTTAAACATAGTATGAAGTTTGGAAGGTGTGCTATAGGTAATGGCTCTAATGCACTAGGTCAATTAGACAGTGATCAGTGTAAAACTGTTTTTTGTAACTGTCCGCCCGTGCAGCTAGATAAATGTTTTGACTGTCTGCGTAGCCCTTGTGGAAACAACCCTACCGTGGTTACTGATATGTGCAGGAAGAACTGGTCACACGCAATCTCATTACCTTGGAATAGGGAACAAACTGCAAACTGTTCCGGGATAACACCATCCTCTCGCCTTGGGAGTCGACTGTTATCAGATTGGTACTGGCTTTGTGGAAATTCAGTCTACACCGCTCTCTCCCCTGACTGGGGTGGAGTGTGTGCCCTTGTTACTTTGTATGATTCCACATATGTGATTCCTGAATTATCCACATATCACACCACACATCGCATGCACAGGGTAAAGAGAGGGTTTTGGGATAGTAATCCTGTTCCTGAGGAACATCGACTTTGGACTGCAGGTTCGAAATTCATACAGGGTCTGTTTCCTGGGTTTGGGGTGTTAGAGGCTTTTAAAGAGATAGAAGTTACTCGATACACTTTTCTCCAGTACATAAACTCCTCCATTTTGACAACAGGTGCTGTAAAAACGGAGTTAACCTCACTGCGATTAATGGTTGTGCAGAATCGCATGGTATTAGATCAGCTTACTGCAGAGCAGGGGGGGGTTTGTGTGATGATTGGGGAGGCGTGTTGCACGTACATACCACATTATGATGAGGATGGCCAGATCATACAGTAGGGACTTAGAAATATGACCAAACTCCGTGACTCATTAGTGGAGAGGGAGGTTGATGCAAATAAAGATTGGTTCTTTAACCTCCTGTCAGGTTGGAAGAAAACACTGCTGAGAATCTTTTTGCCTGTCGTTATCTTTGCCACCCTGCTCGTATTTCTTTGCTGTTGTGGAATGTCACTGATTCACGCCTGTATTTCACGCCTCACCCAAGCTGCCATAGGTCAGTACTTACGGCAATATGTTCCTGATCCTGGACAAGATAATGCATTCCTTCTCCGACTCCCTGAGTTTTACTGACGGCCCTATATAAAGTATAGGCCTGGATTATGTACCCACCCTGTCACATGGTTGGTGGGAAGACAGACAGTGTTGTAATGTGAAGAGTTTTAAAAGGTCGACATTCCAGGAGTTGTGAAAAGTCTCCATTACATGATGGGTTTTTATTTTTTTTAAATCTTTCTTTTCGTTCAGACTTTCTCTTGATAGTAGTGATTTTATATGTTAAAGTAATCAGTAGTACCTTATAGTGAACATTCTTTCTTATAATCAATTATACTGTTACTATATCCACTATGATTTAATTTTTCTTTGCCTATGTTGATTCTTGTTATTAATCAGGTGTGGATGATGTGCGATATTTGCGATATCCGGAAGCGAGGCTTGGCTGCCCTAAGGGGGGTCGGGGAATTAATTTTTTCCGGAATTGATTGGGTTTTCTGGCTCTGTGCTAGTTTTGTCCCATATAAATCCTGAATCTGCCGGTTTTTCAATTCCCCCTGGATTATTGGAGTATTGTACATATCCACATGTGACTATTGTATTTGGTCTGTATAATCATGTAATCATTTATGATGTTATTAAAATGAATCACTTACTAACTGATTGAGTACATTAGGTAGATTGTAACAGAAAATTGTTTGTTATCATGGAATGATAAAAGGAGGGAAATGTGAAGGAATTTTCTGTTTTACAATGTGTGTGTATTAACATAGAGACAATCACATGATTATCATTAAGCATTTATTAATGTTTTGATTATTAGTAGATCAATTATATTGAGTTAAGTAATTAAACAATGTATTCTCTGTGAACACTGAGTAGGCTTCAAGCAGGCCTCTGTGTCTCATCCTTCACAATCTGCAGAGACAAGCAGTCTGTGAGATGGATGTTTTCATGACTTGGTGTGAAAGTTAGAGGTTATCTATAGACTAAACACCAAGAAATGCATACCCTTGTCTCTCTGTACGTTTAGAAACCGCCCCTTGTGGCAAGACAGTAAATCAATAAGAGATTGTGTATAAATGTCTTCTGTATTCTGTTTTCAAGTTAGAGAGATTCTGGTAAGACTCTCTCTCATTCTGAGTTTATCTCCAAATAAACTGAAATTCTTTTTCTTATTCTATTACATGGTTTTGTTTGTTGTTCTGTTTGGACAGACTTGCTCACTGTGTGTTGAAAGGGAAAAATCAACGACAGCTAGGCTCCACAAAATTACTTGTTATACGAAAGTGAAATATCCCTTTAAAATACTAAAGTGTAAGTGTCATCATGTGCGCCACAATAGCTGAAATAGCTTGAAAAAGTCAACATCAATCAAACATTAATCATAATCATTAGGCTATTTAAGTTAGGTTTATTTTAGGAGAGATTGTTGGCAATGCAGTAGCCTAATAATCATGTATTATAGGCTATAGATCTTATTTTTTGGGGACACCTTTTCAATTAATTTCAGCATTTTCCTTAAATGTTTAGAAATTTATCTATAATTCCACCAATCCCTTTCTCACCAAAATCTCCTTGTGGCGTAGATATAGCTTATTGATGACATACTGCTCATGTGGGATGGTACTGTACATGAACTTGAGGATTTCTTGAGGTTTGTGAATTCTAGAAACAATCATTTCTCTTTTACAGAGGAACATGGCGTGAGATCCATTAATTTTCTGGACTTGACTATTTTTAAAGGTGATGACAGTAAACTTGAATCTACCATCTTCCGTAAACCCTTAAAGGTTGTATCAGCGATTTTGGGTGGAAACATAAATGATCACATTCATCTGATTTTTCCTCACGATCCGCTAGCTGCCCGCCCCATAAGCAGGCCGTCAAAAAACCGCGTCTCTGTAGGCAGCCTATGCTCCGAGATCGTACACAAAAACAAATGGTACTACCAACCACTCAAAACCAAAATAAACAGTATTCCAACCAATCACAATGATCTGCACAAACGCTAATACTCTTATCTCGCTGAAATCTTGACGGATTTACAAACGGTTTGGTTTCTTACAAACATTATTAACGTGGTTATAATTCTGGATGCTTGAACACTATTTTTTAAAACATAACATAATTATTCATAAGTATGTTTGTTTGGGATTTCGTTTGTTTGTTTTGGGATTTTCAGAAGTGACGTCACGTTTGTGCAGATCATTGTGATTGGTTGGAATACTGTTTATTTTGGTTTTGAGTAGTTGGTAGTACCATTGTTTTTGTGTACGATCTCGGAGCATAGGCTGCCTACAGAGACGCGGTTTTTTGACGGCCTGCTTATGGGGCGGGCAGCTAGCGGATCGTGAGGAAAAATCAGATGAATGTGATCATTTATGTTTCCACCCAAAATCGCTGATACAACCTTTAAGCAGAAATACTCAGATAGTAGAGCAGATAGTAATCACCCCCGTCAACTGATACACAATATAGCCTACCAATCGGACAGTTCTTGCGCTTGAGACGCAACTGTAGCACGGATGCAGAATTTGAGAGCAACATCTGTCAGATGCGTAGCAGATTTCTCCAGAGAGGCTACATGTCAGGGGTGTTGGGAAACAGGACCCAAATGCAGACAGGACTGAATAAGAAGAGGTTTCATATGGGAAAAAACTGAAATCCAGGCAGGGTCGAAATCCGGGAAGGCACAGCAAAAGAACAGAGTGGAAGTCCAAAATCGATGTCACAGAACAGGCAGGGGTCAAAACCGGAAAGGCACAGCAGAGGCACAAAAACAGAATCCAAAAATCAGGGTCGCGAGAACACAGGCAGAAGTAAAAAAAACAGGGAGGTGTAAAGGGAAACAAAAAAGAAAACAAACCGAAGACAGAATACAAAAATAAAATAAAGACAGGAGACGGACTCGGGATAACAAAAACTAGGAAACAAAAACTAAGAAACAAATACTCAGAAAACAAACAGAAAACTAGGGAAGGCACTCGGAAAACTAGTAATAAACACTGAGGCAAAACAATGAAGACGAGCTTGTGAAGAACAGACTAAAATCACAGGGTTAGTATATACACTGAGAAAGACAGACAAAATGGGGAACAGGTGTGCATAGGCGGGGAAGGGAAATTGTTCACAGGTGAGCACAATAAAACGATAAGGGAAGCTGATAATACAATAATGAGGGAACACATCAGACGCGGACTGGACTAGCACATAACATATAAACTATACATGACCTGGATCGAAGAAGACCCGTGCACACAACGAGGTAGAGGAATGCAGAAATCAGATGCAGGTGAAGCGAGTAGGGAATCACAGTAAGATATTCAGAGATAGGACAGAAGAAACGAAAGACAGGTGCAGATGGAAACTGAGATTACATTCGTAAATTAGTAGGTTAGTAGAAACTCTAATTCCCTGACGTTAGTAAATTAGTTGATTAGTATTATTTACAAGTTAGTCGTTAGTGTATTAGTAAGAAACCTAATTCTAAGCAGTTAGTAATGATTAGTAGATTAGTATTATAAACAAGGGTAATTAGTAAAGAAGGAAGTAAACGAGAGTGGAAATACAGCGAAACCCGAAATCACCAAAGGCTCCCGAATAGTGTGACGACGACAGGGAGTGACAGTGATACAAAACATGGAACAGTGAAAGCACAAAATAATCAGAATAGATAAACATGGTAAAAATGTTGACGTTACCGCCGCCATTGACCGTGCCCGCCATACTGATAGGAAGTCCCTCCTCTGTAAAAAGCCGAAAGCGTGCTACCCCTCCTCGTCTTTGCTTTTCCACTGAGTTCAATCCGGTCGCTGGAAGAATTAAAAACATTGTCCGTAAACACTGGCCCATTCTCCAGAGTGACCCTCTTTTGAATAAGTTTACCTCCGAACCTCCGCGAGTGTGCTTTAGAAGGCCACATAACTTAAAAGATAAGGTGGTTCATAGTATGGTGAGTAGTCCGCAGATAAAACCCTCCTGGCTACCTACGCCCCCTAGAGGGTTCTATCGCTGTGGACATTGTGTCCATTGCTCTAATTCTAATGACATTAAAGTTTTCCGTCATCCACATTCGGGCAAGGAATTAAAAATAACCACCTTCATTAATTGCAACATCACCCATGTAATATACATGTTGAAATGTATATGCTCCAAAATCTACAACGGTCAGACTAAGAGAGCCCTCAAACTTAGAATTGCTGAACATAAGACCGCAATCCGCTCAAAGAATATGGACTATGCAATTGCGCGACACTATGCTGAAGCCAATCATGGTTCTGTCTCTTCCCTAAAATTTTGGGGTATTGAGAGAGTCACTTTGTCATCCAGAGGCGGAGATATTATTAAACAATTGCTCCGCAGAGAGGCGTACTGGATACATACACTTAATAGTGTGGAATCCAATGGGTTAAATGAGTCTCTGAATCTTTCATGTTTTTTGTAATTTGTGTATAGGCTATTTGATTTTCATTATATATTGTTTATGCCATGCTCATAATAGGATATTATTCAGTTTAATTACCTATGATATTTGTCGGTCTTCTCTCTACCCTGTTAAAGAATATAACATTATGTATGTGGAATCAATGACGAGATCTATTAGTCCCACACATGCGCACCTTACTATGTGTAATTGATGGGAGGGTATTTATATACCTCCTGGTGTGTTGTCTGTATTTCCTTCGTTGACGTCGAAACGTCAGTCTCATTAAATAATTTTTTGCTCTGAGCTCTGTGTACTCCAGTCCTCCTTATCTCGGGTTAGTCCTACCAAAGTGGTCCGGGTAAGGTATTCTTTCAGTTCGCTAGTTCAATTCAGTTCAATTCGGTAGGTTCCGGAAAACTCAGATGCTTCTGTAAACATTGGCGGCATTGCATTGTGGGGCGCGAATACTACCTTTGAATACTTTGCATTGTGATGGGCAGGCCCGCTTTGACCATCTTGCATTGGGGCCCGGCGCTGACTCGTTATGCTGCTGCGCTGCTGCTGTGTTTATTGTATTTTTATGGCTTTGTTTTATTCGAGTATTGCACAGCGGTTCGATTTGTCTCTGTAAGGATGTTGTGATTTTGCCTGAGTAAAACAGGGTGTTCTGTACTGCTGCAGATGTTGGTTTAGAAAGCTAAAAGCTGGTACCAGCTTGCAGATGCACTGTGAATGCCTTTTTTCTGTAGCATTGCTACAGTAAAGGCTATGTCAATGTGTGCGTGTATGCCGTGTAATATTCCTAGCACGCTTTTACACATGGCACTAAATTACTTTTTTTTTCTGGTAAAGCATGATGAGTAAGGGTGGGCCCCACACAAAGAGTAGCCTAGGGGCCCATGACCACCTAATCTGCCACTGCCTACATGCCATGTGTGTGCTCCTTTATTTGCCCCTCTGCTCCCGCAGTAAAAAGGCATACAAACAGATGGGCACTGAATCAAAGATTTCCCTGCTGCAATTAAATTATTTCCCCAATATGAACTGGCAACTTCGGATAGGAAAATATTAGTTTCCTGCAGTAAACTTTCAGCTTATTGTACGTGTTAGCTAGGTAACTAGAGCCAGCTCTCTGCTGCTGTGCTGTAATGGGTGGAGAAAAAACAACATCAGAAGTGGATTCGCGACTTCCGGTGTAGCGTTGTAGCAGATGGCTGCTTAAAAGAACTTCTCCCAACCGGTCGGTTTTAATCCCCTGGAAATAAATACTTAAGATATAAAAACTGTACTGAAATAAAGTTGACCTCCCAAGAGGGGGGGGGGTGGTGGCGGGAATTTAAAAAAATAAAAAATAAAAAATATAACTGTACTGAAAATTAACATGGAAGGGGGAAAGCAGAAAAAGGCAAAAGGCACTTTTAAAAGTGATTTAGGTGAATTCCGACTCTCTCTCCGTGATGACATGAGGAAGGAGCTGAACGAGTTTAGGGGAGAAATTAACCGGAAACTTAAAGAAACTACAGATGATCTGCAAACCACCAAAGCCAGAGTGACGGAGACAGAACAACGCATAGCCGAAATCGAAGAGTGGGACGGGGCGGCAAGTGATGCGCTTATCCAAGCGCTGGAGAAACAAGAGGTTCTTCAAGCAAAGTTAACCGACTTGGAAGCACGCTCACGACGAAACAACCTCCGTATCTATGGGGTTCCGGAGGGATCCGAGGGAAATGACCTACCGGAGTTTGTCACGAGGCTTATAAAGTCAGAACTTGGCCCACAGATAGACGTGGTGGACTTTGGAATACAACGTTGCCATCGAGCACTTGCCCCGAAGCCTCCCCGCGATGCACCACCCAGATCACTGGTGCTTTGTTTCCTCGAGTTCAGAGTGAAAGAACAGGTGCTGCACACAGCGTGGAAAAAGAAAGAAGTTTGCTATCAAGGGAAGAGGATCTTCTTTGATCCGGACTATCCCCCCGAGACCTTGAAGAAAAGAAAGGCATACGCGGAAGGTGGCAAACATCTCTAACGTGACCCAGTGGTAAGTGGCAGGAGCCATATGCACTTCCGCGACGGTCAGTGACTGTTAATGTAAATACTAATGCCGACCCTAAGACTATATTTGACAGCCTAGCTTTGAGCATTGAGCCTGCCTAAGTTGAATCTTTAAACCGGTTATATGGGAACAGTTTTGAAACTATCGGTGCATCGAATACCCAAGAGAGTATTTTTTCTTTTGCACTGACGGGAGGCCCTTGGCGGACGCGAGGTTTTCCTTCCAATTTGAGGTTTTATTTTAACTTTGGACTTGGAAGTCTCTTTGTTGTTTTTTTCTCTTTCCTTAATACTGAATTATTATTGAATGTATTCATTTGGTTATGATTGTTCATGTATATTGTTCGTTATGTTTACTAGGTTTTCATGGGTAAAGTTACGTGCACGCGATCTGAAACAAACATATTCATCGTCAGGAATACAAGATAGTAACACTTAACGTCAGTGGGATACATGGTCCGATTAAGAGGAGTAAAATCATTGCAAAGATGAAACGAGAAAGGATGCAGGTGATTTATTGGCAGGAGACTCATCTTTCTCCATCTGAGCATGATAAATTGAAAAGATTTGGATTCCAAAATACGTATTATTCATCTCATAAATCTGGACGCAGAAGGGGGGTGGCTATCCTTATCCCTAATGCAGTGAATTTCAAATTTATATCTGAAGTCAAAGACAAAGAGGGGAGATATATTTTAGTTAGGGGCAAATTGGATAATAGAGAAGTAGCATTACTTAATGTGTATGCTCCACCAGGGGGCGATAAATCATTCCTTAAGAAAGTATTTGGTCTAAAAGCCACAGAATCATATGGAACCCTTATATGTGGTGGAGATTTCAATGTCCAATTTCATCCTAAATTGGACACAACTAACCCATCTAAAAAGAAAAGTCCAAAGGCTACAATGGTTCAGCAGATGCTTAAAGAATTGGGTATGATTGATGTGTGGAGGGAGCTTCATCCGTCAAAAAAACAATTTACATATTATTCCTCATGCCATTCTATGTACTCAAGACTTGATTACTTATTTATGTATAATTCGGAAAGACATATAATCAAAGACTGTAATATAGGTATTAGGGATGTATCTGACCACTCATTATCTTACTTTGCATTTAGATAATCTACAGAAAAGTACACTTTGGAGACTTAATACAAGCATCTTAAATGACATAACAGTACAAAAACAGATTCAGAAGGAATTTGAAATGTATCTCCAAAATAATGACAATGGAGAAGTGTCCCCGAGTACTCTATGGGACGCAGCAAAGGCTGTAGTTCAGGGTAGAATTATTGCTCTCACTGCTTCCCGGAAAAAGGAAAAACAGAAAAGACTATCTGATCTACAAGAGGAAATGAAAAATTTAGAGATTAAACATACTGAATTAAAAGACCCACAAATACTCGATTAAACAAAGTTAAACAAGACATAAATGGGATATACGATGAGGAATTAGAAAAACACATGAAGTTCACCAAACAAAGGTATTATGAGACAGGACCTAAAGCAATGAAACTCCTATCCTGGAGAATACGAAGACAACAGGCAAAGAATACAATTTATAAAATCAGGAATCCTAAAACCCAAAATATATGCAGCGAATTAAAAGACATTCAACAATCCTTTGAACTTTATTATAAAGACCTATACACCCAACCGGTCAGGGCAGATACTCCAACAATAGAGAGGTTTCTAGACTCTTTGGACTTACCTTCTATAGGAGAACAACAGAACAAAGCACTTTTAGCTGAGATAACGATAGAAGAGCTGAACAGCGCCATCTCTAGACTAAAAGCAAATAAGGCACCAGGCACAGACGGCTATCTGTCTGAATGGCACAAAACATTTAGACCTCAAATAACACCTATGCTGCTTAACTGCTTTAACCATACACTGAGAACAGGAGAAGCTCCACAATCATGGAGAGAAGCGGTCATTTCAGTTATCCCAAAAGAAGGGAAGGATAAGAAGGAATGCAGCTCATATAGACCAATATCGGTCTTAAATCTAGACTATAAATTATTTGCTTCAATCCTATCTAAGAGAATGGAGGCCGTTATCCCTGAGTTGGTGGATCTAGACCAAACCGGCTTCATCCAAAACAGGCAGACACAGGATAATTTAAGGAGAGCATTACAAGTGATGAGCCATATTAAAACAGAAAATAAAAGTGCAATGCTGGTGAGCCTAGATGCGGAGAAAGCATTCGACTCGGTCGGTTGGGAGTATCTGTACCGGGTGCTTGCAAGATTTAGCTTCAAGGAGGATTTTGTTAAGTGCAACTTCACCCCTAGTGGTTTGAGACGTATCCGTCTCAATTACAGTATTCATGTTCATCTGAAATTATAAACTACAGCTTTAAGAAAACCCCGAAAATTTTGACGCAGTATTTTTTTAAAAGGTAGCCTCTTGCGAAAACCTCAGCTTCTCCAGTTACACTGCCGTGCAATAAATTAGGAGGGTGCTATTAGTAGCCCACAGCACTTACGACCCTCCTCTGGCTACAGCCACAGACTGTAAAATGCATCAAATGCACCGTTTATACACGCTAAGAAAATCATGTTCACGTATATAAACAATAATATTTTTTTAAAACGTTGTACAAATGAGTATTCGCCGTTTTCCCTTGCTTACTGTACTATATACAGTACCTGATGCACTTTCGGTTTAGAAGACACCTCATTTTTTGCTCCAAAATCTCTCGTATAAATATGTTTAAGAAACCAAGTACTTACCAGTATATTCAGCTACAGCTGTTTTCTCATGAACCCTGAAGAGTTTATCTTGTTATATTTCGCCAAAGTCCCGTACAGTGACCACCCCTCGCACTGAGGGCTGAAATACGTTGCTGTACTTGTGTGAATACACACGCGCTTTCGTACGTTCTTTTTTAAACGTATTTAAATACATTAGGCGACGTATGTTATGTTTATTATATATATACTGTATGTGACTATTCTGAAATAAATGTATTCTGTAGCAAATTTCTGAATGATACAGCTTCTTCTTCAGTTCGAACTTAAAACCATGGATGTGCAGGGAATATTTTTTTAGATATTGACATTTAAATAAAACTAGTAGAAACCAGGAGGAAATTGCCTCAAAAGGGCCAAAGTAAATAGAGTTAAAACACTATACTCCTCACCAATAGCCAGGATAAAGATTAATGGACACCTGTCGCAAACAATTCAGTTGGAAAGGGGGACGCGCCAGGGCTGCTCCTTGAGCCCTACCCTATTTGCTCTGTTTATTGAACCATTGGCCCAAGCAATCAAAGAGGATTCAGGGATAAAAGGGATCTCGATCAGAGGAGAGGAACATAAGGGGCCCTATCTTACACCCGGCGCAAAGAGGCGCTAACGCAAACGCAAGTGTCTTTGCTATCTTACACCCGGCGCTAGGTCCATAATAACGCCTAATGCTTACGCCATTTAACTACCATCATTTTTTGCACCATTTTTCTTGCGCCATCATTAGTGAACTGGGCGTGTTGGTCTTAAGATGAGGAGTGGCCAGGATTCTTTTTGGCGTATTGCTATCTTGAGCCAGCAGAAAGCGCTTGCGCTAGAACCACCACAAACCTGGTCTAAAGTCATGTCGCAGTTGTTTACATGCTATTTTAACGGCGCATATAAGTGCGTCTACATAGGCGTGTGCACAACGCGCATACCCTCTTGTCTGTTACACACAGGGGCGTGCACAGGCATGACTAAAATATCTAGATCACAATGTGAAATATTATTATTGTGTAGGCTATATCAAAAATGCATAATAATAAAAGGTTCCATAGGTCCACATACCTTTCCCTCAGCGAAGGGAAACAATGCCACATTACATTGCTCTCAGCCCACTCCATCAACATCCAGGCGATGTGCGATGGTACGGGACAATGGCTATCCATTAAAAAGGAGCTGATAACACCTATAGCTATCAAGCCTAATGCGCGAATTGTCTTTGCACCTAATGCGTGAATTGTCATTCAATGGAAAACTCGCGCACGGCAATAGACGGACATTTAAGTTCTGAAAATGCGCTTCAGATGTCATTACAATACAGCTCTGTTTATCTATGAATACAGCCTGTAAGTAAATAGAATGGTTTGTGACTGAAAAAAGTTCAAAACCTTGTCCAGTGAATATTGCATTTATTGTTTTTCAAATAGCCTAGGCTACAGCGGATTCGCTGTGCATAAGGTTTTTTTCGATAGCCTATGGTTAAAAAATGGAGATGTCACCATGTTAACTAAATTGTAACCTTAGCTATTCTTCGTCCTTCATATTTTTTTAAATTACAGTGACCAGGTTTCCATACTCTCACCGTTTAAAACCCAGCTGATTTCACCCATTATTCCTTAACTGAACAAAACGATTTTAAAGAGAACTAAGCGTCTAATTAGAAACTAAAACAAATTTGCAGCACGTTACACGATTAATTCACAATTAATTTTAATGCCATTCTCTGCACGTGAGCTGCATGTTCTCTGTTTCCCCTGCTGTAAGTCGCACGTTTCACGGTCTTCCTGGGAAAGTGGATTGTTTTAAAGGATTACGCTACGAGTAAAACAGGTTGGTCACATTTCCATAAACAGGACATTATTAAACAAGGGGAAATATGCCTGAACTTATGGGTTGCGAACCTGACAGCTTTATTGTAGCCTATTTAGTGTCATCATTAAGGCAAAATAACGGTATGTATGTTATTAATCAATATTAGCCTACTATGCAGGTAGCCTAATGAACTTTGGATGAAGCTTGAACTTCGAGAACTCCATGAGAACAGCCTCTTGGAATTGATGTTTGACACTTTCATTGCATAATCAAACGAAATTCGCTGAACAAGCAGGCTAATTTGGCGTTTTCTAAGGTGAGACTGAAGCCATTGATAGGTTATCCTCAGCTGTTGCAGGTCCTTTTAACGAAATTTAACCGCACATATTTTGTAAAATAACAGCCCTGTCTGGAATTACCGGGAACTCATAGGCTAATGGTTAGTCCGAATAATATTGATCATACTCCATTTAGCCTATTCCTTGATCACACTAAACATGCACGAGCATGTCTGTTTCGCCATCATAAGCAATCCGCCAAGGTGGAAAAGCAGGCTTTTAAAGGGAATGGGATATGACATTTTGATTGGTTTATTGAATGTCACGCCCAAGACACACCTATAATTAATGAAGCGACTAGGTTCAGCCCAGTTGCGCCATGCGCCGTGCTTAGCGCCAAAAAAACACGCCGTTAAAATAGCAAAAGTGGACTTGGACACGCCCTAAATGGACTTAGCGCCATGCGCTTAGACTAAGCGCCAAGATCGCCAAGATAGGGCCCAAGGTCTGTATGTACGCAGATGACGTCCTGCTGATCCTGGCGAGCCCTGAGTCAAGTATTCCCAAATTGATGACCCTTCTAAAAACATATAATACATATTCCGGGTATAAATTAAATATCCAAAAAACCCAAACCCTTACTTATAACTTTACACCCCAGCCGGATATGAGAAGGAAATATGATTTTAAATGGGACTCCCCCTCAATAAAATACTTGGGAATAAACTTAACAAAAGACATGTCAAAACTCTTTGACAGTAATTATGGTCCCATTACCAAGGAGATAAAATCTGATATTTCTAGATGGACTTTACTCCCATTAGATATGAGTAATCGAATAGAAATAATTAAAATGAATGTGTTACCACGAATACTCTATCTTTTCCAATCACTGCCTTTGGAAGTATCCCAAAAACAATTTAACGAATGGGATGGGATGATTTCGAGGTTTGTCTGGAACAGTAGAAGACCTAGGGTTAGGTTTAAGACACTGCAGTTGGCTAAGGAGAATGGAGGGAGAGCTCTACCATGCCTACAGGATTATTATTATGCCGCACAATTGAAACCCTTAGTTGGCTGGTGTGATCCAAACTATGAATCTAAATGGAAAACTCTGGAAATCACACAGATAGATACACCAATACAATCTATATTAGGAAATAAAATTCAGGCTGAAAGGAGTTATAATAGATTGAACCAATGGACAGTATTTTCAGTGAAGTTGTGGTTTATGGTGTTGAAGAAATTACAGTTGGAAAAACAGGCTGGGATCTTGAGTTGGGTAGCATATGACCCAGGGTTTGAGCCTGCTAAGATGGATGGGGGTTTCAAACACTGGGTTAGGAGAGGTATCACGTCTTACTGTACAGTTATTTCAAAAGGACAATTACAGAGCTATCAGATCATATCAGACACATTTGGACTAGAAAAGCAGGACTTCTACAGATACCTGCAAATTAGGGATTATTTCAACAAAAAAGTAAAAAGCATAGAGGGGGCAAATGAATACAATTTGATTACTATATTTTCGAATGCATATACAAAAGAAGACAATAAGAAGTTGGTATCAAGACTATATGGTAGTATACAAGTCTCAAAAAATTATTCGACGAAATATATTAAACAAAAATGGGAGAAAGAGTCAGAATCTCAAATAACAGAGGAAGACTGGGCAGAGATATGTGAGACGCAGGCAACTACCACAAACTCGGGATCCTGGAGAGAGTTTGGATGGAAGAACATAGTGCGTTTTTTTATCACGCCTAAATTGACAGCAATGCAAACAGGCACACAGAGCAGGGGCCTTTGCTGGAGGCAATGTGGGGTTTCAATGGCTGACCATTTTCATGTTTTTTGGGCCTGCCCGAAAGTACAGCCGTATTGGCGGGAGGTGGCGGCAGGGATTATGAAGATAGTGGGAGTGGAGCTTGACTGTTCATTTGTTACATTATACCTAGGAAAAATACCAGATACTGTTTTAGACAGGGATAAATATTTATTAAAAATACTGCTGGCAAGTAGTAAGAAAGCCATAACCCGTAAATGGTTACAAGTTGATCCTCCAACCGGGGACCAATGGCTGGGGATTGTAAACGAAATATATTGTATGGAAAGACTCACATTTATTTTAAGGCTTCAATTAGAAAAATGTAATAAGTATTGGGAAAAATGTATTATGTATATACACCATTGAGTAAAGTGAGATATTGTAAATCAAGTTGTATGTAGAAAATGTACTGTAATCAGATATTGTAACACCCATGATGACCCTTTGTTTTGGTTTTTGTTTTGTTCTTGTTCTTTATTTGTTTTGATTTCTGTTTCCAAATAAAAAAAGAGTTTAAAAAAAAAGAAAAGAAGTGGATTCGCATGTAGGTAGCCTACATATTCGCGACAATCGCACTGTGGTAACTTAATTAAAATTAGATTTTGCCTATATCACGGATTCTGTGAATGCTTGTTTGTACCCAAATGTATTGTTTGGCATTCAACTCGCAATGAATAATCTAAGCCACGCTGCGGGCTTGTAACGTATAACATACGCTAGTCTGTCAATAGCATACAGGAGACCTTCCTGGTCAAGAGTACTGCCAATAAGTTAGCAAAATATCTTTATAAACATTACGTCACGGTTTGTTTTTATAATGCTGATTTTCATGGGGCGTTTGTGTTAATCACTCATGTTAGCGGCTATCTCAATGAATTCAATCTCTGGCAGCTAGATTTTGCGTTGTTACTGCAGCTAGCTAGCTGTGTCGTAGAGAGTAGAGACGGCAAGCTAGCCGACGTTGTGTGTGATTGCAACCGCTTGATCCGAGCTAGAATTAGTGCATCTCTCTCTCTCGTTTTATTTTTTCCCGAATCCGAATATTAACAAGCAACTTTGGGTAGAAAAAAATATCTGTTCCAATGTATTATTTGTGCTTTCCCGAATAGGGTATTCGGCTCTGGATACACCCCTAGTATCCACCAGAGGGCGCAATATATTAAAAAAAACTTATCTGTTTTTTCCTTTTCTTTAAAACTGTGCATTGATATTTTTGCCCACCAGAGGTCACTACTGACACTACTGAGTTTGTATCTTACAATTTAATATCCACTAGAGGTTGCCCCTGTACTTTCACTTTGTTGTGCAAGTGTGGTTTGAATTTAAAATAATTGTTCTTTTTCTTTCTTTCTTTTTAGTAGGAGCAGAATAACTCATAAGATGGTCATAAAGTAATGTGGTATCACACTATCACGTATTCTGAGTCAGAGAGTTGTGTGGAAAGGCATTTTTCCGTGCCTTACATTTCCCTCCCTGATTCCTCATCTGACAAGCAAGTAACCTGAGTACAATTTTTATGTATTTGAGTAAACAGTACACGGTCACCTCATGGTAGCGGAATCAGTATCCAGATCTGAGTGGGAAGCAGAAAAAGAGAGACTGCGTGACGAGGGACACCTGACACTACACCCACTGAGCGAAACAGATTATCCTGAAGATTCAAAAGAAGACGACGATGACCGATGCCAAAGAAAAGGAGGCCTTAGCCCCAGTCCCAGCCATGCCTCTGTCCATGATGGTGGATCTGCATGGGAAAAACTTCAGTAGGTGCCACAAGAAGTGGATGGACTGGACAAGCACTTCATACACTCCCTGGCCACCTGAAGGCTCCTGGATACCCTGTTGGTAGGAAGAGACCGGCGAGTATTCAAACCCAAACAGACCCTCCACAGACAGTTCCTCACGCAATGGATGGCGGAAAGTGTGATCCAAAGGGCTGCCAAGGCCAAGGCCAGAATAGAGCCCACGCTACCTGATTCTCCACCACAATACCAAGATGTGAACCCACTTCCATCCAACCTAAGTGATCCTCTATCTGAACCGGGACAGATAGAGCCAAAGCAGGTAAACCTCCAGATGCTGATGGGAGAAGTGCCAACGCCAGTAACCCTGAGGGGACAGATGACCTTCCAAGGCACGCTTGCAGAAGAAAACCAAACATCAGGACAAAGACAAAGCAGTGCCTGTGGAATGCTGCAAGAGGAAGAGCAACAGCAGGCCCTAGAGGAGGAAAAAGCCTCTAACGAGGGGGAAGCATCTAGGGTCCCCATTCCACGCCCACGACTCCGAAAGAGCCGATCAGACCAGGGAGCAAAAAGAAAGGAATGTCCAGAAGATTTCTACTGTAATGGAGCCACAGGAAGGGAGTACTTAGAAGGTAACCCAATGGGAACAAGAAGGGAAGACAAGAGCCTACTTACATTACATTACATTTATTTTTTTATTTAGCAGACGCTTTTATCCAAAGTGACGTACAGTAAGTGCGTACAGAGACATCATCATCATTACAGAACAGACAAGGCAAAGCACATCCTTTGCATAATGTAGCAGCTATCCCTAGCAATGAACGTTGACTGTAGTTCACAGTAAGCTGTGGGCAAATCAGCAACACCACACTTTCATTCCAAATACTATTATAAACTATACTATTATAAACCATTCCAAATACTATTATAAACTATGCTATTATAAACCATTCCAAATACTTTTATAAACTATAATAAACAGACAGGAAAACACAGGGAACAGGGAACTGATATTCCTAGGTGAGGATATCAGTCAAGGTGGAGTCTGAAGAGGTGTGTCTTCAGGCCTCGACGGAATGCAGGCAGGGTTGGAGTAGAACGTAGGGGAATGGGAAGTTCATTCCACCACTGAGGTGCTAATGTGGAAAAACTCCGCAGTCGGGACAAGCGAGAGCCTTTGACACGGAGGGGGGGAAGTGCCAGTCGCCCTGCTGTAGAAGAGCGAAGTGGTCGAGCAGGAACATAGTTCTGGATTAAGTCCTGCAGGTAGCCGGGGCCTGTCCTATTGGCTGCAGTGTAGGCTAGGGTCAGAACTTTGAACCTGATCCTGGCTGCAACTGGCAGCCAGTGGAGATACCTCAGCAGGGGGGTTACGTGGGAAAATTTCGGGAGGTTGAACACAAGCCGGGCAGCTGCATTCTGGATCAGTTGAAGAGGCAGAATGGCGCAGGCCGGTAGGCTTGCGAGCAGGGAGTTGCAGTAGTCCAGGCGTGAGGTGACCATGGTCTGGACAAGAAGCTGGGTGGAGTAGGTGGTCAGGTACGGTCGAATCCTCCTGATGTTGTACAGGAGGAACCTGCAGGACCGTGCCGTCGCCCTGATGTGCTCTTTGAAGTCCAGCCGGTCGTGCAGGACCACCCCCAGGTTCCTTGCAGAGCGGGAGGCAGCCACCACGGTCCCATCAACGGTGATGGAGAGGTCATGTAGTGGGGAGGTCTTGTACGGCATGAAGAGGAGCTCTGTCTTGTCAAGGTTGAGCTTCAGGTGATGGGTAGCCATCCACTCAGAGATGTCAGTCAGACAAGCAGATATCCTCTCCTTAACCTGTGGGGTAGAGGGAGGGAAAGAGAGGAAGAGTTGAGTATCGTCAGCATAGCTATGGTATGAGAAGCCATGTGCATGGATTACTGAGCCAAGAGACTTAGTATACATAGAGAACAGCAGAGGACCCAGTACAGATCCCTGCGGGACTCCTGTAGACAGGGGACGGGGAGCAGAGACGGAACCCTTCCAGGAGACTTGGTAGGATCTATCAGTGAGATACGATACAAACCAAGAGAGGGCAGTTCCAGAAATGCCCATCTCAGCGAGTGTGGAGATCAGGAGTTTGTGGTTGACCGTGTCGAATGCCGCAGACAGGTCAAGGAGAATCAGAACAGAGGAGAGGGAGGAGGCTCTAGCAGTGGCGAGTGCCTCAGTCACAGCCAGGAGAGCAGTTTCGGTGGAATGGCCGGTTCTGAAGCCAGACTGATGCGGGTCAAGCAGGTTTTTCTGGTGGAGAAAAACAGACAGTTGGTTAAGGACAGCACGTTCAATTGTTTTGGACAGGAAGGGCAAGAGAGATACAGGACGGTAGTTCCTGACATCAGCGGGATCTAAGCTAGGTTTTTTAAGGAGTGGGGTTACACGGGCAGTTTTAAAGGCAGCAGGAACATGGCCACAGATTAGGGAGGTGTTAATAACGGAGGACAGATATGGAAGGAGCTCAGCAGATATAGACTGGAGGACTGCTGAAGGTATGGGGTCTAGTGGACAGGTGGTTGCGCGCTGGCGCGTCACCAGCTCGAGCACATCGGAGTCCTTCAGAGTCTTGAAGGACGACAGTGTAGCGATGGGTTCAGTATGGGGGATGTGGGGTGTCACC
Organism: Synaphobranchus kaupii; assembly: GCA_029718625.1. Classification (NCBI taxonomy): domain Eukaryota; kingdom Metazoa; phylum Chordata; class Actinopteri; order Anguilliformes; family Synaphobranchidae; genus Synaphobranchus; species Synaphobranchus kaupii. The sequence goes on along the minus strand of CM056398.1, from coordinate 10,269,274 downwards.
GGATGCGTGAAGGAGTTCCGGATCGCAGCCACCTTCCCCTCAAAGTGGGTCAGGAAGTCATCTGCAGAGAGGGAGGAGGGTGAAGGGGGTGGAGGGGGGGTGAGCAGGGAGGAGAAGGTGGAAAAGAGTTTACGTGGGTTAGATAGACATGTATCAATTTTCGACTGGAAAAATGAAGTTTTAGCTGATGTAGTTGCAGCTGTGAAGGCTGCCAGCAGATTGTGGTAGGAGGCCAGGTCATCTGGGGATCTGGATTCTTTCCAGTGCAAGTGAAGATAGCGTCCAGGGCGGCGATAACCCTGACTGGGACAGTGAGGTCGACTCACCAGACAATAGTGACGACCCAGCCACTATGAACATTTCAGGAGCACTGAAGCTGCCCATGCGCAAGTATGCCAGCATTAAGCGAGAGCAAGAGAAGCTGAAAGAAAGAGAAAGAAAGAAGAAAAGACTGAGTAAAATCACCAAGAACAGTTATCACATGGAAGAATGCCTACAAGAAGTCGAAGACCTGGAGTAACAATATAGGGAAACCGAAAGTTTTCTGAGCCCTGAGAAGAGGGCTCTGAAGAAAGAATTGTGTCTAAAGTGGTGAAGCAAGCAGAGGAAGCTTATGACAAGCTGAGTCTCAGCATCGAAGGGCCTAAGGAAAGACCTCAAAGAATCAAGAAAGTACCACGCAGGTACTCTACCGTCTACTCAGTAATACACAACACCAGGAAATCCAGGAAAAACACCAAGCATACTTCCGACTCCAGCCAAGATGAAGAAGAAGGGAAGACAACTCTGGGCCGAGTGTCCTTCCAAGCCCCCCTGCAACTACTACCATAGCAAGGGTCAGCTGCACCCTTTATCCAGTATGTCGCATGGGGCCACATCAACCTGGAGGGCATACTGGGAAAATTGTTAAAGATCCAAAACGGCGCTGGCCCTTGGATTTACAAATTCGAAACCCTAAGAGCAGGACATGCACTGGCAATAGGCTCTGGTGTCCTGAGTTGCAAGGCAACAAGCCAAAGCAGTACTTTTAAAGGCAGGCATCAACAGCAACCCGAGTGCAGGACAGGTCCCATCAGGTCAAGCATTCAACACAGTCAGACTATGGGTGTGGGGAGCCCTGCGTCTGGAGTGGCCTACCCGTCCAGACATGACAAAGCTCATGGAAACATCACTGTCAGAGACCGGATATATCGATGACTTCATCCGCCTGAAGCAAGAACAATGGCAGATACAGAAGGGAGAGCCCTGGAACACCAGCCCAGCAACAATGCTGCTTTTCAGCCACCTGGTGAGAAAGGGGGAAGAGGCCGTGGACGGGGAGCAGGAAATGGACAAGGAGGAAGTGCTCAAACCAATGTGTGCTGGGGATGTAACCTACCAGGCCATAACAGGCATGTCTGCTCCCAAAATCCCTGGCCACCTAACCAACAGCAACCCAATTGGCAGAGCACAGGAAACCAGTGCCAACAGCAACCCAATTGGCAAGGCACAGCAAATCAGCACCAACAGCAATCCAACAGGCAGGGCAATAACCAGGCTCAAGGACAGCCAGCAGTCCAGCAACAACAACAACCCGGTTGGGAGGGTAATGCTCAGGCTCAAGGGCAGCAACAACCCCACAGATACGCAGGACCCCCTTGGGTGCCCCCTGGCCAGCAAGACCAAACCCAGAGATGGTGACGAGGCCCAAGAAAACCCGTTCAGTCAGGGACCCGAAGAAAAACAGATGCTATCATACTCCTCAACCACCCCTGAACAAGAGCCCCAAATCCTCCTAACAGTGGGAGGAAAACAATGCAGCTTTATAATAGACACAGGAGCCACACGATCATGCATTGGAAAGGATGGGGCCCACATCCCACTGACTGGACATAACATCAAAACCCAAGGTTTCTCAGGAGTAACTCAAACCATACCCTTTACGCAACCAAATCAATCTCCATTGATGGACTGCAAACTACGGCTCCACTGTTATATACCCCAAAAACCCCCGTTAATTTATTGGGACGAGACTTGCTATATAAGCTGAATGCAACAATTTCTTGCTCCGCTGACAGGGTAACATGCTCCTTTCCTGGAGTAAGCCCACTGATGGTGATGTGTCAATTGGATAGTGACAGGGGAAATTACCTAGTCTATTGGCTGAAAATACCTCCATGTTTCAATGTACTAAGAGGCTTCTGGTTGAAGCTGTGCAGTCACCGCCCTGACCTTCAGAGAGTAATGGAACACAAAGTGGAATATCACTGCACACTGTATTTCGACCCCAAAGGACAAAACAAAGAGTATGAACAAGACTTGAAAATATGAAAGACAGGAAAGGAGTCGTCCGCTGCAATGACATCTACATTGGACCTGAGGGAGCAGGAGTTATGAACTGACAGCCGACCAAAGAGAGTGGTACCTGATGGAAGACACTGCTCTACCACATGTCACCTTAGCGGTAAATCCAGGCTATCAGCCTAAAGACATTGGGCCCATGATCAAACGACTGATTGCAAAGGAATGGACAATAGAATCTACAGCGGAACCACACTCAAGGATTGCTACGGGACCAGAAGGAGAATATAGGAACAGTGTCAGACTCCTTCTCCCCACCATAGCTGAATGCCATGAACTACCCTCCGTCCTAATCATGATCCTGACCTCTGAAGATGAAGAGCAACTCAAACAAGTCCAGAGCTCCTTGTGGGCCGAAGGGTAAATCGACAAAAGGCCCACGACAAAAGCAATATTCAATGTCCGCAGAAGGAGAGAAAGGAATCACCACGACAATCCAAGAATTACTCCAAACCAGAGTCATTTACCCTATTACAAGCACATGCAACGCCCATTCTCCCAGTGAAGAAAGCTAGAACAGGGAAGTGGTGTATGGTGCAGGACCTAAGGCCCCTGAATGACGTAGTGGATCAAGAATACCGTGTGGCTCCGGACCCATCAACAATTCTGTCTAATGTCCCACCGGAAGGAAAATGGTTCACAGTCATCGACTTGTGCTCTGCGTTTTTCAGTGTACCCCTACATCCAGACTCACAACATTTGTTTGCTTTTACGTTTTGTGGCCAACAATACACTTATTCCAGGCTGCCTCAAGGGTATGCAGAATCGCTGTCAGTCTTCAACAGAATAGTGCGGCAATATCTCGCAGGAATAACCTTCCAATGGCAAAGCACCCTGATTCAATATGTGGACGACTTCTTTGCAAGGAGACAAGGGAACAGTGTGAAAAGGACACCATTCATCTTCTCCAAACATTGGCTGCAAAGAGACACAGTACTGTCAATCTGAGGTAACCTACCTTGGACACCTCATCAGCCATGGCCAGAAAACCTTGGCCCCAGACCGAATACAGGCCATTCTTCCGGTCCCATAGCCCAGAACTGTCAAAGACATGCAAGCTTTCCTGGGAATGACCGGATTCTGCAGACAGTGGATTTGCGACTATGCGGAAATGGCACGACCACTCAGAAATCTATGCCTGGCAAAGGAAGGCAGAGACCATTTGAGTTGGACACCAGAGACAATTAAAGCCTTCACACAGCTCAAGTTAGCCTTACAACAACACTTGGGGCGTCCAGATTACTCTAAGCCATTCATTCTTTTTTCAGCTGAAAAGAAAGGGTTTGCTAATGTTGTTTTTACTCAGAAGCAAGGCAATACACACAAACCGTTAGGCTATTTTAGCACCATATTGGACACTGTTGCACGCGGAATGCACCATTGTGACAGAGGTTTGGCCACAGCGGCATTTGCTGTGGAAAAATCTGCACCTCTAGCCATGGGACAACTAACCACGTTGTACGTCTCACATTCTGTGCATGCGTTAAAAATACATTGTTTCGGTAGGCAACTTACTTGCCAACAGAGCAGCAAAGGCTGCCGCAGAGGGTCTGGACAGACCCCTGCCAAACCACATGCCACTGCTTGAAGTCAATGACTGTGCTTTACAAGATGTGTTGGAGCTGCAACAGGCAGCTGCACTTGAGCATGACAACTGGACATCTACAGGATGTTGCAAAGACCCTGAACCTGGACTGTGGAGACAACTCACTACTGGCAAAGTGGTTGCTCCCATTGACTTAGTTTCTTCTCTTTGCAGAAGGGAGATGATAGGACGACTACAAAAAGACTGGTTCATTCATAACCATAGCAAACATGTCCAAAACTTCATTTCCAAATGTAAAATTTGCCAAAAACAAAAGTCAGGAAAGGCATTCCTACCATTCCAGGGGCCATGCCGACACCCATGGGACCCTTCATCCACTTGGTGCTAGATTACATCAACATGGTAAAAAGGCGTGATCGAAAACATTGGTGTCTAGTAATAATCAATCGATTTTCCCGCTGGGTGGAAGCATTCTCACCTCCCATTGTGATGCCAGTTCCGTTGCAAAATGCCTGGCATGAGAAGTGTTCCCAAGGTTTGGTGTATGCGAAACCATATCCTCCGATAATGGGGTACACTTCACAGCAAAATAGATTTCTGAGCTCTGTGTTAGTCTAGGAATAACACAAAAGTTTTTGTGCATCTACCACCCTCAATCAGCAGGCATAGTAGAGCGTTGTAATGGGATGCTCAAGAATAAGTTGGCCAAAACATGCAGGGAGGCAAGAATTGGGTGGAATGTCTACCATTAGCCCTCATGAGCATGATGAATTCCAGAAGCAGAATTACTCACTTGACACCTCATGAAATGATTCGTGGAAGGCTAATGGCTTTCCCCATGAAGAGACCCCCTGGTGTGACACCAGGAATGGAGGTACTAGAGGAGGAGATGGGTAAGTACCTTGAAGGACTAACAAATGCTGTCAGGTGTGTGTATTCCCAGGTGCAGCAGGCCCAAGGACCCCCGGTAGCAGACCAGGAGAAGCAGGTCAATCCCGGTGACTGGGTGTACGTGAAGGTCTTCAAGCAAAAATGGAAGGAGCCAAGGAGACAGGGCCAGAGACAGAAACGGAAGTAGTCCCAGAACCCATGAAAATTATTTGTCAGTCTTATGCCTTGGTTTGGTTGCATCAGATTCAGGAGTACTGGATTGGTAATGACCTAAGAGGTGAAAAACGTTGGAAGCAGAGATACACCATCTCAAAAAGCACTAACTGTTCCTACATTGTAGTTCTAAAATACGTAGCATTATCCACCAAATCTGAAAATGTTATCACCGCCCCAGCTACATTGAAGTGGTCCCTGAAAAGACAGTGGTAAATTGCTTTTGTTCAAACAAAACTGATCCAAAACATCCTGATGCCCTATATCTTGGACCGTCAGAGTGTACAATTTATGGGATGCCATTTGACAAAGGTAGAGAGGGGTGGCCAGAACAGGAACTCCCCGTTAAAATATTTAACACAAAGCACCAGAGCATCACTCTTCCCTGTGTAAAAAATACATCCATATACGTAGATATCACATTAGGCACATTTGAAAACCACTGGTGGGTGTGTGGAGACAGGGCATACTCCTTCTTACCTGTAGGATGGACAAGTTGTTGCTATTTAGCCACATTCAAATTCCCTTATAGGGCAGTGATTATAAAAAAGGGAGCAAAGTCTAAGGGGTCAGAGGAGGCCTTAAAATCTGATCATGTGCGGGAAAAATGTGAATTGGCTCAATTCAATGATTTACAGTCTTACCACTTCAGAATCACACTAGGGGAAAGTGGGGCATCTGCCTTTTCCCCTGGTATGGTGTAGTATTCCTAGCTGACCACATAGACAACATACATTACAAGGTTTTCCAATGAAACTATTAAAGGGTTTAAACTGCTTGCTGATACTGGTCGAAGCCACCGTCTGACCCTCCTGAAACATGAAATGGCCCTAGATTACACATTAGCTAAGCAAGGGGGCCTGTGCATGTCAATGAATTTGACCAGAGATTCGTGTTACACCTTAATTCCTGATACTGATGACAACCTGACCAGTGTAATACATATTCTAGAAAATATCAGGGATGCGTTTGGGCCCTCTAAGGGTGCTGGAGTGTCATTTAGCTCATAGTTATCTGGCCACTTCGGCCCGTGGGGAGCTGTGGTGGTCCAAATGTTAATTCCTGCACTACTGGTGTTAGTCATGCTGTTTTTCCTCTGTACCATAATCCTCACTTGCGCCAAGGCATAATGCTTAAATGGGTGGGGGCCGTGGTTCTTGGGTCAGCTAACATGATGGCCCAGAGCGAAGAATTTCCCCTGCTGGGGATAAAGAGGGCGGGGATAAAGACTCTTTGAATTGCATTTTAAACTCTTTGGCTAAACCTGAGGAGGAGGAAGGAAAATTCCTGTGAATGACTGGCTACAGCTTGCTTCAAAGTGCTAGTAACCTCTTGCCGTGCTATCCAGTCCAACGCAGTCAGATGAAGAAAAAAAAACATTAGTACATTAGCTGCTTTTGCAATAATGAAAAGATGGACATTTAACTTACTAGATGTGTTTTTTTTTAATAACCACTAAGTACTCCCTCCCAGGTGTGTGTTTTCAAGGATGAGTTGAGACTAAAGTCTCAAAGGAGGGAATGTTGAAGGAAATGCTGTTTAACCCAATGTTTTACACGCCATATTCATACATACCTGATTAGAAACGTATTCTATAATAACAATGAGCTTTAAAGTAACTGCAAACAGATGGGTTTAAAGAAACACAGTGCCATGCATAGAAGTTAAGGTCAAGTTTCACTCATGGGAAGATGCCAGAACTTCTGTATCTTTTGTATTTTAACCAATACATAGACCAATGATTTGAAGTTTACATACTAACATATGCATGATTGCCTAACATATGATGTTGCCACCTCTGTGTTTAACTCATGCCTCTCTCAGTCTCTCAACTCACTATGTCCTCTTGTCTCCAAACCAGCTCGACCATCACCCCCCTCCCCGTGGCTGACGGATTCTCTCAGATCCAGCAGAACCATGCTGCGAGCTGCTGAGAGAAAGTGGAGGAAATCCAGATCCCCAGATGACCTGGCCTCCTACCACACTCTGCTGGCAGCCTTCACAGCTGCAACCACATCAGCTAAAACTTCATTTTTCCAGTCTAAAATTGATGCATGTGTATCTAATCCACGTAAACTCTTTTCCACCTTCTCCTCCCTGCTCATTCCCCCTCCACCCCCTTCACCCTCCTCCCTCTCTGCAGATGACTTCCTGACCCACTTTGAGGGGAAGGTGGCCGCGATCCGGAACTCCTTCACGCATCCGGTGACACGCATCTTTTCATTTTCTTTCTATGAAAAGAGATACTTCTTATATAGATAAGGCCCATTGCTATGCTGTTGTCATGCAAAAGTAGCTACTACCAGGCAGGGATGAGCTTTGGGTATGGGGCGGATTGGGCCATATGTGAGTGGCGTGAGAGAGCAAATTCCATTGCTGCATGATTTGGGTAAACTTGCTTTTCCACGCATGCTGTAATTGACCTCAACAGACTCTGTTAATAAAAGCCTGTGACGTTGAAGTTTCTTTGGTTTCAGTCTTGAATCTGTTTTAGTTCAGGATATCTAGAATTCTCTAGACCCGACCGAACCGAGGTCACAACTGAAGAAGAGGAAAAGTTTTTCCTCAATGGGGGCTTTTGTAAAATAATGTAGGTAACGTTCTAATAGTGCTCATTACTCTAATTAAATGACATCTGATTCCCCCTCGTATGCAGGCCAACCTGCATGCTCCAGAACAATATCCACTGTGCCTTGTCACATGTTCCTCACTGGCTGCATACAGGTGTTCGGGCTGAGCTAGGCTTGCCTAGTCTTGTTAACCTAAAAGTCCAAAGCGAGTTTTGAATTTTGCTGTATGCTTTAACATTTTTCTGAATCACAAGAAGTGTGGGCAAATCAACTCGAGAGAGCAAGGTGGATACTTTGCTTAAAAGATATTTTGTCATGTCAGTGATCAGCAGTTCCACACAACTCTAACCGAATGGCTCCAACGTTAAATTGGCTAGCTAGTGACAAAGCTAGAAAGAATACAACTAGTGGTTACTGTCTAACTAGGTAGATAAAATCAAACTTATGTTAGCTACTAATGTTACTCCTTTTCAGACATGTCCACAATATTATCAGTAACGTTAATGAAGCCACAAGCACCACACCATGTGAGCTATCAGCTAGTTATAATAATAAAAATAATAATAATAATAGCTGTTAATGCTAGTAACATTAGCCCCTGCCAAACATTGAACCCATAGCAGTGCCGGTGTCAATTATCTATGTTAGGTAGTGGTTTTCCCCATTCACATGTGAATTTAGGTCTCCTGTACAGAAAGTGTTCAATGCAACAAAAATAATTATGTTCGCCAAGTTAAATAGCTAGCTATTAGCTAGCTATTATCTGTTATCTGGAATATGGCCAAATTTAGCAACCCGAACATTTAGCAACATGGCTAGATTCACCAACCAGAACATTTAGCACTAGATATAGCAATGACATGCTGAGTTTCACACATATAGTGTCTATGTGATTCATCAGCTGGATTTGTATTTCTCAGAAATTATAAATTAGTTTTAAAGGTCCCATGTCATACTATTTTTTGTCAATTTTATATTATTCTACAAGGTCTACCAAACATGTTGATAAGGTTTTTTAAGGGATAACGTTTTGCAATATATTTAAAAAAATATATAAATCCAGTGAGTTTTTTAACCTTGCAGCTGAACAGCCCGTTTTGTGTGGGTGGTTCAGGTTTTTTTTTTCTCTGCGTTGATTAACTAACTGACCCAAAATCACAATCACACTCTTGCCTACACTACACTTTCGCTCCGAAAAACCAAAGAAACAAATAAAAAAGAGCAAACGAAGACATTAAAGAACATATTTTTTACAAAGGCAAATACACGTAACATATACAGTATACAATATAGCGATTACCTCTTAACTGTTTAAATTATACTTAGCCTGTAGGCTAACGTTACTTTTCAAGCAGTCGAAGATGCACCCCTACATGCTTTAAAATGTATCCTATAGGTCAACAAATGCAACATTATTGACGTGTTCCCCCCTTTGCAAGCTATTGTTTTTAAGCATTAGTCAATAATTTTGGGTAAACTACAGCTACACTTTAGAGAGTTTTGATTTTAGAAAATTGACAGTTTAACGTTAGCTGGCTTGCTAACAGTAGGCTACCTGTGGTCACTGACTGAGCCATCGTTAAATAACGTTAGCAATCGGAAGCTTGTGCATTATATTTTACAGCGGCACCGAAATCTGCGTTGGATTCTGTTCGTGTAAGGGGGGAGGGTCTGTTTCGGAGGACCAGATGCGACAGAAAGGAATCAGAAAGTCTCCACCAAGTGCAGACCAATAGAATGGAAGGATCTCCGCAAAGGGAAAAATAAATAAAAGGAAAACCAAAATAACTTCGTCCTCAATCCGAGGAAGCACTGCAACGGAGACTTAAAGTGGAGAAAAGAAAACAACCCGAATTATACGGGCAACAAAACTCGAACTACGAGAATAGGTATTAACAGAAAACTAAGTACCTCTAACCTCCAGTAAGATTTATTTATTTAAATAAATCAAAGCAACCTCACTAATAGGGAAGAAAAACTAGCAAGCTTGAAAAGACAAGCAGTGAGGCTAAACTCCTCTAACTCCAAACAGCAGAGAGTTAGAAGGAGAAAAAATAATTAAAGCAGCAAACCAAAGAGGGTAGAGAAACAAGGACAGAAAAATAGAGTGAAAACGGGAAAAGGAAGATCTAAAAATAACCCGAACTTTTAAACTCTAACCGGACCTTCCTGCTTTACTTGAAGAGACTTCAAGCAAAACAGTCTCCGTGTCCTATACCGTACCGGCTACCAGTGAAATGAGAGATAAATGGAAGCACGGAAGAAGGAAGACGCAGAGTTTAAATAACCAGCGGAAGAGCCGCACAGGTGCATTCGCTAAATGTCGGAACGAACGAAAGCCCGACACGGACAATTAAGCAAGGAAAAGACGTCCAACAGGCGCTAGAGGGAAAGCGAAAAATAAAAGAAAACATAAGCCTGCAGACCATGACAGGACCCCCCTACTAAGGGACGACCCCAGACGATCCCTTAGGCTTATCTTTTCGAAAATCCCTGATGAGTTGGGGATCCAGAATGTCTCTGGACAGTACCCAGCAACGCTCCTCAGGGCCATAGCCCTCCCAGTCCACTAAAAGGGCACTAATGAGCACGGGTTTCAACCGAGAGACGTGAAAGGTGGGGTGGACGCGCATGGAGCGTGGGAGCTGTAACCGAACGGTGACTGGATTTATTTTTTGGATGATTTTAAACGGACCCACAAAACGAGGAGCAAGTTTGCGGGACTCCACACGCAAGGGGAGATCCCGTGTAGCAAGCCACACACGTTGCCCAACCCTATAAGAAGGAGCAGGACGACGATGCCTATCTGCCGCAACCTTTTGCTTGGACGTAGCACACGCCTCCACACCGCTCGACACCTCCGAACGAAGGAAGCTGCGGAGGGCACCTCCACATCCTTCTCTAGCTCTGGAAATAACGGAGGAAGATACCCCATTTGCGCCTCAAAAGGGGAGAGACCAGTAGAGGCATTGTGCAACGTGTTATGGGCGTATTCCGCCCAGGCGAGATGGCGGCTCCACGATGTAGGGTTGGAGGAGGCCAAACAGCGCAAGGTGCTCTCCATGGTTTGATTTGTGCGCTCAGTCTGTCCGTTAGTCTCCGGGTGAAAGCCGGACTGATGGACGCACCTAGCAGGGAACAGAAGGCGCGCCAGAATCTAGCGGTAAACTGAGGGCCGCGATCGGACACCACGTCCAAGGGAAGGCTGTGCACTCGGAAGACGTGATCCACCATGAGCTGCGCTGTCTCAGGTGCTCAAGTGAGCTTGGGGAGTGCGATAAAATGGGCCGCCTTGGAAAAACGGTCAACCACCACTAATATCACCGTATTGCCCAAGGACGCAGGCAACCCGGTGACAAAATCAAGGGCAATATGACTCCAAGGTCGGCTAGGGATGGGAAGAGGGCGCAAAAGACCCGAGGGCTTGCTACGAGCACAAATAGGACAGGCAGCGACGAAGGACTGCACATCTTTCTCCAGTGTGGGTCACCAAAAGCGCCGGGATACAAAGTCCTTAGTGCGGTGGACTCCCGGATGGCCAGCTAACTGGGAGGCGTGTCCCCATTGGAGGAAACAAGATCTGACCCGGGATGGGACGAACAGACAGTGGGGAGGACCCCCACCGGGGCCTGGATCAGAGCGCAGAGCCTTCTGTACAGCGGTCTCAACCGCCCACCTCACAGGAGCAACAATATGATCGGCGGGAATAACGGGTTCAGGTATGGGCTCCTTGTCGGTACCATCGAATATGTGAGACAAGGCATCCGGCTTGATGTTTTTGGACCCGGGGCGGTATGTGATAATAAAATTAAAACGTAGAAAAAATAATGCCCACCGGGCCTGACGGGAGTTTCGCCTTTTCGCCAACTGCACATATTCAAGATTTTTATGATCCGTCCATACAGTGAACGGATGCTCCGCCCCCTCCAACCAGTGGCGCCACTCTTCAAGTGCCAACTTAATCACCAGCAGCTCCCGGTCCCCTACGTCATAATTCCTCTCGGCGGGTGTTAAGGCACGAGAAAAATAAGCACAGGGATGCATCTTGTGGTCCAGCGGGGAGTGCTGGGAAAGAATGGCACCTGCCCCCAACTCAGAGGCGTCCACCTCCACCACAAAAGGGAGGGAGGGGTTGGGAGTGATGAGGATGGGCTCAGAGCTAAATCTTTCTTTTAATTTAGAAAATGCCGCCTCCGCCTTGGGATTCCATTGGAACTGTGAGGAGGATGTTTTTTTAGTGAGCGCAGTAATGGGAGCGCCACCGCACTGAAGTTGCGGATAGACCGCCGCTAAAAGTTTGCGAAACCTAAAAAACGCTGCACCTGCTTAACTGAAGAAGGGGAGGGCCAGTTCTTTATCGCAGAGACTTTCTCTGGATCCATCTGGACCCTACCGTCCGCCACAATGAACCCGAGAAAAGAAACTGAGTTGCTATGAAAAACACATTTCTCCGCCTTCACAAATAGCGGGGCTTTCAGAAGTGCTGTAAGAACCTGCCTGACATGATCGACGTGCGTAGGGAGATCGGGAGAGAAGATTAAAATGTCATCGAGATAGACAAAGATGAATTTCTCTAGCATCTCCCTAAGCACGTCGTTCACCAGCGCCTGGAAAACCGAGGGGGCGCAAGTGAGCCCAAATGGCATCACCAGGTACTCATAGTGTCCATTGTGAGTATTAAAGGCGGTTTTCCACTCGTCGCCCTCGCGTATGCGCACAAGATTGTACGCATTGCGAAGGTCGAGCTTAGTGAAAACAGATGACCCCTGGAGACGTTCGAAGGCCGAGTTCATTAGGGGAAGTGGATAGCGGTTCTTTACTGTGATGTCATTAAGGCCCCGATAGTCAATACATGGACGAAGCCCCCCGTCTTTTTTTTAACAAAGAAGAACCCCGCCCCTGCTGGTGAAGTGGAGGGTCTAATAAACCCGTTAGTTAGGGACGCCTCAATGTAAGCCTTCATGGCCACGCTCTCTGGGATGGACAGAGAGTACAAAGACCCTCTGGGAGGAACAGTGCCCGGGTAGAGCTCGATGGCACAATCATAGGGCCTGTGAGGTCGTAGAGTAGTAGCGCGTTGCCTGCTAAAAACCTCAGCGAGGAACCTGTATTGCTCAGGGACATTGGGAGGAAGGGAGAATACAATAACCCCCCCTACTTTCGTGCTCTCTTTGTCAGGGAATGAATCGAGCGAAGCAGGCCACTCTATCTCGGAGTCTGTGGGTGGCTCCTCCCACATGAGTGAACCGTCAGCCAGTGAGTCCCAGGCTAGACTCTCCTCACACCCTTCAGAGGAAACCAGGGAATTGTTCCAATCAGGGCAAGAGCTATCCTGTTCCTGGATGCAGTCAGTGCTGGACTCGACGTTGGCGCCTGACCCTCCTACAGCGAGGAATCTAGGGACCGAGCAGTGAGGTCCACACCGGGGCCCCCACTGACGAATAACCGCCTCATCCCCCCCCAGTTGATGTGAGGGCTGTGGTGGGTAAGCCAGGAGTGTCCCAGAATGATAGGGTATGCTGGAGAAACGACCACAAAAAACGGAATCTCTTCTACATGGTCGTGAAATGCAATGTGCATGCGCACCCTGGTGGTGACTCGCCGAATAGTTCCTGTACCTAACGGACGACCATCAAGAGCTGTAACCAGTCGAGGCCGGGGAAGGGTCAGTGTGGGAATGCCGAGAGCCCTGGCCCACTTGGCATCAATGAGGGACTTAACTGCTCCGGAGTCTAGAAAGGCGTCGCAGCTGGTCTGACGCTTTCTCCAGAGCAGTTGAACTGGAATTAGGGTCAGAGAGTGGGAGTAATCATCTCTCGCTAGGAACCTCGGTTCCCCTAGCGAGAGCCCCCTTTTCCTGCCAGCTGGTCCCTAAAATGTCCTTCTCTCCAGCAATATCTACACCTTCCCTCCTGCGGTCTAGTGCCCCTGGGGTTGCAGACCGCTGCCCCATCCACCTGCATGGGCTCCTCCCGACTGAAGGAGGGGTAGGCAGAGGGTGGTAATGCAGGAGGTGGTAGATGGCGGGGAGGACGGTCCCTGTTTCCCCCTTTAGCTCTCTCTCGTTCTCTCTCCCGAATGCGGTTATCCACACGGATAGCTGTGGACACTAGCGCACCGAACGTGGCAGGAACCTTGAGCACCGACAGAGCGTCCTTGACAGAGTCGGACAGTGCGTTAAGAAAAAGAGAACTGAGTGGACCATCAGCCCACCCAGTCTCCCCTGCCAATGCTCGAAACCTGATGGAGAACGATGCCACCGTCTCAGTGCCCTGACGGAGACGGGTCAGTCGCATGGCGGCCTCCTGAGCGGAGACGTCATGGTCAAAGACTGACGTCATCTTCGCCATAAGCCGATCCGTGTGGCTCATCACCGGAGAACTTGCTCTGATAAGATGGTCAGCCCACTCAAGAGCAGTCCCGGTTAAAAGGGAGAGAATGAACGCCACCCGGGCCTCCTGGGTGTAAAAACGGGGAGCCTGTGCCTTAAAAAAAATAATACATTGGGTCAAGAACCCTCTGCACTTCCCCGGTTCACCACCGTAGCGGAGTGGAAGTTGGAGTTTAGGCTCCTTAGCATCTGGTGGGAGAGGGGGGTTTATGGGTGGTGCTTGTGCGACTGGGGGCGGTGTAGTAGCGAGAGTCAGTGTTCGAAAACTCTCAGCCAAATCACGCAGACTGTCAGCACGTAACTGACTCATAATCTGCCCCTGCTGGGCATGTAAGACCTGATGAGAGGCCTGGAGAGCACGTATGCCTTCCTCATGGGCAGCTAACGCCGCGCCATGAGTAGCCAGGTGCTGATCTAATCCCTGACCTGTCGCTGGAGCCTCCTCACTGGCTTCCATGTTCTGTAAGGGGGGAGGGTCTGTTTTGGAGGACCAGACGGTACAGAAAGGAATCAAAAAGTCTCCACCAAGTGCAGACCAATAGAACGGAAGGATCTCCGCAAAGTGAAAAATAAATAAAAGGAAAACCAAAATAACTCCGTCCTCAATCCGAGGAAGCACTGCAACGGAGACTTAAAGTGGAGAAAAGAAAACAACCCGAATTATACGGGCGACAAAACTCGAACTACGAGAATAGGTATTAACAGAAAACTAAGTACCTCTAACCTCCAGTAAGATTTATTTATTTAAATAAATCAAAGCAACCTCACTAATAGGGAAGAAAAACTAGCAAGCTTGAAAAGACAAGCAGTGAGGCTAAACTCCTCTAACTCCAAACAGCAGAGAGTTAGAAGGAGAAAAAATAATTAAAGCAGCAAACCAAAGAGGGTAGAGAAACAAGGACAGAAAAATAGAGTGAAAACGGGAAAAAGAAGATCTAAAAATAACCCAAACTTTTAAACTCTAACCGGACCTTCCTGCTTTACTTGAAGAGACTTCAAGCAAAACAGTCTCCGTGTCCTATACCGTACCGGCTACCAGTGAAATGAGAGATAACATGGAAGCACGGAAGAAGGAAGACGCAGAGTTTAAATAACCAGCGGAAGAGCCGCAAAGGTGCATTCGCTAATTGTCGGAACGAACTAAAGCCCGACACGGACAATTAAGCAAGGAAAAGACGTCCAACAGGCGTTAGAGGGAAAGCGAAAAATAAAAGAAAACATAAGCCTGCAGACCATGACAGTTCGGTAGGTAATGAATGGTATCGGTCGCATGGGTTCACATTACAGGACTCCGTTCGCAACCAGGCAGCTTGGCTAGAGAGCTGTAGACTAACACTAAAGCTATAAATGTCAAAGCGCTTACTATTGTAAGATTAAAAGTGCCCTGACACAGCACATTTAACATGGCCAGTTTTGCTAGTCATGAGCTCTCGTAATTATACTCTGTAGTGATACTTGCTCGTAATTATACTCTGTAGTGATAGAGGCTAAGTAAAGAACGGAAATCCTGGCGTTACCACAGAACTGTATACCTACCCTGTTCTTTATAGGCTGAAGGAGGGCGGATTTATGCAAATGACATCCGGCTGTTTTCACAGGAGTCCAGCAATGACGTCACAGCTGGTGCCAATTGTGAACAGACTGTTAAGCCGAGTGATTTTTTTTCTTATGCAACAACAAAAAAATGGCAGGTAGTACCAAGTTCATATTTTACCAACACATTGTCATGGTTATTGCCAGCCTTTGTTGTTTCTGTGGTTGTTCTTCGATTTGGCGTCGTCTGACGCTCCATCGGATTTTTTCCGCTTCCGTTCCGGTGTTTGGATCTTGCCCAGTCATTATTTTCCACACCTGTGTTCGGTTTCCTGTTGGCTATAAATAGCGTATAGGAACACGGTCACTGCATTTCTGGTTGTACAAATAAGAAACGCAGAAAGTCCGGTTAAAAAGAAGTTAGGTGCTTTAAAGAAAATAACCAATCCTATCCTATCTCTTTTCTTTGTCCTTTATTCTCTCGTTCTGTTACCTTTTTTGTTTTTAGCTCTTTGGCTACAGAGCTTAGGTAACAGACTGTCTTTCTGTTTAAGTTTACACCTGTGTAACTCTGGGTTCTTCTTTCATTTTTTGGTGACCATGGCTATACGCATTGATAACCGGATTAGAGAGAGGGAACGTGAATACAAGAACCATCCGACCCGTTTAAAATCTGGTTTATCAGCGGTGACTCCGCTCAGTACTCTCACCTACCCCTCCGCAAATCAGGAGGAGCCTATGCAGGTAGATGGGTCGTCCCTCCACCAATCTAGGAGAGCGAGACCGCGGAGATACTGGTGCATATGAAGGATCAATGTCCTAAGCTGACGGGAAACGAGGGGTCTCACCAGGGAAACTGAGGTCCCCAAGTGAGACAGAATAATACTAATTCTCAGACCTTGTTACCTGTCCAACTGTTTTGGGAGGGACGCTCAGCAAGCGTTCACGCTTTTATTGATTCCGGGGCCGTGGAGTCCTTTATTGATGCCAAGTGAGCTAAGAAATTAAAAATCCCCACCAATCCACTCACTAGTCCCCGTCAGGTTACTGCCCTTGATGGACGTCCTTTGGGGTCCGGAACTATTGAACAAAGAACGAGACCGATAGAGATGCTCGTTTCTCCCCAGGATCACTCAGAGAGAATAGAATTCTTTTAAATTAACTCTCCGTCTTACCCACTGGTGCTAGGACATTCATGGTTAAGGCTACATGACCCTCATATATGTTGGGGCAGAGATAGTAACCCCATTCATCAGTGGGGTGCACAGTGCCTACCTCATTGTTGTACGCTCATTCACCCCTCTTCAGGCTGCGCCCCGGATCTTTCCGAGCCCAGCTCCGAGGGTGATTCTGAGGAGGCGGAGTTTCTCTCTGACGAGGAGATTGCATCTTCCCTCGCTGGGAGTGGAGATGAGAGTTTGTCCTGGGATCCCTTTGTGGGGGGGTCCACGGATGGCGATGATTTCGGCATCTCCGATTTCGAGTGGGACAGGTTGTCTAGCGCATCTTCCGGTACCCCGGAGGTGGTGGGGGCGCTTAAGTTTAGTTTACCCACAGGCATTCCTACGGAGTATTCTGACCTCGCTGAGGTCTTTAGTAAACTTTGCGCTACTAAATTACCACCCCATAGACCATACGACTGTGCCATTGAGCCGTACCCGGGCACTGTTCTGCCCAGGGGTTCACTGTATTCCCTGTCTGTTCTGGAGAGTGCTATGAAGCAGTACATTGAGGAGTCTCTGGCTAATGGGTTTATCGCGCCGTGTACGTCACCAGCCGGTGCGGGTTTTTTTTTTTGTAAAAAAAAAAAGACGGAGGGCTGAGGCCCTGTATAGACTACCGAGGCCTCAATGACATTACCATTAAGAACAGGTACCCTCTCCCTCTCATGAATTCCACATTTGAGCGCTTACAGGGGGCGTCTGTCTTTTTTGTCCTTTTTAGGGTTCATTGTTGCGGACGGGAGAGTTCTGATGGACCCAGAAAACATTTCAGCGGTTAAGAACTGGCCTCCGCCTAATTCGGTGAAGCAGGTACAACACTTCTTCACAAATTTTTATAGGAGGTTTATCCGCAATTTTAGCTTGGTCGCTGCCCCCATCACAGCCCTCACAAAAAAGACATCCCCTGCTCGGTTTCAGTGGAATCCCAGGGCTGAAGCAGTATTTACTGAACTAAAGAGGAGGTTCTGCTCCGAACCTATTCTCATTACTCCCAATCCCTCCCTCCCCTTTGTGGTTGAGGTCCACGCTTCTGAGCTGGGAGTTGGGGCCATTCTGTCCATTCTGTCCCGCCCTCAACTTTGTGACCGGCCTGCCGCCCTCTCATGGGAACACGGTTATCTTAGTAATAGTTGACCGTTTCTCGAAGGCAGCACACTTTGTCGCACTTGGTGGACCATGTGTTCAGGGTGCATGGCCTAACAATAGGCTAATAGGCCTGGATGTGGGTGTCAGATCGCGGCCCCCAATTCGCCGCTAGATTCTGGCGTTCTTTTTGTGCTCTGTTGGGCGCATCCGTCAGTCTTTTGTCCGGTTTCCACCCGGACAGATGGAGCGCACCAACCAGAGTATGGAGAACACTCTCCGGGCCAATCCCACCTCCTGGAGTCGTTATCTCGCCTGGGCCTAATACATGCATAATACCCTGCGTAACGCTTCCACTGGTCTCTCACCTTTTGAGGCTCAGCTGGGATATTTACCTCCCTTGTTTCGTGGAGGTTCTGTCCGCCGGCTCCTTCGTTCGTAGGTGTGGAGCGGTCATCGTTATTGAATAGTGAATAGTTCTTGAGATATGAGGCTCTATCTTGACGGTCTTAGCACTTGGTCAAAAATGCATGGCGCAAGTGCATTTAGGGCGTGTCCAAGTCCACTTTTGCTCGTTAGATGGCATGTTATCCGAGCGCCAAGTACGGCGCACGGTGCAAATGGGCTGAACTTAGTCTCTTAATTAATTATAGGTGTGTCTTGGGCGTAACTTGTCATATCCCATTCCCTTTAAAAAGCTACCTGGGTTTGCACCTTGGCAGATTGCTAATATGATGGTGGATAGAGATTGTGAATACAGCGATTTACAGCTGGTGAAACAGACATGCTCGTGCATGTAGTTAAAGCATGCGAGCAAGGAATATGCTATATGGATCAATATTATAATCAATATTATTCAGACTAACCATTATGACGTGTTTTTATATACACAATAATAATCTCTCACATTAGGGTTTAACAATAGGCGGCAGTGTAGTATAATGGTTAAGGAACTGGACTTGTAACCGAAAGGTTGCAGGTTCGATTCCCAGGTAGGACACTGTCGTTGTACCCTTGAGCAAGGTACTTTACATTACATTTATTTAGCAGACGCTTTTATCCAAAGCGACGTACAGTAAGTGCGTACAGAGACATCATCATCATTACAGAACAGACAAGGCAAAGCACATCCTTTGCATAATGTAGCAGCTATCCCTAGCAATGAACGTTGACTGTAGTTCACAGTAAGCTGTGGGCAAATCAGCAACACCACACTTTCATTCCAAATACTATTATAAACTATACTATTATAAACCATTCCAAATACTATTATAAACTATGCTATTATAAACCATTCCAAAATACTATTATAAACTATACTATTATAAACCATTCCAAATACTATTATAAACTGTGCTATTATAAACCATTCCAAATACTATTATAAACTATAATAAACAAACAGGAAAACACAGGGAACAGGGAACTGATATTCCTAGGTGAGGATATCAGTCAAGGTGGGAGTCTGAAGAGGTGTGTCTTCAGGCCTCGACGGAATGCAGGCAGGGTTGGAGTAGAACGTAGGGGAATGGGAAGTTCATTCCACCACTGAGGTGCTAATGTGGAAAAACTCCGCAGTCGGGACAAGCGAGAGCCTTTGACACGGAGGGGGGGGAAGTGCCAGTCGCCCTGCTGTAGAAGAGCGAAGTGGTCGAGCAGGAACATAGTTCTGGATTAAGTCCTGCAGGTAGGCGGGGCCTGTCCTATTTGCTGCAGTGTAGGCCAGGGTCAGAACTTTGAACCTGATCCTGGCTGCAACTGGCAGCCAGTGGAGAGACCTCAGCAGGGGGGTTACGTGGGAAAATTTCGGGAGGTTGAACACAAGCCGGGCAGCTGCATTCTGGATGAGTTGAAGAGGCAGAATGGCGCAGGCCGGTAGGCTTGCGAGCAGGGAGTTGCAGTAGTCCAGGCGTGAGGTGACCATGGTTAAGTAATACTTAACCTGAATTGCTTCAGTATATATCCAGCTGTATGAATCGATAAAATGTAATAAGAAGTTGTGTAAGTCGCTCTGGATAAGAGCGTCTGCTAAATGCCTGTAATGTAATGCAATGCATGGGTTCCCGGTAATTCCCGACCAAACTATTTCACAGAAATATAATAACGGGAAAATGGGAATTTTTTTTCCATTAGCTTACACCAGTGCTGTTATTTTACAAAATATATGTGCTTTAATTTCGTATAACACCTGCAACAGCTGAGCATAAACTACCAGAACTCTCAGCTTAGAAAACGCCAAATTAGCCGGCTTGTTTAACGAATTTCGTTTGATATAGTACAATGAAGCATTGTCAAACATCAATTCCATGAGGCTGACAGATCACAGGCAATGAATTTCGGCTCGCGAAGTTCAAGCTTCATCCGAATTTCATATTAAATGCATTCTAATATTGATTAAAGGGTAACAAAGCATGCTGGTTTAGCTAGACCCCGCCCCCTTTTGAAATTCAAAAAATGCCAAAATCTGGGTGTGATAAGGTAATAACATAGGGGCTGAGCTCCAGGTATGCTCCAGCATTTTTTTTCACTAGTAGCCAAAAGCTAATTTCTACTCTGGACAGCACTCACAGAGGCTGCTTCCAGTACCTGGCTGACTGGGAGGGGTACGTGCCGGAGGAGCATTGTTGGATCCCGGCTCGGGACATTCTTTTTTTTTTTTAAATATCTGTTTATTGATTTTGAGTTTATTATCAATACATACAGTGCATACAATTATAGGCAATGAATTCAGAAAACAAATACAACACAAAAAAAAAAATAATAATTTAATGAATAAAGTAAAGATAAAAATTAAAGGACAAGATTATGGCTGCAACAGTTAATCGAACCAATCGATTAATCGAAAAAGCAATCGATAGAACAGTCGCCAAGAAAACAATCGACAGTTGCAGCTCCAGACAAAATATAATAGTAATACTAACCATATTAACAGCATTAATAGTAGACCTAGATAGAATGTAAATAATGTTAACTGAATGAAAAAAAAAAAAATGTATAATAATAATAATAAAAAAAATAATATTAAAGAAATATAAAAATAAAAATTACTAATAAAATAATAACTTAAAATTAAAGTAAATCCTCTCCCTAAAGAGTAAATACAATGCTTTACCTAGTTACCCACGTTATACCCCTGCCGGTGACACAAGGAAGGCTACATTATACAGCTCTTCTCCCAGGTTACATAATAGATGGGACTGGCTTATGGCACAAATAACCTGTTAAGATACTGACCTCTATCTTGATTATGACACTTATGCAGCCACCCCACAATCAGTTGATACCAAGATTATTAGAATGGCCCCCATAACTGCTGAGACACTCCATATTCACTATGGGCATGTCACCTCGGGCTGAGAACCTGGGTAATATGCTGGATTGTTAACCGGTTAATCTATTGGACCTTTGACCCTTCACTTCAATGTAGCTCATTGATCAGGCCGATGACAGGCTGCCAGATCCTGCGAAAGAGGCTCTCTCTGTTAGACATAATGAATCTGATTTTCTCCAAATGCAATACCCTTCCCAATTCTTTTATCCACATATCAAACGTTGGTGGATTCTCAGATTTCCAAAGTGGTAGCAGTAGTTTTCTAGCTATCAGGGTGGATAGGGAGATGACCTGCGCTTCATATCTATCCTTCACTCTGCCCGGTTCCGCCACTCCGAATAGAGCTGTTAGAGGAGCCGGAGGAAACACTGTGTCATATACCCTGGCAAAAAAATCTAATAAATGACCCCAAAATGTTTGCAGTTTATGACATAGCAGGAACTGGTGAGACAGAGTACCTTGTTCTATTAAACATTTACTACAAAGTGGTGAAGTGTGTTTGAATATCTTGTGTAATCTGGTAGGAGAAAAGTGCAGCCTGTGTACGACTTTGAATTGTATCAGAGCGTGCCTAGCATTTATTGAACTATGATCGATATTTTCAATACAGTGTTCCCACACGTCGTCTGTAATTTCAGTTCCCAACTCTTTCCGCCATTCTTCTCTAAATGAATTTGAAGATGGACTGTTCATATTTTGTAGAATGTTATAAAACTGAGAGACAGCTCCTCTAGTATGTGGTTTAATGTTCAAAATCTAAAACGGAGTGATGTGGCTTTTGCTCGTATTGTGAAATATGTGTTTTTACAAAGTTTCGTAGTTGTAGGAAAAGGTAGAAATGTGAATTTGGGAGCTGAAATGACTGCTGCAGTTGTTGAAATTAAGCGAAGTGGTCATGTATATAGATATTCCCCAGAGAAATTATGCCCTTCTCCCTCCAAGTGGAGAAGACTGGATCCTCTAACCCTGGTCTGAACGCATGATTGGAGGATATAGGAGTGTTCAGGTACATTTTAGGGGCCCCCGTTATTGATTGCACCCGGGACCAAACTTTTAAGGAATTATGTATTATGGGATTATTCCTATATATGGATTTTTTAAATCTTTGTAGGGCTATTAAGAAGTGCAGGAAGACAAGTACGCTCACAAGAAAGATGCTCAATCTGCAGCGATGCTGGCATGTCATCCGGGTTACTGCCTGGCGGGCAGCCACCCCAGAAAGAAAGGATATTTAAATGGGCAGCCAGATAGTATGACTTAAATTGGGGAAGACCAAATCCACCTTCTTTTCTGCCCTTATTTAAATGCTTCCTAGCAATTCTAGGTACTTTACCAAACCAGATGAAATGTGTAATGACCGAGTCAAGCTTCTTGAAGTAATATTGTGGAATACAAACTGGAACTGACAGAAAGATGTACAGAAACCTGGGCAATGCTACCATTTTTATGGCATTGATCCGTCCTACCATTGAGATAGGCAGGGTATTCCAGAACTCTATATTTTTTGTCAGTTGTTTCATTTTCTTATCCCAGTTCTGCTCTAATAACTGGCTCAGTTTTCTGGTGACTATAACCCCCAAACTTATGAATTTATCTAACACAAGCTTAAATGGAGTGGTCTTCAAGAATGACTTGTCTACTAGTAATGATAAAGGCATTAGTTCACTTTTTGTCCAATTTATTCTATATCCTGAAAACGAGCCAAATGTATTAATCAAATCTAATAGAGGGGCCATGGAAGCCTTAGGATCCGACATAAATAAAATAACATCATCCGCATAGGCCGAAATCTTATGCGAAGTACCTTGCTCTGTAATTGGATGTATTTCGCGGCTTAAACGTATATGTGAAGCCAGTGATTCCAGGGCTAGCGCGAAGATGAACGGCGAGATCGGATCTCCTTGACGTGTCCCCTCTATGTAAACGAAAATGGTTTTGATATGTTTAGGTCTGTAAATGATCCTTATCCAGTTAATAAAAGATTTGCCGAAACCAAATTTATCCAGGGCGGCCAACATGTAGGGCCATTCAATTTGATCAAAAGCCTTCTCGGCATCAAGGGAAATTACAACCAAGTCATCCACCTTACGGTCAGGACTGTACATGATATTGAAGAGTCTTCTCAGATTAAAGAATATATGACAGTTGGGAATAAATCCAGTCTGATCTGGGTGTATAATTTTAGCAATATGCCTTTTTAGACGATTTGATAGAATTTTGCTTAATAGCTTAGTTTCCACTGGAAGGAGGGAGACCGGTCGATATGAGGAGACTAAGGTGGAGTCACTGTCTTTTTTTCAGTAGTAAAGAAATTTTACCATGATATAAGGGGCTTTGTAGGGAGCCCACCTCTCTGGTGTGATTTAATAAACGAATAATAAGGGGAGCCAAAAGTGTGCTGTATGCCTTATAAAATTCTGGAGCTGTAAGCCAAAATTATGAAAAATGAAACAAATAAAGGCTAGAAATATTTCACTTTGTGTGTAATGAATCTATAATCTATGAAAGTTTCACTTTTTTGAATGGAATTATGGAAAAAAAAACAACTTTTCCATGATATTCTAATTTTTTGGAAAGGATCTGTAGAACATCCAATTCTCCGGCTATCAGATTATAACAAACTGATATCCCCAAAATGAGACAACCAGAGCAGACTATCTTCAGATATAAATATTTAGGCTACATTGTTACTTCAGGCCTATCATAGCTCAGATGAATATAGCCAACAAGGAATATTATTAGTAGAGCGTAGGACTAGGCCTAGTGAACCACACTTAATGAAATCAAAAACGTCTACCAGTTTTGCTATAGATTCGCCCTTATCGGCATTAGGCCTATATCACAGAAAGTATAATAAGAGCGGTAGCCGGGGACCGAGAGACTGTGCGCTCTCGTCGAATCACGTCTCGGCATTTCCATCTTTCTCAGCCAATCGCGGTGGCCCATTTCCAACATTCGCCATCTTTTTGGCCTCTGTCGCCAAATCACGTCTCGTCATTTCCATCTTTCGCCAGCCAACCACGTCTCGTCATTTCCATCTTTCGCCAGCCAACCACGTCTCGTCATTTCCATCTTTCGCCAGCCAACCGCTTTTCCATCCTTGACGGAGCAGCCGAATTTGAATTTAGCTAGAATTGAGCTAGATATTTGGTTTTCCTCAAAGAACAACATAGCAATGCCTAATCATAACGTAATGTTAGCACCCTTATTCTACAGTACAGTATAACGCTGCTGCACTAAAGTTCTTAATAAAATGAGAAAATCATTTGTCAAGTATTTAATTCACACAGGTATACAGCTGTTGCACCTTTTCCATCTTTGACGGAGCAGCCGATATCGAAGTAAGTTCGAATCAATATTAAAGTTATTTAAGTCTGCATAAACATTAACATCAGTTAATTAATTGCATACTGATATTATTGCATACTGTCACAATGTCTGTTGATACAGATACAGTCGCTATTATTTACTGTCACCCGATTTTACTACCTGTTAATACACGTAAAATCGCTGTTATTTATTACCGCATTATAAGGTGTTTCGCCATTAAATTAGCTAAATATTTGGCTTTCCTCATACAACATAATCCTCTTTTTGAGTTTAGGTGATTTTGGTGCCTATTGAATTTAGCTAGAATTGAGCTAGATATTTGGTTTTCCTCAATGAACAACATAACTATGCCTAATCATAACGTAACTGTAATGTTAGCACCCTTATTCTACAGTACAGTATAACGCTGCTGCACTAAAGTTCTTAATAAAATGAGAAAATCATTTGTCAAGTAGTTAATTCACACAGGTATACAGCTGTTGCACCTGTTGTGACACAAGGCTTAACTTGATTATGTTTACCAATTGATAATAAACTTAATATGATGGTATGTAACCAAACTGTAATACAAGCTATTATGGCATACTACTATATTATACACTGAGCCCACATATGATATAGTTATACTGTGTAGTGAAACTGAATAGTTATACACATTAGCTGCTTTGGTGTAAGTGGCACTTTTCTTTTCTCTATTAATGGCAGATGGCTTACAAACAGAAGAAGCACAGAGCTATGGGCAATGAGGAGTGGATGTCCCGCCTGCGCACGTTTGCTGCCTTAGGGGTCTGGCCCTCTGAGGCAGGAAACAGGCCGGCACCACGCCAGAAAAAGTGGTATGATCTGAAGGTAAACTTGGACAAAGTGATATGTGGAGAATCATAAAACATAATGTCATATTATGTCATATTAAAAGGGGACACATTCTTATGATTCACTGTCAAACAATATTACAGATTGAGAAATGTCCAATGCAGCTGAGGGGAAAAACATCTCTGTTTGGAGGGACACAGACATGTAACTGTGGTTTCCATACAAAGAAGGTATCAGAAGTATTTTATAAAATTATGATGTGTTGGTGTTGTATTCTGTATTATTACATTTAATTTTCTTTTTTGTGAACCTGTAGCCTTCCGGCTCGGTCCCTGTGTCATCTTCAGTGACACCACAACCAGAACCCTCATCCTCTTCAGCATCACCCGCAGCAACATCTGGACAGACAGCAACACCTGGGCAAACACCTTCCAAGCCCACTTTGACGTTGGCATCGGTAAGTAATGAGGATTTACTGATGCTGATATTTATATTATTAATATATTTAAATATATAAGATTTACAATGCTCCACTTGAGGTTACTTTTTTCTTTTTGTCAGTTTACAAAGCCACGGTTCGGCCCTCTGGCCCATCAGCTGTCACCACCAGCTCAGCCTCCGCCCTTCCTCTCCCCACCACCCTCACAACCACCGTCTCTGCTGCTGCAGCTACTGCTGCCTCTGGAGCACACACCATCACCCCAGCAGCACCACAGCAACAACTGGCAAGTCTTTTTGTGACATGTTGTATCATAAAGTGTCAGTGGTGTTATTGTTTTGCTTGTATTGTAATTGTATTTTGATGATTTAATTTGTTACATTTAACAGTATAAGCACACCGCCATGCCCTCTGGCCCATCAGCTGTCACCACCAGCTCAGCCTCCACCCTTCCTATCCCCACCACCCTCCCAGCCACTGCTACAACTGCTCGTCCCTCTGGGCCACCTTCCATGACCCCAGCAGCACCTGAGCAACAGCTGGTAAGTCTTTTTCTGTGACAGAAAAGTTACACTGTGACAGATGTTATTTTTCTGCTTGTGATACTGTTTTATTTGTATTTTGATGTACTCTTATATTTACCAGGCTGTGGATGAGCGCAGTGTCCCGGGGATGGACAGAGTGGACAGCCTGGCAGAGTACTTGGTGGGGCTGAGGACTGAAACTGGCCAAACACTGAACAACCAGCAGGCCAGTACCATCATAGCCCTGTGACAGAACCTTCTGCCCTACGACCAGCAACGAGTGGCATATGCTGCGCGGCACCAGGTGCGCCTGACAACAGGATGCTTCAGGTGTTCTAAAAAGAAACCTGACTTTACGCCAGGTGTGGAGATTCTTAGGGACTATAGTAAGATCAGGCAGCTGGTCCTGGGTAACGGAACGGTCATGCAGAGCACTACTCTGCAGTTGTTTGATGTCAATCAAAACAACACTTATTCATTGGCACAACAAGTACTGCAGGACAGGCAGTGGTCAAGAGGAAGTCTGCAGCTCTGGCCCAACATCCCCATCCTCCACCGTCTGTCCGCCCGAGGCTGCAAGCTCAGAGGCAGTTGTTCCCTCAGCAGGCACCTCCACCTACATCTGCCCCTTTGCCTGTTGTCCCCAACCCCACCCCTATCATTGGCCCATTTGTGTTTTTGACCCCACAAGTCCCTGCAGCCAAACTAATTGCTCCTGCTGGCCCCCTTGTTGCTCCTCCACCCGCCCGGAGGGCTTACAATCGGACGGTGGACCAAAACAAATGTGTTAAGTGCCACCAGCCAAGTATGGCTGGAAACAAGGAAACTGGCCACAGCCAGTATTATGGGCACATATACTGTCCCAAAACACTGATATGCCACTTGACCAGTGGTTGGAGGAGATGCGGAGGAAGAGGGCAGAAAATAAATAGATTGGTGTCATTCTTTGTCTCTTAGTGTGTAGATAGACTAAATAGTGTGTGTTGATTTTGTTTCTTTTTCCAGTAGAGCAACGTTTCCTAGCTTTATTTATTATTTTTTGTATTTAGTTTATTTATTATATTTATTTTGTATTCTGTATTTTGTATTTTAATTCTTTCATTCATTTATTTGTGTTATGGTTACGTGTATGTGTGTGTGTGCGAGATAATTAAGGTGTATATTTTGTAATAAATTTGCACTATTTCTACAGCAGTACTTTTGACTTATTTCTACCAAAAATATCTATAAAAACAGGAGTCAAGCAAAGTTTAGCTTTTTGCAAACTAAAGCAGATAATGAAATGATGAGAAAATGTACATCAACAGAACAGTATTGGCGACAGTATAGTATAATGGTTACGGAACTGGACTTGTAACCAAATGGTTGCAGGTTTGATTCCCAGGTAGGACACTGCAGTTGTACCCCTGAGCCCGGTACTTAACCTGAATTGCTTCAGTATATATCCAGCTGTATAAATAGATAAATGTAATAAGAAGTTGTGTAAGTCGCTCTGGATAAGAGCGTCTGCTAAATGCCTGTAATGTATTGCAAACATTTCCACATTGCATGCAAGCTTGCAAGCATGCAAACTCATTACTCATTCAGAGAAGACAATTACATTGTTGCAGTGCTTTCAATACTTATTCCATTCATTGTTAATTAGATTGTATTAATTAATTGGGTCTTTTTTCTAAAACACGTAACTCGTTAAATATCTGAATATATAAAATAATAATAATTTGATACATTCTAGTCAAAAATAAAGTTACATGTGTGTGTAGGTGTGACTAGTTACAAATGTTTCTTACATTAGTAACAATCACATTTCTACATTATGTAAACATTAAGCAACACAAAGTATTACTATTTGGCTGTATGGCATTCACAATAAGCCACTGTCCTATTTGTATCACTTATTAAGTGATATTTGAAAGATTCATAACACTTGGTAAGACTTTGGGTTAAAACTTCAAATATCACTTAATAAGTGATACAAATAGGACAGTGGCTTATTGTGAATGCCATACAGCCAAATAGTAATACTTTGTGTTGCTTAATGTTTACATAATGTAGAAATGTGATTGTTACTAATGTAAGAAACATTTGTAACTAGTCACACCTACACACACATGTAACTTTATTTTTGACTAGAATGTATCAAATTATTATTATTTTATATATTCAGATATTTAACGAGTTACGTGTTTTAGAAAAAAGACCCAATTAATTAATACAATCTAATTAACAATGAATGGAATAAGTATTGAAAGCACTGCAACAATGTAATTGTCTTCTCTGAATGAGTAATGAGTTTGCATGCTTGCAAGCTTGCATGCAATGTGGAACTGTTTGCAATACATTACAGGCATTTAGCAGACGCTCTTATCCAGAGCGACTTACACAACTTCTTATTACATTTATCTATTTATACAGCTGGATACGTATATACTGAAGCAATTCAGGTTAAGTACCGGGCTCAGGGGTACAACTGCAGTGTCCTACCTGGGAATCAAACCTGCAACCTTTGGGTTACAAGTCCAGTTCCGTAACCATTATACTATACTGTCGCCAATACTGTTCTGTTGATGTACATTTTCTCATCATTTCATTATCTGCTTTAGTTTGCAAAAAGCTAAACTTTGCTTGACTCCTGTTTTTATAGATATTTTTGGTAGAAATAAGTCAAAAGTACTGCTGTAGAAATAGTGCAAATTTATTACAAAATATACACCTTAATTATCTCGCACACACACACATACACGTAACCATAACACAAATAAATGAATGAAAGAATTAAAATACAAAATACAGAATACAAAATAAATATAATAAATAAACTAAATACAAAAAATAATAAATAAAGCTAGGAAACGTTGCTCTACTGGAAAAAGAAACAAAATCAACACACACTATTTAGTCTATCTACACACTAAGAGACAAAGAATGACACCAATCTATTTATTTTCTGCCCTCTTCCTCCGCATCTCCTCCAACCACTGGTCAAGTGGCATATCAGTGTTTTGGGACAGTATATGTGCCCATAATACTGGCTGTGGCCAGTTTCCTTGTTTCCAGCCATACTTGGCTGGTGGCACTTAACACATTTGTTTTGGTCCACCGTCCGATTGTAAGCCCTCCGGGCGGGTGGAGGAGCAACAAGGGGGCCAGCAGGAGCAATTAGTTTGGCTGCAGGGACTTGTGGGGTCAAAAACACAAATGGGCCAATGATAGGGGTGGGGTTGGGGACAACAGGCAAAGGGGCAGATGTAGGTGGAGGTGCCTGCTGAGGGAATCAATCAATCAATCAATATTTATTTATATAGCGCATTTCACAACAAGTTGTCACAATGCACTTCACAGCAAAACAGCAAAACCCAGCCTAAACTCCCCACAAGAGCAAGCCAAAGGCAACAGTGGCAAGGAAAAACTCCCTGGTGTAACTAGGAAGAAACCTTGGAAGGAACCAGACTCAATGGGGGAACCCATCCTCCTCTGGTCGGCTCAGGGTCTAGCGCTTAAGGACCAACATGGTCAAAACAGCCAATGTCCATGATAATACAATTTGCAGCAGCTAGATGACAGTCCAGATGTGGCGGCAGTGATGGTGGGGAACCGGGCGCCGATGGCGGAGGGAGCAGCTGGCAGCGGTGGTAAGGAGGGAGGGGCAAGCGGCAACGGACAGGAAGCCGGACAGCAACTCTCGAGATGCGGGGCATAAGCCCCGCCGGCAGAATGTGAAAAAAAGAGAGAGAGAAAACAGTTAGGGGAAGTGTAATAGAGCAGCAGGAGCACCAACTGGAGGGGTGGGGGGTGGGGAAGGGGTGGGAGGGTTGGACAGGTGCCCCCGCCAGGAGTAATCTATGGCTGCATAGCTATGAAGACAGAGTTTGAGGAACCATGCAGTCATGAGAGGGAAAACAGTCCTACCCACCTATCAAGAGCCAGCCCAGGAAGATGGGGTCACAGCTGTTGACAGGTGACAGTAAGGAAAGGATGCCACCCCACATTACTCTATGGCTAAATGCTTCTCTGGTCCTGTCTCCAGACTATAGCTCATTATAAGCCTGATCATAGAGGTGCGTTTTTAATCTAGACTTAAATATTGAGACAGTGTCTGATTCCCTTATAAGTTTTGGTAGGGTGTTCCACAGTAGTGGCGCTCTGTAAGAGAAAGCTCTACCACCCGTCAAGTTTTTAGATATTCTTGGGACTACTAGGTAGCCTGCGTCTTGGGAACGGAGTGATCTTTTTGGCTTATATGGTAAAAGCAGATTACATATATACACTGGCGCAAGTCCATTTAAGGCTTTAAAGGTCAGAAGCAAAATCTTAAAGTCTATCCTAAACTTAATTGGTAGCCAATGAAGCGATGCTAGTACTGGGGTAATATGCTCATATTTCTTAGTTCTAGTTAAAATGCGAGCGGCTGCATTCTGTACAAGCTGGAGATTATTTAGCAAGGACTTAGGGCAGCCAGATAGCAGGGCATTACAGTAATCTAGCCTAGACGTAACAAAAGCATGGATCAGTTTCTCTGCGTCCCCTATTGATAGGAAGTGCCTTATTTTAGCTATGTTTCTTAACTGAAACAAAGCTACTCTAGATATGTTTTTTATGTGCGCGCTAAAGGTTAGATCTGGTTCTATAGTAACACCTAGGTCTTTCACAGCTGAGTTTGGAACAATTAAACAACCATCGAAATTTAAAGTAGATGTACCCAGTTTCTCCCTTTGTTTTTTTGGACCTAAAACCAGCATTTCGGTCTTTTCTGAGTTTAGGAGCAGGAAATTGGAAAGCATCCAGGCTTTAATATCTGCAATACAAGCCTCTAACCGAGAAAGTGGTAGTGCCTCACCGGGTTTCATGGAAATGTATATCTGCGTATCGTCCGCATAGCAGTGAAAATCTACCCCATGTGCCCGAATAATATCACCAAGGGGTAGCATATATAATGAAAAGAGTACTGGGCCTAGCACTGATCCTTGTGGAATACCATATTTCATTACTGAGTAACTGGATGATACTTCATTTATTTTAACAAACTGCTTCCTATTGTATAAGTATGATCTGAACCATGCAAGAGCTTGACCATTTAGTCCAACACAGCCCTGGAGTCTGTTTAGTAGAATTTTGTGATCTATTGTATCAAAAGCTGCACTTAGGTCAAGAAGTACAAGAACAGACACAGAGTTTTGGTCGGCTGATAATAGTAAATCGTTAATAACTTTAACAAGTGCCGTTTCAGTGCTATGGTAGGGTCTAAATCCTGACTGGAACATTTCATGGATATGGTTTGAGCTAAGGTATGCACCAAGTTGCTTAGCAACAGCTTTCTCTAATATTTTTGATAGAAATGGAAGATTTGAAATGGGTCTATAGTTTTCCAGTTTGTCAGATTCGAGGTTTGGTTTCTTTAGTAATGGCTTAATAACCGCCATTTTTAGTGGCTCTGGTACATATCCTGTTACTAAGGATTAATAATGTGTTAATAATTTTTAACATATGCTGGCCTAGTATGGGGAAAAGTTCTTTAACTAATTTTGTAGGGATTGGGTCGAGTAGGCAGGTAGTCGGTTTTGAGGACATAACCAGTTTAGACAGCTCCTCCATGTCAATTGGCTTAAAACAGTTTAGTGACACTGTTGATACATCTTCCTGTGTTAACCAGGATTTGGGCTGTTCATTGATTAAGGGAGGAGTGATGCCTAAAGGAGGAGGCAATTTGGAGATCTGGTCTCTAATAGCTTCAATCTTTTGATTGAAATAATTCATGAAATCATTACTGCTGTAAACGCTGGGGTAGGATGAAATTTCTAATGATGGTTTTTTAGTCAAGTTGTCCACAGTGCTAAACAAGAATTTTGGGTTACATTTGTTTTGTTCAATTAATTTAGAGAAAAAGGCAGATCTAGCTGATACAAGAGCTTGCTTGTACTGGAGGAGGCTATCTTTCCATGCAAGACGAAATACTTCTAGTTTAGCTGACCGCCATTTTCGCTCTAGTTTTCTTGTGGACTGTTTCAGGGCACGGGTAGTGTCATTGTACCAGGGAGTACGGTTTTTCCGACAAGACTTTCTTTTTAGAGGGGCAACCATATCAAGGGTGCTTCTGAGAGTAAAACTTAACTGGTTAGTCAGTTCGTCCAGCGATACTTCAGTGGTATTTCCTTTGTTTGAAAGGAATGATTCCGGAAGCATATCTATAAACTTTGGAATGACGTCAGAGTTTAACGACCGGCTGTAATAGTGTCTTGGCTCTGATATAGAAGTGGTCGTTGCCTCGATTTCAAAAGTAATAAGGAAATGATCAGATAATACAGGGTTATGGGGTGCAATAGTAAGATTAATAACATTGATACCATAGGATAACACTAAGTCTAGGGTATGGCTATGGTAATGAGTGGGTCCACAGACATTTTGTTTGAACCCAATAGAGTCAATAATAGAGGCAAAGGCTGTTCCTAGGGGATCACCTGGTTTATCCACATGTATGTTAAAGTCACCAACAATCACAACCTTGTCTGCCGAAATAGCAAGGCAAGACAAAAACTCAGCGAATTCTATTAGAAAATCCGAATAGGGCCCAGGTGGTCTGTAAACAGACACTAGGAGAGAGGACTGCATGTTACCCCTTATTTTAGCTAAGTCATGCTGTACACAGTTCATAGAAATAACTTCAAAAGATGAGAACGTATGTCCACACTTAGGGGTTAAGCTTAAGGTGGACTGATAGATCGCTGCAATACCACCCCCTCTTCCTGACTGGCGCGATAGCTGAGTACTTAAAAAACCTACAGGAGACGCTTCATTAAGTGCGACATATTCACCAGGTCTTAGCCAAGTTTCAGTTAGACATAGTACTTTGAGATTATGATCTGTGATCAATTCGTTTATAAGAAGTGCTTTAGGAGCAAGAGATCTAACATTTAGTAGTCCAATTTTTAGGAGTGATTCACAACAGCTGCTAGCAGCAATATGTTTTAATTTAAGAGTAATAAGATTATCCGCGTTGACACCACGGTTTGCTTTACATTTGGCATATATGCGTGGGGCAGACACAGTCTCAATATAATGAATACTCATTTCTAGCTCAGATATGGGATGGGGATGAGTACTATTGCCAATTTCTAGCTCTGAAACGCACCTTGCAGACAACGGCGTTGGGCCATGTGTCTGAGTCACGGGCATTGGGAAACGCACAGGCTCCGATGTAGGATCAGAGGCCTGCTGCCTGGCCGGCGCCCTGATAAGGTGTCAGGATCTGGCCTTACTAAGACTAGCATCTAAGTTATTTGCTAGGACAAGAGCACCTCTCCAGCTCGGGTGGAGTCCGTCTCTCTTCAGTAGGCCAGGCATTCTCCAGAAGTCAGGCCAATTATTGACGAACCCTATGCCACTAGATGAGCACCACTCAGACAGCCAGCGATTTAGCGACGTGAGTCTACTGTAGACCTCGTCGCTCCTACGAACTGGGAGCGGACCAGAGCATATTGCTTCCCGACACATCTTTTTAGCCATCGCACACACCGAAACAAAGTTATTTTTGGTGACCTCCGATTGCCTCAATCGGACGTCATTTGTGCCGACGTGAATAACAATTTTAGAGTATTTACATTTACTTTTAGCCAGCACTCTCAGACTAGCCTCAACATCGGTAGCTCTGGCACCAGGCATACACTGCACTATGGTCGCTGGTGTCGCTAATCTCACGTTTCTCAGAATACTATCCCCTATAATCAGGGCTTTCTCAGTGGGTGTGTTACTGAGTGGGGAATATCGGTTTGAAACGCGAGTAGGGTGATGCTCGGCGGCTCTAAGCCGACAGCTATGTTTCTTTTGCACCATGATAAAATCGTCCCGCAGTGAGGACTCTGACGGGGGAGAAATACTAGCATCTAAACTGGCATCCGGCTCAGGTAAGAGGGAATCTATCAAACTCTCACTCTCCTGGATCTGATATAACGTCCGGATGCGGGCCTCTAGCTCAGCTATTTTCCGTGCTAATTCTGAGTTAAGCTGACACTTTGCACATATACCATTACTGGTAAAATTAGCAACAGAACTAAGACTAAACATGAAACACACCCCGCAGGAAACACTTGCAGTGGAAGCCATAATGTGCGCTTACCGTATTTATCCTTAGTTGTCGTTAGATGTGATCAACTTAGAGCGGTAGTCACAAAAGTGGGAAAACGTAGAAGTCGTGGAAATTGTCGTTGAAAAATCTAAAGTAATGCAGTAGTATTTAAGATATATATATATATATATATATATATATATTTTTAAAGTTCGTTCAGTTGAGCAAGCGAAGCAAACACGCCTTCAGTTCAGATTCAAACAGCAAACAGGAAACAGGAAGTCAGAAAACTAGCTAGCAATCACACGTCTCATACTCAACCAGTCACATGCTGCCTCTGAGCTTGCAGCCTCGGGCGGACAGACGGTGGAGGATGGGGATGTTGGGCCAGAGCTGCAGACTTCCTCTTGACCACTGCCTGTCCTGCAGTACTGTTGTGCCAATGAATAAGTGTTGTTATGATTGACATCAAACAACTGCAGAGTAGTGCTCTGCATGACCATTCCGTTACCCAGGACCAGCTGCCTGATCTTACTATAGTCCCTAAGAATCTCCACACCTGGCGTAAAGTCAGGTTTCTTTTTAGAACACCTGAAGCATCCTGTTGTCAGGCGCACCTGGTGCCGCGCAGCATATGCCACTCGTTGCTGGTCGTAGGGCAGAAGGTTCTGTCACAGGGCTATGATGGTACTGGCCTGCTGGTTGTTCAGTGTTTGGCCAGTTTCAGTCCTCAGCCCCACCAAGTACTCTGCCAGACTGTCCACTCTGTCCATCCCCGGGACACTGCGCTCATCCACAGCCTGGTAAATATAAGAGTACATCAAAATACAAATAAAACAGTATCACAAGCAGAAAAATAACATCTGTCACAGTGTAACTTTTCTGTCACAGAAAAAGACTTACCAGCTGTTGCTCAGGTGCTGCTGGGGTCATGGAAGGTGGCCCAGAGGGACGAGCAGTTGTAGCAGTGGCTGGGAGGGTGGTGGGGATAGGAAGGGCGGAGGCTGAGCTGGTGGTGACAGCTGATGGGCCAGAGGGCATGGCGGTGTGCTTATACTGTTAAATGTAATAAATTAAATCATCAAAATACAATTACAATACAAGCAAAACAATAACACCACTGACACTTTATGATACAACATGTCACAAAAAGACTTGCCAGTTGTTGCTGTGGTGCTGCTGGGGTGATGGCGTGTGCTCCAGAGGCAGCAGTAGCTGCAGCAGCAGAGACGGTGGTTGTGAGGGTGGTGGGGAGAGGAAGGGCGGAGGCTGAGCTGGTGGTGACAGCTGATGGGCCAGAGGGCCGAACCGTGGCTTTGTAAACTGACAAAAAGAAAAAAGTAACCTCAAGTGGAGCATTGTAAATCTTATATATTTAAATATATTAATAATATAAATATCAGCATCAGTAAATCCTCATTACTTACCGATGCCAACGTCAAAGTGGGCTTGGAAGGTGTTTGCCCAGGTGTTGCTGTCTGTCCAGATGTTGCTGCGGGTGATGCTGAAGAGGATGAGGGTTCTGGTTGTGGTGTCACTGAAGATGACACAGGGACCGAGCCGGAAGGCTACAGGTTCACAAAAAAGAAAATGAAATGTAATAATACAGAATACAACACCAACACATCATAATTTTATAAAATACTTCTGATACCTTCTTTGTATGGAAACCACAGTTACATGTCTGTGTCCCTCCAAACAGAGATGTTTTTCCCCTCAGCTGCATTGGACATTTCTCAATCTGTAATATTGTTTGACAGTGAATCATAAGAATGTGTCCCCTTTTAATATGACATAATATGACATTATGTTTTATGATTCTCCACATATCACTTTGTCCAAGTTTACCTTCAGATCATACCACTTTTTCTGGCGTGGTGCCGGCCTGTTTCCTGCCTCAGAGGGCCAGACCCCTAAGGCAGCAAACGTGCGCAGGCGGGACATCCACTCCTCATTGCCCATAGCTCTGTGCTTCTTCTGTTTGTAAGCCATCTGCCATTAATAGAGAAAAGAAAAGTGCGACTTACACCAAAGCAGCTAATGTGTATAACTATTCAGTTTCACTACACAGTATAACTATATCATATGTGGGCTCAGTGTATAATATAGTAGTATGCCATAATAGCTTGTATTACAGTTTGGTTACATACCATCATATTAAGTTTATTATCAATTGGTAAACATAATCAAGTTAAGCCTTGTGTCACAACAGGTGCAACAGCTGTATACCTGTGTGAATTAAATACTTGACAAATGATTTTCTCATTTTATTAAGAACTTTAGTGCAGCAGCGTTATACTGTACTGTAGAATAAGGGTGATAACATTACAGTTACGTTATGATTAGGCATTGTTATGTTGTTCATTGAGGAAAACCAAATATCTAGCTCAATTCTAGCTAAATTCAATAGGCACCAAAATCACCTAAACTCAAAAAGAGGATTATGTTGTATGAGGAAAGCCAAATATTTAGCTAATTTAATGGCGAAACACCTTATAATGCGGTAATAAATAACAGCGATTTTACGTGTATTAACAGGTAGTAAAATCGGGTGACAGTAAATAATAGCGACTGTATCTGTATCAACAGACATTGTGACAGTATGCAATAATATCAGTATGCAATTAATTAACTGATGTTAATATTTATGCAGACTTAAATAACTTTAATATTGATTCGAACTTACTTCGATATCGGCTGCTCCGTCAAAGATGGAAAAGGTGCAACAGCTGTATACCTGTGTGAATTAAATACTTGACAAATGATTTTCTCATTTTATTAAGAACTTTAGTGCAGCAGCGTTATACTGTACTGTAGAATAAGGGTGCTAACATTACAGTTACGTTATGATTAGGCATTGCTATGTTGTTCTTTGAGGAAAACCAAATATCTAGCTCAATTCTAGCTAAATTCAAATTCGGCTGCTCCGTCAAGGATGGAAAAGCGGTTGGCTGGCGAAAGATGGAAATGACGAGACGTGGTTGGCTGGCGAAAGATGGAAATGACGAGACGTGGTTGGCGACAGAGGCCAAAAAGATGGCGAATGTTGGAAATGGGCCACCGCGATTGGCTGAGAAAGATGGAAATGCCGAGACGTGATTCGACGAGAGCGCACAGTCTCTCGGTCCCCGGCTACCGCTCCGTCAAGGATGGAAAAGCGGTTGGCTGGCGAAAGATGGAAATGACGAGACGTGGTTGGCTGGCGAAAGATGGAAATGACGAGACGTGGTTGGCTGGCGAAAGATGGAAATGACGAGACGTGGTTGGCTGGCGAAAGATGGAAATGACGAGACGTGATTTGGCGACAGAGGCCAAAAAGATGGCGAATGTTGGAAATGGGCCACCGCGATTGGCTGAGAAAGATGGAAATGCCGAGACGTGATTCGACGAGATGCCTGCTGTTGTTCGTGTGCTTTTGTTTTCATTCTCTGTCTCCCATCCATGTGCTTCTTTTCACTTCCCCATTGTGTCAGCCCCGCCTCTCGTCTCATCTCCTGATGTGTTTCACCTGCCCCGCTGTTCACCTGTTTCTTGTTTGCTTGTCAGCTCTGTGTATTTAAGTTCCACTCTGTCTTGTCTTTGTTGTGAGTTTGTCACAGTTGCCCTCTTTCGCTACAAGCCTTGTCTGACCCGTGTTCTGCTAGTTTTCTCGTGTGCCTGATTTCAGTGTTTCTGACTTTTTGTTTCTGTTTTCTGACTTTGCCTTTTGGATTGTGTTTTTGTACTTTTGCCGTGACTTCCTGGTTTTTGATCTCTGCCTGTTTCCTGACTTTGTCTGGATTGTGTTTTGTACTTTTGCTGTGTCTTTCTGGTTTTTGATCTCTGCCTGTCCACTGACTACATCTACGCCTCATACCTGGGTTTCGACCCAAAATAAACTTCGGTTTATTTTTACGTGCCTACCACATCCCTGACACTGTACTTGCGCCATGGGGCTAACTTGTCACATACATTTAATAGAATGACTATGGGGAACGGATAGCGGCTCTTGGGACAAAAAAAAGTCAGTCCAGTCCCTGAACACTCTCTCCCTGCGAAACGCATGGTTTGCCACGTCCTCCAATAAAGCCAGCGAAGCCGATTGAGTGTTAATTGTTTGCTTACAGTAGACTATTTATTGGATACATATAGCCTGTCTTTATTGAGCAACACTTTGTGAATCATAATGAATCTCGCATTCATGCCCCAAGTTTCTACATCATACAATAACGGTAGGCTATATAATGTAAGGAAGACTTAAAATGATAATAATAAGCCTATCTGTTTCCTTTTAAATTGTTAATTAAACTCATTTTGTAGGCTGATAACAATACCAATAATGTTCAACACAATAAGCGTTCATGTGCAGCTCTCAATCCTGCAATACTTTGGCATAACCAGCAGGTAATGTGCATACGTCAAGTGAATACCTGACGTGGAGCTACGACCATTTCCATGGTCAAATGGAGTCACGTTGAAATTTTATAAATCACTACTTTGTTGTGATTTTCTACGTACGCCACACGTAAGGTCAAATTTGATCTGAAGTACTTTTTATAAATGAGGCCCCTGGAATTTAGATAGACGAAGCTAACATCTGTAGCCTCAATTCAGTTCAGGCATATTTATGTTCATATGTATGTTCAAGCCATGTTAGCTTCATGCTAAAACCTGATTCACAGTTCCCTTGAAACACATACCACATGGTCTCTGTACACCACGTGTTCTGGCGTGAACCCACACGCCCATACAGAAACCGAACTGTGTATTCTGACATGCTTCTGTGAGGGGGAGTGTAAGGTTCAGAGAACCAAACACGACCGATAATGATTTCTAAAAGTGTATCTAGAAAGATACGCCACAAAAAGCGGAAGTAGCCGCACCAGGACAGAGATAACACAGGATCAGGGGCAAAACTTCCCTCGCACAAGGCAAAACAAAGCAACCTCAAAAACGGAGGCGTATCTCGATAAACAGTGAGAATAAATAACAAAAGAACCTCACGCTCTCAAACGAGGAGCAATAACAGGAGGTCAGAGGAAAACAAAAGAAACACCTTGCATAAACGGGCGAGAGAATGAAAATGAAACTAGAACCTGTTACCTACAGCTCTAGGTGAGAACGAGCTGAACAAAAAGGTAACTGGTAGAGGGGTATAAAGGATAAAGAGAGAAAGGAAAGAAAAAGAATAAAAATAAATCTTTATCCTAACTCTAACCAGACTTGCTGCGTTTCTTATTCGTACGAACCAGAAATGCAGTGACCGAATTTCCTATACCTTACCGACTTCGTAGTCAACATAGCAAAGACAATATCGAAGTGCAGGAATGCGGAAGTCCTGGGCTATTTATGACCGGCAGGAAACCCAAAACAGGTGTGGAATAATTGCCAGGCGAGATACAAACACCGGGACGGAGATGGAAAAAATCCGATAGAGCGTCCCGACGATGCCAAAATAAAAACCAAACGGTGAAACAGCAAAGGCTGCTAATAACCGTGATAGCTTCATTCATTTTCCACACTTCGTTTTCCTTTCCATATCATTCACTGCTTTTCGGATGTTAGTTTTAGACGTGTTTGTTGTTTAATAAATTTTGTTAAACCTGGTTGGCGGTCTGATTGTTGTTTGAATAAATATTTGAGCCTATCCTTTCAAAGAACTTATGCCTTCAGATTAAGTTATTGGTTATTATTTTAATATTTAATATTAAAATATATAAAAATTCATAATCATGATTTCATTATTAATTAGAGTGATTATTTATACATGGATCACTTTAAGGGTTTCTTCTCCTGACTTCTGATTAATAGGAAACGCAGCAAGTCCGGTTATAAGATTTAGGATTAGATTGGTTTTCTCTTTCCTTTCCAATTTTTCTTTATCCTTTCCAGTTGTGTTCAGCTCTTTTACCACAAGAGGTCTGGCTAACAGATCTTTTCTATTCTTTTCCCTCACTCGTTTTATCGAGTTTTGTCTTGTTTCACCACCTCTTGTTACGCCTAACTATTTAGTGTGTGAGGTGCTTTTGTTAGTTATTCTTGCTGTTTATCGAGATCGCCTCAGTTTTTGGAGGTTGCTTTGTTTTGCCTTGTGCTAGGGAAGTTTTGCTCCCGATCCTGTGTTTCTCAGTCCTGGTGCGGCTACCCTGCGCATTTTGTGGCGTATCTCTCTAGATACGCTTTTAGAAATCCTTATCGGTCGCGTTTGGTTCTCCGAACCTTACACTCCCCCTCACATTATGCACAGAGAGATTTCAGTTTTTGATTTTTAATACATTTGCAAAAATTTCTAAAAACAGGTTTTCACTTTGTCCTTATGGGTTATTGAGTGTAGATTGATGGGCAAAAATGGCAATTTTATCCATTTAAAATTAAATATACGACACAATAAAGTGTGCAAAAAGTGAAGGGGGTTGAATAATTTTGAGTGCAACTGTATATCTCTTTATTCCTGTATACTGAAAAAAAGGGTGGAGTCGAAATGGGTCCATGGTGACGTGAAACCTCAACCAATACCTAATTTGATCTCATTACATAACTCCTCTCATAGTTTGAGGCAAATAAAACCATCCTGTCCCACTAAGAAATCCTGTCTGAAGTATGAACAAAATGCTCGTTTTATTTGCCCTTGAGAATAGTTTTCCGCTGTGGCATTGTGAGTGCCACCGCTCGTGTACAAGAGACGGACTCAGACAACTTCTCTTCGTTTGTGAGATTTTTATTTTTCTCACTTAGTTTTTTGTGCACGCTTTCAGTCATGTACACAGACAGACAAAACATATATCCTTCTCTCTCCCGTAGAATCCCCAGACGCCTCCATCTATGCTCTTAGGCTCACTGTCGAACAATCAAGGCAATTAGTTAAAGAGGCTCAACATTCTCTATCTGATTTAAAGTGTGTCTGTTTGTAAAGGGTTTTGCCACACCGAATGGATGATGATCGACATGGTAAATTATTACTATGAGAAGCCTTCTGGATTCATGAACTTAACACACTCTTTCCCTATGGAATGAATGAAGAATTAGGTTTTTTATGTTTTCTCTAGAGTAACTTCTGTCATGATTTTCTCTATCTGTGGTGTAATTGCGCTTCTCAACAAAAACGTTTTCAACGTAAAAAATGGAAAGTTACTCATGCATTGCCTACAAAGCACTGTTTTGACAAATATCTTACTTATTGATTGTTTTAATTTTGGGTTTTGTGAATAATGTGTTTTACTGTTTGGTTTGTGAAGTTGGCACTCTTGAGTGTTCTGATCCTTCAAGTGTGTCTGTCTTCCAGTGCTAAAGAAAGCAGAATAATATATAACTATTTAT
Source organism: Synaphobranchus kaupii (assembly GCA_029718625.1). Classification (NCBI taxonomy): domain Eukaryota; kingdom Metazoa; phylum Chordata; class Actinopteri; order Anguilliformes; family Synaphobranchidae; genus Synaphobranchus; species Synaphobranchus kaupii. The sequence goes on along the minus strand of CM056398.1, from coordinate 10,227,692 downwards.
AGCTGTGCAACTATTTGAATATGAATAGAATGAAAGTAAAAATATTTTTTTAAATTTAAAAATCAAAAAGGTATAATTTAGTACAATTCTGCCTATTTTTATTAGTAGAGAACAGCAATGAAATTAGCCCCAATGGTGTCTTATAGAACCATTTAGAAGTAAAAAAAAATACATTAAAAAATTGGCACCCCACATGGTTGTTTAACAGGAAACAGGTTCTATATGGAACCATTTAGAGCGCCTTATGGACCTCCGTAGTCCCACCCACTTTGGTGACGAATGGCTGGTGCCGGAGAAAATAAATGGACTGAAATTTTTTAAAAATATATTCAGGCAGCTGTACACTCAAAACACCCAAGAGAGTGGTTGCCACATTTTTAAATAATTTATAAAATTGGTCATTTGAAATTATGTCCAACAAATAAACAACAAGTGCGTTTTCAAAAAAGCAACTAAAACGACTACAACATCCGGGCTCCTCACTTGCTCACCACCACTGCTGAAGTGAAAGCCACCACTAAAGCTGACACTTTCTACATGGCCAGACTGATAGGGAATCTCGCCTTGATGATACTCTTAGTTTCACTTACAAGAGCAGACAAAGTGATAGCCATTTTCGCTAGTAGAGCGGCAGGTAGCTACGATGTTAGCTAGCAAGAGCAGGAGCCAACGCTGTACGACTGGGGATTCTGGGTAGTGTAGTTATGTTTCACAAACTCCGTTAATTATACGATTCAAATTTGATTTGATGGTGGTGAGTACATAATGGACTTTGTATCACATATATGTCAAATTTTGGTCCATACAGTGCCATATATCATCATAAGAGTGACGAAGTGGGACAGGTAATGGCTTCCGGCAGTATTCCAGGACCAGCCAGGGACAGGACTACTAAGCTCTAGGCTCCATATGGAACCTTTTTTTCTCAGACCGTGGCTGTGTCCGAATCAGAGCCATATCTACTGTGTCCTTTGCCCTGTGTACTAGCAGACTGTGTACTGTTAGTGTTTACTGAATACTGTTTAGTAAGCAACATGCAGTTTGCAAAAAATATCCTCTATACCATTTTCCAACCGTACTGTGGAAGTGTCGCAAGACTTCCCTCCCTTGTGTGGCCATGTCACATGTTGTTTTTGTTGTTGTTTAAGGAAAATGTCAGCAAATCTGCATCTCAATTTGAAACGAAGGTGTGCGTCATATTTACGCAACTAAAATATTTGCTTACTTCTTGAAACGTATGCTCCTGAATATACTCAGCGAAACCCCGGAAGTAAGTATAATCATCCGGAGGTTTTAAGTATAGTACATTTAGATTAAATGTTGCCTGCTTCAGAACTTTTTCATCCGGTGTACTCAACAAGCATACTCAATAGCATGGACAGGTGCTGATTCGGACACAGCCCGTGTCAGATTCAGCGCATTACTATTGAGTATGCCAGTTGAGTATACTTTTTTAAAAAGCTGTTAAGTACGCAACAATTCTGAAAATTGAGTTTTCTTAATATCCCCGGATGATATACTTATTTAGCTGATAATAGTATGGAGGATATTTTTGCATACTGCATGTCACTACATAGTATGCAGTAAGCAATATACAGTATGCTAGTACACAGTAAACAGAACGCAGTAGATAGGACTCTGATTCGTACACAGCCTATAATTGATGCCTTGGTATAACAGTCTGAATGTTTGCATTGCAATGACCATGGAGAGAACTGTTATATACCGATGTAAACTCAACCACTTCTAAATCATGACTCAGGTGGAAATGTTGCTTATACAGTGGCTTGGAAAAGTATTCAGCCCCCTTAAACTTTTTCATATTTTGCTGTGTACGAATATTTGATAAAAATGGATTTAATCAGGCTGTTTATGCTGGTATTCAACACAAACAACTCTACGATGTCAATGTGAAAAGTAAAATCTACAATTTGTTCCAAATTACTTATAAATATAAAACCGAAAACAATCAATTCCTTAAGTATTCAACCCCCTTACTTCATTGTAGTTTAACAGCCATACAGGCAAAACGTTGCTCAAAATTGCATATCATAAAGTGCCCAGACATCATGTTCAGATTGTATGTAAGGACGTTGAACAATATTTTCTTTTAAAATATGTTAATACTGTGTTTCTTCGTAACAAAGCCAAGGCCGGGTCCCTTTAATACATTTTAATAGCTCTTAATGAAATTTTAGTAAGTACAATGGACTTTACATCACAATACTCAACCAGAGTTTATCTGATATTGTTCATTCATGGATGGCATTTGAGACCAGTCCCTGGGGGTTCAAAGAAAACATAAATCTTCACCTCTCCATCACTTTATGCAAGGTGAAAATTTTTCCTGTTTGGTTTCACTGTGGAAGACAAGTATGAGACAAATAGTATGAGACAAATATGAAGAAAGAAAGTTACTGAATTTGCACCTTCTACATTTTCTTAATTTCATTTGGCTATTTTTCACATGCTAGCCGTTTTCGCAGTTTTCTGCTGTGTTTCCTCTTTTTCATTCTTCTCATTCAGAATTGGAGGCGGAGCACTACTCTCAGATTTATTCATGCTTCTCCTGCTGTTTAAAAAAAAAGGAGAGGACGCTGGCGTTGTTTGTTCGCCGCTTCTCCGTCTGAGTCTGAGTTTATCGTGCTAGTTTATCTGCCAGTTTTAAAATAGTTTTAATTAGAAACATTGCTGTCCTTTCCGTCTCGACTTTTAACTTACTTACAGTATTTATTATAACTTATTTATTTTAATTCTGAGTCCTAATCCTACGACCACCATGACTGTCTACCTGTTGCTGCACCTACCTGCTACCGGCTACCACCAGCTGTCAACAATGCCTCCGGCAAAGCGGGGACCGTGCTGCTGCTGGATCCGTCCATCGATCCACCACAGTCGGATCATATTCCTCCACTGCCGCTGAGAGGTGATCCGTCCATCGATCCACCACAGTTGGATTTAAAATGTCCTTCACTACCGCTGTGAGGTATTCCCCAGACAGCCTCCTGCTGTTCTTGGTGCGGTTAGCCTTTGTTGCTAGGACCGCTGCCTACTCAGTGAGGCAAGATCCAAGACTTCCTGGTGTCCTGATATGCTCTGGACTGTCCTTCTCTGCCTGTCAGCTTTCCGTCTCTGGGAGCCTTGCTCGCGGCCACCCGCTAAGGACGCTAGCCTACCGGCTAGCGTCGCTTGGCTAGTGGCTAGCGGGGCTAGGCTAATTCCCCCCCTGGATAGTATGACGATCAGTTATTCCTTCGTCTAAATCTGCCAACCACTCCAGGATATAATTCCATCATCAGGGAACATGGACTTCTGCGTCGACCCCGATATGTCCACAGAGGCAGCCGACGTAAATTTGTTTACTCTGAGAATTCCATCCCTCTCTGTGGTCCAGTCGGTGTCCAGTTACAACGGCACAACGTCATCACAACAAGCAGCATGTGCGCACTGACTGTCTGAGAGCCTTAGCCAAGGCTTCTCAACCCATCAGAAATCTATCCCATCTCAAACTTGCACTTATCAACACCCGCTCACTCAACAACAAAGGACTCATTCTCAGTGAATTTATAACAGACCTCAAACTGGATTTCCTATGCCTCACTGAAACCTGGCAAAAACAACTAGATTACTTCTCACTAAATCAAACCACACCCGCTGGATACTCATACATGGACAAACCTCGCCTGGTGGTGGAATTGCATCATCCACCGACTTGACTTCAAAATTAGCGCAATTTCCATCCAGGCCCCCCCATCATTTGAATCCCTTTCCTTTAAACTGTCTGGCCCCAAACCCCTGGTCATTGCAGTCATTTAGCGTCCCCCTAAGCCTAACCCTGCCTTTCTTTCCGACCTGTCTGAATTTCTTACGCAGCTCTGTGCCATATCTCCATCTGTTCTACTCCTGGGCAACTTCAACATCCACGTCGACTCCACGGACTGCAAAACAGCAATAGAACTCCTGGAAATCCTGGCATTTTTCAACATCACCCAACACGTAGATTTCCCCACCCACAGTAAAGGTCACACCCTAGACCTGTTCTGTTCCACCGGCACCACCATCAGCCACCTGTCCAGCACCGACCTCACTATCTCTGACCATCTGGCCATCACCTTCTAAATCGACACTCCCACCTCCCATGAGAAGCAGAAACGCACCATAGCTTTTCGGAACCTCAAGTCCATCAACCCTTCTTCTCTCTCCATATACCTTTCTGAGGTCATCTCTGACTCCTCCTTCACCCAGAATGTCTCTCCCACCAAACTGGTTAATATCTACAACACTTCACTCTCTTCCTGCCTCGACCAGCTTGTACCCATCCAATCCAGATCTGTCTCCTTCACACACTCCGCCCCCTGGTACACTGATGAGCTACACCACCTAAAGTCCAAGGGACGTCAACTGGAACGGCTCGCTAAGAAAACTGGTCTCACCGTCCATGCAGAGGCATACAAACAACATCTACAGCTATACAAAGACACCCTCAACACCACCCGCTCCTCCTACTACTCTGGAATTATCCAGTCTGGCAGTGGCAACCCAAGAGTGCTATTCTCCACCATCAACAAACTCCTCAAACCCATGGACACTATCTCCCACTCCTTCACTATAAATGCAATAATTTCCTATCCTTTTTCCATAACAAAATCAACACAATCCACAACCAGTTGGCCACCTCCTCCCCCCCTGGACCCGAACTTGACCTCCTACCCCCTTCATCGACATCACCCCATCTGACCTATCCTCCGTGGTTGCAGGCATGAAGTCCTCAACCTGCCCCCTGGACCCGCTCCCCACCACCCTCCTCAAGGCCTGCCTCCCCACTCTCTGCCCACTCATCACTAAAACTGTAAACTCCTCCCTCTCCTCTGGTCACGTCCCCTTTACCCTAAAGCTTGCCGCAGTCACCCCCATACTCAAAAAACCCGGTCTTGACCCTGACTTCCCTAACAACTACCGGCCCATCTCCAACCTGCCTTTCCTGTCTAAAGTCCTGGAACGAGTCGTTGCCAAGCAACTCACTGCCTATCTTGACTCAAATGACCTCTACAAACATTTCCAATCTGGTTTCCGCTCCAAACACAGCACAGAGACTGCCCTCATCAAAGTGACCAATGACCTTCTGCTATCCTCTGCTCCCTCAACATCCTCATCCTCCTTGACCTCAGCGCTGCTTTTGACGCCATCAATCATTCCACACTCATCACACGCCTCGAATCCACCCTTGGCATCACTGGCACTGCCCTCTCCTGGTTCAGAGCCTACCTCTCTGACTGACATCAATTAATTTCTATAAACAACTGTCAATCAGCCTCATCTCCTGTTACCCACGGTGTTCCCCAGGGCTCGGTGCTTGGTCCCCAACTCTTCATCCTCTACATGCTCCCACTTGGACAGATCCTTCGCCGCCATGGCCTCCGGTTCCACTGCTATGTTGACGACACGCAGCTCTATCTCCCCTCCAAAACCATCACTGCTACCACCCACTCCACCCTCACCACCTGCCTGACTGACATTAAAACATGGATGCAAACAAACTTTCTGAAACTCAACTGCAATAAGTCTGAAGTCCTAATCATAGCTCCAGACTCCCTTATCCACTCCACACAAAACTTTTCCCTCAGTATAGATGGCTCCATTGTCACCCCCTCCACCCAAGTCCGTAAACTCGGAGTCATCCTTGACCCCACCCTCTCCTTCTTGCCCCATGTCAACCAGATCACAAAAACTGCCTTCCTCCGAAACATTGCCCGTCTTCGACCCAAACTGTCATTCACTGCTGCAGAAACACTCATTCATGCTTTCATCACATGCAGGCTTGACTACTGCAACAGCCTTCTTTACGGCACCACTACCAAAGTCCTCAATAGACTACAGTATGTACAAAACTCCGCCGCCCACCTGCTCACCAGTACCCGCTCCAGAGACCACATCACACCAGTCCTCCAGGACCTTCATTGGCTCCCAGTCAGACACAGAATCAATTTCAAAATACTTCTCACCACCTACAAAGCCCTCAACAACCTAGCTCCCCCCTACCTCTCCGACCTCCTCCACCACTATGCTCCCTCCCATTCCCTCAGGTCCAGTGACGCTAACCTCCTCCAAACCCCCAGGACCAAGCGCCGAACCTGGGGTGATAGGGCTTTCTCAGTTGCCGCCCCCTCTCTGTGGAATGCACTTCCAACCCACATCAAAGCTGCCCACACCCTCTCTTCCTTTAAAACCGCCCTCAAAACCAACCTCTTCAGACTTGCTTTCCCTTGCTAATCCCCCCCCCCCCTTTCTGTTGTTTTTATCTCACACTATCTTAACTTGTTTTTTTTTTTCCGTTTGTAAAGCGTCTTTGAGTACCCAGAAAAGCGCTATATAAGTCCAATGTATTATTATTATTATTATTATTAGGTTGTACCACGAAGCAGTCCATTGAGTAATAATGAGAACGTTCACAGTCAGGCCAGGGCAGGAGAGAAGCAGGAACAAGCAATAGCCAAAGAGTAGGCTATACCATGATTTGGTGTAGGAGCGGGTGCACATAGGCTAAGTCATATGTGAATTGACCAACAACTGTTTTGATAGTGAGACAGTGACAATAGAAGAATGCATATAAATTTGAATCTTACAAGAAATATTTTTGGGGCATTTCTTGCCCCTTTCTGGGGCAAAATAGATCTATTTGGGGGAATTGTTGCCCTTTGCCCCATAGTATAACGTTAATTGATAGATACTTGTTTACTTTAGCATTATTGTTATTCAAACAGATCTTGCCAATAAAGTATTTCAACTAGCCTAAATATTTCGTTTTAGCATTTTTGCATTTTCTGTCATTATGAACACGAAGCTTTGTAAATGAAAGGGTAGAGCGTTCCCTCATTGTCGCAATTCTAGAAGGCTCCAGATCTCACGTCCGCTTACAGTACCAGTCAAAGGTTTGGACCCACCTACTCTTAGAAGGTTTTTTAAAATTATGTTTACTGTTTTCCACATTTTGAATAGTAAAGACATCAAAACTAAAAGATAACATGAACAAAATTATGCAAAGACCAAAAAAAGTGTTAACCAAATCAAAAAAGTCTTATATTTTAGATTCTTCAAAGTAGCCATCCTTTGCCTTGATAAAGGATTTTTATTTTATTATTTATTATTATATTGCACATTCTTGCCATTCTCTCAACCAACCTCTGTGGTAAACAAGTATTCCACAGGTAAACAGGTGATGCTATCATGACTCTATATAAAAGGATATCAAGGTTATATTAAGAGTTTTAACTGTTTACCTGTGGAATGTTCCAAACAGGTGTTTTTTTAAAACTTTTTTTCCCCTGTCCCAACTTTTTTGGAACATGTTGCAGGCATCAACACCTGTTTGGAACATCCCACAGGTAAACAGTTGATGCTATCATGACTGGGTATAAAAAGATATCAATCTTATTTTCAGGTACTCTTACAAGCGATACTATAACCTCTCTGCATTTGAATGGATCTCTATGAGAATTGGGGTGTGGGTCTAGATTTGTAATGGGGACGTGACGTGTGAGGTTCGAAGGGACCACACACAGCGAGGGGATTCAATAAGCTCAATGAGCCAATAAGACGGGAAACCCCGTAATTAAGGAAAGGAGAAGGAAGTGTGCGTGGACGAATGCCTAGGCAGTAAAATAACAAAGGGACAGAAATTAGAGCGGGTAAAAGAGAGGAGACAATACGCGAAAATAACTCCCTCGCTCTAAACGGAGTGAGAACTGCTCGCTACAAGGTGGAAATAAGCAGTCTTCGAGTCCTACATATACCGGCACCAGAGCAACACGCAACACATGAAAAAAAACGGAATAAACGCCCTGACTCACAACAAAGGGGAAACGTAGTCCACGAGAAGGAGACAAAACGGAACAAACGGACCGAAGGTACTAACCGGCTCACTGTCACACGCAAATGAGTAGAAGCACAAACGCCAGGTTTCTCAATAAGAAAACCAAACAAGGCGAATGGAACAAAGAACTGCTGCCCTATACTTCTACGAGCTAAGTAACTAAGTAAAAGCATTAACGCCCGGCCTCTCAATAAGGAGAGACCATAGAAAGGCGAATAGAGCAGAGATGTGATGTCCCATACTTCTACAAGCTAAGTGACTAAAGAAAGAGCCAGAAAAAAATTAATGCCCTGCCTCAGTAATGAGAGACGTAAGAATAGGCGAGTAGCACAAATGTTACAAATAAAACACACACCCAACATACACTGAATACCAAAACAGTATACAAAACAGTGCAAAATAATGCGAAATAATATAGAAGCCCCGGAAGTAGGAAACGGGGGCTTATGTAGCTCTCAGACAACCATGCACACATGTGGACACTGATGAGAGAACTCCGCAAAAGAGAAGAGGCGGAGCAAAACTCCACTAAAACGACCGCATGGGAAAAAGGCATCAAAAACCATGACAAGATTAAGCTGTAAATTACACAGGAATAGTATGGAACCCATGGTTGGCTAAATGGCTGTAAGTCATCAAGGGTCTGAGGTATCAAACGAGTCTCAAACCATCACTCTACTGCCAGATATGCAGTAGATATGGATGGATCACTTTAAGGGTTGTTTCCCTTGAATCATTTTCCTATTGAACTCTATGGGAAAATGTACTGTATATATTTTAACGTTACATGATTTCTTTTTAAAAAGCATATATAAATTATTTTAAAGAGTGTAGGCTAAATGAGCGACATGAAAAGATTTGCGAAATTAATTTCCATGACTTTTACAAAACTTTTTGCATTTTATTTTTTTCCAACACTTTTCCAGGCCTGGAAAGAACAATTTCAAATTTCATGACTTTTCCAGGTTTTTCATGACCGTATGAACCATATGACCGTATGAACCCTTGCTCAGATTCTAAGTTTTGATTCTCCTGTTCTGATGGTGACCATTTTTTCCTGAATTTGCTGAATTCATGTCTATTATATCAACTGATCATGAGAGAGTTCTTCTGGCAGGTGATTTTAACTTGCATGTGGATAATGTGTCAGATTCCAAGGCCATGGATTTTAAAAACTTACTACTCTCTCTTGATTTTAATCAGCATGTTGCTGCGCCAACTCATAAGCATGGCCATACTCTAGATTTGGTCATTTCTAGAGGGCTAAGTGTTACAATTTCCTCTGTTGTTGATCTTGCTATATCAGATAATTTCTGTGTATTCTTTCATGTCATGTTGTTAAAGGGAAAGAAAAAATCTGATCGCATTATAAAGAAGCACATTTTAAACTCTGCAGCAGCTGATACGTTTGCACAACTTGTAAATCTTACATGTGTACCACTGAACCCACTAGCTACAGTTAGTGTATAGTTGTAATAGCAAACTTAGAGCTACACTCGACATTGTTGCCCCAGAGAAAATAAAAAAGGTCATTTCAAATCATAAGACACCCTGGAAAAACAGTGAAATTCTTAAACTAAAGAGGGACTGTCGGAAAGCAGAGCATAACTGGAGAAAGACAAAGCTACAGGTACATCTTGACATCCTTAAAGAACAGCTTGCAAATTATAATAGAGCAATAAGAAACACAAGACAGACTTATTTTTCCAAGATTATTTGTGACAATAAGAATAATCCCAAAGTGCTTTTTTCAACAATTGATCGCTTGATAAATCCAAGTCCAGCTGCTGACTTTGGCAGTGAGCTCATCTCCTCAAATAAATGTGAATAGTTTGCCATTTATTTTAAAGAAAAGATAAGCACTATTAGGATACACATAGCTCAAATGGGTACAACCCCTTTTGGGATTTTGGACAGTTCAGATGCCCCGTGCACAGCTGACATGCATGCATTTGGCCTGATTGATGCACAAATTGTCCGGCCATTAAAACCCTCTACCTGTGTATTTGATCCTATCCCCACAAGATTTTTTAAAACCATTTTTAGTTGTTTGTCAGACAGTGTCTTGGCCATTGTAAACTCTTCTTTGGAGACTGGCAACTTCCCAACTGCACTGAAGACTGCCAATGTAAAGCCCTTACTAAAGAAAAGTAACTTGGATCCCTCAGTTCTTAGTAATTATAGACCCATATCAAACCTCCCTTTCTTAAGCAAGATTATCGAAAAAGTGGTTTTTAGACAGTTAAATGATTTTCTCAGTAAAAATACCATTCTTGAGAAATTTCAGTCAGGATTCCGGTCAAACCACAGTACAGAAACTGCTCTAGTCAAGGTAATCAATGATATTCGAATGTGCATAGATGCTGGTGGTGTGTCTGTTCTGGTTGTGTTAGATCTCAGTGCTGCATTTGACACTGTGGACCATAATATTTTGCTACATCGACTTGAACAATGGGTAGGTCTCTCAGGAAGTTCTTAAATGGTTTTATTCATATCTGGCTGGAAGAAATTTTTGTGTTGCCCTGGGGGATTCTGTATCAGAAAAAACTATTATTAACTGTGGGATTCCTCAGGGTTCTATCATTGGCCCATTGCTCTTTTCTTTATACCTGCTTCCACTTGGTAAAATCATCAGTAACCATGGGGTTAATTTTCATAGCTATGCTGATGATACACAGCTGTATATTTCTGTATTGCCTGAGGATGAAAGCCCAATCAGTTCCTTAGAAAACTGTCTAAAGGATATTAATCTCTGGATGTCTCAGAATTTTCTTCAGTTGAATCAGGATAAGAATGAGATAATTATCATTGGATCTAAGGCCCAGAGAGAAAGATTATCTAAGAACCTAGGACCTCTAGTGTCAAACAATAAACCTCAAGTTAAGAATCTAGGTGTAATCTTTGATGCTGACCTAAGCTTTCTGCCACATATAAGAAATGTAACAAGGGTAACCTTTTTCCATTTGCGAAATGTTACTAAAGTTAAGGCCTTTCCTCACGCAAGCTGATGCTGAATGGTTAATACATGCCTTTGTTACAAGTAGATTAGACTACTGTAATGCTCTCTTCTCTGGTCTTCCAAAAAAATACATAGAGCAGCTACAACGTGTGCAAACCTCAGCTGCAAGAATCTTGACACGAACCAAGAAGAGAGCTCATATTACACCTGTACTTGCATCTCTGCATTGGCTGCCCGTGAAATTTAGAATTGATTTTAAAATTCTTTTACTTGTTTTTAAAGCTCTGACTGGTTTAGCACCACTTTACATATCTGACCTGCTGAATAGATATCAGCCCATGTGTGCCCTCAGATCTTCTGGTGATAACTTTACGCATTCCAAAAGTAAATTATAAAAGAAGTGGAGAAGCTTCTTTTTATTTCTATGCCGCCCCACTATATGGAATAGCTTGCCCAGACAGATCAGAGAGGCACCAAATGTAGCACTTTTTAAAAGCCTTCTGAAAACGTACTTCTTTAGGATGGCTTTTACTTGACTGTATCCTATTTTAGTTTTTACTTGTCTTTTGCTTTTACTTGTTTTATAAATATACATCTATATTGTCTTGTATTTCATTGTGTTTTATTGCATTTTGTTTTATCCCATTTCATTATTATTATTTTTGTGTTTTTATTAATTTTATATTGTTTTTTTTCCCAAATCAAGATTTTATTCTATTATTTTTTATTTATTTATTTTAATTTTTTTAAAAATTCCCTGTTATATTGTCTTTTATTTCATTGTGTTTTATTGTTATATCAATGTTATCTAATGTCAGTGTAAAAGAATAATATCATTTTTTTTTTTTTAAATTAAAATTATGTATTTTCCCTCTTGTCCAAGCCGGGCGGCCCGCCCGGTCAAACTCACGTGCCGCCCGGCTTGGACAAGAGGGAAAATACATAATTTTAATAAAAAAAAAAAAAAGAAGATATTATTCTTTTTTTTTTATATAATCTTTTTTTATTTTTTTTTATGTAGCTGCAATATTTCCCTTACCGCAGAATGCTGGAATGATCAAAATAGCATCTGGAAAAACCCTTGCCAAAACAGCTTCGGTTTCCCGTTAGGCCTAATTCAAATTTTCAATGGCAGCGCAGATATTATGAGGGTGTAATTATAGTTTCCGCCTCTACGCAAAATGGCGCACTTTCATCCGTTTCGCTATCTGACCAGAACTCTTACATTTTAGTGTAGAGTAAAAGCTAATACTGCACAGTCGCGGATCTATGGGTGGGCCTGGGTGGGCCCAGGCCCGTCCAGATTGACAGCTTGCCCACCCATTCAGATTCATAATTACCTTAAATGTGAATTGTTTTGTCTTGGGGAATCGTTATGTATTAATAATCTCTAAAAAGTGTGGAGATGCCATAGAAACCAACTGGAGAAAACGCTGGATGTGATTGTTTGTCTCCATCGGCCCGTTGCTATGTTCGTTACTATGTGATGACACCGCAGTTTCATAGCAGAAGTTCTCTTACGTTTGTTTAGGCTACATTACGAACTCGCGCGCCAATTCTGTCTGAGTTTCATGTACAGTAGCAGCCTAGTATGAGCCAACTATGGCTAAACAGCTATCATCATTGACCCATTTTCTTAAAAAACCACATCTGGAAGTGGAAGATGAAAAAAGTTTGGACCAGGACTTGTCCAACGAAGAGGAATCGCACTTGCAGGATCGTCGTGAGACGTTTGCGGGCCCTGGCAAAGAAGGAGAAACGGCCACAGCAACGACATCCCGTGAGTGTCATGCTAGCCTGCATGCTAACGTGGACATGCAGGCTCCACAGCCCCCTCCACTCCTGAAGGGACCTTAAGGTAGTCCTATACGGGTTCATTTTTTAAAAATTTACTCTGGGGCCCGCTGTGGCATGATTATGATTGCAGCCTCTGTGAGCGAGGCAGGGAGTTCTGTGACAAATTGTAAGTTATTGTATATTGGTTGTTTAATTTGTGATGTTTCTCTGGGCCCGCCGTGGCATGGATGACTGCAGCCTCTGTGAGTGAGGCAGAGTTCTGAATTGTGACAAACTCTAGGCTATTTGGTTATTTAATTTGTGGTTGTCAGTGCACTAATGAGGGTTATGCAATATTTGTTATTATCGCACCTGTTCTGTAGCTAGCTAGCTATTCATCTGGCTGGCTCATAGATATGTGATCTCTGGTGATGCATTTTGGTGACAGTCGTGGCTGTATTATTGTTAACACTAGAAGCGCCATCGCCGATGCCAATTGGCGTTGTGATTTTAAAATTATAATTATTACAGCAGTGTAAATGCCACGATCAACTCTTTCCTTGACGTTTCCTAATCATCTATGCTACAACTGCCTGCAACTGCAGAGATTATTTAATTTTCATTTTTCAAATAAGCAACAGAATTCATTTTTCTGCGTGACCAAAATCAAACTCCTATTTTCAGAAGTGGAAGCGCTGCTTCTGTTTCTATTACTTTTGTTGAAACAATTCTGTTACATTTGTTGCTAAAATTAAGTGCTGCCTGGCTGAATACAGATTTGGATACAAACTTTCATCTTTCATTGTCATTTGCTTCATAGTGTGTGTCTTTAGAGATACACACACACTTCTCGTTCTTTCTTTTTTATTATTATTATTAATATTATTATACTTTATTTAATTTTTAATTTATAATTTTTTTCCAGTTTATAGTTACTTGTTTTTAAATTAATTTTGTGAATTCTGTATAATATAGGTAGAGGCCTCGTATAAGCCCTTTTGGGTTTCTTGCCTACCTTGCACCTCTCTTTGTTGTTATTTTATTTATCTCTTTGCTTTTTTGTGTTATCATTGTGCAAAATAAAAATCAAATCAATTGTTGGGGTCCCCACATTGTATTGTAAATATCTAAGTCTGTTGAAGAAAGCGTGCGGTGATGAGCTTCACTCAGGCCTACCCAGATTTTTCCAGGCCTACCGATCAGCCACTTTCTGTATCCGCCACTGATACTGCAGAGGCAGGAGTTTGATTCTACCTGTTTTTAAGGACTGATTATGGATCAGCACTATGGAGGAGTCTCAAAAGCAGCTCTACAGTGCTGAAAAGATAGCTGATCCAGAAACAGTCCTTAAAAACCGGTAGAAACAAACTCCTTGTCCTGGGTTTAAGTTCTGAATAGTATAGTTCTGAATATCATTTGTGAAGCTAAGGGGGGTTTATTGTATATAAGTTCTGTTTTAAGTTTATAAATATTATAAATAAATAATATTTATTTACCATAAGCCTTTGTGAGCAAATGTTATTTTAGCTCAGAATGGAGAAATGCGCCACTTTGTTACCAACACCCTCCCCATGTGTGCGACGACTCTCCGTACCCCCGACCTGCGCGATGATACTGCCTCGGCCCCGCACGCGCGTTTTGATGACACCATGTACGCGCAACAACACTGGTAGTTTCGAGGGGCCTACCACCCGGCCTGAAAAAAAATCTAGGGGAAACACTGAATGTTATATTGTTTTATCCAATATTTTCCTCTTTTAACTGTTTATTATTATTTCCCTAGTGTGAAGCACATTGGGTTGCTACTTGTTGCATGAAAGGTGCTATATAAATAAAGTTTATTATTATTATTATTGTATAGCCTATATTAAATATACCCGTAAAGTCGGGGTTCTTCCTGCCTGCGTATTAACCACCTATCTCAATAATCGCGGTTTGGTCTCATAGTCAATTAGTGTGGTTGTGCTTCCAAATTTGGACACTAGAGGGGGCCACATGCATTAAAAACAAAATGCAAACCAAACTTACTTGTTGTGTCCTCTATTCTTCTTTGTAGCTTGTTGCCTGTTGAACTGCACATCAATATAGAGTGTCTTCTGACGACTCACGTTTGTGCCAGCCCACCTTGTAGACGACGGTGTGATAAGACATTCTGGCTGACATCACATGGTTTGGAGGAGAGCACATGTTTGTCAGCCCTCCCTCAAAGTGACAACAGTGATTGCAACAATGAAAGTATTATTAAGCCTTCCAAATTAGGAGAAAAGAAGTTTTTTTAGCCAGGAATTTTTGGTAAGTAAAAAAAGAGAAAAGATGGTATCATCCCTTGTTTACATGCAGTCAACATTTCATTGCCCTGTTACTCATATAGTTCATTCAAAAACACAATGCAACTAAAATGTGTCTGAACTAAAATGGTTTCTCATTTCCTTATAAGTTTTTTTTATTTTTATTCGATTCAATTTTATTTGCCTGTTTATTTATTAGGCTGATATAACATATGACTAATGAACATGAAGTAGGCATATGCTTAGTGTTCCACATTCGTGACAAATTGTAAGGATTTTTTAACCATGAATTTTAACAGAATTCAGGTATGTATTGTCTTGCACTCGTATTTTAATTCACAAAATACAATTTTTACCTGGTAATTTTTTTAAATGAAATTACATCCTCACAGAAGGTTCTATATGCAGCAGGTCTGTTCTGATGTAAAAAGCAAATATTTGCTCCAGATATTTCCTGGTATCAATTCAAAATTGTGGGTTGCATAAAATGTTGCTTTCTGTAAATTCCTTTAATGTTGATATGAGGGAAAGAACTAAAACAAAAAATCTAAATTTGACAACTTACAGTATATGTATGACAGCAACAGGCTCGGTATGAGTGAGGATACACAAAAGAAAGTAAATGTGAACCTACGCAAGCCAGGATTCCTGGAAATTTTAGTATACAAAAAATATTTTTCATGTAAAAATGTTTGTGAATGTTTGCTAGTCTGCTTTTTTCTGATAATGTACTACTTGGTGCACAAATACTGCTGTGTTTAAATAAAAAAGATAAATACTTGAGTAAACAGTGGGTTCCAACAACAGATGGGGAAGGATGGTACATGATAACATTATTAGACTGTAATAAGCTACACTTCATTTTATATGAATATTAAATCTTCCTTCATCATTTCAGTCTCTTTGTGCTATTTTCTATTTACATGTAAAACTACGGTACTGTAACTGTAACACAGGGACGGGGGGATGATGATATGAAGAATAATATTACTTAGGTTATTTTTGCCATGATCACTGATGTTGATAGATATTTGAAAAATAAAAAATGCCTTCTTAATGTTCGAAATAGGCCTAATACCCCGATACAATGGTGCACGTTTAGCTGCATGGGCTATAAATGATGTTAGTAAGTGTTGGCTACTCTCACGCTTATTAATGACGAATGTAGAATTGGCAGCCGCAATTTAAGCAGGACGCTCCGGAGCGGATATACCGAGCTAATCTCTCTGTGTGAAACCGCCGGAGGCCACCCAAAGAGTCCCAGATTAAAACAAAAATCAATTAGTCCAAGGAATAGCGAATCAATAGTGTTCTAAATCTCTTAAAGCATGAATATATAATTTCCGTTGTGGACCCTTTGTTTGCCAGCATTGGAAATGTTTGGGCTACGTTTAAATTCATATGGCGGTGGCCATGTAGGTCTAGTCTATGCTCATTGTGCTGCAATTGTTTATATTGTAGCCTATGCTACAGTGCTAGCCTAGTTGTTTAGAACCCTTCGTCATTTGACAATACTGCAGGCTAGTTTCTATCTAATGCCTATGGCGATAAAACAGTTTATATTTGGACGTCTTGTATCAAGCACCACGATGTGGGCGAAAGAAAGAGTGAAGGTCATCTGAGTAGCCTAGATGATGATCACAAAATTAACTAGACTATCTGTTCTTTCGCAATGCATAGCCAACATGGGAATCAACGGCGTTCATAATTACAGCAATCGTTAGTTCAGTGCCATTACGTAATTGGATCGATATTTTAACTTTTTAAAATATTTAAATATTTTTTTAAACTTTCTTTATGATTTAAAAACTTAACCACTACCAGTGCCCTGACTGTGATATTTCTTATCGCTCGTAGCAGGCTCTTTTTCTGTCTGTGAACTTAACCTATTCAACGGCTTTCTGGAAAATTCAGACTACTTCTCAGAGTGAAGGACGTGATAATGTGAGGTATTTATAATTCCTTCTGAATACGATTCTCTTCCTCCACAACACATTCTAATTTGTCTGGCAATCTGGAGAGCGGGCGCACCGTATTTCTACTCTCAGTTGGGCAGATACTGTGTCTGGAACGCATGTGGCAGAATTCCCAGGGATTCTGACCTCGCGCTGGCAGCCAGCGTTGACACTCTGACCTCTTAAACAGGCCGTGAAAACATTGGACTGGGGTTGTCAATAGCACTTTACCAGCAAGCAATTCAGGTACCAGGTCGCTAAAACTGCCAGTAAAAGAAAAGACGTGCTTATGGAAGAAAGGCTTGAAGCACATGAACCACAATTCGACATTCTTGGTATATAACTTGTGTGTTGACTTATGTGGGAGACGTAGAACTATACATGATAGCACAGCCTACATGCTAACCGTCAATTTAAGCGATAATTGATCTCTTGATGTCTTTTACACAACTTGCATTCTCTTACATATGTTAGCCTACCCCCTTTATGCATTTTATTTTACATTAGGCGATTATTGAAGCGGGAGTAGCCTAGGCTAGGCTACGCAGCTTTAAGAATCGGTCGCATTTGTTGTCCAAACATTTCAAAGTCATTTGCCAGATCTTGCCAGACTTTCCAGCCAAACAGCGACTCAAAACTAGCCCAAAATATTTTTTGTAACCGAAACCAACGTAGGCTATTTTAAATAAAAAATCTAGCCTACATTTTTTTTCCTTTTTTTAAATAAGTATGTTCTTCAAATTAATGTACAATAAGAGTAAGATAAACCCTGCTAGAAAAAACATTAAAAACCATCAGACAATTCCTAATGGTTTTAATGGAATTTCATGTTTTTGTGATGTTCTCACTCCCGTCCTATTGTTTCCCGTGTTTTCCCTTTCCCCCTGTCTCGTGTTCGTCTCTCCATAGTCCGGTTTCCCCCTTGTTGCAGGTTGGGCGTGGTTTCCCCTTTGTGTCACTCTGTTTC
Source organism: Synaphobranchus kaupii (assembly GCA_029718625.1). Classification (NCBI taxonomy): domain Eukaryota; kingdom Metazoa; phylum Chordata; class Actinopteri; order Anguilliformes; family Synaphobranchidae; genus Synaphobranchus; species Synaphobranchus kaupii. Next base: position 10,209,877 of record CM056398.1, on the reverse strand, counting down.
ACTTCACTTTTCTCAGCCTATCCCATTTCCCCGCTTCGCATGCATTCCACACTCTCCGCTCTGTTAATCACTCTCGCATACATTCGCACGTGGCACCTAATTGATACCAATTAATGTTTGCATTTAGTCACCCAGTGTTGTCTGTCCTGGGCCAGTTCGTTAATGCTCTTTGTCTGAAACCTCTGGTCTGTCTTGAGTCCTAGTATCCAGTCTAGTCAGTTAAATCTAAGTCTTGTTAGCCTTACCTGTCTGTTTAAAGTCAAAGTCTGCTCCTGTCTGGAACGGCATTTCCCGCTGTTCAAATATTCCTGCCTCGCTATACTAACTTTGTCTGCTTCAGTCTGCCAGCCTGCAGTTGTTTGTTATCCCTGCCTTCCACCTGACGTGTGTGCATGCAGCCTGGGCTCCTGTTCCTCCACTCTGCGGCGGTGCCTGCCTACTGCCAGTGTTGCGGTTGCTGTTGATGTGCTGTCACTTCTGTCGCTGCTGCCGCCCTGCTGCTGCTGTGCCGCTACTGCCGCTGCCCTGCTGCAACGCTTGCATCCTGCCTGGACTCCGCTCCACTGTCCTGCACCTCTTCTGCCGCTCCCGCTCATCCCCTGCTCCACCAAACTGGTTGTCCGTCTCCATCTCCTTCCCTGGCCTCTCCTGCTCCCACTGCTCCCCCGCAGCAACATACCTGGACTGCCTGTTATCTATGTTCTCCCTATGCTTCAGGAGTATTGGTCGAAGCATAATTTATTAAGAGCTACGCTGTCTGTGTCTTGTTCATCCAGTTTCGGCTTGGAACATTAACCACCTTTTGCCTTTCTCCCCTTGCTCAGGACTACCCTGATCAAGCAATAAAATATTGAGTTTTGGCATTCCTGTGTTCGAGTCGTGCATTTGGGTCCAGTCCATTTCCGGGGTTGTAACTGATTCTGCTGGTTTCTGATAGTCTTTATTGGTAATCCAGTGGCTTCTAATGGTCATCTGGTGGTGCTCTGTTGGACTCTAATGGTATCTGTGGGGATTTTGATGGTCTCTAATGGTCTGTAATGGTAACCTGATGGGAGATAAAAACCAAGATGTCCCAATTCCCAAGTTTCTAATGTTTTTTTCTAGCAGGGAAACCATTGTAGCCTACTAGTTTGTAGGCCTATTTATAGTCGCCTAAATTATGTTGCAGCAAAGAGTTTATATGATTATCATGTAGACATTCAATAAACATTAGTTTTTATTCATATGTAGGCTATTCATTAGAAAAATAAAGTAATAATAATTTCAATATATGATACTAAGTTCATTCATTTAATACTTCATAGCCTAAGTAACTTGAATAGACAATATCCATATCATGTTTATCAGAAATCCTAGCCTATACTATAATCAAAAACAAATGTGAGCCATATTGTATTAAATTAAATCATTTAGTTAAGAAGTTATGAACTGTGACAGGCAACAAACCAGCCCCCTTTTTACTTATATTAGAAGTGAGATATCTATGGTGTAAATCTTGTGCAACCAGAAAACTGAATTAGACTTAAATTTGAATTTGTATTTAAGGTTTTAAAACTGAATTATGTGATTTGAATCTGAATTTCAGTTAAACTCGGATTTCAAATTCAGATCTCCGAAAACTAGCTTTCAGTTTGTGAAGCTCGGATTTCAAATTCAGTTCTCCATTACATTGCATTTTATCCAAAGCGACGTACAATAAGTGCATACTACTGAAGGTCAATGAAGCGACTACAAAGCAGATCCGACAAAACACAACTTTATCATAACGTAGGAGCTATGCCTAGTAATGAACATAGAATAGTACACACAGCTATACATTCTGAATTAAAGTAAAAAAACAAACCACACACAAGTTAAATAGAAAATTATGCGTAGGCCATATACAGTTGAAGTCAGAAGTTTACATACACTTAGGTTGAAGTCATTAAAACTAATTTTTAACCACTCCACAGATTTCATGTTCGCAAACTATAGTGTTGGCAAGTCAGTTAGGACATCCACTTTGTGTGCCTTTGCATGCCATGACTTCCTGATGTCTGAGACCCAACAACATCAAAAGACTCTTGATATCTTATTTTCTGGTACTCTTACAAGCGATACTGTAACGTCTCTGCATTTGAATGGATTTCTATGGGAATTGGGGGGTGGGACTAGATTTAGCTGTAAATTATGCTGGAACAGTATGGAACACATGATTGGTAAAATGGCTGTAAGTCATCAAGGGTCTGAGGTATCAAACAAGCCTCAAATCATCACTCTGCTGCCAGATACGTATGCAGTAGATATGGATGGATCACTTTAAGGGTTGTTTCTACTGAAAATTTTTCCTATTGAACTCTATGGAAAAATAAGTCAGGAGAAGAAACCCTTCACACCCTTCAGTTATCCATCCATATCTACTGTATTTATGGCAGCAGAGTGATGATTTAAGGCTAGTTTGATATGTCAGACCCTTAGAGCCATTTAGCCAACCATGTGTTTCCATACTGTTCCAGTGTAACTTACAGCTAAATCTAGTCCCACCCCCAAATTCCCCCAAATAGAGATCCATTCAAATGCAGAGACGTTATAGTATCGCTTGTAAGAGTACCATAAAATGAGATATCAAGAGTCTTTTGATGTTGTTGGGTCACAGAGTGGTTAAAAATTAGTTTTAATGACTTCAACCTAAGTGTATGTAAACTTCCGACTTCAACTGTAGCCCTACTAAGATATACGTATAGGTTACAGATAACCTTGGTCACAGAAGAATTAAATAGCAACGGCGAGATAATGATATTATACATAGCAAGGGGAGGTGAAAGGTGGTACAGTCTCACTTCTTTGTTTTACTGTATGAAGGATCTTCGCAAAAGCATTGAAGTTCCCAAAATAGGTTGTGTGAGCCTTACAGTACACTGGCCTTAAATTGTGTCCACGTTGTGTGACAGCCATTCGCAATATTTTATATTGAATTAAATGTATGTCTGCTCTGTGTTTTATATAAAAAATGTACACACACTTATTACCGCAGAGTATACATGGTAGATGATATGACTTTTGTTCAGTTTGACAAGTTGTGCCATTTCTTGGTTTTCAGAATGCCCTCTCCCCTTCTTTCTTTTATCAAACAGTATTATCTTAGTTTTGGAACCAGTTGTGCCTCAGGAGTCATCACTGTATGCAACCTGCAATGTCTATGCCAGTGTGTCCGAAACGTGCCCACAACTCACTTTAGACTGACATATTTTCTGTGACCCACCACTTCCTAAACTGTTGTCTAGCATATACGCAAATATAGAATCAAAATTATTTTTACTTTTCTAAACAACATGTAACATGTGGTGTTTAATTTGACTGGTGATAATGGGTGTGTGTATAATATAGAGCTTTTGTGACTTCTGTGTAATAAGCATGTAGTGTGTTTGGAACCACAATCACAGCAAGTTATATGATTAGCTCTCTGAGCAAAAGGTGGTGTCAAGAAATAATCTCACTCTTATTCTGGCTGCTGGGGGGGGGGGGGGGGGGGGGTCCCCTTCTGGAAGAGACTCTTACTCAGTCCTCTGAACTGGTTTTGTCATACCTGAGTCCATTCTTCCTTTACATTACATTACATTCATTTAAGCAGACGCTTTTATCCAAAGCGACATACAATAAGTGCATACAGAAGGTCATCGAAGCAACTACAGAACAGATTAGACAAAGTACATCCTTCCCATAATGTAGCAGCTATCCCTAGTAATGAACATTGAGTGTAGTTCACAGTAAGCTGTGGGTAAATCTGCTCTATTATAATTCTATTCTAAATACTATTCTGAACTATAACATCAAACAGTTACAGACAAAAAATACAGGGAACAGGTACTATGAGAAAAGGTCCTAGATTGGTATATCAGTCAAAGTGGAGCCTGAAGAGGTGTGTCTTCAGGCCGCGACGGAACGCAGACAGTGTTGGAGTAGAACGTAGGGGAATGGGGAGTTCGTTCCACCACTGGGGAGCTAGGGTGGAAAAGCTCCGCAGTCGGGACAAGCGAGAGCCATTGACACGGAGGGGGGAAAGTGCAAGTCGCCCTGCTGTAGCAGAGCAAAGTGGTCGAGCAGGAACATAGTCCCGCAGGTAGGAGGGGCGTGTCCTATTGGCTGCAGTGTAGGCTAGGGTCAGAACTTTAAACCTGATACTGGCCGCGACTGGCAGCCAGTGGAGTGACCTCAGCAGAGTCACATGTGAGAATTTCGGGAGGTTGAACACAAGCCGGGCAGCTGCGTTCTGGATCAGTTGAAGAGGCAGAATGGCGCATGTTGGTAGGCTTGCAAGGAGTTGCAGTAGTCCAGGCGTGAGGTGACCATGGTCTGGACAAGAAGCAGGGTGGAGTAGGTGGTCAGGTACGGTCAAATCCTCCTGATGTTGTACAGGAGGAACCTGCAGGACCATGCCATTGCCTTGATGTGTTCTTTGAAGTCCAGCTGGTCGTCCAGGACCACCCCCAGGTTCCTTGCAGAGCGGGAGGCAGCCACCATGATACCGTCAATGGTGATGGGGAGGTCATGTAGTGGGGAGGTCTTGTACGGCATGAAGAGGAGCTCTGTCTTGTCGAGGTTGAGCTACAGGTGATGGGTAGCCATCCACTCAGACATGTCAGCCAGGCAAGCAGATATCCTCTCCTTAACCTGTGGGGTAGAGGGAGGGAAAGAGAGGAAGAGTTGAGTATCGTCAGCATAGCTATGGTATGAGAAGCCATGTGAATTAATGACTGAACCAAGAGACTTAGTATAAATGGAGAACAGCAGAGGACCCAGCACAGATCCCTGCGGGACTCCTGTAGAAAGGGGATGAGGTGCAGAGACGGAACCCTTCCAGGAGACTTGGTAGGATCTACTAGTGAGATACGTGACAAACCAAGAGAGGGCAGTCTCAGAAATGCCCATCTCAGTGAGTGTGGAGAAGTTCATGGTTTACCGTGTCGAACACCGCAGACAGGTCGAGTATAATCAGGACAGTGGAGAGGGAGGAGGCTCTAGCAGTGGTGAGTGCCTCTGTCACAGCCAGGAGAGCAGTTTCGGTGGAATGCCCGGTTCTAAAACTGGACTGATGAGGGTTGTTCTGGTGGAGAAAAACAGACAGTTAGTTAAGGACAGCTCGTGCAAGAGTTTTGGACAGGAAAAGCTAGCTTTCAGTTTTTCAGTTTGTGCACATCCGGGCACTTCAGGAAAAGCAGTTGTTGGCAGATATCATCAATCTGCTGGAGTGTCACAGTTTTCATTTGGTTCCAGTTTGGTAGTTTTGGGTCAGCTGTGTAATTGTTGTGATTAACTTACATAGTTAAACGTCATTGAGACAAATTATTGCCATACTCACATCATCAGAGCTACTGCATTGATATTTTAACTACTTGTCAGACTACAGTCTGTGTGCCATGTAAATTAGACTAACGTTGTTATCGTAGCTACTGCTGTAAGTTAAAGGGGTAATAAACACCGGCTTTGGTTCTGTTTCGGCCTCCGCCCACTTCACAATTTCAAAAGACGCGAATTGGGCTCGAGTGAAAGAGCAGACGGGAGGGGGAGGAGTTACAGTTTGGGGGAGGGGCGATAGATCAATTCGGTAACACGTCATAGGCATGTAGGCGGAGCCAAGCAAGGAAAACCGTTTGTAATTAAAGGTGTTGGTACCATGGACTACAACTATGGACGACCATTGACACTCCACAAAAACTACAATTCCCTTACTTCCACCCCAAAGGGAAACCGAGTTAACCACGCCTCTGAGCACAGAATTCAAATTTACAGCAAGCCAATGCTGTGAGACATGTAACTATGGTGTAAAACTTGTGCCACCAGAAAACTGAATTCGAATTTAGTAAAATTAAATTTGTGTATACGTTTTGAAATTGAATTTTATTACACTGAATTTATATTTCGTAATTTGAGTTTGTATATATACGTTTTGAAATTGAATTATGTGATTTGAATCTGAATTTCGGTAGGCTATTCAGTTAAACTCGGATTTCAAATTCAGATCTCAGAAATGCAGTTTGTAAAAATTCTATCTCAGAAATTCAGTTTGTAAAAATTCAATTCTCCAAAAGCTAGCTTTCAGTTTTTTAGTTTGTGCACATCCAGGCACTTCAGGAAAAGCAGTTGTTGGCAGATATCATCAATCTTTTGAGTGAGCGCATTCTCATTTGGTTCTCATTTGGTAGCTGTGGGTCAGCTGTGTAATGTTGAGATTAATTTACATAGTTAAACGTTATTGAGACAAATTATTGCCATACTCACATCATCAGAGCTACTGCATTGATATTTTAACTACTTGTCAGACTACTGTCTGTGTAGGGTACAAATTAGACTAACGTTGTTATCATATCTATCTCCTGTAAGTTAACGTTAGCTAACGTTAACATTACCTAACCAGCTAGCTAACGTTAATCATCAAGCTAGACCAGTGGGTTGTTGTCATAGCTATGTGCGTTAAGTTAACATTATGTTTAGCTAGTTAAGTTTCAGTTTTAGTAAGTTTCACAGTGATTTAGGATGCCAGGGAACTGTGCTTGTGCAGGCTGCACATAGTTCATGTTTTTCCATCAGGAAAAGTAACGTTAGCTATTTTCCTGCATGGGTGGGATTTGTGCAGGTGAGGAGCCGGGAGCTCACTGCTCATCTGTGTCGAAAAATGTGATCGTGTGCGATGCCAATTTTAGGGTGCAGGATTGGCCCCGGGGATTCAGGATGGGATTTCTAAAACAGGTGTAATTGGCTCACTAGTTATTTAGCTAGTTGCATCGTTAAGTTAACAGCACTGTAGCTTAGTTCTCACCAGTTCGCCACATGTGCTCCTCAGACTCCTTCTCTTGCCGCGCCCCGTTGTTTCTCCTCATTCTTGCCTGTTCCCAGTCCCTCTGACATCTAGCCGGCTCATCTGCCTCGACGATGTCGACATTGCGATCCATCTTGATGCTAATTTAGCTTACTTTGCTATTCACTGACTCTCGCTCTGTTCGCCCTATCCAATGTTACGTCAACGTTCGATTTCCCATATTCAGATTTGAGGTGCACATGGCCAATTTCCTTACAAAAATAAGCACAGCCTAGATGTAATAAGTGTAGCCTAGAACGTTATATATCTTTTATTATTTTAAAGTTCCATTGCTACGTCAATTTCCCACATACTGGGGATGGCAACCTAAAAGATGCCCTTCAATATGTAGGCTACGTTAGTGTTACAGCCATAGCTACAATATAATCTGTCTGAAATGTTAGCTAGCAAATTAATTTAAAAACCTTCACAACTTTAAATACCCTAGTCTAACTATAACTAGTTTAAACGTTACTGACAAAAGTTAACGTTAGCTGTCCACTTGTCCATCATGATTGCTAACATTACTGTTGCCACTTAGCCTACTTATTGCCAGTAACGTTAGCTAACGTAGTAATGTTAATGAAGTTAGTCTTACTTTTACGTAGCTAATACACAGACAGTAGTCTGACTCTGACAAGTAGGCTAGTTAAAATATAATGACGTGAGTATGGCAATAACGTTTGTCTCAATACCGTTTAACTATGTAAATTAATCTCAACATTCCACAGCTACCAAACTGGAACCAAATGAGAACAGTGACATGCTCAGTGCCGCTCACTCCAAAGATTGATGATATCTGCCAACAACTGCTTTTCCTGAAGTGCCCGGATGTGCACAAACTGAAAAACTGAAAGCTAGCTTTTGGAGAATTAAATTTTTACAAACTGAATTTCTGAGACTGAACAGCCTTAAAGGGTAAGTTCGCTATTTTGGACCTTGGACCCTATTTGCGGTCCGTCTTCCATGAACCTGACCCATGAAGTCCATTTTTTCGCTGATCGGTCCAGTATTGAGTTCGGTACAGATTTCCTGTAGGCTCTCACTGGGCTACAATAGAAGTCAACGGGGCAATTAGAAATGTTATGGAAAAACAACGATAAATGTGCTTTTATAGCTCAGTGTGTATTCTTACGGTCTCAGTATGCTCTGCTGTGAAATGTAGGCTATCGCAAACGCAAACCGAACGTTGAAACAACAGTTCCATTTGAAACAGAACTATTTATCCGACCGCACTACCTCGCACTGACTTCGGATAACATTACCTGCGCAACTTCAGCCTCTCTCTCTTCTCTTGCTCTCTTATCATCCATCTCTTGTAGTTCCGTGTCCGTGTATTCTGGCTCAAATCTGTAGCGAGTAACGTCAGTCAAAATCGAATTCTTCGTCTTCGTAATCATTATAGTCATCCATCATCCAAGTTTTTTTGTGGAAATTGTAGCCTACGTTGCTGCAGGTAAACAAACGCAGACTGCTCAACTAGATAGTTTCGTAAACGGCCGGCACACCTTCCCGCTCCCCTACCCCCGACACATAGTACTCCGCGGGAGCAGCGAAAACAAGCAACAGAGAAATGCTTACTTCCAAGCCATGCCAAGCACGTAAAAATGTTCGGATTGAGATACATTTCACAGGAGAGCATACTGAGACCGGTAACAATACACCCTGAGCTTCCCGTCTCATTTATTGTACATGAAAGCACATTTATCGAACATTTCTAATTGCCCCGTTGACTTCTATTGTAGCCCAGTGAGAGCCTACAGGAAATCTGTAGCGAACTCAATACTGGACCGATCAGCGAAAAAATGGACTTCATGGGTCAGGTTCATGGAAGACGGACCGCAAATAGGGTCCAAGGTCCAAAATAGCGAACTTACCCTTTAACTGAACTGAATAGTCTACCGAAATTCAGATTCAAATCACATAATTCAATTTCAAAATGTACATACAAATTCAAATTATGAAATACAAATTCAGTGCAATAAAATTCAATTTCAAAACGCATATACAAATTCAATTTTACTAAATTCGAATTCAGTTTTCTGGTGGCACAAGTTTTACACCATAGTAACCCCCAACTCGCCATAAACCTCAAACGTGATTTATTTATACCCAGTTGTCTGCGTGATGTTCTTTGAATGTTCGTTGAAGCCTACATATTCTGTCCCAAGAACAAATGCCTTCAGAGATATGTTATTGTTAATATTAGTAACATTTAATTAATAATCGAATTTACAATATTTGACCATCCAATAAATGTAACCATCTTTAATTGTAATTTTAACTGTTAAGTAGAATTCCAAATTACATGGTAACTGTAAGGGGGAGTGTAAGGTTCGGAGAACCAAATGCGACCGATAAGGATTTCTAAAAGCGTATCTAAAGAGATACGCCACAAATGCGGAAGTAGCCGCACCAGGACTGAGATAACAGGATCGGGAGCAAAACTTCCCTAGCACAAGGCAAAACAAAGCAACCTCCAAAAACTGAGGCTATCTCGATAAACAGCAAGAATAACTAAGAAAAGAACCTCACTCACTAAATAATTAGGCATAACAAGAGGTGGTGAAACAAAACAAAACTCGGTGAGTGCATCTTCTTTCCTCCGTATCAAGAGCTGTTTTAACCGTCCCGCGTAAGGTAGTGTCGTTTTTAAGCGTACTGGCCGTAGTTTGCGTGATTTTAATTTTAATTAGACCTTGTTGAACACTGATCACTTTGCATTATTTGCATTGCTAGTTTGTGTTTGTTCTGCGATTGGCTGTTTGTTAGATTGTTAGATTGACTAGGCTGTTAGTTTCGCGTTATTGTGCTTTTTAATTGGTAGTAATTATTTATATGTGCTTGCGAAGTGTCTCACACAGCTGTTAGCCAATTGCAATCAGCTGTGTGCATTTCAAAAGACATCTGGAAGAGTGACACTAGTGACACTCCGTCCCAGTTTATGTGTGTTCTCCCTATCCCTGTCTGCTCTCTTCCTTTTAGAACCCGCTTCCAACGACGTGGCCCTCCACGGCGACGCAACCCTTCCAACCTCCGCTACCCCTCGCTGACTCCCTGCGAGAACTTCACCGTCGCAGGGGGGCTCTGGAACTGCCACTCTGCCACACGGAAAGCAGACTTCATCTCCGGCTATGCCTCCTTCCTGTCCCTCCAGTTTCTCACCCTCACTGAAACCTGGATCACACCGGACAACACGGCAACTCCCGCTGCCCTCTCCTCCTCCTTCTCCTTCTCTCACACCCCCCGGCCGTCTGGTCGCAGAGGTGGTACTGGTTTGCTACTCTCCCCCTCATGGTCATTTTCTGTTCTCCCCCTCTCTGATATATCTATTACTAGTTTTGAATACCACTCTGTGTTAATCAACCACCCTATTAACCTGTATATTATAGTTGTTTATCGCCCTCCAGGTCCCCTGGGGTGCTTCCTCGATGAGCTCGACACCCTGCTCAGCTCCTTCCCAGAGGACGGCACCCCGCTGATCCTCCTGGGAGACTTCAACATCCATCTAGATGCCTCCCAGTCTGCAGCCTTCCTACCACTTCTCCGCTCCTTTGACCTCACCCTCCAACCCTCCCCCCCAACCCACAAGGCTGGCAACCTCCTAGACCTGGTCTTCCAGAGGAACAGCCCCTGCTCTGATCTCACTGTTACCCCTCTCCATACCTCTGATCACCACTTCATTTCTTTCTCTCTTCCTCTTGTTCCACACCGCCCCCCCCCCTCCCCCCACCCCCTCTCTCACCCTCCTCTCTTGCTCCCTGTGTCACTGCTTCCCTCCCCCCTCTCAAATCCTTCTCTCAACTCCCCATTGACTCTGCATCCGACACCCTGCTCACAGCTCTCTCCACATCACTTAACTCTCTCTGCCCTCTTGTCTCTAGGCCCACACGCCCATCTCCTCCCTGCCCATGGATGTCCGATGCCCTGCGCACCTCCAGGGCCGGTCTTCGTGCAGCAGAGAGGATGTGGAGGAAATCCAGAGACGCATCAGACCTCTCCTCCTACCAATCTCTCCTAGCGGCGTTCTCTACAGCAGTCACCGCTGCCAAGGTAACTTACTATCACACTAAAACTCACAAATACAGTTCTAACCCCGTCAATTGTTCGCCATCTTCTCCTCCCTCCTCAGCAAATCCCCTCCTGCTCCTCAATCCTCGTTCACTGCAGACGACTTCGCAGATTTCTTTGATGAGAAGATCGCAGACATCCGCAGCTCCTTCAGCCCCTCAGCCCCTCTCTCTATGCCCTCACCCCCCGTTTCCCCACTCCCCCTCCCCTCACGGACACTGTTTTCCACTCTCCTCCTCTCTCTACCCCTTCCGTGTCCCCCCCCTGCTTCTCTACCTTTTCTCCCCTGTCTGATACCGATGTATCCCACCTCCTACTCTCCCATCGCCCCACTACCTGTGCCCTCGACCCTATCCCTTCATCTCTCCTCCAGGCAATCACCCCAGATATCCTCCCGTTTGTGACCTCTCTGGTGAACTCCTCCCTGACCTCTGGCTGCTTCCCCTCATCCTTCAAGAGAGCCCACATCACCCCGATCCTGAAAAAACCCACGCTGGACCCCTCCAACATCCAAAACTACAGACCGGTATCTCTTCTTCCTTTTCTTTCCAAAACTATTGAACATGCTGTTTCTAACCAACTGTCTTCTTTCCTTACCCAGAACAACCTACTAGACCCCCACCAGTCCGGCTTCAGACCTGGCCACTCAATGGAGACCGCACTCCTCTCCGTCAGCGAGATGCTTCACGCAGCTCGGACAGCCTCCCTCTCCTCTGTGCTAATACTCCTAGACCTCTCTGCCGCCTTCAACACCGTAGATCACTCCATCCTCCTGTCGTCCCTGTCTGCAGCGGGGATCGGCGGCTCGGCCCTGCCCTGGATTGAGTCCTACCTCTCGGAGCGCTCCTCCCAGGTTGCCTGGGCTGGTAAAGTATCGGCACCCCCGTCCCCTTACCACAGGAGTCTCCCAGGGCTCAGTCCTTGGTCCCCTCCTTTTCTCCACCTACACCAAATCCCTTGGCCCTGTTATCACTGCTCATGGTCTCTCTTACCACTGCTATGCTGACGATACTCAACTCTTTCTCTCCTTCTCACCCTCTGACACTCAGGTGTCAGCCCGCATCTCCGCTTGCCTGAGAGACATCCAGAGCTGGATGGACAACCACCATCTGAAGCTCAATCCAGGCAAGACTGAGCTCATCTACATTCCAGCTCTAACCTCTCCCCCTCTCAATCTCTCCATTTCCCTAGGGGACACTCCACTGACCCCAACGCCCTGTGCCAGGAACCTCGGAGTGGTGATGGACAACAGGCTGTCCCTCTCCGAGAACATCGCAGTGGTAACCCGGGCGTGCAGGTTCTTCCTGTACAACATCAGGAGAATCCGTCCCTTCCTCACCACCCACTCAACCCAGCTCCTGGTCCAAGCGATAGTGCTGTCCCGCCTGGACTACTGCAACTCTCTCCTGGCTGGCCTGCCAGCATCGGCCATTAGACCCCTTCAGCTTATCCAGAACGCAGCAGCGCGCCTGGTCTTCAACCTCCCCCGACACTCCCACCTGCTCATTGACCTCCACTGGCTACCTGTGATGGCTTGCATCAAATTAAAAACATTGGTGCTCACCTTCCAGGCAGTCCGAGGATCAGCCCCTCCATACCTCCAAAAGCTCATCAGACCCTACACACCTACCAGATCCCTGCGTTCCGCCTCCTCAGGACAACTGGTACCCCCCCCCACTTCATACTAGCACCCGGTCTCTACGTCTGTCTGTCCTGGCCCCACGGTGGTGGAATGAGCTCCCCGTGGAGGTCAGAACAACAGAAAGTCTGACCACCTTCAAGCGCAGATTGAAGACTCACCTCTTCAAGCTGCACCTCTCTCCACCCCTCCCTACCTCCTTGTGACCTACCTTGATTGTGTTTTTCTGAATCCTTGTTTAAGTGGTTCAAGCTGCTAGTTTAATACTTAAGGTTACTTATTGGCTTACTGTTGTACACGCCAATGATCGATCTCGTGTGGTCCCCCCCCCCCCCCCCCCAAAAAAATAAATAAATAAATTTTTTTTTTTTTTAAATCATACTGACTGCGCCTGGTGTTTGAAATCGTATTTACCTTTTAGGGTTGTTTTAACGCACTTGTTCCAAGTTTGAAAATGCACTATTGTACGTTGCTCTGGATAAGAGTGTCTGCCAAATGACTAAAATGTAAATGTAATGTAAAACGAGTGAAGAAAAAGAACAGAAAATGAAACCTGTTATCCAGGGCTCTAGTGCTGAAAGAGCTGAACACAAAATATAACAGGTTCCAAGAATAAAGGATAAAGAGAAAGATTGGAAATAAATGAGAAAACCAATCTAATCCTTAATACTCTAACCGGAATTGATGCGTTTCTTATTCATACGACCAGAAATGCAGCGACCGACTTTCCTATATCGTACCGACTTCGTAGTCAACATAGCAAAGACTATATCGAAGTGAGGAAATGCGGAAGTACCGAGGCATTTATAGCCAGCAGGAATGCAACACAGGTACAGGGAATAATTGCCGGGCGAGATACAAAGACCGAAACGGAGGCGGAAAAAATCTGATAAACGGAGGCAGAACAAATCCGAATGAGCGTCAGACGACGCCAAAAAGAAAAACCGAACGCAGAAACAGCAGAGGCTGCCAATAACCATTGCAGGACCCACCTTCTAAGTCCAGGCGATCCCTCAGCCTTGCTTCTACGGAAGTCCCAAATAAGTGCAGGGTCCAAGATGTTCCTGGAGGGGACCCAGCAGCGCTCCTCAGGACCATAACCCTCCCAGTCCACCAAAAACTGGTAGCCTCTGCCCACACGCCTCTCAGCCAAAATGTGCCAAACGGTATACACCGTGCCTCCCTCCAAGAACCGGGGAGAAGGCGAGCACCAGCTTCAAGCGAGAGACATGGAAGGTGGGATGGATGCGCATGGATGATGGCAACTGAAGGTGCACAGTGACCGGTTGAGTTTCCGGATGATTTTAAAAGGGCCTACAAACCAAGGTAGGTCCCATGTAGAAAGTCACACCCGTTGCCCCACTCAGTAAGAAGGGGCAGGCCGACGATGTCTGTCGGCCACAGCCTTTTGTTTAGCCGAAGCGCGTAAAAGAGAGGAGCATACACGCCTCCAGGCCGCTCGACATCTGCAAACGACAGAAGCGGCGGAAGGAAAAATGGGAGTAAATATCCTACCTGAGCCTCAAAAGGAGAGAGGCCAGTGGAAGCGTTACACAACGTATTATGGGCGTATTCGACCCAGGCGAGGTAGCGACTCCAGGACGTGGGATTGGCCGTGGCCAGGCACCGAAGAGTGCTCTCCATACTCTGGTTGGTGCCTTCCATCTGTCCGTTGGTTTCGGGATGAAACCTGGACGAAAGACTGACGGATGCCCCCAACAGAGTACAAAAAGCCTGAATTTAGCTGCGAATTGCGGACCGCGATCCGACACCACATCCAGGGGGAGGCCGTGCACCCTGAAAACGTGGTCCACCATTAACTGAGTCGTCTCAGGAGCAGACGGCAATTTAGGCAGGGCGACGAAGTGAGCCGCCTTAGAAAACTGATCGACCACCACCAAGATAACAGTGTTCCCATGGGACGGCGGCAGACCGATAACGAAATCTAAAGTGATGTGACTCCAGGGAATGGGAAGTGGATGCCAAAGACCCGGGGGAAAGCCACAAACCCTTGTTACGGGCGCAAGTGGAACACGTGGCGACGAATTCCCGCACATCACTCTCCAGTTTGGGCCACTAAAACCGGCGAGAAATAAATTCTCTGGTCCGGTGAACGCCCGGATGGGCCACCAATTGTGATGCATGACCCCACTGGAGACCCCGCGATCGCAACCGAGACGGCACAAACAGGCAATGGGGCGGGCCCCCACCTGGGCCGTAATCGGAACGCAGCGCCTTCTGCACAGCTGCTTCTATAGCCCACATAACTGGAGCCACAATCTGAGAGCTGGGAACCACAGGCTCGGGGCGTGACTCCCTGTCAGACCGGTCAAAAACACGCGACAACGCATCGGGTGTAATATTCTTAGACCCAGGGCGATAGGTCAGAATAAAATTGAACCTTGTGAAAAACAAAGACTAACGAGCTTGTCGTAAATTGCGTGTCTTGGCCTGTTGGACGTACTCTAAATTTTTATGGTCGGTCCAGACCGTAAAGGGGTGCTCCGCGCCCTCCAACCAGTGGCGCCACTCTTCCAACAGCAATTTGACTGCTAATGACTCTCGATCTCCGACATCATAATTTCTCTCGGCAGATGTAAGGACACGAGAGAAATACGCGCAGCGGTCCAGCAGAGAGTGTTGGGAAAGGACAGCTCCAACCCCCAGCTCAGAGGCATCGACCTCTACCACAAAGGGGAGGGAGGGATTGGGAGTTATCAGGATAGGTTCGGAGCAGAACCTCCTCTTTAGCTCAGTGAAAGCCGCCTCCGCCCTAGGATTCCACTGAAAACTAATAGGTGATGTCTTCTTGGTAAGGGGGAGCGCCTACCGTGCTAAAATTCCAGATAAACCTACGATACAAATTGGCGAAGCCCAAGAAGCGTTGGACTTGCTTCACCGAATTGGGCGTAGGCCAGTTCTTCACTGCTGAAATTTTCTCTGGGTCCATAAGTACCTTACCGTTCACCACAATGAACCCCAAAAAAGAGACAGAGCTGGTGTGGAAAGCACACTTCTCAGCTTTAACAAATAGCTGGGCCTTAAGAAGTGCCTCCAGAACCTGCCTAACGTGGATGATGTGGGATGAGAGATCCGGAGAAAAAATTTAAATATCGTCTAAGTAGACGAAAACAGATTTCACCAGCATCTCTCTCAAAACATCATTCACTAGTGCCTGGAAGACAGAGGGGGCACTAGTGAGGCTGAAAGAGATGACCCGGTACTCGTAGTGCCCGTGGTGCGTGTTAAACATGTCTTCCACTCATCGCCCTCAGGCATGCGCACAAGGTTGTAGGCGTTGCGAAGGTCGAGTTTGGAAAAGACCGACGCCCCCTGTAAGCACTCAAATGCGTGGGAGAGGATATCAATTTTTTATGGTGATGTCATTAGTTAGTTTAGTTTTAGTTCGTTTTTATTATAAAGAGAGTTTCGCAGAAACAAGTCTGAAATACACTTCTTTACACAGGGAAAAATAATTAAAAATAATAATAAAAGTTTATACATTTTAGTACACATTTCAAGCCTGTGGGGGTAGTGACAGTCAGACAATTTTCACTTCTTTATCGTTATAGAGTCTAACTGCAATGTGTAGGAAGGACTGCTGGAGGTGCTTGGTCCTGGCAGGGGGAACGGAGAGGGCAGTGCTGTTTCTCATTTTCCTGCCAGTACATTGTAGTCTGGTTGAAGGGAGAAGGTCATGAAGTGAGTGGGATGGACTCATCATTTGTTTCAGCAGGGTGATTGCAGCTTCCTCCCTTCGTTCCTTTAGAGATGGAAGGTGGGGGAGCGGCCGAATGCCCCGTCTGGAGATGATCTTAAGTGCCCTACGTTGCACTCGCTCTAACTCCTCCTCCTGTCCTTTGCTGCATCCAACCAGGAGGACATGTCCATACTCCAGCACTGATCTGATGAGGGCAGAGTAGATCAGCAGGAAGTCATCAACTCTCAGTCTATACAAGGTCTCAGCGCCCATCTTTCTTTTTTCTTCTTGACAAAGAAAAAACCAGTGCTGGCTGGAGATGTAGATGGTGTGATAAAACCATTGGCCAAAGATTCCTCAATATACTGCTTCATAGCAGCACTCTCAGGGACCAATAAGGAATACAGTGAACCCTTGGGGGGAACAGTACCCGGGTACAGCTCAATGGCGCAATCATATAGTCTATGGGGTGGCAATCTGGTGGCGCGTTGTTTACTAAAAACCTCGGAGTACTCCGCTGGAATGCCTGCGGGTTGAGCAAACTCAAAGGGTTAGGGTTGCTTGCTTATCACATCACCGTTTTTCCACGTCACGGATAGGGCATGGCTCACACTGAACTTTTTACTTTGGATTTCAGCGAATGCCTGTTTTTTTGACACAAAATGCGGTGGCACGGCTTAATTACATTTAAGTTTTTTTTAACAATAGGATATATAGACAAGATACTTGGCTTTATAACTCAAAATATGTGATTTAGTGTTTATTACCCCGTTAACATTAACATTACTTTACCTAGCCAGCTAGCTAACGTGAATCATCTAGCTTGACCAGTGGGTTGTTGTCGTAGCTATCTGCAGTAAGTTAACATTATGTTAGCTAGCTAGTCGTTAGACCAGGGGGTCTACAACCCTCGTCCTGGAGAGCCACAAACTGCTGTTTTTTGTTTTCACTGCACAGTGCAGTAGTGTTTATAGTTTGTGAGGTCAGTTGTTAGTCAGTCGTGAGTCCTTTAGCTAGTTTCAGTTTTGTTTTAGTAAGTTCGCAGTGATTTAGGATGGTGAACTTGTGTTTGTACAGGCTGCACATAGGTCATGCTTTTCCCTTAGGAAAAGTAACATGGAAAAGTAACGTTAGCTATTTTCCTGCATGGGTGCAATTTGTGCAGGTGAGGAGCCGGGACCTCACTGCTCATCTGTGTTGAAAAACGTGATTGTGTGTGATGCCCATTTTAGGGAGCAGGATTGTTCCCGGGGATTCAGGATGGGATTTCTAAAACAGGACCATGTAAGACTGATACCTGGTGCGGTCCTAACGTTATCCATTCACTCAGCTCCTTCAGTTCCATCGACATTAAAGCAGCCTGGCCCTGGTGGAAACACTTCTCACAGAGCCAGAACAGATTCAACTCGACGGAAATGTGAAATTTGATTGCTATTAGCTATCAATTAATGAAATGATGCTTGCTGTGAGGCTAGGTAGCCAGGCTAGTTAGTTAACCAACCGATGTAACGGTAGCCGCCTTAGCTACTGTTTGCATCAAGTAATGTTTCTCCTAAGTTTGGAGGTCATCTGTGGCAGCATGCCGTCTTGTAATTATACATCTTATTAGGTAGCTGGGGTAATGACAGCAATTACACTTCGTTGAGGGTGTAGCCTTAATTTAAATGGCGATCGTGGACCACCGAGGGAGAGATAAAACTTTTTCTTTATCATTAGCTAGAGCCTAGGATTTGTGACTGTTATTTTCATGTCATTACTGATTTTGTGAATTATTTCAATACAGAAATATTGCACCTTTTAGCCACAGCCAAGCCACCTTTACATTTTCTTCAGGCTCCTATTGGCACACCTGCACTACAATGACAAAGGCAGCTGAGAGGTAGCTACCACCAAGGATGGGGAGGTGCTCTACGGGGTTCGCTACCCGAGGTTCCGCAAGGGAGGTTAGGTAGTCCGCCCTATCAAGGAGAGGCCATTGTACGGTTAGCAATTTCAATCAAACTTCAAATCAGGATTTATCTTCTGAGTACTGTGCATGCTTCAACAGCTATATCACTGAATGTGATTTAAAAGATGTTTGTTCTCCCCCAGTATACGCATCAGCCCTGATGGAGTCTCAGAGAGAGGGCTACTCCAGGTCACCAGCTGCTCTATGTGAGAGCAGTACTGCCATGTCGTACACCACGCTTGGCCCCCTTGTCCAGATCCAGCCAACAGATCACCAAGGATGAGGTTGTAGGGCAGTACTTATGACGGTCATTGTTCACCACAGGACATTAGGAGTAGATAGTGGCTCCTGGTGCAGGCCTTGCAGTTGGAGATTAAAACCAGAGAGAAAATAAAATTTCTTATTTGCAGTTTATTATTAGAATAGGAATGCAGTTATAATTGCTGTCTTTATTAATATAGGATACTTGTATATGTTATAAGCCTGCTGGTAATAGGCTGCCGCTGCATGTAGGCCTGTAGTCATTAATGTTGCATCTATTTAATAAAGGTTTTTTTACCCATGTAACCTGCATTGTAATATTAACGTTGGCAGTAATACAAAGCAATTCGCATTTGAACTTGAACTAGCTAGTTAGCAGTACAAGGGTCTCAGTCTCAAAGAGAAAAAAAAACTTGTTGGTCTCTGCTTTTATATCATGTGCCCAGCCGAGACCACCCCTAGGACCACCTCAACTCCACCCATTTTTATGTTAAGGATCTCGTGACGTCACAAATCCCTGGAAACCAGCGTAATGGTAAGCCTACACAAAAACTCATATAAAACTATTTTGACTAAACATGAGATTTTCGGACATAGACAGTTGTGTATGATTATAATCTAACTTTCAACGGGAAAAGTCGGTTTTTGACTGCAGGATCACTTTAAATGAAGACATACGGTAAAGAAGGTTACTGCCTCAGAGAGGACAGAAAGGAAAACCAAGGCAAGGAACAGAAAGTGCAAACAAGAGAAAAACAAACTCCTAAAGGAATCTAACGCACTAAGGCAAGTCCCGCATAATCGCACAAAGCTTTTAAAGTAAAGTGGTCTGGTCGCCTGTACCTATACCGGAGTACCTGGCTTTAGGTGGCAAAGTAAGACACAAAACCCCAGAGCCACGAGGGAACGGAGCTTAATAGCATGGAGCGCACCTGTAGGAAATAATCAGTCCCGGAGAACGAGAAATAATGACAATGACAGTGCCCTCTCGAGGCCCCGAGAGGCAACGCCCGAAAAAAGAACCGAGCAGGCAGAAAACCATGACAAGCACATACTCTCCACAGCTGAGGCTATGGGCTCGCACTGTCGCACAAGTAGCCTATCTATGAAGCAAACAGCTTATTAGTACAAGAAAATCTGTGAGGTCCCTGTGTTCCGTCCCTGGACTTCCGTTTGTCTCACAGTCCACCCCGTGTTTTCCCTCTCTCCCTCCATTTGTGTCTTTCACTCCCCACCCCTGCCTTGTGTTTCCTCGTTAGTCTTCCCCCACCTGCTGCACGTTCTGTCCTTGTTAGGTGTTGTATTTAGTCTGCCCCGTTTCTTTGTTCGGGGCCAGACTGTCTTGTGTGCGTGTGTCCGTGCTTGTGTTCTTGTCATGTACCTTCTCGTCATGTCATGTTTTGTGGTTCTTGTTCCCTCATACCTCCAAGACCCGCTCGTCCCTCCAGGCTCCTTCGTTCCCTCCAGGCTCCCTCGTCCCTCCAGGCTCCCTCGTTCCTCCCAGGCTCCCTCGTCTCCCCCAGGCTGAGTTCCTGACCCCCAGGCTGAGCGCCTGGCCCTGACCACGGGCCCCCGCACCTGTTCCTGACCCCGGCCCGAGTGCCCATTCCTGACCCCGGCCCGAGTGCCCGTTCCTGACCCCGGCCCGAGTGCCCGTTCCTGACCTTGGCCCGAGGGCCAGTTCCTGCCTAGCCTGGTTCCTGACCCTCCAAGTTCTTGACCCGTCCGGTTCCTGCCACGCCTAGTTCCTGCCTCATGTCTGTCTTGCCCCTGCCTGTGTTCCCATTAAATGTACTCCCTGGTGGAGTTTTCCCCTGAGCCATCTCTGAGTCTTGCCTTTGGGTCCAGTCCCCCCCGCGGGAACTAAAATAAATCACCTTCATTAGCTTTTAAGTTGATGTCTTAAGTTACCATCACATTTTTAGTGGTGGTGTGTGCATTCATAATGTTTATCTATTATAACTATAAATGATCATGAGCTGTTTATTCTGCACATTTCCTATCATTGTCACAGTTGCAGCTCAACATACCGATCCATTCAAAGTGTAATTGGCTTGCTAGTTATTTAGCTATGGCCAAGGTGGCTATTTTAGTTACAATGTCAACTACGTACGGGGATATCAAGATTGACCTAACATTAAAGGATCGGTTCACTTTTTTTGAAATGTTATTACTCTTATTCAACATGTTTTGAATAAAGAAAGATGGAACAATGTCTTCTAACCCAACCCTAAATCACAATTAAGAGCTAAACAATGTACAAAGGCGACGTCTTAAAAACTTTCATTCTGGCTACTCGTGGGACGTCCCACAGACAACACGGCTGATGTCGCCCGACGTTAGCTGGGATGTTCATAAACAACACAAGCTATTAGATGCAGCCTCTACCTGATAACTTTTAGCTAACGTTGCTGCACGATATAGGCAATTAACTTAGCAATGAATATGAAGTAGAACAAAACCTTGTCATGGCAAAGTTGCATATTTAAAGGTTGTATCAGCGATTTTGGGTCGAAACATAAATGATCACATTCATCTGATTTTTCCTCACGATCTGCTAGCTGCCCGCTCCATAAGCAGGCCGTCAAAAAACCGCGTCTCTGTAGGCAGCCTATGCTCCGAGATCGTACACAAAAACAAATGGTACTACCAACCACTCAAAACCAAAATAAACAGTATTCCAACCAATCACCAACAAGGGGTGGGTGATACTAATACGCTAATACTCTTATCTCGCTGAAATCTTGACGGATTTACAAACGGTTTGGTTTCTTACAAACGTTATTAACGTGGTTATAATTCTGGATGCTTGAACACTATTTTTTAAAACATAACATAATTGGCTCTGAGCTGGAGCTGGCTCTGTTTGTTTGGGATTTCGCTTCAGAAGTGACGTCACCCAAAATCGCTGATACAACCTTTAAGTTAACGGTACTGTAACTTAGTTCTCACCAGTTTGCCACAGGTGCTCCTCAGACCACAAATCCATCTCTTGCCGTGCCCCGTTGTTTCTCCTCATTCTTGCCTGTTCACGGTCCCTCGGACGTCTAGCCAGTCTGCGGTCCATAGCAAATGTTTTCCAGCTCATCAGCCTCGACGATATAGACATTGCGATCCATCTTGATGCTAATTTTGCTTACTTTACTGTTCACTGACTCTCGCACTGTTTGCCCTACCCAATGTTACGTCACCGTTCGATTTCCCATATTACTCCGATTTGAGGTGCACATGGCCAATTTAGTTACAAAAATAAGCACAGGCTAGATGTAGTAAGTGTTGCTTAACGTTATATATTTTTTTAATTATTTTAAATCCAATTGCTACATCAATTTCCCACATATTAATTCACAGGGGATGGCAACTTAAAAGATGCCCTTAATATTGTAGGCTACATTAGTGTTGCCGCCATAGCTATAATATAATCTGTCTGCAATGTTAGCTAGCAAATTAATTAAAAAACCTTCACGATTTTAAATACCTAACTAGTCTAAACGTTATGCTACTTACCAAAGTTAATGAAGGTTATGACTGTAAACCACAGTTCTATGAGTTCTGGATGACCATTAGGGTCGACAACTTGAATGTACTTTCTCGCAGCCGGATGCATCGAGACTCTTATACCACCAACGTCATGGCTATGACCTCCTTCTGATGACGTCACTTCATAAATAGGGGATATGTCAATGTGGACGTCCTCAAAACCCTTCTCGCCCCTGAAAGGATCCCGAGTGATCATGACCCCTAATGGTCATCTGGAACTCATACAACCGTGGTTACAGTCGTAACCTTCATTGAATTTAGTTTACAGACAGATTATTTCACTTTTAATTCACTATATCACAATTCCAGTGGGTCAGAAGTTTACATACAGTATTTATTCACAGGTCCAGTTCTATATTCTAATTTCTAATTATTTAACTCTGTGACACAAAAGACAACAAGTGCACCTGTGTATGTGCTCACAATATGCTCGCAGTTGTGACTGTAGCTAACAAATATTGCATTCTTTTACCTCAAGCATAAACATAACCGATAAAAACAAATATATTTTACACATTCGTAAATGGGATTTATTACATCGGCCACTTATCCCACCGTATTCCTTACGTTTTACATTCTTAAAACACGTTATTGCCACGTCCCGTGCCTCTGTGTCTTAATTCCATCCCTGGTCTTTTGGTTTCAGTGTGTTTTCAGTATGTTAGCTTATATTCCGTTCCACTTCTACCTTTTCCGTTTTCCCCATTTCGTGTCTCTGCTTCCCACACCTGATATGTGTTTCCTCATGTTGTTTCGTCTCACCTGTTCCTCGTTGTCTCATCGTTAATCTGGTACATAAACTCCCCTGTTTCTTTGTTCTGTGCCAGATCGTCTTGTGCCCTGCATTCATGCTTGTCTCAAACCTTCCAGCGTTTATTCCTGCCTGCTCCTTTTTCCTGTTCCGAGTCCCTGTTTCGAGTCCTGTGTCGTCCCGTCCTGTTCCTGTTCTCCTGTCTGCCTTGCCTGTTCCCGTCTAGCCCTGCTCCAGCCCTTCGCCCTCCCGTTCTCCAGCCTCTGACTGATCTCCCGGTTCTGACCCCTGGCTGTTCTGGACTTCGCCCTGCCTTCTTCGTATTGCTCTGATTTCCTGGACTTTGACCCCTGCCTGGACCTGACTACACTTCTACCTGTCCTGCATGGCACTATTTGCTGGCCCTTGACTCGTTTCTGTCGACTCTGAATAAAACCTGTTTATTCCATGTCTGTGTGTGGTTCCGATCGGTTCCCATTACACATTATGTTTGTTTATGGAAATAAAAAAATATATATGGTGGTGTCTAATCTTAACTATGGGTCCCCACATCATTCATTTTCTATACTTTGCTCGATAACTATTTTATGAATCTTTCTTGTTTGCTTGTTATGCTTCCGGGAAAAGCCACATTCTTCTAGCTAGTGACTAGTTAAGTGACGTTAGCTAACGTTAATCCCCCCATCACCCCGACCCAGAGTTGCCATGTCTGCTTATTATAATCGATTTTGGGCTTGTTTTTTCACAACATCTCCTGAATATATTGGCAGTTGCAGGTTGTGGTTTCTTAGGCTTTGTACTTGCTTATTTGGGCTTGTTTGTGTTTGGCTGCCTAAGCACAGAGGTGAATGAGATTAAGCTCAAATGGAAGCAGACGTCTCCACCTGCTGGCTTGCTCCACCACTCTACATTACCAATCGCCCGATTCGCCCTAGTTTGTTAACTAATGCTGCCTTCGTTTATATGGAGGATTATTCAGCCCAAAATGAAAATGAAAATGAAAATGTTGGATTATTCAGCCCAAAATTAAAAACTTTTCATTTTCATTTTTGTTTTCATTTTCAAACTGTATCTATGTAAATGAGGGGATATGGTCCTCCTATCAATCAAAGCATGCAGGGTGGGCCTCATACAGGTTTAGTGCAGTAGCAGTTAATGAACACTAGGGGGAGCATAGCATAGGGATAGGTAACAGTCTATGCTTGATACTATGCTCTCAGGGCACTCCAAGTTTTAATGGATGAAATGATGAAGAATCTGAGCAGTGTTATAAAGTATTCTTGTTTTATGAAAGAAACGGAGCTAGCTAGACAGAGCTACGCTGTGTAGGCTATAGGTCAAACCTGCGAGGTGGAAAATCCACGTTCAGAAAGTGAAAGTCCTCCCCAATCATTTGTTCCAATCACCCGGATTTGCTAATTATCACAATTCTTCAGCCAAGAGTAGGGAGGTCGGACGTTCTGCCCGCAATGTAATCACAATGGGCATTCCACACGCAAATAAAAAACAAAATTGACGTCTGGGCTCTTTTCAACATGTAATTTAACAAGGAAATCTACTAAACGAGAGTAGATGAAGCTTGATGTACTTACACTTCAACACTGTTATTCTTGTACTTTAGAAGCCAGAAATTATTATACTAATTTGACTCTGTTTATGAGCATTTGTGCCTATACTTAACGCTCTACCGAAATCAATGGGGTCATTATAAAACATCGAACCACATTGAAGCCGTTAATACACATTTTATTACAAGAAAAACTCACTGTGAAATGTTTTAGGTGTTGATCGATCGGTATGTATCGATACTTTCGTCTATTTAGGTGTCCTGAAAACGTTACATGTGCTGCGCGTCCTGCGGGACTTCCTGCAAAATGGCACCAAAAAAATAAGGCGCCACCTTATTCGAAATAACCCCAGAAGGGATTTTGTAATAGTGAAATGAAATGTTATTCAAAGAACAACCCCTGTCTTGACATCATGCCGATTGTTCAAATCCAATTGGTCCAAGATATGCTGGCAAAGAGGCGCTCTGAAATGTTTTCTGAAGTGGCTAGGTCAGTAAACTCCAGATGAACAACGAGATTTTTACATGTGGATCTTCATCAAAATCTCGTCTACAGTATGGTATAAAGCATTTTAATATTGCGATATTGTGTTTTTTTAAATTAACGTGAAAAGGGAACATGCACCTTATAGATTCCGAGTCAAAAAACTGAGAATTCTGATAACCAGTGCCAACTAAAGTTGCTGGCTGCCATGTTTTCCTCTGGGCGATATCACCAGTAAACTCCACATGAACAAGAAGATTTTTACATGTAGATCTTCATCAAAATCTCGTCTACAGTATGGTATAAAGCATTTTAATATTGTGAATGGGTGTTTTTTAAAATTAACGTGAAAGGGGAACATGCACCTTATAGATTCCCAGTCCAAAAACTGAGAATTCTGATAACCAGTGCCAGCTAAAGTTGCTGGCTGCCATGTTTTTCTCTGGGCGATATCACCGGTAAACTCCAGATGAACAACGGAATTTTTACATATAGATCTTCATCAAAATCTCGTCTACAACGAGGTATACAGCTTTTTAGTTTTGCGAATGGGTGTTTTTTTAAATTAACCTGAAAAGGGAACATGCATCTTACTGATTCCAAGTCAAACGACTGCTAGAATTGCTTGCGTTTGTGCTTTAAACACTGGTGTAACTTCAATCTGCAAAATGGCATAATTTTTCATGTTAGATGACTACCTAGCTAACATTTTGAATATTAAGTTAGAATCTTAACTTTATTTATTTTTACCTTTTCACCATAGTTAGGTGCAAGCTTAAGATTGCTAAGCTGGTCTTTGTGTCATGAGGGGCCAAAACAAGGGATTTTGGGTCACTACAGTAATGTATAATAATAATGCCTGACATTTATATAGTGCCTTTCTCACACTCAAAGTGCTTTACAATGATGAGGAGGAACCTCGCCTCAACCACCACCAATATAGGCTAGCAACTACAGCCATGGAAAAAATTGAGACCACCAATATTTGTGAAGAAATATCGGGGTTACTAGCACAATATTTATCGCTGAACCCTTCCTGAGCAAAGACATTGTTATTTTAATTATTTATGTATGAGTATAAACTTGTTTAGTTTGCATTATTCAGTGTATAGCAACACTGTGTATTGTGCTTTGACCAGTTGTCATTGTCTGCAAAGATGTTCAGAATTAACTAATTGTTTGGAATTAAAAACAAATGTGGTCACTAGTTTATGAAAGAATATCAAAGGTTAGATTTTATAAAGACACATACCCATGAACTGTGAAACTGAAAAATTTATGTGGTCTTTTCATTTTTTGCCATGCTGTATATGTTTTCACACTCAATAGCCTGTTGAATGTGACTTTTCTGTAAAGAATTTTATGTGCAGGTGGCATTGATGTGTGCTTGACATTTGCCTGTGACTAATAAGTTGTATAGGACACAGGAATATTTTCCTATGGTTGGCCAAACTGTACAAATCAAAGGCACCAGCCACATTAGCTGCTGTATAATTGGTGCTATAAAATATACAACAGCTTCCAATCAAAATAACAGACTAAAGAGGTTATGCTTTCGTGCAGTGAGATAGGTTAGATAAAGAAAAGAAAGTTATGAATAGAAAACTATTAAGCTTAGGTTAAGTTTACAGGCCTACAGTATAAGTTAGCTAAGTGTACTGATAGGCCCTATCAGCATGACCACAAGAATTTACAAAAAAAGCTGAAGTGCAGGGGGGATAAGTTAGATGAAGTACAACAAGCGACTGAGGACTTAGGAACAGGAGACTATATCAGGCAATAGTGCAGGCAGAGAGCAGGGTTCAGAACCTCTGATAATTTAGAAAAGATAAACTTAGAGAAGGGACTCCCTCTGTAGTAATTACTACCAAAGGAAGGCAGGCCAGGTTTTAAACCAGCAAGTTGAATTGTGGAGTGGGGAACATTTGACAGTGAAGGAGGAATTGGATAGGCTTGTACAGGGGCATGCTGGAATATCTACATTTGAACACGGCAAATATTCTGATGATGTTAGGAAGGTGTACATGGATTTGGTGACAACTAGGGGGGTAAGTGCAAATAAAGCCACAGAGGTAGAAGTTCAATTTATCATCAACTGCAATAAACATGCTTTCATCATATCTATTAGAAAGAACACAACTGGTCCAAATAGATCAACTTAAATCCACTTCTACTACAAGCAATATCGGTGTACCACAAGGATCTATTCTAGGACCGCTATTGTTCATATTATATATTAATGATCTGCCCTCAATATGCTCATCAACTCAAGTGCTTCTATACGCGGACGACACCGTTATCTTTACCTCTGCGCATAAAATAGATGACATTTATTCCAAACTTTCATTGGACCTACAAGCTCTTCACCACTGGCTTCACATAAATCATTTAACATTAAATATAAAAAAAACACAATGTATGTATTTTCGATCCTCTCAAAAAACATTTTCGACTCCGCCCCCTATACAACTAAAAAATGAACCCTCGTCTGTAATGGGTACCTATAAATATCTCGGCGTCACGCTTGACGATCATATGATGTTTAAACCACATATTGAATACCTTGCAAAACAGCTAAATAAAAAACTTTTCTTCTACAATACAATTCGGACATATCTTACACGAACCGTTTCATATACATATTAAATGCCATAATTCTATCCACATTATCATATTGTTTACTAATTTGGTCATCTGCTACAAAATGCACATTAGACCCAATCATTTGTCTTTATAATAGATTGTACAAAATTCACGCGAAATTACCATCTCGCACACATCATTGCACTGCCTTGCAACAAGTAAATGCACTCACTTTTGAAAATTACCAAATATTACTGAACTTAAAACTTTACCATAAAATACAAATACTCTTCCTCAGATCATTAACAACCTATTGCCACGTCATTCCAATAACCGACAACAAAGACAAATCCGTTCCATTACAAATGCATTAAATCCACTTCAAAGATACAAAAACAATTTTGGTCAAAAATCGTTTTTCAATAGAAACACAGAATCATGGAATGATTCGCGCACAAGCATGACTAAAAATATCAAGATTACAATGTGAAATTATTATTGTGTAGGCTATGTAAAAAATGCATAATAATAAAAGGGTCCATAGGTCAAAGACCACATAGCTACCTGTCCCTCAGCGAAGGGGAATTAAATTTCTTTCAGTCTACTCCATCAACATCCAGGCGATGTGCGATGGTACGTGTAAGGTTACATGTAGGCTATAGACTATTTGCAGTTATGTTAGGGGACAATGGCTATCCATTAAAAATGGCTTTCCATTTGCTGATAACACCTATATCAAGCCTAATGCGCGAATTGTCATTTACACCTAATGCGTAAATTATCACCTGTTATTCCATAACTGTCATGGTTTGTGACCCTTTTTCCCTTGCGGTCGGTTTCCTTGGTAGCCACGTGAGGGCGCTGCCCTTTTAGTGGATGTTTGCTCTGCCCCGTCTTGATTGCGGAGTTTCTCTCAGCATCACACCTGTGCATGGTTACCTTGGAGCTATTTAAGCCCATGTTTTCCTCTATTCTGGGCTTTGATATTAATTTGTATTGTCTGGCATTATTTGCTCTGTTTTGTGTGTGGTGTTGTTTTGCCCTTTGATTGCTTAGCCAGTACGGTTAGGTCTAGTTTTTTTTAAGGAGACCCTTTTCGCTCCAGTGGGTTGTATTGGAGTAATGCGGGACTTGCCTTTGTGGATTTATTAGGATTTTTCGCCCCTGGCTCTTTTCTGTCTCCACTTCCTGGTCTTTCCTTTCTTCCATTGCCTAGACCCTTTTGCCTTTTCTGTCTCTTCCTCCTCTCTCTGTCTGCTTTCTTCCGTGAAAGTGAGAGGAGTCTTTGTTTGTTTGTGGGTGTATTTGTATAGTCATTTCTTACTAAGAGACCGGGCGTTTTTATTGTACTGACCGGTAGGGCTTTATTTATTCTGAGAGGCAGGGCGTGTATTTTCTATTGAGCTCGCGTTAGTCTTTTAGCCGGTAAATGTCCGGTGCACCTGTCCTGTTCGTCCTTCGGTGCCTGTCTCCATGCATGGAGCTTTGGCAATTTTGTTCGGAACTGTAGTTCTGTTTCATCATTCGGTGCATGTCTTCCTATAGGGAAGACTGGGCGATGTTGTGGACATGTTTGTGTGTGACTGTGAGTCTCTGAAAGTAGCCTTGGAACGTTAGCTCTTTGTTCCTTTCGCCTTGTTACATTCCCCTTTACTGAGAGGCTAGGGCGTGTATTTTCTATAAGCTTGTGTTAGTCATTTTGCTAGTAAAGGTATGGGATGGCGGTTTACCGGCGGCTCGCCTGTAAAATCTTTCTCTCTCCTAGGAGATTGGGCGTTTACCCCCTTTATGTTTTCTGCGTGTGACTACGAGCTTATGAAAGTAGCCATGGAACGTTGGATCTCTGTTCCTGTCGCCTCATTACATTCCTCTTTACGGAGAGGTAGGGCGTTTATTTTCTACTAATCTCGCATTAGTCTTTTAGCCGGTAAATGTCCGGTGCAGCGTGTCCTGTTCGTTTCTTTCGGTACCTGTCCACGTACATGGAGCTTTTTGGCGATTTTGTTCGGAACTGTAGTTCTGTTTCGTCCTTCGGTACATGTCTTCCTATAGGGAAGACTGGGCGATGTTGTGGACATGTTTGTGTGGGACTGCGAGTCTCTGAAAGTAGCCTTGGAACGTTAGCTCTCTGTTCCTTTCGCCTCGTTACATTCCCCTTTACTGAGAGGCTAGGGCGTGTATTTCCTACTAAGCTTGTGTTAGTCATTTTGCTAGTAAAGGTATGGGATGGCGGTTTACCGGCGGCTCGCCTGTAAAATGTTTCTCTCCTGGGAGATTGGGCGTTTACCCCCTTTATGTTTTCTGCGTGTGACTACGAGCTTATGGAAGTAGCCGTGGAACGTTGGATCTCTGTTCCTGTCGCCTCGTTACATTCCTCTTTACGGAGAGGTAGGGCGTTTATTTTCTACTAATCTCGCATTAGTCTTTTAGCCGGTAAATGTCTGGTGCAGCCTGTACTGTTCGTTCCTTTCGGTACCTGTCTCCGTACATGGAGCTTTTTGGCGATTTTGTTCGGAACTGTAGTTCTGTTTCGTCCTTCGGTACATGTCTTCCTATAGGGAAGACTGGGCGATGTTGTGGACATGTTTGTGTGTGACTGCGAGTCTGAGAGTAGCCTTGGAACGTTAGATCTCTGTTCCTTTCGCCTCCTCGTATACTATCTCGTATTATTTTGCAGGGTTTGTTGGCTGTGTTTTATTTGTACCATTTATGCTACTCGCCTATTCTAACGCCTCATTACTGAGGCAGGGCATTTATTATTGCTGGCTCTTTAGTTACTTAGCTCGTAGAGGTATGGGACTGCAGATCTCTGCTCTATTCGCCTGTAAAATGTTTCTCTCTCCTGGGAGATCGGGCGTTCACGCTTTTACTGAGTTACTTAGCTCGTAGAAGTATAGGGTAGCAGTTCTTTGTTCATTCGCCTTGTTTGGTTTTCTTACTGTGAAACCAGGCATTTCTGCTTCTACTATTTGCGTGTTACAGTGAGCCGGTTTGTAGCTTCGGTACATTTGGTGTGTGTTATTTGTGCCGTTATGCTACTCGCCTGTTCTAATGCGTCTCGTTACCGAGGCAGGGCGTTTATTATTTGCTGGCTCTTTAGTTACTTAGCTCATAGAGGCATGGGACCGCAGATCTCTGCTCTATTCGCCTGTAAAATGTTTTCTCTCTCCTGGGAGATCGGGCGTTCACGCTTTTACTGAGTTACTTAGCTCGTAGAAGTATAGGGTAGCAGTTCTTTGTTCCATTCGCCTTGTTTGGTTTTCTTACTGTGAAACCTGGCGTTTGTGCTTCTACTCATTGGCGTGTGACAGTGAGCCGGTTAGTAGCTTTGGTACATGTGTTCCCTGTCTTGTCTCCTTCCCTTAACTACGGGGTTTCCCATCCTAGTGGCCTAGTGCTTAATGAATCCCCCTTGCTGCGTTTGGCCCCTCCTCATTGTAATGGGGCGTGACGTGTGAGGTGGGAGGAGCCAAACGCAGCAAGGGGATTCATTAAGCCCTAAGGCCACTAAGGCGGGATACCCCGCAGATAAGGGAGGAGACAAGACAACGAACAACAAACACCACTACAGACGCTACTAACCGGCTAACTGTCACACGCCAAGTAGAGCGCAAGGACAGGGGTCTGAATAGCCAAAAATAATACGCGCCCTGTCTCGACAACGAGACACATAAGAATGGGCAAGTAGCGAAAAGACACAAATAAATAAAACGGTCAACAAATATAGCAAAAATGATAAGTCTAAGAGAAGGCGAAAGAATGGAGATAACGTTCCGTAGCTACTGCCATAAGCTAGCAGTCACATGCAGAACATAACGTTCCACGGCTTAGATAGAGGCTCGCAGTCAAACGCAAACATGTCCAAAACATCGCCCAGTCTCCCTAAGAGACGAATTGCACCGAAGGGTGAACAGAACTACAGTTCCGAACAGAATCGCCCAAATCTCCATATACGGAGAAAGAGCACAAAAGACGAAGGGACAGCTGCACCGAAACTATCGGCTACCTGACTAACACAAGTACAAGCCCTGCCTCTCAGTAAGGGGAAATGTAACGAGGCGAACAGGAACAGAGATTTAACGTTCCATGGCGAGATTAATAGGCTCGCAGTCAAATGCAGAAAACAAAGGGGTAAACACCCGATCTCCCAGGAGAGAGAAACATTTTACAGGTGAGCCGACGGAGCACCGTCGTCCCATAACTTTACTATCTATATAGACTAACGCAAGCTTAATATAAAACAACCGCCCTAGCCTCTCAGTCAAAGAATATGTAACGAAGCGAAGAAACAGAGAGCTAACGTTCCCATGCTACGCGCAGTCACACACAAACATGTCCACAACCTCGCCCAAACTCCACACAAGGAGAAACATACCCGGAAAACGAACAGAACAATAGTTCCGAACAAAATCGTCCCGTAGGTAAAAAGGACGGAGGACAGCTGCAACAAAGACCAACGCAAAAATAGCACGACAGCCTCTCAATTTAAACAAAAACCCTGACTCACAACAAAGGGGAACGTAGTCCACGAGAAGGAGACAAAACAGGGAATAAACGTACCAAAGCTACTCACTGGCTCACAGTAACACGGATGAATAGAAGCAAACGCCAAGACTCTCTAAGAACCATTAACAGGCGAGAATGGAACAAAGAACAGCTACTCTATACTTCTACAAGCTAAGAACTAAGTAGAAGCGAAACGCCCGATCTCCCTATGGGAAGACATGTACCGAAGGGCGAACAGAACTACAGTTCCGAACAGAATCGCCCAAATCTCCATACACAGAGAAAAAGCACAAAAAAGGCGAAATAGAGCAGAGATTTACGGTCCCAAACTTCTACGAGATAAGTAACTACCAAGCCAGCAAGAAATAAGCCCTGCCTCAACAAAGAGACGTTAAAATAGGCGAGTAGCCCAAATGGTACGAGTAACTCACAGCCAACAAAAACACCACAGTACAAAACAATGAACAAACAATGAACAATTACTGTCGAAGCCCCGATAGAAGGAAACGGAAGGCTTAAGTAGCTCTCAGTGACCACGCACAGGTGTAGACGCTAACAGAAGCTCAGCAGGGCGGAGCAAGCATCTACTAAAAGGGCAGCGACCTCGCATGGCCACTAAGGAAAACGACTGCAGGGTTAAAAACCATGACACCTCACACGTCACGCCACCATTACAATAACTGAACAAAACGATTTTAAAGAGAATTAAGCATCTAATTAGAAACAAAAACAAATTTGCAGGACGGTACACAATTAATTTTAATGCCATTCTCTGCCTGTGCGCTTTAACTTCAAGCAGGAGCAGGTCTGTTTCCCCTGCTGTAAATTGCACAGTCTTCCTGGGAAAGTGGATTGTTTTAAAGCATTACGCTACCAGTAAAACAGGTTCATCACATTTCCAAAAACAGGACATTATAAAACAAGGGGAAATATGCGTGAACATATGGGTTGCCAACCTGACAGCTTTATTGTGCTTAGTGTCATCATTAACCCCTTGGCGCAGATGGCAAATTTCACCTGTTTAGGGGGTGCTCTGTTTAAGGCTTTATAACTCCAGGGGTGAGCATTACATAAACTTGCTAAATGGCTTAAATGAAACAAGACAGGTGTACCATATACATTACAAACTTTGTTTATTCTCATAATTTAAGTCAAAATAAAGTGCCACAAATGCAAAGAAACTTTAAAAAAAAAAGTTTTTCTTTAGTTTGCAACAAAATACTGAGAGCTGCATAAGTGAAATCGGTAATATATATACATTTCATGGATCATAAACATGTCCACAAGTTTTGCTAAATCTGAGGATGATATGCCGAACTACTAAAGGTCTATGATGCAAAATATAGCAGTGTACCCTGTTGTCCATTAGTGTCTCCAAATCTATCCAAAAGGATAAATTGTGCACTGCTGTAAATAAAAAAACTATGATATATTTAATTACAAATCAACAGTTTTGGCTCATAAAACTCACTTTTGCATAGTTTCCAAGTGGGAATTACTATATTTTCATCAGTATAGGGGGGTAGATATCTATGGGTCCAAAACCCCTATGCAAAACATGTCATAATAAATTATTGTATTATAAAGCATAGGCCTATACATTTGCTCCTTCTGATGGCTTAAGATAAAAAACATTCATATCACAGTGTTACATACACCTAAATATGTTGCCTAATCATTCACTCTTGTACCTCAATAAAACATCACTTGTCCCTGTACTCTACAGTATGTATACTTTTGTCCTGGGATTGCATTTTTCTGTATTTTTTTTATTTTTATTTTCCTATTCATAGTGACTCCAAGGATATTTTTACCTTAATCTACCACATATCAGCACACAGTAAATTGGAATGAGCATTTGTCATGCCCTAAGAGACAAGTATAGGCTATACGCCATAGCCTAAATTATGTACGATAACATGAACATAAAATAGTATTCCACCATCTGCAAAATGCTGCCAAATGTTCTATCTTCAATGAACATCGGTAGCCTACATCAAAAATGCATTTAACGATTGCACTACAGTATGTGAAATGCACTCAAAATGCGAAAATAACAATGGGGCTATCAAACATATTGGAAAGACAGTGCTCGAGTGGAAACACGAACGTTCATATGTAGCCAGTGAGACCAATGGTATTTTAGACACAAAAATACTTACATATCAGAAAAGGGAAACTCCCCTCCGTAATGCGTATTCTGTAGAGCTTGCGTAATACTAGACCGTTAAAACGAAAACTGCCTTTACGCTGGGCTGTACAAAATTGTTCAAAGCACCGAAAAAGACTTCACATATACCGTTGCTAAGGTTATAATGTACTTTATTGGATAAAAAAGCCGACAATTAAATCAGAATGAACTGTAATGAATGAGACAGGCTTACAGGGCATGGGGGTATTACGCGTCGACGTTTCAGAATAGTGTAATTGTTACGACCCCGGAAGTGGACTGGACCCAAATGCACGACTCGAACACAGGCATGCCAAAACTCAATATTTTATTATGATCAGGGTAGTCCTGAGCATGGGGAGAAAGGCAAAAGGTGGTTAGTGTTCCAAGCTGGAACTGGATGAGCAAGACAGACAACAGAGCGCGTAGCTCTAATAAATTATGCTTCGACCAAACTCCTGAAGCATAGGGAGAACATGAATGACAGACAGTCCAGGTATGATGCTGCGGGGGAGCAGTGGGAGTAGGAGAAGCCAGGGAAGGTTATGGAGACGGACAACCGGTTTGGTGGAGCAGGGGATGAGCGGGAGCGAGAGCGGTAGAGCAGGACAGTGGAGCGGGGTCCGGGCTGGACGCAGGCGTTGCAGCAGGGCAGCGGCAGTAGCGGCACAGCAACAGCAGGGCGGCAGCAGAGGCAGGAGCGACAGCACATCAGCAGCACCGCAACACTGGCAGTAAGTGGGCACCGCCGCAGAGTGGAGCCCAGGCTGCATGCACACACGTCAGGTGGGAGGCAGGGAAATCGCAACACAGGCAGGGATAACAGACGACTGCAGGTTGGCAGACTGAAGCAGACAGAGTTAGTATAGCGAGACGAGACAATGAACAGCGGGAAATGCTGTTCCAGACTGGAGCAGACTTCGACTAGGCAGGATAGCAGGGCGAGTAAATGCCGGCACAGAACAAGACTTCAGAGAAACAAACTAGACTAGGACTTAGACAGGACCAGAGGTTTCAGACAATGAGCATTAACGAACTAGCACAGGACAGAGAACACCGGGTGACTAAATGCAAACATTTAATTGGTATCAATTAGGTGCCGCGTGCGAATGTATGCGAGAGTGATTAACAGTGTGGAATGCATGCGAGACGGGGAAATGGGATAGGCTGAGATAAGTGCAGTGAAACAGAGTGACACAAATGGGAAACCATGCCCAACCTGCAGCAAGGGGGAAAACGGACTATGGAGAGACAAAAACGAGACGGGGGAAAGGGAAAACACGGAGAAAAATAGGACGGGAGTGAGAACGTTACAGTAATAGCGGTATAAAGTGTTGTATATTTCTCAAACCGATTGTACCAGACAATAAATGACCACTGAATTTTGAAAGGAACAGCTCGATGTGTAAAACCGATGGTAGGATTGTATATTTATTTCATATTTAGTAGCATATATTGCTAGTAGAATACATGGTAGAATGAGACAGTACTTTCACAGTTTATTTTGCATTTGAGTGAGCAGGGCTTTTCACAGCTTTTCTGGCATACGATCAGGCTATTGTTGGGTTTATCTCGTTGCTATGACGTTATTCTAATTTTATATAATGAATAAATATATTTATGAACTCAAACATAGACGCTATTGTCCACTATGTCACGCATGGGTAGGTATAGGCTAGGTGGGGGGTTGCTTGTTAAATGGACTTGCTACGGGGAAATAGTGACACTTAGAAACTCCATATTCAGCAGAGTCACAAACCGTCTACCAATAAAGTTAAAACACAGAGTTTGTGATTTCCACTAATAGTTTGACTGCAGTAGCAACGAATGTCTCAGTTGAGCAAAAAGGTCCCTTCTATACAAAGGAGTTAAGGCAAAATAACGGTATTTATGTTATTAATCAATATTACTATGCAGGTAGCCTAATGAACTTCGGATGAAGCTTGAACTTCGAGAACTCCATGAGAACAGCCTCAAGGAATTGATGTTTGACACATTCATTGCATAATCAAACTAAATTCGTTGAACAAGCAGACTAATTTGGCGTTTTCTAAGGTGAGACTGAAGCCATTGGTAGCTTATTCTCAGCTGTTGCAGGTCCTTTATTGAAATGTAACCACATATATTTTGTAAAATAACAGCCCTGTCGGGAACTACCGGGAACTCATAGGCTAATGGTTAGTCCAAATAATATTGATCATACTATTGATCCATTTAGCCTATTCCTTGATCGCACTAAACACGCACGAGCATGTCTGTTTCGCCATCAAGCAATCCGCCAAGGTGGAAAAGCAGGCTTTTAAAGGGAATGGGATCTGACATTTTTTTGACAAGTTTATTGCATGTCACACCCAAGACACACCTATAATTAATGAAGCGACTAGGTTCAGCCCATTTGCACCTTGCGCCGTACTTAGCGCCCAAAAAACACACCGTTAAAATAGCAAAAGTGGACTTGGACACGCCCAAAATTTACTTTACGCCACGCACTTAGACCAAGCGCCAAGATCGCCAAGATAGAGCCCCAGATCTCCAAATTGCCTCCTCCTCTAGGAGCTGTCTAAACTGGTTATGTCCTCAAAACCTACCTGTCTACTTGATCCAATTCCTACAAAATTGGTTAAAGAACTTTTTCCCAAACTAGGCCAGCACGTTAAAAATAACTAACACATCCTTAGTAGCAGGATATGTACCAGAGTCACTAAAAATGGCAGTTATTAAGCCATTACTGAAGAAACCAACCCCCCCCCTCTCTCTCTCTTAGTTCAGTAGCTAATCACAGGAAGTAGAGGTATGCCTGTTATACTGGGTAGGCAGGTATACCTACTAATGGAAGTTGGGAATTTGTCTTGCTGTTAAATGTGTATACGTCTATGAACTTGCTTTTATTGCTCTCAATCTTAAGAATTGTATTAAATAAACATTTTTCCTCAGTTGATAACATTTGAGACTTCATTTTATGTGGTGCTGCAGTTCTGGTAGTTATTCACTAGGAATCCCCTCCTGATTACAGAAAAAGGGGTGGTCTAGCCGAAGAGTGTAACATTAAAACTATCACTCTTCAACTGTGCTGTATTGGTAGGATTTAGTCTAACATTATTACATCTCTGCCAAAACTATTATTGTAGCCTAAGGTCTTGCTCACCTGCAAACTGCCACTGCTGTCTGCGTTCTAAATTAATTTACCTGAACACATTAAAGGCTGGTTCTGTGGTAATTTTTTGAAAAGCTTCTTAAAACTCACCTTTTTACTTTAGTACATTTAAAACTTTTAGTATTTTAAAGTGCAATTGTTTGCTGTGTTATTCTCTTGATTTTCCTAACTATTTATTATTTTATTTAATGAGTTTTTCTGCCTTGTATTGATCTTACCTGGTTACACTATTGTATTTTCATATTTTATTTAATCTCTGCTTACTGTAAAGCACTTTGAGCTGCAAATCATCTTATGAAAGGTGCTATACAAATAAAGTTTATTATTATTATTATTAAAGCTCCACTTTGCCCTCCCTACTGGAACATTTACAGCTGGTAACGGCTACTTAACGTTACAACTATTTTAAACCATTATCGTTAACTTAAGTTCAATAATGCCATAAACACACAATAAAATGTTAAGTGTTAAATCAACTCTTACAGACGTTCCCTATTTGGCTACTCTGTAGAGTTGTCACCTTCTTGAAAAAATGACGTCTTTTTCCCACAATTACAGTTTCAGTTGTAGAAGGCTGTGCGCCTTACATTTTCCATGCGTGGTGTGAAACTAGTGCCCCAACAACAAACTGGTGCATTTGTATCCGTTAGACGAACGTGTCACATGTTTTCATGGTCACCCTTAGGAAAAGAATGGCAAAATGTGTGGGAAATTGGATAATTGTTTGAATAACGAGAAATAATTAGGTACGTGATTGGAGAATGGAATAATTATGATGTGCCGTGTGAGAAATGCGTTGGGGTTGGGCTCCCGAGGGGTATAAATTAAACGGACCTGGGGCAAATCGGGAGTTGTTTGGACGACAGGCGAGGGTGGCTTCCTCCAGGCTCGTGTGTGTGATGGCGTGATCTTTTGTTTGCTTAAGTTGGTTTGGTTATTTTTATTTTTTGTATGATTGCAATGTCCAGTGTTTTGTGTGCGGTGGAACAAGTGCCTGATTAAAGAACGGGCGACTGCGAGCAAGGCGGGATAAAGTCAGTAACACCTCCGTGGCTGAGAAGCGGAAAGCGGCGGTGAACTGTACAGCGGGTTGGCCTGGGTGAGTCGGCAGAGCCGGAGATGGTGCAACACTTTTACTGGGGGAGATCACTTCCCCCAGACTGCGAGGAATGTGTTTCTGCCAAAACCTAACACTGTGTGCGTGGGTTAAGTCCAGTGCAAGCGGGGAACTGAGCGGAAGTGGGTGTGTCCTCCCACCCCCCCCTCCTTTGCCTAGAGTCGGTGACCTGTGGTGGGGCCGGCGAGTGTGACGAGGGTGGTGGCGAGCAGTGGAGGGACTGTGACCAGGGTCCGCCTGAATTAGGAGTCTGCCCCAAACACCCTGTTGGCGACCACCTTAAAGGGTGGAGAAGCGGTTTTTGACTTCTGACTGGTTTTTGACTTCTGACTGTGTTCTCGCGACCATGATTTTGGACTCTGATACTTCTGTACTTCTGCTGTGCCTTCCCGGTTCCGACCCCAGCCTGTTCTGTGACTACTCTTTGGAATCTGTTTTGTACCATTGACTTGTCTTCCCGGATTTCGACCCTGCCTGCTTTGTACTACGGATTGCTGCCTTGCCCCTATATTAAACTTTGGTTTTTCTACTTCCTGCCTGCTATTGGGTCCTGTTTTCCACCTACCCTAACTGAACCCTAACACACTACAGAAGAGTGTCGTGTGGGGATTGAGTGTGTGCTGTGTGGGAACGGACACGCTTCCTGGGGGGGTAAGGGCCTGAAACTGCCTGGCAGGGTGGTAAAATTGTGGAATCAGAAGTCTTAAAACAGCATTTTGAAACTCTTTAACTCCCTAAAAGGCCACTAGCAAGAACATTGTGATGTCTGGACCTCTCCCCACCTACAAACGTGGCAGTGGAAAATTCACCCACCTTGCATCACTTACTTCATGGCTAAAAACTACCTGTGTCAAAAAGGACATAACTTTTTTTGACAATTTTGATCTATTCTGGGGCCGCCCTGCTTTCTTCAAGCGCGATGGTCATCATCCAAACAGCTGGGGGCCCCAGATGCTTGAGCAAGGTATCTCCATGTGACTGTCCTCTTTAAATAACACCAGCACTAAGTATCCCATTAAATCAATTGTGAGTAATAGATGGAATACAGCTCAAAGACCTTTTAGAGGGTCGAACATTAACAATTTGCTGGATATCCCCCTTAACAGGCAGCTATACATGACAAATAGCCCACCAAAAATAAATACGGCTCTTTTTAATGTTTGTGCTTTATCCAACAAGTCATTTCTTATTAACATTGTTATTACTGAGCGTGAAATTAATTGTCTGTTTTTAACTGAAACTTGGTTGAGCTCAGACAGGCCAGTTACTGTCATTGTCCCCCAAACGTTACTTTCGACCAGAGGGGGAAGGAAAGGTGGGGGGACGGCTGCAATATATTCTGAGGCCCTGAAGGATAGGGATGTAGATGTTGGGGTCTATAATACATTTGAATATAATGCCATTATAATAAAATGTCAGCCTCCCTTTTTGGCAGTGACGATATATAGACCTCCAAAACAATATCCCTCTGCTTTTCTGACAGAATTTTCTGATCTACTCTCACACCTATCATAGTTAGCATGAATGACTATTTTAATTGGTGATTTTAACCTACATGTTAATAAGGCAGATACCAGAGCAATCAAATTTTTAGATCTATTGGACTGTATGGATATTAAGCAACATGTTAACGGTCCAACCCACAATCAGGGCCACACCTTAGATCTGGTCATATCACATGGGCTTAACATAAATGTATCATCCATTGATGACTTAGTTTTATCTGACCATCATTGTATCTTTTTTAATGTTTTTAGCTGCACTTGTTAGGAGCTGGACCCAAACGCAGGCAGGAATACAAAAAACCGAAGTTTAATGCAGGGCAAGGCAGCGATCCGTGGTACAAACAGGCAGGGTCGAAAACCGGGGAGACAGGCAACGATACAAAACAAAGTCCAAAGAGTAGTCAAGGAACAGGCAGGGGTCAGAACTGGGAAGGCACAGCAAATGCACAAAAACAGAATCCAAAAACAGGGTCGCGAGAACACAGACAGGGGTTGAAACCAGGGAGGCATAAGAGGAACGAAAAGAAAACAAAACAAAGACTGAATACAAAAAAATAAAACAACAACAGGAGAGGGACTAGGGATAACAAAAACTCAGAGACAGATACTAAGGAATAAACATAACTCGGGCAGATTCTCGGAAAAACTGAAAGAAACACAGTAGCAAAAATTTAGTGAGGAACTCGTGAAGACAGACTGAAATAACAGGGTTTTATACACAGGGAGAAGATTACACAAAAGGAATCAGGTGTGAAGAGGAGGGGAAATGGGAGAGTACACAGGTGAGAACAATGAGGGTTAACAAGGACCAATAATACAATAACGGGGGAAACGTAAGACACGGACTGGAATACACATAGACACAATGATAACAAACGGCCTGGGGTTAGCAGGTAGACAAGTGCACAGCTCGGAGGGGAGGAACGCGAAAGTGGACACGTGCAGAGAATGTGAAATCAGATAGATACAGGGATAGGATAACGAGGAGGGAAATGACAGCTGCAGGTAGAAACTCAAGATGAATTAGTAATTAGTAATGTTAGTAGCGAACTCTAAAACCCTAATGTTAGTAGGTTAGCTGGTTAGTATTATATACACGTTAGTTTGTTAGCAGGTTAGTATTAAATCTAATCTAACAGTTAGTATGATTAGGACATTAGTATTATATACAAAAATTAATAAAGCCAGAAATACATATGAAATACATAGGAAACCCGAATGTTCCCAAAATCACTCGAATAGTGCAATGACAAAGACAGGGAGTGGAATCTCAGAAAACATGGAACGCGGACTGACAATCGCGAGGGAAATGCGGGAAAATGGGTAAAAGAAATCAGGAAAAATAATAATACAGAATAAA
Source organism: Synaphobranchus kaupii (assembly GCA_029718625.1). Taxonomy (NCBI): domain Eukaryota; kingdom Metazoa; phylum Chordata; class Actinopteri; order Anguilliformes; family Synaphobranchidae; genus Synaphobranchus; species Synaphobranchus kaupii. The sequence continues at coordinate 10,168,686 of CM056398.1, read as the reverse complement.
CAGACAGACAAATAACAGGATCCTAACAGCACTAGTAATGCACTTTGTTAAAAAACGGCGCCGTCTGACCTCTGAAGTAGCTGCACACTTCATAGCTCATGTAAATGGAAGTATTTTACCCTCCTCCTGCGATAACCTTGTATGTGATTTTAATTCAAATTTGAAAATAGTCCTAGACATGATTGCTCCTGTTAAGATAAAGTAAGCAACCTTTAAAAAGAATGTTCCATGAAAAATGAAGTGGTTACTGGGTTAAAAAGAGAATGTAGGATTGCTGAGCAAACAAAATTACATGTACATTACAATATCCTCAGAGACAAATTAGCAATTTACAATAAGGCTATTCGGACCGCTAGACAGGAATACTTCTCTCAATTTCATAAGTACTAACATTAACAATCCTAGAATACTTTTTAACACAATTGACTGTTTAATAAATTCTGTCATAAATCCCAGCAACCAATTCAATTAAATTCAATTTTATTTATATAGCGCTTTTCACAGACGACTGTCACAAAGACGCAAGTTCCAGTTCAAAGACCAGTTCTCTGTATCCAAATGTGAGGAATTTGCAGACTATTTTAGAGACAATATTACTACCATCAGGTCTGGTATCTGCCAACAACAGAAGACCCCAGGGTTCCTAGAAACATTACACCATGTGAGGTCACCCTGCAAGGTTTTACCCTGGTTGAAATGCATATGAAAGTGGTAACATAACTGAAGCCTTCAACCTGCCACCTTGACCCTATTCCCACCACATTTAAAAAAAAACATTTTTAACTGTCTGTTAAAGAACTACTAACCATTGTGAACTATTCACTACAGCTGGGTGTCTTCTTAGTGCACTTTAGACTGCTGTGGTTAGGCCCCTTTTAAAGAAAGGCAATCTTGACCCCTCAACACCCATCAATTTTAGACTAATATCTAATCTTCTGTTTTTAAGCAAAAATTGGTTTTTAAACAATTCAATTATTTTTTAAACTCAAATAGTAAATTGGAAATGTTTCAATCAGGTTTCCGGGGCTCATCACAGCACAGAGACAGCATTAGTGAAAATGGTGAACGATATTAGGTTAAATCTAGATGCCAAAAGGCTTTCAGTTCTGGTACTTCTAGATCTCAGTGGATACAGTGGATCACCAAATTCTTTTAGACAGACTGAGGCAATGTGTTGGCCTGTCCGGGACTGTCCTCAGATGGTTTACCTCCTACCTCTCCAGTAGAAATTTCTTTGTTGCAATAGATGAGTATTCCTCAAAGAAAATCTGAATTAACCTGTGGTATTCCCCAAGGATCAATTATAGGACCACTGCTTTTAAATCTATATATGCTTCCCCTGGGCAATATCATCAGGAGACATGACATCTCATTTCACAGCTATGCTGATGATACACAACTTTTTTGCTGTGTCTCCTGATGACACAAGGCCTATTGATGCCCTTTTTAAATGTATTTTAGATATGAATGCGTGGATGGCACAAAACTTTTTACAGTTAAACCAGGATAAAACGGAAGTTCTAGTTATTGGTACAAAGGCCCTGAGAGAGAAATTGGCTGCAAAATTTGTCATGGTTTTGGACCCTGTGGTCCTATGCGGTCGTTTTCCTCGGTGGCCACGCGGGGGCGCTGCCCTTTTGGTGGATGCTTGCTCCTCCCTGCTGAGTTGGGGGAGGTTCTGTTAAGCTGTTACACCTGTCGTAGTCACCGGAGATATGTATATAAGCCTACCGTTCCCTTCATGCGGGGCTTCGACATTAATTGTTACTTGTTTGTTTATTGTTACGTACTGTGGTGTTTTTGTTGGCTGTGAGTTCTCGTACCATTTGTGGCTACTCGCCTTTTGTTAACGTCTCTTTGTTGAGGCAGGGCTTATTTCTTGCTGGCTTTGTAGTGGATTATCTCGTAGAAGTTTGGGACTGTAAAATCTCTGCTCTAGTTCGCCTGTGTGCGTTTTCCTCCGTGTATGGAGATTTGGGCGATGGTCGGAACTGTGTTCTGTTCGCCTCTCGGTGCATGTCGTCTCATGTGAGATCTGGCGTTTCGCTTCGGCTGGGTTGCTTAGCTCTTAGAAGTGTAGAGTAGCTGTTCTTTGTCCCTTTTCGCCGGTTAACTCTATAGGCTTTGGCCCCCTAGTGGTGGGACGCATGCGGTCCAATTTTTTATAGTGTTCATATTTCTCTTAAATTCTAAATTATAACGTTAATAAAACACGGAACTTTCGACGCAAAATTGTTAAAAACAGTCACAGCCTGCGAACACATTCGTTTATATGCTTATCAGCTCTCAGGTTACACTACAGTGCCATAAAGCAGCAGGGTGCTAATAGCCCAACCCACTTTTTTTATTTGTTTACAGCCTTCACCTCGCCGCAGTCACAGGCAATAAAATGCGTATCACAAAAGCTCTTGGTACCATTTCAACACGCTAAAAAATCAAGATCCGATTCAGGAACAATTGTATATTATTGAAAAGTTGTATAAATAAACATTAGGTGTTTTTTTCCCGTGCTCACTTCAGTATGCATACAACCGATATACTTCCGGTTTTGTATAAATACATTTTATTTTCTACAAATTATCTTGATAAACATGTTTAAGCAACCAAATACGATACCTGGTTATGCAGTTATAACCCTTTTCTGAAGAATCCTCAACGTTTTTTCGTAACCCATTTATCCATTATCCAGGAAAGTCTCAATTTCCACAGTGCGTACCCTTCGCTTTTGCGTTTGTACTACGTTACTACCGTTGCGTAAAAGCATTACTAGACTGCTACAGGAATGATCTAACGTAAAACACGTAGATTATCTTCTACGGGGGTTCCTGCCCTTTCAAACGAAGTAAAACATGTCATATTCAAGCGACTGTGAACGGCGCTGTATCCACGCGTAAAGACAGCCCATAGGGCAATCGGCTGTGCGCTCCTGACTGTCGACAGCATCAGATGACGCCTGTGGCCATTTTGACTGAGTTTATCCTGGAAGGGATGGGCTGGATTGCTGTTACAATTACGTTTTCAGTCTATCCCGATGTATTTAGCAATGTGTAGCTTTTTTTGTGAGCTGAAAAAACGTCACAGACCAGTCTTTCTCTGTACGCAGACACGGGCAGCTGTATGATGCAATTGCGCTGGTGATGTCTTTGCTGCTTCAAAGTTTACGATTATTTTATACATTTATACGCGAACGTGGCAATCAACGGTGGAAAGAAGAGCGCTTATTTCACGGTTGCTCAGGTTTTGGAGGTGAATAAGTGTCCCAGAGGCGAAGAAGTCTGTGTTCTGGCAGAGCAATGACTCTGGCATGGACCCGTGCCTGGACATGTAAGTGTTTAAAAAAATATATAATACAAATTATTATTATTATTGTTATTATCATCATCATAATCATCAACAGTATGGAGCGCTATTATCTAGAGTATTTTTAGTTTGGTGATAAATGGATTCTCGCAGGAGTTCGCTAGTTAGCTTCTATATGGTGTCACAGGCTGGTAAGGAGCTAAGGGGTTTGTTTTGTTGCGTTCATTCGCAGTTTCTTTGTGCAGCAACCAACACAAGGGCTAGTTGTTGAATTTACGCATGAAACGACATCCATTCTCAGTACTTTATTTCACGGTTCAGTCAAGACATTACAGTATTATAATAATGTAATTTAGTTCGTGCAAGCTGACAAACTAATTCATAAATCCTAGTTAGCTACGATTGCTAATTATGTTGGAGCTAATATCAGACGTACTGTGGATGTAAGATTTTTTTAATGGATATACGTATATATATATATATATATATATAATATATATATGTGTGTGTGTATATATATATATATATATATATATATATATATTTTTTTTTTTTAATAAAATAAAAAAATTTTTTCACTTACTTGTAATACTTGCCATATGTCTTTTTGAGATAATTTGTGTTCTCATTTTTTAGTGATTCTACTTAGTAATGTACTTGAATCTGTCTTTTTCGGGGAGGACAGTGAAGACACCCCTCCCCCACCTGACACCTCTGTTGTAGGAGGTGGTAACAGACAGGTTTGCCAAATAGTGATGTATAATTCATTACTTTTGCTGTAAAAAGTCAAGTTGAAGGCTTGTTATAGATAAACCTGTTATTCTGCTGGCTTATGGGGCTCTGGTAAATCTAACTTTGAAGTACAGTGCCATTTTAAATGTAAAGCAGATTGGTTGGATAACATTAGGGTAAGTAATCCTTTTCGGAGAGGTATTTGGGCACTTTTGGGCATGCTTTGTAAGAGAATACCCTCATACACATAAACACAAAACATGTGTAGGTTAATTTTCTTCACATTCTGTATTACAAAAAATGTTTTAAAAGAAAAATAAAGTTTTCTGATGATTGACATGCCTAGACAGAAAGATATGCACATGTTTTATATTTGGCGACGTTTGGAAACGTTTTGGGACACCAGGGCCCCGTTTTGGTAAAAATACCAATGCATAAGGAAAGCCTGTAGATATCTTTACCAAATTGTATACCCAAGTGGACAACATATTACTGCACTAGTATAAACAATTCTGGCTTGCTCCAGTACTTTGAAGTTGAGATATTGAGTGATAAACTATAAAAACACAAGTCGTTTTGTACTTTTTTTTGTATTCTTATGTGTATTTTGTATAAACTGTATGTGACCACTTTGACATACATTTATTCTGTTCCACATTTCTGAATGGTACAAGCCTCTTCTTTCATTGAAACTTTCAACCATGGATGTGCAGTAAATAGTTTTTGAGATATTGGCACTTAATTGACACTAGTAAAAACTAGGCGAAAATTGGGCCAAATGGGCCAAAGTAAATAGGGTTAAATGGTTTTCTTATAGAGAGACCTGGCGTGTTAGCTTCTACTGATTTCCGGGTTACGTTAAGCCAGTTAGTAGCTTGGTACGTTTATTCCCTGTTTTTGTCTCCTTCTCATGGGTTACATTCCCCTTTGTTGTGAGTCGGGGTTATCTTTACATTTCACCTTACTAAGAGGCTAGGGCGTGTGTTTATGTAAGTTCGCTGTGTCTTTTGGGTAGTAAGTTTTGGGACGACGGTGCGCCGTCGGCTCACCTGTAAAATGTTTCTCATAGAGATCGGGTGTTTACCCAGGTATGTTTGCTGCATTAGACTGCGAACTTATTTAAGTAGCCTTGGAACGTTAAGTCACTGTTCCTGTTTGCCTCGTTACATTTCCTCTTACTAAGAGGCTAGGGCTTGTGCTTGTTAGTCAGTTAGCCGACAGTTTCGATTGGTGAAGGTGCAGCTGTCCATATTATCTTTTTTGTGCTTTCCTTCTCCGGGTATGGAGATGTGGGCGTTTCGGTTCGGAACTTTAGTTCGTTTCGCCCTTCGGTGCAATTCGTCTCTTAGGGAGACCGTTAGATGATGTTGGACATGTTTGCGGTTGACTGCAAGTCTTTTAGCCTAGGTACATTAATTATCTGTTCCTTCGCCTCATTTCATTTCTCCTGTTTGAGAGGTTAGGGCGTGGCTCTATTGTTAGCTTGTCATTTTGCTGGTTAAGCATTGGGACGACGGTGTTCCGTCGGCTCACCTGTAAAATGTTTCTCTCTCCTGGGAGATCGGGTGTTTACCCAAGTCTGTTTGCTGCATGTGACTGCTAGCTATTGGAAGTAGCCACGGAACGTTATCTGTTCCTTCACCTCCTCCTATACCTATTGGTATTAGTTTTTTCCTGTGTTTATGTGCTGTGTGTTTTATTTGTGCCATTGTGCTACTCGCCTGTTCTTATGCGTCTCGTTGTCGAGACAGGGCGTGTTATTTCTGGCTCGGTTATCTGTGAGCCGGTCTGTAGCTGTGGTGTGTGTGTTCCCTGTTTTGTCTCCTTCCCTTATCTGCGGGGTATCCCGCCTTAGTGGCCTAAGGGCTTAATGATTCCCCTTGCTGCGTTTGGCTCCTCCCACCTCACACGTCACGCCACATTACAAAATTACATTCACTCTGACTTATCCCCAGCCAACAAGCTAAAAATGTAGGTGTTATATTTGATTCTCATATCAGGAATGTCACCAAATCTGCCTTTTATCACTTTAAAAATATTACCAGGTTCCATGCTATTGAGACAGTGTCTGTCCCCCGACCTAAAGTAGGCTTTGCTAAAAAGCCCATTAGGGGTGTTTGTATGGCTAATTTAAAAAAGAGAGAGCTAAAAATTGGCTTGATTAATATCAGATCACTAGCCCCTAAGGCAACTCTTATAAATGAATTAATTACTGATCACCAAGTTGAGATCCTATGCTTAACTGAAACTTGGCTTAAAATTGATGAATATATTGCATTAAATGAATCCACTCCTCCTGGTTACAGTTATACACACGTTCCCCGTCTGACGGGTCGTGGAGGTGGTGTTGCTGCTATATACGTATAATTCTAATCTCTTTGCTACTCTGAAATCTGCCTACAAATTTAACTGTTTTGAAGTGCTTGTTCTCAGTTTTGCACATCCAGACAGAAAAGCAATCAGTTTCACCCTTGTCATTTTATATAGGCCACCAGGTCCATACAGTGGTTTTTTACTTGAGTTTGCTGATTTCCTTTCCTGCCTGGTTATTAATTCAGATAAAATAGTAATTGTAGGTGATTTTAATATTCACATGGATAGTGAAGGTGATCTTCTCAGATCAGCATTCTTGTCAATCATTGTACCCATTGGCTTTAATCAACATATACATCAGTCCACCCATTCTCATAACCATACTCTTGATCTGGTCTTAACGTATAATACAGAAATAGCAAACATAGCAGTCATGCCTAAAAATCCTGTGTTATCAGACCATTATTTAATTACCTTTCACAAGTCTGTCATGTGCCATCAGATACTACATTCTACTTTAGTCATAAGCTTTCCTCCAGATCTACAAATGATTTTATTAATGAGCTCCCAGGCTCATTTGTGCACTGTGGGGATTTTCTAGGCTCCAGCCAAAATGCGTATACAAATGCAGACATAAACTCAATTGATCAGCTGACTGACAACATTAATAACGTACTTAGTAGAACCCTGGATACTATCGCAAAGTCTGCAATAAGAAACTAGCTCCCTGGTACAATGACCATACTCGTGCTCTCAAACAAGCTTCACGCCAACTTGAGCGCAAATGGCGTTCCTCTAAATTGCAGGTGTTCCTCCATGCCTGGAAAGACAGCCTTCTCTATTATAAACACGCCCTTATCACAGCGCGTTCCTTATATTTCTCTACTTTGATAGATGAAAATAGAAACAATCCTAGGCACCTGTTTAACACTGTTGCCCGACTGACTAAGAATCATGTTGATCACTGTGTTTCAATCCCATTTAGTAGCAATGACTTTATGAATTTTTTTGATGACAAAATTGTAAAACTCAGGGACAAGATTCAAAGTTCTTCTACCACCCCTCATACAGGGTCTGCCCTTCCGTCCACTCAACATTTGGATGCAGAATCTTCAGATGGACGGGTGGCCTATCTGAACTCCTTTGCTCCAATAGATCTCACTGAATTTAATACTATAGTAAATTCTTCAAAATCTTCTACCTGTCTTCTAGACCCTATCCCAACGAAGCTACTGAAGGAGCTACTGCCAGTGATTGGAACACCACTGTTGCATATTGTTAATGCTTCTTTAACCTCTGGACATATACCACCGACTCTCAAACTTGCAGTCATCAAACCCCTTCTTAAAAAGCCAAACTTGGATATGAACGACTTGTCCAACTATAGGCCTATCTCAAACCTTCCGTTCCTCTCTAAAATAATAGAAAAGGTCATTTCAAAACAACTTTGGCACTCTAATCAAATATTGGAAGTTTTTCAATCTGGTTTTCGACCCTCTCATAGCACTGAAACAGCCCTAGTCAAAGTATTCAATGACTTACTCTTTGCTTCTGATAGTGGCTACATCTCTGTACTCATGCTTCTAGATTTAAGTGCAGCATTTGACACAGTTGATCACCTCACCTCATCCTTCTGGATAGGCTTGAAAATATTGTTGGCCTCCGTGGACTGGCTCTTTCCTTGTTTAGATCATACTTATCAGACCGATATCAATTTGTGCATCTTAACAATGACTCCTCTTATAAGTCTAGGGTTAGATATGGAGTACCACAAGGATCTGTCCTTGGGCCTTTGCTCTTCTCTCTATACATGCTTCCCCTGGGACAAATCATTCGTAAACATGGCATTAACTTCCACTGCTATGCAGATGACACCCAGCTGTATCTATCAGTCAAGCCTGATAAAGTTGTCCAGCTGTCAAAGATGGAAGCTTGTCTTATAGATATAAAGGAATGGATGACCCATAACTTTCTCTTGCTAAACCCTGATAAGACAGAGGTAATGGTAGTGGGGCCCAAGTCCCTGACATGCAAACTATCTGGCTATATGCCTAACATTGATGGAATTTCAATCACTTCAAGTGCTGTCATTAAAGATCTCGTATTTGATACACACATTAAAGACATCTCTAGGGTTGCTTTCTATCACTTGAGGAATATCTCAAAAATTCAAAAAATACTGTCCCTACATGATGCTGAAAAGCTAGTCCATGCTTTTGTTACTTCTAGATTAGATTATTGTAATGCTCTTTTGTCTGGATGTGCAAATTCCTCTCTGAAAGGGCCTCAGCTAATTCAAAATACAGCAGCTCGTATTCTCACGAGAACTAGAAGATTTGAACACATCAGCCCAGTGTTAGCTTCACTTCACTGGTTGCCAGTCAAATTTCGAATAGACTATAAGATTCTGTTACTTACCTTTAAAGCCTTACATGGGCTTGCCCCCTTATATTTAAGTGATTTACTTTTCCCTTATAATCCCTCACGAACACTCCGTTCGCAGGGCGCAGGCCTCCTTGTTATTCCTAGAATAGCTAAAAGTACCATAGGTGGTAGAGCCTTTTCCTATCGTGCTCCTCTCCTATGGAACAAATTGCCTGCTCATGTTCGGGGTGCAGACACTATCAGTTTATTTAAAGCTAGGCTTAAAACCCATCTTTTTAGTCTGTCCTTTAGTTGAGGGGCAGGAGTGGGTGGCTGGCATTAGCTATAGAGTCTCTGGTGGACTGAGTGTCAGTGCTGACACTGGATCATTATTGGTAGTGCTGTGTTAAGCTGGACCGGTCATGGTCTGGTGGTGACTGTCTCAAGCCTGCCCTCATGGCTGTATTGGCCCCTGCCTCTGTTTAGCCCTTAGCTATGCTGCCATAGCCTTATTCTGCCGGGGTTTCCTTATCGCACGCAGGCACCTCTGTCTCTCCTGCTGTGCCTGTTCTGCTACCATCTGAACCCCCTAACAATGTTTTTAATTTTTTCCTCTTCCCTGCTCGGGGCACCTGCCCGGAGCTCTAGCCCAAGTTTCCCGAGTTTCCCGCGCCCTTCCCCCGCCCCCCTCCTGGCCCGGAGCTCCAGTCCAAGACCAGCTAGGAGCCCCCGACCTGGCACTGCTGATCTCTACATGACGGAGTCATCAGAATAGAATACCTCCCTATGAAATAATCAACCCATAGGCCAGTGGAGGATGGGCATCCCCCCAATGGCCGGGTTCCTCTCGAGATTTCTTCCCATCGGGGAGTTTTTTCTCGCCACAGTATGAGGGTTTTCTCTCCCTACTAGAGAGTTTTTTACCTCTGCTATCTGGGGGCTTAGAGCTGGCTTAGAGCTGGCATTTCCCATTTCCCCTTTCCTCCCCTTTCTGTTCTGTAAAGCGTCTTTGTGACAGTCGTCTGTGAAAAGCGCTATATAAATAAAATTGAATTGAATTGAATACTAGAGTGCAGTCTTTTCTCTCTCACAGCAATAGAGAGAGACTAATGCACGCTTTTATTACTAGCAGGCTAGACTACTGTAACATGCTCCTATCTGGTCTCCCCAAAAAAACTATAAACCAATTACAATTAATTCAGAATTCTGCTACCAGAATACTGACAAGGACCAGAAGGAGAGCACATATTACACCCATTTTGTAATTAAAAAATTAGTTACCGATTAGTTTTCATATTGATTTTAAAGTTCTTTTACTAGTTTATAAAGCGCTGCATGGCCTTGCACCAAGCTACCTGTCTCAAATGCTTTTAATGTATGAATTAGGAAGGCCCCTCAGATCCTCTCAGAACAACCTTTTAACTCTCCCGAAAAGCAGAACGAAAACCTTCGGTGAGGCAGCATTTAGTGGTTACGCTCCAAGTCGCTGGAATAGCCTCCCTGAGGACCTGAGGGTAGCTGAAAGTATTGATATTTTTAAACGTAAGCTCAAAAATGACCTTTTTTGCATTTTTATCTTAAATTTTATCTTAAATTTTTGTGTGCACTAGTCTCTCTTGTTTTATTGTTTTACTTTTTTGTTTTACATTTTTATTCTTTTATTTCTTTTAGTTTTTTAAAAACTTTAAAACTTCTTTTATTTTCTTTTATTGTTTATTATTCTTTTATTAAATGTTTTTTTTTTTTTCTTCTTAGATATTTGCCTGTCAATAATTTGCATGGAAAGCACTTTGAACTGCATTTTCTTGTATGAATGGTGCTATATAAATAAAGTTTGATTGATATTAAAGCAGTGGCTTTTAGTGAATTGTTAAATATAAAAACATTCTGGAGCTCTATAGCGCCACCCTGTGTGTTAGTGTTAATCGGGCCAAAACTCTGGGAATGTCCTCAGGATTGAGTTATGAATGGACTTACCAAGTTTAATCAAACTGTTTTGGATTTGTTAGATCTTTAGTGCACATGCAAATTCATTGGCTTGCTACGGCCATAATTCTGAACGTAGCAACTTTATATAACTTTTTTAGATATTTGTGAGTAGATGCTAGATAACAAATTTAGTGCAAATGGGTGAAAGCATCTATGCCGAGATTGATTTTTAATTTATTCAAAATGGTGGTATATCCACATTGATGCTCTAATGTGACATTTATTTCAGGTTGGTATGTCAACCAGAGGAGGACCTATCAATATTTCCCAGTGTGCAAAATGTGGAAAAATGTAGTTGAAAAACCGTTGAAAAGGCGTCCAAGACGTGATTCCAACACAATTTAGCCGTGGTTCACTGGGTTACTTCTTTGGAATTCAAAAGACTGCCATAGCGCCACCATATGGCTGATCGACACCAGATTTAGTCAGTGGTATTTGGGACATACCTTCTGTCAGTTTGATTCCAATCAACTAGGTGAAAGTGGTACAAGTATTAAATGAACCAACAAAATCCAAAATGGTCGCCAATTCAAGATGGCGGTGGTCGGAACATACATGTTCATGTTTGGACCGAGAGGTTTAGTTCCTCCTGCCCATTTCAAATCTCTATATTAAAACAGTGATTTTTAGTCAATTTCATTGAGCACTATAGCGCCACCCTGTTTATTAATCGGGCCAAAACTCTGCGGCTGTCCTCAGGACAGAGTTCTGAATGGAGCTACCAAGTTTTGTCATATTCCATTTATACTGTTTTGGATTTATGAGCTTTTTTGTAAAAAACCACACCCACATGCAAAATGATCGGCTTGTTGTGGGCACAATTTTAAACGTTTATACTGGGTTTTCAGATATTCAAGAGTAGATGCTAAATTCCAAATTTCCAAATAGGTCAATGTGGAGGAGATAGATTTTAAAGGTTTTTCAAAAAATTTTAAATGGCGGAAAATCCAATATGGCGGACTTCATTGGTCCAAATGGCAAAGTTGTTTGGTTCGATTGCCATTTCAATTGACTGTTATAGCGCCACCATGAGGCCAATCTGCATAAAATTTTGGTTTTCCCCTCTATCAATCTCCAAAGTTTCGTAAAAACTGACCAGGTGGTTATGTCAGAACTGAAAAAACCCACGGAAGAAAGAATAATAATAAAACTACCAATTACAATAGGGTGCCATCGCACCTTTTGTGTTTGGCCCTGCTTAACAGGGGCCAAGCAAAATGCCTGACATTCTGACCCCCCCCCCCCCCCTTCAGTTTTATTGGGCGATAGATAAATAGCTTGAGTGATTGAGACATAGACTCATATTATGTCTGGTGATGTGTAAAAAGTTTCAGGATGTTACCTTCAACCGTTCAGAAGTTATACAGCTTTTTGTTAAAATCCACGACCATTGTGATGCCACACCCATCGTAATTTCATTGGCCAATCAATATATTTGTGTGCTTTATCATAGCAAAAGACCACATAAAATGTGAGGCCAAGATAGTGGCAAGTCATTAAGGTTACAAAATGACCATCAAAGATATGCCTTTGCAAACTTCGGGATTTCAATCGATTACTATAGCGTCCCCGATCTGCAAACTTTTGGCATCATTGTTTTCTAAATATTGTCCTTAACAACTTTCTAATTGGACACGAAAACGTCCATCTTGATGGAAATATAAGCATTTATGTGTATAAGCGTTTATAAGACAGACACTTTCTTATTCATTTGCTTTTTTTTTTTTTGTTTAATCAGATTTTTTTTTTGTTTAATCAGATATTAGATATGAGTCCATAAATGGTGCATACCAAGTTTCATGCAGATTGGTAAAACATTCTAGGATCCTTAGGGATTGGAGTGTTTCAAATAAAACTCAAAATGGCGGAAAATGTAAGTAACTGGACGTTATGGGTCCTTGAAGGAAATTTGTTCATCGCGATACGAGATGCATACGTCTACCAAAAATCAGGCATGTAGCTCAAACGGGGCATGAGATAGCGCCCCCCTTTGGCCAATCGGTGGAATTTTTTTTCTGCTGGCTTTTTTTGTGACCCTCTACCATCCTGCAAAGTTTCGTAAAAAGCGACTGCGCGGTTTTTCCAAAAACGACAGAACAAAGAAAAACTAGTGCAAGTAGATGCTAAATAGCAAATTTGGTGCAAATCGGTCAAAGCATCTTGGAGCAGATAGATTTTAACTGTTTTGTAATTTATTCCAAATGGTGGCAAATCCATAATGGCAGGCTAATGAATCCTTAAGCCATGTTTATTCTCTGTGCAAAGCGGGATCTTTTGACATTTCAGTCAGACAACTCACGATTGGATTTAAGCAATATTTTATTGAGATTTAAAGTGAAAGCAATCTTCGGGCTCTACCTCATCACTCCCTGTGTGCATAACATATTTTAGTATAAGCCAGATAGGATAATAGGGAGTAAACCACTGACCCCACCATGGGGATCATATGAGACGCACAGCCCACAGGTGGATGCTGGGGTGGTGGTGGGAGCGCAAAAACCTCCCTGAAAGGCATAAATGTGGAGATATGCAGAGAAAGCCAAGCATGTTATGTTAGCAACGTAGCACAGAGCACATAGCAGGCAGCAGCAGCAGCAGGACAATGGCAAGTGCATGAACAGGTAAGGCTGGAGATTTAAATAGCCTTCCCATTTGAGACGTAGCAACATGTCAGCTGACGCAATTTGGCACATCTCGAGTTGTCTGCCCGAACTAGCTTCGCATCATTTCAGTCAGACAACTCACAATTGAATTAAAAGGGTAAGTACACCCTAGATAATTTTTTTTTGCTGTAAACGTGTTTGTATGCCTACCTCATAATGGAACTTATTCATGCATTCTGTTATTTCAACAATTCTGAAGTAATACTGTATATCATAAGAAACTGGTAGAAAAGCGTCTTTATGCTGCCCCTAACGGTTGAAATTTCCTTTCTGCTCCACACACTGCCCCCACCCCAATCGTGATGTCAGAGTACCTCTTTTGAGGTACCTCTACATCATATGGATAATTGTTGTCGCCCACAATGGAAATAGCTGGCACCTGATTGGTTCGACTCGCTACGTTACTTTCGTTTCGGCTCCACGTTTTTAAACCAGAACAACGTGCTGTTCAACTCTCTTATTCCACCTAAATAGTCCACTAAAAAGCAGCATCATTTTGCCATAAGAATTTGCCCCAGCAATCCACCAGATGTGCGACCTGAAGCAACAAGGTGCATTAGCACGCTTTATGATGCATGAGAGCTTGTGAACCGTTGAGCATGCAGGACTTCGTTTTGTAATATACAACTTAATATACATCAGACGTAGGAAGCAGGATGTCCCCGAAACCGCAGTGAAAGTTTGGTGAAACGCCATCAAAGGAAAACTCGGCTAAATTTGGATCCTACTTTCAGATACGAGCTATTAGTATCAGGGAGAGGAAGGGGTTGGAGGACCAGACACGACCGGAGGGGAATCCATAATAATAATAATAATAATAATAATGCATGGCATTTATATAGCGCCTTTCTAGATACTCAAAGCGCTTTACAATGATGAGGGGGAAACTCGCCTCTACCACCACCAATGTGTAGCACCCACCTGGGTGATGCAACGGCAGCCATTTTGCGCCAGTATGCTCACCACACATCAGCTGAGGTGGAATCCAAAAGCAAACGTGGGAGCCACTAATAGGGACAAAGAAACAGAAAGCCCCAATAGAACCGGGAGAAAATGAAAGGAAAAACCCAGCTAAATACCTGAATAAAATGAGGGTAATGAGTCCCGGGTGGCAGAAAAGCACGGCAGGAGCACCGTCCCATGGCTCCAAAAAAGAACATCGCAGAATTGAGCAGGCAAGCTGCAAAACCATGACAGGACCCCCCTCTAAGTAGCAGCCCCAGACGGTCCTTTAGAACTACGTCTGCAAAGATCATCAATGAGTCCCGGATCCAAAATGTTTCTGGACGGAACCCAAGGGCGTTCCTCAGGGCCATAGTGCTCCCAATCTACAAGAAACTGAACCCCTCTGCCCACACGTTTCTCAGCCAATATACGCCGCACAGTATACACTGGACCCCAATGAACCGAGGAGGAGGTGGCGGCTTGTCGGCCGGAGCCAACGCGCTCACGAGCACAGGCTTAAGCTGGGTGAACCCTCATGGAGCGAGGAAGCTGTAGACACACTGTAACTGGGTAATTTTTTTTGATGATTAAAAAATCATTAAACAAATCACGAAGCGCGGGGCGAGTTTGCGAGATTACACTCACAATGGAAGATCCCGCCTGTAAAGCCAAACCCGTTGCCCAACACGGTAGGAGAAAGCCAGAGGGAAACGCCTATCAGCCAATAGAGGCGCGCAGGAGAGACGCACAGACTTTCCTCCAAATGGCCCAACACCTCCGGACAAAGGACGGTACCTCTATGTTCTTTTACAATTTGGGGAACAGAGGAGGTTTGTACCCCAACTGAGCCTCGAATGGCGAGAGTCCTGTGGACGCATTACGCAGTGTTATGAGTGTATTCTGCCCAAGAGAGATGACAACTCCACAAAGTCGGATTTGCTGCGGCCAGACACCGGAGAGTGCTTTCTAACGTCTGATTGGTGTGTTCGGTTTGTCCGTTAGTCCCCGGGTGAAATCCCGAAGACAGACTAACGGAAGCCCCCAGCTGCGAACAGAAAGAACGCCAAAATTGTGTTGCAAACTGGGGTCCGCGATCAGACACAATGTCCTGGGGCACGCCATGCACTCTAAAAACATGATCAACTACCATACGTGCGGTTTCCGGTGCTGATGGCAACTTAGGCAGAGTGATAAAATGTGCCACCTTAGAAAATCTATGACCACCAGAATCACAGTGTTGCTGTCCGATGCCGGTGAGCCTGTGATAAAATCCAGGGCAATGTGGCTCCAAGGATGACTAGGGATGGATAAAGGGCGCAGAAGCCCAGAGGGTGGGAGCTGAGAACCCTTGTTATGGGCACAGACAGAACACACAGAAACAAACTCCCGAACATCCTTCTCCATACCAGGCCACCAAAACCGCCTTTGTCCGATGGACACCAGGATGACTCGTGATGTGGGAGCTTTTACCCCATTGCAGTGCCTGACTCCGTACCCTTGAGGGCACAAACAGGCAATTAGGAGGCCCCCCACCTGGCTCCGGCTCCAGTCGGATGTCCCACGTGACTGGGGCCAGAATCCATGCAGTGGGAATAATTGGCTCCAGAAGGCGGTCGTCCTCGGACCGGTCGAAAATCCACGAAAGCGCATCCGGTTTAATGTTTTTGGAGCCTGGCCGATAAGTTGATGTATGAAATTGAACCGAGAAAAGAACAGCGACCAGCGGGCTTGCCGCAAATTGCGGCGTTTAATGTCCTGAATATATTTGAGGTTCTTATGGTCGGTTCAAACCATGAAAGGATGCTCAGCCCCCTCGAGCCAGTGTCGCCACTTGTCAAGCGCTAATTTCACTGCTAAGAGCTCCTGGTCCCCTACGTCGTCATTTCTCTTAGCCGGGGTCAGGCCACGAGAAAAATAGGCACATGGATGTAGCTTTTGGTCTTGGTGTGAGCACTGGGACAATATAGCCCCTGCTTCCAACTCAGAGGCATCAACCTCTACCACAAAGGGAAGTGAAAGGTTGGGAGTGATGAGGATAGGCTCGGAGGTGAATCTTTTCTTTAATTCCGCAAAAGCAGCCTCCGCTTTCGGATTCCACTGAAACCGCGAAAGTGCCGTTTTCTCAGTCAATGCAGTGATGGGGGCGACTACAGTGCTAAAATTGGCAATAAAGCGCGGTAAAAATTTGTGAACCTGTGCTGCGGTGGTGCAACGGTCTAAGGCGCAGACTTTGTCTGTGTGCTTGCGCCCCGAGGATCAGGTGTTCGATCCCCGGTCCTGCCAGATCCGAGTATAGCCGGTGCCTTGAGGGAGCAGCAACTGGCGGCTGCTCCCGTGGTGGAGAGAGGGACTCTGTGAAATTCGTCACGCATACAATGGCCCTGGGCGAGTTGGATTGCAGTCAGGAGCAAAGAGGAGTCATGCCCTGAAGAGGACGTGGCGCTCTCCTTCATACTACCGGCTGACGGGGTTGTGCAGCGGCGAATTCAAGCGGTTGCTACATGGGGGGGAATTTAATAGCATAGGGTCCAATTGGCTACCAAATTGGGAGAAAAAGGGAAAATTCAGAAAAAACTAAACAAAAACTTGTTTCACTGATTCAGGAGTAGGCCAGTTCCTGACTGCCGACACTTTATCGGGGTCCATCTGGATATTCCCTTCTTCCCCTGGATCTTCCCCAGGAAATAAACAGAATTAGTCTGGAAGACACACTTCTCAGCCTTGACAAATAACTGAGCTTTGAGAAGCGCCTGTAACACCTGCCTGATGTGGCCAATGTGTTCCAAGACATTGGCGGAGAAAATTAAAATATTGTCCAAATAGACATATACAAATCTCTCCAACATCTCCCTGAGCACATCGTTCACTAGTGCCTGAAAAACAGAGGGGGCACTAGTGAGCCCGAACGGTATGACCCGATATTCATAGTGCCCGCTGTGGGTATTAAATGCTGTTTTCCACCAGGGGTGTTTCTAGACTGCTTTGATTGAGGGGGCATGAAGAGATGTTGGTGGGGCAGAAAGGGGGTACGAAGTAGTGGGGGGTCTGGGGGTCCTCCCCCAGAAGAATTTGAGCCTTTTAAAACTCATTTCCTGCATTTCTTCACAACCTCACACAGGGCATTTTCTAAAATAAAATGTTTAATTTATGAACATTTTGAAGATTTTTTTTTTTCAAAGCCCTAGATGAGATTTGAGATGCTTTCATATAAAGCTGAAGCATATAGCTAATCAGTATATTAGTGGATAAGATAATTTTATTACATTTTAAACCCATCTCCACCCCCCACCCCACATCCTATAGGAGGAATACTTTATTTATATCCAATAATACCAAATCATTATCTATACTCTTGGAAACAAGTATATTAAAGATTAAAGCTATATTCCTCCATCATTTCAGTCTCTTTGTGCTATTTCTATTTACATGTGAAACTACGTTACTGTAACTGGCTCATCATTTTCATTTATATTTTAGCCACTCCACTGACTAGCCAACACGCAGGCTAGCTAACACACACACACACACACACACACACACACACACACACACACATGGGCGTGCACACACATGTGCAGCCAGCTAATGCAATGCTGCAGATGTTTTGCAGAATCGCAGCTATAACAACTAGGCTAGATGCAACATGTAATCAATCTATTTAAAATCGAATCTCCCAGACAGAGACTCTCGCCACTATCCTCAATTCTCTGAGTAAGCTAGGCTAGCGAATATTATATCCTAAGCAATGCGTAACAGTTACAGTTATCAAGAAGAGACAGCATAGATTGTTCAAAGAAACTGATCTCTTTCTCTCGTGCTGCGTCTCCATGTTTTATGGCCAAACCAACCAATCAGATATTAGAGAAATATATTATTTCGATGTGGCATTTTTATGATTGGCCGAATCGTTTGTAGCTTAATAGCCTACTGATGGCGCTACTTCATATTGTCGGATTTTATTTTTTCTGGATTTGGCTTCAAAATGGCCAATAGGAAAGCAGTGATGACCAATGACAAAATTACAGAAAACTATGAACACAAAAAAAGTTTTCATTGGATGGGCAGATGATTCCTCTGGGTGGGCAAGGCTTATCTCTGTGTGGGCAAGGCTTATCTCTGGGTGGGCAACGCCCACCCCAGCCCACCCGTAGACATGTCCCTGTTTTCCACTCATCCCCCTCACACATACGCACCAAGCGTTCAGAAGGTTGAGTTTCGTGAACACCGACGCCCCCTGGAGATATTCAAACGCAGAATTCATGAGTGGCATTGGGAAACGATTCTTAATAGTGATATTATTGAGGTCTCGTTAATTAATACAGGGCCTCAAACTCCCATTTTTCTTTTCAACAAAAAAGAAACCGGCACCAGCTGGAGAGGTAAAGGGTTGGATAAAGCCATTAGCCAGAGCATCCTCAATGTATCTCCTCAAAGCGGCGCTTTCTGGGGCTGACAAAGAATAAAGAGAGCCCCTAGGAGGTACTGTGCCCGGATGTAGATCAATGGCACAGTCATAGGGCCTGTGAGGTGGCAAGGTAGTGACTCGCTGCTTGCTAATACTGCAGCGAGGTCCGCATAATTGGTAGGCACGTTAGCTGGCAGAGGAAACTCAAGCGCTCCCATCACTCCAGTACTATCCAGACCCAAGTGGGAATGTAAAATTTGCTCTAAATCAGAGAATTCCTCCATGGATAGATCATCCATCGAAGGATTCCAATCAGCCAACGAATCCCAGGCTAAACTCTCCTCCCTATCCTCTGAGAAAGGAGAAGACCAAGTCTGATTGGATGGAAAACTCGCTTCCTCATACTCGCTGACCGAACTAGATTCAAAGATCGACCCACAACCGCCCGGAGCAAGCGATGACGTCAGCAGACAATGCGGTGCACATTGGGGGCCCCATTGAAGGATGGTGTTTTTACTCTCACCTCCTTGCTCATGACAGGGACCTTGGACCAAATCAGGGGATCAGCCCAGGCGAGAGTGGTCCCAGTGAGTAGTGATAAGATGAACGCTACACGGGAGTCGTGGGAGGAGAACCGTGATGGCTGGGCCATAAAAAAAATCACTGTGACAGAAAGCCACAACACTTCCCGACTCCCCGTCATAGCGAAGAGGGAGCTGGAGCTTGGGATCCCTAATAGTGAGAGGAACGGGCAGAGAAAAGGGCTCTCTGGGACTGGTGCTTGTGGGACGGTGTGTGTGACTGTGTAGGCGAAGACTCTCCACCATCTCATGCAGAGAGTCCTCCTGGCAGCGCAGCTGCTCTACTAACTGTCCCAGCTGGCTCTGGAGGGCCAGCTGCTGACCTCTGAGGGCCTGAATCCCCTGCTCATGAGCTTGTTCGATTCCCGAGGGGGTCGCTGGTACTGCCATATGGCTTTTGTGTACTATCAGGGAGAGGAAGGGGTTGGGAGGACCAGACGCGACCAGAGGGGAATCCAAAAGCAACCCACAAACGTGGGAACCACTAATAGGGACAAAGAATCAGGAAACCCCAATAGAACATTCTAAAATAAGAAGAAATTAAAGGAAAAAAGGGGAAATAACCCCCGGCGGATGCCAACTAAAAACAACCCAGAAAAGAGGGCGAAAACAGGCTCGAGACTTGAGCAGAAATAGAACAGAAAAGACCTCTAGCTCAAAAATAAACAAACGAGCTCAGCGAAGAGGGAATATAAAGGTAAACATAAGTTACTGCCACAAAAAGGACAGAAATGCAACAGAGAAGAGAACCAAGAAAAGAGCAAAATAAAAGGAAAGACTGATCCTACGGATCTAAACCTAAACTCTCTAAACTAAGAAGGTTCCTGTGTTTCTTTCAACACAAAAGAAATGCAGTCCTGTGGCTAACCGTTTACCTAGCTTAACGTGGCAAAGTATAACACAAAGCCCGGACCAATAAACGGAGCTTAAGTAGCCTGCTAAACACCTGAATCAAATGAGGGTAATGAGTAGCGGGTGGCAGAAAAACATGGCAGGAATGCTGTCCCATGGCTCCGAAAAAGAACATCGCAGAGTAGAGCAGACAAGCTCCAAAACCATGACAATTAGTGTCGACTTTGCAGTTATATGATTTGATTGTCATTGGGATGCTTAGCAATTGCATTTCTTTGAGAATAATGCCATTAACCCAATATTCCACCAGATATGCAATCTGAAGCAGCAAGGCGCATAATTAGCAGCAGCTTTACAATACATGAGCCTTGGTGAGCCTTTGAGCATGTAGGACTTAGTTTTGTTAAAAAGAGCGGATGTAGGCAGCAGAAGTCCCCATGTAAAGCCATGCTTTACTTTTATATGCGAGCTATTAGTGTCGACTTTGCTGGATTGATTGTCATTAGAAAGCCTAACCATTTTAATTATTTGCCATGTGCCATTCGAAAAAGCAATTAACGCAACATTCCTCCAGATATGGATAGCCTATAGGCCCCTTTTCTGTTATGACGTTTTTTTGTGGGCGGAGCTTAGCTGGAAGCAAAATAATCCCCTAAACACGTTAGCTAGCTAGCTGCTGGCTAGCAAGTTTTGTTGGCTTCTATTTTAACAATGGCTGAAGAAAAAACGTGTTTCTCTGAATATGTACAGTCACTCACTCTCCGGGACCGCGAGTGTTACTTCAAAAAGTAACATTAACCAACGGGACCAGATTGGCCGACCCTACACGCTCACTCAATGGATGGACGATTTGACAGGATTACCTACAGTGGAGTGGCCAGGCATTTACACCTACCTGATAGAGAAACCAAGCATGTATACTAAAGAGAAACTGAGGGCGTATAAATCTTTAGATGCCTATAACTATGTCCTGAATGGTCATGTACAAGACTTGAAATACAAAGATTTAACAGATGAGTTTTGTGTTGTGCGATCCGAAGTTCTGCCCAGCCAGCGGCAAGGCCAGAAGACAACCATTTATCAGCCTTGGGTTATTGTAAATAAAACAAACAACTACATCTTGACGGCGAACTGCACATGCATGGCTGGGTAAGTAACCTACATCTCATATTTGAAAGTGTTTGTCAACCATTAAATTAACTATTGTGAAGGAATTTTCTGTTTTACAATGTGTGTGTATTAACATAGAGACAAGCATTTAATATAGTAGATCAATTATATTGAGTTAAGTAATTAAACAATGTATTCTCTGTGAACACTGAGTAGGCTTTAAGCAGTGTTTCACTCCCTCTGTGCCTCTCCTTCACAATCTGCAGAGACAGGCAGTCTGTGAGATGGATGTTTTCGTTACTTGGTTTTAAGGTTAGAGGTTATCGAAAGACTAAACACCAAGAAATGGATACCTTTGTCTCTGTATGTTTAGAAACCGCCCCTTGTGGCAAATCAGTAAAGCAATAATAGATTGTGTATAAATGTCCTCTGTATTCTGTTTTCAAGTTAGAGAGATTCTGGTAAGACTCTCTCTTATTCTGAGTTTATCTCCAAATAAACTGAAATTATTTTTCTTATTCTATTACATGGTTTTGTTGTGTTTCTGTTTGGACAGACTTGCTCACTGTGGGTTGAAAGGGAAAAATCCACGACACTATGTTGTTATGTTATCTATGTTATGAGATTAGCAAGTGCTAACGTTACTACTACTGCAATACTACTACTGCTGCTACTACTACTGCAACTACAACTACTGCAACCACCACTAATCAATCACTCAGTTTAATTTTCCATCTGACATTGCAGCCTATAGCAATACTATTTAAGGTGGAGCTGTATGTTAGGATGGGGAGAACAGAGCAGCCAGTAGCCACATCAGGAGAATGCCTCTGGAAACAGACGAAGAGAGAGGACAAACCAGCAAGAATGAGGGAGATCAACTTCCAGAGGCCTACAACAAGCCAGTTGACGGCAGTCCCAGCCAAAGTCAGGAGGTTCAGTAGCAGTGCTAGAGGCATGTACCGGTATAGATAAGGCTTTGTTTCTTTGTCAAGAGAAACAAAGTAAGAGTCAAGATAGAGTTGTGAGTAAATAACGATTAAGATGTCATTACTTCCAGGCTTAGGTTCACTGTCAAGTCAAGTAAAACTTTATTTAAAGTGCATTATCACTTCAGTCTCAGCAGCACGATACAGAACTAGTATCACACCTCTTCTGACTAGTTACTATAAACCCATTGGTCTACATCAAATAAAACCAATGATTGCATGTTCTTTGTGCTGTATATTCATAAGATGCCAATCATCCAAGAGAATGTGTGTTAAATATTGTTGTCTTATTGCCTTCCTCGAGAACTCACAGATGGAGACATCCAAGAACTCCGTTTGATTGCCACTGACGCTGCCATTCTTACCAGCATGGAAAACAGTGACACTGACACAGCATCTGAATCTGAGCTAGAGGATCCTCCAGAGTTGCCAGAGCCACTCACTGCCATGTACGACCCCACACTCAGACAGCAGACACCAGTGGACATCAGAGAAAAATGTGAGGAGGCCTATCTCAACATGAAAAGAAACATCCACCCTGACCAGTGTGAGAGACTTGAAGCCACCACAAAACAGCCGGCAAAGTCCCAAGACTGGCACACTCACAGGGCAGGCAGGATTACCAGCACAACATTTTACAGTGTATGTAAAGGTGACCATTTACACAAAACCACCCTGATGAAAATCATGCGCTACCATGATGACAACATACAGGTTCCGGCAGTTGTATGGGGAAGAGAGAAGGTGGAAATGGCTAGGCAGTGCTACGCCAAAGAGGTTAAGAAAACCCATCCAAATGTAAAGGTCAGCCTCTGTGGTTTTGTGATACGACCTGATGAACCACACCTTGGCGCATCTCCAGATGGGAAAGTGGTATGTGACTGCTGTGGGGAAGGGGTTCTGGAAATCAAGTGCCCACATAAGTACAGGGATGGCCTACAGGGTGCCACTGTCAGTGAGGACTTCTGCCTTGACCAAACATTCCAACTAAAGAAAACACACCAGTACTACCACCAGGTTCAACTCCACATGTTTGTCTGCAATGTACAATACTGTGATTTTGTGGTGTGGACAACTCAGGAGCTGGTTGTAAATCGCATCCCAAGAGATGAACAGCTCTTGCAGAAGGCTTTACCTAAAGCAAAGCTATGTTATGTATCTTGTATTCTGCCAAAAGTTCTAACCCGCAGCCAAGATCCTGCCCTCCAACCACCAGTATTTTGCAACACGTGAAAAGCCAGAGTTTGGAAAAATGATTGAGTGTGTGATGTGCAAACACTTCTTCCATTATAATTGTGCACAAGTGAAGAGGAGGCTACAGAATTGGCACTGCGGTCAGTGTAGATGAATACACCTGACCCACCTGCATCCATCTAAACAGTTGTCCATTGTTATATGAAGATGTACTGTATATGTTTTTATTTCAACAGGCAAGGCATTAAAAACAATATCTTTTTACAGCCACTTGAGGAGGAAAGATGCCAAAAGACAAAAAAAGTTAAACATTCAATGTGATGGTTAAGGTATTATTTGAAGATGTATGTATGTAACAGCCAAAGCCATTGTTATTTTAAAGTATATGACTCCTGTATATTATCTGGAATACAGTAACATTTTAAAGTAAGAGGTGACTATTTGCTACAAATAAAAATACCAGATACCGTAATTTGATTTTTGAACTTTCTTTATTTGATGATTCTTTCCTTCTATGTTCTTAAATTCTAATCCCAATCAATCACAACAATGTATATACTATCGCAGAGTAGAAAAGCATAAATGTTCTGAGTTCATTTTTTTACACACACTGTCATGGTTTTGGACCCTGTTGTCCTATGCGGTCGTTTTCCTCGGTGGCCACGCGAGGGCGCTGCCCTTTTGGTGGATGCTTGCTCCGCCCTTCTGAGTTGGGGGAGTTTCTGGTTAGCGTTTCACCTGTTCGTGGATCCCTGAGAGTTATATAAGCCTACAGTTTCCTTCGTTCGGCGCTTCGACATTAATTGTTTATTGTTAATTGTTATGTACTGTGGTGTTATTGTTGGTTGTGAGTTCTCGTACCGTTTGGCTACTCGCCTATTTTTTGCGTCTCTGTTTAGAGGCAGGGCTTATTTCTTACTGGCTTGGTAGTTGATTATCTCGTAGAAGTTTGGGACCGTAAAATCTCTGCTCTATTTTGCCTTGTTGGTGCTTTTTCTCCGTGTATGGAGTTTTGGGCGATTCTGTTCGGAACAGTAGTTCCGCTCGCCCTTCGGCACATGTCTTCCCATTGGGAGATCAGGCGTTTCGCTTCTACTTAGTTATTAGCTCGTAGAAGTATAGAGTAGCAGTTCTTTGTTCCTTTTTTCGCCTGTTATTTGGTTTTCTTACTGAGAGACCTGGCGTTTTGCTTCTACTCAATTCCGTGTTACTGTGAGCCAGTAAGTAGCTTCGGTACGTTTATTCCCTGTTGTCTCCTTCTCGTGGACTACGTTCCCCTTTGTTGTGACTCAGGGTTTTTGTTTTATATTGAGAGGCTGTCGTGCTATTTTGCGTTGGTCTTTATTACAGCGGTCCTCCGTCTTTTTTACCTACGGGACGATTTTGTTTCGGAACTATTGTTCTGTTCGTTTGCCGGGTGTGTTTCTCCTTGTGTGGAGTTTGGGCGAGGTTGTGGACATGTTTGTGTGACTGCGCGTAGCATGGTAACTTTAGCTCTCTGTTCCTTCGCTTTGTTACATTATTTTACTGAGAGGCTAGGGCGGTTGTTCCTATTTAAGCTTGCGTTAGTCTGTGGATAGTAAAGTTATGGGACGACGATGCTTCGTCGGCTCACCTGTAAAATGTTTCTCTCTCCTGGGAGATCGGGTGTTTACCCTCTTGGTTTTATTCATTGGACTGCGAGCCTTTTTATATCGCCATGGAACGTTAAATCTCTGTTCCTGTTCGCCTCGTTACATTTTTCGTTACTGAGAGGCAGGGCTTGTTTGTGCTTGTGTAAGTCAGTTAGCCGATAGTTTCGGTGCAGCTGTCCCATCGTCTTTTGTGCTCTGTCTCCGTGTATGGAGATTTGGGCGATTCTGTTCAGAACTGTAGTTCTGCTCGCCCTTCGGTGCAATTCGTCTCTTAGTGAGACCAGGCGATGTTTTGGACATGTTTGCGTTTGACTGCGAGCCTATTATTCTCGCCATGGAACGTTAAATCTTTGTTCCTGTGCGCCTCGTTATTTTTCCTCATATAGAGAGGCAGGGCGCTTATTTTCAATTCTTCTCGCGTTGGTCTAGCCGGTAAATGTCTGGTACTGCCTGTCCTGTTTCGTTCCTTTCGGTGCCTTTTCTCCTTGCATGGAGTTTGACGATTTTGTTTGGAACTGCTGTTCTTTTCGTTTTTTGGCGCATGTCTTCCTATACGGAGGATTGGGCGATTTTGTGGACACGTTTGTGTTTGACCGCGAGTTTGAGAGTAGCCTGGAACGTTGGATCTGTTCCTTTCGCCTCCGCTATTACTCATTCTATCGTATTATTTTGCAGTGTTTGTTTGTGTTTGATGTTTGTCTTTACACTACTCGCCCGTTCTTATTTGTCTCGTTTCCGAGACAGGGCGCTTATTTATTTCTGGCTGTTCATATTCCTGTCCTTGCGCTCTACTTAGCGTGTGACAGTGAGCCGGTTAGTAGCGTCTGTAGTGGTGTTTGTTGTTCCTTGTCTTGTCTCCTCCCTTATCTGCGGGTATCCCGCCTTAGTGGCCTAAGGGCTTAATGATTCCCCTTGCTGCGTTTGGCTCCTCCTTCCTCACACGTCACGCCCCATTACAGAATGTCGAAGCCTTTACCGGGGCCAGCGGCCTTTTTAGGGGAATTTTTTTTTATTAAGAGGGGTTTTAATGGCTAACTTTGTGGTTTGTGTCTTGGTTTTTGTTAGTATCCCTTGGGTTTGTTTTGTTTTCCAGCTACCCTGGTAGGTAGGCGCCGAGTGGGCCAGTTAATCATCTTTGGTTTCCCAGCGGCCCACTACTTTATTATTTTGCCTTTTTTATTTTCGGGGTAATCCTGGGTGGGGATTTTATCCCTGTCAGGGGTACGCATTCAAGGGCTTTGGTCTCGGTTTGTAGGCCATTGCCCTTGAGTTAAAGCGTTTAAAGTCGCCTCTTGCCCGGCACGCCTCACGAAGACTGATAGGCATAGTAAGGTTTTGGGTAGGTAGCCAGGAACCAGGGTGCTGAAGTTTTCTCCAGGGTACTTTTTAGCCGGGCACTTATTTGTTCCACACCCCCCTCACCCTTAGTCCCACCCTCCCTTCCCTTCCAAAAAAAAAATAAAAAATAAAAAATTTGTATGTATTTTGTCGGGTATTTCTCTCTAGGAACTTCCGCATGGTTTTTATTTCTGGGGTCGCCTGGGTCGCCCCTTAGAAGGGGGGTCCTGTCATGGTTTTGGACCCTGTTGTCCTATGCGGTCGTTTTCCTCGGTGGCCACGCGAGGGCGCTGCCCTTTTGGTGGATGCTTGCTCCGCCCTGCTGAGTTGGGGGAGTTTCTGGTTAGCGTTTCACCTGTTCATGGATCCCTGAGAGTTATATAAGCCTACAGTTTCCTTCGTTCGGCGCTTCAACATTAATTGTTTATTGTTAATTGTTATGTACTGTGGTGTTATTGTTGGTTGTGAGTTCTCGTACCGTTTGGCTACTCGCCTATTTTTTGCGTCTCTGTTTAGAGGCAGGGCTTATTTCTTACTGGCTTGGTAGTTGATTATCTCGTAGAAGTTTGGGACCGTAAAATCTCTGCTCTATTTTGCCTTGTTGGTGCTTTTTCTCCGTGTATGGAGTTTTGGGCGATTCTGTTCGGAACAGTAGTTCTGCTCGCCCTTCGGCACATGTCTTCCCATTGGGAGATCAGGCGTTTCGCTTCTACTTAGTTATTAGCTAGTAGAAGTATAGAGTAGCAGTTCTTTGTTCCTTTTTTCGCCTGTTATTTGGTTTTCTTACTGAGAGACCTGGCGTTTTGCTTCTACTCAATTCCGTGTTACTGTGAGCCAGTAAGTAGCTTCGGTACGTTTATTCCCTGTTGTCTCCTTCTCGTGGACTACGTTCCCCTTTGTTGTGACTCAGGGTTTTTGTTTTATATTGAGAGGCTGTCGTGCTATTTTGCGTTGGTCTTTATTACAGCGGTCCTCCGTCCTTTTTACCTACGGGACGATTTTGTTTCGGAACTATTGTTCTGTTCGTTTGCCGGGTGTGTTTCTCCTTGTGTGGAGTTTGGGCGAGGTTGTGGACATGTTTGTGTGACTGCGCGTAGCATGGTAACTTTAGCTCTCTGTTCCTTCGCTTTGTTACATTATTTTACTGAGAGGCTAGGGCGGTTGTTCCTATTTAAGCTTGCGTTAGTCTGTGGATAGTAAAGTTATGGGACGACGATGCTTCGTCGGCTCACCTGTAAAATGTTTCTCTCTCCTGGGAGATCGGGTGTTTACCCTCTTGGTTTTATTCATTGGACTGCGAGCCTTTTTATATCGCCATGGAACGTTAAATCTCTGTTCCTGTTCGCCTCGTTACATTTTTCGTTACTGAGAGGCAGGGCTTGTTTGTGCTTGTGTAAGTCAGTTAGCCGATTGTTTCGGTGCAGCTGTCCCATCGTCTTTTGTGCTCTGTCTCCGTGTATGGAGATTTGGGCGATTCTGTTCAGAACTGTAGTTCTGCTCGCCCTTCGGTGCAATTCGTCTCTTAGTGAGACCGGGCGATGTTTTGGACATGTTTGCGTTTGACTGCGAGCCTATTATTCTTGCCATGGAACGTTAAATCTTTGTTCCTGTGCGCCTCGTTATTTTTACTCATATAGAGAGGCAGGGCGCTTATTTTCAATTCTTCTCGCGTTGGTCTAGCCGGTAAATGTCTGGTACTGCCTGTCCTGTTTCGTTCCTTTCGGTGCCTTTTCTCCTTGCATGGAGTTTGACGATTTTGTTTGGAACTGCTGTTCTTTTAGTTTTTTGGCGCATGTCTTCCTATACGGAGGATTGGGCGATTTTGTGGACACGTTTGTGTTTGACCGCGAGTTTGAGAGTAGCCTGGAACGTTGGATCTGTTCCTTTCGCCTCCGCTATTACTCATTCTATCGTATTATTTTGCAGTGTTTGTTTGTGTTTGATGTTTGTCTTTACGCTACTCGCCCGTTCTTATTTGTCTCGTTTCCGAGACAGGGCGCTTATTTATTTCTGGCTGTTCATATTCCTGTCCTTGCGCTCTACTTGGCGTGTGACAGTGAGCCGGTTAGTAGCGTCTGTAGTGGTGTTTGTTGTTCCTTGTCTTGTCTCCTCCCTTATCTGCAGGTATCCCGCCTTAGTGGCCTAAGGGCTTAATGATTCCCCTTGCTGCGTTTGGCTCCTCCTTCTCACACGTCACGCCCCATTACACACACATTGTATTTCATACATGTCATACTCTTTATTTTCTGGGCACTACAGATTTACAGAGATTGGTAAGAGCACCACACACAATCACCATGTCATCCAAGAGGCTAACTTGCGAAATTAGAATAACAGAATGCAAAATTTTGAAACTCTTCCATCTGCCTATAACTCTCTCTATGTATATTCTCACACGAGACAGTTGTCTTGACGAGTCTACTTCACAAGCAGGTAACTGACGCTTTCCTTTAGTGAAACTTGGTATACACAAGGTGGCACCATATGCAGCGAGCTCATCCCTGATCAAAAATCCCCTGTCTGCTAAGATTTCATCTTTTGGCTCTAATAGGTGCAAAAACCCTGATTCAAGTGTTATTTGCTTATCTGACACTCTCCCACCCCAGCCTGGAGACAGGAAGAACCTGACCCTGCAGGCATTATTCCCACCAGGTACTTCATTGTGTTATTATGTTTGTAATTGGACCAGGTTTGAGCTCTAGCAGTCAAGTTAGTAGGTCTCTCCATGAAAATCTCTGTACAGTCAATTATACACCGGCATCTCTTGAAATGTCGCCTGAAACTTTTTGGCATATTTTTAAGGACAACACCCTTACTTGGCCACTTAATAAGAGATTTCAATATGTTTGCCATTACAGGCAACCAGGATCTTAGAATGTTTAATATTGTTCTTTCAGAACCTATACGCTATATCTCTGTTAGTGAGCCCCAATCTCAGTTTCATAAGGACCACTAATAAATGATCTTCCAGCATGAGACTTTCGGTACACTTCTGCACACTATCTTTTATTTTTGTCATTAACCAAATGAAGATGACTTGAAGTTAGCCCAGTGAGAAACAAAAAGTGTGCAGCATTGTTTTTGACCATGGAGAATGAGAAGCGTGATTTCTGAAGCTCCTCTTTCAATCTTGCATTCTCCTCTTTGAGTTTGTTAAAGTCTTTACAAGTTGCCATATTCAGTTCTTTTTCTTCCCAGCCTTAGAAAAATACAGGGCAAAACAGAGACAAAATGTAGAGACTATTAGTGAAGAAGCCTGCACACAGGAATTACTACTATGGTAGTATTCACTTAGCCACAGTTAGAAACCTCAATTTGACCTACCTCTCCAGCTTTTCCACAGGCCTGCCACCCTGGCACCCATATGAAAACACAGAGGGGACGAAGTCTGGGCTAAATACAAACTTTACAAACTAAATACAAGAGTTAATAGGTATCAATAATGTGCAGCGTGTGAATGTATGCGTGAGTGATTAGTGGAGCAGAGAGTGTGAGGAATGCATGCGGAGAGAAGGAAAGAGATAGGCAGACACAGAGCAAGGGAACAGAGTGACACGAAAGGGAAAAACCACGCCCAGCCTGCAGCACGAGGGGAAACAGACAGGAATACAAAAACAACACGGCACGTGAAGAAACAGGTAAAACACGGGACACAAAGGGGACGGGAAGGAGAGCGTCACAAGCTTATCATTAACTACAATACTGGTTGGTTGGTTACTGCTAGTTAGCTACTAGTGGGGGCTAGCAAATGCAATTTCTTGAACATACAAGTTTCAGGTGTGTGAAGTTATAACTTCGTTAACGTAGCTAGCTAGCTTAAGTGAACGCAAAGAGAGTTACGAGAGAAATCACCTAGCTAACGTTATTCCTCCTAGTTCCCCAATTTCTGATTAATGTTAGGTGCGCAATGACAAACCTTTAGACACATATCCATACCTACAACAGACAATACTGTATTTAACCTTACCTTAAATGAAGTGTGCGCGACAAACACAAGCATTTTTTATGATCTCCTCAGTCCAATCCTTTCGTCTTATCGCGTTTTAAACTTCAAATTAGAGTTATTAACGTTACTCCTTCGATTCTGGCACCCAAAAACACAGCAAGAAGACATTAGGTCGGTAGGTGATGTAGCCTGAGTTGATTTGTGTTTGCCTCCAATTTTCCTTTGTTTTACCTCCAGCTAACACCGTGACGTAATCATGACGTAGGCTAGCTCTAAAACGGTTTATTCACCTATTTAATGTTCCAAAATAAGGTGAATAAAGCAACATGAACTTGCCATAAGAAATTAACCCGGAAATCCACCAGATATGCGATACGAAGCAGTAAGGCAGCATTTATTAGCAGCAGCTTACAATGCATGAGAGCTCATGAGCCTGTCGGGATGCAGGACTTCGATTTGTTAAAATGAATATCAGACATACTTTATAGGCAGCAGAAGTCAGACGGCGTGGAGACTTCCTGAGTCTTTCGAAATTGAGAATATTTAGCCATATTGGATTTAATTTGCCAGATTCCACCCACTTCTGAATTCTGTTTAGATCTGGTAATATTTTATTTATACCTCAGGATGTAATACGACCGGATTTAGCCGGAAAAGGATTAAGATGACTACAGTTAGCTATGGAGGTGAACTATTTAGCCTAATGACTGTTACGTCCCTATGCTGCTTTGCGAGTGTGGCCCTTTAATTGTTTGTAACTTGTTTCATTCGGCTCACCTGGGTCGTGATTGGCAATTGAAGACACCTGTGCCTGATTACCAGGGGAGCATATATACATTTCTCTCATTGGCAGATCATTCATCTTTTTCTTTGGTTTGCTTCTTGCACGCTTTTCAGCCTTGCTGTCATGCTGAAGCGTATATTTTAAATTGTTATTGTGGCGTCAGTTTAATTTGCAGCCACTTATTTTGTATTGCCTGAAACGGCCTACATTGGCCATTTTTGGAGGAAGCCTACATTGGCCATTTTGGGAGGAAGCTCTCCGCTTATTTTTATAATGTCGCCTTTTAATAGAAAGGAACAGATAGAGAAGCATAGCAAGCCTGCGGAAGACTTGTTTTGCTCTTGGGCACCTTTTGATTTCCGGGTGAGTTAGCTTATGAGCTTCCTCTGGTTTTACCGCTGCTGCTGAGATTCTCCTAATTTAAAATGAAATCTGTTTTGATTTTCTTGTGTTTTTTTTTTTTTTACCGGCTTATTTGTGCAAGGCACACATTTTTGTTAGACCCTTTGTAACCACTCAGTTAATGTAACGCGGGTGGGTTTCAAGTCATAACAATGACAGTTAAAGGGATAGTTCGGAATTTTGGACATAATGTCTCAATTACGACTTACCCATGATGTAGTTGATTGATGGAAACCATTTTCAGATAATTCCATGCTGTCCCTTCTTTTGGACATACACACATTGCTAATGCTAGCGCAACTCTAAGGAAACTAGTAGCATCCACTACCAAACGCACTTAAACACTCCACAGTGCACCCAAAGCAAATAAAATACGAAGACAGTCTATCGGGGTTATTTTCAGTGATTGTACCATCATTTTTCAAGTCAAACTATCGTTGAATCCTTTACTTTGTGCTCACCTAAATTCTCAGTGGAAGGCTGTAGATTAGCCAGGGTATCTGCCTGTAGGCTATCTGCTGTACTCCACAGTTGCCGACACAATCGGTTTTGCCGTAAAGTTACATATTTGGTAGACAACAAGTCAGCTAAACACAAACATGCTACAGAATAACACAGCATATACAAGCAAGCACACTGGCTACCAATTTGCAGGAAAGTTTGACCACTTCCATGACTTCCCAATCATGGCAACTAGCTAGCTAGCTAGCTGAATAGATAGATCACGCATGCAATCATTTATTAGTTACCTGCTCGTCAGTTGTTTTCGGTGCATGAAGAAAAACAGGTGATGGCACAGCAGTCTTCTTCAGTAGAGGGTGTCCCGCCTGTCCTTTTTTGATTTTCACATAGTCATCCTCTGTGAAATGGTCACTACAAACTTTTTTAGAATCTCATTTGGTGACATCCATGCGAGCAGCAAGAAGCCACAGCTGTTTTCTTTGTTGATCTTCCACTGGAAATCTTTTTTTTTTTGCATGATTTGAACAACCTTGAAATACACACCGAAATACCATCTTACCTGAACGTTAGCTAACAATACTACGAGTCTGATTCTTTCACACGCGCAATATTGTTTTTGGCCGGCAGAGCTATAGGCTACTTTACGTTACCTACTAAACTAACGCTGTACTTCCACGGACAATTTAGGTGAGCACAAAGGAAAGGATTCAACGATAGTTTGACTTGAAAAATTATGGTATAATCACTGAAAATAACCCCGATAGACAGTCTTCGTATTTTATTTGCTTTGGGTGCACTGTGGAGTGTTCAAGTGCGTTTGGTAGTGGATGCTACTAGTTTCCTTAGAGTTGCGCTAGCATTAGCAATGTGTGTATGTCCAAAAGAAGGGACAGCATGGAATTATCTGAAAATGGTTTCCATCGATCAACTACATCATGGGTAAGTCGTAATTGAGACATTGGGCTCTATTTTAATAAACCAAACGCAATGGTGAACACAAGAGTAAGCGCTTGGCGGTATCGCTCTGAGGGCGTGTCGGCGAGAAATTTGGTAATTTCATGACGGCAATCTTGGCGCATCTGATGGCGGTATTGCTAAAAGGCTGGGTTTAAATGTCCAAGGTGTGTCTCTATGGTAGCCAATCAAATTGTTGTTCTCATGCTTTAAAAAAAGCCAGTTGGAACGCAATCGCTCCATGCAATTTCATAATGAGCAACCCAAACGCACTGGACCGTCAACGACAAGAGCGATTTTCCGCACAGGAATCAGACATACTTGCAACAGAAGTACAGGCTAGGACTGTAGAAATTTATGGATCACAATCCACACCACCTCGTCTCCCAGAAGTTCGGAAGGCACGGGAGGAGGTGGCGAATGCATTAATTAGCCTACATTAGGTGATGTAGGCATAATTATGATTCAAATGGTAGGCTTATGATTCAACTGTGTCAATGTGTAATTTATATATTATAGGCTATTGGCCTACATGATCGCAAGTTTCTTGTAAGCTGTCCTGTTTTATTCTAGTAGTTTAAATTAAAATTAATTAATTAATAATAATTATAGGCTATTTGTTCATTAAATGGAAGTGTAATGTTGGCATCACCTATAGACACTACATAGAACTACATGACTAATAAGTTGCCAAATTGCCAGAGTCTATTGCGTTGCCGCTAAGAGGTGGTTCCAGCTGATCATAACGCAATGGGTTTTCGTTGGTTCAAATTGTCACTGAGCCGAAAGTATTTTAGAACATGCCCCAGACAGCGCCACCCATCCCACTGCAGCGCAAGCGAAAGGATGTTATGTTGAGAATTTGTTGATCCTAGCGGTATTGCTGAGAAACGCCATAGCGCCAGTTTTAAGACGTTGATGCTGTCAACAAGCTTGCGTTTGACTATACCGTCCCCTTGCGCTGGTTTGAAAATAGAGCCCATTATGTCCAAAATTCCGAACTATCCCTTTAAGTTTGCTCCTGAGAGGGTGAAAAACCATGAAAAAACCTCCCGTCAGCAAGTATGTGCCGAATGCTAGCTGAGTGCTTAACGGAGGAAAAAATAGAAAATTTGAAAATCGACTGATGTCGCCCCTTGACCTCCA
The DNA here is from genome assembly GCA_029718625.1 of Synaphobranchus kaupii. NCBI lineage: Eukaryota > Metazoa > Chordata > Actinopteri > Anguilliformes > Synaphobranchidae > Synaphobranchus > Synaphobranchus kaupii. The sequence goes on along the minus strand of CM056398.1, from coordinate 10,134,583 downwards.
TGGGCTTGCGAAAGCGCTTTGAAGCTGAGGAAATACAGTTTGCTGCCGCCATGTTGTACGAAAATTGGAACCTTCTTATGGAACAAGAATAGGAAGTGAGCATTGTAAAATGAAGCCCGGTCTTGACTCCTTTAGCTTGGCTGTAGAGGGCGCTCACACAAACGCTACTTTGCTTGCTGCAGATATCGCACATGATAATGCTGCTTTAGCTCCGCTTTTTAACTTTGGCTGTAGAGAACATTCACACGAAGGCCATTTTAGCTTGCTACAGATAGCGCACATGATAATGCTGCTTAGCCTTTTAGCTTTGGCTGTAGAGTGCACACATGAATGTCAAGAGCAATCCCGGCTTAGTGTTAGCTGCAGAGACTGCTATATGCTGCTTGCTTGTTGCACCATCTCAATGCAGCCCAGTTAAAATCATGATAAATCTCCAAGCAACGTGGAAAGAAAGGACAAACTGCAACAGCACCGAGCAAGTAACATCTCTCTGACGTCCCCCCGGCACATCAGCGGCGAGCAAAGTGCATAACGGAGTTCGCACTGAAATGTCTTTTTTTCCATTTTTTTTATGAGGCTATTTTTATTTTATTATTTGAATACATTTTTTTCCCCCATTCATTTATTTGCTTATTTATTTTTATTTGTTTAACCCGGAATTGAATTCATTTATTTAAATAATTTTATAAATTAGGAAAGGATGACTAGAAGCCGAACTCACAAGTACCAACGCCATCCACAAAAGCCACGGGATAGCTTTAGCTTCCTTTCATATTGCGCGAAATACCTTGCGGAATACAAACAGCGGTCATCGCAACCTCCACAGCACCTGTAGCAAGCGTGTGTTGGACACGGAATACACCAACCAACAGGCAGCAGTACAAGTCACCCATGCAGTTTGCACTCACAATATTGCAAACACTAGTCTTATGGATTAGCAAGTGTGAACGCGACCAATCCTCTGGCGATAAATCAGCCGAGAAAAATCTTTGAGCTCTATAGCGCCACCCTGTTTCGTCATATTCCATAAAACTGTTTTGGATTTATGAGCTTTTTGCGGGCACAATTTTAACCATAGCAACTTTGTTTATACTGGGTTTTTAGAGATTCAAGAGTAGATTCTAAATTCCAAATTTTGTGTAAATCGGTCAAAGCGTCTAGGAGGAGATAGATTTTAAGTGATTTTTAATTTATTCAAAATGACGGAAAATCCAATATGGCGGACTTCATTGGTCCAACTGGCATAGTTGTTTAGTAAGAGGAGTCAGATCTGTAGACATTGATTGAGTGTTTATAGATTGCAAGTTCAATTGACTGATAGCACCACCTAGAGCAGGCTATGCAACCCCTCAATTAATGTTCTAAAGCAGAATGTAGGCTACATTGACTTGGTTAGTTTCGCCAGGGATCATATAAATGATAGCAGCGCTGATAGCCCTATAGGGTAGGCTATGTTAGAGCCAACAATTTGATAGCTAGCAAAAACCGGTTGGTGGGATTTGGAATAAAAACATCTGAAACAACCGAGAAAGAATGAAAATTCCGGGTTACACAGCTAGTCCGCAAACTTTACTAAAATGTAGGCACTGTTCTTTTCTCTTGTTTGCGGACCGTAGCCTACTATTGCGGTAAAGACGTATCGGTTTAAAAATCCGAGTTCAAGCACGCAGCGTTAGCTCACTTATCTTAATGATTGCAGGGTTTACACTTCTGGTAAATTCAAAGCTCCGCTTTGACGAGCATAAGACACCACAGTCAGCGCAATTCTTGAAGCAGCAACAGAGAGAGCGAAGCACACTACGAGCACAAAAACTTAAAATAAATGCGGAGATATGCAGAGAAAGCCAAGCATGTTATGTTTGCAATGTAGCACACAGAGCACATAGCAGGCAGCAGCAGCAGGACGAAGGCAAATGCATGAACAGGTAAGGCTAGAAATTAATAGCCCTCCCATTGGAGACGTAACATCATGTGAGCTGACGTGATTTGGCGCTTCTCGAGTTGTCTGCCCAAACTAGCTTCGCAGGGTTCACATCATTAAGTTCAGGTCCCTGAGTCAAACACAGCAGGATTTATCCATTTCTAATTCTTGGTCATTCAAAAGACTGTTGTTGCAGCATGATATTGCCAATCTGCAGCAAATCGGGTCAGTTGTGCTTGGGAACTACCTTCCTTCAGTGTGCCTAGTTTAATTTCAATCAACCAGATGAAAGTGGGAAAAGTAGCATATGAACCAACAAATCCCAAAGTGGTCCCCAATTCAAGATGGCGGTGATTGAAACATACATATGGACTGAGGGGTATAGTCACTGTAGCAAGTTTCAAATCTATATATTAAAGCAGTGGTTTTTAGTGTATTTTTGAATGTAAACATTTTTTTGAGCTCGAAAGTGCCACACTGTTGGTTAATCAAACCAAAACTCTGGGGCTGTCTCAGGATTGAGTTATGAATGGACATACTTTTGGATTTATGAGCTTTTTAGTAAAAAGCTATGCCCACATGCAAATTCATTGGCTTGCTGCAGGCATAATTCTGAATGTAGCAACTTTATATAACTTTTTTAGATATTTGTGAGTAGATGCTAGATTTAGTGCAAATGGGTCAAAGCATCTATGATGAGAGATTTTAAGTGATTTTTAATTCATTCAAAATGGTGGTACATCCACATTGATGCTCTAATGGATCCTTAACCCCTTGGGGCAGATGGCAAATTTCACCTATTTAGTGGGTGCTCTGTTTAAGGCTTTATAACTCCAGGTGTGAGCATCACATAAACTTGGTGAATGGCTTAAATGAAACAAGACAGGTGTACCATTTACAATACAAATTTAGATTTGTTTATTTTCATAATTTAAGTAAAAATAAAGTGCCACAAATGCAAAGAAACTTTGGAAAAACTTTTAAAAAATGTTTTTTTTTTTAGTTTGCTGAGAGCTACATACGTGAAATCGGTAATATATATACATTTCGTAGATCATAAACTCCATGTCCACAAGTTTTGCAAAATTTGAGTGTTAGGTGTCGGTGAGGGAAGGACCCAAATGCAGGCAGGAGTATAAAAAACCGAAGTTTAATAAAGGGCAAGGCAGCAATCCGAGGTAAACAGGCTGGGTCAAAAACCGGGGAGACAGGGCAACGGTACAAAGCACAGTCCAAAGAGTGGTCAAGGAACAGGCAGGGGTCAAACCGGGAAGGCACAGCAAAGGTACAAAAGCAGGATCCAAAACCAGGGTCGTGAGAACACAGGCAGGGGTCAAAACCGGTAAGGCAGAGGAGGAACAAAAAGAAAACAAAACAGAAATAAAACAACAACAGGTAACGGACGAGGGAAACAAAAAAAACTAGAAAACAGATACTCGGAATAAACAAAACAACTCGGGCAGAATCTCAGGAAAAAAACAGGCAAAACAGAAGCAAAATATTTAGTACAAGGAACTCGCGAAGAACACTGAAATGACAAGGTATATATACACAGAGGGAGACAGACATAATGGGAATCAGGTGTGTAGAAGCAGGGAGGGGAGATTGCTCACAGGTGAGAACAGTGAGGGTTAACAGGGACCAATAAAACAATGACAGGGGAAACGTAAGACACGGACTGGAATACACAGACACAATGATAACATTAGGATTAAGATAAACATAAGGATTAAGTATCGTCTTTTTCATTTGGTTCAGCTGTGCGTTAGCTGATTGAACTGTTTGTAGTGTAGTCACGGTTTAGTTAATGTAAATTGCAGCATTACCGACCACTTGTTTACTTGCTTTGTGTTTCTAGGTCTAGTAAATTGCTAGTGTTTTGTGTTGCTAATCGCAAATAGATTCACCTGAGTGAATTAGCCCTGCAAGCAGCTGAGTGCAATCGAGAAATTAGCCAACTCTATAAGTTAAAGTAGAGGCTGCCGTGAAGACGGCAGCCTCATCGGTAATTTGAACAGTTTGTAATGATCCTCCCCCACCTAACCTGTCTTCTCACCCCCTACCATGTGTCTAACCCCCATTCCTCTGTGCTCCATGCCTCGCTCCTGGAGGCCCAACCACCGCAGACGCTGTCCGGCTAACCTGGTCTACCCACCGCTGTCCTCTCATAAGGAACTCTCAGTGGTGGGTGGACTATGGAACTGCCGGTCAGCCGTCCAGAAAGCTGACTTCATCACTGCATATGCCAAGTTGAAGTCCCTCCACTTCCTGGCTCTCACTGAGACCTGGATCACTCCAGATAACACAGCCACTCCAGCTGCTCTGTCTGCTGGCTACTCCTTCTCCCACACCCCCAGGGCCTCAGGCAGAGGCGGGGGTACTGGTTTGCTCATTTCCACGTCCTGGAAATTCTCTATTCCCACTGTACCCTGCCTGAATATCTCCTCCTTTGAGTTTCATGCAGTCACTGTAACTCACCCATCTGCACTTAACATTGTTGTTCTCTATCGCCCCCCAGGTCCGCTCGGCGCTTTCCTGGATGAACTGGACACACTCCTGAGCTCCTTCCCTGAGGATGGTACCCCAGTAATCCTACTGGGAGACTTCAACCTCCAACCAGACAGCGCCCAGCTATCCAGTGTCACCTCACTCCTCCAGTCCTTTGCCCTCACTCAGTCCCCATCGCCTGCCACCCACAAGGGTGGTAACCAACTGGACCTTGTACTCACCAGGAGTTGCGCCACATCTGAACTCACGGTGACCCCCCTCCATGTATCGGACCATTTCTTTATCTCATTTTCTCTCTCCTGCCCACTCTCCCTCAAATCCGCTAACAACCCACCCGCTGTTATGTTCAGGAGAAATCTCTGCACCCTCTCTCACACCTCTCTCACTACTTCTGCTCTCTCTGCACTTCCTCCTCCTGCTACCTTTGCTAAAATGCCCATTGATGTCGCCACCTCTGTGTTTAACTCATGCCTCTCTCAGTCTCTCAACTCACTATGCCCTCTTGTCTCCAAACCAGCCCGACTATCACCCCCTTCCCCGTGGCTGACGGATTCTCTCAGATCCAGCAGAACCATGCTACAAGCCGCTGAGAGAAAGTGGAGGAAATCCAGATCCCCAGATGACCTGGCCTCCTACCACACTCTGCTGGCAGCCTTCACAGCTGCAACTACATCAGCTAAAACTTCATTTTTCCAGTCGAAAATTGATACATGTCTATCTAACCCACGCAAACTCTTTTCCACCTTCTCCTTCACCCCCTTCACCCTCCTCCCTCTCTGCAGATGACTTCCTGACCCACTTTGAGGGGAAGGTGGCTGCGATCCGGAACTCCTTCACGCATCCGGTGACACCCCACATCCCCCATACTGAACCCATCGCTACACTGTCGTCCTTCAAGACTCTGAAGGACTCCGATGTGCTCGAGCTGGTGACGCGCCAGCGCGCAACCACCTGTCCACTAGACCCCATACCTTCAGCAGTCCTCCAGTCTATATCTGCTGAGCTCCTTCCATATCTGTCCTCCGTTATTAACACCTCCCTAATCTGTGGCCATGTTCCTGCTGCCTTTAAAACTGCCCGTGTAACCCCACTCCTTAAAAAACCTAGCTTAGATCCCGCTGATGTCAGGAACTACCGTCCTGTATCTCTCTTGCCCTTCCTGTCCAAAACACTTGAACGTGCTGTCCTTAACCAACTGTCTGTTTTTCTCCACCAGAACAACCTGCTTGACCCGCATCAGTCTGGCTTCAGAACCGGCCATTCCACCGAAACTGCTCTCCTGGCTGTGACTGAGGCACTCGCCACTGCTAGAGCCTCATCCCTCTCCTCTGTTCTGATTCTCCTTGACCTGTCTGCGGCATTCGACACGGTCAACCACAAACTCCTGATCTCCACACTCGCTGAGATGGGCATTTCTGGAACTGCCCTCTCTTGGTTTGTATCGTACCTCACTAATAGATCCTACCAAGTCTCCTGGAAGGGTTCCGTCTCTGCTCCCCGTCCCCTGTCTACAGGAGTCCCGCAGGGATCTGTACTGGGTCCTCTGCTGTTCTCTATGTATACTAAGTCTCTTGGCTCAGTAATCCATTCACATGGCTTCTCATACCATAGCTATGCTGACGATACTCAACTCTTCCTCTCTTTCCCTCCCTCTACCCCACAGGTTAAGGAGAGGATATCTGCTTGTCTGACTGACATCTCTGAGTGGATGGCTACCCATCACCTGAAGCTCAACCTTGACAAGACAGAGCTCCTCTTCATGCCGTACAAGACCTCCCCACTACATGACCTCTCCATCACCGTTGATGGGACCGTGGTGGCTGCCTCCCGCTCTGCAAGGAACCTGGGGGTGGTCCTGGACGACCGGCTGGAATTCAAAGAGCACATCAGGGCGACGGCACGGTCCTGCAGGTTCCTCCTGTACAACATCAGGAGGATTCAACCGTACCTGACCACCTACTCCACCCAGCTTCTTGTCCAGACCATGGTCACCTCACGCCTGGACTACTGCAACTCCCTGCTCGCAAGCCTACCGGCCTGCGCCATTCTGCCTCTTCAACTCATCCAGAATGCAGCTGCCCGGCTTGTGTTCAACCTCCCGAAATTTTCCCACGTAACCCCCCTGCTGAGGTCTCTCCACTGGCTGCCAGTTGCAGCCAGGATCAGGTTCAAAGTTCTGACCCTGGCCTACACTGCAGCAAATGGGACAGGCCCCGCCTACCTGCAGGACTTAATCCAGAACTATGTTCCTGCTCGACCACTTCGCTCTTCTACAGCAGGGCGACTGGCACTTCCCCCCCTCCGTGTCAAAGGCTCTCCCTTGTCCCGACTGCGGAGTTTTTCCACATTAGCACCTCAGTGGTGGAATGAACTTCCCATTCCCCTACGTTCTACTCCAACCCTGCCTGCATTCCGTCGAGGCCTGAAGACACACCTCTTCAGACTCCACCTTGACTGATATCCTCACCTAGGAATATCAGTTCCCTGTTCCCTGTGTTTTCCTGTTTGTTTATTATAGTATTTGGAATGGTTTATAATAGCATAGTTTATAATAGTATTTGGAATGGTTTATAATAGTATAGTTTATAATAGTATTTGGAATGGTTTATAATAGCATAGTTTATAATAGTATTTGGAATGGTTTATAATAGTATAGTTTATAATAGTATTTGGAATGAAGTGTGGTGTTGCTGATTTGCCCACAGCTTACTGTGAACTACAGTCAACGTTCATTGCTAGGGATAGCTGCTACATTATGCAAAGGATGTGCTTTGCCTTGTCTGTTCTGTAATGATGATGATGTCTCTGTACGCACTTACTGTACGTCGCTTTGGATAAAAGCGTCTGCTAAATAAATGTAATGTAATGTAATGTAATAACAAACGGCCTGGAGTTAGCAGGTAAACAAGTGCACAGCTCAGAGGGGAGGAACACGAAAGTGGACACGTGCAGAGAATGCGAAATCACAGATCGATACAGGGATAGGATAACGAGGAGGGAAATGACAGCTGCAGATAGAAACTCAAGATGAATTAGTAGTTAGTAATGTTAGTAGTGAACTCTAGAACCCTAATGTTAGTAGGTTAGCTGGTTAGTATTATATACATGTTAGTTTGTTAGCAGGTTAGTATTAAATCTAATCTAACAGTTAGTATGATTAGTACATTAGTACTATATACAAATATAAATAAAGCCAGAAGGAAGAAAACGAGATATACGAAATACAGAGGAAACCCGAATGTTCCCAAAATCACCCGAATAGTGCAATGACAAAGACAGGGAGTGGAATCTCAGAAAACATGGAACGCGGACTGACAATCGCGAGGGAAAAGAAATCAGGAAAATAATAACAAATAAAGAAATAAACAGACAGAATTACAGGATCCTAACATTGAGGATGATATGCAGAACTACTAAAGGTCTATGATGCAAAATATAGCAGTGTACCCTGTTGTCCATTAGTGTCTCCAAATCTATCCAAATGGCTAAATTGGGTGAAGACATGAATACAGATACATAAAAATTACAAAATATTTAACCCTACTAAATATTGAATCTTACTAACATATCAACACACATTTGCCCTATTCATGTACTGTACAATTGTGAACACAATTTTCTGAACAAAACAATAATAATACTAATTATAATAATGAAAAGAGAGCTGAAGCAACCACACTAATAAACAGTCTAGACAATTAGAATTTAACAGCAGGTTAAAATATAAGATACGTTGATGCGGGTTAGCCTGAATGAATAGGCTATGCAACACTGGGTGTCCCTACGTTCTTTCTTGAAATAGTGGGAGGTGCATAGAAACGTCCCCATTTTCAGTAAAGTATCGCATACCAATTTAGTAAATTAATTATTTTTGTACAGGTAACAACAGCTTGCTTATCATATTATACCTATGTAGTAAAATGATTGTAGATAGGAATAGTTCGGTGAACATCGATGATCTATAGGCTACACTGTCGTGATTAGCCTATATGATGCAAAATATAAGCGTCTACAGTGCATTTAAACAGTGTATATATTTTCAAATCATGAAGCAAATTGTGTTACAGAATACAAGAGTAACTCGCATTTGCATCAAACAAACAATATGCTACGTCTATTATAACAAACAATGAATAACAAGCAAATCAAAACTTTATAAAAATAAATGATCAAATTGAAATGTGATTTTATGGGACACTTATGGCAAGAGCAGGCTTAGTTCTAGTAGCCTAGCTAAGCATAGTTATGATTAATTCAGTCCTGAGAAACATCTGTAACTACCGGCAGAAACCGAGACATCCAATGAAACAGTTCGTAATAAACCGCTAGCTCGTTCAGTGTAACAGTAGCTTATACCCTTCAATAAAAAAATACCATAAAAACGGCAACATTAATGCGAGACTTTTCATCGTTTTCTTACAGTATAACCATTCCAAATACGCAAAATCTCTTATTTAAATATGGCTGTTTGCGGCTGGATTTGCATAATGACTCTTAGTTGATCACCCGCAAAGTGTGAAATGTTAACGCCTGCAAATACTTTGGCTGTGTCCACAAAATAACACCCCTTATTTGGGATTTTAATCGACCCCTCAATCTTTTGCGGGATTTCTCTCCTTGTCTCTTTATCGCGCCCGTACACACTGGCAGGCTGACCGCCCACTCCCTCCCGCAATGCTGACGATTTGTCCCACGCCACACGGTAAAGCGCTGGATCCCGCGGCGTGGGAATGCAGACCTCTACACTAGCACATACGCTATGGCAGTACTGGCTATAAGGTACACTAACATTAGGTGAGGTAACTGGTTTAATTTTTCATTTTAACTGAACTGAGCTGAAGTTAGCAAGCAAGCAATTGAAGCTTCGTCCAAAGAACACAGCTACATCGTATGGAGTTTATTTAGTTCCATAAATAGCGCGCGCGCGGGGCTGTGAAGTGAGTGCACAGAACATTATCCGCGCGTGTGGAACTATGAAGCGAGCGAGCAGATAACCATTTGCGAGTGTGGACGCTGTGGAGCTGTGAAGCGAGCGAGCAGAGAACCATCAGCGCGAGCACGGAGCTGCGAGCGTGTGAACTTGGTTTGCTCTCTCTCCAAATTAGTTTCCTCTAGCTCCGCTCACTCGCTGTCACGACCTGGCTCGTAGAGCCATGACAAAACAGGGTGACCACACGGGAAATTACTGAGCAGATATAAATTTATTTAATTTCACCCAAGAACACATACAAAATAAAGTAAAACATGAGGTGTGAAAGTCTGTAAGTTGTGTATGCATATGCTTGAATGAGTGAAAGGTATCATAGTGAGTGTTGTAAGATGCAAAAACACGTATGTGGAGAGAACCAAAAAAAACAGAAGAGACATCGAGTTAAATAGGGCCAAAAAAACTTAACAGGTGCGTCTCATAATTAAAGTCGGCTCTCCAACTCCACCCACCAGCCCACCAACAGCCAGCGGAGCAAGAGAGCCGTAACACCTCCCCCCATAAAAGTAGGGACCCACAGGCCCTGAAAAACCTCCCCCAAAACCAAATGCACCAACACAACACAAAACTAGCCCACCCCACTCCAGCAACCCACCTATGGAAGCAATTTAAGGAGGAAAATGGAAGGGCAAGAGAAAAGCTTAAGGGTTGAGGGAACTTAGAGCCGGGGCCCGTGACAAAACATCCGCAAAAACGTTATCACTCCCCTTTATATGCCGGATATCAAGGTGGTAACCTTGTAGAAAAAGGTACCATCGCATGAGCCGTTGATTCGGGTTCTGTAAAGAATGCAGGAAGGTCAGAGGGTTGTGGTCCATATAGACCACCAAGGGTACTACACCCGACCCAACATAGACATAAAAATGTTGCAATGGCCAAATTAGTGCAAGCGTCTCCTTTTCGATTACAGAATAATTTACTTGATATGAATTTAAATTTTTTAGAAAAGAAATAAACTGGTTGGTCAATTCCTTGCTCATTTGACTGCAGTAACACTGCTCCTGTTCCCACATGACTGGCATCGACCTGGAGCTTAAAAGGCTGATCCAAACAGGGCGCAGCCAGTACAGGAGCAGAACAGAGAAGGGTCTTAACTTCCTCAAAGGCCTGCTGACAGTGTGGGGACCAGATGTATTCGGCCCTGGCCTTCAGTAAATCAGTCAGTGGCGAGGTACATGACCGTCGCCCTGGCAAACTCGCACTTCGCCAGATTGACAGTGAGACATGCCTCAGATAGGCAGTCGAACAGGGCTTGCACATAACATTGGTCCCAAGTGTCGCTATAAACGACAACATCGTCCAAATATACAGCACAACCTTCTAACCCAGAAACTACACGATTCATGAGGAGCTGAAAAGTTGCCTGTGCATTACGCAAACCAAAACTCATCACAGTATAAGAATATAGCCCGGAAGGAGTAATAAAGGCAGAAATCTCACAAGCTCTCGACGCTAAGGGAACTTGCCAGCATCCCTTCAACAAATAAAATTTGCTAATGAACTTTGCAGAACCGACCTGATCAACACAATCATCCATACGCAGAAGCGGGTAGGAATCAGGATTGGTGACCGCGTTTACCTTCCTGTAGTCAATACTGTAGGGACAACAGGAACTACAATTCCATACAGTCCACAGGAGGCTCCTCCTCCAACTGAGCGAGGCGGGCTCATCTACCCCCGGCTATCGGCCACGGAGGACTGGAGACGAGATGCAAGGAGGCATCGCGAGCACCCGGTGGTCAAGAACAACCACCAAGCGGACCACATGCAGCCCCTGATCCTGTAGCAGAGCACCGCCAGTGAGTCCCCAAAGAGGCAAACGGTCTGCAGTAGGATGACGCTGCATAGTTCGGGAGAAATAATGTGACCAGTTCCATTATCCACCTCTACGAACGGCAACCCTGACGACTAAAGAAACCTGTTCCAGGGACCCAAGATGAGGCGGCCGGTTCCCCTATCTATCACAACACTACTGCAACCACAGGATTGGGCGACCGGTTTTCCCCTTTCGTTGTGAGTGTGCAATCCAATGGAGGAAACCATTTAACGGATTTTAATTCAAGTAAGGCTGTAACATGGGCAATAGTATATTAGTTAGCAACCGCAACATGTTGTGACTGGATGTATGCAACTGTACTATTGAATGGTTAATGTGTGTTCTGTAAAAGTTTTGTGTTACAGTTTTACTTTGGATGGCTGTAAGCCATTCTCCGCGCTGTGTTAGGTTTAATGCATCACCACAGAACGTATCTTGCATGTGATGTCTTTAAACACTAACCAGTCATAATATTACCACTGCATGCTGATCTCAACGCACACACATTGATAAGCTTACGGCTATCCCCTATGTGTATGGTATGGTTCATGCGCCACCATTAGCTAGCTAACAACAATAAACAACAAACCCAACAATAGCCTGATCGTATGCCAGAAAAGCTGTGAAAAGCCCTGCTCACTCAAATGCAAAATAAACTGTGAAAGTACTATCTCATTCTACCATGTATTCTACTAGCAATATATGCTACTAAATATGAAATAAATATACAATCCTACCATTGGTTTTACACATCGAGATGTTCCTTTCAAAATTCAGTTGTCATTTATTGTCTGGTACAATCGGTTTGAGAAATATACAACACTTTATACCGCTATTACACTATCTGAAACATCGCCGCGTAATAGCCCCATGCCCTGTAAGCCTGTCTCATGCATTACAGTTCATTCTGGTTTAATTGTCGGCTTTTTTATCCAATAGAGTACATTATAACCTTCGCAACGGTATATGCCAAGTCAAGATGGCACGATAAGTGCATATATCAGCATTGATTGATACGAGGTGAGAACGTCAATGCACAGATAATGATTTAGTTAAAGTAATCAGGAAGCCTGGAATTAAACGCAAATTAATAATTGTGTTGTTTATTGACAATTAATAGACTACCTTTAGCCTAATAATATGTTACCTTTTGCGCATAATGCCTGGCCCCATCCCACCAATTTCGTGATTGTCGTCTAAAACCTCACAAAAGCAATTAGTTATGTAGCCTAGGCTATGACTGTAAAGGGTCGGGTTCGGAGGACCAGACGCGACTGAAAGGGGATCTGAAAGTTGTCCCACGAAGCGTGAGAAACAACCACTAAAAAGGGTCAAGGGAGTCTGTGAACGGAGCAGAGAGAAATAAACAGAAAAGGAATATAACTCCTGGCATACAGCCAAACTATAGCAACCCAGATAAGTTGGTGAGAAGATTTCAAACAGAGAAAATAAACAATAAGGGAAAAGAATCCCGGCATAAGCCAAACCAATAACAACCCAAAAAAATGGGCGAAGCTCGTAGACTCGAGCAGAGAATAAAAAAGAAAATAATTGCCTCTAGCTCAATAACTATCAAAGAGCTAAAATAAAAGGCAAACGGAAATGAGGCGAAACCGAGGTTACTGCCTAGTAGCGAGACAGGGAAAATAAAACCAAGGCAGGAAATAAAGTGTGAAGGAGATCAGAAACCTAAAAACTGAATTATCTAACACTGTACAGGCAAGTCCCGCATGGTTGCCTGAAATCCTATACCGTGTTATCTGGCTTAGCGTGGCAAGAATGACACAAAAGCCCCCAACAACGAGTGAATGGAGCTTAAGTAGGGCAGAGCACACCTGATGGAAATAATTAATTAGTACCGGAAAACAAGAACTAAAGACGGGAGCGCCCTCACAAGGCCCCGAGAGGCAACGCCCGAAAACAGAACCTGAACAGGCAGAAAACCATGACAATGACTGTCATTAAACCAGTTAGCCTATTCAATTGCGGTATTTTTGATATTTTCTTTCAGCTAATTAAAAGCTTATCAAATGCAGCCACACCCAGAGACTTTTAATTTTATTTTGTCAATGTCCTATTGCGGTTACGTGCACCCTTGTGGATGATAGGCTACCGCTTATGCCTATAACAGATTAAGCAGCATCACTTTGGCTATTATAGGCTACTAGCCTACTATCCGACAATATAGGCTACATAGTGTAGGCTATCATGCAAATGATAGGCTATTAGAATATATTCAAATTCATACCAGTTTTAGAAGGTTAAATTCAAACTAAATTTCATGCCAATACGCCCCTGTCTGCCTATATAACCAATAGCTATGGTTCAAGCACATTCAAGACACAGTCTTACTATGTTAAGAGTAGGCTATATGCGATTTTACGATTTCACATGGAAGGGAAATCAGCCGATACCATCTCGGCTCGGCTCCATCCCCAACAACAGTGTCAAAATAGTAACGCCAAGCCTAAGCCTAATGAGTGCTGTTCATCATTTTTTGAAATCTGTACAATAAAACTTGAATATTACGAATAGCCTCGTCCTTTTATATTGATTGTTCATAATGAATCAGAGGTCCATTTATTCATCAGAGATTAACATAGCCTACATCTGAGAATAGTGATATTCTTTGATGTAGGCTATCGTGTTAAATTCCACCTGGAAATCCAAAGATTACAAGCATATTGATTAGGCTACATTCTGTCTGAGAAATTAGCACAGTTTATAAGATATAATCCACATTTCCATGAAAACTATACTGACGCATGTCAAACCATTAGCTTATATAAAGTGTGGACGACATATTCAGAGTAACTACAAGTTTTGTTGCTAAGCAGTAGCCTATAGCCTAACATTCAGTTTCAGGTTTTTATTAACGTTAGCCATGACGAAAACTTGCGGCAAACTTTCAGGTCGCTTCTGTAATATAGCCTAGCAAATGACATATTATTAGAGTAGGCCTACACCGAGTCAACGAATATAAAACTTCCACGATCAACATGTTCTTAGTTGCAGTCTACCTCTGTAGGCAACAATACAGAAACAGAAATTAAGAATGGTTTGTGTTGAATGGGAATCTGTGATTCCATGACAATTAAATGGCCAATCACACAAGTCAAGGCCGGTATTTAAAGTGACCAATCAAAGGAGTGGAGACATCAGCCACAGTGTATCCCATCCCCGCCCCCAAAGTCTCAAAAATCTACTTAGCAAGCGAGCGAGAGGAAACAAATTTCGAGCGAGAGCAAACCAAGTTCACAGAGAAGGGTCTCGCGACAGCATCGGAGAAGCCTCACCAGAGATTTTCTTATATAGGGGGAGATGGGAGACTCCGTGTCTTTTGCATTGTGAAAAGGTTAACGGCTAGCTTTGATCACGTGTACCATTGCTAGCCAATTGTTTCAAAGTATTGACATCAGAGAGACTCTTAAGAGTTTTTCGACAGTTATCAACGGAATTTGGCAATATGGTATTGCACGCACCTGTTCATATTTTGAAAGACAGAACAATGACAATTTATGATATTACTACTCAGTGCACCTTGCGGAAGTAAGTCCTTTGACTCCCTCCTCGTTAAATTCAATTTGAGATGGGTTTTTCGAGTGGAAGAATACTCAAGATAAAGATGAAGGAAATAGCAGAAGTATAATCTTTTATTAAATGGTCAAATGTTGATTCAACATGGGAAAACCACAAACCTACGCAGAGGATTCAGAATTCCCCGAACAATAACAAACATTCGTTTTTACAATATCATAACTCCTCCTTTACGTTGCTAATACACCAATGATATGTGGTAACACCTTTTCATAATATCTTATTTTATCCAATAACAAATTAGGCACAACATTAATATGTTATATGACCTGTTCTTACCCTATGCGCTTGAGGGCACTCTTGATCTATCAAATAAAATTGTTTGTGAACTCTCCTCCCACCTGTTCGGTCAGCACGATCTATAAGTACAACTCCTGCTTTGTTATGGAACACAGGAGGAAAACATTCCTGTTTTGACTGGTGTGCTAGATGCCCTCGTCCTTGCTGACAGAGAACTATCCTGCACCCTCTCACAACCCCCCATCTCAGTACTTTTCCACTAGATCTTGACTGTATTATTTAATTATTTCATATGAGGCTTTCTTGGGCCTATGGCTTACTTCCACATTCCCCCCTTTGAGACCGTCCGGTCTCACACTCTCTTGTTGATACTTCGCCTGGTGGTGGAGTTATGTTATGACATTAGTATTGTACGATAAAAATAAACATTTGTAGTTGATTAGTTTCATGCATAATTTACCTAAGATAATATTTCCTCTAATTAACAATTAACAGATGATCTATCAAACAGTAAATATCAAGAATATCAAAAAGTTAATCAAGAATATCAAAAAGTTAATCAAAAATATCAAAAAGTTAATCAAAAATATCAAAAATTGAATCAAAAATAAAAAAGTTAATCAAAAAGCTACTGTATTTAATGATTTTTAATGATCATCTAATTTTGATTCGCTATAATTATACAAAGATTATATAAAAAGAATTGGATTATACTTGTAATGTCTTCTTCCTCTTCTTAGGAGCCCATATTCTAAGAAGCCTGAGGAGAGGTTACTAGCACTTCACTCAGGCGTCTCCTACCTTCTTCGCCCTTTTCCTTAATCTATTTATGTGTCTGTTTTATCTATCCTAAGGGCCTTTAGTCAGTTGGGGCTTTATTATGTCCCCTTTGAGTTGTTCTTTTCTTCATGTAGTCAGTGTATGTAATATGTGTGATCATGGGGTGCCAAATGGATAAATCTATTCTGACTATTTTATTTTATTTTTTAAAATTTTCTTTTATTTAAAACTAGTTTTTAGAACCATTGTCACTGCTCAGGGTCTGACAGACCCCGAATCTGGGGAATATTTCTCTTGCCAAGGCTTTAGCTACAGTTTTAGAATCCACATGCGCAGTGGGGAATGCTTCTATCCATCTTGATATCATGCTAGTATAAACCAATGTTTCTGTATTTCTCTCATCATCTCCCCCCTTGCAGAGTGGCCAACACCATGGGCAGCTCTGCAAATGACCTCTATTACTGCGCTTGGTGCAATTGCTTTCTCTGTGCAGCTTCATATGGTGGACAAGATGGGCTCTTTGTTTATCCCCCTGGATAAACGAGGGATTCTCCTGGGGAAGCCCCCTTGCTTAGGGCCTTTATTACTGGTTCGGGCAATGCTTTACACAACATGTGAAAGAACATTGTCGATGTTCCTTGTGATGCATCAAATGTCTGTCCCATGTTTTTTTCCATGTCTCCTGCATTTTGTTGATAAAATCATGGATCACATATCTTCTTAACATCTCCCATGCACAGGGGCAGGTGAGTCGTCCTCATCTCTACCCTCGCTTATCCATGGCCCTGCTCCATCTGTTATTTTTCGTAAATCCTTAACCATGTTCTCCGGGTCCATTGAGTGAGTGGCTGTTGTCTCCCTGGGGGTAGGACTTGCAGTGGGGCCAGGAAGGTTTCTTCATCCTCTTCGTCTCCTTCTTCCCCTGGATTGTATCGAGCAGGTGCTCTCCTTCTTTTGCCGCTCCTCCTGAGGATTTTGCTGGCACTGTTCTGGATATCACTACTGATGTCATAGACCTGCTTCAATTCTTGAACTCGTTGCTGCGAGTACCCTCCTTCGCGCAGGAATGCTTGTTCTGCTTTCTTCACCTCCTTTAGGGTTTGTTTTCAGCATTTCCTTCGTCACTTTCTTTTTCTTCCTTATTGCACTTTCATCTGATTCTTCACTATTAGAGGAGCTTGATTCATCTTTGGGAATATCAGTTGACCTTAGTTTCACTTTTCCTTTGATGTCATATTCTCCTCTCCTTGGGTCTCTTCCAGCTCTTCTTGCTTCTCCTTTCGGTTTAGTTTCTTCTGCTCACATTTCTTCTTCTCACATCTCACATTCTCACACCTTCTTCTCACTTCTCACATCCCTCTGCTTCTTCCATTGCCTGTTGATATCTAGTGGCACATCCTAGCTTGCTGCTCCTTTCAGATTCACGTGCACCCGACGACTTAACTGTTTCTTTCTTGCAACTTGTCATTCCCTGATTCTCTGGCCCGTCATGAGGTGTGTGGAGGCATGGGAATGGTGTGCTATTTGCGGGATTTCTCTCGTTTCCTCGGCTGTCACTCTGGGCTGCCTCTGATTCTCCTTCCTCTGGGCCTGCTGCTGTAACTTTTGATCTTATTAAAACAGTTTCCAAATTACCTTCTACTTCCAGGGTCCCTTTCACTTTCACCAACTCTGGTCTCATCCTCACAGTAGTCTCAGGCCCCTGGCTCAAATCTTCTTGTTCCCCAGTGCTGTTCAATAGGGGATACAGGCCTGTAGCTCCATTTGCTTCCACTGATGGCAGGTATTGAAGTCCAAAAATACCTTCCTTAGGGACCACCTCTTGTCCACTTTTCCCATTTTTTCATAGTCTTCTCATAGTCATATTTCAAGTCTCATAGTTTGAAATAATTCACTCATGCAGGAGAGAGGTGTCTTTAAAGTCTCGCCCTTCCGCGTTTTCAAATCTTTATTTTTCTTTAGCCCATGCGAGCTTATTCTAGTTAACTGAAAGTGAAACTAAAACTGAAACTAAAATAAAAAATAAAAATAAAAACATTTCAGTTAACTGAAATAAAAATAAAAATAAAGTTACTTTTAAAAGAAAACTAACTGTAGTGGTGGAAAATGAACTGAATCATGAATTCTCTTTAGTTTTAGTTTCTGATCCTCTTCCTGATCTGTGATCTGAAATCTGGATTGCATATAGAGTAATTTAAAACATTCAAAACCAATATTTAATAATTTACACTTTCTCTCCCTCTAAATTAGAAAGTGAAATTAAAAACTAATAATAAAAAAAATAAAAACTAAATGAAAAACTTACAACTATAATAACTTTGCCTCCATGTTTTCTTTTTAAAATAAAAAATAAAAATAAAATAAAATAATAAACAATAAAAACAAAAAATATATTTTTTCTTAATTGATTTTTCTTAATTGATTTATAATTCATTAATTTATAATTCATTAATTTATTCTTAATTGATTTATTCTTATTATTATAATTCAGGGGACCACTCTGTTCTTGGTAGCCACGCCTTTACCTTTAATCCTGTTAGTTCCCACTTAGTGACTGTGACTCGTGTGGCTCCTCCCCCTGAATGCCCCTGCTCAACTTCCCCTTCTACCTCTTCAGTTCTCAATTCCCTCACTGGGGTACACTCCGGCCAAACGGCTCCGTCTGCCCACCAGTCTAAACATATTTCAAATGTTTCTCCTGTTTCTATGGCCTTGGGTAGGAATTTATCAATCCCTGAATGGCAGCACATAGATTTTACTCCATATAACTATTCTCATGTTAATTATTCTCCCACTGTATCTTTATTCCTGTATGTTATTGTGTATTCCCACAATAACATACACAATAACAGACACATAATATTTCCACTTTTCTAGTGGAGTACTATCTATCTAAGTAAAACCCTGTTATTTACATAATTTCCTTCAGCATTATATACAGCATATCCAAAATACAACAAATTCTCATATAATGTTAGCACACCACCTTATCTTTTTTCTATTGTTCTCCTGTTACAGTATTGTTTAATCGATTATGTTCAGTTTGATTGTACAACCCGTGCAATGGATCTATTTGTTCTAATTTGATTAATTGAGATATATGTATGTACATATAGTACTATTTACAAAAAATTATAACTATAGTATTATTAACAACAGTAAATTATTTGGCCACACAACATAACTTTTAAAAAATATATATATTTTTTTCTTTTTAGAAAGATTATTTTCTCACAACACTGTTTCCCTAATTGTCCCTACCGTAATATAGCAGTGGCAGTATCTTTCAACTGCTTCACTCTATTCACCGTTTGTGGCGGACTTTGAAGGGAAAGGCGTCCCTTTACACACAACCTCTACGCGACCCACAATCCGGAATTGCTCTATATTGCTCAAGAGTTGCTCAGAGTTTTTGGTTAGCTAACTTGGAGTTTAGTACTCCCCCACAGTGTTGTCATAGAGCTCCAAGCCCCCAAATCACAAAATATCTGAGCTCCAAGCCCCACAAAATATCACAAAATATCTGAGCTCCAAGCCCCACAAACAAAACATCTGAGCTCCAAGCCCCACAAACAAAACATCTGAGCTCCAAGCCCCACAAACAAAACATCTGAGCTCCAAGCCCCACAAACAAAACATCTGAGCTCCAAGCCCCACAAAACATCACAAAATATCTGAGCTCCAAGCCCCACAAAACATCACACTCAGAGATCTTGACACTCAGAGTCACTTCTGCTTATTTCTACTTCATCACAATAAATTTTCTACCTATTTATCCTCTCTATTTTCTTTTTATAATCAATATAATTCAATTAATCCACTCACCCACTGGAGCTCCGTCACCGGTGTAGGACCACACTTGGGGCCAACGGAGTGCGGGTAATTCCTCTCTGCAGACTTTTAAAAAAAAGGTGTCTGCTTACCTCTCACTATTGACCGGTCTCTAACTTGAAGAAAAACACCGCACGCCATTGGTTCCCTCCTGTATCCCCCCCGGGATCTTGGAGTCCTTGCTGGCTCGCCAAATGCGGAAGTAAGTCCTTTGACTCCCTTCTCGTTAAATTCAATTTGAGATGGGTTTTTCGAGTGGAAGAATACTCAAGATAAAGATGAAGGAAATAGCAGAAGTATAATCTTTTATTAAATGGTCAAATGTTGATTCAACATGGGAAAACCACAAACCTACGCAGAGGATTCAGAATTCCCCGAACAATAACAAACATTAGTTTTTACAATATCATAACTCCTCCTTTACGTTGCTAATACACCAATGATATGTGGTAACACCTTTTCATAATATCTTATTTTATCCAATAACAAATTAGGCACAACATTAATATGTTATATGACCTGTTCTTACCCTATGCGCTTGAGGGCACTCTTGATCTATCAAATAAAATTGTTTGTGAACTCTCCTCCCACCTGTTCGGTCAGCACGATGTATAAGTACAACTCCTGCTTTGTTATGGAACACAGGAGGAAAACATTCCTGTTTTGACTGGTGTGCTAGATGCCCTCGTCCTTGCTGACAGAGAACTATCCTGCACCCTCTCACAACCCCCCATCTCAGTACTTTTCCACTAGATCTTGACTGTATTATTTAATTATTTCATATGAGGCTTTCTTGGGCCTACGGCTTACTTCCACAACCTATAAAGAGTGTCTTGCTTACTTATCACCACTGTTACACTGAAATATCGGTGTTTACCAAAGACACATTTAATTGCATTAGGAAGGGAAACCGTTTTTACAGGTGCTACCTAGCTAGCCTATGTAACGTGGGCCTACTGCAAATCATCGGAAGGAAATTCAAAAAATAATTCAAAAAAGTCCTTGTATCGAACTATTATTACAATTTAACTTTACTGGCGCTGCACATAGACATGGCATGGCGATGTGATCTATACACTGATGTTTTGGTAGAATGTTTGTGGAATACATGTTAGGATTCTGAGTTTTGTCTGTTTGTATTTGTTATTTCTGTTCCTTGTTTATTATTATTAGTGTAGTTACTCTCGTGTTTGTTTTTCTTATAACATTTATTTCCATATTCCAGTTTATGTTCACGTATTTGCATTTATGTCACTCCCCGGTCTTCGTCTCACTTTTCGGGAGCCTTCGGATGTTTTCGGTCCTCTCTGAATTTCCCCTGACTAAACTAGTTGTCCCACTTATTGTTTATATTACTAATTAACACTAACAACTACTAACAGCTTAGTTGAGGTATTTTACTAATGCACTAATTACTAATGCTTCCTTGCTTTAGCTGTCACTCGTTTCCTGCAATTCTATCTTTCAATTATATACTTTACTTCCTCTTTACTAACTGATATCTTACTTCCGCTATCAGCTGACTCTCTTAACGTGTGCATGTGTCTTCAACACTCCCGGTCATGTCTTGTCTATTCGTTTGCATGCTTACACCCGGAACCCACCAGACGCGCAAGCTCAAGCGCACGCACACGAGCACTGTTGCGCTTCACTTCCGCTCCCATGTTAACGAATTGCCGCGGTTCTCACCGGCCACGCACGCACGGCTGGCGGGTGGGCGGGCGGACGGCTCGCGGACGTGGAGCTGATTTTTCCGCTCTGGGCGGAATTTTCTGGTCATCCACATGCGCAATCTTATAGAAATACATTGTATATGCTCAATATCTACATCATATCACTACGTATTAATGTTTTTCAACCTACTAATAGTTTTGCTATTGTTATTAATTATTTTAATACATATTATATTTTAATATAGGCCCTAATGAAAAAGGTAACAGAGACAATCACCATTGTGGGATGAATGAAGTTAAATCAAGTCATACATTTTGCATATAACCAGTCCCGTTTTTATAATGCTTTTTCTTTATTATAGTATACAAATTTATATATATTTGTTCAATGAATTAAGACTATGCTTACTTTTGTTTTTATTATACTGATATCACTGTATCGATTTAAGGTACTACAGAATCAAAATAGCTGCTAATTCTGCTATAATTAAATGTAAACCATAATTGGAGCAAGAGGTAAACCATAATTGCGTTCCTCAGTTTACAACTCATACTGAAACAAACAAAAAAAGTACTATATTAATATTGCGAGATAAGGTAATCACTCAACTGATTTTGTTATAATGACATAATTACATTAGCTATAGGCTACGAAGTAAAAATCAAAAGTAGGCCATTTGCTGCCACCTAGTGAAGACTTGTTTGTTAGTCTGATTCATGTGTAGCTATTTTCCCATGTACTAATATATTGACAGTATATTTTTATTAACGTTAGCCATGACGGAAACTTGCGGCAAACTTTCAGGTCGCTTCTGTAATATAGCCTATCAAATGACATATTATTAGAGTAGGCCTACACCGAGTCAACGAATATAAAACTTCCATGATCAACATGTTCTTAGTTGCAGAATAGCCTACCTCTGTAGGCAACAATACATAAACAGAAATTAAGAATGGTTTGTGTTGAATGGGAATCTGCGATTCCATGACAATTAAATGGCCAATCACACAAGTCAAGACCGGTATTTAAAGTGACCAATCAAAGGAGTGGAGACATCAGCCACAGTGTATCCCATCCCCGCCCCCAAAGTCTCAAAAATCTACTTATATTAATATTGCGAGATAAGGTAATCAGTCAACTGATTTCGTTATAATGACATAATTACATTAGCTATAGGCTACGAAGTAAAAATCAAAAGTAGGCCATTTGCTGCCAGCCAGTGAAGACTTGTTTGTTAGTCTGATTCATGTGTAGCTATTTTCCCATGTACTAATATATTGACAGTATGCAAGTTTTCATTTTAATTAACCTGTCAAGCAGTAAGACATGTAATAGCAGTATTTACTTATCCATTATTAAGCGAAGCTCACAAATCCGGAATCTAGACTGTTTGTTTGTCTGTCGTTCACGGAATGCGCTCCGAAAAAGCGATAAAAGCGTTTGTGCCTTTGTGCGTCTGGTGGGTTCAGTTCTGCTCAAATCTGCGCGCGCAATAAGCGTCTGTGCGTTTCGAGGGTCTGGTGGGTTCCGGGCGTTAGTCCAGTCTGAGTCTTCCTTGTTCCCTCATTATTCTATCATTATTCCCCTCATTGTATCATTGTCTGCACCTGTGAGTCTTCCCTGTTACTCCTCCCACTCACACCTGATTTCCCTTGATTTGAGTGTTCCTTACCTATATATACCCTTCAGTTTCACTTGTTCTTTGTCAGAACGCTGATCGATATTCCCAGTGCCTACGCCTTTCTAAGCCTGTGTTTATTCGTGATTTCCGAGACACCCTTCTGTTTGATTCCGAGTTTTTGCCTGCCGATTTTGTTTTGTTTGCCTTTCTGCTTTTCTGGTTTATTTGACCTTTGCTTTCATTTTTTGCTACGCCTCTGCCTTCTCCCTTTGTTCTGTCGCCTATCTGATTTCCTGGTTTTGATCTTTTGTATTTATGATCATTCTTTTGGATTTAGATTTTGTCTCATCTGGAATCTGATTACCTGGCTTTTTGACCTTGGACTGGAATAAACAACCTTTTTTTTTTGCCTAATCCTGGTCTGCGCTTGGGTCTCTGAGTCTGGGGCGTTACAATGCAATTCCAAAAGTAGAAAAAAGAACGCAAATTTGGATGTTTAGCTATGTAGCTAATTAGCTGGCTAGCTATGGTATTCAGTTTCCATTAAACATCCTTTCAAAAACGGACGCACTAACAAACACACAACCTAACACTGATTTATTTTTTATTATTAAACAATGGTATACAGGCATGGAGCAATTGATTTCAGATACTTATCCCACATTTTGGCTGCTAGCTCTGAGATGCTGGGCCTGTAGTGTCATAAATCAATGCTAACTGCTGCAACATTCCCTACTGTCTCATCTCACAAAACAGTATTTTTTTCGTAGTAGACACAACATAGTCTGCTCCAAAATTAATATGTGACGACAAACATGTTGAAGATGAGAGGCAGTCAATTTTATGTTACAAACAGTGTCCACAAAACAAAAGATTGTACGGGGTGCTAAGGGATCTTCTCCATTGACTCAAAAAATACAGCCCGAAACAGCCTGTAGTCTCTCTGTCGAGACCCCAGGCATTACACGTTTTAGACCAATGATTGTTGTCTCCCCCTGGGGGAGGGTCTCTGGCTATGGCAAGCCGTTTTAGCTTTCATTCGACTTCCGTAGCTCGCTACCCTTTTAGCCCTAACTAGCTGCCCATTTGTCCTACCTAGCTAGCCATATGTCCCAGCTAGTTGCGTTAAAACGCCAGCTAGTTCACTGGCTAATGAACAAAGTGCAGCTAGTTAACTAGCTACACTAAAATAAGGGCAGCTAGTTTACTAGCTGACACTGTGTTAAGGCCAACTAGTTAACTAGCTACATTTTAAAAAGACATTTGCGACCTAGCTCACTAGCTAGGTGGCCGGCTCTTAAGGCCAGCTAGTTAACTAGCTGCGCATTGTGGCATGCCGTTTTAACATTTATTTGACTTCCGTAGCTAGCTACCTTATTAATCCTAGCTAGTTGGCCATTTGTCCTAGCTAGCTACCACAATTGCCCTAGCTAGCAGCCATTTGGGCCAACTAGCTGGCCATACGACCTAGCTAGCTGCGCCAAAAAGCCAGCTAGCTGTGCTCAGAGCACAGCTAGGTGGCGTTTTGGCCAACTAGGTGGCACAAAAGTGCAGCTAGTTAACTAGTTAGGTCGTAAGCACGGACAAAGCGCAGCTAGTTAACTAGCTACCATAAAGTGGTGCTTACTAGTTAACTAGCTAGGTTTTATTAAGGCACACTAGTTAGCTAGTTCAGTTGTAAGAACACTTTTACAACCTAACTAGCTTACTAGTTGAGGGCAAAAGTCTTTGAAAACCTATGGCATAAATGCCACCTAGTTAACTAGCTGTGTTTTAAAAAGGGCTTGCAAACTAGATAACTAATAAGCCTTAATGTCAGCCACCTGGTAAACTAGGTGCCATTTGTGCCACGTAGCTAGTTAACTAGCTAGATGTCATTTCTTATTTTTAGCTTGTTAACTAGGTGGCCGTTTTGCACAGCTAGGTGGCTTTTTGCACAGCTAGCTAGGTCGCATGGCCACCTTTATTTGAGGTTTTCATCAATGCACGGAAAATACCATTTTTCGCCAGGAGATGGCATCCCGATATTTTTCTGTGCGAATGCCTGTGGTGAAACCAAACTGTAAACTATCACACTTTGGCATTTTTTTCTTATATATTGTACAAACATATATTTTTGTTATTATTTACATATGTGTTGTAAACATATGGTAGCCTAAACAACTCAGGAGGTCTCACCCTCCCAAATGTTGATGTTATCTGTATGGTCCCTCATAGAGATCACATAGCCTAATGCACATACAAATACGTAGCCTAATATTTTATATAGGCTACATAAAAAAAATCTTGTGTGTTTTTACATAACAGCAACATATTACAGCCAAAATTGCGATAGGTCCCTGTGGAAATGTCGGCATGACATGATTTTTTTGTAGAAACGGTGCATTGTTTATTTCATTGTCTGTGACTGTGGCAAAAGATGAAGGTTGGAAACAATTAAAGTTGTCATTTATAATTTCATAGAAATGTGAATATTATAATTGGGACATTGACGACTACCACTAAGGGGCCACCTGGATAGTGTTAATATGACCTTCTCATTGAAGACAATCCTTCACACTCATTGGGCTATATTTCATGATCATGACCTTTAAGGCCATCCAGTTTCCTTCCCCTACTTAGTACAACAAAAGGCATTCATATACTTTCTGATTTATTTGATGAGGTGGGAGCACACATTCCAGGCTATTCCATAATCCTTCAATCTAACTGGTTTCTCCTTTTTCCTTCATTTGCAACTACATTCATCCATGCAGGCAGGAATGGGAAAGGGGGCCAAACCTCTTTCTGTATTTCAGACCGACTTATGCTCTTAATTATTTCTTTAGCCAATTTTAGAAATTTTAGCTACTTTCCTTGATATGAACAGCAGCTGATGAATGTTATTGTGCCTGAATGCTTGTATTGTAGTGTTGAGTGAATCGGTGTTTGTGTATATGACTAATTAACTCATTGAGCCAGGGTAAATGGTGGCAGCAAAAACCTGCATACACACCGGTTCTCAGACTGCAGGTGTATGTTGTAACATGGAAGCAAAAATTTAACATTCATCCTTTTCACAAATTATTTGATCTCACACATAAATCCAAAGGTATTGTATCTGAGCTGTATAATGTTATTGTGAATGCATCTCATACACCACTAACAATTGATAACCTATAAGGATATATCATTCAATTGACATACAATATGGAACAATATCTTGCTCTCATCTAGGAATCCAAATCATCAAGGATTAATTTCAACTTCTTTCACAAAAAAACATTTCACTCCAAGAACACTGCATCAAATGGGGCTCATCTGACTTATCTGCCTGTTCAGAAAAGGTCCTAGGAATGTTTAGTTTCCACCACTTTTGAGAGGAGACAGCTGGTATTCTCACATTATTTCTTGGGAAGACCATTCCCCATGCCATCAAGGATAAGCAGCTCTTCCTAGCCTTACTGCTATGCTGAATAAAGCAGTTTTAGCTATAATTCCAAATTTTTCTGATAATTTATACGAGTCCTTTGGATTTTTCACACCACAGCAGTGACTTCCTATTGTATTTATTGTACGTCACTTTGGATAAAAGCTTCTGCCAAATAATTGTAATGTAAATTTAGGGATGAAGATAATTTCCATCATTTGTCTGGCATTTTACATATCAGAAACTTATCCTCACACTGTTAAAAAATACCCCTATAAAGAAGTCCAGGTGTTAGAGTTAGTCTTTATTAATCCCAGTGTTGCAGTGTCATTAGAAAATTAGACAATGTGGATGTTAGGATCATTACTTTGGCCTGTTGTGTATGGGGATATATACAATAGGGGAGCTCAATAGGGGATCTCAGTTCCAGTATGGGTGAAACTGCCCTCAAATTAAAGCTGACAGTCTGCACTTAATAGCCTCACAGTCATTGTATCAGCCAAAACAAACAAAAAAATATGTTCACTGTATATTCTTTATTTAACCAGTCTTTTGGGATTTTTTTCACACTAAAACATTACATAGCATGCACAATTTGGCTACTCATAATTTCCGTTTTCATGATTTATTTACATTACATGACAGCAGGTGGTCCCTTTGGACCCTGACAATGAACTTACTAAATGGAATGCCATCCAAGGTCTTTAACAATATGAATTTGGTTTGCATGAATGAATAAGGTATTTAGTACATATAGCGACATTGGGATACTGGGAGAGGGACCAATGTCAAGAAAGATTACATGTTCCTAGCCAGTTTTGGTAATGTATGGATAAATAGAATTGTATTTACAAAAGATGTATTCCTGTATCAACATCTTCTGTTTACCTGTCATCAATCATTATTCATATTTTTCTGATTTGACAATAAACATCCAAAATGACAGAAATAACCCAGTGTCATGGTGGGTTGAATGGTGGTGAAGGGGAATAGTCCTACAGTTTATTTGCCTTTTGAGAATGTCACCATAGTGTGTGAAATAACCCACATCTATTGACCACCCACATCTATTGAACTCATGGCTGTAACGTCCCGTTCCCATCCTGTCCGTTTTCCATGTTTTGCCATGTCCCTCCGTTTCATGTTTGATTCCCTTGTCCGTGTTTTCCCTGTTGCTGCCGACTGGGCTTGTTCCTTACGTTTGTTTCACTCCTTTTCCCCACTCCGGTTTCAACCTATCTCCTTTCCCCGTTGTTGCATGCATTCCGCACCCTTCAATTGTTCCATTACCCACTCACACTTTTGCATGCTTTTCCTAATTGGTTCCAATTACACTCCCCTATTTAACCCACCTGCTGTCTGCCCTCCAGTGCTGGTTCATTACCCTTGTTGCTACTCTGTAACTTTGTTAATTTGTATCCTGGCCCTTGAATCCCTGTCCTTGCTGCTAACTTCAGTTTGGTTCTGTCTCGGGGCTTTAATGCTCACTGCCTTCTGTTGTTGCTAACCAGTCCTGTTTGTTTGCGGTTCTTCCTGCTTGTTATATTGCCTGTCTCGTTAACCACCACTTTACTATTTCTGCCAGTCTGTAGCTGTTTACCACTCCCTGTTTGTGTTGCGGTACCTTCCGTCCAGTCCAAGGTCCAGTCCAGTTCCGGTTTGGAACTCCAGTCTCCTGTACCAAGTCCAGTTCCGGTTTGGAACTCCAGTATCCAGTACCTAGTCCAGTTCCGGTTTGGAACTCCTGTATCCCGTACCAAGTCCAGTTCCGGTTTGGAACTACTCCATGTTCCGGTGATCCAGTTCCTGTGATCCCATTCCTGTTTCCTGTCCTGCCCAGTTCCGGTTGGAACTCGAGGGTTCCAGCACCAAGTCCAGCTCCGGCTTGGAGCACATTCAAGTCCCGGAGAATCTCCTGACTTGATATTTATTGTTTATGATTCTGTGTACAGCTTGGGACTACCCCAAGCTACAATAAACTCCCTTTTCTTGCACCTCTGCCTCCTTGTCGTGCTTTTAGGTCCAGCCCCCCGCCAGGGTCGTGACAATGGCCATAATAACGGTGTTAGATTTTTAATCTTAATCGTTAATCTTACAATTTGTAAGATGGATGGACAGCACTGTAGCCAGGTTGTGTTGCTTAATATTGTTTAATTGTCAATGGCATTGTGTTGTTGGTATGTGGTCCCCTCTGCTGGAATGTGACATGCAGAAGTCTGGCTATACCATGTCCCATCTGGAAATAGGGGAAATAAATTTTACCATTTCACAACACAATGACAGACAGCAGGTCATTACTTCCAATCCGGAAAAGGTAATATTCTATTATGCTCATGCCAAATGTTCTGGAGAGGACACTTTTTTGGACAAAAGAAAAATTAGGATTTTACTCTTAAACCACATTAAACCTGCAAAAGTAACCACTCCTTATAACAAAGTTGAATCTTTACCTTTGTATATAGAATATGGTATAATTCCAAACAAATAAGTTATTGAACAAAACATTAAGTTATATTTGTATTTTTTTATTATTATTTGTTAGGCCTACTACAAAGCTTTTGTTTCAGTCAACAGAGCTCACAGTTAGAGGTAACTTTTTTTTAAATCTCAAGGCAGAAGGATTACAGAAGCAGTGAAGAATGAGAATTGGCAACTTTATTGTCGATTGCATTTATTAGTTTAACGTTATCAATATTGTTACAGGCCCACCCAATCACAAGCCTGGTCCACCCGCCCACAAGAGAAAAAGAAGACAAAAAAAAGTGCATTGTTGGGTTTTCTGTAGACGTATTTGAGGGTGGAGCTCATATATTGTACAGATCGACAACAAATATGCCATTTTTACACACACGTTAAGGCTGAACAAAAGTTGGTACAAAACCACAGGAATACTCAAATAAAAACATCAGATTCTGCTCTTATATCTCGTGTTCCTATTTTGATCTCACATTAAAATTTCAGGACTATGCAGAAAAAAAATCATTGTTCAGAATGTCCAATAGCCTATTTATGGTTACAAACATTTGTGTGTAGGCTATTCTATTATTATATAATTTTATCTCTATATTACGGCTGCCGATCATGGTTCAATTAGGCGTCTCCTCCTCCTTCCTACAACAATTGGAAAGCGGCAAATGACCCATGTTGTTTATTTTGTCGATACGGATACCAATGGACACAAAAGATCAAGTCCATTGTCAAGGAAACGTGCTGCGCGGAGCATTCTAAAACCACAGAATGCCTTCAAGTAATGTGTACGAGCAGGTCAAGGTAGCGAAAACCTCAAAACTGAAACGTTTCCGAAACTAAAACCCCAGTATGTACGAGGCCAAAAGGTTTTGTTGTCATAACATACATAACGATGCATGATTAAGTTAACGTTGCCTCTGAGAATCAAGGTAGTCTCCTAAAAAACGTAATATTTTTCAGTTAGCCTAGCTACATAACTCTGCGCCTCTGCCTTTAACACGTTCAGTCAACTCATAAGGGGACGCCCATTGCCCGCCTCCATTGCATATTAAATCTGAACAAAAACGTCTCCGACGTAAAAAAAAAAAAGCCAAGTTACTCATGCATAGCCTACAGAGCGCTGTCTATAAGTCCTTAATTCCAACTTGCAAAAACTAGGTCTGCCTTTAAAAGTATTGATATCAAAATGTGGCCAAGTTACAACTAATAATATTGCCTATCGTAGCTCACACTAAATAAACTAGCTCTATTCCAAAGCAATGCTATCCAAACTTTCCTAAATTATTTAATGCAACTTGGCCCTGTGTTTCTTCATCTTAGCATATGAAGAGATTGTGCCTCATGGAACAACATATGATTTCAATTAATGTTTTTCAACAGTTGATGAATAATTACACTCCAGAAAGGATACGGTTATACTTTGTTGGCAAGTTTACTTTAGAAAATGTACAGGTTTTAAAATGTTAACTGCTGCTACAGATTTCTTTACTATTCACAAGCAGACATTTATATCAAGAAACATCATGTACAATAGAGAAAGGGGGGATGAATAAATAAATGCAGATAAAAATAAGTAATATTTTTAAAATAGCGTACATATAGCATTTTTACAAACGTATCCAGACATGTTTGTGGGTCAGATGATGGAAAATAAGTAATAGTACTAATTTTCTTAACATAATAATAGTTATATTTGCAAACAGAATTTTGTGAACACAAGGATATCTATGCTCTGTAGGACCACACAGGTTTTGATAGAAATCCAAATATTCCAAATAAATAAATCAATAAATGCATAATAATAATACATTTTATTCATTCTGTGCTTTTCATAGACCCAAAGCAGTGGGTGCAGACAAATTATTCAAACATGCCCTATAGTGTAGTAATTTTTCAGTTTAATTTCTAAGTGCAACACATCTGAATCAGAGTATTTCCACTATAAATTATTCTCATTTTGCAGTTTAATGTGGAACATACAGTTTCATTGAGCACATTCTCTTGAGATGGTAAGATGAAGAAACACAGGGCCAAGTTTCATTAAATAATTTAGGAAAGTTTGGATAGCATTGCTTTGGAATAGAGCTAGTTTATTTAGTGTGAGCTACGATAGGCAATATTGTTAGTTGTAACTTGGCCACATTTTGATATCAATACTTTTAAAGGCAGGCCTAGTTTTTGCAAGTTGGAATTAAGGACTTATAGACAGAGCTCTGTAGGCTATGCATGAGTAACTTTTTTTTTTTTTTACGTCGGAGACGTTTTTGTTCAGATATCACTTATTTTTGGTAGCTAACTAATGATGAACAATGCATGAAGATAATGACATCGAGAGAGACATGCATACAGAATAGTAGCCTACATGCATTCCAAATAAATGCATGCAGACATTCGTATAACCATAACGCCCTCTACTGACGAGAATGATAACATTTCTCCCACAATTACATTAAAAGAGTTTGTAGATGAGCTGTATTTAATGTCTAATGGAATACAATGAACAGCACCACCTGAACTATGGATCATGAAGAAGCATGTAAATTAATTAACCAAGTCTATATGGAGACATGCATGCACAATAGGCTAGACGCAAACACATTGTAGCTGAAAGAAATACATACAGCCTAAAATATGGAAATACAGTTGTAAAATAGGCATATTAGTATTCTATAGAAATAACGTTAGGCTATTCAACACTGGCTTGTCGGATGCGTAACTCCAAGCTTCCATGTCTGGGCTACGAGTTGCCGAACTTCATAAGCACAGCATAATACCTTCGCAGTTTTTTTTTTTTCCAAGGTAAAAAAAGCTTGTTGGCTACCTTTTTAGCTTGTACCTGCTTCCTGACTAGCAGCTGACTGACGTTTCTCTGGCAAAACTGACGTTGGCTAACAAGCTTAATTGGACAACGCATATTTCCCAGGAATCTTAGCCAGCAAGAAACTAAGAAAGTAGTCTACCAGATATTATTCTTCTGATTATAATTATAATTAAAAGTGTTTCCAGTAAGATACATTGTCTGCAGAGTACCGTAGACTAGAGCAATGTTCGGAAGCTATAGTAATTTTTTTAAAGTGACTAACCATGAATCACATATGTTTAGGGAATTGGAGGTTTATAAATCCGATGTCTTAAGGGACTGCAGTTTATAGTAGGCTATCGCCAATTCTTAATGTATTATCGTAAATACTTAATTTTCCGAGTAGATAATTTTATGGAGACATTGTGTTATGTGTGAAAAGGATAAACTGAACAGAGCTGAAGTGAAGAAATGAATGAAGACATAATAAAGAAATGTTGGCCGAGGCGAGCGTTGAACGTTCTGATTCCACAGTGAGTCAGACAAGACTGCGGTGGAATGGACAGCACGCTCCATACAGACGAATATTTTTGTCGGCATTTGTGTGAGATTAAAACATGTAGCCAATGGCATTTTTACATTAATGCAAGAATGCGATGTTAACCGGATGATATTCTGCATTGAAACTTTTTTCTTTGCTTGACAAATGGCCATGGGATGCCTGTGCCCATAACGTTAGCTAGCCTATTGCATTACTGTCGTGGTGTCCAGTGACTGAATTGTTTAACAGGCTACAAGTGAACAGTTAATATTGTAAACGTGCCTTTGCCTTTGCAATAAAAAAACATTCTTGCATGAGAAAACCAGAACATGTGCACACTGTTTGAGTCCAAAATGAAACTACACTTTAATATCAACCGGGCGAGGTACGAACCCACGTCTCTCGCAATACTAAGGCTCGACGCTAACCAGAAGACCAAAGGGGTATAATCACGTGATATATGCCATTTGTCAGTGTTGGACTGACTTTCACCATTTCACTGTAGTACAAGTGAAATAGGCTACAAGTGAAACATTGAACAGTTAATATTGGAAACGTCTTTTGCCTTTTTTAATGGTAGTTAAATTAAAAGTGTTTGCAGCTACATTATCTGCAGAGTAGCGTAGACTAGGCTAGAGTCACATTCGGAAGCTATTTTGTTTTTTTTGTTTTTTTAAAAGTGACTAACCATGAATCATATATGTTTGGCGAAGTGACGGTTTATAAATTCGATCTCTTAAAGGATTGCAGCTTATAGGAGGCTATTATCAATTCTTAATGTAGGCTATTATCGTAAACTCTTAATTTTCCTAGTAGTTAATTTTATGGTGACATTGTGTTATGTGTGAAAAGGATAAAGTGAACTCAGCTGAAGTGAAGAAATTAATGAATAAAGAAATGTTGGCTGAGGCAAGGGTATGTTCAGGTTCGGGTTCCACAGTCAGTCAGTCATGACCGCAAGAGCAGAGGTAACACCCTCCCCAAACCAGACAAGAGCTAGCGTCCGGTTTGGGGAGGGTGTGATATAGTACAAGTGAAATACAAGTGAAACATTGAACAGTTAATATTGGAAACCTCTTGCCTTTGCAATAAAAATATGTTAATGTGTTAATGTGAAAATAATAACAGTCTAAGAAATGAAAAGTACTTAACAGTTGCACATTGTTTTTGTGGAAAATAAGCATGTGCCCTGCTGGGCTCGAACCCACAACTCTCTGTGTGAGCGACTGCAGTGCTAACCACTAAGCCACAGTAGCTTCTTGGAAAGCATGAAGCCATTAGCTATATTAACATTAAAAAACATGAGCATGAAGCGTTTTTATTGGACGATAAGCTTGATGAGCAGGTATATGGACCATATCCTCAAATAATAATTCTCCCAATTGGATAACATCGCAACGGAGGCAGGAAGTTTGACAGAAAAATGGGAAGAAGAAGAAGCGGAAGAGCAAGGAGAAAAACTGCAAAATAACCCAAGTTTGGGGCTTTATTGTGTGGATGTGTGAAGTTGTATCTGAATGCTGTGTGGTTACCTGAGGTCAGAACATACAGAAGTTAATGTTTTTAAGGGCTGAGAGTCTATGGTGATCGTGGTTACTTCTGTAGGAAACCCTGAAAAGTGCCATACTCTCGGTGCTGTATAGGTATGGGGCATGGCCCACCAAGCCGCAACTTGGCGGATGGCATACCTGCCATCCCAATGAAAGTCGAATAAATGTTAAAACGGCGCGGTGGCATATGTGCAGCTAGTTAACTAGCTGGCCTTAAGAGCCAGCCACCTAGCTAGCGAGCTAGGTCGCAAATGTCTTTTTAAAACGTAGCTAGTTTACTAGTTGGCCTCAACACAGTGTCAGCTAGTGAACTAGCTGCCCTTATTTCCGTGTAGCTAGTAAACTAGCTGCACTTTGTTCATTAGCTTGTGAACTAGCTGGCGTTTTAATGCAACGAGCTGGGACATATGGCTAGCTAGTAGGACAAATGGGCAGCTAGCTAGGGCTAAAAGGTAGCTAGCTACGGAAGTTGAATAAATGTTAAAACGGCGTGCAGCTATATGTAGCTAGCTGACCATTAAAGGCCACCTAGTTAGCTAGCTACTTTTAAAAAGAGGTTTGCAACCTAGCTAGCTCACTAGCTGGCCTTACGACCGTGCCCTTTTGCCATGCAGCTAGTTAACTAGCTAGATGTCACTTCTTATTCAACTAGCTACCTTTTAGGTGCACCTAGTTGGCCTTTTACCACAACTAGGTGGCCATTTGTCACAGCTAGCTGTGCCAAAAAAGCCAGCTAGTTAACTAGCTGCCCCATTGATTTTAAGTAGTTAGCTAGCTGGCATTTATGGACAGCTAGCTGGCTTTTTGGCGCAGCTAGCTAGGTTGTATGGCCAACTAGTTAGGTCGCAGGCCACAGCTAGCTGGCCAAAAAGCCAACTAGTTAGGTCAAATGGCCACCTAGCTAGGTTGCATGCCATAGCTCAGTGGCCATGCGACCTAGCTAGCTGTGCAAAAAGCCACCTAGCTGTGCAAAACGGCCACCTAGTTAACTAGCTAAAAATAAGAAATGACATCTAGCTAGTTAACTAGGTGGCATTTATGCCATAGGTTTTCAAAGACTTTTGCCCTCAACTAGTAAGCTAGTTAGGTTGTAAACATGTTTTTACAACTGAACTAGC
The DNA here is from genome assembly GCA_029718625.1 of Synaphobranchus kaupii. Lineage (NCBI taxonomy): Eukaryota > Metazoa > Chordata > Actinopteri > Anguilliformes > Synaphobranchidae > Synaphobranchus > Synaphobranchus kaupii. The sequence goes on along the minus strand of CM056398.1, from coordinate 10,099,721 downwards.
TAACCAGTGTAATAAAACCTAGCTAGTTAACTAGTAAGCACCACTTTATGGTAGCTAGTTAACTAGCTGCACTTTGTCCGTGCTTACGACGTAACTAGTTAACTAGCTGCACTTTTGTGCCACCTAGTTGGCCAAAATGCCAGCTAGCTGTGCTCAGAGCACAGCTAGGTGGCATTTTGGCGCAGCTAGCTAGGTCGTATAGCCAGCTAGTTGACCCAAATGGCAGCTAGCTAGGGCAATTGTGGTAGCTAGCTGGGACATATGGCCAGCTAGCTAGGACAAATGACCAACTAGCTAGGACTAATAAGGTAGCTAACTATGGAAGTCGAATAAAAGCTAAAACGGCTTGCCATATCTGGCCTCACTCATGAGCAAGGAAACGTGCACATGCCCGCGAATGTAGCCAAATCCCGGAGGCAAGCCACGCGAAAGTGAAGCCTCTTGTGTGACCCAGAGACATAGGCTGCATCCCAATATTCTTCACTCCCCACCTCCCTTCCTCCACTCCCCGACTACCACTCCTCTCTTACCCGGAAATATGTGGAGGAAGGGAGGGGAGTAGGGGAGTGGAGGAGAGGAGCCGTGAACAAAATTGGGACAGTGAATCTGCTTCACCGTCATCAAAATCGCCATTTGACTATTCATGAAGTTGCCCTATCATAACTTTGACGGACGCCGATTTATGTAGGCCTACAGTCATGTTCGTTAATAAGCAACGTTAATGAGCAACGTTAATGTGCAAGCAAATAAATAAAGCTGTTTCCCTGACTTAAATTGCCGAATTCTTATGTAGGATATGAACCACAAAAACGGACTGGCATTTTGTTATCCGTTGTAGGATGCTATGTCCTTTGTGTACTAATAGCCTCCTGAAGCACACACAATTTAGGCTAAATATCTTGTATTGGGGCATCATTATCTTGGCGAAATTAATAAGGCATAGCTACGCATCATCACTGTTGCCTCTGTGGGCGTGAGCGCGATGATGTCACCCAAAAAATGTGAAAAAACTACATACATACAAAATGTTTGCTTCGCCGGTGGGGAGGAGAAGCCGAGTTTGAAGCCGCTTTGCTCGTCTTCTCCACTATTGGGACAGTGGAGGTAGGGAGGAATGAAAGATCGGTTTCCGGGGCACGGAATAGAGGAGGTCGTAGTGGAGGAAGGGAGGGTGCATTTTTCAACTATTGGGAAGCACCCTGGGTCACGCAAGAGGCTTCGCTCTCGCGTGGCTTGCCTGCATGCACACGTTTCCTTGGGCTTCGATCAAGCGTGAGACTTCTCCGACCCTGCAGTTGGGTCTTATAATAGAGTTCACATGCTCGCAGCTCCGTGCTCGCGCGGATGGTTCTTTGCCTGCTCGTTTCACAGCTCCACACCAAGGGGCCAAGACTGGGCTTTCGTTTTGAAGCTCACTTCATGGTTGGGCTGGGAGCGGCAATTGTGCCGTTGCTCACTAGCGCCACTGCGATTGGCTCCAGTATAGGTCTTTCACCATGTAAGTCAATGGCAGCAATGTGGTCAAAATACTCAGTCAAAAAATTTTTCCCACAAAAAAATGTAATTGCAATAGGTGCCTTTCCTTCATCTAATGCCTCTGCATGGGCTGATTTTTTTAAAATATTGTGTCGTTTGGACAGGGTATTCACATTTGTTCAGGCCCAATCAGAGGGACAGGTTGAGTCCTCTTCAGCTCCACGGAGCAGGCGCAGTTTGTACAAACGGGCAGCGAAAAAGACATCCGAGCTTCAATTCAGTTTTTACGAGGCCATGGAAAGGCAATGGGTGACGTCACAGTGGCTTTGTCCATATTTTTATACAGTTTATGCTCCACACTCGCAGATGAGTTTCGTGCTCGCGCGGATGGTTCTCTACTTGCTCGCTTCACAGCTCCACGCTCGCAGATGGTTCTCTGCTCATTTCATAGCTCCACACACACGGATACTGTTCTGTGCGCTCATTTCACAATTCCACGCGCGCATTTATGGAACTAAATAAATGCCAGTCATTGTCCTACTCTTCGACTTCGCCGGGGACAGCAGGGTTAACTTTTTTCTCTGACCCTGGTGTTTCTGAGGTCCCTGGTCGTTTGGGGAAGAGATATTTCTCAATTCTCAGCTCGAGTTAACGTTAAATTGATGCGTTCAAAATCAGCTAGCCCAGTTCAAGACCTGACTCATTCTCGCGAGTCCCGAGATGAAGGAGTAGAACAAATTATCGGGCGACTTTGTTTGAGAAAATGTTGTCTATAGGGTCATTCCGTGTCAAATCAACCAGTTTTCTGAAAAGTTCCTGTATGACCCTCTCAGATTTTGATGAAACTCCATCATAATAATCCATTGTGTGAAAAATGAACACACACAAAACATTTGCCTCATACGACATGTCGTTTCCGAGATATGGCCTCCTGAAATTTGCTCAAAAAAAAAAAAAATTTGCTTTCGCACTCGCGAGTCGTGAAAATGCGCGAATGTGATTTTGTCTGACTTTGGAAGCTTATAACTTGGGATTGGTAAGAGCTATAGAGCTGGAACTTGGTGTCCTAACTTACTTTCTTCCAAATTGCAAGAATATGAGGCTGTAAAGGAATGACATCCATCCAAAGTTGGGTCTGGGTGAAAAAAAGTCAAAAACACAACCGTCCGTCTTGTCAATGGATCACCATGTGGACAGTTAAAACCTTTTCTGAAATTTACACCAGTTAAACAGATATATTAGATCTACTCATCAACCAAATTTCAGCTTTGGTACTCAACTCCTTCATGGTTAGATAGCATTTTGAAAAGTACACATATTTTAACATATCGGGAATTCACATAAGTCTTGAGAGTTACGTTACTACTTAAAAATGTCAAATTATGTATCAGACATCAAGCATAATAGTACATGTACTTTAAACCATACACTATAAATGTTAAGTTACCACATATTCTGCCATATAGATGTGTACAGTTTGTCGTTTACTTGATAAATGCTGGCAGTTTGCCTTGAATGTTATTGAAGTCGTTAACAGTTAGTCTGTAGTGACGACCTCCACGTCCCTGCAGCTCTGGAGCACTGATGACACAAACTATGTCCTGGAATGGTACCCAACACTCATTATGGACATCTTGGGGCCAGGAGAGTGCATTTGAGTTCTTTGCTCTTCTCATGAACTTTACAAAGACATGTTGCTCCTCTGATTGCTCCACGATAGTGCCAATGTACCATTGTACGAACATTGTCATGTTCCAGTTCTGTTCATGTTCCAACTCTGACTGACCCGACCGAGTACCAACCAGGGAGGTACATTGCGAGCGCGAAAGACGGAGGTTTTGAGCAAATTTCAGGAGGCCATATCTCGGAAACGACATGTCGTATGAGGCTAATTTTTTGTGTGTGTTCATTTTTCATACAATGGATTATTATGATGGAGTTTCATCAAAATCTGAGAGGGTCATGCAGGGACCACTGGTTGATTTGACACGGAATGACCCTATAGGCTATTTATTAATTGTATAGTCGAAACGATATAATTATTTTTTAATTATTTTTTTATTTAGGCTATTTATTTATTTATTTTCATAATGAAATTAAGCACCGGCCTGGCGCCGCCACTGCATATTATTAGGCTATAGGGCCTATGTCATATCCTAGCTACGTCTAGCTGCAGGAGAGTGACAAATGACACCTATTGGTCAACTGGTGAATAACATCATGGGCGCTCATTTCCAGCGCCATAATGGGAGTCTATGGAGCTGGCTAAAGCTAAGCTAATGATTCAGTCCAAGATCACTATCTGGGCATGCGCCAACTCACTCGCAAAGCGCCCGAGAGAGCCTGGACATTTCGCATTGGAAAACGGTGAATACCCTAAAATATAACTCACTGAAAGCACTCAACTTAGTTTCATGTTTACTTTTTTATTACTAAATAATTTAGAATAATGTATTTCTATTACTGAATAGCCTAATTCTTGATTATGTTTTTTGGGAGGGAGGGGAATTCAATGCAATGCCTCAGGAGGGGCGGAGCCCAAGCGCCCTGTATTAGCAGCCGCCACTGCCTGTTCGGTTGTTCACTATAGCTGACGAATTCCAAACGTTTTTTTTTTACAAACTGGCCTAATTGGATTTAAGTCAGAACACGGGGAATCACGGGCCACGAAAAAAACAGCCATTTTTAGCGACTGCACATGAACAATTTATCCCTAAATGTATTTGCACCAATATGCATGCTGCTGCTGTATGTGAGAATTTCAGTCCACGCGTGCACGCTGCTATAGCCTATATCTAGGCGTATGTCCATCCGTGTGCGCTCTCCTATGTCACCATGGAATAAATAAAATATCCCATCTAATTGGACTAGCCTACTCTCAAGTAATGACAATGTGACACCTGAAAAACGCAAACCAACTGCATGGTCAATACCTGAAGGAATGAAGTTGATAATGATCAAGATACAGTCTGAAACTTGCTATATTATCATTTTTAATTCGGATGCAGCAAGAATACTTTTCAAAGGGGAAAAGTGGGGTCTTTTGAACAACATATGACGTTCTAAATCTGTACACATTTAAATTGATACATTATTATGCGTAGGCTAGCCTACTTTATTCATCTTTTTATTGTGATGCAAGCAGGTCGCCCATAGCATACTAAAAAACTTTCTTCGCGAAATGGCACAGTTAACTTGTGGACGCATTGTTTCGCACAAGCTGCGAGGCAGCGCAGCTCATTTATTACGTGCAGTACGTCTCATTGACTGGCAAAAAGCACAAGTGTTGTGATTCCCACGGATTGTCCTTCGCATTGCAGCTTGCGGTAGGGCACAGCATCCATACACTTTTCAGACTTTTTTCTTTCCCAAACAGTAGACTAACCCCCCTCTGCCTCCATTTGAATGCAAGTGAATAAGAATAAAATAAAAACCCATACCAGTAAGTATTTCAGGTACCAACGTAATTTGTTTTGAGGTGTCTGACATATGCCCTCCTTGGCGACCACTGAGAGCACACAGTGCTTTAATGCCAATACCAGTTCCTTCACAATGAAACAAAACACACTGAAGAGAATCAGTTGATGTCTGTCTACTGGTACATTTATTCTAGCTTGTTTTCAGGGACATTGATCATAACCTCTATTGCATGGCGCGAGTGACAAAACTAGAATTTTAAAGATGAACATTTTCCTGCAGACCGAGATCGCCCGATTAAACCGTTATTTATTTGGATAAAAATGTTAGGCTTGCATGCGTATTATATATCAGAGGAAAGGGGATGTCTCTTTATGTTAATTGATTATATAAAAATGTCACATATTTGAAATAATTAGTATGAATTTATTGAAACGTAAATCAAAATTACCTAATTTATTTACGTGATAAAAAAAAATCTCCAAATGAATACAAAAAAGTACACATAAATGTGTTTCTGAGTCACTATACTACACCACAACCAAAAAATTTTTTTGCACGAAGAACAGATAACATGACTCAATATTGACGAACCCATTTTAAGTTACAGTAGCCTAACTTGAATTAAATATATTTGTTTATTCCATTTTCAATGCAATCGGTTTCCTTGTTTTTTTGGGTTGGTCAACTTGTATGAATATACAGTTTACATAACCCAACTACCCTATTACATGGAAGAGAATGTAGTGTAGGCCTATAAATAATCCACCTGCAAAGTCAACTGCCATCCATCTGTAAAGAGCACACAGAAATGTATTGAAGTCGGCCTCCTCAATAGCTGAATTATCATGCCAATCCAACGTCAAACGCCAATTACAGTCATGTTTCAGAAACCACACCTGCTGAATCAATTGCAGATCTTTAAAGCGAGAACCTGTACGCTTAAAGACAAAACTCAAAGAGAAGTTGCTATGTTTGAACTGAATTTTAAATAAATTTCTCAGTCGTATTCTTTAATGAAAACACATGTTGTGTCATTGTGCGTGTAATAATAAAAAAACATTGACGTTCTGTTTTCCATGGCGGTTTCTAAAAACTCAAATATTTCAGTGGGTTAATGGATGCTATACAGCCTACATAAATTTGTGTTCACCGTCTAATTACCCATTCAGCGACCAGACAAAGACAATCAACAACACTCCCTCATCCACGCGCATTATATTTTAATTTTGAAACCTTCCAATTTTTCTCTTTCCTTCTTTCAATCATTTACTATTGCCCATACAATCCCAGATTTCCTGTTTCCACACAGGTTTTCCTCAACCCTTTCGACCTCGAAATACACTGTTAGAAGCGGATCTTTATCATGCTAGGGTGGACCTTTGATCATTGCCAAGTAGGCCTATGTATCCTGCTATGTTTTGTTGCAATTTCATAATATGTTCTTTTCAACGTTTTAAAATATAGAGACATCTTATTGTCATAAATTAGTCGTTCACTGTGAATGAAAGTAGGTGCTATTGAAAGGAAAGGACCGCCCCTGCTTTGTCACTAAAGTGGTCTTATTCGCTGCTGATTGTTTCTTGAACAGGCGAGTGTCCACTGCATAGAAGCAATCATGCCGACCAGCGTCCTAAAACCTATGATTGATGAGCTCCCTATTCAATTCTGTGTCTTGTCCTCAAATAACGGTCCCTTTCAGCAATGTTACCCTTACACAAATGTGTGTGCTGTATTGTATAGGTCCAGAAGCAAAATAGTGAAGAGGTGAAATGTAGTTGGATGCTTTGATAATTAATTAAGTGCTGCAACATGCTACAGGCACGAGTGGTGGGCTTTTGAAAGGTGGAGACGTACCTGTTTTAAGATGTGCCTTCACAGGGTAACGGGGTCAACGGATGCTGGTCCTTTGACCTTTTAATTAGTTAAAACAACTAATTACGTTGTTTCTTTTACGCATTGTAGTGTGGTATGATGACAGAAGAACAAATTGCGCTCAGAGAATACGGATCAATGTTCCTACTTATTTCTATATTCTCGTAAAATACTACGATAAAAAATATATGTTTGGTTTGCTGGTCATCCATAAGTTGCTTCCCGTTACGTTATTCCAATATGTAGCTTACCCAAGTAGGCCTACAATTCGTCCATAAATTAATATAGGCCTAGACAATATTGAAAACATGCTATACTTTTACCAATGCATACTGATATTTTATTTAAGATTTAAAAAAAACTTCAGATTCAGTTTCAATTAAGCTGGCGTGGAAAAGTAGTGTTGAACAGGCTTGAGGAGGCTTCGAGTGACGCGTGTGTTTTTGTTCTGATCCATGCTCTTTAAATTCACTCGCTGGTGTTTATAGGCATACCTCTTGAATTTTTGCGTCTCAAACGGTAAAATTGAAAATCGAGACATATAGATCTGCCTAAATTAGGCTAAATATCACCAGACATCGTTTGTAAATTAAGAAACAGCGGTGTAAATTATTACATATTTTAACCCTTATACATCCCACATGTAATTTCAAGTTAAGGTCACCCTTTACTATTATTAAGCAATCCTTTGGATATGATGATAGTGGTAATGATGAAGAACTTAATTATTGAATGTCGTGTTTATTAGCCCACTGTAGTTAAAGCATTCAGTATAGCAATATAGTATAATTGAGAACAGATACATTACTAGTAGCTACACTTCAACATTATATTTCTGTTTTTACTTTACCTACTGCGTTTGACTTACACACGAAAATACTGTAAACATTACCATCATATTCAAAACACAATATTGTAATTTTCTACAGTAATATAATAGTTCCTAACTGTTGTTCCTACTTAAACAAGTTGTTCAATGGCAATGGTTTAGAATATGACAACCAAGTGAATATGTTTTAGTATTTTAATATGTTGATACGTGCGCCAAAAGTAAAGGAATTGTGCCGGAAGCACTGTGGGCTACGCAATCCAATAAAGAACTCAAGGTAAAGCACTTGAATACGGACAACACCACAAGTGGATGACGGTAGGCTACACAGCAAAACCACATAGATAATTTCCCACAGTACAAAAAAACAAACAAAACGCATGCCTAAACAATAACGTCGAAAACAAAAAGTCCGTGTTACAAAAACTGCTGGGAGTGCAAAAAGGTAAAAGTAAAGAACACGATGTAGGCTACACTTTAATATAAATGTTTTCTGTAGTTTTTCTACTCCCTATCATTGTATTGAATCACTGACATAAAATTTATTATAGGCCTACTATTATAGCCCTACGTATCATAACATGGTTCAGTTGAGTAAATATTTCTTTAGACTTTTTGAAAATGTAGCCTCTTTACAATGAAGAGATCCTAGAGTATACATATATATGGTAATGTATTACTGATCCACTTTTAAAATGTAAGTTACGCAGCAGTATAGATGCCACATAAAATGCCTTTTTCTGTATTTTTATAAATCTTATTTAGAGGTCAGTCTCATGCAGGACGTTTAATTAAGCATCGTCTGTCGTACATAGTTAATTGCTTTAAACTGAATCATTTATGTTTAAAACCAAGTAGCCAAGTGCAACCTGATTGCTTTATTGCACATTTAGTCCTCTCTTTTTCACATCTCATTCCGGTGATCGGTCTCCGTAGCCTACTGGGCTGCGTTATCTCTAGGTGTACAATAGCCACTTAGATAGCAGTGGAAACTTGGTTCTGATTGGCTGGCTCTTTTGGTTAATGGCACGCGACTGTGGATGTAGTTATAAGAGTCCTCGCGTGCCAGCCTTCAGCCGAGGCAAGACTTAAACATTTAGAGACAGAGCAAGGAGCAAACAATTGTTGTTACTGGCAACAGGAAAGCACCTACAAAAATGGACACTGCGTTAGATCAGTTCACGGGATTGGACTCCTTCTCCTCCCCTTACTTCGACGAAGACGATTTTTTTACAGATCAGTCCTCACGGGACAATTTGGACACAGATGATTTTCTGGAAGACGATGTAGACTTCCTCACCAGCCAAATACAAGATTACTACACAGACAACAGGGTACTGCACGACGGGGAGTACTGTGATGTTGGCAACTTTTCTTTCTCTTCCTCTTCATCCACCTTCTCCTATGGCTGCGCTGACAGCACTTCCGAGATGTCCCCCCAAGTAAGGGGCGAAGGTCTCCTGATGAAGAGGCGAAGGCGCATGAGATCCGAAGCAGAGATGCAACAGTTGCGGCAGGCAGCTAATGTGCGAGAGCGCCGAAGGATGCAGTCAATCAACGATGCATTTGAAGGACTACGATCTCACATCCCCACTCTGCCGTACGAGAAGAGGCTTTCGAAAGTGGATACTCTACGATTAGCAATAGGGTACATAAACTTCCTCGCAGAGCTTGTGCATTCTGATATACCGATCAGACATCCCAACGGTGACACGCCAAACCAGCCTAAGAAAGTTATTATCTGTCACAGGGGAACAAGTAAGTTGATTTGAAGCTGTTGTAGTGTAGCCCTAATAGCATCAATTATTATTTTTATTATTAGTGGTAGTAGTAGTAGTAGCCTATTACATGTGTTGTTGCATTTTACGTGTTTTAACTTCTAACTTCTAGCATTTTCATGTATGTGTAAATTCTACCCCTGTCTTAGGGTCTCCATCTCCTACTGACCCAGACTATGGGCTGCCTCCTCTTGCCGGTCACTCTCTGTCCTGGACGGACGAGAAACAGCTCAAAGAGCAGAATTTCATCCGGAACGCTAAAGTGTGGACTCCAGAAGACCCGAGAAAATTACATTTAAAATCTTTAAACAACATTGAGAACGAACCTCCCTTTGATTTTATATAAAATGTCTGTATTTTGATAACTGATTGATAATTGAATAACTTAATTGTATGGGTGTAGAAATGTGTGTATGTGCTGGTAACAGAATGAGTATATTGACTGTATGAATGAGAGAATGGCAATCATCTTTTGTTGTAGAATCAAAGATAATGAGTATATGTGTATTTAAATGTCTGATTAATTTGTATAATATATAATTTTATTTAACCATTTTTGTGTGTGCAAAGAACATATATTTATATTAAAATTATAAATAATTTATTTTTCTGTATTCTTTCCTAAATAAATTATTTTTTTGATGAGAAATTGAGTGGTATATTCACAATTCATAAGAAGATACATACTGAAAAATCAAAATATGTCCTATTTGTAAATATTTATAACGCTCATGAAATCATGAACAAGAATGACAAGTTTTTTCTGAAAACTAGCGCCCCGTTAAATATATTTTTTATATAAAATCTGGATCTCGGGATGTCTCAATAATATATAAACACGAACTAGAAAGGCGTATCCGGTTCATCATACATATTTTAGAATATGTGTTCAATAATACCATTATGTGAATGAAGTAGTGACACATTTTACTTGCATATGAATAACAACAAAATACGTTTAAAATGTACACAAGCTTAAAGAACACATAGCTTCATTTAGAGATGCGCTTTAGTAGCTACCACTGATTTTAATGAACAACTACAGAATTTATTAACCTGTTTTCAGGAACCTTTGTTGATTTTTGATATAATTCAGTTTAAGGTTTATTCTATTCTGTAAGCCAGTGTTTCAAAATGGTTCTAGTAAATAAAAAACGAAATATGGGATAAACGATTGTTCTAATGACACATCATCTGAGCAGTGCTCCAATCATCGCTGTGATTAGAAAGGGCCATTAAAACTATTAAAAGAAGCATTGACTAAGTTTAAGTGCCATTTGCATCAAGAACAGTAAGTCTGCACATCCTGCAGGTGCCTCTGGGCATGTTTTCCCGTGCTCGGCGCTTCTAGTGGTACTGCTGATACGTCAGCTCTCGTGGTTACAAAGAGGTAGCCGGCGGTCCGTATGTGCACGTGCACAGTCGAACCCAGGAAGCACATTTGTGCAGTGTCTCAGGAGCGGATGATCAAGGGGAGTCAAAGACGAAGGTATAATTACTTTACAGTTAAGTATATAAAATTGTTTTACATTTTCTAAAAATTTGATTTATTGAGCTATAAATAACTATTGGGCAGGGTATACTAATACAACACATAATATGGATATTAATTAATTATTGGTCTAATTATTATTATTATTATTACTGTAACGTTAGTTGTTGTTAGTGATGCTATAATACATACGGCCATGTAAACCTTTTATTTCCCAGCAGGGCATTTATTTATTCTTCAGTGTGTACTCTACATTTTTCATATTCTCTACAACTTTTATATTCAAACAAAACTGTATTATAGAACAGTCGTACTATTACGATGACCACACCATTGACCGTGCCGGAATCCGCATTGCAGACACGAAACAAGGAACCATGTAATCTCATTACATTCATTAGAAAGTCAAATGTTTGCAAGTCAGGCTTTAACTTAATAAAGGGCCGAATAGTCTTGTACTGGCTTCATCTGTTTTGTTGGGGGAAACATTTAAATTTGATTTGGTGAAGTGGCGAAGGGCAAAAACAGCACTCCAATCACTGTTTATTGGCACCTATTGCTATGGAGATGTTTTTGTGTGTTTGTATGGCACAACACTCCAAAACATCCTTTGGTCCGCTGCCGCTCAAGCGGAAGGAAGGGCCTGTGAAGAAAAATACCGGCGGCTCTATCTTGTCACTCTGCTGCATTGACTTGGCAAGTCCTTAAAGCCAAACATTTAGAGGCTGACAGGTTTTATTCTCACTCTCTCGCTGTTCAGCATTTAAAATAGTGCCATCACACTGTATTACGGAAACACTGTGGGATCATTTTGCTGCTCTAGTTTGGATTAGTATAGTTAAAAAACAATACCTTGGACGACCTGTTACACAATACGCTAAGGAATTTGACTTCTAGGACCAATTTTTGGTTAGTATAGGTGTGAGAGAGAATAGACAATAATGTATTAGCCTACGTTTCTTCAGCCATTTGCTCCTAATCCAAATGTAGGAATTTGTTTTATTTGTTAAACACAGATATTTAAATACATTTCCTGTAGCTATATGGTCATATGTATCGTGTAAAAGTGTAAAAATCACCTCTCATATTGTTCTTCCGATACGAATAAGAATTTAGCAAGCTATTGTAACCTAGGCTATATGTTTAACACACACCGCACACCTTAATACTAATAATATTAGTAATAAATGAGTAATAATAATAATACTGTACATATTCAACGAACACAGAATCAATCAATAATCGTTTCAACCAAAATAATATATTTAAAATAACATTTAACTAATCTTTTGCACAGACGTCTTGATTAAAATAGCCTACGCTCATATTCTAAAATGCTTTATCTTTTTCCACATTTGGAAATATATTGCGCGTACATGTCGAAGGTTTTGGGACACATATAAAATAAATACAGAAATATCATACTATTACTACGGCTGCTCATAGCCTGCTATAAAAAGTAGGATACTATACATAGCCTATAAAATAATGTACAAGGATGTCTAAATAGCGCTTATACTATTAAAGATTTAAAAAAAAAAAACTATTTAAAAAATATAGTCAGTAGCCTAATGCATGCATTATATTAACATTTGGATAATACAGTAATACTTCAATGGAACAGTGTCTGAGCATCTTATATTATTTTGTAATGCGCATTGACCATATATTAAGCACTGGGAACGACGCTGAACAACAGTCTCATAAGCTTTAAACCTGATGATATTGGGATTATCGCGCTCAAAAATATGGAGAGTGGGTCTGTAAATCCACCAACTCATCACAGTTTCATTAATGTATCTGTATCCGGGAATCAAAGACCAGCTGCAAGGATTAAAAAAACACCAGTTGACTCTCTCCGTTAAACCTCGTGGGTAAATCCCAGTAACCAAGCATTCCACAGCGCGTGAGACTAACAACCAGAACAATATTACGTATTTTGGAAAAAAAATAAACAAAACGATTCCGGGAAGGGACGTTAGGTCTGGTCAACAGGTGTTCGAATTTCGTTGAAGGATATTTTGGTTGCAGAGAGACCGTGGAACTGTTTGGTTTCCAGATAGCAGGCTGCTCGGGCGCTTCTGGTTTTACATGGCGGGGAGGTGCCAGATAATCGCAGTGATATCTTTATTGCGATGGTCATGTTTTAGCCTGTAACATGGTTCGCTAGGATGCACCTGGTATTTCAAACTTGTTCTTTTTGTGTTTCTGGGTCCTGGACTGCAGCTGCTTAAAACAAGCAAAGAGAGAGAGGCCTTTACAATGTCTCCAAGACGTGTTGGCATGGTTTTCTTGTCTTTAATGTACCATTAACCATTGTCTTTATACAATATGGGAACTGTAAAGCATGGCATTTGTTATAATAAAACACGGTTTCAATGATAGACTGGAGCTGAAAGCGCTAATACGAGCTCGCAAACAGTCCAAAATGTTTTGTGTCCCTGGCTAAATCTACAGGCAATTAGACTCGAGCCTATTGCTATACCCCGATCATCCAATTAAATTTATGTCCTCTAATTTTTCACACAGAAAAAAAGTCTTAGCTCTGGCTTCTAAGGACATTGATGTCCTTCCTATCACCTGGCGTTCAGACCTTAGTTCCATTTAGCCAGAAAGGAGACGTCAGGCGTTTGATGCAGTGATTCTGCTGCCATAAGGCTCTTAGCGCTCCGCCTATTGTTTTCGCTTCTTAATAACTCATTACCAGGATTTAACAAATCATCCATTACATCATATGTTCTGTGTCTCCATATTTTGATCCGCACGATTAAGCAGATGTTACAATTGAAAATGGAAGAGTCCAAGGCGACTCTCCTCTGAAAGAAAGAGGGTAATCTCAGCGCGACCTAACAAAGAGCTTTGGGAGATCTTCAGAAAAAACATTTACGAGCAATAAACAGACTTCAAACTGCTCTATTTCAACCATTGTGTAGTTTTTTGAATAATTAAGGTTAATAAGAATAGGTTTGTATACTTTGAATGCCAAGACCACAGGTGCGGAGTGACATGATGAAAGATTTGCCTGATTTTTGCCAAGCTCAAGAGCCCTTCTCTTGTACCTTCAAACTGATAGAAAATATTGTCATTTCTTTAATTCACAGCATTACTTTCATTCAGAACAAAGCAGGGTGATGAAAAGCTTATGCTGTAATGAAACACGCGACGTGGTGGCCGCTACGCTTCCTAAATAAAGGGAGACTCAAAGCCAAAGCGCGCTTTGGTTTGTGCGCAAGTACTCCATCTAAATCAAATAAAGGACCCTTTCCAACTTTTAAAAGACCACGTAAAAGACAACGTTTTACCTCTATTAAGCTTCCATGGCTGTATTCAATGAGCATATGGTGCTAAAGCGCTCACTCTTTGCATTGAATTAGCCCCTGAGACGACGACAGTTCACATCACAAGTTATTTAACTTCTCGACAGTTTGCCAAACTTGACCTAGGGTAACCAATGCATAACGGTGCGCGTGCGTGCGAGATTCAACTTTTTAAAGCTACCCTTGATCAGGGGAGCATAAAAATGTTACTGAAAAGCAGACCATTTGTATCGATGGAACATCTTTTTAGTAGCTCCATTAAGTGTAATTACAATCGTACTCATATATAAGGAAGTTAAACGAAAGTTCTCCGAACTGTCTATTTTTGCGCATGGAACTACCCAGGCAAAAACGGAAAATCAAATAGAATTGGCAAGGTTTATGCGCACCTTTGATTTCACTGGGATTTTAAAAGTCGAAGATATCGAGACACCAATAGCCTAGCTGAAATTTGATAGCAAATCAGCAGACATTCATTTTATACATTCTCTGGTCTTACCATTGACAAATGATTAACAAATCATCTTACTCTTTTATTTGCTTTTAGACTGCAGTAGGCCTAAAATATAAAACATTCGTTGTATAAATGAGTTTTCTGTTTTTAACGTGAAACATTTTCCTTAAAAAACGTTCAAATTACAACTAGGAGTACAGCAGTGAAGTATCGGAAAAAAACATTAAATAGCCTATATATAAAATCTACTCAGAGCTTTAATGTGAAAGTCCTTATAGGATGTTTAAATCGCTTGACATATGCCACATAATTCCCCATGACAGGTCTATTTGGAAAATAAAACCTAAATAAACATATCTAAACAGGATATAAACAACATCGGTACAGTAATCTATTTATTAATTAGTATGGCTATATTTTCAGGTATAGAATCAGCCCAATAGCCATTCACAGTGTGCGTTCTTCCAATCGTTCGGGTATGACAGACACAGCTGGCTCAGCCTTCTCTGTGAAAACACCCCCTCGGTGGACCAAACACAACGACACTGACCTTTCTGCGGGGGAATCAGAGAGGTTCCTTTGACTGAATTAGCCATAAAGACGTCTTGCTATGATCTTTGTTGGACTGAAAAAAGAAAGAATATCACGTTTAATGTGAGAAGCATTGTGCCCAGCTTTTTCGTGCCGCACATGAAATATTACAGTCCTGTATTGACGGAAACAATTCTTTATCGAATCAGCAAACGAATATATTATTCTTCAAGACGCAATCGCCAAATTGAGTCAACGTCCAGTTCACATAAACGTAACATTCGGATAAAATTAATTTTATACTCAAGGGAAATTTTTCGTTAAACAATTGGTATGCCATGCCATGCATAGGCAAAATTAACTTCTCAACTTCAAAAACCTAGTAAAATTGTGGAATAAAGTTTGTTCCACGTTTATACAATGTTTTAAATAAAATATTTACGGATTTTATCGAGCTTTTTCCATTTTATTCTCAGGAAACAGTGTGAATTGTAAAGCGCGATCTACTTTGATGATTGATTTGTTTAATTCAGTCTACTTTTTCACCTTGCAGAAAAAAGTTAAACAAAAAATGTGATAAATTACAAATATGCAAATTTATTTGAATGGTGTTGTAAGTGTGTCTAGCTGGAAGTGAATAACGCCTCGCAGTCAGTCTGTGCGCACTCGGGAGCCGAGACCCCAGGGCGCTGATCAAAGCGACCT
The DNA here is from genome assembly GCA_029718625.1 of Synaphobranchus kaupii. Taxonomy (NCBI): domain Eukaryota; kingdom Metazoa; phylum Chordata; class Actinopteri; order Anguilliformes; family Synaphobranchidae; genus Synaphobranchus; species Synaphobranchus kaupii. The sequence continues at coordinate 10,083,847 of CM056398.1, read as the reverse complement.
ATTCTCTTTCACTCTCTATTCTCCTCCAAACTATTTCGATACAATATGTTTCCATGATGCCTGTAATGTGCTTGGGACACAGAAGTCGTTACAACCTCGCTAGATGTGTCTACACCCATTGTTATGCGGGCAGAATTTTAAAGGTTTTTTTCAGTTGCCAGGTTTCAGAAGTGTAAAAGCATGCATCATTTTTCACCAGTGCTCGCTTTAATATCCTGAAAAGAAAATCCATGAAGCCGGCATGAACTTCACTGCAGTCTTATACATCTCTGTTTCTATTATAATCATTTCTCAGCAGGGACGTATTTGCAAGACAAATGTTCCCGACAACGTAGTAAAGAATTATCGTTAAAGGAGATAAACTTCACTTTGGGTAAATAACTTACTTATCTGGAAAGGGCTGCGCATTGGAAACCTATCATCGTAATAGGCTACTGTGCCCGAAGACTCATTGTAAAACACTCTTAGACGGATAATTGTTCAAATCACAAAAAAAGGTTAATTTAACAAAAATGAAAATGGTGTCAAAAAAACATACCAAATAAATAGCGTGATTGTAAGTGAGTAGAGATTACAGTTAAACACAATGCATAACATAAAAACCGACTTAAAAATCTTATCGAAACTTTCAATGATACAACAACTTTGATTTAATCAACATCGCAGTATTGTGAACTCTCCATTACCCATTATGCACAATGATTTACAAAAAGCCCGTCAATAATTCCGGCCTTTTGCATACAAAGGTATGTAAGAAAGTGTAAGGGAAATGCATTCTGCATGGTGGTTTTGCAAGCCTGCTGAAATGGCTCGGAGCCAGTGCTCGGATGGTATCCAGCACTGAGTCTGATTAACCCTCTATGGCGAAACTCTGCTGGAATCCAGCATACCAGCAATGACCATTTATCTAACTACAAATGAAACTAATTAATTTCTGGAGTTTAAAATTTCCTTCTTTCTTGTTTTACAAACTGGGCAGAAAACAGTGAAAGAAGAAGCACGCAGTACCGGTCAGAATTCCTCCAAAGATCGGGGAAACGGTAACATATAGCCTCTCAGACACCTGAAAGAAGTTTCTATGACAACGGGGTAGCCTACAGGCCAAAGTGACTTTCTCAACACAAGCAGAATTTATAGGAAGTGCACAATCATAACAGCTAAAAACTGCGGATTAATGCACATACATGATCCCAATAGAAAAGGCAATTACATAATAAAAAGTATCTGAATAAGACTCACATATGTCGTATGACATGAATTTCGGGTTGAAATTGGTAATTGATTATAAGCTTGTCGGTCTAGATCAAGGTCCGTGCCAGCTAAACCAGTGTGAGCTAAGAGATTATGTGAACTAGATTATATAAAAATGAAAATGTGCTGTGCTGTGCATCAATGGAGTTGTGTGACTTACAAAAAGAATCTGTAAAAAGATCATTCGAACATTAATTAAGGAGGAGGTGAACGATCAAGGGGAATGAGGCCAGGCATACAATTATGAATGCAATTTAAAGTGAATTGATGGCATTCCTACAGCAAAAGGGAAAGGTACACACATGCGGAGTGCACTATCTTCATTAAGGCAGACAGATCACACTGTCTTGAGAAGGGGAGACCAGATGGCTTTGCCTTTGTAGTTCTTATGCATGTTTTGAACCGTTCTATTTCACTGGCAGAAAATGCAAAAGCCCACATGAATTAGTGATCTAAACAGTCATTGAAAGTAAAGCCACATATCCATTGAAACCACATCCAAAGCATTGAATTCCTCTGTTTTGTGAAGTACGAGGCATTCGGAAAGCTAAATAACATTCTTGGAAGACTACTTTGTAGTAGAAGAATGCACACTGTTCGTCATGTCCACACGGCATTCTACATTCGGGCCTCAATCCGCCATATCACACTCAAGCTCATTTACATAAATAACAACTGCAATACAATTTTACTTTTATCACAATGTTCCTAACGCATTTAGTCTTTATTTTCTACCTTGAGAAAGCTTAAATGTTCGTATACGGACTACCTTGCAGTGATCACTGGCGTGGTGATAATGTACAGCTATAGACTACTTTAAAGAGAATAAGTAACTGAGGTTTTACATAACATTTTAGAAAGCGCTTAATGTAGTTCAGCTAACGTGAAAAAGTTAAATGTATTTATCATAACAAAATATTAATAAATAATAATATTATTATTGTGAAGAAGCCAGTTTTTTTTATTTTAATTGGTTGTAATAGTAGTAGTAGTAGCAGTAATAATAATAATGATTATTTATTATCATAACAAAATGATAATAAATAATAATAATAATAATAATACAAAATGATAATAAATAATAATAATGATAATTATTATTATTATTATTGCTACTACTACTACTACCAATTAAAATAAAAAAACATTTTCTTCTTCACACACCCAGCTTGTCTTCATAACAACCCCACACATCATGCTCCTCTTCCTCATCGCCCACCCAGTTCAAATTGTTCTTCCTCACTACACACTCGTCCACTAAGTCGTCACTCTTTATTCAATTTATACAAGGGAAATCAAACTCTAAAAGCATAAAATTCTAAAATGACATATCCTCCAGAAATCCGGCAGAAAAAAGTTAAAGAATATATTTATTTTTGACATAATATGTGTCTTGGATGACAAAAACATGAAATATGAAGCATGAAAATTATGAAAATATTTTCAAAAGTATAATTTTTATTAATAATACTATTTACACTGAACATGGTTCTTGAGATTTGAGATTAAGGTCAGAGACTTGAATTTCTATGTATATATATATATATATATATATATATAGAAACAAATTTGGTGTAAATCTAACACTGCTGGTGTAGACTACATTTCACACCCTAGGGTGTTAAATGTACACCACCATTTTTGCTGTCTATATATATACAGTGCCCTCCACTATTATTGGCACTCCTGGTAAAGATGAGTAAAAAGGATTATGAAAAATTCACCGTTTGGTGAATTTACTTAATGTCACACTGAAAAAATTAGAAAAATCCAACCTTTAATTGAAGTATATTTATTATGAAAAAAAAAATCCCTCATCAAGAAATTATTATTTATAACAAAACCATGTGTGCCATAATTATTGCATTTATATATAGAATAAAGTAATCACTTTAAATATTTGGTCGCATATCCTTTGCATGCCATGACTTCCTGATGTCTGTGACCCAACAACATCAAAAGACTCTTGATATCTTATTTTCTGGTACTCTTACAAGTGATACTATAACGTCTCTGCATTTGAATGGATCTCTATGGGAATTGGGGAGTGGGACTAGATTTAGCTGTAAATTATGGAATACATGGTTGGTAAAATGGCTGTAAGTCATCAAGGGTCTGAGGTATCAAACAAGCCTCAAACCATCACTCTGCTGTCAGATATGCAGTAGATATGGATGGATCACTTTAAGGGTTGTTTCTCCTGACAAATTTTCCTATTGAACTCTATGGAAAAATAAGTCAGGAGAAGAAACCCTTCAAGTTATCCATCCATATCTACTGTATTTCTGGCAGCAGAGTGATTGTTTGAGGCTTGTTTGATACGTCAGACCCTTGATGACTAAGAGCCATTTAGCCAACTATGTGTTCCATACTGTTCCAGTGTAATTTAGAGCTAAATCTAGTCCCACCAAACGGTGAATTGTTTTATAACCCTTTTTACTCATCTTTACCAGGGGTGACAATAATAGTGGAGGGCACTGTATATATACACACACTGGTATACAATATTTTCTATATTGATAAATACATCTTTAAATCATAACGAGAGAAGAGTTGGTCTCAAATAATGGTAACATTTCACAGGTAATGGCATTTTAAGACAACATTTCCATGTTTTCTGGACAACAATGTGCATTTAGGTTAAGTACTATAAAATGCAATTCAAAAGCACTGATTTAACCATCCCCAATCTTTTTTTTTTTTTACCAATCACATGAATACGGATCCTCCCTATGGGAGGGGCAACATGACATTTTCCCGACCGATTCTAAACAGGTCACAGACCCTCCATAGACCTCAAGGCAGTGGGAGGGGGAACTTAACTAAACCGTGTAACTGAATCAAACCAGCGGCTGCCCCTTTTCAGTGCCAATAATAGTATTCACATAGCAGTGTAGAAAACATGGGGATCAGAGGCTGATTTGTGTTCATGGTCAGGCCATTTGGAGGTGCACCATTGCAATTTTTAAGCATTTCTTGTGTATATTAGTGATTTCTTTGAAAGCAGAAGCAAAGTAACGTAATAACAAATCATAAAAATGAATAAAATATTGTGCTTTAAGAAAAGAAGAATCCAGAGCATAGTGCTGCCCTGGTGATGACCCAGAGCTTTCAGGTCACTTGAACACATCACAATTTCTATTGTTCAGCTTGATTAATTGAGACTGATAAGTTACCATGAATAAAGATTTTTTTCTGTTTAGTGCAGTGGGCCCGAGTTTGTAAATGCCTCATTCATGTAGCTTTGTACTGCAGCATATGGACCAGACGTATTCACCAACACAAACCACAATTTATTATGCTTGTACGTTCCAGCAGTTTTAAAAATGATTCTTTTGTTTCCACACAGACTTTGTAGTTTTAACTTCTTGCCATGTAAAAAAAATAATTTTAAAATTCCTTTCAAATTAGTTTTATATGGCAATACTTATATTTAAAAAATAAAATATGTTATGTCTATGTTAGTTCTCATTTTGGTTCATACTTTTCAATCGTTGATTCTATTTGAACAGTGATAATGAAAAATAAATCACTGGTATGCACAATATTTAAAAAGATAAATTACCACGCATGTAAAAATTTCCAACACATCATTTGCTCAAATTGTTTAACTGATTCCTGTAGATATTGTACATTGCATGACAGTATGGGTCACTGTTTAAATTTCTGATATTCGTTTCTAAAATACTGAACTCACAGAGCCTCAGTTAATCAGACCAGTGAGAACACCTTACATTGTGGATTGGCAGGATTGAAATCATCCACTTTGTGACAGCAATGTTTGCAAACTCTTTCCATGAGTCAGACCCAGAACTGGCAGCTGCCTTATCTGCATTGTTTCAATGAAAATGTGTCAAAGGTAATCTGCAACCGGAATGCCCATCATTTAGTCTGGGTCTAACTGGACATTGTAGAGGTCATTGCTGCTGTCCACTCTGTCCTCTGGTGAGCAAGTGGTGCACATGATGCACTGATAAACAGGTGGCACACATGATGCACTGAAACCATAAAATCTGTGTGCAAAGGTGGCACACAAAAGACACTGAAAAACCCAAATAAATGTTTGCAAAGGTGGCAGACCCTAACAATAGTTTATTGAAACAAATCAGTGAAGTCAGAAAGGTGCTCTGCAGATATTGACAGTGAGAAAAACAATATTTTCCAAAGAATATATCCCTAAAAAATAACTAATAGTTACTATTTTAAATCTGTACCCATTTTAGGCCTACATAATCACAGAACTAAATAAAATAAGAAAAGCTTTAATTCAAAAAAGATTCTGCTGTTTGTGCAAATGTATTGCCTTTAGTTTGTGCATTGTTTGAATATTTCAATAAGATAACAATGTAATCTAGCAGATTAATTTGTTAGCTTCTGTGCATTAGATAGTGTCAGAGAGCTTCCATATTGACAGAAGGAAATATGCCTCCCAGTTATCTATCCGAGTCATGTCTGTTAAGCTCATTAGTGAAATCCTTAATTGTGAAAAAGTCAATAGCTTGCAAATAGAAAGATTAAAAGGAGCTTAGCCCTGATGAATCTGTCTGTAATTTAGGAAATCCATATATTTATTAATTTTCTAATATTATTTAACTTTTACTCTGCAAAATAAAGTCTTTTAAAATTGATTAGATGCACTTACCAAACACAATATCGATGATTAGTCATGGGCAGTTACATAAATACAAGATATTTATTATTAATCATTGTTTATTTAATTTTTGGCTTTTTTGTAAATGTTTTTCTCACAAGTTGTTTTGTAATGACTGTTCTGTTTTATATTTAACAAATGTCTTTTAGTTTTAGTTCTGCCTGGTTTTTTGCAAAGGCAAACAGCTTGACTTTGTTATAGCAGTGAAAGTTGGGGCTTTTTTGAGTATATTTTGACTATGATAATAAGTGATATTTCCCAAGAGTTATATTTAAGAATTACACAAAATAATACTCATTCTGTTTCATTTCTTTGTTCTAAAACTTGTACTCTTTATGTGGGTATTTTGAGTGATTGTATTGGACACAATTAATTTATGGAGGGCTCCTACAGGTGCCTGTGTGGTCTACACACCCCCTTCCACCCTGCTGGGGCTGAAGGTTTGCAGCACCATGTTGTGGTCGCATGCCCATGTGGGATCACTCTCCCAATCTGTCAGGTGGCTGTGAAATCCAGTCTTACCTCCACATGAAGCAGGCCAACTGCACTGCTTTTCATTGTGAGATTCTTCTATTGGGTGTGTGATGCAGAGCTGGGGTGGTCACTGCTCAGTTGGTGACAGACAAGATGAAGATAAAATAAATGTTTCACTTGTTGCCATTTAATTGAGCAATAAACTGAAAATAACTGACATCCTTTTAAAACAAAGGAAAAGCCCAATCTGGCAACCAAAATCTCAATGGAAAAAGACAGGGAAAAGACCATGCAGCAAAACCTCCATCAAAACCCAAAACAGTCCTCCTTTGGGCCTTATTACCAAGCGCTTTTATCAAGCCCACTGATGAGGTAAATAGGCAGCAGCTGAATAAAGTACAATCAAATAGACCCGCTGCCATACCTGTGAGTAGGGCCAGTGCTGCCCCCTGGTGGACAGCACCCCAACTCCCTTCCTGGCACCAACACACCCTCCCCCTAGCTTTGAGTCCTGGGAGGAACCGATAACAAAATGGAGCCAGGAAGGTACATCTGGGGGTCCAAGGCCACCCCCAGGATCAAACACCCTCACCAATGTTCGCCTGGTTCCATGCACTGGTGAAGGCGACCCTTCTGGACAGCTTGCGGAGACAGGGTGGGGTGAGGGACAAGGCGGTGAAGTTGCGGCCTCTGGCGGTGCCTCGGGACAGGTTGGTGGGGTGGCAGGTTGCTATTCCAGCATTCTCCACCAGTGTGATGCAGGGCTGCGGTGACCACTGCTCACTTGGTGAACAAACAAGATAAAGAAAAAATTAATATTTGGCTATTTATAAACTCCTCAAAAAAAGTTCGGAAACGTTATTTCGGTCGATTATTCCTCCCCTTTAATAATACCAATTGGTATTGTATTTTATATCGCTGGAAAGCCTGATTAGTCACCTTTACAACGAGGTACAACTTGTAAGGATCATGCATTCATGGAATGAGCAACACAGCTAACCGTGTGGGTAGCGGCCCAAAAAAAATTCCCAGAATCCCCTGCAATATTCTTCTGTTGGTATTCACTCTCGTTTTGAGTTGCTTGGTGGATTGGATGATTGCACTCTTCCCACAGTAATAAGGAAAAAACAACACATATTAGCCATTTTTACACTTTATTCATTTTACACTGTCAGGGACCTCAGTAACGTGTGGAAGATCCATACGCAGTCACAACAGCTTGGCACCTCCTCCTCATGCTGGTCACCAGCCTGGTCACACACTGCTGTGGGATGGCATCCCATTCCTCAACCAGGATTTGCCGCAAGTCAGCCAACATGGTTGTGTTGGTCACTCTGGCACGTACAGCACGCCCAAGCTGATCCCACAGGTGTTCAATTGGGTTGAGGTCTGGACTCACGGCAGGCCATTCCATCCTCTCCACTCCTAAATTCTGGAGGTACTCTGTAATGATCCTGGCTCTGTGGGGGCGAGCGTTGTCATCCTGGAGGATGGAGTTAGGTCCCAGATTCTGGAGATATGGGATCGCCGCTGGCTCCAGAATCTCATTCCGATATCTCACTGCATTGAGATTGCCTTCAATGATGACAAGTTCTGTTTTGCCTGTGAGAGAGATACCGCCCCACACCATGACACTGCCCCCATTGAAAGGTGTCACGCGATCTGTGCAGCAATCTGCATAGCGTTCTCCACGCCGTCTCCATATTTTGATCCTGCCATCCAGCTTCCGCAGACAGAACCTTGATTCATCACTGAACATGACGTTGCCCCACATTCTTAGGTTCCACTGTCGGTGCTGTCGACACCAGCGCAAACGGGCCTGACGGTGAAGGGCAGTCATTGCAGGCTTCCTGGCAGCCTTATAAGCACGAAGACCGGCCATGTGCAGTCTGTTCCTCACCGTCTGATCAGAGATCTGTCTGTGGTACCGTTGTGCAAATCTTGCCTGTAAATCTCTGGAAGAAAGCCTACGGTTCCTCAGTGAAGCAAGGGTGAGGAACCGGTCTTCTTGGGGTGTTGTCTTCCTGGGACGGCCACTTCGTGGTCTGTCTTTGACTTCACCAGTCTCACGGAACTTGGTCCTAAGTTTGGAAATGGTACCAGGGCTGACACCAAATAATGCTGCCACTCTGCGTACCGCCACTCTGCGTACCGGAACACCAGCCCTATTGCATGGGCCTTATCCTGAAGGGACAAACGTGGCATGTTTATGCTTGGAGCACACACAAACTCAACAAAGTTGCAGGACCCATGCACACAAGTGCTGTCAATTAGGTGCCAATCAGGTGCCAGTCACACACCTGTGACTGGCATACACCTGCCAGCACTTGAAGCTCAAAACGAGAGTGAATACCAACAGAAGAATATTGCAGGGGATTTTGGCACATTTTTTTGGGCCGCTACCCACACGGTTAGCTGTGTTGCTCATTCCACGAATGCATGATCCTTACAAATTGTACCTCGTTGTAAAGGTGACTAATCAGGCTTTCCAACAATATAAAATACAATACCAATTGGTATTATTAAAGGGGAGGAATAATCGACTGAAATAACTTTTCCGAACTTTTTTTGAGGAGTTTATTTGAGCAATAAACTGAAAATAACATTGTTATAAAATAAGGAAAGGCCAATCTGGCAACCAAAACCTCAAAAGAAAAGGCCAGGGAAAACCCCCAAAAGAAAAAAATTAATAAATTGGTTAGTGCCTCAGTCTGGAAGGCAGAATGTCAGTGCTCAGGTAAGATGTGTGGGTCCCAAAGAGATCACCACTGACCTTTTTTTTTTTGTTGGGGGGGGTTTAAACATTTTTTTTGTGCGTGACCAATGCATTATTAATAATACTATATATAATATGTCTGTGAACATAGTCCTACCTCTGGGAAAATAGGGGAGCCAAAACTCTTTTTGCCAGTTTATCACATTTATTATATTGTGACTGATTTGTGGATGCAATGCTACCAGCTATATTGGATGACATGCTCTTTGGGGAGCAAGAGAATATGTATCTACTCTCTAGTGGTTGCTATATGGGGGGAAATTTAATTAGAATAGGGGTTCAACTGGATACCAAATTGGGAGAAAATGGAAGAAAATCAGAAACAAAATAAAAAATAAATAAAATAAACCTTGAAAACATGCAGGCGGATGCCCAAGTCGCCGCCGCACAGATATCATGAAGTGGTACACATTTCAGTGATGCCCATGACGTAGCCACACTCCTAGTTGGCCTACACTGGACAGTCGTAGGTAAAGAACTAGCACTAGCCTCCTAGGCCGCAGCTATCGCCTTCACTACCCAGCGGGAAAGGCTCTGAGCCGAGAGCGCTTTTCCCTTGGATTTGCCGTAGCAGACAAAGAGTTGTCCTGTACATCTGATGGAAGCGGTAGCCTCAATGTAATGGTGCAGCGCCACACTGGGCATACTAAATGTGCCTCCCGCAGGTCCCCGCCTGGTGGGGGGCGAAGATGGGTTGGGCCGCAAAGTGACGCCAGAGTCACGCGACCACCACCTTATACACTCCGCGGTGATGGAGAGAGCGCAGAGCTCACCAACATGCCTTGCTGACGCCATTGCTAGTAGAAATGCCATCTTGAAAGAAAGCCACTTAAGGCTGGTCATATCGAGAGGCTCGTAGGGCTGACTCGTAAGTGCTCGTGAAACCAAAGGGGGATCCCAGGAGGGAGCCACCAGGGACCTCGCAGGTCTCAGCCGCTGGACACCCCTCAGGAACTGGCTGACAAGGTGATGGCTCTGCAGGCCTGTTGTCCACCCACACATGCCTGCTAGATATGGCAGCAGCATAAACCTTTAGAGTGCTGGCTGCCCTGCTGCAATCAAGCATGGACTATAAGAAATCCAATAAGACAGAAATCAGGCAATGCACGGGGTCTATGCATTGCTGTGAGCACCATGTGCAGAATAACTGCCACATATACCCCTAGGCCCTCCTCGTGGAGAGGGCTCTATAGTAGAGCTGCAACTATCGATTATTTTCTTAGCGATTAGTCTATCGATTACTTTTTCGGTTAATCGAATAATCGAGAAGCACGTTTTTGTTTTTTTAAAACATAACAATTTATTGATATAACAATGACAGATCTGAACAAAAATGTCATATAATTTCATCAAAGAATTAATAATAAAAATAAATAATAATTATTATTTATTTAATTAAATATACATTTTTAACAAACAACAAACCAATCACGCATCCCACCCTCAATTTCTTCCCCTCTCTCTACCCTCCCTCCACTTTACCCCTCCTCCTTTCCCATCTCTTGGGGCAGGGATGGCAGAGGCTCGGGACTCTTCGGCCATTTTCAGATAGAATGTCGAAAATGGCAGCAAAACGTTTCGCCGCGAGATGAGTGCTTTGGAGAGATTATTTAAAAAAAGAATAATAAATGTTAAAAAATGTATTTTTTATTATTATCAACTAATCGACAAGGGTAAAAATTTAATTGATGATAAATAAATAAAAATTTGATTAAATCGATTAGTTCGATTAACTGTTGCAGCCCTACTCTAGAGTTAAGGAAAGTGTGCAGGACAGGGGAACCACCCCCAGTTAGTGAAGGGTCGAGCTCTTCAGTGGCCAAACCCAGAGCTTAATCCTGCTTGGCCGAAGGTGCCAAACAGAGCCACTCTTTTGAGAGCAAGTCTGTCCAGATCGGAAGTTCCCAGGGCAATCCGTAATGAAGGCCGAGGAGCATCGGAAACCATGGTTCCATCGGCCACTCGGGGGCCACAAGAAGAAGCTTGTAGTGGCCCGTGCTGACCCTGTGCAAGGTCGCCTTGCCCAGAGGCAATGGCGGAAAAGCGCACAGAAGGCTGGTCGGCCATTTGTGCGCTAACGTGTCTACCCCCTGGGGGCTCGAAATCCTTGGCTATCGAGAACCACTTGGGGAAGTGAGTGGACTCCTGAGAGGCAAACAGGTCTGCCTGAGCACGACCTAACTGTCGCCATACCAACCACATCGGGGTGGAGACACTATCCGCAGGGATGAATCTTCTGGCGAGATAAGAAGTCTGCAGTATAGTTTCAGACACCAGGGAGGTGTACAGCACGAAGAGAGGCCAAGCTGGGAAGTGCCCAGTTCAAGAGACGCTGGGTTGCTCTCAAAGATTGGCAGGACCTTACTCCGCCTTGGTGGTTTATATAATAAACTGTTGAGGTGTTGTCCAACCTCACCATCATGTTTTCCCCAGAGCACGGGCAAGAACTGCCTCAGTACAAGAGAAACTGCTCAAAGTTCACCAACATTGATGTGGTCCGACTGATGTACTCGCGACCAAAATACCTGAGCTGGTCGGTGTTGACGGGGGGGGGGGGAGGGGGGTACCTGCTGCTCTCTGTACTTTACCGCCTCGACAGATCACTCAAGAGCCTGCTTGGCTGCCTCCATGAAGATCTAGCCAGGGATAACTGGCAGGTCCTGAATGGTTCTCTTTGTAGCATCAGGGAGAGGGGACTGAGCCAACCACACCTCACGCCGGGCCACCGTGAAAAGGGACATCACACAGCCAAGCTCACGTTACATGAATGCGAAGGTCTGAAGAGATGCGACGCTGATCAAGGTATCCACCCCCAAATCAAGCTGTGGAAGCATCAGCTAGGAAAGCGAGTTCCCAATACGTGTCATGCTGGCCGTAGCATTCTATGACCTACTGAGCAGATCATCAGTCGCTCTGCACTGTGACTTAAGGCATCGGGCATCCACCCAAATTGCCTCCTTTGAAGAGACCACAAGCACCTCGGTGGCAGGCTCAACAGAGGGCACACAGTCAAGCCCATGGACCTCAGCGTCTGACATAGACGTGAGCATCCTACAGTCTGCGATGTGGTTGGTAAGGCATCCTACACCTGCCGTGAGCCAGGGTGTGCCCAATACTTAGTTCTGCCACAAAATCGGTAGACACTGGCATAGTAAACTGCGCCCCCTGGGGAGCACGATGGTGAAACTTAGTTGTCTCCTTGGGAACAGCCTGGGGCACATTGCAACTCCTACATTGCTAAGGCCGAACGGAGAACCGTTCTCAGAGAGGCCGAGTAGTCCGCTGAACCCTCAGTGGAACCCAAACCTTCCACCGACATCCTCTCAGATTAGTCAACCAATTCTGAGAAAACATGGTGTTGGAAGCCGCTGTGGAGAGAGCGTCAAACCCCTCAAAGTCCGGATCCATGCTCACATCCTCCTCCGCTGTAGGCCCATGAGGGAGACCATGCTGGGCAGCTGGTTCAGTTTCAGCGCGGGTTTCCAGCCGTCAGCTGCTGAACTGCGGATCGATGCTGCGTTACTTCTGTGGAGAAACGAGTGTCCCAGCCAGACTGGCCCTTTTTACATAGTGGGCCATCAGTGGAGGAGACATCTCTGCATTCAAAGGCAACCCCTACAGGGGGTTGTTCCCTACCAGAGGGGTGCATATGGCGCATAAACACACCCAACCTGTCCTGCTTAGTCTCCCCAAGACATGCCCATGTAACATGGGCAGGGGTCAGAGAACACCTCCTGCAGGTGCCCTAGACCAAGGCACAAGTAGCACCTGATGTGAGCATCAGACAGGTCCATGGCTCCCCCCACATTCAGTGCACAAAGTGCTCATGCCTGAGCAGAATGAAGAATACCTGAGGACACAAACGTGGATGGGTGAACTGGAGCACAATAGGGGAGAATGGAAAGAGCAGAAAATGAAGCACACACGCTCATAATCTGCCACACAAACCAATCAACAGAGCACACATGCTCACAGATTGGGGAAAGGTCTCACTGGGGGGCAGGGCCATGCCCAGGGTTTCAGAGACAAGATCAGGAGACACTCCTGTATCACTTCAACAAATCGACGGAGTGCACACGCTCACAGATTGGGAGAACCGTCTCACTGGGGGAATGACCGGGCCCAGAGTTTCAGAGACAGAATCAGCAGGCACTCTCGCAGCACTTGAACCAATCAACAGCACGCACACACTCACAGATTGGGAGACACGTCTCACTGGGGGAAGTACCACGGCCAGGGTTTCAGAGACAGAATCAGCAGGCACTGTCGCAGCACTTTCAACCACGCAACAGAGCGCACACGCTCACAGATTGGGAAAAACATCTCATTGGGGGAATGACCATGCCCAGGGTTTCAGAGACAGAATCAGCAGGCACTCTCGCAGCACTTCAACCGATCAACGGAGCATACATACTCACCGATTGGGAACATTTTCACAGCTTTAAACAAAGGATTTAACAAACTCTCTTGTTTAAACAAATTAGCAAATGCAATATAAGCCAAAAAGGAATGCAAACACTCCCAAGGCAGAATATAAATGTGGCAGCACCGAGTGCTGAACCACACTATATGCTACAGGAAAACAATAGCAAAGTTAACGTTAGCAATAACAAACAAAGCGATATATCCAGTCTTTTAGCAACAATGCTACCAGTGGATTACCGCATGCGAGTGCTATCACAGCCTTTAGAGGACGGGAAACCGTGGCTCCAACTGTAGTTGCAAAGCTGGGGGATAGCACAGGTATACAAACAAAAGTTTTACGTCTCAACTCTGCATCAGTGAGAAGAAAGAAGAAGACTTACACCTTGACGTGTCTCTATTTATAAAGGAAGTGACATGATCACGCGGAGGTCATGGCCATGACAAATTGTTGGTATAAGAGTCTCGATGCATCCAGCAACAAGAAAGTATATTCGTAAGTTGACGACCCTAATGGTCGAAGGAACAAAATAAAACCACACAGAATTCATGTGCAACGCCACACATCCACACAATAAAGCCCCAAACTTGGGTTATATTTGCATTTTTTTTTCATCTTCATTTTCCTGCTGAATTCGTCATCAAAAATGATCCATGCCCTCAAATAATCATTCTCCCCATTGGATATCTGCATCTAATCAGCCAATGAGAATGCCTGATTAAACTTCCCTCATCTCAAAGTACACTATCTTACATGCTTAAAAGATACCATACAACCTGTGAAAGTGCCTATAGTGTGGTGGTTACAGCACTGAAATGCCATTTTCTAGGTCTCCGGTTCGAGTCCCACCAGTTCACAGCATTTATTTTTGACAAAAACAATGTGCACGTTATGTTAAGAATGTTCTTTTCATGTAAAATAATGTCTTTTTATTGCAAAGACTAAGAAATTTCACGATATTAACTGTTAACGGTTTAAATCCTCTGTTAGGGTACAATGGCTATCCATTAAAAACGTTGCTGATAACCCCTATATCAAGCCTAATGCGCAAATTATCATTTACACCTAATGGGCTCTATTTTAATAAACCAAACGCAATGGTGAACGCAAGAGTAATCGCTTGGCGGTATCGCTCTGAGGGCGTGTCGGCGAGAAATTTGGTAATTTAATGACGGCAATCTTGGCGCACCTTATGGCGGTATTGCTAAAAGGCTGGGTTTAAATGTCCAAGGTGTGTCTCTATGGTAGCCAATCAAATTGTTGTTCTCATGCTTTAAAAAAAAGCCAGTTGGAACGCAATCGCTCCATGCAATTTCATAATGAACAACCCAAACGCACTGGACCGTCAACGACAAGAGCGATTTTCCGCACAGGAATCAGACATACTTGCAACAGAAGTACAGGCTAGGACTGTAGTAATTTATGGATCACAATCCACACCACCTCGTCTCCCAGAAGTTCGGAAGGCACGGGAGGAGGTGGCGAAGGCATTAATTAGCCTACATTAGGTGATGTAGGCATAATTATGATTCAAATGGTAGGCTTATGATTCAACTGTGTCAATGTGTAATTTATATATTATAGGCTATTGGCCTACATGATCGCAAGTTTCTTGTAAGCTGTCCTGTTTTATTCTAGTAGTTTAAATTAAAATTAATTAATAATAATTATAGGCTATTTGTTCATTAAATGGAAGTGTAATGTTGGCATCACCTATAGACACTACATAGAACTACATGACTAATAAGTTACCAAATTGCCAGAGTCTATTGCGTTTCCGCTAAGAGGTGGTTCCAGCTGATCATAACGCAATGGGTTTTCGTTGGTTCAAATTGTCACTGAGCCGAAAGTATTTTAGAACACGGCCCAGACAGCGCCACCCATCCCACTGCAGCGCAAGCGAAAGGATGTTATGTTGAGAATTTGTTGATCCTAGCGGTATTGCTGAGAAACGCCATAGCGCCAGTTTTAAGACGTTGATGCTGTCAACAAGCTTGCGTTTGACTATACCGTCCCCTTGCGCTGGTTTGAAAATAGAGCCCAATCTGTGAATTGTCATTCAATGGAAAACTCACGCACTGCAATAGACGTTTGTAGTGCTGAAAATGCTCTTCAGATGTCATTACAATACAGCTCTCTTCATCTACAGCCTGTAAGTAAATGGAATGGTTTTGACTGAATTTTTTTTGCTGTGCATAAGGTTTTTTCGATGTCACAATTTTAACCATAGGCTATTCTTCATCCTTCATATTTTTTTTAAATTACAGTTTCCATACTCTCAGCAATTAAAACCATGCTGATTTCACCTGTTATTCCATAACTGAACAAAACGATTTTAAAGAGGACTAAGAGGCTAATTAGAAACAAACAAAAAAAAAAATTTGCAGCACATTACACAATTAATTCTGAGAATTTTAATGCCATATATTCTCTGCATGTGCGCTTTAACTTCATGCACGAGCAGGTCTGTTTCACATCTGTAAATCGCACTTTTCATGGTTTTACTGTTGGCCATTATATTAGCAATCCGCCAAGGTGCAAACGCAGGTGGCTTTTAAAGGGAATGGAATATGACATTTTGATTGGTTTATTGCATGTTACGCCCAAGACACACCTATAATTAATGAAGTTCTAAGTTCAGCCAATTTGAACCTTGCACTCAAAATATGCGCCCTCTAACAAGCAAACGTGGAGTTGGACATGCCCTCAATGCACTTGCGCCATGCGTTTAGACCATGCCCTAAGATCGTCAAGATAGAGCCCAATATTATCCATCTCACTGCAATTGCAGGACAGACTGAACAGCGAGATGCGCCGTTCCTGGCGGGAGCTTGATCAAAACTGGACAGAGCTGAAAAAGGCGAGTTAACACCTGAATGCAAGACAAGGCTTCTAAAGTTGGCAAGACATGACTAGATACAATGTATCCATGAGACAAGACCAGAGGGTTATCACAAGGAGACTTAACAAACTGGCACTGGACAAAGAACACCGGGTGACTAAATACAAACATTAACAAGTATCAATTAGGTGCCGCGTGCGAATGTATGCGTGAGTGATTAATGGAGCAGAGAGTGTGTGGAATGCATGCGGAAGGGAGGAAAGGGATAGGCGGATGACGAGTAGTGGAACAGAGTGACACGAAAGGGAAAACCACGCCCAACCTGCAGCACGAGGGAAACCAACTAAGAAAAGACAAACATGATACGAAGGGAAACAGGTAAAACACGGGACCCAAGAGGACGGGAGTGAGAACATCACAGTACCCCCCCCCCAACGTACGCTTCCTGGCGTTCACACAGGATTGAACTTCTGGGGATGGCGTCTGTGAAACTGGCGGATGAGGGAAGGATCGAGAATCACTTTTGTGCAGCCAGGACCGCTCTTCAGGACCGTACCCCTCCCTGTCCACTAGGTATTGGAAACCCCGGCCCCTACGGCGGATGTCCAGGACACGTCTTACCGTGTAGGCCGGGGCGTCGTCAATCATCCGGGGTGGTGGGGGGCGGTCAACGGGAGCACTGAGGGGGCTGGAGGCGACAGGCTTGACCTGACTGACGTGGAAGGTGGGATGGATTTTAAGTGAGGCGGGGAGTTGTAGTTTGACCATGACGGGGTTGATGATGCTGAGGATGGGCAAGGGACCAATGAACCAGGGCTGTAACTTTTTCGAGGAGGATTGAAGTGGGATGGTGGAGGTGGACAGCCAGACCTGCTGTCCGGGAGTGTACTGCGGGGCTGCAGTCCGGTGAAGGTCCGCCAGGCGTTGGGTACGGGAGGTGGTGTGGAGGAGTGCGGTGCGTGTCAGCCTCCACACGCGCTTGCATCTGAGGAGGTGGGACCGTACAGATGGGAAGGCAACCTCTTCCTCCTGGACCGGAAACAAGGGTGGCTGGTACCCCAAGGAGCACTCAAAGGGAGACATCCCGGTGGCGGTGCTCCTCAGGGAGTTGTGGGCGTACTCTACCCACAGCAGGAACCGACTCCAGGAGGAGGGGTTGCGAGCTGACATGCACCGCAGGGCAGCTCCCAGGTCCTCATTCATCCGCTCCGTCTGACCGTTTGACTGGGGGTGGTACCCCGATGACAGGCTGGCTGAGAACTGGGGATGATGGGCTCTGGATCAGCAGATCTGGCATGAGGGGAAAACACACGGGACAGGGCATCCGGTTTAATATTGCGAGAACCAGGGCGGAAGGTGACTGTGAAATTAAACCGGGCAAAGAATAGGGAATCATGAATATAGGCTTCCATGGAAGCCTTCTCGGGACCAGACAGGCTGTAGAGACGGCCGGATAGCAACTTCGCACCGACCAGTAGGTTGATGCAGCAATTGTAGGGCCTATGGGGAGGCAAAGACACAGCACGGGATTTACTGAAAACTTGTGACAAATGATGATACTGATGAGGTACACAGGATAAGTCTGGTTCAGGAGTGTAATGGGAGGCCCTGCCCACCCCGGATGGTGGTAGGGCCGAGCGGAGGCAGTTAGCCAAGCAGTGTGAACTACAATCCTGTACTTGTGCCGTGCGCCAGTTGATGTGCGGATTATGAGAACGCAGCCAGGTTTGGCCGATCACCAGGGGAGACTGAGTAGAATTAATTAGGTAGAATTGGATCCTTTCTCGATGATTTCCTGACAGCACGAGTTGGAGAGGAACGGTAGAGTGCGTAACTCGACCCAGAATTCTTCTGTCCAAGGCGATTGCAGTGATAGGGGCAGACAGTGGTTCCACCGGTATCCCGGTTTTCTTGACGAAACTGGAATCAATGAAATTGGCGTTGGCTCCCGAGTCGACCAGTGCCAGCAAAGACGCGACTTGATTATCCCACAAAAGGGTTGCCTTTAGTTCAACCCGGTTCTGAGCAGAGTGAATGGTGGAGATAGGGCTCGCCAGCACGCCCAGTCTTACTGGCGAGCCACGCCTTTTTGGGCGAATCGGACAAGAGGCTAAGTGATGATCTGGATTGCCACAGTACAGGCAGGAATTGGTGCGAATTCTCCGGCGCCGCTCCTCAGCATCAATGGACACTTTACCCAATTGCATGGGTTCTCCCTCAGATTTGGTAAACGTCGAGGTGGATGGTTTGCCGGAAGGCGAGGATGTACGAGCGCGGAATGCGGTGAACGGAGTGTGCGGCTGGCCCTTCCTCCTCTCCCGGGCCCGGAGACAGTTGTCAATGGAGATGGCAAGGCTGATGAGGCTATTCAGCAAACTGGATTCTTCGCGGGTTGCCAGCTGATCCTTCAGTTCCTCGTTTAGGGCTTGCAAGAAGGACCCCTGGAGGGCGGTGTCATTCCATCCCGCTTCCGCTGCCAAGGTACGGAACTGGACCGCCATCTCTGCTACACTGCGGCTGCCCTGGCGTATCTGGAGAAGGCGCTGGGTGGCGTCCCATCTGCAGACCGGATGGTCGAACACCTGACGCATCTCAGCTGTGAAGGAGGCGAAGTGGAAACAGGCAGGTGATTGACTCTCCCACAGTGTAGTAGCCCACTCCCGGGCACTCCCTCCCAAACTGCTCATCACAAAAGTGATTTTGCTTGAATCCGTGGCAAAGGAGGCAGGCTGGATGCGGAACACGATGTCGCATTGAAGGAGAAACTCACAGCACTTTCCCAGGTCCCCTAGGTAACGCTCGGGGTGTTGCACTCGCGGTTCCTTGCCAGAAGGGGGCGGTGACGCTGCGGGCTGCAGCTCCGGAGCAGATGGTGCAGGACTGGCGTGAGCCCTCGGAAGAGGAAGATGAATCGCCATCTGTTACGGTTCCAAATGCACGACTCAAACACAGGAAGTACAAATACTCCAATATTTTATTGCTTCGACCACAATTCCTCCTGAAGCATAGGTAGAACAAGAATAGTCAGTTACGGTTCCTAATAGGAACTGGACTCAATGCACGACACACAACACAGGGAGCGACTGGCTCCAATAAATTATTGTTTTGACCAGAATCCCTCCTGAAGCATAGGGAGAACATTAAATGACAGACAGTCCGGATGGTGGGTACAGCAGGGGATCAGCGGGAGCGGGAGAGGCCAGGGGCTGGTGGTGGTGACAGGAATCCGGGTAGGCTGAGCAGAGGAGGAGCGGGGAGCGGGGGACAGGGCAGAGCGGAGTGGCAGGGACAGTTGCAGATTAGCAGAGCTGGGGTCCCGGCTGGACGTGCACACAGCAGCAGGTTGGCAGCAGCAGCAGCACAAGCAGGAAGCATGCACTGCCGCCGGATAGCAGAGCTGGAGCACCGGCTGCATGCACACACAGCAGCTGGTTTGGCAGGAACAGCAACACAAGCAGGGAATACGAACAACTGCAGGTTGGTAGACTCAGAGCAGACAAAAGTTAGTACAGCGAGGCAGGACAGACTGAACAGCGAGATGCGCCGTTACTGGCGAGAGCTTGATCAAAACTGGACAGAGCTGAAAAAGGCGAGTTAACACCTGAATGCAAGACAAGGCTTCTAAAGTTGGCAAGACAGGACTAGATACAATGTATCCATGAGACAAGACCAGAGGGTTATCACAAGGAGACTTAAAGGTTGTATCAGCGATTTTGGGTGGAAACATAAATGATCACATTCATCTGATTTTTCCTCACGATCCGCTAGCTGCCCGCCCCATAAGCAGGCTGTCAAAAAACCGCGTCTCTGTAGGCAGCCTATGCTCCGAGATCGTACACAAAAACAATGGTACTACCAACTACTCAAAACCAAAATAAACAGTATTCCAACCAATCACAATGATCTGCACAAACGCTAATACTCTTATCTCGCTGAAATCTTGACGGATTTACAAACGGTTTGGTTTCTTACAAACGTTATTAACGTGGTTATAATTCTGGATGCTTGAACACTATTTTTTAAAACATAACATAATTATTCATAAGTATGTTTGTTTGGGATTTCGCTTCAGAAGTGACGTCACGTTTGTGCAGATCATTGTGATTGGTTGGAATACTGTTTATTTTGGTTTTGAGTAGTTGGTAGTACCATTGTTTTTGTGTACGATCTCGGAGCATAGGCTGCC
This sequence comes from Synaphobranchus kaupii, assembly GCA_029718625.1. Classification (NCBI taxonomy): domain Eukaryota; kingdom Metazoa; phylum Chordata; class Actinopteri; order Anguilliformes; family Synaphobranchidae; genus Synaphobranchus; species Synaphobranchus kaupii. Next base: position 10,063,244 of record CM056398.1, on the reverse strand, counting down.
TACAGAGACGCGGTTTTTTGACGGCCTGCTTATGGGGCGGGCAGCTAGCGGATCGTGAGGAAAAATCAGATGAATGTGATCATTTATGTTTCCACCCAAAATCGCTGATACAACCTTTAACAAACTGGCACTGGACAAAGAACACCGGGTGACTAAATACAAACATTAACAAGTATCAATTAGGTGCCGCGTGCGAATGTATGCGTGAGTGATTAATGGAGCAGAGAGTGTGTGGAATGCATGCGGAAGGGAGGAAAGGGATAGGCAGATGACGAGTAGTGGAACAGAGTGACACGAAAGGGAAAACCACGCCCAACCTGCAGCACGAGGGAAACCAACTAAGAAAAGACAAACATGATACAAAGGGAAACCGGTAAAACATGGGACACAAGAGGACGGGAGTGAGAACATCACTGTTCAAAGCTTATACACTTATTGTAATCCTTAAGTTTATATTCCATTACTCTTTGTAGATGAAATGTAAAAAATGTTGTGCAGCAACAACACTCATTGTTATGTCTCTATTAACAGGTTACACTTGATTCTGAAAAGGTTCCTGTGGTACTGAATTGCATGTCATGTTCCTGCTCTGCTGGGAAAGCACTATGCAATCACATAGTGGCACTTCTGTTTCAAACTGCTCACTACAGTACCATGGGCTTCAAGACGGTGCCATTGCCTCTGTCATGCACCAGCTCACTGCAGACCTGGCACCGGCCTAGGACACAGGTCAGATATTAATATTTGTTACACTTGATGATGTTGGACTAGCAGTTTGTATTGACTTTTGTCAATTAATTGTTTGTCATTATTATATTACAGGGAATTGCACCAGAGGCTACAAATGACATGACGGTGTGTAAACCAGTGGCAAGGGCAAAAAATAGTGTCAGGACTGGTGTGAAGTGCACACTGTACAGAGCATATGCTGGTGAGTCTGAATGAGCCCCCACCTGTACAAACATTTTAATACATTTCTAGCATAACAAACATAACAATCAATCGTATTTATTACTTTTTATATACAGTATTGTGCAAAAGTCTTAGGCACATGTAAAGAAAATCCGTAAGGCGAAAATCCTTTCAAAAATAATTAAATTAAAAGTTTCTAAATATCAAACAATTGACTATAAAGAACAGTAAACAATAAAAAACGGAATCAAATCAATATATCAATATTTCCCTTTAAAACAGCATCAACTGTCTTAGGTACACTGTTGTTCAGTTTTATAAGAAAATCAGCTGGTAGATTGTTCCAAGCATTTTGGAGAACTTGCCACTGTTCTTCTGCAGACTTTGACTTTTACGTTTTTGGAAAATCATGGAAAATCAATGTTTGGAAATCTGCAATTTGCTCTTTTCTACTGACAAACTAATGCAGAAGACAAAAAATAAACTCTAAGTTTAAGAAAAAATCTACATAAAAAAATCTAGGGTGCCTAAGACATTTGCACAGTACTGTAGGTCTTCAGTAGATATTATTATCTTTGGCAATTTATGATGAATTCTTAGTATCAGGGTTTGGGGCAGCTTAACAAACACTTTTAAAGGGAGAGTTATTTCGGGCAGTTTGCATTACAAACATGTACAGGGAGGTGATAAGTGTGGGTGTCTGCTATAGTGTGAAAGGTCGGGTGACATTATAATGAAATCTAAATTAAACTTGACATATCTCACTTTTATGTCAGAGCCTCTTCCGGATCCTCACATCATTGCCAGCGGGGAGAAACTGAAAGGCATCCATCCACAACCGGGGATATGCAAATTGCTGCACGGGCTTGAGGACCTTAATTTGGTGGACTCTAAATTTGGCCCTGTGCCATTTGGGTCTCCACTCTCTTACCAGTGCCCTCCTGAAATAAGTAGAGACATTATTAAACACCCTGGTGCCCCTGAGTTTCCTCATTTGCCTGTTGACGGTTACAACTTTAAATGCCCAATAGATTTCAAGCCCAACTACAAGCAACAATGCCACTTGGAGAGCCTAAAGGTGTCACAGGAGATGCTGCTATTGAAGCAGAAACCCGACAGCAGTCAGAATGCCAGCTGTGGCCCCAGGTACGCAAACCCCGATTTACAGCCAGCAGATTCCGTGAAATATGCCATGTTCGCGGGGAGTCTTCCGCCAAAGCCTTGGCAGCCCGCATTCTGAGAGGAACTCCTCAGACAGGCGTTATGAAAAGAGGGTTGGATCTGGAACCTGAGATACTGAGGCAATATTCAGATTTTTGGGATGTCTCTGTGACACAATGTGAGATCGTCATCCACCCTGATGCACCTGATAATTTAATATATATTTCATTTTCAATATAACCAATGAACATTTACATAGCACTTTTATTTACAGTCCATCTACACAGTGCCACACTCAGCTAATTGCAGTAATGAATTAGGCTCATCCAAGAAATATGTGACGTGAAAGGGAGGGAAGGCTTCAGACTGGTTTGTCCCCTTTGATATCAAGAGTTCCCTGATAGTTTGACATTACGCAACAAATGACCCACAGCTGATTGACTGAACCTACCATAGAAAGAGGAACAAGCCCATCCCAAATATGGTACTCCTTCACCCTGCGTATGGCCCTCTCTACCAAAATCCTCAGACGGGCAATAGCCTGGGTCTTCTGGGTGTCCTCCATGCTGAGCTGAGTAGATTTCTTCAGTGGAGGGATGATGAGTGTTGCCCCCACCTCTGACAGCATCTTCTCAATCTGGAAACCCTTGTCAGCCATTACACCGTCTCTGGGCTGAAGTAACTAAGATCTGTGATTTCCGAGTTATTTCTATATCTGAGATAGAGCCTGTGTACAGTTTGGATAGAAATGTGATAACCCCACAATGGAGCAATGCCAATTTTATAGTTGGAAAAAGTTTCCGACTGTAGTGAGAGGGAGGATGCTGTTTCACAGCGGATCTCGGTATAGTCTATTATCACTCTCACCAGAGGGCAGTAGAGCTTGAACTTGTCAGGCATTGTGGCCTGCACTTGCTCTCTTGTCATCCACAATGACTATTGTCAACTATGGCAAGCCGTTTTAGCTTTTATTCGACTTCCGTAGCTAGCTACCCTTTTAGCCCTAACTAGCTGCCCATTTGTCCTACCTAGCTAGCCATACGTCCCAGCTAGTTGCGTTAAAACGCCAGCTAGTTCACTAGCTAATGAACAAAGTGCAGCTAGCTAACTAGCTACACTAAAATAAGGGCAGCTAGTTTACTAGCTGACACTGTGTTAAGGCCAACTAGTTAACTAGCTACATTTTAAAAAGACATTTGCGACCTAGCTCGCTAGCTAGGTGGCCAGCTCTTATGGCCAGCCAGTTAACTAGCTGCGCATTGTGGCACGCCGTTTTAACATTTATTCAACTTCCGTAGCTAGCTACCTTATTAGTCCTAGCTAGTTGGCCATTTGTCCTAGCTAGCTGGCCATGTGTCGCAGCTAGCTACCACAATTGCCCTAGCTAGCTGCCATTTGGGCCAACTAGCTGGCCATATGACCTAGCTAGCTGCACCAAAAAGCCAGCTAGCTGTGCTCAGAGCACAGCTAGGTGCCATTTTGGCCAACTAGGTGGCACAAAAGTGCAGCTAGTTAACTAGTTAGGTCGTAAGCACGGACAAAGTGCAGCTAGTTAACTAACTACCATAAAGTGGTGCTTACTAGTTAACTAGCTAGGTTTTATTAAGGCACACTAGTTAGCTAGTTCAGTTGTAAGAACATGTTTACAACCTAACTAGCTTACTAGTTGAGGGAAAAGGTCCTTGAAAACCTATGGCATAAATGCCACCTAGTTAACTAGCTGCGTTTTAAAAAGGGCTTGCGAGCTAACTAGTTAACTAGTAAGCCTTAATGTCAGCCACCTAGTTAACTAGGTTCCATTTGTGCCACGTAGCTAGTTAACTAGCTAGATGTCATTTCTTATTTTTAGCTTGTTAACTAGGTGGCCGTTTTTCACAGCCAGGTGGCTTTTTGCACAGCTAGCTAGGTCGCATGGCCACCTAGCTGTGGCATGCGACCTAGCTAAGTGGCCATTTGACCTAACTAGTTGGCTTTTTAGCCAGCTAGCTGTGGCCTGCGACCTAACTAGTTGGCCATACGACCTAGCTAGCTGCGCCAAAAAGCCAGCTAGCTGTCCATAAAAGCCAGCTAGCTAACTAGCTGAAATCAATGGGGCAGCTAGTTAACTAGCTGGCTTTTTGGCGCAGCTAGCTGTGACAAATGGCCACCTAGTTGTGGTAAAAGGTAAACTAGGTGCACCAAAAAGGCAGCTAGTTAACTAGCTAAAAATAAGAAATGACATCTAGCTAGTTAACTAGCTACGTGGCAAAAGGGACAGCTAGTTAACTAGCTGGCATGGTCTTAACGCCAGCTAGTAAGCTAGCTAGGTCACAAACCACTTTTTAAAATGTAACTAGCTAGCTAGCTAGGTGGCCCTTATGGCCAACTAGTTAACTAGCTGCACTTTTGAAACGCATGCAACCTAACTAGCTAGACTTAATATTCAAATTTTTGTTGGGAGGCGGGCATTGGGCGTGGCCTAGCATATATAGGAACTGGAGTGGGTGGGAGGGGCCAGGCAGTGAAGCACCCGGAAGTATGCTTGATCAGCGCAACAGAGCTTTCTGCCAATTTAATTTAATGGAGATAGCCTAACCAAGCTGATTTGACAACCAAAGAAAACTTAATCGGTCAATTTATTGGTTCTAGGTTGGTTGCAGTATTCACCTGGAAAATATCTAGGAAAGTAGTAACGTTAGCGAGATGCTTGCTGTAGCAGCAATATTGCTAATAAAAGCAAGGCTTCCGTAAACAGTTCTGTTGACTGAACCAAAGCACCGGGATTTACCGTTTCTTAATTTCATCCGTCTTTTCCCTGAACAATAGGCTATGCGCACCTAGAAGAGCTGGTGTCACCGTCACCGGAGACAAAATACAAATTGATTGCCTAGAAAAATGTAACTATAGCACTCATGTACAATTCTGTTATAAAACTCGCCACCTTCGCAAATCTTTGGTCTGAACGGCTAGCTACACCATGACTATTTATTCGAAATTCGAATATGCATCGTTATGTAGCCTAGGCCTATGCTACATGAATAAAACTAATTATTCTGAGCTCAAAATTTGACAGAGGTTTTCATGTATACGGAAAATACAATTTTTCGCCAGGTGATGGCATCCCGATATTTTTCTGTGCGAATGCCTGTGGTGAAACCAAACTGTAAACTGTCACTCTTTGCCATTTTTCTTATATATTGTACAAACATATATTTTTGTTATTATTTACATATGTGTTGTAAACATATGGTAGCCTAAACAACTCAGGAGGTCTCACCCTCCCAAATGTTGATGTTATCTGTATGGTCCCTCATAGAGATCACATAGCCTAATGCACATAAAAATACGTAGCCTAATATTTTATATAGGCTACATTAAAAAAATCTTGTGTGTTTTTACATAACAGCAACGTATTGCAGCCGAAATTGCGATAGGTCCCTGTGGAAATGTCGGCATGACATGATTTTTTTTGTAGAAACGGTGCATTGTGCATTTCATTGTCTGTGACTGTGGCAAAAGATGAAGGTTGGAAACAATTAAAGTTGTCATTTATAATTTCATAGAAATGTGAATATTATAATTGGGACATTGACGACTACCACTAAGGGACCACCTGGATAGTGTTAATATGACCTTCTCATTGAAGACAATCCTTCGCACTCATTGGGCTATATTTCATGATCATGACCTTCAAGGCCATCCAGTTTCCTTCCCCTACTTAGTACAACAAAAGGCATTCATATACTTTCTGATTTATTGGGTGAGGTGGGAGCACACATTCCAGGCTATTCCATAATCCTTCAATCTCGCTGGTTTCTCCTTTTTCCTTCATTTGCAACTACACTCATCCATGCAGGCAGGAATGGGAAAGGGGGCCAAACCTCTTTCTGTATTTCAGACCGACTTATGCTCTTAATTATTTATTTAGCCAATTTTAGAAATTGTTGCTACTTTCCTTGATATGAACAGCAGTTGATGAATGTTATTGTGCCTGAATGCTTGTATTGTAGTGTTGAGTGAATCGGTGTTTGTGTATATGACTAATTAACTCATTGAGCCAGGGTAAATGGTGGCAGAAAAAACCTGCATACACACCGGTTCTCAGACTGCAGGTGTATGTTGTAACATGGAAGCAAAAATTTAACATTCATCCTTTTCACAAATTATTTGATCTCACACATAAATCCAAAGGTATTGTATCTGAGTTGTATAATGTTATTGTGAATGCATCTCATACACCACTAACAATTGATAACCTATAAGGATATATCATTCAATTGACATACAATATGGAACAATATCTTGCTCTCATCTAGTAATCCAAATCATCAAGGATTAATTTCAACTTCTTTCACAAAAAAAAACATTTCACTCCAAGAACACTGCATCAAATGGGGCTCATCTGACTTATCTGCCTGTTCAGAAAAGGTCCTAGGAATGTTCAGTGACACGGCATGGGAATGTCCTGGTTTCCACCACTTTTGAGAGGGGGACAGCTGGTATTCTCACATTATTTCTTGGGAAGACCATTGCCATGCCATCAAGGATAAGCGGCTCTTCCTAGCCTTACTGCTATGCTGAATAAAGCAGTTTTAGCTATAATTCCAATTTTTCCCAATAATTTATACAAGAGTCCTTTGGATTTTTCACACCACAGCAGTGACTTCCTATTGTATTTATTGTACGTCGCTTTGGATAAAATTGTCGGCCAAATAATTGTAATGTAATGTAAATGAAGATGAAGATAATTTCCATCATTTGTCTGGCATTTTAAATATCAGAAACTTATCCTCACACTGTTAAAAAAGACCCCTATAAAGAAGTCCAGGTGTTAGAGTTAGTCTTTATTAATCCCAGTGTCATTAGAAAATTAAACAATGTGGATGTTAGGATCATTACTTTGGCCTGTTGTGTATGGGGATATATACAATAGGGGAGCTCAATAGGGGATCTCAGTTCCAGTATGGGTGAAACTGCCCTCAAATTAAAGCTGACAGTCTGCACTTAATAGCCTCACAGTCATTGTATCAGCCAAAACAAACAAAAAAATATGTTCACTGTATATTCTTTATTTAACCAGTCATTTGGGATTTTTTTCCACACTAAAACATTACATAGCATGCACAATTTGGCTACTCATAATTTCAGTTTTCATGATTTATTTACATTACATGACAGCAGGTGGTCCCTTTGGACCCTGACAATGAACTTACTAAATGGAATGCCATCCAAGGTCTTTAACAATATGAATTTGGTTTGCATTAATGAATAAGGTATTTAGTACATATAGCGACATTGTGATACTGAGAAAGATGACATGTTCCTAGCCAGTTTTGGTAATGGTATGGATAAATAGAATTGTATTTGCAAAAGATGTATTCCTGTATCAACATATCATCTTCCGTTTACCTGTCATCAATCATTGTTCATATTTTTCTGATTTGACAATAAACATCCAAAATGACAGAAATAACCCAGTGTCATGGTGGGTTGAATGGTGGTGAAGGGGAATAGTCCTAGTTTATTTGCCTTTTGAGAATAGTGTGTGAGAATAGTGTATTTCACACACCATAGTGTGTGAAATAACCCACATCTATTGACCACCCACATCTATTGAACTCATGGCCATAATAACGGTGTTAGATTTTTAATCTTAATCGTTAATCTTACAACAATTTATAAGATGGATGGACAGCACTGTAGCCAGGTTGTGTTGCTTAATATTGTTTAATTGTTAATGGCATTGTGTTGTTGGTATGTGGTCCCCTCTGCTGGAATGTGACATGCAGAAGTCTGGCTATACCATGTCCCATCTGGAAATAGGGGAAATAAATTTTACCATTTCACAACACAATGACAGACAGCAGGTCATTACTTCCAATCCGGAAAAGGTAATATTCTATTATGCTCATGCCAAATGTTCTGGAGAGGACACTTTTTTGGACAACAGATAAATTAGGATTTTACTCTTAAACCACATTAAACCTGCAAAAGCAAACACTTTGTATATAGAATATGGTATAATTCCAAACAAATACGTTATTGAACAAAACATTAAGTTAGGCTACCTATATTTGTATTTTTATTATTATTATTTGTTAGGCCTACTACAAAGCTTTTGTTTCGGTCAACAGAGCTTACAGTTAGAGGTACATTTTTTTTATCTCAAGGCAGAAGGATTACAGAAGCAGTGAAGAATGAGAATTGGCAACTTTATTGTCGATTGCATTTATTAGTTTAACGTTATCAATATTGTACAGGCCCACCCAATCACAAGCCTGGTCCATCCGCCCACGAGAGAAAAAGAAGACAAAAAAAATGTGCATTGTTGGGTTTTCTTTAGGCGTATTTGAGGGTGGAGCTCATATATTGTACAGATCGACAACAAATATGCCATTTTTACACACACGTTAAGGCTGAACAAAAGTTGGTACAAAACCACAGGAATACTCAAATAAAAACGTCAGATTCTGCTCTTATATCTCGTGTTCCTATTTTGATCTCACATTAAAATTTCAGGACTATGCAGAAAAAAATCATTGTTCAGAATGTCCAATAGCCTATTTATGGTTACTAACATTTGTGCGTATTCTATTATTATATTATTTTATCTCTATATTACGGCTGCCGATCATGGTTCAATTAGGAAGGAAGAGGAGACGCCTACAACACTTGGAAAGCGGTAAATGATCCATGTTGTTTATTTTGTCGATACGGATACCAATGGACACAAAAGATCAAGTCCATTGTCAAGGAAACGTGCTGCGCGGAGCATTCTAAAACCACAGAATGCCTTCGAGTAAGGCCTGGTACATACTCTACGCAAGGAACGCGCGCAACGACACAAAGAGCAACGCAGGGGGCGTTTCTCGCGTTCTTGCGTTGCAAAATGTGCAGTCCAAATTTTGTAACGCGACGCAAACATGTGGTGCAATTCCACTCGTTTCCGTTAGAGGTGCTAAATGTAAATACTGTTCAATAACTGCAGAATTGCAGACTACACACAAAGAAGTAATAATTTCCGGTTTAAGGTTACTCGCTCCAACCTGATTAGCCTAGGTTGCCAACTAGCGGACAGGGCGAAAAGAAGCCGGTAAACACGCGTATAGTATGTAAGCAAAGACCTTGCGTATGTCCCGAAACTACGTTGGCGTTCATGTTCCTTGCGTAGAGTATGTACTAGGCCTAATGTGTACGAGCAGGTCAAGGTAGCGAAAACCTCAAAACTTAAACGTTTCCGAAACTAAAACCCAAGGGACACATCTGTGATACAAAACTTGAAAATCTGTGGCTGCTGCTTCTTAACTGTCCAACAGCTCCAACTCAGTAGCCAGCAGCCGTACCACCATGCAATCTGCTCCTGCTGAATTGCTGAAGCTAAGCAGGTGTGGGCTTGGTTAGTACTTGGATGGGAGACCTCCTGGGAAAACTAAGTTGCTGCTGGAAGTGGTGTTGGTGGACCAGTAGGGGGCAATCTTCCCTCTGGTCAAATAAATCCCAATGCCCCAGTGCAGTGATGGGGACACTGCACTGTAGGAGATGCCGTCTTTCGGATGAGACGTTAAACCGAGGTCCTGACTCACTGTGGTCATTAAAGATCCCATGACACTTATCGCAAAGAGTAGGGGTTTCCCTGGTGTCCTGGCTAAATTCCCAACCTGGCTCTTTCAATCTGACTCTTTCCACCTAATCATCCCCCAGTTTAATTGGCTAATAATCATTCTCTCCCTCTCCACCTCAGCTGATGTGTGGTGAGCATTCTGGCGCAAAATGGCTGCCGCTGCATCACCCAGGTGGGTGCTACACATTGGTGGTGGTTTCCCCCTCGTCACTGTAAGCGCTTTGAGTGTCGTGAAAGGCGCTATATAAATGCAAGGTATTATTATTATTATTATTATAACTCTTGAATTCTCTGAGTGGCACCATCCAGTTTACCTTAATTGGAAGAAAGAGCATACACCTTGATAGGCATCACTCATCCATCTATCCATTTTCACTCAGTCTACATTACTGGATGCTGTTTGTTGGTGGGCTTGACAGTAATTCTTGACTCTTCTTTTATGAGGTGAAGAGACTAATAAAATTAAATTAAGTGTAATGTCTGTGGAGGTTCTCAGTCATCCAGGTCATGTTCATATTTTGTAGTAGTATTCAGAGTAACTGGGCTTGCTGTGAAAAAACTTGAAGTTTTGATCCTCATCCAAGAAGCTTCTTCAGTTCTACTGACTGGTGGGGATGTCTGGCCTTTTTAACCTCTTAAGTGTGTCACCCCAGAGAGACATCTCCACCAGTCAGTAGAACTGAAGAAGATTATTGGATGAGCAGCAAAACATCTTCAAGTCTTTTCACAGCAAGTCCAGCTGCTCTGAATACTACTACAAGATGGTTACAATGTAATTCCCTGCCATATATATTTTTTGCAAGACAGAATAAGCTGTTACTCTCTTTTGTAATACTGACCAGGAGAAGGATGGCAGGCATAGGCATGATCTTTTGCCACTGCACCTGCAGGCAATGCCTCCTCTGTGCTGTCCCCTGGGACAGACATCTCCTGAGAGTCATCCAGGACAGCAGCACTAAGACGCTTTCTTGCTCGCTGGTAAACTGACTCCCGAGCTTGTGAGCCTCTTCCTAGAGGTGTGAAATATGTTGATACACTGGGTACGTTTACATGCACACTAATACTCCGATCTGAACCTGGTTATGGCAATACTCTGGTTACCGAAATGGTCATGTAAACACCTGATAATGTATATCCGATAATGTAAGGTCATAATCCGTGTTTTCGAAACCCGATTAACACCCCTGGTTTTTTGGCCAAACTTTCGATTTTTTGGAACATGTAAACACCTTTCTCCGGTTTCTTTCGGCTTTTCAAAACTACGCATGTCAGGCAGAAGAGGCGGTGTAACGTCAAAATGATTCCACCCGTCAACATTGGCTATGCCTGGGGTTCCTTCAGCATCTCACTTCCAGAATTTTATTATTAAATTTGCATTTCATCGGTGAAAATATATTGTTCAGTGTTACGTGCTTGTGTTTGTACTAGCTAGTTTGTGGCTAGCACATTAAATAACTGAAATGTTCGGGAAATTCGCCAGATTTAGAGATCGGTAAACCTAGCTAGTACAATAATATAAATCAACCACTACTAGCAATTAGCTATAAATAAGTAGCTATAATAATTACTAGCTAGCTATAATAATAATAATAGCCTACTAACGTTAATTTTTGACGGGCGGATAATTTTTGTCCTTACAACGGGAAGCAGTTAGTAGCTACGTTTTCCACAGAGCTGATTATGAAGAGAATCATGTAAACGTGGCTTTTGGAGTAATCACATTTCTTATGTCCATGTGAACGCAATAAGTTAAATACTGGCATAAGCTGATCGTTTCCAGTAATCGGATATTGCTGTGCATGTAAACGTACCCAGTGTCATGATACATTTATTTATTTTTTGTTTCTGATTTTTCCCCATTTTCTCCCAATTTAGTAGCCAATTGAACCCCTAATTCAATTCTAATTCAATTCCCCCCATGTAGCAACCGCTAGAGAATCACCGCTACACAACCCCGTCAGCCGGCGGTAGGATGGGAGGGCGCCACGTCCTCTTCAGGGCGCGACTCCTCCGAGCTCCTGACCGTGATTCCAGCTCGCCCAGGGCCGCTATGCGTGCAGCGATTCTCTCCGAGCCCCTCCCCCCACCCGGAAGCAGCTGCCATTTGCTGCTCCCACAGGGCGCCGGCCATGCTCGGATCTGGCAGGACTGGGGACGCGAACCCCGATCCTCGGAGCACAACCGCACCGACTGAAAGTCGGCGCTTTTACCACTGTACTACCGCGACGGCTCCGTCATGATACATTTTTGGTAATAATTTTTCAGTCCCCAAAAATATCACAAAATTTAAGATAACATCACAAATGCTTTATATGACAACAGGACAATTTATTATGCTTAGATTTTTTGTATGGATTAATACAAGCTGTATTAAAAAGCACATTCAAAACAAACTAAATACTCAACCTTCATACATTTATTTTTTCTTTATGTATTTCAAACAAATATATTATAATTAATTGTAAGGCACTGTAATATTTATAACTTAATATAACAAATTGTTCTGACCTTTATTGTTAAATTTAATGTATTACCAGGTTTAACACTGTCCTCCTACTTTTACTCCAGTCATTCCAGTGGAATCTAGACGGCACTGCTCCTTGTTTAATCCGGATTCGTCCACTGGCTGATGTATATACTATCAGATTAAAAACATCTATGACGTAAAAAAAGCCAAGTTACTCATGCATAGCCTACATAGTGCTGTCCATAAGTTCTTAATTCCAACTTGCAAAAACTAGGCCTGCCTTTAAAAGTCTTGATATCAAAATGTGGCCAAGTTACAACTAACAATATTGCCTATCGTAGCTCACACTAAATAAACTAGCTCTATTCCAAAGCAATGCTATCCAAACTTTCCTAAATTATTTAATGCAACTTGGCCCTATTTTTTCATCTTTGCATGTGAAGAGATTGTGCCTCATGGAACAACATATGATTTCAATGAATGTTTTTAACAGTTGATGAATAATTAACACTCCAGAAAGGATATGGTTGTACTTTGTTGGCAAGTTTATTTTAGAAAATGTACAGGTTTTAAAATGTTAAATGCTGCTACAGCATTCTTTACAATTCACAAACAGACATTTATATGAAGAAACATCATGTACAATAGTGAAAGGGGTGATGAATAAATAAATGCAGATAAAAACGAGTAATATTTTTACCTAGAAAATAGTGTACATTTTTACACGTACAATACAGACATATCCAGACATGTTTGTGGGTCAGATGGTGGCAAATAAGTAATTTTCTTAACATAATAGTAGTTATGATATTTGCAAACAGAATTTTGTGAACACAAGGATATCTATGCTCTGTAGGACCACACAGGTTTTGATAGAAATCCAAATAAATAAATCAATAAATACATAATAATGATAATAATACATTTTATTCATTCTGTGCTTTTCATAGACCCAAAGCAGTGGATGCAGACAATTGTTCAAACATGCCCTATAGCAGGGGTGTCAAACTCATTTTCACCGAGGGCCACATCAGCATAATGGCTGTCCTCAAAGGGCCAGATGTAACTTATAAATGTAACTAAATGTAATCGAATGTAATGTAAAATAAATGTAACTACTCCTTAATGTTAAATAACTCATTATTTATTATAACTTATTCAAGTGACAATTACAGTTGCATAGAAAACATATGTTTGCTTGTTGCTCTAACATAAATCCTTTTAAATTTTGTCAGCTTATGAAAACCCACATAACTCCATTAATGAAGGATCAAACTGTCCAAGTGAATAAAGAAAAATAACATAAAACTGAGCTGCAAAGAACATGTATGACACATGTAGCATTTTACAAAAAAAGGCTGCACACAGCCTTGCATCCAACTGATGGTTTGATGACAACAATTTGTCTGCATACACACATAAGACCTGCAAACATTAAATAATTACAACAGCAGCTACACATAAATAATATGTAATCAACTAAAAATACCAAAATAAAGGTTGACTCAGTTCACAACTATATTGGTCAAGTTTTTCGGTTAGTCTTTGATGAGGAGATGCTACCTGTCCTTGAACACACCAAGTGGATTCTCTCTCTACTATCGATTGATCATGTTCTGAAAATGATAAACACAAAACAAAATGCAAGCACAATCATTAAATTGCACACAGTTTAACTGTTCTTCTTCTTGGTTGAATTACATTTTATTATATTTTAATTAAGTTTTTAAAAAAATGCTTACCTGTGTGTTTTCTGACCAGATGTCTGACACCGTTTTCCCGTTGCCAGTGTGTCAATGTCTGGTTTTAGGTCCTGTGCTGAGGCAATGCGTAGAACAGCATGGAGGTTGTCATCCGTGAGGCGTGATCTGTGCTTGTTTTTGTTCAGATTCATTATGGAAAAAAACTGTTCGCACAGATAGGTGCTCCCAAACATGGACAGAACACGGGCAGCATGAAGTCGAAGCTGTGGCATCAAACCAGGGGGCAGCAGACGGTAAAAGTCCTGGATTGCAGCATCCTGGAACTTTGCTCTCAGGCCACTGTCGCTTTGAAGCTCAATTAGCTCCATCTGAAGGTGTTGGGGTGCAGTGCAGACATCGGTGGTGAAAGGATTGGCAAAGATGTCAAAGCCAGACTGTTGTGCTCTGAAGTCAGAGAAGCGCCGATCAAACTCAGTCTTTAACCAGCTCAGTTTGGTAGCCAACTGAGCACATGAAAAAGTCTCGGGAAATGAGGCTGACATGCTCTGACAAACAGGAAAGTGGACAAGATTGTCCTGTTTCACTTGCCACATCCATAAGTCCAATTTACGCTGGAAAGCCGTGATCGTGTCGGACATCTGCGTGATGACTTGTTTGCGTCCCTGCAGCTTCTGATTCAGCTGGGCGAGATGGTCGGTTATGTCACACAACACAGCAAAGTCACACATCCACTTTGGATCTGATAGTTCAGACATGAGTTTTCCTTTACTCTGCATAAAAAGAGCAATGTCTTCCCTGAGCTCAAAAAATCGCTTGAGGACTTTGCTCCTACTCAGCCACCGCACTTCTGTATGGTACAGCACATCCCCGTGTTCCGAGCCCATCTCCAGCAAAAACTGCTGGAACTGACGGTGATTCAGGCCACGCGCCCGAATGAAGTTCACTGTTTTCATGACTGTGGTCACAATGTCCTCCATCCCCAGCACCTTCCCACACAAAGCTTCTTGATGGATAATGCAATGATACGTTATCAGAGGCGTGTGACGGTTCATTTTTTGCATTTTCCCCTTCATTAGTCCAACCAAGCCCACTTTTCCTCCACACATTGCCGGTGCACCGTCTGTAGTTAATCCTACCAAGTTTTCCCACTGCAATGCATTTTTACTTACGGACTTCTCCACCGCATCAAAAATGTCCTGTCCCGTCGTGGTCCCATGCATTGCAGCCACATCCAACAGCTCCTCAGTGATAGAGAGGTCCGACTTTACGCCTCTAATAAAAATTGATAACTGTGCTGTGTCCGTGTTATCTGTGCTTTCATCAACAGCTAATGAAAAAGCTGTGTAGCTGCGTGTCTCCTCGGCCAGCTGTGTTGTAAGATTTTCTGCTAGTTCCTTCACTCGGCCGGCGATGGTGTTTCTTGATAAACTGACATTTTTAAAAGTCTGTAACTGGTCGGGACACACCTGCTCACAGACCTTCAGCATGCACTGCTTCAAAAACGCTCCCTCTGAAAAAGACTTGGAAGCGTGGGCGATTTCTTCAGCC
This sequence comes from Synaphobranchus kaupii, assembly GCA_029718625.1. Classification (NCBI taxonomy): domain Eukaryota; kingdom Metazoa; phylum Chordata; class Actinopteri; order Anguilliformes; family Synaphobranchidae; genus Synaphobranchus; species Synaphobranchus kaupii. The sequence continues at coordinate 10,047,853 of CM056398.1, read as the reverse complement.
ACAATGAAGCTAGCTTTCACCGCGGCCTCGTTTTTGGCTGTGGATTCCATGAACAAACTCTGCTGCGACCGCAGTTTGCCTTTTAATTCTTGGGCAATTTGTTGCTTTTCTTGAAGGCTAGCTTTAGCGTACTTAGCTCCGTGTTTGGTGTCAAAATGTCGACGCAGATTGTACTCTTTGACAACCGACACCGCCTCGTAACACAAAAGACATACCGGTCTTTCTCCTTGAAGCACAAACAAGTATTCGCCTTCCCATCTTTCTTGAAACAGTCTTCCGTCTGCATCAACTTTTCTCTTTCTGGACATTTTGGGATCATTATTTATATCTCAATTCCACTCGTTGGCATGGACACTGCCGCGGCTAGCGTAGTCGAAAGGCATTGTGGGAAATGTAGTTTTTGGTAAAAGCACGCTCTTAATTTATTTTTTGGTATTTATTTTTAGACACTCAAAACTTTTAAGCTCTCGCGGGCCACATAAAATGACATGGCGGGCCACATCTGGCCCGCGGGCCTTGAGTTTGACACATGTGCCCTATAGTGTAGTAATTTTTCTGTTTAATTTCTAATTGCAACACATCTGAATCACTATTTCCACTATAAATTATTTTCATTTTGCAGTTTGATGTGGCACATACAGTTTCATTGACCATATTCTCCTGAGATGGTAAGATGAAGAAACACAGGGCCAAGTTTCATTAAATAATTTAAGAAAGTTTGGATAGCATTGCTTTGGAATAGAGCTAGTTTATTTAGTGTGAGCTACGATAGGCAATATTGTTAGTTGTAACTTGGCCACATTTTGATATCAATACTTTTAAAGGCAGGCCTAGTTGTTGCAAGTTGTAAGGACTTATAGACAGCGCTCTGTAGGCTATGCATGAGTAACTTTTTTTTTTTACGTCGGAGATGTTTTTGTTCAGATATCACTTATTTTTGGTAGCTAACTAATGATGAACAATGCATGAAGATAATGACATCGAGAGAGACATGCATACAGAATAGTAGCCTACATGCATTCCAAATAAATGCATGCAGACATGCGCTTAACCATAACGCCCTCTATGGACAAGAATGAGAACAGTTATCCTATTACAGACAGCACACAATTACATTAAAAGAGTTTGTGGGTGAGCAGTATTTAATGTGTAATGAAATACAATGAACAGCACCACCTGAGCTATGGATCATGAAGAAGCATGTAAATTAATGAACCAAGTCTACATGGAGACATGCATGCACAATGGGCTAGACGCAAACACATTCTAACTGAAAGACATACAGCCTAAATAGCTAGTACAGCCTAAATAGTTTGCATCAGTAAAATATGGAAATACAGTTTTAAAATAGGGCTATTAGTATTCTATGAAATACATTTAACGTTAGGCTATTCAACACTGGATTGCCGGATGCGTAACTCCAACCTTCCATGTGTGGGCTATGAGCTAGCGAGCGAGCTAGTGAGTTCATAAGCACAGCAGAGTTAGGCTATTCAACACTGGATTGCCGGATGCGTAACTCCAACCTTCCATGTGTGGGCTACAAGCTAGCGAGCGAGCTAGTGAGTTTCTGCACAGCAGATTTTTTTTTCCGGTAGTGTAGAACGTTACCTGCGGGAAATGTTTTGGTACCGGACAGCTAGGTTTAGTTTAGTTTTCTGTAGTGCAATGAATGTAGGCTATAATGCATGTTGATTCGCTTCGTAGTAGCCTAGCTTGTTTCTGCTTCCTGACGAGAAGCAGGAAGTAACATTGGCGAACAAGCTTAATTGGACAACGCATATTTCCCAGGAATCTTAGCCAGAAAGAAAACAGTAGATACTACTAAGAAAGTACATACCACAGATTCTTCTTATTATTATTATTATTATTTTAATTAAAAGTGTTTGCAGTAAGCTACATTATCAGCAGAGTAGTGTAGACTAGAGCCACATTCGGAGGCTATTTATTTTTATTTTTAAAGTGACTAACCATGAATGAGATATGTCTGGGGAATTGGCGGTTTATAAATCCGATCTCTTAAAGGCTTGCAGCTTAAAAGAGGCCATCATCAATTCTTAATGTAGGCTATTATCGTAAATTCTTAATTTTCCTAGTAGTTAATTTTATGGTGACCTTGTGTTATGTGTGAAAAGGATAAAGTGAACAGAGCTGAAGTGAAGAAATTAATGAATAAAGAAATGTTGGCCGAGGCAAGGGGTTTCCACAGTCAGTCAGTCATGACCGCAAGAGCAGAGCGTAACACCCTCCCCAAACCAGACAAGAGCTAGCGTCCGGTTTGGGGAGGGTGTGATATAGTACAAGTGAAATACAAGTGAAACATTGAACAGTTAATATTGAAAACCACTTTTGCCTTTGCAATAAAAATACGTTAATGTGTCAATGTGAAAATAATAACAGTCTAAGAAATGAAAAGTACTTATCAGTTGCACATTGTTTTTGTGGAAAATACACATGTGCCCTGCTGGGCTCGAACCCACAATCCACTGTGTGAGAGACTGCAGTTCTAACCACTAAGCCACAGTAGCTTCTTGGAAAGCATGAAGCCATTAGCTACATTAACATTAAAAAACATTAGTATGAAGCATTTTTATTGGACAATAAGCTTGATGAGCAGGTAATACGGACCATACCCTCAAATAATAATTCTCCCCATTGGATAGCAGGCAGTTTGGCAGGAAAATGGGAAGAAGAAGAAGCAGAAGAGGAAGGAGAAAAACGGCAAAATAACCCAAGTTTGGGGCTTTATTGTGTGGATGTGTGAAGTTGTATCTGAATGCTGTGTGGTTACATGAGATCAGAACATACATAAGTTAATGTTTTTAAGGGCTGAGAGTCTATGGTCATTGTGGTTACTTCTGTAGGAAACCCTGAAAAGTGCCAAACTCTCGGTGCTGTATAGGTATGGGGCATGCCCCACCAAGCCGTAACTTGGCGGATGGCATACCTGCCATCCCAATATCCTCTGGGGCAAAGTGTTGACTACACATGCTCCCATGAAGGATTTTGAAACTCAGCCCCTCATCTCTTTTGATCGCCCTCACCCAATGGGCACATATTTCTGCATCCACAGGAAAATCATGGAAACACAAATACAGAAATTTTTGTTTGTTATTAGAACAACAAGGAACACTGCACTAGCATCTTCTTGATGACTGTGCCATGCTTTTTGGATGGGCTGCTGTTGAGAGAGATGGACACAGGAGAAAGGAAAGAGCAAAATGATGAATCACATCAGCATATGGAAATGGTTCAGCATTTAGCTTTGATTAAGAGTCAGTATCTATCAAGCTATTCTAAACAACAGTGTTGGAATAGGTCAGTGATTATACATTAATATAAAAAGTAAACGCTTAACATAAAGCGTAAGTAAACTTGTTACAGCACAGGCAGGCAGCAATGCATATTTTACCTGTTGCTAAAGTTGCTGCTAGCTAGCCTACTTTCCCAACCATCTAAGGCAGTTACAGAATGGTAAATTGGAAATGACCAATAATGTTACGAAGAAAAAACGATCGTAAATACGTAAACATTATTAGTCTTATCTTTACCGGACTTTCTCACATTACCTTTCAAAATTACTTAACCTCTTAATACCAAACGCCCCCTAGCGGTAACGCGGGCGTTACGGAAATTATTAAATTATACATTTCATTAATTTAATAATATATAATAAACTGCTCACCTCAATATTTTGATTAAATATCCTTAAGATATATCCATTCCTTCTGGGAAAGTGGTTTTTAAGCCCAAAACGTTGGGATAAAACTTCGTAAATAACGTTTGGCACCATTTGGATAACGAAAAAGGTTCACCTGAAAAAAACCCTGTAAAGTTTGAATGGTTTGAGATATTGACACCAGATTGTTACCAGAGGTGAATCAGATAGAGGAGTCATTTCCTCCATAGCATTTGTAGCGCCCCAGGTAAAAATTCTTAAACTTGAATGTAGGTACCCGTTTTTTAGTTTTTTTATATTTTCTGTACATAAATTGTTGTAGTTAAGTATCAAAAACTGGATTTCTATGAGGTCTCACTGCTTAGTCGTAATACTGCAGGTGTCTGCTTTAATAAAAGCCATGAACCATATTTGTACCATTTATAGTTTTTGAGATAACCACCTTTGTTTGTCACTAGTGAAAACAGGCAAAAATTGGCCTATTTTGCCCTCGGTAGGAAGAGGTTAATGCAGGAACGCTCAATAACTACTCTTTCAGGAGAAGTCTCCAGTGCGAATGGAAGTAAAGATAAACTGCTTCTCGGAAAATCGGAAGTTAACTGACGTCATTGTGAAAAGGGCCTATTGCGACAAATAGCAAATGCTATGCTTCTCACATGGAAGAATGTTATTTTCACATTAAAGAATGTCTTTTTATTGCAAAGATTAAGAAATTTAACGTTATGAACTGTTCACTGTTTCACTTGTAACCTACTCAACAGAGGTGAAAGTCCGCCAACATGGTCCAGTCAAGGGGCCAAAACTGGGCTGTTGTTTTGAAGCTCACTTCCTGGTTGGGCTGGGACCACCACTGTGGTTGGCTCCAGTATAGGTCTTTCACCATGTAAGTCAATGCCAGCAATGTTGTCAAAATACTAAGTCAATACATTTTTTCCACAAGAAAGTAGAAAACAATTGTGTAGTCACAATAGGTGCTTTTCCTTTGTCTAATGCCTCTCCATGTGCCGATTTTTTAAATTATTGTGTCGTTTGGACAAGGTATTAACATTTGTTCAGGACCAATCAGAGGGACAGGTTGAGTAACTGGGGTCACTGCCATATATAGGTTTTATAAAGTCCTCACTGCACTCACTCAGGGGTGGGACCAGAAGGGGGAGCCAACAATCATTGGTCTAAAACGTGTAAAGCCTGGCGTCTTGGGACCTATTTTTAATACAGTCTATGCTTGGGACAGGGAGAAACGCTGTATTTTTGAGTGGAAGTCGATGGAGAACATCTCTTAGTAGCCTACCGTGAACAAGCTGTTGCTTTGTGGACGCAGTTCGTAACATAATAAATTGACTGCCTTGTCGCTCATCTTCAACATGTTTGTCATCACATGTTAATTTTGGAGCAAGCTATGATGTGTCTACTATGAAAAAAAGACAGCAGGGGAAGTTGCAGCTACACTACAGGCCCAGCGTCTCAGAGCAAGCAGCCATACTGTAGGTTAAATATCTGAAATAGATTGCTCCATACCTGTATAGCCGTATCAATTTAGATATTAATTTAGCTACTCTCCCTGTCATAAACGTTACCATTGCTTAGCAATGCTGGGTTAGCTAGCTAGCAAGCTAAAGATAGCTTATGGCAAGGAGTTTTAATTTAACAGTTATTCGACTTCCTTAAAGTCCTCCTAACTAGCTGGCTGGCCATATAAGTTAGCTAGCTATCCTGATTGCCTAGCTAACGTTACTAGCCAGCTGCTCCAACTAGCTACAGCTAGATCCTAAGACTAAGAGCAGCTAGAGTAGAATGTTTTATTTTGCTTACAAAATAAAACTTAGCCACAAACGGCAGCTAGCCATAGATTGTAACTGGTGGGTATTCAAATTTTTTAATAAGAGAACAGGTTTGGGCGGGTATTATGAAGAATAGCCTAACATTATTAGGCTAAGTTATTTGGTTGTTTAGTCCTATATACGGTCTATGGGTCTCTGAAATGACCAAAACCGGATAAATGTTTAATTTATGAACATTTTGAAGATTTTTAATTTTTTTTCAAAGCCCTAGATGAGATTTGAGATGCTTTCATATAAAGCTGCACCGCTTAAAAACCTAGAAAGTGTGACCAACTTAACTCCTTTAAGATAATCACCACAAAAAAACACACTTTTTGTGATTTTTTAACCACACACGCAATTAATATAAATTAAATATAATGTTATGCTAAAGTGAACTACATTACTACAGCAATTGGTCACATTCCGTAAACGTCTCTCACCACCACTGAACAGTTTTTCGAGCCTGCCGTCCTCCCTCGTTCAACTAGGCCTCAGCACTTTGTAGCCTATTTGTTACCCCCTGGAGCAAAGCAAATAGGCCTACATACGTGATTTCGGCTTGTCCTTTCTGATGTCGCAGGTTGCGGGGTTTTTTTGGGTTGTTTTAAAAAAAATCTGGGCACTACTATTGTTCAAAGACATTAGCTACCTTATCAATTTAGATATTAATTTAGCTATTCCACCCCCTCCCGTCCACAATCGCCCTACTCTCCCGTTTGGGCGTGTTTTTGATGGGGAGGTTGATGTCTCCCGAGTCTGATTTGGCAACACTACCATGTTCGGCAATGCTGGGTTAGCTAGCTAGAAAGCTAACGATAGCTCATGGCAAGTCATTTTAACATTTAGCTAGCAAGCTAACGATAGCTTATGGCAAGCTGTTTTAATTTAACAGTAATTAAATTAGTCTGAACTAGCTGCCCATTGTCCTAGCTGGCTGGCCATATGAGTTGTTAGCTAGCTACCGCGATTGCATAGCTACTAGCCAGCTGCTCCAATACTAGCTAGCTACGTCCTAAGTGCAGCTAGTTTAAATAGAGCATTTTATTTTGCTTACAAAATAAAATGTAGCTTCAAGTGACAGCTAGCTAGCTAGGCAATTGTGGTAGTTAGCTCGTCATATATATATATAGCCAAGGCATGGAGTATCCTGAACAACCTCACTGGCAGGTCAAGACACTCCCCTCGTCACTGCCCCATTTCTGCAAATAAAATCGCATCACAATTTGTGAAAAATGGGGTATACGAGGGTAAAGACCGCGAGTCATCACGACTCGTGGCAAAAGAAGTGTCTGACCTCTGGAGGGCCCCAACATCTAGCAGCGATAACATCTCCGGTGAATTCACACCGGAGGAGTTCGCTGCCGCCCTCCAGCACCTAAAGCCAGGAAAAGCTCCGGGCCCTGATTCCATCTGCCCGGAGCTTATACTCCATGCCGCACCTGCCCTGAAGTCCTGGTTAAGAGCTTTCCTCTCTTCCTGCTTGCGCCAACTCAAGATCCCCAAAATCTGGAGAAGAGCCCTAGTTGTCGCGATCCCTAAGCCGAATAAGCCTGAAGGGGATCCTAAGAGCTACCGTCCCATCTCCTTGCTCTGCATCCCCTTCAAGATCCTCGAGCGTCTTATCTACGCCCGCGTCGAACCGATCGTCGACCCACTGCTCCCTCGGGAGCAGGCCGGGTTCCGACGCGGGAGATCGACCGTAGACCAAGTCACTTTGATGACTCAAGACATCGAGGACAGCTTTTCTTTCAAGAAGAAGGCCGGAGCCGTTTTTGTCGATCTGACGGCTGCCTATGATACCGTATGGCACCGCGGCCTCACCTGCAAGCTGCTCCGCCTGCTGCCGGACAGGCACATGGTCAGTATGATCCTGGAGCTTGTCCGAAATCGCAGCTTTAACCTTACCACTGGTAGCGGACAGCAAAGCAGGTTACGACGCCTCAAGAACGGCGTCCCCCAGGGATCTGTCCTGGCCCCCCTCCTCTATAATATCTACACTTATGACTTGCCTGATACAGTCTCGCGGAAGTATGCCTACGCGGATGACCTCGCGTTGGTGTACTCCGCTGGAGACTGGCAGTCATTGGAGGGGACTTTGAGCCAGGACATGCAGACACTAGTGGCATACCTCTGGAAATGGAGGTTGAAGCTCAGCGAGGCAAAGACGGTGTCGGCGGCCTTCCATCTTAACAACAGGGAGGCTAAACGTGAGCTCCGAATATATATTGGCGGAACACCCCTGCCATGCTGCGCTGAGCCAATCTACCTCGGCGTGACATTGGACAGGTCGCTCACGTTTCGCCGACACCTTGAGTCACTGCGCAAGAAGTTAACATCTCGTGTGGCATTGATGAGGCGACTAGTCGGGTCAGGCTGGGGCGCCGACGCAAGAACATTGCGTACGGCAGCCCTGGCCCTTGTTTACTCGACTAGTGAGTACTGCGCACCGGTATGGTGTCGCAGTGCCCACACCCGCCTCATCGATACGCCCATCAACGAAGCCTTGCGCATCGTGACAGGATGCCTGCGTCCCACTCCCGTGGACAATCTTCCCATTCTTGCAGGCATCCAGCCCGCTGGGCTTCGCCGCGCGGGAGCCACAGCACGTCTCGCGTGCCGGGCCATGGAGCCAAACCATCTGCTCCACGAAAGGCTCGCTGTAATTGCTGAGCCTCCCCGGCGCCTTAAGTCGAGACACCCATTTGTGCCTGCCGCACAGGAATTCCTGCAGCAATGCAGTGATCTTAACATCAGTGCGGCACGGTGGGCGGATTACATCTGGAGCACGGAGTGGGAGGAGAACACCTCTAGACTCCATGACTTCATCCCAGACGTCGGTTTTCCCCCTATTGGGGTGGACCTGCCTAGACTGGCATGGGTGAGGCTTAACCGCCTCCGGACCGGCGTTGGGCGCTTCCGCTCATCGATGCACAGATGGGGCTTGGCTTCTTGCGCAGCCTGCGAGTGTGGCGCGGAGGAACAAACCGCAGACCATGTCATCCTGGACTGCCCGATTTATCGGGCACCCAATGGGATGCATGGTCTGTCGGTTCTGGATGATGACACGGTGACGTGGCTACTGGAGGTGTGCCCTGAAATATAGTCCGGGTGAACCCCCCCCCCAGGCTCGGGGTGGTAAAAGGATAGCCCCTCGGCCCCGAGCCTGGGGATGTGGGACAAAAAGATCCTACCCAAACGAAGAAGAAGAAGCTAGCTAGGAAAATTGGCAGCTAATTGGGACTAATAATGTAGCTAGCTATGGAAGTCGAATACATGTTAAAACGGCTTGCCAGCACCACGGTTTGTCTGTGTGGTTGCGCCCAGAGGATCGGGGGTTCGATCCCCGGTCCTGCAAGATCTGAGCTAGCCGGTGCCCTGTGGGAGCGGCAATTGGCGGCTGCTCCCGGTGGGGGGAGCGGCTCGGAGAGAATCGCTGTGCACAGAGTTGGTGAGTTGGAATCACGGTCAGGAGCTGGAGGAGTCGCGCCCTGAAGTGGACGTGGCACCCTCCTTCCTACTACCAGCTGACAGAGTTGTGTAGCGGTGATTCTCTAGCGGGTGCAACACAGGGGGAACTGAATTAGGGGTTCAGTTGCTACCAAATTGGGAGAAAATGGAAAAAATCAGAAAAAAAAAAAAAAAAAACGGCTTGCCATACTAGCTTGCTGGGGTAGCAAGCTACGAAGACCTTAGTTTTAAATAGTATTCATTCATATTCTTGAATTTCATATAAAACAAGTTGATGTGGAAAAGTTTGAAAGGAGCGCTGATACGACTAACTGCTAGCTACATTTGAGAGCAGCCAAGGATCTGCTGAGGTAATGACATATTTATTCCGACAAACCATATAACCAAAACCTAAGAATTCATGGTTAAGATATTAATATGTGTAATTTATGTCGTAGAACAAAATGTGAAAGCTCTCTTAGGCTCATATTAACCACAGACCTTATATTTGGCATGAATCCGAAAACCCCATGGTAAGACCCCATTGGAAATCTGGCGAGGGAACCCATGGCTCAAAAATGCTAACTCCCGGGTTTTGGCTATGACCACAGAACTATATAAGAACTAGAAGGGCAACTGCCTTCTCAAAACTGCGCTTTTTCCATGACCCAAAGTTTTTTCTCTGATTGGCCAATGTGATATGTCACGTGAATGTGGTCATTTTGTCCCTTTTGCAGAGAGTAATGGCTGCCGCTGTAAATCTAGAACCACGACCAGAACCACTGCGGAGTGGGTGTCCTGAGAACAATTGATGTTATGTGAAAATCAAAACAATAAATACATTGATAAATTATTGAATATGTCTATGCTATGATTACATTCACATACTTAAATAATGATTGTTGCACTCGTTTGTTTATTTACCGTCTGTGGTATTTCAGTCAGTCATCCCAACCGCTTTTTCAAGCTTTCCGTGAATGAGCGGTCCTTGCTCGGCTAATAATAGCGTGAAGTGTTGCCTGAATAATGAGAAATCGTGATGGAAATGGCCAAAGTGATAACCGTAGCCTATTTTTCAGGTAGGCTATGGCCTCCCCGGAATGTCGATGTTAGACTGATAGAATGAACTAACTAACTAACTTTTTGCAATGTAACGTTGTGTTAGACAGATTAATGTCAAAGGCTAACGTAGTGGCTATCTTGTTAAAATCTTGCAGTAAATTGTTACTGCAAATTCATATAATGAGCCGCGAATAGTTAACGTTACTAAAAATGTTTAATATCTATGTCGTTCGCTAACTACATTATTAACAAGCTGTTTAGTTAGCGTTAACTACTCGTCGTTATGTTGTGCGAAGCTGTGATGAGCAAAGCAGGCTTATTAGCCAACATATTAGCCCCCCTCCCAGAAAGCAGAAACATCTTGCGACCATAGACATGTATAATGTTAGCTAGCAACGACTGCTAAGTTATGCTCTCAGAACTGTACAATTCTGCGGTTATGCTCAATGAAAGGTAAATTGGTTATCTCGCACTAGCAGTCAGAGGCATAGAAATGACAGGCTATCACAAAAGCCTGTTGATAATACGCCAATAGTAGCTCGATGCACATTTAAAAGAAAAGCCAGGCATAGTTATATCTACTTTAGAACATATTTGGCTAACCTTAACGTAACCCCATCGATGTATTCACCTGCATTCCAATCTGAACGTTGTTTTAAAAGAAAGCTGTTAAGCCATTTTTTCTGACGTTAGTTTATGGTTAAACCTAACTGCAATGGACATAACGTTATTTATGCTAACCTTCCAATATCCAGTATCAGATTGGCTGACCAGACGTCCTGACTTTACCCAGATATTTCGTATTTTTGGACCGAAAATATTAGTTCATAGCAGACACCGTTTATGCGGTCTTAAAGTGCAGTATAATGTTATCTGGCTTTGATAGCGTAGCTTTGATGCTCAACTTCAGTTCGTTAATGCGTTTGATTTCTTTTGAGCGATGAGTATGGCGGCATATCAATGCCAAAAATCTACGCACGTGGAAATCGAGGAGCCGTGTGCACAGCCCGAAACTCCGTGCATGTAAATTGTTTTGCCATGTTTTTACACAACTCGCGCACGATTAAAGTCCGTATTTGAGTGCAATATTATGGCTTTTGAGGAGAAATACAGGATTTGCGCGCGCACATAACCTGAAAGAGCGCACAAAACTGTTATCAGAGCACAGCTACTGCTTGCGCTCGCGTTTCTTTTTCTTGCTCGCAGTTCTTTTCTACTCGCGCAACTATTTTTTCTTTTTGACAGTGGTGGGCGGGGCCATAGATTCAGTCTATCTGTCATAGTTGAGGGGCGGGGCCAGCGAGGGGGAAAACAATGCCGCATCTGTCACTGTTCTGAGTAGGGACACATTGTAGCTCAAGCTAACTATCATTATTTTGTTTTTAATGACATTGACAGATTGTTTCCTAAAGATAGTTTGGCAAAATAAACCAAACAGTAAGCTACTCGAGTACTGTCCTTATGCGGTTAGTCAGTGAACAAATGATCCAACTCAGTGGCCTCTGGTATCGTTCCCTGACATCTTCTTCTGTCTTATTGAATCCCCCGGTAAGGAACCATGTAAACTACATTATGATCCATTGGCGTACCGTCGGCTGTAAAATAGGCCTACTGTAACCTTACCTTTATACGGATATTAATCCCAACCTGTTTCCATTTATAGTTCTTAATTATCAAACAAGCAATCAACTGAATTACAAATATCAATAAATAGAGCAAGTGTTTCTGTGCTAGGCTAACATTTTTTTTTTGTTTCATAAAATGTGTAGCACTGACTTATTATATAGCTATGTATATTGATAGTTGCAAAGCTGGAAAAATCGGGGTATGGGTTACAGAATTAGACTTTTTTCTGTTTATTTAGCTTGAGTAGCCAAACAGTCAAACAATTAATTTGCTGAATAATCAAGAAAAGACCAATATGTAGCCTGTGATTAAGAAATGACAACAAAGATAACTAACTTGAGATTGTTTAACAAGGATCAGGCAATAATCTGAATGCGTGAATGTGAGGGGTCTGGTTCGGAGGACCAGACGCAACTGGAAGGGGATCTGAAAGTTGAGAATCAACCACTAAAAAGGGTGAAGGGAGTCTGTGAACGGAGCAGAGAGAAATAAACAGAAAGGGAATATAACTCCCGGCGTACAAACCGAAATATAGCAACCCAGAAAAGTGGGCAAGAACTCATAGATTTCGAGCAGAGAAAATAAAAAATAAGGGAAAAGAATCCCAGCATAAGCCAAACCAATAACAAACCAAAAAACATGGCGAAGCTCGTAGACTCGAGCAGAGAATAGAAAAGAACAGAGTTGCCTCTAACTCAATAACTATCAAAGAGCAAAAATAAAACGCAAACAGAAACGAGGCGAAACGAAGTTACTGCCTAGTAGCGAGACAGGGAAAAGAAAACCAATGCAGGAAATAAAGTGTAAAGGAGAACAGAAACCTAAAAACAGAATTATCTAACACTCTACAGGCAAGTCCCGCATGTTCTTTTGAAACTTAAAAGGACAAGTGGTCGCCAGAATTCCTATACTGCATTACCTGGCTGACACAAAAGCCTCTAAGCCCACAAAAGCCCTTAAGCCCAAAAGAGTGACCTTAAGTAGTGCAGAGCGCACCTGAAGGGAATAATTAATTAGTCCCGAGAATGAGAACTAAAGCCGGGAGCGTCCTCTCGCGGCCCCGAGAGACAATGCCTGAAAACAGAAGCAGAACAGGCAGAAAACCATGACAGTTAAAGAATGTAATTAATTTAAGACGGCACTCAAATTAGTCAAAGCAATTTAAACATTAGAAAACATATAGGACAGCCTCTTTTTGTTGAGCACAATGCATAGCCTAATTATATGGGGGGCCAACAGTGCCAAAATTTGTCGTCTGCGAGTGCGAATGCGAATGCAATTGCCTTATACTGTGCGCTTTAATTGGTCACAACATCTCACTCGCAGGTTTACTCATGTCACTCATCCGCACTAGCACTTGCACTGGCACTCGCAGTTGCATTCGCGTTGGCACTCGCAGTCGCTTTCGCACTAGCACTGGCGCTCGCAGTTGCATTCGCGTTGGCACTCGCAGTCGCATTGGCATTCGCACTGGCACTCGCAGTCGCATTCGCACTTACATTTTATGAGTGTAGTTAGTAGCCTACTAATTGTTAGCTTGCTGATCTAGCTAGCATGCCAGATGGTTAGGTCATGTTAAGAAGAGCAGTATAGGCTACTTTGCTGAATAAAATACAGTATATGGCTAGGCTACTGAATCAGTTCACTAACCTTAGCTAAATAGTTTGCAAGTTTGATCTTTGATCAGCTCGGGTAGCCTACTATAGCCTATCTAGCTATCTGATCAGCTAAATATATAAATTTTTATTAAAAGACGAAGATGGATTTCCTTGTAGTGTGCCAACAATGTCACATTCGAAGAATTTGACGTGGTTTATGAAAAGCTTGTATGAGTTCACCATTTAGCTAGTTACTGGAATTATAATTCTGGTTAACCTCTTCCTACCGAGGGCAAAATAGGCCAATTTTTGCCTGTTTTCACTAGTGACAAACAAAGGTGGTTATCTCAAAAACTATAAATGGTACAAATATGGTTCATGGCTTTTATTAAAGCAGACACCTGCAGTATTACGACTAAGCAGTGAGAACTCATAGAAATCCAGTTTTTGATACTTAACTACAACAATTTATGTACAGAAAATATAAAAAAACTAAAAAACGGGTACCTACATTCAAGTTTAAGAATTTTTACCTGGGGAGCTACAAATGCAATCAAGGAAATGACTCCTCTATCTGATTCATCAATATGCTGCCTACCTCTGGTAACAATCTGGTGTCAATATCTCAAACCATTCAAATTTTACAGGGTTTTTTTCAGGTGAACCTTTTTCGTTATCCAAATGGTGCCAAATGTGCCAAAAATGGCAATGTTCCAGAAAGGTCTCAATATGATTTATTTTTTAGGTTTTTACAATAAAATGAGATAATTTGTCAATATTGGCAATAAAAGTTCATTTTTAGACGTGTTCTTGGTGCTCTTCATATTACACAACTAACTACCCAAGGTTACAAAAAGCTGTCAAAACCCATGTAGCAGCACAGTGAATCTTGTGTATTTCACCAGAGCCCCATTAGCCAGAAATGAGTCCAGGAATGTGCAAACAGGTTTTCAAATGAATAATGGGAATAGTATGAAACTTCCCTACACATTACTGCTTGCCAGTCCTGTCCTTTATTCTGTTGCCACCTCCTATGACAGGGACGTTGGGGTTGGGTTTTAGAAGGCAAAACTTTATACATGACAAACATATATCAACTATATACAAGTGCACTAAGGTGTACTACTAAAAGTGCAGTGGATAAAAAAAATCAAAAGTCCACCAGTTTCCTAGATAAAAAATAAAAACACCCCTGCTGTAACAAATAAAAAGATCCTTGCCCTCTAATTGCTGAAGTTACCGTATTTACACAAAGAAAGTCCAAATGGCAGGGTCCAAAAAGCAAAAAAAAATTAACTAAAAACAAAAAAAGGCAAAGGATCAAAACATGGGGGTGGAGGGTGAGGAGAGATTATTTAACCATTCATACAGAAGCCATTTAGACTACACATTCCCTCAGGAGAGCAATCTGCATCATTACAAACCCCACTAACCCTGTCCATGGAATTGTCCACCATGTTGATATACCCATTAGTCCCCCTTATACAACAACAATCAACAATAATAATAATAAACAAGTACTCCCTCATGTTATCATGTTCTCTCCCTCATACCATGCATAAATTGCCATTTTGTTTACCTGCACAGCCTTCTGTACTGCATACAGAACAATTTACTCATGTGGAACAATGACTTTACTAAACACTTCCAGAAGCCATTTCACACTCAAAAAAATCGATTTAGTAGCTCATCTCAGACACAAATAGATAGCTAGCTGCTTGTTACCTGTAATTTTGCTTGCTAGCTTGCCACTGTAAAGGTAATACTATCTATATTAATTTAGCTGAGAGGGACCGATTTTATGCATAAGTATATAAGGTTAGTTAGCTTCACAGAAGAAACACAGGGATTCACGCATTGCAGCTAAATTGCACATTAATTTCCTTCGATGCTTACACCAAACTTACCGTTTCCACAAACATCTGTGTTGCTGGCAACGCCACGTAACACGTGCGAGTTTGTCAACACAGACAATACACCCTAAGTTTACTTCATAAATTATTTATCATACCGTTGGAATGTGCAATTTGTAATATTAATTGTATGAAAAACAATAAAATACAGTTGACAATGTAATTACGAACGCGCATGGCATTGCGTGAATTCACACTGGTATATCGAGAAAATCTGTAATATCACCAGCCCTAACGACGTTACCTGCCATGGCGAAATTCAATGCGTTTATAGCATAACACTGTTAGTATGATAAAACAACTTACATGTCAGCAACATCATCTCGGTCATCAGTGGATTCAGCGTCACTGAGACAGGATGAGTCTCCCTCGGCAAAAACATCTTCTGGCTTATCCAGTTCGTCTAGCACTTGGTGCACGGATAAACGCCTCAAAAATCTCGACATAACTACACAAAAACTGTCTCAAAAATACTCTAAAGTAAAAAAATTTAACTGCGGGTCTTACCTAATTAATTGTGCTTTGCTAAACGGAATGTAGCGAGCTACGCTACAAGGTAAAAACACTGCGCCATCTTGGTTCGATAATTACGCGTGGGTTGGCACTTCCTTATACGCAGGGCAGGATTTCCTTTTTTACGACGGCTATTGTATTGAACGAGGGCTTGTTTCAAAGATAAGAGTCTTGGCTATTGCCTGGAATATTTGACAGACAGTTTTAAAACCCAATGGAAAGCAAATAATACTCAGAGTGGAGGCGGGTGGAAGACGGTTTTTCCCACTTCAGATAGGCCTATTGTGCTATCAGTCAAAGAAATACACCCAATTGACGACGGTTTTGCATAAATCTCTGCAAGCAAGTTCAAAACTACTCTGGCTAACATATACTAAGCCATGGGATTGGTACTCCAGAAACTGGCTGAGTTTCACAACGCCAAAGTGAACACAGCCGAACGAGTCGTAATCAAGTGCAAAAAAGCACAAGTCGGTTTAAAATTGGAAAAAAATAATGTACAGCCGTATGAAAGTTTTAAAGTATTTTTTCTTGAAGCCTAAAGGTATAATGATTTTTCAAACCAAAGTTTTGTGAAATACAATTAAGCAGAACAGTTTACCAGCACATTGTTTATGGTGTGACATCAAGCTGCAATACATGTTTGAGAATTAAGTTTTATCCCGACGTTTTGGGCTTAAAAACCACTTTCCCAGAAGGAATGGATATATCTTAAGGATATTTAATCAAAATATTGAGGTGAGCAGTTTATTATATATTATTAAATTAATGAAATGTATAATGTAATAATTTCCGTAATGCCGGCGTTACCGCTAGGGGGCGTTTGGCAGCAAGAGGTTAATGCTTTTATGGCTCCCGTGCCGAGATTTGACTGCCTGTCAGAATTTGACAACCTCTCACGTGCACGCACGCCCACTCTGCATTATTACTTTCTTTGCAACTCTGTTCCTTCTCCTTTCGTGATTTCCAACTAATATCTTCCTTCTTTCGGTGCATGATCAAGCCATTCTGTGTCACTGTCCGTACAGATAGCCTACTCTTTTTCTCATTTTAAATGCTCGATTTTCGTGGAGTTCTGACATAATTTCAGCAGCATACTTTGCAAGAATCAGCCTAGCCTACGTTAAAAGCGGATAAAATCCATGTAAAAATAGTTTTTTATAAAACTGCGTTAACGTAGGCTAGTGGAACATAAATTATTCGCAGTTTGACAAGCCCTGGGAATACGATTCTTCGTTAAGTTCAATGGAGACATAATGCCCAGGACAGCATTATGCTGTGGTGACACATCTGGTCCTCTACTGTAGCCTACACCCTCAAAATGTTTTGTTCATACAGTGAGCACCATAATTCATTGGACAGTGACACATTTTTTGTTATTTTGGTTCTGTACTCTAGCACTTTGAGTTTGAAAGGATACAATGACAATGAGGTTGAAGTGCAGACTGTCAGCTTTAATTTGAGGGTATTTCCATGAACGAATTAACCGTTTAGAAATTATAGAACCTTTTGTACATAGTCATTAAGTCACGCTGAGGCGCTGCTTATCTATGGATATAAATCTTAGATTGGCCACGATGTCTTTCCCCCTGTTGAGGAGAAAGACCAGGACACAAAAGTATTCCTGAGGTCAAAGCCCAGCGTGGCTAGAGAATACCACAAGGCCACATGGTTTGCTTTCCATTTTAAGTTTGAATGGCAATCGGTTACATTCAATAGAAATCATCAATTGAAATGTCAATATAGGTAATACTTGTTAAACATGCCAGTTCGAAATTTATATTTTTAAAGAGATATTCAGATTAAAGCGGAGATTCGAGTGTTACGAATCTTGTTACATGGATGCAATATTTAGCCTGAAATGTAATATTTCGCCTACTGGCTCAACTGAATCATTGTTAAGAAGAGACTAAAACCCTGAATATTTCAATAATAATTTCATGGTGCTTAGCCCTGTTTTGAGCAAAATAAGGGCACATTAATTAATAAGTGAATTTGTCAGCTATTGAAAGAGCCATTCTGGCCATAAAGGAATGTGATCCCCGACCCCCCTCCTTCCAAACTTTACCTCACATCAGCCAATCAGGTCCTCAATGATTGGAGAGAAAAGGTATTTATGGTGAAGCCGAAGGAGAAACTTTGGCTTTTTCTTACTGGGGTCTTTTTTTTATTGTTTTGTTGGCAAACTAAGTTTGGGGCTGTGGAGCGGGAAAGTTCTGTGAGGGGAACTCTCATTCCTGGAGTCTACAGACAGAGAAGTTTTGTGACCGCTGAGTTTTATAGCTGGCATTTCTTTTATTCATCCTGTGCTGAAATTGGATTATTCTGGCAGGTTCTGGTTGATCTCTCTCTCTCTTTTCTAGTAACTTCAATCTGGTTTTAATGTCTTCCTTTTTGTAAATAATAAGCAGTGAGCCTACATTCATTAATGAATGTACGATTCCAATTCATTACTCTAATTGACAATTTTTCCTGTAATAAAATTGTTTAATCTAAAGACCTGATTTAGACTTAGTTTTGAATTGGCCACATTTTGATATCAATACTTTTAAAGCTGCATTAAATAATTTAGGAAAGTTTGGATAGCATTGCTTTGGAATATAGCTAGTTTATTTAGTGTGAGCTACGATAGGCAATATTGTTAGTTGTAACTTGTAACAGTTAATATTGGAAACGTCTTGTGCCTTTGCAATAAAAACACGTTTGTTAATATGATAATAATAACAGTAATAAATGAAAAGTGTTTAACAGTTGCACATTGTTTTTGTCGAAAATAAACTCGCGTCCTATTGGGCTCGAACCCCCAATCCTCTGTGTGAGAGACAGCGACTCTAACCAGTAGGCCACAGTAGTTTCATGGAAAAGACCACGCAATATAGCCGTTTTGTCTGTGATTCTGCGATGTCTGCACATTAGTTTGAAGCGTTTTTATTGGTCGATAAGATTGGGAGAGCAGGTATGCGATGTTGTTATCCAATGGGGAGAATTATTCTTTGAGGGTACGGCAGGAAAAATGGGAAGAAGCAGAAGGAGAGAAACGGCAAAATAACCGAAGTTTGGGGTTTTATTGTGTGGATGTCTGAAGTTGTATCTGAATGCTGTGTGATTACATGAGGTCAGAACATACAGAAGTTAATGTTTTTAAGGGCTGAGAGTCTGTGGTCATTGTGGTTACTTCTGTAGGAAACCCTGAAAAGTGCCAAACTCTCGGTGCTGTATAGGTATGGGGCATACCCTGCCAAGCTGTAACTTGGTGGATGGCATACCTGCCATCCCAATTAACCACAACAAAATACATGAACATAAATTACAAATCTTAAATAACAGAACACAAATATCCCCCCATTCGTACAACAAACAGAACATTGAGAAAATAATTGTAAATTCACTCGGTACCGCAAGGCATCATGGGAATCCCACTGATAATTTACAGAATGCAGCACTGTGCGCTACAATATTCTGTATAGCAGTTACTATGGGGCACTAGAGAGCAGACCAAGTGGTCCACAAGTAGTCCGTGGACAGATTTATTGTTTAAACTAGATTACCATTTTAAAATCCATTGTAGGCTACGCTGCTATCCGTTGTTGACTACCCTAAGAGGCGTTTATTGTCTATGACAATTTGACAGTATTTGCCTCAAGTAGGAAATATGTAGACAATAAAAGTTGCAACCTGTGTCATAATAAAACATTATGTAGCCTGTTCATCCACCAGTTATCATTTCCAGACTAGACTAGCGTGCATCGGTATTGTAGCCTACCTAATTCAGTGGTCTGTCCACGGAGCACTGGTCTACCACTTGGGGTGCTAAAGAGCATCACGGACCACTGCTTCGTGGACAGGCCTAGTGGACCGTGGACAGTCCATCTGATCTTCATCAGTGCATGTAGCCTACAATGATTGCGCAATAGCAACTGTGTTTTCATGCTTCAATGTCTCTCACATGGCAAATGAATAACGATGCGCGCTAGTCTAGTGAATGATCACTGGTGGATGACAAGGCTAAATAGCCTAATGTTTTATTACGACACAGGTTCCATCTTTTATTGTCTACATATTTCCTACTTGAAGCAAATACTGTCAAATTGGTAGGCTAATCAACAACAACAGATAGCAGTATAGCCTACAATGGATTTTTTAAATGGAAATCTAGGTTAACCAATAAGTGTGTCCGCGGACCACTAGGTCTGCTCTCAGTCTAGTGCCCAATAGTAACTGCAATACACAATATAAAATGTCTCAGCGTTAACCGCTAGGCTACAGTAAGATGATAGCTACTAAAACGTCTGTCGCTACACACGTACCACTAAGTCTGTCCACGGAATACTCGCACACTGAATGCACCGAGTTGAAAATTCTTCTCTATCTGCATGCCAGTTTTGCTGTGTTAAAATAGCTGTAGGCTTTATTTTTTTTATTATTAATATCATTATTGTTATTATTTTATCTGTTTGCTGTATTTGCCCTTGTAAAGCACTTTAGGATTTTTTCCGTAAAATGAAAAGCTCTGTATAGAATGTATTACTGGTCCACAGACCAGTAGGTCTGTCCACGGACCACTCGCAGTTGTCCGTGTACACTGGTCCATTGCTCTCTAGCGCCTCTGCTGGTAGCAACCAGTGGTCCGCGGACCACTTGGAGTGGTCCGTGTACACTGTTCTGTTTAGAAGGACGTGACATGTGACATGTAATGATAATGTTAGCCTACATATTTCCTTATTTTTGCTTATGACCGCAATTGACTTGAGACGAACGACTGTTCACTTCAGACGGTAAAACGAATAAATCTGTAGATTATATTAGCCTATTTATTTAGGCTATTTCACTTGTAATGATACATTTTTAATGATGAATATTTCCTTATTTTCGTTTTATTTTAGCTTTATTTGTTTCTGCATGTATTGCTGTAGCTCTGTAGCTATCTGCGTGCCAGTGTTGCTGTCTGTTAATAATTGCTGTATCACTTTGATGCTCTGTATTTCTCTGTTTGCTGTAGGCTACTTGCCATTGTAAAGCACTTTGAGATTTTCTCTGTAAAATGAAAAGCGTTATATAGAATGTATTACTGGTCCACGGACCGGTAGACCGTGTACACTGGTCCGTTGCTCTCTAGCGCCTCTACTACTCAAGTGAACGGATCGGACAGTATCAGTCTCACATGGTCCTGTTTTCTAAATCTATGTTCAATGTTTTGTAGATTGTAAATTCGTTTTTCAAGCCTTAATTAGGCAATGCAGTTTGAGACACTTAAGAAGCTGTCCTCTTTAAATATGCTTTCTAATGTTTAACTCACTTTGACTAATTTGAGTGCCGTCTTAACATTAAGCCTAATTAGGATAACGTTACATTCTTTAACGCATTCAGATTATTGCCTGATCCTTGTTAAACAATCGTACGTTAGTCATCTTTGTCATTTCTTAATCATTAGGCTACATATTGGTCTCGATTATTCAACAAATTAATTGTTTGATTAGCTAGGCTACTCAAGCCAAATAAACGGAAACAAGTCTAATGCAGTAGCCTATACCCCGCTTTTTCCAGCGCACCAGCTATTAATACTACATATACGCTAATAAGTCAGCTACACATTTTATGACAGAAAGTGCTAGCACAGAAAAACATTCATTAATATTTGTTATTCGGTTAATTTGCTTCCTAATTAATAACTATAAATGGAAACAGGCCAAGTTAACACTAATATCTGTATAAAGGTAAGGTTATAGGTTACAGGTACGCCACTGGATCATAATGTAGGCAAGTTGACATGGTTCCTTACCAGGGGATTTGAGGATGTCAGGGAACTGAATTGTAGCCCATCATTTGTCCACTCCGTAACCGCATAAGGACAGCACTCGACTAGCCTACTGTTTGGTTTATTTTGCCAAAATATCTTTAGGAAACAACGTGTCAATGTAATTTTCTCACATAGCCTAACGTTACTTATTGAGCTAGGCATCTCGGGGGCAAGACCTCCAGCGCCCGGCATGCAATAGATTGACCTAGTCTTGTTTGAATATTCTAGTTATAGTAACCCATTATTTAAAAAAATAATAAAATATATAGGCTTCTTCATAAAAAATAAATATATAGTATAAAGCATATGAAAACTGCGTATCTGACAGGGACGTGGAGAGCTACTCTCTGCATTGCATGCATGGTGTGGATATCATATTACCTGTATTTTTATGTTAAAACAAAACAGAATTTTACGTTCTGACGAGGTAAGTAAAGTATCTATTGTTTACTTTGTTCACACTGTGCCCTTGCTGGCCTGTTTATGTCAAATATTTTTTTGTAAACAAACGCTCACCAAAAAAAAAAATTCAATGTAAAAAAAAAAGCCAAGTTACTCAAGCATAGCCTACAAAACACTGTCTGTAAGTCCTTAATTCCAACTTGCAAAAACTAGGCCTGCCTTTAAAAGTATTCACATCAAAATGTGGCCAAGTTACAACTAACAATATTGCCTATCATAGCTCACACTAATTAAACTAGCTCTATTCCAAAGCAGTGCTATCCAAACTTTCCTAAATTATTTAACGCAACTTGGCCCTGTGTTTTTTTCATCAGAGAATGTGGTCAATGAAACTGTATGTGCCATATCAAACTGTGAAAGGACAATAATTTATAGTGGAAATAATCTGAGATTCACATGTTGCAATTACTACACTACAGTGTATGTTTGAACAATTGTGTGCATCCAGTGCTTTGGGTCTATGAAAAGAAGAGCATGAATAAAATGTATTATTATTATTATTATTATGTATTTATTTGGAATCCTATAGAAACCTGTGTGGTCCTACAGAACCTAGACATTCTTGTGTTCACAAAATTCTGTTCGCAAATAACATAACTATTATGTTAACAAATTAGTACTATTACTTATTTGGCATCATCTGACCCACACACATACAGTAGGCTACATTGACAGGGCGAAAATGTCTGGATACGTTTGTAAAAATGTTATATGTAGGCTATTTTCAATGTCAGCATATTTCTATTTTTTCTGCATTTATTTATTCATTCCCCTTTCTCTATTGTAAATTATCTTTCTTGGTGTAAATGTCTGTTTGTGAATTGTAGAGAAAAATGTTCATCTGTAGCAGCAGTGAACATTTTAAGACCTGTACATTTTCTAAAGTAAACAAAGTATAAACAGATCAACTAGTTAAGTAGTAAATTATGTTACATGTCAACTAGTGCACTTGCATAATAATTCGCAACTTAAATAGTTGAGCATATTGGTTCCCTTGTGAGCATTTTTGTCCAATCCAACTAGTATGGAGAAAATGGCAACTAGTGCGGATAAAAATTTGATATCAAAAATGGGTATTGGAACACGTTGAGTAATGGTCTAACTAGTTATGCACAGTTTGCAACTAGTACTGTACAAGGCACAACATGTTCATGGCAGCGTACAACAAGTGTCAAAAATGCATAACGTGTTGGTTAAAAGTCACAACATGTTCAGAATGGAATGGAACTAGTTAGAAAAATAGCCTTGAACTAGTGAAAGGAAAACATATCCTAGTTGGATATGTCAACTAGTGAACTAGTGGACTCTTTTGACTAGTTGATGTGTGGATTGCAGCGTACAGGCTCACTAGTAAACAAGTAACCCAATGTGAACATGTGAACTAGTGGACTGCATGAAAATGAAGCAGGCGGGGCAAGGAAGTGTGTCTCCAATTCTGATTGGTTAATATTTTAAATGGTCTGGAGAGCCTTAAAATGTCAATTCTGAAACGTAACTCAGCGTGAGCTCTTTTTTAAAGCTTAAACATTTAACTGTTCAATCTATGAATGTCAGATGATTGAATTAACATTGATACTATGAGATCACGTTAATCTTAATGTTAATGATCCTCCGATAGGCTATTTCTCCCCAAAATCATCATAATCGCATAGAAATAGGCTACCGGAATATAATATAACTCTGTTAGTTTTTAAGAGTTCAAACCTTTTCTGCGGTGTTAAACGTCACATTTTAGTTTTATTAATTAGGTGGTGAGTTTGGCTCATGGAATGACGATCGGCCCACCGGAATAGGCCACACGGAGACGATCTATCTAGCTATTCAATTTAAAAATACAAACAACAAACTAGCATAAATGCAAGAATGATTTTGAAGGCAGTGAATGACATTTCAAACGGGATACACAATAACGTTATCTCATTTGGTGTTTTGATGATTGTGGTGAGAGCGCTAGCTGCCTAACGTCGTTCCAAAATCTCATATAGGTGTTCATTTGGGTTGAGATGGTGACTGCGAAGGCCATAGCATATGATTCACATAATTTTCACGGTCATCAAACCATTCAGTGACCCCTCGTGCCCTGTGGATTGGGGCATTGTCATCCTGGAAGAGACCACTCCCATCATGATGGAACTTCATCGAAGGATAAAGGTGGTGATTACTCAGAATAACTAGCCTGTGTGTAGCACATACAGGCCACCTTTCAATTTACCTGAAGTAAAGCACCAGTCATGTTTATCAAAAATAGATCATTCTTTATTACAAAGTTTCGAATACAAAAAGTGCAACGCGCACAAGAGGTAAAGGATGCATTCACAAAAGGATGTAAAGCTAACGGATGTAGGCCTATTCACTAACAGCTAACTGGATGCAACATTTTGCTCAAGTGAATTCTATCAGTTCAGTAGCCTATATACCACACAAGGTGCATTCTAGCACTGCAACTGTTAACACTACCAATATCGTGGTCAGACACTGTGGCCTAATGTTTAATACTGGTAAAGATCACACACAAAGTGAAATCAAGGGAATGCAAAAAAAACATGACAAGGCCCTCTGCGGACAAAAAAAGAGAATTTTACTTCCAGAAAAATGCATTAAACAAATAGGCCTACAATTCCCTTTTCACCTACAGTCAACGCTCATTCTAAAATGATAGTAATTAACAGCGTTTTCCTTATACAGCTAACATGAGGATTAGAGCACTCCCAAAGTAAAGCATTTATGTTTACAATTCATTTACACAATGCACAGCATATTATCTTACATGTAATCTAGGCTACTAAATGTTTCCCCATGGCTACCCATTTCATGTTTACAAACTAGGCTGCTTTTAAAACCGAAATAGCACTGTGCGTTTGCATGTGGTAGCCTATTTGCATCTAACCAAGTAGGCTACCTTTAATGTGGACACAAACCACCACCTTTAATTTGTCACCGGTCTGTATAGGCTAGCCTGATCAGCACGCCTTGCACAATAAGTTATTTGAGCAGTTCAATAAAACGTGATGATCGAGTAATTGGTTCATTACAATAGTCATTCTTGCCAAAAAGAGCAATCCCATGCATCGACATCGCAAATTAAATAGCCTACAGCGTTATCACGGGATCAAAGACAACCGTCCGCCATGTTTGCGCTTCAGCTTCTGTCAAACCTTCCCCCCTAACAAAATATCCACTCTCCCAATTAAATATATCCTACTTCGAAATACACATAAATGAAAACTCAAATTCGATGTCCAAAACTGCTGGCAATTGTAGCCCATAGCCGAATCCTTCATTCAATCATATTACAAAAAGCAACTTCCTTGTACGCCCTCCTAATTAGCATTTTGCTACAACTAGTTTACTAGTGGATGTGCTAAAAACTTAACTAGTTAACACGTTGGATTTACTAGTTAACTAGTGAAGAGAAGTGTATGTAATTAGTTAACTCGTTAGGTGAAAATACGGACTCTATGCAACTTAACTAGTTAACATGTTACACTGTTGCCACTTCACTAGTTAACTAGTGCTGCTTTAATTGCAACACGTTAGGCTTAAAAGGCCACTAGTGGGTTCAAAGGTTGACTAGTTGTGGCTGTGGTGCCACGAGTCGGCACTGTGGTGCAACTAGTAAGGTTCTGGTGTAACGTGTAGAATAAAAGTGCAACTAGTGGCTCAAAATGCATGACTGGTAAGGTGCCAATCTTTGATATCAAAAGGTTTTGTTGAGCTAGTAAGACAAAATGTCGAACAAGTTGTGAAAAACAGGCAACTAGTGGGAAACCGTAAATTTGATATCAGGGATATGGAATAAATCCTCATTCACCTGTTTGGAACGTTCCACAGGTAAACATGTGATGCTATCATGACTGGGTATAAAAGGATATCAAAAGACTATTGATATTTTATTTTCAGCGATGCTGTAACCCCTCTGCATTTGAATGGATCTATATGGGAATTGGGGGGTGGGACTAGATTAAGCTATAAATTACACGGGAATAGTATGGAATCCATGGTTGGCGGAGTGGCTGTAAGTAATCAAGGGTCTGCAGTATCAAATGAGCCTCAAACCATCACACTGCTGCCAGATATGCAGTATATATGGATGGACCACTTCAAGGGTTGTTTCTCCTGACTTATTTTTCCATAGAGTTCAATAGGAAAATGAGTCAGGAGAAACAACCCTTAAAGTGATCCATCCATATCTACTGCATATCTGGCAGCAGAGTGATGGTTTGAGGCTCATTTGATACCTCAGACACTTGATGACTTACAGCCATTTAGCCAGCCATGGGTCCCATACTATTCCTGTGTAATTTCTAGCTTAATCTAGTCCCACCTCCAAATTCCCATAGAGATCCATTCATATGCTGAGAGGTTATAATATCGCTTCTAAGAGTACCTGCAAATAAAATATCAAGAGTCTTTTGATATCCTTTTATACCCAGTCATGATAGCATCACCTGTTTACCTGTGGAATGGCAAACAGGTCTTTTTTTGAGCTTCCCAGTCTATTTTTTTTGCCCATCCCAACTTTTTTGGAACGTGTCGCAGGCATCAAATTAGAATTAGCATATATTTACAAAAATCAATAATGTTGATAAGGTAAAACATTAAATATATTTTCTCTGTACTGTTTTCAATTAAATATAAACTCCTCAAAAAAAGTTCGGAAACGTTATTTCGGTCAATTATTCCTCCCCTTTAATAATACCAATTGGTATTGTATTTTATATCGTTGGAAAGCCTGGTTAGTCACCTTTACAACGAGGTACAACTTGTAAGGATCATGCATTCGTGGAATGAGCAACACAGCTAACCGTGTGGGTAGCGGCCCAAAAAAATGTGCCAAAATCCCCTGCAATATTCTTCTGTTGGTATTCACTCTCGTTTTGAGTTGCTTGGTGGATTGGATGATTGCACTCTCCCACAGTAATAAGGAAAAAACAACACATATTGGCCATTTTTACACTTTATTCATTTTACACTGTCAGGGACCTCAGTAGCGTGTGGAAGATCCATACGCAGTCACAACAGCTTGGCACCTCCTCCTCATGCTGGTCACCAGCCTGGTCACACACTGCTGTTCCTCAACCAGGATTTGCCGCAAGTCAGCCAACATGGTTGCATTGGTTGTTGGTTGTACCTCGTTGTAAAGGTGACTAATCAGGCTTTCCAACAATATAAAATACAATACCAATTGGTATTATTAAAGGGGAGGAATAATCGACCGAAATAACGTTTCAGAACTTTTTTTGAGGAGTTTATGTAAAAGATAATTTACAAATCACTGCTTTCAGCTTTTATGTGCATTTTACATACTGTCCCAACTTTTGGAATTGGGGTTGTAGCTCACAGAAAGACATAGGCGTGAATTCTGTGCTTTAGCCTACCATAAACTACAACTACATTAAAGTGTTTGCAGTTTTAACTGCATGACCGTACGTAGCCTATTTGAACTGTATAAACTTTGCCCCTAGTGGTAGAGATGTCTCCGTCTCAAATACAGTGTTCATATTAGTCTAAAATTATGAACTACAGTTTTAAGAAGACCTGGTAAATTTTGACTTACGACCGATCCTCTCGCCACAGCCACAGACTGTAAAATGCATAAAATGCACCGTTTATACACGCTAAGAAAATCATGTTCACATATAGAAACAATAATATTTGTTAAAAAAAAAAAGTACAAATAAGCATTTTCCCTTGCTTACTGTAGCTACTATATACAGTAGCCTACCTGATATAATCATTTTCTACAAAATCTCTCGTGTAGGAGACCAAGTACTTACCAGTATATTGAGCTACAGCCGTTTTCTGATTAACCCTGAAGAGTTTCTTGTTACATTTCGCCAAAGTCCCGTACAGTCCACATTTACACAGCGACCATCAATCACACTTAGGGCTAAAATACATTGCTGTTTTTGTG
This sequence comes from Synaphobranchus kaupii, assembly GCA_029718625.1. Classification (NCBI taxonomy): domain Eukaryota; kingdom Metazoa; phylum Chordata; class Actinopteri; order Anguilliformes; family Synaphobranchidae; genus Synaphobranchus; species Synaphobranchus kaupii. The sequence goes on along the minus strand of CM056398.1, from coordinate 10,020,019 downwards.
TATAACACAGGAGCCTATTGTGAGGATCGGGACAGGGACCCAAATGCAGACCAGGATGTATCAGAAAGGGAACGTTTATTTCCAGTCCAAGGTCAATAGCCAGTAGATCCGAGAATGAGACAGTACAAAATCGAATGCCAAAAGAATAATCAAAAAACAGTCCTGAGATCAGATAGATTTGGCTTAGGTACAGACTTCATTAAAATGATCAAAGTCCTATATTCAAACCCTTCAGCTATGGTCACTACGGGAAACATTATTTATTCTTCTTTTAAAATTTCTAGGGGGTCTAGACAGGGATGTCCTCTATCGCCTTTATTATTTGCTCTCTCTCTTGAGCCTCTAGCTCAGAAGATAAGGCAGCACCCTCTTATTTCCCCTATCAATTTTTGTAACACATCACACCGCATTTCTTTATTTGCCGACGATATTCTGCTGTATATGGAGAATATCCCAACATCCATCCTCCGAGTGTTGGACACTTTTGAAGAATTTAGTTCTCTATCAGGCTACAAAATCAATTGGTCCAAGTCTTCACTAATGCCACTCAATCCTTCTTTTAGTCCTTCCACTCTGCCATCCCACATTCCCATGGTTAAGTCTTTTAAATACCTGGGGGTAGATATTTTTCCTTCTTTGCATTCGGTGGTAACCAAAAATTTCCAGGGCATCTTGGGCAGAGTGGAGGCTGACATGAATAGATGGTCACTATTACCAAACTCCCTTCAAGCACGTGTCTCCATTGTAAAAATGGATGTTCTTCCCAGGGTGAACTTTTATTCTAGTATGTTACCCCTCTCACCTCCCAAGGGTTATTGGGACAAGCTTCATAGTCTTGTATCTAGGTTTATCTGGAACGGCAAGCGCCCCCGCCAAAAACTATCCACTCTACAACGTGGTAGACAGGATGGAGGACTAGCTGTCCCCAATTTCAGGATGTACTTTTGGTCATATGTGTTAAAACCATTATCAATTTGGTTTGATCCCACTGCGTCAGTTTCATGGCGAGCTATAGAGGTAAACCTGGCTTCTCCTCACCGCTTACAGGACTTAGTATACTCAGGTTTATCGTCTAAACGCTCCAAATCTAGGCTGGGCCCTATATTGTCTTTTCTTCTGTCAGTATGGTTCTCTGTAGAGAAGGCCACCCACTCTCAACTGAAGTGGCACACCCATAGTCCTATTTTTCACAACTTTTCTCTTTTAACTGGTAAAGTGCCTTTTTTATATCCCCAGTGGAGCGATAATGGTATCCATGTTCTTTCTGACATTTGTAATGATGACGGTCTTAGGATGTTTAGCGATCTGCGTGTAACTTACAACTTACCAGGTTTCTCATTTTTCCTGTACCTGCAACTCCGTTCTTCCAAGCGTACATATGGTGTACCCTGGGGGCACTCTTTATACACCCATGAGCTCCACAATATGTTAAATGTGGGAACACAGACAAGAGGTTTAGTCTCTAAACTCTACACTCGGTTACTAGAATCCTCTTGCAAACCTCTTGCTATCCACCAGGTATGGGAGAGAGATCTCAATTTTTCTGAAGGGGAAATTGATTGGATGACCATCTGGGACAACTTGGATAGCACATCCAAAAACCCCAATCACAAGTTTATCCATTTCAATTTTTTACATAGACTATACCTCACCCCGAGAAAACGTTATCTCATGAAACTCATACCCTCCCCAATCTGTGATTTATGTCCTCTAGGCCTGGTAGGCTCTTTTTTACACATGTACTGGGAGTGTCCTGGGGTGGCGTCGTTTTGGAAATTGGTGTCTTCTACTTTATCTGACCTACTGGGGGTGCTTATACCGTATTGTCCCAGATTATTGATCTTAAATGACACTTCATCATTGGATCTGTCGGTCTCCAAGTCACGTATCTTTTTTGTTGGTCTTACTTCAGCCAAAAAGATGTTAGCCTTAAGATGGAACCCTCCACATACACTCACCCGTAGACAATGGCTGCTTTCTTTGCTGGATATAATTTGCATGGAACAATCTATAGCCAGAATTCATGGGTCTAGTGAAAAGACAGTCCAAGCATGGACATCTGCAATATCTGAGATAAAACAGTTGTTGGAGTAAATATATCAGTATGTTGTATTGTATATAAATGTAACTGGTTGTATTGCTATGTTTATATATTCAAAGTGTGATATAAAGAAGAACTATTAGGGGTTGGGGTGGGAGGGATGTTTGTCGCCACAGGGTGGGAGGGAGGGTTTATTCTGGTGCTCGTTGGGGTGGGGGGGAGGGTAGGGGATAATATTGTTTTGTGTTTGTCAGTGTATTGTTTGTTTTTCTGCAATAAAAATTTGATTATAAAAAAAAAAAAAAACAGTCCTGAGATCAAAAAACCAGGAGAACACAGGCAGAGGTACAGGAGGGCGAGGCAGAGGCATAGTCAAGAAACAAACAAAGGTCAAAACCAAATAAACTCAATAAACAAACCAAAAGGGAAAAGGCAAACTCGAAGTCATACGGAAAGGGTGTCTCGGAAATCACTAACAAATCACTGGCTTAGAAAGGCATAGGCACAGGAAAAGTAGATCAACGTTCTGACAGTGAATGAATACAAACTGGAGTCTTAAATACACTAGGGAAGATCACACAAAAGGAATCAGGTGTGCAGAGGAGGGAAAAGGGGTGAGGACACAGGTGAAAACAATGAGGGTTAACTAGAACTAATAATACAATAACAAGGGGAGACGTAAGACACGGACTGGATATCACGTAAACACAATGATAACAAATGACCCGGAGTTAACAGGTAAACACGTACACAGCTCGGAGGGGAGGAACGCAGAAGTGGACACACGTGCAGAGAATACGAAATCATCGATAGATACAGGGATAGGATAACGAGAGGGAGAATGACAGCTGCAGGTAGAAACTCAAGATAAAATAGTAATTAGTAATGTTAGTAGAAAATTCTAAATCCCTAATGTTAGTAAGTTAGTTGTTTAGTATTATGTACACGTTAGTTTGTTAGTAGGTTACTATTAAATCTAGTCTAACAGCTAGTATTATTTATACGTTAGTATAATATATAAATATTAATTAAGTCAGAAGGAAGGAAGAAAACGAGATACGAAATACAGAGGAAACCCGAATGTACCAAAATCACCAGAATAGTGCAATGACAAAGACAGGGAATGGAATCTCGGGGGAACACGGAACAAAGACAGACAAATGCAGAATCATAACACCTATGTCCAGTACAGCTTAAGTGTAGGCTATATTTTTACCAGTCGTGTTACCTGCGGTTAATCGTTTGGTCTTCGTGGTACCAACCGTATCATGCAGGTGTAATTTAGTTTTTTCTGTACTGCAATGGACGTATAATAAGGCATTTTGACTTGCTTCGTCGTAGTAGTTTCCTTTACACTCTCTAGTAGGTTAGTTTTCATGTGCAGCTGACTGGGGTTCAAAGTTCTCTGGCAAAGCTATTTCCCAGAGATCTTTGCATGAGAAAAAAAGACAATAGGCTACTACTGTCAAAGAAGGTAGCCTACCACAAATAATCATTATTTATGTTATATTATTGTGATATAGTGTTTGCAATAGAATCCACCTTAAGGCCAGAAACATACCGCAAGCGAAGCGCACACGGAAACGCGACCGCTTCACATCGGCGTCCATTGTAACCTACTGTAGGATATCTAATATCAGTCAAGCACCCCCCCCCCCCCCCCCCCTGCACTCTATCTCTGTCGCTCTCTGTCTCTCACACATTAACCCCCCCCCCCACACACACCTTAACCCAATCAGGGCATGGATCCCCTCCCTGTCAAGGTACTTTACGAGTGTACCACAGAAAAATAATTTAGTCAGTTTGGAGTTTGTTGGTGAAGAAGTCATTCTTTTTGGTTCCTCGTGCGTTTCCTTTTGTTCCTGTTCAGCTGGAGGGTAAATCATTTGGCAATTTTTGGCTTATCTCTCTCTTTACTGGTATTTCCTATTAATGTCTGGTTTAATGCCATCACTTTTGTAAATTATAAGTAGTCAGCCTACATTCCTTCGTGAATGTATGATTCCCAGTCATTATTCTAATTGAATGTTTTTCAGTTAATAAAATTATGTACTCTTAAGACCTGATTTAGACTTTGTTTTGGCTTGTTGGTTGATCCACCAGGTTACTGTTTGACTTACCTATTAACGAATTTGGCGATTTAATTGATGATTGTAATTCTTAATAATAATTATTAAATTGAATCACGTAAAGCTTATTTTGAATGTAAGTTAAGTGAGGGGTTCTAGCACGCAATATCGCTTGTGTTCAGTATTCAGAGTGCTGAATGTTTTAACAAGGGCATTGACTGTTGGAACCGCTGGATTCAGAAAATTCACATTTTACCTAATCCTCACTTACCCGACACTACCAGAAAGAACATACCAGAGCGTGCTGCGAAGTGCCATTTCCGCTTGCGATACATTCGGCGTTGAGTCTAAAGCTGCATTCTCACCAAATCCGGCGACGACGCATGAGGACGCGTCAGACCCCCAAGCTGTGCGTTTGGAGGGTGATGCCATTAGACGGGTTCAGTAGCCTACGAGGAACATTAACGGCATCTGATTGGTTAGACGTATTTTGCCTGCGTTTTCAAACCGGAACAATATGGCGGCCTGTTAATAAACTTTCTATTATACCACTTAAACGGTCCAATAAAATACGTTTCTGAAAACATTTGAGGTGAGAAATAGTATATGCAGTTGCTAAATCTTGATTTATATTTGATCTAAAACGCCTACTTTGACCGTTTGATCCGAGTTTCGCAAGCAACGGTGGACGCATTTATTTGCCTAAGGTAGTTTTGGAATCTATCCTATGCAAATTCGGAACCGGCGAACATACCACACAGTCGCCGTGCCACATCCATCATGCACTGCACGATCGCATCACATCCTCTCCATAAAAAATTAATAGAATGCGTCCGATCGATGTACCTCGCCGGATTTGGTGAGAATGCAGGTTCACCAAATCCGGCGACGACACATGGGGATGCGCAGGAACCCCAAACTGTGCATTTGGTGGGCGGTGCTATTAGACGGGTTCATTAGCCTACGTGGGAACATTAACGGCACCTGATTAGTTAGACGTATTTTGCCTGCGTTTTCAAACCGGAACAATATGGCGGCCTGTTAATAAACTTTCTTTTATACCACTTAAACGGTCCACTAAAATACGTGTCTGAAAACATTTGAGGCGAGAAATAGTCTATGCACTTGCTAAATCTTGATTCATATTTGATTTAAAATGCCTACTTTGACCGTTTGATTTGCAACGGCGGACGCATTCATTTGCCTAAAGTAGATTTGGAATCTATCCTATTCAAATTCAGAACCAGCGAACGTACCTCACAGTCGCCGCGCCACATCCATCATGCACCTCGCAAAAGCATCACATCCTCTCCATAGAAAATGAATAGAATGCATCCGATCGATGTACCTCGCCGGATTTGGTGAGAATGCAGCTTAAGCGGAGAATTCAATTTACGGGATTGGATTCGGACCTACACTGTGTGTTGTTATGTTTGCATTTGTATGTGGGTGTATATAGCCTATATACGCACCTATTTATTTTCATTATTATTATTTTCTCTTCCTGTATAATTGTCCAGCTACCTGAAATGAAATGTAAAAAAGTGAATCACACACCCAAAAAAAAAAACGATGCTTTGTGTTATTTTATCTATCCATACAGTAGCCTACAACAAGTAACATATGCCTTCCCCAGTGTCATGTAATAAATTACCTTAATAAAAATACAAGATTGAGAATATTCACATTTTTAGGCCAGTTATTAGGCCAAACAAACTATCCAAAGAGGAGTTTGCTAATAACCATGCCATTAAATCACAATGAATATACAGTCAGGTCCATAAGTATTTGGACAGTGACACAATTTTTGTTGTTTTGGCTATGTACTCCAGCACATTGGATTTGAAATGGAACAGTGACTAAACAGTGACTATGAGGTTAAATTGCAGACTTCCAGCTTTAATTTGAGGGTTTTTAGTCCATATCGGGTGAACAGTTTTTATACATAGTCCCCTCCATTTTAGGGGACCAAAAGTAATTGGACAAATTAACATAGACTTTAATAAAGTTATAATATTTAATATTTGGTTGCATATCCTTTGCACGTCATGACTTCCTGATGTCTGTGACCCAACAACATCAAAAGACTCTTGATATGTTATTTTCAGGTACTCTTACAAGCGATACTATTCTCTCTCTGCATTTGAATGGATCTCTATGGGAATTGGGGGGGTGGGACTAGATTAAGATGTAAATTACATGGGAATAGTATGGAACACATGGTTGGTTAAATGGCTGTAAGTCATCAAGGGTCTGAGGTATCAAACGAGCCTCAATCCATCACTCTGCTGCCAGATATACAGTAGATATGGATGGATCACTTTATGTGTTGTTTCTCCTGATTTATTTTCCTATTGAACTCAGAAATGAGTCAGGAAAAACAATCCTTAAATATTATTTAAACAACAATCATCATTATGTGGTTAAAATAGGTGTTCATGGTGCATTGTTTTAAAAATCTAGTTTTGCCCCTACAGCCATCATCATTAGGTGTGGCTATACATGTGTTAATTGCTACTATGTTATCAAAATCAATTTTTAAATCCATGATTTAATTCCTGTAAAAATTAGACCCCCTGTTACACCCGGACTATCACCAGTGGTTTAGAGAAAAATGCTTCTGAACTTTCTGTAACCTACACCTCTGTGTTTAACTCATGTGTATCTAATCCACGTAAACTCTTTTCCACCTTCTCCTCCCTGCTCATCCCCCCTCCACCCCCTTCACCCTCCTCCTTCTCTGCAGATGACTTCCTGACCCACTTTGAGGGGAAGGCGGCCGCGATCCGGAACTCCTTCACACATCCGGTGACACCCCACATCCCCCATACTGAACCCATCACTACACTGTCGTCATTCAAGATTCTGGAGGACTCAGATGTGCTCGAGCTGGTGACGCGCCATCGCGCAACCACCTGTCCACTAGACCCCTTACCTTTAGCAGTCCTCCAGTCTATATCCGCTGAGCTCATTCCATATCTGTCCTCCATTATTAACACCTCCCTAATCTGTGGCCATGTTCCTGCTGCCTTTAAAACTGCCCATGTAACCCCACTCCTTAAAAAACCCAGCTTGGATCCCTCTGATGTCAGGAACTACCGTCCTGTATCTCTCTTGCCCTTCCTGTCCAAAACAATTGAACGTGCTGTCCTTAACCAACTGTCTGTTTTTCTCCACCAGAACAACCTGCTTGACCTGCATCAGTCCGGCTTCAGAACCGGCCATTCCACTGAAACTGCTCTCCTGGCCGTGACGGAGGCACTCGCCACTGCTAGAGCCTCCTCCCTCTCCTCTGTTCTGATTCTCCTTGACCTGTCTGCGGCATTCGACACGGTCAACCACAAACTCCTGATCTCCACACTCGCTAAGATGGGCATTTCTGGGACTGCCCTCTCTTGGTTTGTATCGTATCTCACTGATAGATCCTACCAAGTCTCCTGGAAGGGTTCCGTCTCTGCTCCCCATCCCCTGTCTACAGGAGTCCCGCAGGGATGTGTACTGGGTCCTCTGCTGTTCTCTATGTATACTAAGTCTCTTGATTCAGTAATTAATTCACATGGCTTCTCATATCATAGCTATGCTGACGATACTCAACTCTTCCTCTCTTTCCCTCCCTCCACCCCACAGGTTAAGTAGAGGATATCTGCTTGTCTGACTGATATCTCTGAGTGGATGGCTACCCATCAGCTGAAGCTCAACCTTGACAAGACAGAGCTCCTCTTCATGCCGTACAAGACCTCCCCACTACATGACCTCTCCATCACTGTTGACGGGACCGTGGTGGCAGCCTCCCGCTCTGCAAGGAACCTGGGGGTGGTCCTGGACGACCGGCTGGACTTCAAAGAGCACATCAGGGCGACGGCACGGTCCTGCAGGTTCCTCCTGTACAACATCAGGAGGATTCCACTGTACCTGACCACCTACTCCACCCAGCTTCTTGTCCATACCATGGTCACCTCATGCCTGGACTACTGCAACTCCCTGCTCGCAAGCCTACCGGCCTGCGCCATTCTGCCTCTTCAACTGATCCAGAATGCAGCTGCCCGGCTTGTGTTCAACCTCCCGAAATTTTCCCATGTAACCCCCCTGCTGAGGTCACTCCACTGGCTGCCAGTTGCAGCCAGGATCAGGTTCAAAGTTCTGACCCTGGCCTACACTGCAGCCAATAGGGCAGGCCCCGCCTACCTGCAGGGCTTAATCCAGAACTATGTTCCTGCTCGACCACTCCGCTCTTCTACAGCAGGGCGACTCGCACTTCCCCCCCTCCGTGTCAACGGCTCTCGCTCGTCCCGTCTGCGGAGCTTTTCCACCTTAGCTCGACTGATATTCTAACCTAGGACCTCATGGTACTAGTTCCCTGTGTTTTCCTGTCTTTGTTATAGTTTATAATAGTATTTAGGATAGAAGTGTAGTATAGCTGATTTACCCACAGCTTACTGTGAACTACAGTCAACTTTCATTACTAGGGATAGCCGCTACATTATGGGAAGGATCTGCTTTGTCTTGTCTGTTCTGTAGTGATCTTGATGACGTCTCTGTATGCACTTATTGTACGTCGCTTTGGATAAAAGTGTCTGCTAAATGAATGTAATGTAAGCTACATTAATAACTTATGTTTGTTTTATGTCTATGATTAAAAACCTTCCATAGTGGGTTTGACAAGTGTGCTATAGCTTCTTGTTTTTTTGTACCTGAAAAATTACGATATTATGTAAGCAATGTAGCCCATTTTGTTCCAAAAAATACTGTATAAATCCGTATCTGAGAAGCGTGGACGCGAGTGGTGCGTGCTTCCTGTATGTTCTCAATGCTGCGAACATTTGCTTCTGGTGTGCGTGATTCCGCGAGACGCTGCCAGTGTGTTCCGGGCGTAAGGCTCCACACAGAGAATTTTTTTTGTCTGCATTTATGTGAGATTAAAACATGTAGCCAATGGCACAGTTATTTATATAATTTTTTTTACATTAATGCAACAACGCGATGTTAACCAGATGATATTCTGTGTTAAAACTTTTTTCTTTGCTTGACAAATGGGATAGGCTACCTGTTCCCATATGAAGGGGGCGTGACGTGTGAGGTTCGAAGGGACCACAGCAAAGGGATTCGAAAAAAGCTCTAAGAGCCACTGAGACAGAGAGACTCCGTATTTCAGGGATTTAAACGACAACTCAAATAACCTAGTTCCCACTCTCGACTGAAGAGAAATAATAAGGGAACTAGGAAAAAGGGGACGTAACAGAAATCAACCCGTATAACCGGGCAAATGTCACACGAGAGCAAAGAATCTCAAGCTCGGTAAACACAATGAGCTAACAATGAGATGCTAATGTGAAATGAGAGAAGGAGCTGCCTCAGAGGTAACATAAACAAAGGAACATAAATTAGATCTAAGCAAAAGGAGAAAACGACAAGCGAAAAATAACTCCCTATCTCTAAACGGAGAGTACTGCTTGCTGCAGGAATAGAAGGGAAGCAGTCTCCGTGTCCAAACCTCTACCGGCTGTGTGCCAAACGCAAGACATGCAAAAAATAATGGCCCTATATCTCAATAAGGGGGAAGGCACGAGAAGGCGACAGGAACCGAGATCTAATGTTCCATGGCTACTTTCAGAGGCTCGCAGTCACACGCAAAAATGTCAACGAAATCGCCCGGTCTCCCTGTAAGGAGAGACGTACCGAAAGGCGAACAGAACAGCTGTTCTGGACATTTGCCGGCTCAATGACTAACGCAAGCCTTGTAAAAAATACACACCCTGCCTCTCAGTATGGATAAATGCCCTGCCTCTCAGTATGATAAACGCCCTGCCTCTCAGTAAGAAATATGACTATATAAATATAACCACAAACAAAGACTCCTCTCGCTTTCAAGGAAGAAAGGAGACAGAGAGAGGATCAAGAGACAGAAAAGGCAACAGGTCTAGGCAAAGAAAGAAAAGGAAAATCCAGGAAGCGGCGACAGAAAAGAGCTAAGGAAGAAGAGTCCTAATAGCTACATGCACAAAGGCAAGTCCCGCATTACTCCAATAAAACCCATTGGAGCAAAGAGGTCTCCAACAGAGCCTAGACCTAACCATACCGGCTAAGCAAACAAAGGCAAAAATAATACCAAACACAAAACAATACAGAAGCCCCGAACGAAGGAAACGGGAGCTTAAGTAGCTCAGAGGTAACCACGCACAGGTGTGGATACTGATAGAAGCTCCGCAAAAAGAAGGGGCGGAGCAAACATCCACTAAAAGGGTAGCGCCCTAGCATGGCTACAGAGGGAAACGACCGCAAGGGAAGAAATCGTCAAAAACCATGACACCATAACATTAGCTATTGCAATACTGCCGTGTCCAGTGACTGAATTGTTTAACTAACAGGCTACAAGTGAACAGTTAATATTGTAAATATGTCTTTGCCTTTGCAATAAAAAAACATTCTTGTTTGAGAAAACCAGAACATGTGCACACTGTTTTAGTCCAAAATTAAATTACACTTTAGTACCAGGAAGGGATCAAACCCAGATCTCTCACATGGTAAGGCTTGACGCTTACCACTACATCAAATCCTCTTGGTACTGTCATGTGATATATGCTATAGGCCATTTGTCAGTGTCTATGGCAAATGGAACATATGTTTCCATACTGCGTAACGTTACCTGAAGTGGTTTCGTCTGACTTTCACCATTTCACTGTAGTACAAGTGAAACATTGACCAGTTAATATTGGAAACATCTTTTGCTTTTGCAATAAAAATACATTTGTTAATGTGAAAATAACAGTGTAATAAATGTTGCCCATTGTTTTTGTCAAAAATAAACTTGCACCCTGTTGAGCTCGAACCCCCAATCCTCTGTGTGAGAGGCAGCAACTCCACCTCGTAGGCCACAGTAGCTTAATGGAAAACACAAAGCCATATAGCAGTTTTGTCTGTGATTCTGTGATGTGTCCACATTAGTTTGAAGTGTTTATTGGTCGATAAGCTTGGGATTGCAGGTATTGTCGGGTAGGCTAAGTGTCGTCTTTTCATTCGGTTTCAGCTGTGCGTTAGTTGATTGAACTTTTTGTAGCATAGTCACTGTTTAGTTGATGTAAATTGCAGCATTAGCGGTCAGTTGTTTACTTGCTTTGTGCTTTTAGGCAAGCTGCTAGTCTTTTGTGTTGCTAATCGAAAATAGATTCACCTGAGTGAATAAATAGCGTGTTTTGCATTCCTACTTCAGAGTGCAATCAGACCAGCGTTGTCAATAATCTACCGTCGGGTAGGCTAAGTGTCGTCTTTTCATTCGGTTTCAGCTGTGCGTTAGTTGATTAAACTGTTTGTAGCGTAGTCACTGTTTAGTTGATGTAAATTGCAGCATTAGCGGTCAGTTGTTTACTTGCTTTGTGCTTTTAGGCAAGCTGCTAGTCTTTTGTGTTGCTAATCGAAAATAGATTCACCTGAGTGAATAAATAACGTGTTTTGCATTCCTACTTCAGAGTGCAATCAGACCAGCGTTGTCAATAATCTACCGTCGGGTAGGCTAAGTGTCGTCTTTTCATTCGGTTTCAGCTGTGCGTTAGTTGATTGAACTGTTTGTAGCGTAGTCACTGTTTAGTTGATGTAAATTGCAGCATTAGCGGTCAGTTGTTTACTTGCTTTGTGCTTTTAGGCAAGCTGCTAGTCTTTTGTGTTGCTAATCGAAAATAGATTCACCTGAGTGAACTAGCCCTGCAAGCAGCTGAGTGCAATCGGGAAATTAGCAAGTAGTCTATAAGTTAAAAACAGAGGCTGCCGTAAATACCGTAAATACGGCAGCCTCAGCGGCAATTTGAACTGTCTGTAATCTGTTTGTAATGATCTTTCCCCACCTAACCTGTTTTATCACCCCCTACCATGTGTCTAACCCCCATTCCTCTGTGCTCCATGCCTCGCTCCAGGAGGCCCAACCACCGCAGACGCTGTCCGGCTAACCTGGTCTGCCCAACCCTGTCCTCTCATAAGGAACTCTCAGTGGTGGGTGGACTATGGAACTGCCGGTCAGCCGTCCAGAAAGCTGACTTCATCACTGCATATGCCAAGGTGAAGTCCCTCCACTTCCTGGCTCTCACTGAGACCTGGATCACTCCTGATAACACAGCCACTCCAGCTGCTCTGTCTGCTGGCTACTCCTTCTCCCACACCCCCAGGGCCTCTGGCAGAGGCGGGGGTACTGGTTTACTCATTTCCACGTCCTGGAAATTCTCTATTCCCACTGTACCCTTCCTGAATATCTCCTCCTTTGAGTTTCATGCAGTCACTGTAACTCACCCATCTGCACTTAACATTGTTGTTCTCTATCGCCCTCCAGGTCCGCTCGGCGCTTTCCTGGATGAACTGGACACTCTCCTGAGCTCCTTCCCTGAGGATGGTACCCCTGTAATCCGACTGGGAGACTTCAACCTCCAACCAGACAGTTCCCAGCTATCCAGTGTCACCTCACTCCTCCAGTCCTTTGCCCTCACTCAGTCCCCATCGCCTGCCACCCACAAGGGTGGTAACCAACTGGACCTTGTACTCACCAAGAGTTGCGCCACATCTGAACTCACGGTGACCCCCCTCCACGTATCGGACCATTTCTTTATCTCATTTTCTCTCTCCTGCCCACTCTCCCTCAACTCCGCTAACAACCCACCCGCTGTTATGTTCAGGAGAAAGCTCCGCACCCTCTCACACTCCTCTCTCACTACTTCTGCTCTCTCTGCACTTCCTCCTCCTGCTACCTTTGCTAAAATGCCTATTGATGTTGCCACCTCTGTGTTTAACTCATGCCTCTCTCAGTCTCTCAACTCACTATGTCCTCTTGTCTCCAAACCAGCCCGACTATCACCCCCCTCCCCGTGGCTGACGGATTCTCTCAGATATAGCAGAACCATGCTGCGAGCCGCTGAGAGAAAGTGGAGGAAATCCAGATCCCCAGATGACCTGGCCTCCTACCACACTCTGCTGGCAGCCTTCACAGCTGCAACCACATCAGCTAAAACTTAATTTTTCCAGTCTAAAATTGATGCATGTGTATCTAACCCACGTAAACTCTTTTCCACCTTCTCCTCCCTGCTCATCCCCCCTCCACCCCCTTCACCCTCCTCCCTCTCTGCAGATGACTTCCTGACCCACTTTGTGGGGAAGGTGGCTGCGATCCGGAACTCCTTCACGCATCCGGTGACACCCCACATCCCCCATACTGAACCCATCGCTACACTGTCGTCCTTCAAGATTCTGGAGGACTCAAATGTGCTCGAGCTGGTGACGCGCCATCGCACAACCACCTGTCCACTAGACCCCATACCTTCAGCAGTCCTCCAGTCTATATCTGCTGAGCTCCTTCCATATCTGTCCTCCATTATTAACACCTCCCTAATCTGTGGCCATGTTCCTGCTGCCTTTAAAACTGCCCGTGTAACCCCACTCCTTAAAAAACCTAGCTTGCATCCCACTGATGTCAGGAACTACCGTCCTGTATCTCTCTTGCCCTTCCTGTCCAAAACAATTGAACGTGCTGTCCTTAACCAACTGTCTGTTTTTCTCCACCAGAACAACCTGCTTGACCCGCATCAGTCCGGCTTCAGAACCGGCCACTCCACTAAAACTGCTCTCCTGGCTGTGACGGAGGCACTTGCCACTGCTAGAGCCTCCTCTCTCTCCTCTGTTCTGATTCTCCTGGACCTGTCTGCGGCATTCGACGTGGTCAACCACAAACTCCTGATCTCCACACTCACTGAGATGGGCATTTCTGGAACTGCCCTCTCTTGGTTTGTATCGTATCTCACTGATAGATCCTACCAAGTCTCCTGGAAGGGTTCCGTCTCTGCTCCCCATCCCCTGTCTACAGGAGTCCCGCAGGGATCTGTACTGGGTCCTCTGCTGTTCTCTATGTATACTAAGTCTCTTGGCTCAGTAATTCATTCACATGGCTTCTCATACCATAGCTATGCTGATGATACTCAACTCTTCCTCTCTTTCCCTCCCTCTACCCCACAGGTTAAGGAGAGGATATCTGCTTGTCTGACTGACATCTCTGAGTGGATGGCAACCCATCACCTGAAGCTCAACCTTGACAAGACAGAGCTCCTCTTCATGCCGTACAAGACCTCCCCACTACATGACCTCTCCATCACCGTTGACGGGACCGTGGTGGCTGCCTCCCGCTCTGCAAGGAACCTGGGGGTGGTCCTGGACGACCAGCTGGACTTGAAAGAGCACATCAGGGTGACGGCTCGGTCCTGCAGGTTCCTCCTGTACAACATCAGGAGGATTCGACCGTACCTGACCACCTACTCCACCCAGCTTCTTGTCCAGACCATGGTCACCTCACGTCTGGACTACTGCAACTCTCTACTCGCAAGCCTACCGGCCTGCACCATTCTGCCTCTCCAACTGATCCAGAATGCAGCTGCCCGGCTTGTGTTCAACCTCCCAAAATTTTCCCATGTAACCCCCCTGCTGAGGTCACTCCACTGGCTGCCAGTTGCAGCCAGGATCAGGTTCAATGTTCTGACCCTGGCCTACACTGCAGCCAATAGGACAGGCCCCGCCTACCTGCAGGACTTAGTCCAGAACTATGTTCCTGCTCGACCACTTCGCTCTTCTACAGCAGGGCGACTGGCACTTCCCCCCCTCCATGTCAAAGGCTCTCGCTCGTCCCGACTGCGGAGTTTTTCCACCTTAGCTCCTCAGTGGTGGAATGAACTTCCCATTCCCCTACGTTCTACTCCAACCCTGCCTGCATTCCGTCGAGGCCTGAAGACACACCTCTTCAGACTCCACCTTGACTGATATCCTAACCTAGGAATATCAGTTCACTGTGTTTACTAGTTCCCTGTGTTTTCCTGTCTGTTTATTATAGTTTATAATAGTATTTAGAATAGAAGTGTAGTATTGCTGATTTACCCACAGCTTACTGTGAACTACAGTCAACGTTCATTACTAGGGATAGCTGCTACATTATGGGAAGGATGTGCTTTGTCTTGTCTGTTCTGTAGTGATCTTGATGATGTCTCTGTATGCACTTACTGTACGTCGCTTTGGATAAAAGCCTCTGCTAAATGAATGTAATGTAATGTAATGTATGCGATGTTGTAATCCAATGGGGAGAATTATTCTTTGAAGGTACGGCAGGAAAAATGGGATGAAGAAGAAGAAGCAGAAGAAGAAGTTGTATCTGAATTCTGTGTGGTTACATGAGGTAATAAGTTAACAAGTTAATGTTTTTAAGGACTGAGAGTCTGTGTGGTCATTGTGGTTACTTCTGTAGGAAATCCTGAAAAATGCTCTGTGCTGTATAGGTATGAGGCATGCCCCGCCAACTGTAACTTAGCAGATACCATACCTGTGTGAAGTAATTTTCTGTTTTACAATGTGTGTGTATTAACATAGAGACAATCACATGATTATCATTAAGCATTTATTATAGTTTTGATTATTAGCAGATCAATTATATTGAGTTAAGTAATTAGACAATGTATTCTCTGTGAACACTTAGTAGGCTTCAAGCAGGCCTCAAGCAGGCCTCTGTGTCTCACTCCCTCTGTGTCTCATCCTTCACAATCTGCAGAGACAAGCAGTCTGTGAGATGGATGTTTTTGTGACTTGGTGTGAAGGTTAGAGGTTATCTATAGACTAAACACCAAGAAATGGATACCCTTGTCTCTCTGTATATTTAGAAACCGCCCCTTGTGGCAAATCAGTAAATCAAAACTAGATTGTGTATAAATGTCTTCTGCATTCTGTTTTCAGTGATCTGGTAAGATCCTCTCACTATGGTTTATCTCCAAATAAACTGAAATTCTTTTTCTTATTCTATTACATGGTTTTGTTTGTGGTTCTGTTTGAACAGACTTGCTCACTGTGTGTTAAAAGGGAAAAATCCATGACAATATTGGGGTAGTCGGCAGGATTGCTATCTTGATTTTCTCCTACGCAGATTTCTCTCAAGTCGGAACGGCTTAGACAGTGCACTGCCGGGAGTTCAAACCCCGAGACCGCAACCCACCTTCTCACAGAGAGGTAACTGTAATCAGTCACATAGAGGAAGGACGGCGGCGACCGGACCGAGGAGAGTAAGACGTCTGTCTGGGGTGATCAATACACAATCCGTAGAAAGAGAACCACAGGTGAGGCCACAGCAAAACGCAATTTGAGGCTGTAGTGCGCTCAATTTAAAAGTTTGATTAGTGACCAACGGGTCCGTCACTCTGTGGAGTGATTCAAACTGTGGAGGCTGTATGCTGCTCCTACCCATGGGCTAATATTTCTCTTTTTCTTTCTCTTGTAATGAGCTCTAAATATTTTGGTAATGTGGTATCATTTATTGTCAGTAAATGCGAATGATATACACAGACCAGTACAGGAGAGGCATTTTTGCAGAGGAGTTAATTATGGTTATAAGATAAGATATGATAAGAGGTGATTGGTTAAAACAAAAAGAAAAGGCAGTAATAGAAGATAGTGAAGAATCTGAAACTGATTCTGACTAAAATTGGTGCACTAATAAAAAAATAACTAGAACCTTAAAATTAATAAGGCATTGGTGGTGGGGCAAACACACGACAATGGGTTTGAAAATTTTTAAGGAACAGGACTCTGAATTTACGGGTCCAATGAAAATAATGCATGACAAATATGGTCCGGCAACCACACACCAGCGTGTTAAATGGCAGAAATTAGGTTTCCCTGAAAAAGACTCTTTTAGCCTAAATCAGATTGATAACCTAAAAATGCAGCTGCAGTTATATGAGGTTAAAAATAGTAATCTTAGGTTCAAATGGAAACCCGGCGACTGGGATGCTGCAACTTTGTTGAGTTTGTGTGTGCTCCAAGCCTAAACATGCCACGTTTGTCCCTTCAGGATAAGGCCCGTGCAATAGGGCAAGTGGAAGCTGGTGTTCCAGTATGCAGTGTGGCAGCATTATTTGGTGTCAGCCCTGGTACCATTTCCAAACTTAGGACCAAGTTCCGTGAGACTGGTGAAGTCAAAGACAGACCACAAAGTGGCCGTCCCAGGAAGACAACACCCCAAGAAGACCGGTTCCTCACCCTTGCTTCACTGAGGAACCGTAGGCTTTCTTCCAGAGATTTACAGGCAAGATTTGCACAACGGTACCACAGACAGATCTCTGATCAGACGGTGAGGAACAGACTGCACATGGCCGGTCTTCATGCTTATAAGGCTGCCAGGAAGCCTGCAATGACTGCCCTTCACCGTCAGGCCCGTTTGCGCTGGTGTCGACAGCACCGACAGTGGAACCTAAGAATGTGGGGCAACGTCATGTTCAGTGATGAATCAAGGTTCTGTCTGCGGAAGCTGGATGGCAGGATCAAAGTATGGAGACGGTGTGGAGAACGCTATGCAGATTGCTGCACAGATCGCGTGACACCTTTCAATGGGGGCAGTGTCATGGTGTGGGGCGGTATCTCTCTCACAGGCAAAACAGAACTTGTCATCATTGAAGGCAATCTCAATGCAGTGAGATATCGGAATGAGATTCTGGAGCCAGTGGCGATCCCATATCTCCAGAATCTGGGACCTAACTCCATCCTCCAGGATGACAACGCTCGCCCCCACAGAGCCAGGATCATCACAGAGTACCTCCAGAATTTGGGAGTGGAGAGGATGGAATGGCCTGACGTGAGTCCAGACCTCAACCCAATTGAACACCTGTGGGATCAGCTTGGGCGTGCTGTACGTGCCAGAGTGACCAACACAACCATGTTGGCTGACTTGTGGCAAATCCTGGTTGAGGAATGGGATGCCATCCCACAGCAGTGTGTGACCAGGCTGGTGACCAGCATGAGGAGGAGGTGCCAAGCTGTTGTGACTGCGTATGGATCCACACGCTACTGAGGTCCCTGACAGTGTAAAATGAATAAAGTGTAAAAATGGCCAATATGTTGTTTTTTCCTTATTACTGTGGGAGAGTGCAATCATCCAATCCACCAAGCAACTCAAGATGAGAGTGAATACCAACAGAAGAATATTGCAGGGGATTTTGGCACATTTTTTTGGGCCGCTACCCACACGGTTAGCTGTGTTGCTCATTCCACAAATGCATGATCCTTACAAGTTGTACCTCGTTGTAAAGGTGACTAATCAGGCTTTCCAGCGATATAAAATACAATACCAATTGGTATTATTAAAGGGGAGGAATAATCGACCGAAATAACGTTTCCGAACTTTTTTTGAGGAGTTTAGTTCCAAATGCCTTACCACTTTGGTCATTAAAAGTCCATGAGCGAGCATTAGACTTCATTGTGGATGCGGGAGCTGATCGGTCTGTAATAGCAGCTACATCATGGGGTTCAAAGCCCTTACAGGATTTCAATGCGGGCTCCACTATTACTTTGAAACATGCGTTTCTATTCTCCCCTGTATGTCCGGTAAACCTGCTTGGCAGAGACTTAATGTGCAAATTGGGTCTGAGTGTGCAGTGCACTGATGACGGTTTAACTATTGACAGAGTTGCTACGGCAGAAATTCTAGAAATGTTTTACTATGCTTGGGATCTGGACAGATCCTCAGTCACAGCTAAAGCCATACAAATGGCCAAAACTGAGTGGACAGGCACTGGCGACAGACTGACAGAATTACAACTACATGTAACAGCACATTTCAGTCGAGGTAGAGATTGGGAATTTGAAAAGAATTGGTACGGTGATTGTACATTAAATTCTACATTGTTTTTGGTTGGTCGCGATTTCTGTGCATTGTCTGCACAATTGAGCTCAGCACAGCAGCAATTCTATTCTATTGCGGGAAGTGCACCCCATGTGTCCCTGTGCAAAGCCTCAAATAAAAAATGGGAGGACACAGGGCCATGGGTGAAATCATGTTTGGAAACCACGGACTGGGAAAAGACAGGGGAATTTTCTAAATATTCTCCCTCTCTGCGTGTCACTGCGCACCAGTTTCCGAACTCTCTGACAGCTGTCTGCAGCATTCATGAGTTGTTGTGTGACACTCAAGCCTATTTGCATTTGTCAGACCCGAGATTCAGTGCAATTCCCTCTCAATTGTGGGCAACGTCCCAATATGATGTGGGGCTCATAGCTGGAGTTACTCCACTTCAAGTAACCCCTAAATCTGAATACAGACCATGCAAACGTCAATATCCCCTACGCCCAGAAGCCGAAGACGGCATTGTCCCCTTGTTTGATGCGTTGCTAAAAGCTGGTATTGTGGTTCCCTGTCCTGACTCTCCATGCAACACTCCTATCTTGCCTGTAAAAAAGCCTGATGGGTCTTAACGTTTTGTGCAAGATTACTAGCTGTAAACAGCGCCATTCAACAGCGCACCCCAGTTGTGCCCAACCCCCCCACTACCATCCTTGCTCAAGTCCCGGGCAATGCTAAATATTTTTCTGTGATCGATCTAGCGAATGCATTCTTTAGTATTCAATCAGGTTCAGTATTCAATCAGGATCAGGTTGAAGTTCCATTGTGCTTACCACCCTCAGAGTGGAGGGGCGGTAGAGAGGGCAAATGGAACCATTAAGAACCGGTTAACCAAAGTGATGGCAGAGACAGGTCTGGATTGGGTCCAGGCCCTGCCAATTGTCCTTACAGGTATGCGGGGGAGGGTCCACGCTGCTACAGGGTTGTCACCCTATGAGGTCACCACAGGGCGGCCTATGAGGACTGGATGTCACCCCCCAGGGTTGATGCTGGACAAGGAGCTAGCTAACACTCGCATGGTAAGTTACTGTGTTCAGCTAACCAATGTTCTGAGATCTGTGCATCAACAGGTGAAAGCAGGTCTCCCAGACCCAGCCAGCGGGCCTCTACATGACCAGCAGCCAGGAGACTGGGTGGTGATAAAAGACTTCAGAAGGAAGAAGTGGCACCAGGCCAGGTGGAGGGGTCCTTTCCAGGTACTAATCACCACGCCCACAGCCGTGCGAGTGGAAGGCCGTGCTTCTTGGGTCCACGCCAGCCACTGCAAAAGAGCTCCACCAGCGCCAAAGGAGGGATAAGGGTGAGAGAACCACCTCGACTAACGCGCAGGGACGACTAAGTTCTCATGGAGTTTAAAAACTCAAAGAGAACCACCACTTCAAGGAGCACGTGACGGTAATATCTGCTCCCAACATGCCACACCACAGCAGGAACACCAAGGGGTACAACCGTTTAAGAAGATTTGGCTGCAGCCTGGAGGTAGGCCTATTGCTACTAGGCCTCATTACCCTCATCATTGTTCTGCCCATTGTCCTGATTCATGAGACACTCCACAGCAACACCAGTAACACCAATGAGCTAAACGGTACAGCTGTAATGACTAAAAGGCCTAAAAGGTATGTCATCACCGGGAATGAAGCTTGGCTGACATCAGGAACTGTGAAGCATCATTATGCTACTAACTCTTGGTGGCGTTATGCTGAGTGGACTGCAAAGCAGCACTTTAACCAGTCTTGTTATGTTTGCTCTCACATGCCTCATTCCATAGCAGGCCCTCTTCTTCAGGTGCAGAGTCTGAAGGACGAGCTCTCTCTTTGGTGGGACTTCTCACCCAGGTATGGGAAAACGGTGGGAAGAAGCTAACTTCTCTGTGCCATTAAATCTGTCACTTTTGAGTACCCCAGTAGTCAATACAGATTGTTCTTTCCTGAAAGATTACCTAGCATGGCAACAGGTGTCATGGAGAATGCCCGGTCCAGTCGTACTTAAACATAGTATCAAGTTTGGAAGGTGGGAAGGTGTGCTATAGGTAATGGCTCTAATGCACTAGGTCAATTAGACAGTGATCAGTGTAAAACTGTTTTTTGTAACTGTCCGCCCGTGCAGCTGGATAAATGTTTTGCCTCTCTGCGTAGCCCTTGTAGAAACAACCCTACCGTGGTTACTGATATGTGCAGGAAGAACTGGTCACACGCAATCTCCTTACCTTGGAATAGGAAGCAAACTGCAAACTGTTCCGGGATAACACCATCCTCTCGCCTTGGGAGCCGGCTGTTATCTGATTGGTAATTGTTTTGTGTGCACTCTGCTCTCCCCCCTGACTGGAGTAGAGTTTGCGCCCTTGTAAATCCCGCACAGCTAGACCAATGAGGGAATAGCCCGGAGCGAAGGTTTAAACGTGATATTTTCCGCTGTTGCTGTGGGAAAAGGTAAGAGTGTTGAAATGTTACTGTTATTACAACCGGATGAGACTGCTTCTTTAAATTTGCGGGATCAGTTAGTAATTGACCACGTGTCAGAGACAATAGTACCACTTTGCCTCCCGCTCTAGTCTGGTCTGCAGGCTGACTCCAGCTTACCCAAAAAGGCAGCCTGTGTATATTATATTAACGGTCAGCCACCAACGCTGATTCCATACTCGTAGATATCTGACTCCAATTTAATTATTAGTATATAATTTCAAATGTAGAATTTCTAATTGATTTGTTAAGGTACTCTCGTACTCTTGAGCCTGTTCTCTGAACTGGATGCGCCGGTTCCAACAGGTGCTACATACGGCCGTTTATGTACACCACTCACGGCTGACTAGATGTCTCCATTTATCTCAGAGGTTGCGGAGGAGGCCACTTCATAAGGTATAGCCTATCCTAAAGGCTCAGGGACCCGAGAAGATAATATTGGCAACGCCCGTTCTCAACATGTATAAAAGGCATGCGGAGATGATCTAACTTAAGACAGAGTTCTATGGGTGCAATACTCCGTGATACATTAAGCTTAACTAGTCAATCTCCCTAGATCAGCAGAGGGGGAAAACCAGACTGAGGAAATCAATCAACTCATTACCGTGTTAACAGAGATAGAATGTATTTTTCAGAGAAACCACACAAATCAAGTTTAACAGTTTACCAGGTAGGTTCTTTACTTTAAAATAATCAAATCATAGTTACAAATTACAACACAACATATTAAAAATAGAGTATAGAAAAATATGAATTCATACCTGGCAATTCACTACACACAATACACAGAGTGAGATGTGCGGGAGAGTCTGGTTACAGCTTCCCCGAGTTCTTTGTTTCCTATGCTTATAAGCCCAAATTCTGTGTTTGATCTGGCTGTGGATGATCGTAAAACCATAAACTGGCCAGAAGGCTAATATTGCACCTTTTGTCCCCCTTCCACAGGGGGTTTGGCAGAAAGAGTTTCCTGTGGTATAATTCCACAGCGGCAGTTTACTCCTGAGTTATGAAATATATATTTCCTACATGTTCACCATCTAGGAAATATAGACCATTGCACCACACACACCGAGACCATCAAAACGATATCACACATGAATAGGTCTACGTTCGTGTTGTCATGAGAATCCCATCTCTGCATAGTTTTCAAATGTGATTAATATTAATGCCACAAACAGGATTCCTGTTGAAGAACATTACATTATACCCTAGTTTCCCCTGTTCAGTCAGGTACATTAACTGTGTGTATTTATTCATGTAACACTGAGAAACTGAACAATATATAGTTGTTCCTCTGGAAAAAGAGTGTACAATGTATAAAGGGGGTGATCCCAAACGCGCTACAAGCCGGCTATATAAACAAGGAACTATAGGTGCTCAACAGAAGGACCAGTGAATAGCGAGAATACCAAACCCGGACTACTTCGCTAGGACTAACCCGAGATAAGGAGGACTGGAGCACACAGAGCTCAGAGCAAAACAAAATATTTTAATGCGACTGACGTTTCGACGTCAACGACGTCTTCTTCAGAGTCAAAATGGAAATACAGACAATGCACCGGGAGGTATATAAATACCCTCCCATCAATTACACAAAATAAGGTGCGCATATGTAGGACTAATAAATCTCGTCATAGATACCACATACACAATGTTATTTTCTTTAACAGGATAAAGAGAAGACCGACAAATGTCATAGGTAAATGAACTAAATAATTGTCTATTGTGAACATGGCATAAAACAATATAAAATGAAAATCAAAAAGCCTGTACACAAGTTACAAAAAACATGAAAGATTCAGCGACTCATTTAACCCATTGGGTTCCACACTATTGAGTGTGTGTATCCAGTACGCCTCCCTGCGGAGCAGTTGCTTAATAATATCTCCGCCTCTGGATGATAAAGTGACTCTCTCAATACCCCAAAATTTTAGAGAAGAGACAGAACCATGATTGGCTTCAGCGTAATGTCGCGCAATAGCATAGTCCATATTCTTGGACCGGATCGCGGTCTTATGTTCAGCAATTCTAAGTTTGAGGGCTCTCTTAGTCTGTCCGATGTAGATTTTGGAGCATATACATTCCAACATGTAGATTACATGGGTAGTGTTGCAGTTAATAAAAGTGGTTATTTTAAATTCCTTGCCCGAACGTGGATGACAGAAGACTTTAATGTCATTAGAGTTAGAGCAATGGACACAGTGTCCACAGCGATAGAACCCTCTAGGGGGCGTAGGTAGCCAGGAGGGTTTTGTCTGCGGACTACTCACCATGCTGTGAACCACCTTATCTTTTAAGTTGTGTGGCCTTCTAAAGCACACTCGCGGAGGTTCGGAAGTAAATTTATTTAAAAGAGGGTCACTCTGGAGAATGGGCCAGTGTTTACGGACAATGTTTTTAACTCTTCCAGCGACCGGACTGAACTCAGTGGAAAAGCAAATTCGAGGAAGGGTAGCACGCTTAGGCTTTTTACAGAGGAGGGACTTCCTATCAGTATGGCGGGCTCGATCAATAGCGGCAGTAACGTCAACAATACTGTAGCCTCTTTGAAGAAATCTGCAACGCATCTGACAGATGTTGCTTTCAAATTCTGCATCCGTGCTACAGTTGCGTCTCAAGCGCAAGAACTGTCCAATCGGTATATTACGTATCAGTGGACGGGGGTGATTGCTATCTGCTCTTAACAGAGTATTTCTGCTTAAGGGTTTACGGAAGATGGTAGATTCAAGTTTACCGACATCACCTTTAAAAATAGTCAGGTCTAGAAAATTAATGGATCTCACGTCATGTTCCTCTGTAAAAGACAAATGACGATCTCTAGAATTCACATACCTCGAATTTGCTTTTCCACTGAGTTCAGTCCGGTCGCTGGAAGAGTTAAAAACATTGTCCGTAAACACTGGCCCATTCTCCAGAGTGACCCTCTTTTAAATAAATTTACTTCCGAACCTCCGCGAGTGTGCTTTAGAAGGCCACACAACTTAAAAGATAAGGTGGTTCACAGCATGGTGAGTAGTCCGCAGACAAAACCCTCCTGGCTACCTACGCCCCCTAGAGGGTTCTATCGCTGTGGACACTGTGTCCATTGCTCTAACTCTAATGACATTAAAGTCTTCTGTCTTCCACGTTCGGGCAAGGAATTTAAAATAACCACTTTTATTAACTGCAACACTACCCATGTAATCTACATGTTGAAATGTATATGCTCCAAAATC
This sequence comes from Synaphobranchus kaupii, assembly GCA_029718625.1. Lineage (NCBI taxonomy): Eukaryota > Metazoa > Chordata > Actinopteri > Anguilliformes > Synaphobranchidae > Synaphobranchus > Synaphobranchus kaupii. The sequence goes on along the minus strand of CM056398.1, from coordinate 9,995,561 downwards.
TACATCGGACAGACTAAGAGAGCCCTCAAACTTAGAATTGCTGAACATAAGACCGCGATCCGGTCCAAGAATATGGACTATGCTATTGCGCGACATTACGCTGAAGCCAATCATGGTTCTGTCTCTTCTCTAAAATTTTGGGGTATTGAGAGAGTCACTTTATCATCCAGAGGCGGAGATATTATTAAGCAACTGCTCCGCAGGGAGGCGTACTGGATACACACACTCAATAGTGTGGAACCCAATGGGTTAAATGAGTCGCTGAATCTTTCATGTTTTTTGTAACTTGTGTACAGGCTTTTTGATTTTCATTTTATATTGTTTTATGCCATGTTCACAATAGACAATTATTTAGTTCATTTACCTATGACATTTGTCGGTCTTCTCTTTATCCTGTTAAAGAAGATAACATTGTGTATGTGGTATCTATGACAAGATTTATTAGTCCTACACATGCGCACCTTATTTTGTGTAATTGATGGGAGGGTATTTATATACCTCCCGGTGCATTGTCTGTATTTCCATTTTGACTCTGAAGAAGACGTCGTTGACGTCGAAACGTCAGTCGCATTAAAATATTTTGTTTTGCTCTGAGCTATGTGTGCTCCAGTCCTCCTTATCTCGGGTTAGTCCTAGCGAAGTAGTCCGGGTTTGGTATTCTCGCTAGTGTACAATGTATGTTCCAGTGTCAGGACTATTTCCAGTATATACTGTACAATGTAGCATAAATATTCATCACATTTTAAGGTTTTTAAGCTTTAGGAAAACCAACGCAGTCTGTACTGCTATACCATGCTGTGATTTGAATGAAAAGGATGTGGCCTGTCTCAGTGACGTCAGTTGGGGGCAGTCTTGCATTGTCCGTGCGCGGGAGTTTCAAACAGATCAGAGTCTCTCCCAGGATCATAAAATCCTAGGACATTCTCGGACACCGTAAACCTTAGGCCAGATGGTCTCAGCAAACATCCTGGCACCAGACGCGTGACTTTACAGCTCTCAAAGATTACAAAGATTGTCACTTCCCGGTATTGTGTTCTCTTTGGGTGCTCTGGGGTGTCGAATCCTGTCTTACAGTTCCCCCCTCTGGCCCCATGGGACAAGAACAACACAGTCCCAAGGGGTCATGGAAAACCCTGGCTGGTGCCTGTGGTCTCATGGCCGGCCTTGGGGCAGCTGGAGAGGGCTGAGAACCAGTGCAGCGTGAGTGGAAGTGTGTAGGTTGCGGATAAGGTGCCGGAAATAGCAACACTGGACCAAGGTGAAGGTGAAGATGAGGGCGCTGGCGATGACGCACCCTCGGAACACCCAGTCCCACCAGGTGTAGGCGTCTTGGGCGGAGCGGGTGGAGGAGCTGGCCAGGATTTCGGCTGTTCTTTTGGCCAGGTTCACCTCCACCTGCGCTTGGTCGATGTGGTAGCTTGTTTCCCGGATTACCTTTTGCACCAAGTCCATTAGGTCAGTCAGGGCCCGCGTTCCCTGCTCGTAAAAGGTGTCCTCCCACCACGGTGAGACGTCCACCTCCAGTGGAATTCTCCCCAGAATGTTGATCTGACCCATTGCAAAGTCTTCCGTCACTTCTAGACAGAAAGTGTGGTTGGCTGCGCAGGTCAGACCTCCATATGTGAAGGAGCTCATCTCACTGATGACGCACCATTGCGTGTGGGAGACCTGGATTGCATCCGCGTGGCCGTGTAAGGACTGTACACTAATGAGCTTGGTGTCATTGTGGGAAAAAGATTGTAAAGTATTACAAGTACAAATGATATAACTTGAGGTCTCATGACAACACGTACGGGTGGTGAATATGGTTTCAGTGCCCCTCATGGTAATGTACCCTGTTAGATGATCTAATTTGAGGACCTGATTCTTCACTACTACGCCAATGGAGCGTATGGTAGTGGAATTTGGATACACTTGGTCTGGGTGGATTAAAGGAAAGGAAACAAAGAACCCAATACATCCCGCACACTCCGTTCCAGTAAACATCATTAATGTTGTCAACAATTCAGAATAATGTATGTCTTTCATCTTCTCTGACGCAATCCACCTATGCAGGTCTAAGGTCTCAATGAGGTCATTTAGTACATGCCTAGGGGTTTTACGCAGGCGAAGGTCTAAGATTTCCTGTCTGGCAGCAGTAAATAAATCCTGTGCATACGTCCTGCAGGCTAAGTTACGCTCGATGGTACGGGTCTGATTGAATAATGAGTGGCTGATGGTGAGAAGCGCCTGCGCTTCAGACCTAATTGCCTTAATTATGTTTTCGTTACTATTGGTGAGGTGTTGGAAACCAGTGGCCACTTGATTTGCCAACCATGCAGAATACTGAGATTGTTTGGTTATTTGATAAGTGTTAGAAATGGAATTACCTGTGCCAAAAAGACCTGTAACGTCACCAAACAGGTCCCGTTTTGAACGTACGGGTGGAATTTGAACGGCGAGTCTGCCTTTGTAATCAGAGACTAAATCATCGAACCGTGCCTGTAACCATGCATACGTTTCATCAGTCATATCACAGTGTGTTACATACGCTGACAGGATGTTTGAAATGTTGTAACTCACATGTGCCATTACAAGATTTATGTCATGCAACAGAGTTTTATTAACATTTCCTTTAATAAGACCGCCAGGAGGGAGGGGGTAGATTTTAGGGCACTGCGTGGGCTTGCGGTAACCACAGGTGGTCAGGTTGAGGCAGTGATGCAGCGTCCAGGTACAGTTCTGAGGGCTAGTGAAAGCCTCCAAACTAGACTCGCATCTCCCCACGCAGTAGGTTCCCTCCTTCCGGCTGGTCCAAACGAAAGCCTTCAGCCAACTGTAGTCGCTGATGGAAGAGGTTAGATTAAAAATTTGTTCAGTGTACCCTATGTGTGTCCGGTTATGTGGGCCTGTGTGTGTGCATCTATAAACGCTTGGTTCTAGGTCCTTTGTGCGATAGCACTTTTTAGGGTCTAGGCCATCGTTGTCCTGGTAATGTAAAATACTCAAGCCGCCAGTATCGGAACCTGGGTAACTTTTAAGTTGATACCAGGCAGTGGTGTTGGGTTGTGTAAATTTGATAGGGTGTAAAAATGTATGACCTGTTACCGTCTTGGATGGGAGATGGGTGGAACCTGACTTGCAACAAATTTTTGTGGTGCAATTTAGCTCCGGCGCTACCCCGGGAGGCCATGTGACTGACTCCCTTGGCAATATGGTGATATGAGGTGTGGATGGCCCCTTAAAATATCGCCACACCCATCTCCCGCACTTCAGGTTGTGATTTAATAAAATCCGCTGTCCCAGCTTCATGCATGAGTCCCCGGATACCCTCCTGGCATCTGGCGTCCATGGAATTGCTGCGACATGCCTGGAATAAAACAGACATAGGTAAAAACAGTTACATGCCTCCTGTACCTTTGAACAATTTGCATTGGGACATGTGGTACCACCTTAGCTTCCCCCGTATGGTCACGGCTATGCAACTGTTACAAACAGCCTTTACTTCATATGGCCCGTGCCACCGGGGGGCAAACGCGTCCTGCTTTACAAAGACACGCACCATGATCATGTCACCCTCTGCAAATTGAGTTTCAGAGTTAGGGTTAAACTGTGCGTCATTACGCAGGTCAGCCTGCTGCTGTTTCAGTGCCGCCTGAGCATGAAGCACCTTGAGCCTCTCCTGCAACTGTTCCAGCACCACCTGCTGTTTTGCCACCACCAGCGGCCCCAGATCTGTGGGGGAAATCTCTGGGTCAATCGGTAGTTTCATCAACCTCCCAGTCATAAGCTCATATGGGCTAATGCCTGTAGATTTGGAGGGGGTAGCCCTCAGGATGGTCAGAACCGTAGGCAGAGCCTCGGTCCACCTGTTCTGATGCTGTGCCATTTGTTTGGCAATGCCCTCTTTGATTGTGCGATTCACCCGCTCAACCATTCCGGAGCTCTGTGGCCTGTATGGAACATGAAATTTCTGCTTGATGTTCAGCATTTTACACAAGTCTTTAGTCACCTGACCTGTGAAATGAGTCCCCTGATCAGACTCGATTTGCATTGGTGCTCCCCAGAGGGGGATTATCTGGTTCGCCAGCACTCGTGCCACAGTATTCGCGGTGTTATTGCGCGTGGGAATTACTTCAACCCATTTTGAGAATTTGTTAATTATCACAAGGCAATAGCGGTACCCGCCCTTAGCACTGGGAAGCGGACCAATGAAATCTAATTGGAGGGACTCCCACGGCCCCTTTGGAGGGTCCGGCCTCCACAGGTTTCTGCGGCCTGGCCTACCCTGGTTGACCGTGGCGCACACTAGACATGTATTGTACCATTGTTCGACGTCTGATGCCATATGTGGCCACCAGAAATGGCGCTTTATTAATTGTAGGGTTTTGTCAGCAGCTACATGCGCATATTCATGATACAGTTTGATAACCGGTCTCCTAAGACCCTCTGGAACGACATATTTACCTTCTCGCAAAACTATGCCTTCCGCGACTGTTACCAGCTGATCCTGCTTTAAGGGTGGTGCGAGTTCACCCCCCTCTTCCCACAGCTCTTGCTGATACTGCTTAAAGTCAATGGGAGTAACCTGAATTGCGCTTACAGCGAGACCCGATAGGGCCTCCGGTTGCCAGTCGTCACCACATGTGGCAGCTAACTTAGCTAGGTAATCAGCCACATGGTTATTTTGTTCATGCACATCCGGGTCTTTAGTGATATGCGCGCGCACTTTAACAACAGAAAGGGGGGCTTTGCGATCCTGTATCAACTGCCATATTGCCGTAATGGTATTAAAATGTTTTACCGGCGCCCCGGCGGCTGTGAGGAACTTCCGCAGTTGCCATTGAGCCATGAAGTCGTGCACCACCCCGAACGCATAGCGGCTATCAGTGTACACGCATAGTGATTCAGGGTGGGCCGTAATGGCTTCTAGCAATGCAATAAGCTCGGCTTCCTGTGCTGACATCCCGGGCGACAATTTAAACAACATCTGTTGGCTACCGTTTAAGTTATACTAAGGGACCCAGACCGCACATCCCGTATAGAATCTACCTTCCTTCCAGAACCTTGAACCATCAATATACGCTCGGGTCTGACCCGGTAATTCTCTATCACCAACTGGGCTTTGTACCTCTGGTCTAGGTTCGCAAATATGCGGCTGGCCTTCTACATCCCCAAGCAGATGGGGCAAGATTCTGTCACTCTCTGTTGTAATTTCTCGCGCTTGGATATCAGTAAGCCACCTCGCTAACCTATGGGATGATACGCCTTTGATTTGGCCCTGCAACAGCATTCGAACTGGCGTGTGCATTGTGTGCACAACAACAGGTTGGAAACCCACAAGTGGTTCTGTTGTTGTTAACATCCAATGAACCGCAAGGACATGCTGGGTACATGGGTCAAATCCCTGCTCAACTGGAGATTTTTTACGACTATAATAAGCAACTGGACGCAATAATCCTCCGTGCTCCTGAGCTAACACGCCGCTGAGTGTATTCTCATGCACGTCAACTTGGATGTGGAACAATTTTAATGGATTGGGCAAACCCAAAGCCGGCGCCGAACCTAAACGCTGTTTTAAATTCGTGAACGCCGCTTCGTGCTCATCGGTCCATTCAAGGACATCGGAGGGTTTGGATTTGCCTTTCAAAAGATCGTACAACGGTGCCGTAGTGCTAGCAAAGTCAGGGATAAAATCCCGGAGATAGTTTGCAGTTCCTAACACTTTTTGTAACGCATTTAGAGTATGAGGTCGGGGCAGTTCGGCAATGCATTTACGCCTATCTTCTGTTAAAGCACGGTAACTTTGCGTAAGCGTATAGCCTAGGTATTGGACTTCCTTTTGTGCGATTTGCGCCTTGCCTTTATTTAGCTTAAACCCCACCTTCCCCAGAGTCTGCACCACTGTATCAACTAGCTGTAGGTGATCATCTCGTGATCCCCTCGATGCTATTAAGATGTCATCTACATAATGGAGGACATCCCCCGTCTTCATTAACTGTCCCAAAGCGTCAGCTACCCGCTCTATGGAAAATCGCTGGGCTATTATGGAATCCCTGTGGCATTCTTTCCCAGGTGTACTGGATCTGATTAACAGTAAATGCCAGTTTCCATTGGTCCTTTCGTTTAACTTTAAGCGACCAGAAGCCATTTTTGATGTCCAGAACAGTAAACCAACACGCATCCGTTGATATCTGAGACATGATAGTAGACGGGTTTGCTACAATAGGTGTGGCTCTGGGCAAGACCTGATTAAGACGCTGATAATCTATACAAAGGCGCCACTTGCCATTTGGCTTTGGTACCGGCAGACACGGAGAGTTAGCGGTAGAACTGCATCGTCGCACAATACCCCTCTTCTCAAGTTGTTCAACTATTTCATGAACCGCGGCTTCATAAGTGGAGGCCACTTCATAAGGTATAGCCTATCCTAAAGGCTCAGGGACCCGAGAAGATAATATTGGCAACGCTTAATACGGTACTGCTTTTGGGTGGGAGGTGGGTCCCCCTCAATGCCGACCTCAAAGTCCACGAGACCGCAGTCATGCTCGTGATTTGCCCAAACATCACTATGTTTGCTAAACAATTGCTGAATGGGATCTGCAGCGGATATGGACATAATGCGGTTTCCAGGGTTGCGCTTTTTCGCAGCCCCGTCTGTTTTTAGCTCAATCTGCTTTTCAAGACAGTGTATTACAAAGCCATGTTTCCGCATTATATCCATGCCCAGTACAGTCCCTTCCCCATTGTTTGGCAAATACCATAAGGGCTCTTCTAACACCACTACCCCTAGATCAAGTTTAATGGGCTGTGTGCGAGTAGCCATCATAAGGTTATCGCCTATGCCTTTAATCCGTATAGTTTCGTCGGTTAAGGGTAATACTATATCTGTACAGGAACATGAGGCACCGGTATCGATTAAAACGTTTACTAATCGGCCTCCAAGACTAGCCCGTATTTTAATCCGGTTACCACTGGAAATAATGCTCCCGACCGCGAGGGAGGCCACGCACCCCTATTGCGAATCCTCATAGCTGGCAGCTAACGCTGCCAAACTTGTCTGAAGCGCGCTGTAAGGATTAACGTTATCTGCCTTTGGCTGTTTTTGCTCAGCTACCTCTGGCTTGCCGGCCGTTGGGTTGTTCAGCATTATTAGTTTTCGCAGTTCCTGGATTATCCACTTATCATTACAGGCTGACTGACGCGGAATGCCCAGTTTTTCTTGTAATTTAAAACACTGTTCTATGCTATGATTAGGCTTTTTACAGTATTGACATACAAGCTGCGGTTCCGTCGCCCCTTTCCCCTCGGCAACCCATTGAGTTGCAGAAACAGAACGAAGCTTATTTTGCTTTTTTAGCCGATTTTCTATTTTGGAAGCCCACTCCACCAACGACCTGTAGGTATTCTGTGGTGGGTCGGCTCCATTGGCTAACGCCTGCTGTATATGGGGGCCTGCATTGTTTTTCAGGAGCTGCAATAGCACTTCCTGATCTCGATTCGCCTCCTCTAATCCTGAGTGCTCTTTGAATGTTACCCACATATGCTCAGCATACACTTCAAAGGCTTCTTTAGACGACTGTTTTATGTCTAAAATTTTATGCCACGCGGCGTGCGTTGGGCCTCTTAACAGTAATATGGCTTCCTTAAGCCGGTCAAGCACATCACTGTCTGTCTCATCATCCTCCTCTCGTTTAACCATAATCGCCCCCGAACGCAATTCCTCGGGCAAACTAGACCTCAGCTCTTCGGGAAGTGTAAGGAGCACAATTTGCCATACGTCCCGAAGCTCTAAATTATACACGGAGGCCTGTAGCATTAAGTTGTCCCAATATGGTTGGAACGGGCCTCTTCTGGGCATCATACCCACGACCTCCTTGTGCCTAGCACATTCCTCACATGTTAGGGGACGACTAATGACCATAACAACGTCGTCGGCATTTGTTACTGTTTTTAATACCGCCACTTTCACCGGCTTACGGATACTGGTGCCCGTTTTACGGCACGTTATTACGGGGCTACGCTGCCAAGGTTCCCCCGGTTCACTCGGGCGATAATAAAAGCTTGTGGGCGTGCTCGGGACAGACGCTGCCGATGTACTAGTGGCCGCAGGAGCCGGATCGCACGAAGCTCTAAATTCCCCCCCCCGAAACGGCTTCCCCACGGGGTTTATCTATTAGGGTTAGTACGTCCTCATCATCGCTCTCCTCTTGCATGCCACCACTAACAACAGCAGATCCGGCTTGACGAATGGCGGAGATAGGTAATCCGACTTTGCCACAACAGGCCTCTAAGGCCCTGGCATAGTCCTGACTCCCTTTTAACTCATGCTCAAGCGCAGTAATCCGCGTTCGCGAAGCATTACTCTGGATTGCCCAGTTATGTTTATCAAATGCGAACGCTTCTACCTCTGCCCGTAGCTTTCGCAATTCATCAGAGCGCAATTTTTCAAGCTCCCGAGTATTAGCCACAACTCGCGCATTCTCAAGTAAAGTTATTTGATCATTTCGGCGCAGCAGATAAATAATCGCGGCCGGTAGTTTCCGGAACCGGGTCTTAGTTTGGAGACTACGGCCCTCCTTCTCATACCAATTGAGAATTTGAGCATTATTCCACTGTCGTGCACACGAACTAAAAGGTCCTTGAAATACAGGCAAAAACTTTCCATTACCTCCTGGTTTGCCCTCTCTGCCCACTGTTCCTCACTAGCCATGGTGTTCCTCTAAAAGCTTATACCTCTCCGGAGTTCTACGGTTTCCGGACTCACAATTGGGTATGTCGACCCGTTCTACAAATGTGTCTATATGGGTGCTTTTTTATGCTTTCCCTCACCACTTTCTAAGAAGTAGTTGAGACTGGACTTACCACAGCAGCTGAAGGCAGAATAGGACAGCAGGAAAGCCAAACCTCATCTCGAAGGACAGGAAGTTGCGTCAGGAACTCATCGACCACACGTAGCGGGGAAGAACTCTCGCACGTCGGCCGGGCCTTTCGCAGGAGCAGCAACTGGGATCACGTCGGGGTCACCAAATTGTAAATCCCGCGCAGCTAGACCAATGAGGGAATAGCCCGGAGCGAAGGTTTAAACGTGATATTTTCCGCTGTTGCTGTGGGAAAAGGTAAGAGTGTTGAAATGTTACTGTTATTACAACCGGATGAGACTGCTTCTTTAAATTTGCGGGATCACATTACATTACATTATAGGCATTTAGCAGACGCTCTTATCCAGAGCGACTTACACAACTTTTTAGCATTTTTTAATTTTTTTTTACATATTATCCATTTATACAGCTGGATATATACTGAAGCGATTCAGGTTAAGTACCTTGCTCAAGGGTACAACGGCAGTGTCCTACCTGGGAATCGAACCTGCAACCTTTCGGTTACAAGGCCAGTTCCTTAACCATTATACTACACTGCCGCCCGTGATCAGTTAGTAATTGACCACGTGTCAGAGACAATAGTACCACTTTGCCTCCCGCTCTAGTCTGGTCTGCAGGCTGACTCCAGCTTACCCAAAAAGGCAGCCTGTGTATATTATATTAACGGTCAGCCACCAACGCTGATTCCATACTCGTAGATATCTGACTCCAATTTAATTATTAGTATATAATTTCAAATGTAGAATTTCTAATTGATTTGTTAAGGTACTCTCGTACTCTTGAGCCTGTTCTCTGAACTGGATGCGCCGGTTCCACCGGGTGCTACATACGGCCGTTTATGTACACCACTCACGGCTGACTAGATGTCTCCATTTATCTCAGAGGTTGCGGAGGAGGCCACTTCATAAGGTATAGCCTATCCTAAAGGCTCAGGGACCCGAGAAGATAATATTGGCAACGCCCGTTCTCAACATGTATAAAAGGCATGCGGAGATGATCTAACTTAAGACAGAGTTCTACGGGTGCAATACTCCGTGATACATTAAGCTTAACTAGTCAATCTCCCTAGATCAGCAGAGGGGGAAAACCAGACTGAGGAAATCAATCAACTCATTACCATGTTAACAGAGATAGAATGTCTTTTTCTGAGAAACCACACAAATCAAGTTTAACAGTTTACCAGGTAGGTTCTTTACTTTAAAATAATCAAATCATAGTTACAAATTACAACACAACATATTAAAAATAGAGTATAGAAAAATATGAATTCATACCTGGCAATTCACTACACACAATACACAGAGTGAGATGTGCGGGAGAGTCTGGTTACAGCTTCCCCGAGTTCTTTGTTTCCTATGCTTATAAGCCCAAATTCTGTGTTTGATCTGGCTGTGGATGATCGTAAAACCATAAACTGGCCAGAAGGCTAATATTGCACCTTTTGTCCCCCTTCCACAGGGGGTTTGGCAGAAAGAGTTTCCTGTGGTATAATTCCACAGCGGCAGTTTACTCCTGAGTTATGAAATATATATTTCCTACATGTTCACCATCTAGGAAATATAGACCATTGCAACACACACACCGAGACCATCAAAACGATATCACACATGAATAGGTCTACGTTCGTGTTGTCATGAGAATCCCATCTCTGCATAGTTTTCAAATGTGATTAATATTAATGCCACAAACAGTCCCAGGATTCCTGTTGAAGAACATTACATTATACCCTAGTTTGTGTGTGTATTTATTCATGTAACACTGAGAAACTGAACAATATATAGTTGTTCCTCTGGAAAAAGAGTGTACAATGTATGTTCCAGTGTCAGGACTATTTCCAGTATATACTGTACAATGTAGCATAAATATTAATCACATTTTAAGGTTTTTAAGCTTTAGGAAAACCAACGCAGTCTGTACTGCTATACCATGCTGTGATTTGAATGAAAAGGATGTGGCCTGTCTCAGTGACGTCAGGTGGGGGCAGTCTTGCATTGTCCGTGCGCGGGAGTTTCAAACAGATCAGAGTCTCTCCCAGGATCATAAAATCCTAGGACATTCTCGGACACCGTAAACCTTAGGCCAGATGGTCTCAGCAAACATCCTGGCACCAGACGCGTGACTTTACAGCTCTCAAAGATTACAAAGATTGTCACTTCCCGGTATTGTGTTCTCTTTGGGTGCTCTGGGGTGTCGAATCCTGTCTTACACCCTCATATGTGATTCCTGACTCAAGCTGCTATAGGTCAGTACCTCCAACTCCATGCTCCTGATCCTGAACAGGATAACGCATTCCTTCTCCGACAACTCCCTGAGTTTTACTGACACCCCTATATAAAGTATAGGCCTGGATTGTGTATCCACCCTGTCACATGGTTGGTGGGAAGACAGACAGTGTTGTAATGTGAAGAGTTTTAAAAGGTAGACATTCCAGGAGTTGTGAAAAGTCTCCATTACATGATGGGTTTTTATTTTCTATCTTTCTTTTCTTTCAGACTTTCTCTTGATAGTAGTGATTTTATATGTTAAGATAATCAGTAGTACCTTAAAGTGTTTTTATAATCAATTATACTGTTACTATATCCACTATGATTTTATTTTTTTTCCTATGTTGATTCTTGTTATTAATCAGGTGTGGATGATGTGCGATATTTGCGATATCCAGAAAGCAAGGCTTGGCCGTCCTTGGAGAAGGAGGTCGGGGAATTATTTTTCCCGGAATTGATTGGGTTTTCTGGCTCTATGCTAGTTTTGTCCCATATAAGTCCTGAATCTGCCGGTTTTTCAATTCTCCCTGGATTATTGGAGTATTGTACATATCCACATGTGACTATTGTATTTGGTCTGTATAATCATGTAATCATTTATGATGTTATTAAAATGAATCACTTACTAACTGATTGAGTACATTAGGTAGATTGTAACAGAAAATTGTTTGTTATCATGGAATGATAAAAGGAGGGAAATGTGAAGGAATTTTCTGGTTTACAATGTGTGTGTATTAACATAGAGACAATCACATGATTATCATTAAGCATTTATTATAGTTTTGATTATTAGTAGATCAATTATATTGAGTTAAGTAATTAGACAATGTATTCTCTGTGAACACTGAGTAGGCTTCAAGCAGGCCTCAAGCAGGCCTCTGTGTCTCACTCCCTCTGTGTCTCATCCTTCACAATCTGCAGAGACAAGCAGTCTGTGAGATGGATGTTTTCGTGACTTGGTGTGAAGGTTAGAGGTTATCTATAGACTAAACACCAAGAAATGGATACCCTTGTCTCTCTGTATGTTTAGAAACCACCCCTTGTGGCAAATCAGTAAATCAAAACTAGATTGTGTATAAATGTCTTCTGCATTCTGTTTTCAAGTTAAAGTGATCTGGTAAGATCCTCTCACTATGGTTTATCTCCAAATAAACTGAAATTCTTTTTCTTATTCTATTACATGGTTTTGTTTGTGGTTCTGTTTGAACAGACTTGCTCACTGTGTGTTAAAAGGGAAAAATCCACGACACCTGCCATCCCATTTACTCGCGCTGCAGGACACCGTTCAGTGTGAGCTGCAGCTGACTGTGGACGAGAGCAGTTATTTACATTTTGTTGGTTAATGAAGTCACTTTTAAAAAATATTGTTGAATTTATGTTTTAGGGTATATTATTGCTATATGTGGTATTTCCGGCAGAAAGGGAGGATTTGCGTCAAATAGTTGAGCCAGGAGTTACATGCATGCTACACGTTAACTTTGCAACGTACGAGTAGAATAAAGCGAGTGCTGTTAGAGTAGAAACTAGCTTCTTTAGGCTACTAGAGAAAAAAAATTGCTGGGGCGTGGTTTGATACCTGGAGCTCAGGCCCTATATTATTACCTTATCACGCCCAGATTTTGGCATTTTTCGAATTTCAAAAGGGTGCGAGGTCTAGCGAAACCAGCGTGTTTTGTTACCCTTAAATGATTGAAAATAATCTCGCAGAATCCGACCCAGGATGTTAGAATTCACATATTCCATTTTCTTTTAAAAAAAAGCCAAATGAAATGGCAAAAGCTAACGTTACAAGTATTAGATCGTATAGTAGTTTTATAGAATGACGTTTTGAATTTAATATGGTAATATTTTCCAGTGCAGGTTACATGCATAATAATACCAATGAATCACAAAAAACTACTGTATGTTTTAAGCAGTGGCAGTTCTAGGATGTATTAAATGGGGTGGCAAAGGATTTCCCGGGGGGGGGGGGGGGGGTTCATGTAACAACTACCGTCATTCAAGTTTTATTTATCCGATGCCCCTTAGTCCCGCACACCACCCATTCACCCACCCACAATTACTTTTGAAATATAATGTAATACACTATTATTACACATGTAACTATCCTACCCTACACCCCTTAGCCTAGCCCCCCCACATCAACACCCTACTCATTCACACACCCACAATTAGTTTAGAATTATTATATCTACACTATCCTATACCTCTCAGTTCCACACACGACATACTCAATAAAGCAACAAAGAACATTTTTCTAACACACAAGAACCACAATTAGGCCATCATTTCATCCAAAAATGTTTTTTGACTGGCCCTACAACTGTAATTTTAAAACTGTATTTTCTCAGAAAGGGAAAGTTTCCTCACAATATAAAACAGTCATCCAGAAGTCTGATTTCGGTCATAACTCAATTTTGACCAAATGTGTAGTTACTGTATTTGCCTTTGTACGGCCTATAACTGTCCTATGCAATGCATCTCACATTAATTCCAACAATAGTGTGAGCCTAATTATAAGCAAAAAAATAAAAATAAGCAAACTTGCTACTGCTTATGAATAAGTCAACAACATTTGCTTTTCAATTATGGCATTCACCTTACTAATTGAAATTGGAATTTTAATTTGTTAAAACAGTGAACTAACATACCATGAGGTCCATTTGCGGGGCTGTCAGTCAGTCTCCCTCTCACCATCGTCTTTCTGTCCCTCTCCCTCCAAATCTCTGTCTCCATCATTCTGTTTCTCCTCTTCATCTCCCTTATTTCTTCCTCCTCTCCTACAGTTTCCTGCCCTTCCTTCATGGGTCCATCACCTTCCCTCTCTCTGTTCTCCTCCTGTCCTTCATCTTTCCCTCTCTTTCCATCTTGAATATTTGGTTTCTTCCTTCTTCCTGAAAAAGGAATTTCCCAATCCCTTCCTTCCTTTTCATATTGTCTTTATAATAAACAAGGGGGGGGGGGGGGGGGGGGGGGGGGGCAACAATGGGGCAACTGCCACCCCCTGCCCCAGTGTAGAACCGCCACTGGTTTTAAGTGAAATGTTTGTGTTTGCCAAAATCCTCAAAAGACAGGAAATTAAATGAATCTGCCCTAACACTAACATCAGCCTGCTGTCCATCAAGGTGTATCAGCACAGAGTTTTGACAACTGCTACAGCCCTACATCTACTGTACTTCAAAAACTTACCACTGGGCAGATTGCTCCAGATTCAAAACTTTGAATCGTATTAGGGTACAATTGGCAACCAAATACATTACATTACAGTGGTCTTCCATGGTCTACCAGGTTGTTTGATATTTCTGACCTCACCAGTGCTTCTTAATGGAACTTTGGCTATGATTGATCGATTTATTCAGATTTTTCCACCCCATGATGGCCTGCTTTACTAGCAGTGACACTTCTTTGGGCCTCATGTTGAGAGACAAAAAGCAACAAATTCCAACCAAATTACACTTTCCAACCAAATTCCTTTTGTTATCTTTCTTGTGCATGAACTGACAATGCAAGAACACACAGAAGGGTTGTTTCTCCTGACTTATTCAATAGGAGTTCAATAGGAAAATGAGTCAGGAGAAACAACCCTTCAAGTGATCCAATGTATCTACTTGCTCACTGTGTGAGTTTGATATCGTTTGATACCTCAGGCCCTTGATAACTTACAGCCATTTTGCCAACCATTGGTTTGATACTATTCCTGTGTAATTTACAGTTTAATAGTCCCACCCCCCAAATCCCATAGAGATCCATTCAAATGCAGAGACTGAGGTTATAGTATTGCTTGTAAGAGTACCTGAAATAAGATATCAAGAGTCTTTTGACATCCTTTTATACCCAATCATGATAGCATCACCTGTTTACCTGTGGAATGTTCCAAACATTTTTTTGAATGTGATTTTTGAACTTCCCAGTCTTCCCAATCACTGTCCCAACTTTTTTGGAATGTGTTGCAGGCATCAAATTCAGAATTAGCATATATTTACAAGAATCAATAAAGTTGAAAATATATTTAAAACTAAAAATATCTTTTCTTTGAACTGTTTTCAATTAAATATATGTAAAAGAGAATTTACAAATCACTGCTTTCTGCTTTTATGTGCATTTTACATAGTGTCCTAACTTTTTTGGAATTGGCGTTTGTAATATCCTTGCATTGAATTTGCTAACTCTTATTTTCCTATACAAAGATCCAAGCACCATTTATGTGTCTTCCAAAATGATAATGGCTGCAAGCATGCCAGTTGAGCACTGCCTGGAGTGAGGCAGATAAGATTATAATTTTAAAACAAATCTGTAAATATCCACAACAGAGGGTGCTACATTGTTAGTTCTTCTGTATGAAGTGGACTTTAATCTTCTATTGTATAGTATAATTAATCAGTGCCACTTGCACTCTGGTTCTTCAGTGTGTTGTGTCAGCTGCAGTCACATTCCTGTTGTACTGTGCCGCAGCTCTATGCCATTGTATGGTCAACATGTTGACAGAATCTCTCCCTGACAAGACTTGAATAAGCTTTGAAAGAAGCACACTATTTAACTGCACCCAGTAAAAAATAATAATGTGTTTTTATTCTCATAAAAGTGGGAAGTGATATTAAAATTAAAAAAACATAATCAAAGGACAAGCTGGGGTATGGTTTCTTTGAAAGCGTGAAGGTGTCTATTATTTAACATTTGAAATAAAATATCAAAACAGGAAGGGATATTATTGCAAATTGTGCAAGAAATGATTTTCTGTATCATGACATTTTTGATTCAAGTAATTGATTTCTTATGATGAGAAACAAAACAATGGTTGCCGTGTTTCAAACAGTTGGTGCTTACAATTGACATACCACCTGATAGACATGTTGAAAAATGTGTTTTGCTGTTGACACAATGGTGAAGGTTGTATTTTAACCAACTCTCATGGGTAAAATCAATACGAGAGACAGGTTTCATGCATGTTATCCCTTCTCTTTGCTTTAAGAGTCTAATGTCTGCAGATTGTGCTTTTGTCCTTCCCGACATACCTTTGAAAGACAGATAATGCTTCACCAACCCATGTTTCCATAAGGTGAATGTGCTGTTTCAATAGTCACCATGTGACATACTGTACATAGTCATGTTTAACTAATGGTTGATATGAAAAAGAAAAACATTCTGTATATCTCAAGCTACATTACCGTAATCCAGGTGCAATATTGGAAAGAGAATAGGTGTGCAAGGCTGCCATGCAGAATGGCCTCAGGGATTAATCTTTGAATACAGTTTCGAAATCAGCAATTTGATTTCAAAGGAATGTGCTATAAATCATAAGTATTTTACATACATATTTCCAATCACCCCTCTACCTGACGTACAGGACATAATTGATTAACCCCTTTGTGCAGATGCCTAGTGGCCATGGCGCCGGCAGCAAGATTTTGCTCAACTGAGACATTTGTTGCTCCTGCCCAAAGTATGACTGCAAAGCACAAACTCTGTGTTTTATCTTTATTGGTACACGATTTGTGACCACTCTGCCAAATATGGAGTGTCTAAGTGTCACTATTTTCCCGTAGCAAGTCCATTTAACAAGCAACCCCCCACCCAGTCTCGCCTGCAACTATACTGTACCTACCCATGCGTGACATAGTTGACAATAGCGTCTATGGGCTCTATCTTGGCGATCTTGGCGCTTGGTCTAAGTGTATGGCGTAAAGTCAATTTAGGGCGTGACCAAGTCCACTTTTGCTATTTTAACGGCGTGTTTTTTGGGCGCTAAGCACGGCGCAACGTCCAAATGGGCTGAACCTAGTCTCTTCATTAATTATAGGTGTGTCTTGGGCGTGACATGCAATAAACCAATCAAAATGTCATATCCCATTCCCTTTAAAAGCCTGCTTTTCCACTTTGGCGGATTGCTTGAAGGCGAAACAGACATGCTCATGCGTGTTTAGTGCGATCAAGGAATAGGCTACGGGCTCTATCTTGGCGATCTTGGTGCTTGGTCTAAGCGCATGGCGTAAAGTCAATTTAGGGTGTGTCCAAGTCCACTTTAGCTATTTTAACGGCGTGTTTTTTGGGCGCTAAGCACGGGGCAACGTGCAAATGGGCTGAACCTAGTCTCTTCATTAATTATAGGTGTGTCTTGGGTGTGACATGCAATAAACCAATCAAAATGTCATATCCCATTCCCTTTAAAAGCCAGCTTTTCCACCTTGGCGGATTGCTTGATGGTGAAACAGACATGCTCGTGCGTGTTTAGTGCAATCAAGGAATAGGCTAAATGCATCAATAGTATGATCAATATTATTCGGACTTACCATTAACCTATGAGTTCCCGGTAAATTCCCGACAGGGCTGTTATTTTACAAAATATATGCGGTTAAATTTCTTTAAAAGGACCTGCAACCGCTGAGAATAAGCTATCAATGGCTTCAGTCTCACCTAAGAAAACGGCAAATTAGCCTGCTTGTTCAACAAATTTTGTTTGATTATGCAATAAAAGTGTCAAACATCAATTCCATGAGGCTGTTCTCATGGAGTTCTCGAAGTTCAAGCTTCATCTGAAGTTCATTAGGCTACCTGCACAGTAATATTGATTAATAACATAAATACCATTATTTTCCCTTAATGATGACACAAAATACAATAAAGCTGTCAGGTTGGCAACCCATATGTTCACGCATATTTCCCCTTGTTTTATAATGTCCTGTTTATGGAAATATGACCAACCTGTTTTACTCGTAGCGTAATACTTTAAAACAATCCACTTTCCCAGGAAGACCGTGAAACGTGCGACTTACAGCAGGGGAAACAGAGAACATGCAGCGCACATGCAGAGAATGGCATTACAATTAATTGTGAATTAATTGCGTAACATGTAACGTTTGTTTTCGTTTCTAATCAGAAGCTTAGTTCTCTTTAAAATCGTTTAGTTAAGTTGAGGAATAACAGGTGAAATCAGCTGGGTTTTAATAAGATGAGAGTATGGAAACCTGGTCACTCTAATTAAAACAATATGAAGAACAAAGTATACTGTTGTTATACTTTAAAGGAGCTATATGTAACATTGACACCGAGCGTTTAAAATGGGTACTGCAATCCAAATTCACAATATTGGAGAGAGTCGAGACACTGAACGAACACGAGCGCAAGACGAGCCGAGCACAACATTATATTTAGAGACGAGCTTATTCTATTTTGACAATGACAAGCGACGACGAGTCCTACACTGTAAGTTGATCAGCTAATGTATACGTTTGCAATTTGTTTATTATTTATTGTTCGCAAATTATAAACCAGCTCATGTGGATTTTTTATAACTCTGTCAATGTTAGCTAGATGCCTGGCTGGCTATGTTTACGGTCACACAGATATAAGCTAACGTTAGTGGTATGTTTAGCGAGTAACTATATACATATATATATATTTAAATCTTTAGCTAGCTAGCTAAATGGAAACGATGCTTAGCTTAGGCATTAGCTTAGGCATTCGGAAATCGGCTGTCGGAGTGCCGGAGTACATCTGGTTGTTCGTAATGGGCAGTGGACTCAGAGTCAACTTGGAGAATAGTGAATCACACAGGCCAAAACAAATACAGACGTTCCGACCCGGAATGGAAATTTCAAAGGAGAACATACTGGCTGTAGCATTGTTGTCAGAGAAGCCAGTATTTCGACTTAGCATGTTTCCTTAATCTCTGATGACATATCATGGTCATTTTATGATTTAGTACAGTAAATTTGTTACATATAGCTCCTTTAACCGGAGGCTATGGAAAAAACCTTATGCACAGCGAATCCGCTGTAGCTTATTTGAAAAACAATAAATGCAATATTCACTGGACAAGGTTTTGAACTTTTTTCAGTCAAAATCATTCTATTTACTTACAGGCTGTAGGCCTAGAGAGCTGTACTGTAATGACATCTGATTAAAGCGCATGTTCAGAACTCAAATGTCCGTCTATTGCAGTGCGCAAATTTTCCATTGAATGACAATTCATGCATTAGGTGTAAATGACAATTTGTGCTTTAGGCTTGATTTAGGTGTTATCAGCAAATGGAAAGCAATTTTTTAAATTTATTTCTGATTTTTTCCCATTTTCTCCCAATTTAGTAGCCAATTGAACCCCTATTCTGTCAATTATCCCCGTGTGTAGCAACCGCCAGAAAATCGCCGCCACAAGCCCTGTCAGTCGGTAGTAGGAGAGAGGACGCCCCGCCCTTTCCAGGCCGCGTGGCCCCTCCAAACCTGACCGTGATTCCAACTCGCCCAGGGCCGCATTTGCGCACGACGACTCTCTCTCCGAGCCCCTCCCGCCGGGAGCAGCTGCCAATTGCCGCTCCCTCAGCCACCGGCCATGCTCAGAACTGGCAGGACCGGGGATCGAACCCCCGATCCTCGGGGCGCAACTGCACAGACTAAAAAGTTGGTGCCTTTGTCCGCTACGCCACCGCGGCGGCTAATGGAAAGCAATTTTTAATGGATAGCCATGGTCCCATAACAGAAGATTGTCCCCCCAGAATATTACAGGAATTATTGGCAAATATAGGCTAAGTCATAGATTGATCGAGGATAATTGCAAATAGTCTATAGCCTACATGTAACCTTACATGTACCATCGCACATCGCCTGGATGTTGATGGAGTGGGCTGAAAGCAATTTAATTTGGCATTCCCCTTCGCTGAGGGACAGGTAGCTATGTGGTCTTTGACCTATGGACCCTTTTATTATTATGCATTTTTTATATAGCCTACACAATAATAATATTTCACATTGTAATCTTGATATTTTAGTTATGCTTGTGCATGCCCCTGTGTGTAACAGACAGGAGGGTGTACGCGCGTTGTGCACACGCTTATGTAGACGCACTTATATGCGCCGTTAAAATAACATGTAAACAACTGCGACATGACTTTAGACCAGGTTTGTGGTGGTTTTAGCGCAAGCGCTTTCTGCTGGCTCAAGATAACAATACGCTAAAAATAATCCTGGCCACTCCTCATCTTAAGACCAACACGCCCAGTTCACTTGTAATGGGCGAAAGAATACATGGGGCCCTATCTTACACCCGGCACTAAGCGGCGCTAACCCAAACGCAAGTGTCTTTGTTATCTTACACCCGGCGCATGGTTCATTATAACGCCTTGCGTTCACGTCGTTTATGTATTCTTGCGCCCATTACAAGTGAACTGGGCGTGTTGGTCTTAAGATGAGGAGTGGCCAGGATTATTTTTTGCCTATTGCTATCTTGAGTCAGCAGAAAGCGCTTGCCCTAAAACCTGGTCTAAAGTCATGTCACAGTTATAATAATAATAATAATAATAATAATGCATGGCATTTATATAGCGCCTTTCTAGATACTCAAAGCGCTTTACAATGATGAGGGGGAAACTCGCCTCTACCACCACCAATGTGTAGCACCCACCTGGGTGATGCAACGGCAGCCATTTTGCGCCAGTATGCTCACCACACATCAGCTGAGGTGGAGAGGGAGAGAATCATTTTTTTTTAAAAATTTTTTAGCCAATTAAACTGGGGGTTGATTAGGTGGCAGATTGAATGAGCCTGGATTGGGAGTTTAGCCAGGACACCGGGGAAACCCCTACTCTTTACGATAAGTGTCATGGGATCTTTAATGACCACAGTGAGTCAGGACCTCGGTTTAACGTCTCATCTGAAAGACGGCATCTCCTACAGCACAGTGTCCCCATCACTGCACTGGGGCATTGGGGTTTATTTGACCAGAGGGAAGACTGCCCCCTACTGGCCCACCAACACCACTTCCAGCAGCAACTTAGTTTTCCCCAGAGGTCTCCCATCCAAGTACTAACCAAGCCCACAACCTGCTTAGCTTCATCCATTCAGCAGGCACAGATTGCATAGTGGCATGGCTGCTGGCTATTGTTGTTATTGTTATTTTAACGGTGCATATAAGTACGTCTACATAGGTGTGTGCACAACGCACGTACACTCTCCTGTCTGTTACACACAGGGGCGCGCACAAGCATGACTAGAAATATCAAGATTACAATGTGAAATATTATTATTGTGTCAAAGGCTATATCAAAAAATGCATAATAATAAAAGGGTCCATAGGTCAAAGATCACATACCTGTCCCTCAGCTCACTCCATCAACATCCAGGCGATGTGCGATGGTACGGGACAATGGCTATCCATTAAAAAGGAGCTGATAACACCTATAGCAAGCCTTATGTGCGAATTGCCATTTACACCTAATGCATGAATTGTCATTCAATGGAAACTCGCTCACTGCAATAGACGGACATTTGAGTTCTGAAAATGCGCTTCAGATGTCATTACAATACAGCTCTGTTTATCTAGGAATACAGCCTGTAAGTAAATGGAATGGTTGTGACTGAAAAAGTTCAAAATCTTGTCCAGTGAATATTGCATTTATTGTTTTTCAAATAGCCTAGGATTCGCTATGTGTAAGGTTTTTTCGATAGCATATGGTTAAAAAACGGAGATAAATGTCACCATGTTAACTGAATTGTAACCTTAGCTATTCTTCGTCGTTCATGTTTTTTAAATTACAGTGACAAGGTTTCCATATACTCTCAGCTTATTAAAACCCCGCTGATTTCACCTGTTATTCCATAACTGAACAAAATATTTTAAAGAGAACAGCGTCTAATTAGAAATGAAAACAAATTTGCAGCACGTTACACAATTAATTCACAATTAATTTTAATGCATTATCTGCATGTGCGCTTTACAGGAGCAGGTATGTTTCCCCTGCTGTAAATCACACTTTTCACGGTCTTCCTGGGAAAGTGGATTGTTTTAAAGCATTACGCTACCAGTAAAACAGTTTGGTCACATTTCTATAAGCAGGACATTATAAAACAAGGGAAAATATGCGTGAACCTATGGGTTGCCAACCTGACAGCTTTATTGTATTTAGTGTCATCATTAAGCCAAAATAACGTTATTTATGTTATCAATCAAAATTAGAATGCAGGTAGGCCTAATGAAGTTCGGATGAAGCTTGAACATGAGTTCATTGCTTCATTGCATAATCAAACGAAATTCGTTAAACAAGCAGGCTAATTTGGCGTTTTCTAAGGTGAGACGGAAGTAATTGGTAGCTTATTCTCAGCTGTTGCAGGTGCTTTTAACGAAATTTAACCGCATATATTTTGTAAAATAACAGCAATGTCGGGAATTACCGGGAACTCATAATGGTTAGTCTGAATAATATTGATCATAGGCTACTATTGATCCATATAGCCTATTCCTTGATCGCACTAAACACGCACAAGCATGTCTGTTTCGCCATCATATAAGCAATCCGCCAAGGTGGAAAAGCAGGCTTTTAAAGGGAATGGGATATGACATTTTGATTGGTTTATTGCATGTTACGCCCAAGACACACCTATAATTAATGAAGAGACTAGGTTGAGCCCATTTGCACGTTGCGCTGTGCTTAGCGCCCAAAAAACACTGTGTGAGTTCATAAATATATTTATTATTAGAATTATTTATTTCTTATTGCCAGAGTGCATTGTCTGACAGTGATTGACTGTGTTTTTATTGTACTCTATCGCACCTGTTTATCGCAGTCTGCATCTGTTTTTAATCTGTTACCATAAGCCACAATGACTGTTTTCAATGAAATATAATTTTAGAAATAACTGCCGTGCTGTGTTATGCTGTTGCTGTGTCGAGCTTTCCGAAATATTTCCGGCAATAATAAAATGTGTAGTTTTATTATTCAGTGTCGTTGTTGCGTTGGCTCTATAATTGGCTTACAGAGGGCCTATACAAAGCCCCCCACTGGATGTATAATGAACTGCAACTGTTGTGCTTTGATTACTGTTACGGGCGGGTGGGGGAAGGACCCAAGCGCAGGCAGGAGTACAAAAAAGCTAAGTTTAATGAAGGGCAAGGCAGCAATCCGTAGTAAAACAGGCCGGGTCAAAAACCGGGGAGACAGGGCAACGGTACAAAGAGTCCAAAGAGTGGTCACAGAACAGGCAGGGGTCAGAACCGGGAAGGCACAGCAAAGGCACAAAAACAGAATCCAAAATCAGGGTCGCGAGAACACAGGCAGGGATCAAAACCAGGGAGGCTTAAGAGGAACAAAAACAAAACAAAACAAAGACTGAATACAAAAATAAAACAACAACAGGAGAGGGACTAGGGATAACAAAAACTCGGAGACAGAAACTCAGGAACCAAACAGACACCTAGGGCAGGTACTCACACTAATGGAATCACTCACTCACTCACTCACTCACTCACTCACTCACTCTCAAACACACGCACGCACGCACGCACGCACGCACACACACGTCTATATTACCAACAGGGGACTATCACTCTATACCTGCCAAGAGGGGACCATAGTTTCTAGACATTGCTGTTTAAAAAAAGGGACATGGAAAATTTTTATTTAAGCTCATTGTTCATATTATTTACTGAGATTTCACTTTTAATGGTTTTTTAAAAATTAGCCAAGAGGGGACCTGAACGACATCTACCTAACAAAGAGGGGGCTTAACCTCTTCCTACCGAGGGCAAAATAGGCCAAATTTTGCCTGTTTTCACTAGTGACAAAGAAAGGTGGTTATCTCAAAAACTATAAATGGTACAAATATGGTTCATGGCTTTTATTAAAGCAGACACCTGCAGTATTACGACTAAGCAGTGAGAACTCATAGAAATCCAGTTTTTGATACTTAACTACAACAATTTATGTACAGAAAATATAAAAAAACTAAAAAACGGGTACCTACATTCAAGTTTAAGAATTTTTACCTGGGGAGCTACAAATGCAATCAAGGAAATGACTCCTCTATCTGATTCATCAATATGCTGCCTACCTCTGGTAACAATCTGGTGTCAATATCTCAAACCATTCAAATTTTACAGGGTTTTTTTCAGGTGAACCTTTTTCGTTATCCAAATGGTGCCAAATGTGCCAAAAATGGCAATGTTCCAGAAAGGTCTCAATATGATTTATTTTTTAGGTTTTTACAATAAAATGAGATAATTTGTCAATATTGGCAATAAAAGTTCATTTTTAGACGTGTTCTTGGTGTTCTGCATATTACACAACTAACTACCCAAGGTTACAAAAAGCTGTCAAAACCCATGTAGCAGCACAGTGAATCTTGTGTATTTCACCAGAGCCCCATTAGCCAGAAATGAGTCCAGGAATGTGCAAACAGGTTTTCAAATGAATAATGGGAATAGTATGAAACTTCCCTACACATTAATGCTTGCCAGTCCTGTCCTTTATTCTGTTGCCACCTCCTATGACAGGGACGTTGGGGTTGGGTTTTAGGAGGCAAAACTTTATACATGACAAACATATATCAACTATATACAAGTGCACTAAGGTGTACTACTAAAAGTGCAGTGGATAAAAAATCAAAAGTCCACCAGTTTCCTAGATAAAAAATAAAAACACCCCTGCTGTAACAAATAAAAAGATCCTTGCCTCTAATTGCTGAAGTTACCGTATTTACACAAAGAAAGTACAAAATGGCAGGGTCCAAAAAGCTAAAAAAAATGAACTAAAAACAAAAAAAGGTAAAGGATCAAAACATGGGGGTGGAGGTTGAGGAGAGATTATTTAACCATTCATACAGAAGCCATTTAGACTACACATTCCCTCAGGAGAGCAATCTGCATCATTACAAATCCCACTAACCCTGTCCATGGAATTGTCCACCATGTTGATATACCCATTAGTCCCCCTTATACAACAACAATCAACAATAATAATAATCAACAAGTACTCCCTCATGTTATCATGTTCTCTCCCTCATACCATGCATAAATTACCATTTTGTTTACCTGCACAGCCTTCTGTACTGCATATAGAACAATTTACTCAGGTGGAACAATGACTTTACTAAACACTTCCAGAAGCCATTTAACACTCAAAAAAAATCGTTTTAGTAGCTCATCTCAGACACAAATAGATAGCTAGCTGCTTGTTACCTGTAATTTTGCTTGCATTACATTACATTACATTTATTTAGCAGACGCTTTTATCCAAAGCGACGTACAGTAAGTGCGCACAGAGACATCATCAAGATCACTACAGAACAGACAAGGCAAAGCACATCCTTCGCATAATGTAGCAGCTATCCCTAGCAATGAACGTCGACTGTAGTTCACAGTAAGCTGTGGGCAAATCAGCAACACCATACTTCCATTCCTAATACTCGTATAAACTATAATAAACAGACAGGAAAACACAGGGATGCTTGCTAGCTTGCCACTGTAAAGGCAATACTATCTATATTAATTTAGCTGAGAGGGACCGATTTTATGCATAAGTATATAAGGTTAGTTAGCTTCACAGAAGAAACACAGGGATTCACGCATTGCAGCTAAATTTCCTTCGATGCTTACACCAAACATCGGTGTTGTTGGCAACGCCACGTAACACGTGCGAGTTTGTCAACACAGACAATACACCCTAAGTTTACTTCATAAATTATTTATCATACCGTTGGAATGTGCAATTTGTAATATTAATTGTATGAAAAACAATAAAATACAGTTGACAATGTAATTACGAACCCGCATGGCATTGCGTGAATTCACACTGGTATATCGAAAAATCGGTAATACCACCAGCCCTAACGACGTTACCTGCCATGGCGAAATTCAATGCGTTTATAGCATAACACTGTTAGTATGATAAAACAACTTACATGTCAGCAACATCATCTCGGTCATCAGTGGATTCAGCGTCACTGAGACAGGATGAGTCTCCCTCGGCAAAAACATCTTCTGGCTTATCCAGTTCGTCTAGCACTTGGTGCACGGATAAACGCCTCAAAAATCTCGACATAACTACACAAAAACTGTATCAAAAATACTCTAAAGTAAAAAATGTAACTGCGGGCCTTAACTAATTAATTGTGCTTTGCTAAACGGAATGTAGCGAGCTACGCTACAAGGTAAAAACACTGCGCCATTTTGGTTCGATAATTACGCGTGACTGCCACTTCCTTATACGCACGGGAGGATCTCCTTTTTTTACGACTGCTTTGTGTTGATAGACGGCTCCTTTGAAAGATAAGAGTCTTGGCTTTTCGCTGGAATATTTGACAGACAGTTTTAAAACCCAATGGAAAGCAAATAATACTCGGAGTGGAGGCGGGTGGGAGACAGTTTTTCCCACTTCAGATAGGCCTATTGTGCTATCAGTCAAAGAAATACACCCAATTGACGACGGTTTTGCACAAGTCTCTGCAAGCATGTTCAAAACAACTCTGGCTAACATATACTAAGCCACGGGATTGGTACTCCAGAAACTGGCTGAGTTTCACAACGCCAAAGTGAACACAGCCGAACGAGTCGTAATCAAGTACAAAAAAGCACAAGTCGGTTTAAAATTGGAAAAAAATAATGTACAGCCGTATGAAAGTTTTAAAGTATTTTTTCTTGAAGCCTAAAGGTATAATGATTTTTCAAACCAAAGTTTTGTGAAATACAATTAAGCAGAACAGTTTACCAGCACATTGTTTATGGTGTGACATCAAGCTGCAATACATGTTTGAGAATTAGGTCAGAGTTTCCAACGTTATTTACAAAGTTTTATCCCGACGTTTTGGGCTTAAAAACCACTTTCCCAGAAGGAATGGATATATCTTAAGGATATTTAATCAAAATATTGAGGTGAGCAGTTTATTATATATTATTAAATGAATGAAATGTATAATTTAATAATTTCCGTCACGCCCGCGTTACCGCTAGGGGGCGTTTGGCATTAAGAGGTTAACCAGTCTGCAGGAGGACTATATTATGTGTGCTCTCCAGAAAGGACTGGATTCTCTCAAGAAGGGATAGTACTTCTTAAATTGCTACAAGATTTTAAGTTTTTCCTTAGATGAAAATCTTCTGATAATGGATATGCTCAATTCACTCTAGAGTGAATTTATATAAATCACAGTAAAAGTACTCTAAAATTAAAATTACTGTCAGAAAAACTATTTAGAAATCCATACAAATACAGTGAGGAAAGGTATCAAAATCAATTACATTTTGTTAATCCAGTAATTTTATTTACATATACATGCAATTTGTATTTCCAAAATACAAAACTACATTTCAGAAATGAAAATTCTGCCATTGTTCAAAGCTTACTTCAGTTACTAGCCTGTTAGAAAACAAAACTGCATAATAGATACTGCGTTGGAAGCCTAAAACTCCCTGAAATCTTAATGAATTTAGAATGTAAATATTATGATATCAACATGTAGGGATCTATTTTCCGGAATCAATGCGTTTGGCGCATGGGCACTGTCAGCGCATGGGTGCACTGGCTGTGGTGACTGAATCTTCAGAATAAAAATTGTAATATATAACACAATTGGCTCCTAATTGTATTTCAGATTTTATAACTCTACAATACATCCTAACAAGGGTCACAGTCTGTTATTAGACCAAATATGGTTATCCACACTTTTGACTCGTGTCATAAAGTAAAAAAATACAATGAAAAAAATGCAAAATGCTGTGTAAGTCGCTCTGGATTAGAACGTCTGCTAAATGCCTGTAATGTAATGTAATGTGTCATTCTGAAAGTCCCCTGTTCGTTAGCTCACGGTGACACCGGTCCCCACACATCGGCAATTGCCGATGGCCATGCTTCAGTGCAAGAAAAACACAGTAAATAACAGTTAGAAACAGCTGTATATGGTCTGCGTACAGAGATATAATATGGTCTGTATCCAAAATTTGAACTCCTTTTATAGAGGAGTGAGATCTTACAGCTAGGGGTTCGATGACTACCTAAAAAAGCAAGGACAACACAGCCGAACCCTGCCAATTTCCACATAACAGGGTGAATGTTCCTGATATATCTATATTTGTTTTAATCATTGCAGTGGGATTAAGATACAGTATTGGAATTATCTTCAATGTATTTGCTCCAATGTCAATAAAAAAAACTGCAGATGTCTGATGTCTGTGACCCAGCAACATCAAAAGACTCTTGATGTCTTATTTTCTGGTACTCTTACAAGCAATACTATAACATCTGCATTTGAATTGGGGGGTGGGACTAGATTTAGCTGTAAATGACACTGGAACAGTATGGAAACACATGGTTGGCTAAAAGTCATAAAGGGTCTGCCGTATCAAACAAGCCTTAAATCATCACTCTGCTGCCAGAAATACAGTAGATATGGATGGATAACTTGAAGGGTTTCTTCTCCTGACTTATTTTTCCATACAGTTCAATAGGAAAATTTGTCAGGAGAAACAACCCTTAAAGTAATCCATCCGTATCTACTGCATATCTGGCAGCAGAGTGATGGTTTGAGGCTTGTTTGATACCTCGGACCCTTGATGACTTACAGCCATTTTACAAATCATGTATTCCATACTTTTCAGCATAATTTCCAGCTAAATCTAGTGCCACTCCCCAATTCCCATAGAGATCCATTCAAATGCAGAGACGTTATAGTATCGCTTGTAAGAGTACCAGAAAATAAGATATCAAGAGTCTTTTGATGTTGTTGGGTCACAGACATCAGGAAGTCATGGCATGCAAAGGATATGTGACCAAATATTAAAAATTTAAAGGCACAGTCAACTTTGTGTATGTAAACTTCTGACTCACTGGAATTGTGATATAATGAATTAAAAGTGAAATAATCTGTCTGTAAACAATAGTTGGAAAAATTACTTGTGTCATGCACAAAGTAGATGTCATAACTGACTTGCGAACACTATAGTTTGCTAACATGAAATCTGTGAAGTGGTTAAAAATTAGTTTTAATGACTTCAACCTAAGTGTATGTAAACTGACAAGAGAAAGTCGTTCCTTATCTCATCTGTATTATTTTGTTAGAATTGAAGTACTGCAAAATTACTTCAATTCTTAGAAAAATACTGTTAATATTGAATTATTAACAGTAGTGCATTGTGTTTTACACAACTGAATTGAGTATCTTCTTTTTATACTTCAAATTATACTTTAAGTAGTAGAGAATACACAAGGGGTGGCTGCATTGTTTTACAGAGATATGGATTTTATTTTATTTTTTCCAGTTTTTCAAGAATTTAACTTTGATACATGTGTTGTATGTGTGTTACCATATAGTCAGAGGATTCTCCTTTGTATCTTAGAATAACAAAAGTGCTACCACAGAGCTCTTGTAGGCCAGGTGAAGATGCATTCAAAAGCTCACACCTTCTTTCATTCAGTGAAGAACTGGCTGGGGGAGGGGTGCCAGCACAAGGTTGCCTTGGAATGCAGCATTAGAAATGATAAGGAAACTTTGAATTACTGTATGTATTTAAGTATGAAAAAATTAATAGCCAAAAGGGTGATGACTGCGCAGATACGGCATACGCCATTGATTCTGGAAAAAAGAGCCCTAAATGTTGATATCATAACATATATATTCTAAATTCATTAAGGTTTCAGGGAGTATTTCAAACTCAATATCTAATATGCAATTGTGACCCCCAAAAGGCCTGAATGTGATATACTGACTATACAAAAAATTGACAATAAATGGCTAGGGTGAAACAGCATTCTTATGAACATGGTGACAACATAGGTAAATTACTAGCATGACAGATAAGAATGGAGGAAGCCAGTACATGTATACCTGCCAATAAAGCAGTTGGTGGAAACAGTGTGATCTGTGATACTGAACTTATTAATTGGGCTTTTACTGAATTTTGTAAATATTTATATAAGTGGCATAGCCAATCATTTATTTTTGGGTGGGCCTGAGCAAAAGTGGGTGGCCTTTTAAAAAAAAAAATCAAATACGCACTCCAAACAGACAGCCTATAACAAACCCATAGACCAACCATAAGGCAATGGTTCGCATGGGAACACCCCACCAACAATGTTGTCGCCATACAGACTTATGAAAGCTTAAATCACTTGTCCGTTTGATTTTCTATACGACAGAATGTATAGTATAAACCAGGACACATGTGATCTGGCTCCCAATATGACCAGACAGTTGCGAGACGCCATTTAGGAAAGAAAAATGCCTAACAGGGATTGTGTACTGTATAGCATATAATGCAATTAGCCTGCCTAACAACCTCCAGTGGAGAGGCAAATACAATTTATGTAAAAAATCATGCTGATTAGCACGCACACACCCCTATGAGATTATAGCAATATAACTTTCCACAGAAACCTGAGATTGGACGCATAACTATACCATGGCGAGTATAGTTATGCTTTTTTAAAATAAAAAACACGTATATATTTATATTGTTTTAAAAAAAAAAAAACTATATAAACACAGTATTCAAACTTAGGCCTACCTTTGACGGGTTTGAATTTACCAGATTCTAGTGCATTTTTATTGACATAAATCTCATTAATGTGACGACACAGCCTTTTCGCTCTCAGAGTTATCAGGATAATTTGATAATCCTGTTTTGTGGAATACCCCCCTGACTAGTAAGAGAGCAGCTATCTTACTTGCAATAATGAGCTAACGTTAGACTAGTGACGATGTATAAACCCCCTTATGGAAATGTAATATACTGCAGTATATTGTAAATATATTGTGATGATAATTTTGATATATTTACATATACTGCAGTATATTACATTTCCATCTGGCATATTTTTTGATAAATTTGAAGAGATTCTGACAGTGACATGATAACCAATTGCATCACATTCACCTCCATTGCATTCATGAAAAAATCTTATTGGTCAGAAATACAGTATGATTTAAATTACTTAAACGGAAAGATCAGTAAAAGTTTTAGAGATTGTTGCAACTAAAACAGCAAGTGTACATTATTTCAATAGCGGGTGAGCAGCAACGTAAATATTTTATAACACGGCGATTATTTAAAAAAGTCATGTTAATATAGATTACCACTACATCCACAATTGGATGTGGTGGTTCATGAAATGGGTGGGCAAGGATAACATTTAGGTGGCCCATGGCTATGCCAGTGATTTATATTCATCACAAGGGACCCAAGAAACGCACTTTTTTGGATAGTCTGAATATCCGTTAAATTTCAGGAGATAGAAAGGCAGGTTTAGAGACTGATATTAGCAAGAAAGAGGTCCTGGTGCAGCTTTCAGGGGGTAAAGCCCAGAGACCAGATGGGTCTTCTTTAGATTTTTATAAAATGTTTGAGAGTAAGTTAATTGAGCTTCTATTAAAAATGTTTACTCACTCAATTGCAACCTTTCAATTGCCTGAAGCTTTGGATCAGCAACTTGTTGCAAATTGTAGTGTTGTTAAAAGCCAGGAAAGGATCCAAAGTTCATCTACGTTTTATCTTCTGAATATAAGACACTTTATAAAATGACAGCATCCTGACAAGAGAAAGTCCTTCCTAATCTTATCTATATGAAAAAAAAATGTTCTTACAAAGCCTTTTCAAAAATGGAGGGACCGGCCAAAAATATTGTTTTGTTAGAATTGAAGTAATGCAAAATTACTTAAATTCTTTAAAAAATACTGTTGAAACACACACCTTTCGATGCAACCTAGACACATCATCAGTGATATAACCTGGGGTCATCGGGTGTTTCGGGTCTTTCAACATCAGACACCCTCGCCCAGGCGACCCAGCCGGGGTTGATCAGGCCCCGGCTTGTGTCTAGGTAGCTTGTGTGGTCCACGGATCACCCCACTTGATCCACAGCCATCTTGATGCCTTCTCAGCGGCATCAGTAATTTTCCTGATGGCTCTCCTGCTGTGCAGTCCCCTGATTCCCAGCAGCTTGAGTGCCCTGAAGAGCGACTGGCCTGCAAATCCTCTGCACCCAACCTCGATGGGGTTGCATCGGGTCCTCCATCCCCTGCTTCAGCAATCGCCTACCAGCCCCTCTTACTTGGCCCTCTTCCTCTCAAAAGCCTCCTCCATCCGCTCTTCCCAGGGTACAGTCAACACCAGCAGGACCACTTGCCTTGTTGATTCTGACACGAGAACCAAGTCTGGCCTGAGCATGGTCACTGCGATGGTGTCTGGGAATTTGAGCTGTCTCCCTACGTCGACCTTCAGCTGCCAGTCCCACGCTGTTGCCAGAAGCCCCCCTGCTTGATTTAGGCGCTGTTGTGGCTTCTCCCCGGCCTTGACAAAAGCGATGGAGTGCCTTGCTGGTTGTTGTTGCCTACTGAGAGAGATCCCTGTGCTGATGACCTCTGCGATAACCCTCAGCACCTGGTCATGACGCCAGCGGTAGCGCCCCTCTCCCAGGGCTTTTGAGCAACAGATTAAGATGTGCTCCAGTGATCCTCTTCTCTGGCACAGCGGGCATGCTGGGGTTTCTGCCAGGCCCCAGCAGAAGAGGTTGGATGGGCTGGGGAGGACGTCATAGACCGACTGAATCAGGAACTTTATCCGGTGTGGCTCAGCCTTCCAGAGCTCTGACCACGAGATCTTCCGGTCCACTGCCTGCTCCCATCGAGTCCACACCCCCTGCTGCCGCATCCCTACTATCCGACTAGAGCGGGCTTCCTCCACCCCTGCTCGGACCTCTTCCTGGACCAGCTGGCGTCTTTCCTTCCCCTGGGCCTTGTTATATTGAGGTCTCGGGTTGCTGCCAAGCCCTGCCCGTCCTGATGCAACTGCTCCCACCAGCACACTGTGCCGCAGCCGTGCTTCAGCCTGGTCAACTGCCTCATGTGCCCTCCACTTCCTACCAGTTCTCACTTCTATACCAGCCGAGGAGACTTTGGTGTCATTGGAGTCTCTGTCTCTGTACAGTAGCACCTCTCTTGCCCGGGTAACCATGAACTCCTCCAACAGACTAATGTTAATAAACTGTAAATAATTAAAAGTAGTGTGTTGTGTTTTACACAACTAACTTAAACGTATCTTATTTTTAAACTTCTAATCATTAAAATTATAGTTCAAGTAGGAGAGAATACACAAAGGCTGGATCCAAGTATGGTTTTACAAAAAGGAATTAATTTTTTAAGTTTTTCAAGAATTTAAGTCAGAATTTTACATTTCCATGTGGGTTGAAGCATGGCCATCGGCAATTGCCATCCGTGTGGGACCGGTGTCACCGTGAGCCAACGAACAGGGGACTTTCAGAATGACACGAGTCCAAAGTGTGGATAACCGTATTTGGGCTAATAACAGACTGTGACCCTGGTTAGGATGTACTGTAGAGTTATAAAATCTGAAATACAATTAGGAGCCAATTGTGTTATATGTGTTACAATTTTTAGTCAGATGATTCAGTAGCCACAGCCAGTGCACCCATGTGCTGTGCCACTGACTGCGCCCATGCGCCCAAATGCATTGATTCCGAAAAATAGAGCCCTACATGTTGATATCATAATATTCATATTCTAAATTCATTAAGGTTTCAGGGAGTATTAGACTTCAAACTCAGTATCTATTATGCAGTTTTGATCCATGTCATGTGAATTACTTTATAGATATGCCTGCCTGCCTGTCTTGCAAGATACAGAGAAGGCTTTGATAGAGAAGAATAACAGTATCTATTTGCATTTTTTTGTTATTGATATTGGAGCAAATATATTGAAGATAATTCCAATACTTTATCTTAACCCCACTGCAATGATTAAAACAAATATAGATGTATCAGGAACATTCGCCCTGTTATGTGGCAATCGCAAGGGTTTGGCTGTGTCTTCCTTGCTTTTTTAGGTAGTCATCAAATCCCTAGCTGTAAGATCTCACTCATCTATAAAAGGAGTTCAAATTGGGGTTACAGACCATATTATATCTCTGTACGCAGATGATATATGGCTGTTTCTAACTGTTATTTACTGTGTTTTTCTTGCAATGAAGCATGGCCATCGGCAATTGCCATCTGTGTGGGGTCCGATGTCACAATTTTTAGTCAGATGATTCAGTAGCCACAGCCAGTGCACCCGTACGCTGTGCCACTGACTGCACCCATGTGCCAAACGCATTGATTCCGAAAAATAGAGCCCTACATATTGATATCATAATATTTATATTCTTAATTCATTAAAGGTTGTATCAGCGATTTTGGGTGACGTCACTTCTGAAGCGAAATCCCAAACAAACATACTTATGAATAATTATGTTATGTTTTAAAAAATAGTGTTCAAGCATCCAGAATTATAACCACGTTAATAACGTTTGTAAGAAACCAAACCGTTTGTAAATCCGTCAAGATTTCAGCGAGATAAGAGTATTAGCGTTTGTGCAGATCATTGTGATTGGTTGGAATACTGTTTATTTTGGTTTTGAGTGGTTGGTAGTACCATTTGTTTTTGTGTACGATCTCGGAGCATAGGCTGCCTACAGAGACGCGGTTTTTTGACGGCCTGCTTATGGGGCGGGCAGCTAGCGGATCGTGAGGAAAAATCAGATGAATGTGATCATTTATGTTTCCACCCAAAATCGCTGATACAACCTTTTAGGGTTTCAGGGAGTATTAGACTTCAAACTCAGTATCTATTATGCAGTTTTGACCCATGTCATGTGACTTATAGATATGCCTGCCTGCCTATCTTGCAAGATACAGAGAAGGCTTTGATAGAGCAGAATAACAGTATCTATTTGCAGTTTAAAAAAAAATTGATATTGGAGAAAATATATTGAAGATAATTCCAATACTTTATCTTAACCCCACTGCAATGATTAAAACAAATATAGATGTATCAGGAACATTCGCCCTGTTATGTGGAAATCGCAAGGGTTTGGCTGTGTCTTCCTTTTTCCTTTTAGGTAGTCATCAAATCCCTAGCTGTAAGATCTCACTCATCTATAAAAGGAGTTCAAATTGGGGATACAGACCATATTATATCTCTATACACAGATGATATATGGCTGTTTCTAACTGTTATTTACTGCGTTTTTCTTGCAATGAAGCATGGCCATTGGCAATCGCCATCTGTGTGGGGTCCGGTGTCACCGTGAGCCAACGAACAGGGGACTTTCAGAATGACAAAAGTGTCGTTAACAATATTTGGGCTAATAACAGACTGTGACCCTGGTTAGGATGTACTGTAGAGTTATAAAATCTGAAATACAATTAGGAGCCAATTGTGATATACGTATGTGTGTTACAATTTTTAGTCGAAGATTCAATAGCCACAGCCAGTGCACCCATGTGCTGTGCCACTGACTGCGCTCATGTGCCAAACGCCATTGATTCCAGAAAATAGAGCTCTATATGTTCATATCACAATATTTCTATTCTAAATTCATTATGGTTTGAGCGAGTATTAGACATCAAACTAACACTCCCTGTGAGGAGAGACAGGTACCGAAGGATGAACAGAACTACTGTCTGAACAAAATCGCCCAGTCTTCCTATAGGAAGACAGGTACTGAAGGACGAACAGAACAGCTGTTCCGGACATTTACCGGCTCCATGACTAACGCAAGATTAGACGAGAATAAGCGCTCTGCCTCTCGGTAAAGAGGAATGTAACGAGGGGAAGGAACAGATATAACATTCCATGGCTACTTTCACAGGCTCGCAGTCACATGCAAAAACTAGGAAGCAGGAACAGACAAGAGCCAGGGGAGAAGAGTCCGGATAACTACTTGCACATAGGCACGTACGCCAGGAGGGGAAGAGTCCAGATAACTACATCCACATAGGCAAGTCCCGCATTACTCCAGAAAACGTAAAGGGGTAAACGCCCAATCTCCCAGGAAAGAGAAACATTTTACAGGCGAGCCGACGGAGCACCGTCATCCCATAACTTTACTAGCAAAAATGACCACACAAGCTTAGTAGAAAATGCACGCCCTAGCCTCTCAATAAAGGAGAATGTAACGAGGCGAAATGGAACAGAAAACTAACATTCCAAGGCTACTTTCAGAGACTCGCAGTCACACGCAAACATGTCCACAACATCGGCCAGTCTCCCTATGGGAAGACATGTACCGAAGGGTGAACAGAACTACAGTTCCGAACAAAATCACCAAAAACTCCATGTACGGAGACTAGTACTGATGGACGAAAAGGACAGCTGCACCGGAATTACCGGCTAACGCAAGCTCAATCGAAAATACATGCCCTGCCTCTAAGAATAAATAAAGCCCTAAAGTCAGTATGATAAAACGCCCTGTCTCTTAGTAAGAAACTACCATACAAATACACACAAACAAAGACTCCTCTTGCTTTCACGGAAGACAGCAGACAGAGAGAGGAGAAAGAGACAGAAAAGGGCAAAAAAAACTAGGCAACAAACAAACAAAGGAAAGACCAGAAAGCGGTGACAGAAACGAGCACACAAAAAAGGAATTCAACCTGAAAGCTCAAAGCACAAAGGCAAGTCCCGCAAAACTCCAAAAAAAGCACAACGGAGCAAAACAGTCTCCTTAAAAACCTAGACCTAATCCTACGACTAAATATTTTAAAAGGGCAAAATAAACCGCACACAAAACAGCACAAATAATGCCAGACAATACACCACAGTACAAACAACAAACAATATCGAAGCCCAGAACGAAGGGAACATGGGCTTAAATAGCTCACCGGTAAAACACGCACACCTGTGAACGCTGACGAGACTTCTCCGCAAAAAGACAAGACGGAGCCAAAACTCCACTAACGGAGCAGCACCCACGTGTGGCAACCGAGGAACACGACCGCAAGGGAAAAAGGGTCATAAACCATGACACCATTAGCCGCCTACAGAGATGTTTCCAGGACACTGGTGTGACTCGTGATAGACCACAACCAGGACAGCCACGTGTTACAACACAAGCACAAGACCGCTATATCCGCACCACACACCTCCGTGACCTGTTCCGTGCAGCAGCACAGACAGCAACAGGGGACAAGGGGCCGCACTCGACCACAAGTATGCCCTTGAACTGTCAGCCGCCGACTCAGAGAAGAGGGTATACGAACATATCGCGCATGGGTGGGTGTCATGCTGGACCAACGTCGAAGGTGCATCCGCTTGGAGTGGGCACATATCCATTCCAATAGGAACAGAGACTGGCGAAATGCGAGGTGGCGTGACGTTATTTTTAGTGACGAATCGCGATTTCTGCTCTTCCGACATGACGGGAGGCGTCGGGTGTATCACCGACGTGGGAAACGTAACGCTGAGCCATGCGTTGTGCAGCAGGACCGTTTTGGTGGAGGTGGCGTCATGGTTTGGGCTGCCCAGGTCATGGCTGGAGGTCGGCACTGGTGTTTGTGGAGGGAGCATTGAACGCTCGGTGATATATCAACCCGATCCCACGCAACCATGTGGTACCCTACGTAACCCACAATCCTGGGGTGCTGTTTATGCAAGATAATGCCCATCCTCACGTTGCACGCATGTCCATGGACTTTCTGAACAAACATGGGGTAGATGTTCTGGATTGACCGCCATATTCGCCCAACATGAATCCCATCGAGCACATCTGGGATATCCTGGGTCGCTGTATTCGCCGGAGACCAGCCCCGCCTCAAAACCTTGAGCAGTTGCTTGTCGCCCTTCAGGAAGAGTGGGACTGTATTCCCCAAAGACAAATCAATGGTTTGGTCACATCTGTGCTGCGCAGGATCAACACATTACAAGACGCAAATGGTGGCCATACGAGATATTGAGGGGTCATGACATGTGGACTGCTGTAGTCGCGGCAACTGGAGCATTATCACCGTGAACTGTGGTCATTTCTTTCACACAGATATCAATAATTGTAAAACTGTGAATAAAATTATTTAATCCATTTACTTGCATCTGTTATACTGTGTACTATTTCATCTTGCGTAATTAAAGTCCGTCAGTGCAGTATAGTGATTTATTTAATAATCATATTTAATATGATTTGATTTGACCCAAAAGGAATAGAGAAAAGAAGGCTACAATTTACTTTTGTGCAGGACACTATCATATGTGGAAGTACCTACTCTAAGAGTATGAATTAGGCTCTTTTTGAGAGGTTTGAAGCAATCTGTGCCCAGTGATGAGTAGGCCTACATGTTGTTTGGAATACAGTACAGGGCCGGGTCTAGACTGCTTTGAGTGGGGGGGCATGAAGAGATGTTGGTGGGGCACAAGGGTGGGACGAAGTAGCAATGGGTCTGGGGGTCGTCCCCCAGAAATATTTGAGCCTTTTAAAACTAATTTCCTGCATTTCTACACAACCTCACACAGGGCATTTTCTAAAATAAAATGTTTAATTTATGAACATTTTTTTCAAAGCCCTAGATGAGATTTGAGATGCTTTAATATAAAGTTAAAGCATAGACTAATCAGTACATTAGTGGATAAGATACTTTTTATTACATTTTAAACCCACCTCCACCCCCCTCATCTTATAGGAGGACAATAATACCAATAATACCAAATCATTATCTAATCTTATATGGAAACAAGTATATTAAAGATGAGCTATATTCCTTCATCATTTCAGTCTCTTTGTGCTATTTTCTATTTACATGTGAAACTATGTTACTGTAACTGGCTCATCGTTTTCATTTATATTTTAGCCATACTCCACCCCCCCCCCCCCAGCCCCCCCCCCCCCCCTTATCTGAGGACAAATTTATCAATGCCCAATTAAATCTAATTATTATAGAATTTTACTTATTCCTTATTACTTATTCCATCATTTCAGTCTCTTTGTGCTATTTTCTATTTACATGCGAAACTAAGATACTGTAATTGGCTCATCATTTCATTTATATACAGTGTATATACACACTGCCCGGCCAAAAAAAAAGTCGCACACTCTAATATTTAGTTGGACCGCCTTTAGCTTTGATTACAGCGCGCATTTGTTGTGGCATTGTTTTGACAACCTTATGCAATGTCACAACATTTATTTCCATCCAGAGTAGCATAAGTTTTTGGCTGAGATTACATTACATTACAATCATTTGGCAGACGCTTTTATCCAAAGCGACGTACAATAAGTGCATATTGAAGGTCATTGCACAGCTTTCTCACAGCGTAGGAGCTATCGCTAGTAATAAACATGAGAAGTACACACAGTCAGCTATACATTCTGAACTATAGAATAACCAAAAAACACAAGTTAAATAGAAAACAGGAAGCGAATACTATAGAATGGCCCTATATAGGTATAATTTTAGTCGAGGTGGAGTCTGAAAAAGTGCGTTTTCAGACCACGCCAAAAAACAGACAGTGTTTCAGCTGAGCGCAGCAGTGTGAGTTCACTACTGGGGAGCTAGGGTGGAAAAGCTCCGCACTCGGGACGAGCGGGAGCCTTTAACACAGAGGGGGGGAAGTGCAAGTCGCCCTGCAGCAGCAGAGCGAAGTGGTCGAGCAGGAACGTAGTGCTGGATTAAGTCCTGTAGGTAAGAGGGGCCTGACCTTTTGGCTGCAGTGTAGGCCAGGGTCAGAACTTTTAACCTGATCCTGGCCACGACCGGCAGCCAGTGGAGTGACGTGTGAAAACTTCGGGAGGTTGAACACAAGCCGAGCAGCTGCATTCTGGACCAGTTGTAGGGGCAGAATGGCGCAGGCTGGTAGGCTTGCGAGAAGGAAGTTGCAGTAGTCCAGACGTGAGGTGACCATGGTCTGGACAAGAAGCTGGGCGGAGTAAGTGGTCAGGTACGGCCGAATTCTCCTGATGTTGTACAGGAGGAACCTGCAGGACCGTGCCGTTGCCCTGATGTGTTCTTTGAAGTCCAGCTGATCGTCCAGGACCACCCCCAGGTTCCTTCAGAGCGGGAGGCGGTCACCACGGTTCCGTCGACGGTGATGGACAGGTCTAGGAGCGGGGAGGTCTTATATGGCATGAAGAGCAGCTTGGTCTTGTCGAGGTTGAGCTTCAGGTGATGGCTAGACATCCACTCAGAGATGTCAGCCAGGCAAGCAGATATCCTTTCCTTTACCTGTGGGGTAGAGGGAGGGAAAGAGAGGAAGAGTTGAGTGTCATCAGCATAACTATGGTAAGAGAAGCCATGTGAATTAATGACCAAACCAAGAGACTTAGTATAAATGGAGAACAGCAGAGGACCCAGTACAGATCCCTGCGGGACTCCTGTAAGAAGTGGATGAGGTGCAGAGACAGAGCCCTTCCAGGAGACCTGGTAGGATCTATCAGTGAGATAGGATGTAAACCAAGAGAGGGCAGTTCCAGAGATGCCCATCTCAGCCAGTGTGGAGATCATGAGTTTGTGGTTGACCGTGTCAAACGCTGCAGACAGGTCAAGGAGAATCAGG
The DNA here is from genome assembly GCA_029718625.1 of Synaphobranchus kaupii. Taxonomy (NCBI): domain Eukaryota; kingdom Metazoa; phylum Chordata; class Actinopteri; order Anguilliformes; family Synaphobranchidae; genus Synaphobranchus; species Synaphobranchus kaupii. The sequence continues at coordinate 9,955,369 of CM056398.1, read as the reverse complement.
ACAGAGGAGGGAGGAGGCACTGGCAGTGGCGAGTGCCTCAGTCACAGCCAGGAGCGCAGTTTCAGTGGAATGCCCGGTTCTGAAGCCGGACTGATGAGGGTCGAGCAGGTTGTTCTGGTGGAGAAAAACTGACAGTTGGTTAAGGGCAGCTTGTTCAAGAGGGGAGGGCAGGAGAGACACAGGACGATAGTTTCTAACATCAGAGGGGTCTAAGCTAGGTTTTTTAAGGAGTGGGGTAACACGGGCAGTTTGTGAAAACAGCAGGAACATAGCCACAGGTTAAGGAGGTGTTGAAAATGTTGAAAATGGAGGAAAGATATGGAAGGACCTCACCAGATATAGACTGGAGGACTGCCGACGGGATGGGGTCCAGTGGGCAGGTGGTTGCCCGCTGGCGCGTTACAAGTTGGAGTACATCTGTGTCCTCCAGAGTCTTAAAGGACGAAAATGTAGCGGTGGGTTCATTATGGGGCATATGAGGCGTCACCGGATGTGTGAAGGAGTTTCGGATCATGGTTACCTTGTCCACAAAGTGGATCAGGAAGTCATCGGCAGAGAGGGAAGAGGGTGAGGGGGGTGGAGGAGGGATCAGCAGGGAAGAGAAGGTGGAAAAGAGTTTACGGGGGTTAGACATGCATGCATTCATTTTTGACTGGTAAAATGTTGCCTTAGCAGACGTAGTTGCTGATGTGAAGGCTGCCAGCAGAGTGTGATACGAGGCCAGATCATCTGGGGATCTGGATTTCCTCCACTTTCTCTCAGCAGCTTGCAGCGTGGTTCTGCTGGATCGGAGAGAATCAGTCAGCCACGGGCATGGGGGTGATGATCGGGCCGGTTTGGAGACAAGAGGACATAGTGAATCGAGAGACTGAGAGAGGCAGGAGTTAAAGGTGGAGGTGGCAACTTCAATAGGTAAATTAACAAAAGATGCAGGAGGAGGAAGTACAGAGAGAGCAGATGTAGAGAGAGAGGAGTGTGAGAGAGTGCGGAGATTTCTCCTGAAAGTTACAGGGGGTAGGTTGTTAGGGGAGATGTGGGAGAGTGGGTAGGAGAGAGAGAATGAAATAAAGAAATGGTCCGATACATGGAGCGGAGTCACCGTGAGTTCAGACGAGGCGCAGCTCCTGGTGAATACAAGGTCTAGTTGGTTACCAGCCTTGTGGGTGGCGGGCGATGGGGACTGGGTGAGGGCGAGGGACTGGAGGAGTGAGGCGACACTGGATGACTGGGAGCTCTCTGGCTGGAGGTTGAAGTCACCCAGTAGAATTATAGGGGTGCCATCCTCAGGGAAGGAGCTCAGGAGAGTGTCCAGTTCATCCAGGAAAGCGCTGAGTGGACCTGGAGGGTGGTAGAGAACAACAATGTTAAGTTTAGACGGGTGAGTTACGTGTTACGGTAGCCTCTGTTTTAGCTTTATGCAGTTACTTAATTGCACTCAGCTGCTTGCAGGGCTAATACACACAGGTGAAACAGGTTCCAACTCCTAATTAGCAACACAAAAGACAGGTAGCTGGCCCAATCACAGCGAGTAAGCTACGGACTAACTGCAAACAATTCAAAATAAGCTAAGCTACCGAGTGACTCCAATCTGTTCAACTAACTAACAACATCTGAAAGCAATGAAAAAAAGATACGCTTATCTGAATCCGAGCGTAGCCTAGACGATCCTCGACGCAACAAGATGCATTCTGAGGTGATCAGCTGCAAACACGCTTAATATACACACAGGTGAAACAGGTTCCAACTCCTAATTAGCAACACAAAAGACAGGTAGCTGGCCCAATCACAGCGAGTGAGCTACGGACTAACTGCAAACAATTCAAAATAAGCTAAGCTACCGAGTGACTCCAATCTGTTCAACTAACTAACAACAGCTGAAAGCAATGAAAAAAAGATACGCTTATCTGAATCCGAGCGTAGCCTAGACCAGGGGTTCCCAAACCGGTCCTGGGGGACCCCTGTGTATGCTGGTTTTCGTTGCAACCACAGTTGCAATCCCAGAATTTTAACAAGCTGTTTGGAGGAATTATTCGCCCTCTTAAGACTCATTATGTCAGAAATAGCTATGCATGCCATGTAGAACAAACTCCCCTTGTTCACGTTGTGCTTATTGTGCTATATTGCAACAGTTACATAAATAGAGGTTACATTAATTAATGTATTTTCACTCAAATTAAAGAGTGAAATGAATCAATAGGCTCCTAATTAGGTCGTTGAACACATGTGTTTAAGTCAATTTTTTCTTTAAGCTTATTAACACAATGCAGGTTTGGCTCGTTATCATTTGCTTTGTGTTTGAATTCTTCATTATCTACCAAATGGTTAGTTTTAGTGGCCATGTGTTCACACTTTCACCAATTAGGAGCCTAATGATTCAAGTCAGTCTTTAAATGAATCTGTTAAATAATTTTCTTATCTTTTTTAAATAATATAGCACAATAAGCACAATGTGAACATGGGGTGTTTATTCTACATGGCATCCATAGCTATTTCTGATATAATGTGGCTTAAGAGGGTGAATAATTCCTCCAAACATGACAAGCACCTAATTAAGAAAAAATAACAGCTTGTTAAAATTCTGGGATTGCAACTGTGGTTGCAACGAAAACCAGCATACACAGGGGTCCCCCAGGACCGGTTTGGGAACCCCTGGCCTAGACGATCCTCGACGCAACAAGATGCAGAGATCTTGTATTGACGACGGGACAGTCGAACCACTCCGTAAAGTGTTCTCCAGCACATCCCAAAGACTTTCAATAGGGTTAAGGTCAGGAATCTGGTGGCTAATTCATGTGTGAAAATGATTCCTCATGCTCCCTGAACCACTCTTTCACAATTTGAGCCCAATGAATCTTGACATTGTCATCCTGGCATATGCCCATTGATGGGATAACCTGGTCATTCAGTACATTCAGGTACTTCGCTGACTTCATTTTATTGCTGCATAATGTTGCTGAGCCTAGACCTGACCAACTGAAGCAACCCCAGATCATAACACTGCCTCCAGAGGCTTGTACAGTGGGCACTATGCATGACGGGTGCAATGGCGACTTTTCTTTTGGCCAGGCAGTGTATATATATATATATATATATATATATAAAACTCTTTTTAAAAATATATTTTATACCTGAGACGCCAGGGGGCTTGCCTCTGTTGATGGCTGCTGTTTTATCGTGCAAGTGATAGAGAATGTGAGAGAGTATTTTAATATATGTGAAGTATTCCAAAGTTTGAGGAAAGTAGGGCTGACTAGCCAACACGCAGCAGTAGACTAGCTAACACGCGCGCACACACATGTGCAGCCAGCTAATGCAATGGCTAGATGCAACATGTAATGAATTTAAAATCGAATCTCCCAGACGGAGACTCTCGCCACTATCCTCAACTCACTGAGTAAGCTAGGCTATAGCTAATATTATATCCTAGCAATGCGTAACAGTTAGTTATCAAGAAGAGACAGCATAGATTGATCAAAGAAAGTGACCTCTTTCTCTCGCTGCGTCTCCATGTTTTATATGGCCAAACCAACCAATCAGATATTAGAGAAATATGCCACATGCCATGTGCTGGCCGGCCACACACTGGCCGGAAAATAGAGCCCTTACAATTTAATGCTGTCTATGAGTCGCATCAGTCAGAATTCATATCTCAAGTACCAAAACTGCACTCTACTGCTCTCCTATAGAGCCCCTTTGTTTTGGACTAGTTTGCCATGTTTTCCATGTTTGCACATCAGACTCAACCTTCAAATCTAGATTAAAAACCTTTGTAGCTGGGCACTGTTTTGGTGCATAGATGGGCTGCATGGTCTGGTATTGAATCCAGACCATCCCAAGTGACGACTTTGGCCAGAAACCTCATATGGTGATACACAATAGGCTCTAACGTTGACAATGCCTCGTTGTGCACCAGCAATTGCTGCAGGTCAATTATCATTGGTGATAATTAACTTTTAATACCCAAATTTTGGGAGATAAATCAGGGAAAAGTATTTAACATTTTTTTTTGTATGAGCTAAGGGTGGTTTCCCTTCATATGTTTCCCTTGCTCCCCATCATTTGTCCAATATCTCATACCATGCCTCTGTACCCTAACCTGCCCTGTGTATTGGACTCTAAACAAATTTTAGCTTGACAGTTTCCAATGTGAATTTTGAGAGTTTTGAGAGGTATAATATTTACAGGTATGATCATGTGAAATAGAATGATACGGTGTGTCTCACTCAAAAGCTACGGAAAAACAGGGAACTGCGGTAGCTGCTGCTTTTAAGTGGCAGTGAGTGAGCTGTTTGACTAAACCTACTCCACCCCTTAAATATTCACTATCCAGAAAATCTATCCTGGCACAATATCACAAAAGCTTTAAAGGAGCTATATATAACATTGACACCAAGCGTTTAAAATGGGTACTGCAGTCCAAATTCACAATATTGGAGAAAGTTGTCTCCACCCGCCCCCTCCTCCCCAGGCTCGAAGCTCACGCAGGTTGCCAGGTTGAGGGCACAGAACGAACACGCGACAACGAGTCCTTGTTATCGTACATAATATAGGCTTTAGGCTTCGCATCTTCCTAGGCTACACTTGTCACTGAAGGCATGGAAAATACTCATTCCAATTTACTGTGTGCTGATATGTGCAAGATGAATGTAAAATATTCTTTGGACTCATGAGAATGGGAACCTTTTTTTTTTTTTAAACTACAGAAAAATGCGATCCCAAGGCAAAAGTTTACATAATGTAGAGTACAGGAAAAAGTGTTGTTTTATTGGGGTAAGTGTGAATGATTAGGCAACATATTTAGGTGTATGTAACACTGTGATATCAATGTTTTTTTAATCTTAAGCCATCAGAAGGAGCAAATGTATATGCTTTATAATGGACAAAACTAATTTTATTCATTTTATGACATCTTTTGCATAGGGTTTTGGACCCATAGATATCTTCCCCCCTATACTGATGAAAATATAGTAATTCCCACTTGAAAATTATGCAAAAGTGAGTTTTATGAGCCAAAACTGTTGATTTGTAGTTAAATATATCATAATTTTTTTTATTTAGAGCAGTGCACAATTTAGCCATTTGGATAGATTTGGAGACACTAATGGACAACAGGGTACACTGCTATATTTTGACAATATTTGCTATATTTTGACAATAAAACTAATTATTTTTTTCCAAAGTTTCTTTGCATTTGTGGCACTTTATTTTGAATTAAATTATGAAAATAAACAAATCTAAGTTTGTATTGTAAATGGTACACCTGTCTTGTTTCATTTAAGCGATTTACCAAGTTTATGTGACGCTCACACCTGGAGTTATAAAGCCTTAAACATAGCACCCTCTAAATAGGTGAAATTTGCTATCTGCGCCAAGGGGTTAAAGCGTACATGCAGAGAGCAGCATTAAAATTAATTGTGAATTAATTCTGTAACATGCTGCAAATTTGTTTTCGTTTCTTAGTTCTCTTTAAAATCGTTCTGTTCAGTTATGGAATAACAGGTGAAATCAGTGGGGTTTTAATAAGCTGAGAGTATGGAAACCTGGTCACTGTAAAAAAGATGAAGGACAAAGAATAAGGTTAAAATTCAGTTAACATGGTGAAATTTTAATTAATCTCTGTTTTTTAACTGTAGACTATCGAAAAAACATTAAGCACAGTGAATCCTGGGGACTGTGGCCTAGGCTATTTGAAAAACAATAAATGCAATATTAATTATATTTATATCTGAAGTTCCCTAATGGGAAAACAAGAGTTATTCTATTCTATTCTATATTCACTGGACAAGGTTTTGAACTTTTTTCAGTCAAAACCATTCTATTTACTTGCAGGCTGTAGGCCTAGCTGAAGACAGCTGTATTATAATGACATCTGAAGTGCATTTTCAGAACTCAAATGTCCGTCTATTGCAGTGCACGAGTTTTCCATTGAATGACAATTCACGCATTAGGTGTAAATGACAATTTGATCCGACAAAGCACAACTTTCTCATAACGTAGGAGCTATCCATAGTCAGGGGCACCCGCAGGATTTCTTCCCGGGGTACGCAACAGAGGAGGGCAGAGGCCAAGCCATAGGCTACATGAAAACAAAGCCACTATCTAGGACTAACGTTACAACGTAATTTACCAATATATTTTGCACTCATAGGGTCGCATATTACAAGAAGTTCTAACGTAGGAGTAGGCCCAGCCTACGTTAAAGTCGGATCTTTCATCAGCAAAACCGGAGAGACTTACTTCACAATAGAATGGGAAATGTTGCGCGCAAAAAGATGTTAAGTGACTTACAGTAGCCTGATCTTTCATCAGGAAAACCGGAGACCTCACAATAGAATGGAAATGTTCTGCGCAACAAGCTGTTATGCGACTTACAGCACAGTTAATGTTAACACAATGAAAACACTTCTGACAAGTCAATGTAACTATCGAAAATGCTCAACAAAAACATTCACATTCATTGTGTATGTGTGTGTGTGAGAGAGAGAGAGAGCGAGAGAGAGAGAGAAAACACGCCACTGCAAATAAAAGAACATCTTGCCTCAATCACTGCATAAAAATAAATAGCATCTTACCCTTAAGCCCTATTCGGAAGGGATAAGTTTTACAGGGGGAGGTGAGGTAATGTAATAATTACTGGAAGAGCTCCGCTATTTTAGTTCCCATGTCTGTAACTTTTACGGACTGCGCGCTCCCGCACCAGTAAAGATTCCAGAGTCTTTTACCTACTGTTAAATGTCCTGTAAAAATTACCCCAGGTTAAAGCTATCCCGTGCGAATTGACATGTCTGGTAAAATTCTGTTATTTCCTGTGATAAATTAGTTTTTTTCACGTAAGCACTCGAGGACGCCTTTGGTTGTGCTCTCTTCGGTCCAACTATTGACCGACCTCTAAATGAATGTAACGTTACATTAAATAAGAAGACAGAGAGCAAAAAAAAAAAACAGGCTAAAAAGTAGGCTACAGTGGGGCAACGCTTGTGGCCGTTTTAGGTAAGCTATTGTAGCCTAGCTATAACCTTACATACGTGTTATGGCCTAACACTGTTTCTTTTCAAGCTAACGTTAATAAAGAGGTGTACCGTGTAATTGCAGGATTCCTCATGCTTTTTGTGGACATGTTTGCCATGCCAACATTGTCTCCACGTAGTTTTTTTTTTTTGGAGGCTCAGTTTGCAGTGAAGATAGGATGTGTAACGTTGTATGACTCGTGGGGAACATTTTCGGTGTGACGACAACATAGAGTAGACACTCCCATCTCCGTAATTCTAGATGCTGCTTACGGAGATAGCTACTTTATCCCGTCCGAATTGGCCATTAACATTACAGACGTCCTGTGGTAATAATTACTTTACAGACATTGTCCTGAAAACGTATCCCGTCCGAATAGGGCTTTAGAATGTGAGATTGACCCTCCTTGTCCCGGTTGCGTCAAATTCCCTAAGCACCCGCTCTGTGTCGATTTCAAAGTCATTGTGAATGTTCATAATCGCCAATCGCGTCTGTCATGCTGTTCCGTAGGTAGGTTTTCAGACGTCTCAAACAGCTGAATGAGTGCTCGACCGAAGCAGTAGACACGGGCATCGTAAGAAGGACATTCAGTATGCTATGAAGTAGCCTATTCGTTTAAGTTAGTTATCTTGACTGACAAGTAAAAAGGCAACTCTAAACTTTTCCCGGTCTAAAGAAAAAGGTGATCCTCCAATCACTTTCAACGGTGTTAACGGCGGGATGGTGATCCTCCAATCACTTTCAACTGTGTCTTCCAATCACTTTCAAATGTTTGAAATATGCAAAACTTGGAAAATACAATAACCAGGCAATACAACGAAGACAATAAGCAAATATCATTCCTCAACATCGTAGAAACAGAGACGCAGAGACTTTGACAATTCACATCAGTTTCAATGGAAATACTAATTTTGCTGTTGTTGCTAAGGTACGCAGACTGCGTACTCTGCGTACAGCTGGGGGCGCCACTGTCCATAGTAATGAACATAGAATAGTGCACACAGTCAACTATACATTCTGAATTAAAGTAAAAAAACAAAAACCACAGACAAGTTAAATAGAAAATAGGAAGCAAATGCTATGGAATTGGCCTTAGACCAGATAGGTAGTTTAGTCGAGGTAGAGTCTGAAAAAGTGCGTCTTCAGACCACGATGGAAAACAGACAGCATGAGCTGAGGGCAGTGGAGTGGGGATTTTTTTCCACCACTGGGGAGCTAGGGTGAAGAAGCTCTGCAGTCGGGTCGAGCGAGATTCGTTCGAGATCCGACACAGAGGGAGGAAAGTGCAAGTCGCCCTGCAGCGGCAGAGCGAAGCGTTTGAGCGGGAGCGTAGTGCTGGATTAAGTCCTGTAGGTAGGAGGGGCCTGACCTTTTGGCTGCAGTGTAGGTCAGGGTCAGAACTTTAGACCTGATCCTGGCCATGACCGGCAGCCGGTGGAGTGACCTCAGCAGGGGGGTGACATGGGAGAACTTCATGAGGTTGAACAGAAGCTGAGCAGCCGTGTTCTGGACCAGTTGTAGGGCAGAATGGCGCAGGCTATAGATGCACTTATATGCGCCGTTAAAATAACATGTAAACAACTGCAACATGACTTTAGACCAGGTTTGTGGTGGTTTTAGCACAAGCGCTTTCTGCTGGCTCAAGATAGCAATACGCCAAAAATGATCCTGGCCACACCTCATTTTAAGACGAACCCGCCCAGTTCACTTGCTATGGACGCAAGATTACTTGGTATTTAAACGACATGAGTGCTAGGCGCTATAATGAAGCCTGCGCCAGGTGTAAGATAGCAAAGACTTGCGTTTGGGTTAGCGCCGCTTAGTGCCAGGTGTAAGATAGGCCCCTGGCGTTATAAAGCTTTAAACAGAGCACCCCCTAAATAGGTGAGAATTGACCAAATTTGCCATCTGCATGAAGGGGTTAAGCATAAAGCATAAAGCAAATATATATTTTGTCATATAGCTTCTGAAGCATAAATAAAAAAATAAAATACAGTTAATTGCTAAAGTATTGGGACAGTGACATAATTTTTGTCATTTCCGTTCTGTACTCCAGCACATTGGATTTGAAATAAAACAATGAAAAGAAAATTAAAACTGTCAGCTTTAATTTATATCCATATCGGATGGTCCGTATAGGAATTACAGCCCTTTTATGCATGGCCCCCAATTTTACAGGAGCAAAGGCAATTTGACAATTGGCTGCTCAGCTGTTTCTTGGCCAGCTGTCTGTCTTTGCATCATTAGTTCATGCAGAAGAAAGCTAACAAAGGTCTAGAGTTCATTGTAGGTGTGGAATTTTCAAGAACACTCTCCAGGATGTAGGCATAGATGTCTCAAAGAGTAATGGCCCTACGCACAGGTAAGGCAGCAGCCTTATTAGTGGGACAAATAAAAGGTGTGGTAAGCAGGCCCGAGGAGGATGCTTTGCAGGATGGTTTGGAGGACTCTAGAGAACTGTTTTATTGGCTCCTGTGCTAGTTTTTATTGTGTACTCTTTTTTGCCCTGCCTTTAATTGGCGTAATCATTTGTTCTAGTTTTCAATTGCATTATTTTCCAAAGAGTTTTGTTGATTTCGGTAAGCCAAACATTCTTTTGTGTGTTCTATCTGTTCACCACGTGATGCAGCGGTCCTCCCCAGCCCTGCATCACAAACATACACTGAGCTAACATGTTCAGTGTACGTTTGCGTTGGTCAGCTCTCCAATGTAAAACAGCGATTTTTGAACCTTTTGATTTTTGACTAGCCAAACTCGTGGCTGTGGCTATGAATGTACTGTTCAGTTGTATCTGACTGCCTATATTTATTGGATATATAGTCTATTACACTGCCTGGCCAAAAAAAAAGTCGCCGTTGCACCCGTCATGCATAGTGGCCACTGTACAAGCCTCTGGAGGCAGTGTTATGATCTGGGGTTGCTTCAATTGGTCAGGTCTAGGCTCAGCAATATTATGCAGCAATAAAATGAAGTCAGCTGAGTGCCTGAATGTACTGAATGACCAGGTTATCCCATCAATGGGCATATTCCAGGACGACAATGCCAAGATTCATCGGCCTCAAATTGTGAAAGAGTAGTTCAGGGAGCATGAGGAATCATTTTCACACATGAATTGGCCACCAGAGTCCTGAACTTAACCCCATTGAAAGTTTTTGGGACGTGCTGGAGAAGACTTTACGGAGTGGTTCGACTCTCCCGTCGTCAATACAAGATCTCGGCCAAAAATGAATGCAACTCTGGACAGAAATAAATGTTGCGACGTTGCATAAGGTTGTTGAAACAATGCCACGACGAATGCGCACTGTAATCAAAGCTAAAGGTGGTCCAACTAAATATTAGAGAGTGTGCGACTTTTTTTTTGGCCAGGCAGTGTATATTATTGAAGAAATACAAACTTTTCGTTAAAGTTTAGTTAAATAGCCTAGTTAAATATCCATACATTATGTTAAACTGTCCAATATTTTTTGATGCCCGAAAATGGGGGGGGGGGGGGGGGGGGTATGTACAAATCATTTCTAAACGGTTCATCCGATATGGATGAAAATACCCTCAAATTAAAGCTGACAGTCTGCACTTCAACCTCATTGTCATTGTATCCTTTCAAACTCAAAGTGCTGAGTACAGAATCAAAATAACAAAACATGTTCAATTAATTATGGTGCTCACTGTATATTTAAAAGAGAATTTACAAATCACTGCTTTTATGTGCATTTCACATACTGTCCCAACATTTTTGGAATTGGGGTTTGTATGTCATAATCTACATCTATGCATAACCTTTGTTCTATGATCATAATAATGTGAATTAATTCATAACTTTAGTGCATTTGTAGTAAAATAATAAATAGCTATGCACAACTAAATAAAATCTTAAAAGATAAGATACTTCAGAGAATACTGGTGTGGTTTGACCTATGTCACTGGTGTGAGGTGCTGTGCTAAGGCTACAAAGTCTTCTCGGCAGGGAGATTTTCCATCCTGCTGTGCTTTCCAAGCCAACACTGGGAAATCATATGCTTTCTTATTCAATGCCTCCCACAAAGGTTTCAGTCAATGGAAACATTTTTCTGCTTCATTGATCAAAGTCACAAAATATTGTGCTAAAAGTTCAGTTTTTATACATTTAGAACATTGAGTTTGTCAGTCACAAAACAAAGTACCTTGTTAAAATAGAACATACAAATAAATCAAGGAAACAATTGCTGCACAAAAAAAAAGTATAGTTTCTTTCACAGATTATTCATGTAACAATAGGTTACATTGTCATTTGTAATAAAAAAAAAATTCCTGCAGCATTAGTGGGACGAACCTCTGCTTTTGCAAGTGTACAGACTATAGCATAAGAAGTGCCACACATTAAGCAATTCCCATTATTGGTACTTTTTTATGAGTAAAGAGATTGTAGACTTTTGAGAAGTTTGATTACTCAATTTGTGTGAAATCAGAGCAGCTCAGTTTTAGACAGACGGACAGAGACACTCACAATATATATATTTTAATACCCACACCTCCATAATATTTGGGACGAACACATATTTTTTTCTTGATTTGGTTCTGTACTCGACAATTTTAGATATTTTAGATTTGCAATCAAACAATTCACATATGGTTAAAGAGCAGATTCTCATCCTTTTATGAAAAGGTATTTTTTATGCATTTTGGTTTCACAATGTAGAAATTACAGCACTTTTTATACACCCCACCACCTTGGGGGCTTCACGGTTTTTTCTGATTAGTCAGGTGTGTTTAATTGCTTCCTTAGTGCAGGTATAACCAGGGCCGTGACGGGCGGCAGTGTAGTATAATGGTTAAGGAACAGGACTTGTAACCGAAAGGTTGCAGGTTCGATTCCCAGCCGGACACTGCTGTTGTACCCTTGAGCAAGGTACTTAACCTGAATTGCTTCAGTATATATCCAGCTGTATGAATGGATAAATGTAATAAGAAGTTGTGTAAGTCGCTCTGGATAAGAGCGTCTGCTAAATGCCTATAATGTAATTATTCTATAATGTATAATGGAATACGATCCCTACACCCTTTTGAGGGCGCATATTTGAGTACATTTTGTCATAAAGCTTTTGAGTGGGCGACTTTTTCTCACAAATGGGGGGACTTAAAATACCAGGATGAACCGCATAAGCGGAGGGCTTAGCCTTCCCCTGGCCGGACATGGCGATTAAAATAATGTAGGCTGTTAAATACATATAAAATTCTAGCGATAGAGGATTCGAGTTAGCTCACTCAATCCACTAGGCTACTGGCTACTGTCTACTGCGGAGGAGGTAACTAAGCTGCCCGGCTGCTAACTAACCAACATGAGTTGGTTAGTTAGCTAGCTAGCAAGTCTCATCCATCAACACGTTGTCCTGTCAGTGAAGTGGCAGTCAAGGTGAAGGATCATCACAGACGGAGCATTTCTGGACACACTGTCACACTCTCTGTTAATGCCACTTAAAAATGTTATAAATTATGTGTGTGTTGGCTGCCATGCCGATAGAAAAAAACAAATCATGCATCATGCTATCTTGCAGTGGGTCATTTCAATAGCCTATCAATATGACATGAAAATATGATCGTATCTAAATAACTCACATTTTCTGGGGTGTTATTTTGTATGGGGTGTCAGGGTTTTTCCTCCTACATAGTAAATTCTTTGGCGGCCGCCAAAATGTTTTCACGGACCACCAAAGGGAAATCATGACCGTCAAAATGAGAATAATTGCGAAAACGGCAAATAAAATCACATCCTAAATTCTGAAAAGGTAAAAGCTTTAACAAGTTCATGCAATGTTTTAACAGAAGGTAGTATTGATATTAGATTGTTGTTTCACTATCTTTACTGAAGGAATAAACTGTCTACTTACTATTTTACCACAGCAACACTATAGGCTACTATCCAACAGTATTTTACCTCTGTGACATTCAACCAGAGACCACTAGCGCGAGACGTCAAGCTCATGGGGTACTTCCGTCATCAATTCTGGAAAAATATGCAGACCTCAGACCTGAATGAATGGGAATTGAGCTTCAAGTTGCAGAAAGCAGACAGCAGAAAGCCGGCAATCATTGTTCGTTTTGTGAATCGAAAGAGGAAGATTGAGCTATTAAAACAGGCAAAGAAGCTTCCATTATTAACACCTCCCTAATCTGTGGCCATGTTCCTACTGCCTTTAAAACTGCCCGTGTAACCCCACTCCTTAAAAAACCTAGCTTAGATCCCGCTGATGTCAGGAACTACCCTCCTGTATCTCTCTTGCCCTTCCTGTCCAAAACAATTGAACGTGCTGTCCTTAACCAACTGTCTGTTTTTCTCCACCAGAACAACCTGCTTGACCCGCATCAGTCTGGCTTCAGAACCGGCCATTCGACTGAAACTGCTCTCCTGGCTGTGACTGAGGCACTCGCCACTGCTAGAGCCTCCTCCCTCTCCTCTGTTCTGATTCTCCTTGACCTGTCTGCGGCATTCGACACGGTCAACCACAAACTCCTGATCTCCACACTCGCTGAGATGGGCATTTCTGGAACTGCCCTCTCTTGGTTTGTATCGTATCTCACTGATAGATCCTACCAAGTCTCCTGGAAGGGTTCCGTCTCTGCTCCCCATCCCCTGTCTACAGGAGTCCCGCAGGGATCTGTACTGGGTCCTCTGCTGTTCTCTATGTATACTAAGTCTCTTGGCTCAGTAATCCATTCACATGGCTTCTCATACCATAGCTATGCTGACGATACTCAACTCTTCCTCTCTTTCCCTCCCTCTACCCCACAGGTTAAGGAGAGGATATCTGCTTGTCTGACTGACATCTCTGAGTGGATGGCTACCCATCACCTGAAGCTTAACCTTGACAAGATAGCGCTCCTCTTCATGCCGTACAAGACCTCCCCACTACATGACCTCTCCATCACCGTTGATGGGACCGTGGTGGCTGCCTCCCGCTCTGCAAGGAACCTGGGGGTGGACCTGGATGACCGGCTGGACTTCAAAGAGCACATCAGGGCGACGGGACGGTCCTGCAGGTTCCTCCTGTACAACATCAGGAGGATTCGACCGTACCTGACCACCTACTCCACCCAGCTTCTTGTCCAGACCATGGTCACCTCACGCCTGGACTACTGCAACTCCCTGCTCGCAAGCCTACTGGCCTGCACCATTCTGCCTCTTCAACTGATCCAGAATGCAGCTGCCCGGCTTGTGTTCAACCTCCCGAAATTTTCCCATGTAACCCCCCTGCTGAGGTCTCTCCACTGGCTGCCAGTTGCAGCCAGGATCAGGTTCAAAGTTCTGACCCTGGCCTACACTGCAGCCAATAGGACAGGCCCCGCCTACCTGCAGGACTTAATCCAGAACTATGTTCCTGCTCGACCACTTCGCTCTTCTACAGCAGGGCGACTGGCATTTCCCCCCCTCCGTGTCAAAGGCTCTCGCTTGTCCCGACTGCGGAGTTTTTCCACATTAGCTCCTCAGTGGTGGAATGAACTTCCCATTCCCCTACGTTCTACTCCAACCCTGCCTGCATTCCATCGAGGGCTGAAGACACACCTCTTCAGACTCCACCTTGACTGATATCCTCACCTAGGAATATCAGTTCCCTGTTTACTAGTTCCCTGTGTTTTCCTGTCTGTTTATTATAGTTTATAATAGTATTTGGAATGGAAGTGTGGTGTTGCTGATTTGCCCACAGCTTACTGTGAACTACATTCGACGTTCATTGCTAGGGATAGCTGCTACATTATGCGAAGGATGTGCTTTGCCTTGTCTGTTCTGTAGTGATCTTGATGATGTCTCTGTACGCACTTACTGGACGTCGCTTTGGATAAAAGCGTCTGCTAAATAAATGTAATGTAATGTAATGACTGGGACAGGAGTGTATATGAATGAACATCTCACCAAAAAATAACGCTGACATTGCTAGGCAGGCACACATACTACGGAAACAAAGCAAAATACAAGCCACTTGGACAAGAAATTGCAAAGTCATGATTCGGCTGAATGGATCTCCCGAAAATGCTAAAGTGGTTGTGGTAAGAGAGCTAAAAGACCTAGATCCGTACAGATGATGACAAAATTTAGCTCTAACCCGTGGAACAGGAGACATCAATAGACTGTGATGTTGATGAACATATACAACAGACATTGGCATAAACTGTGCGTGAAATTAAATGGCCAAGACAAGACTATTTCTGTGTGGAAAAACTTGAATAGACAATGACAGCTACGATGAGACCAGATAAGGATTATTCCTTTCTATTCAAAGGCATGGATGATGATGAGTTTGGAGAAAGGGGATCATCAGACTGTGAGAGTAAGAAATTACCTGGACATGAGAACTACGAAAAGCTGAACTTGAAAACATTTGACTTTTCTGAGCACAAAATGTATGAAATTGAGAATGACATTGATCCTGAGAATCACCTCTACAATAACAACTGCAACTGTGAGTATTATACATATGAACAATTCAAAAGCAATGTAATAATGGACGGTACATTGTCAATAATACTGTCATGGTTTATGACCTTTTTCCCTTGCGGTCGCATTCCTCGGTCGCCACGCGTGGGCGCTGCTTCGTTGGTGGAGTTTTGGCTCCGTTCCTTCTTCTCGCAAAGAAGTCTCATCAGCGTTGCACAGCTGTACATGGTTGCCAGTGAGCTATATAAGCCTTCCGTTTCCTTCATTCGGGGCTTCGAGATTAATTGTTGTTTGTTGATTGTGATTGTTTGTTCTGTGGTGTATTTTCTGGTATTATTTGTGCTGTTTTGTGTGTGGTTTATTTTGCCCTTTTAAAGTTTTAATCGTATGATTAGATCTAGGTTTTTAAGGAGACCGTTTTGCTCCATTGTGCTTTTATTGGAGTTTTGCGGCACTTGCCTTTGTGCTTTCAGGTTGAATTCCTGTTTTGTGTGCTCATTTCAGTCTCCGCTTTCTGGTCTGTCCTTTATTTGTCGTTTTGCCTAGATCTATTGCCCTTTACTAAGAGACAGGGCGTTTGTATCATACTGACTTTAGGGTTTTTATTATTCTTAGAGGCAGGCCGGTTTTCTTCTATTAAGTTTGCGTTGGTCTTTAGTTACAGCTGTTCTGTTTCGTCCTTTTCACCTGTGGGACGATTTTGTTCGGAACTGTAGTTCTGTTCGTTCTCCGGGTGTGTCCCTCCTTATATGGAGCTTGGACGATGCTATGGACATGTTTGCATTTGACTGCAAGCCTTGATAGTAGCCTTGGAACTTTAGATCCCCGTTCCTTTCGCTTCTTGGTATACTAATTCCTATTCGTTTTCAGTGTTTGTTGGTTGTGTGTGTTTTATGTGTACCTTTTATGCTACTTGCCTGTTCTTATGCGTCTCGTTGCCGAGACAGGGCGTTTGTTGTTTCTGGCTCTTTCTTCTGTCACTTTGCTCATAGAAGTATGGGAACCTTGTGCTCTGTTCCATTGGCCTTATTTGGTTTTCTTGCTGACAACTTGGCGTTTGCGCTTCTACTCATTAGTGTGTGACAGTGAGCTGGTTTGTAGCTTTGGTACGTGTTCTTGTCTTGTCTCCTCCCTTAACTGCTGGGTTTCCCGCCTTAGTGGCCTTAGGGCTAAGGCTCCTCCCACCTCACACGTCACGTCCCCATTACAAATACACTTCAATAGTAGTCTTTATAGCAATTTTACAAAAATCATGGACTATTTGAGACAATTCACCATGTTTAATGTAATTGCTATATCAGAGACTCGCCTCAGTAAAGAGAAGGAAGCTGATGTGGAACTTGAGGGCTACAAGCTATTTACTATCAATAGAAACAAACAAAAAGGGAGGAGGAGTTGCCCTGTTTGTGTATAATGAACTCAACTGCAAAATAGTAGAAAGAATGTCAACAACAATAGAAAATATCATGGAATGTGTTACTGTAGAAATAAATGTGGAGAAATCTAAGAATATAATAATAAGCTGTGTATATAGAACTCCATGATCCTGTCTTGACGTATTCAATGATAAAATGGTTGATATGTATGATAAGATGAATGACAAAAAGAGGTCCTTGTATGTGGGGATTTTAATGTAGATTTGTTAAACCCAAATTAACACAAAAAGAAGAGAGACTTTATGGACACAATGTACAGTTTAAGTCTATTTTCTACTATCTTAAAGCCAAGCAGAATAACAAGTGACAGTGCTACATTTATAGATAACATTTATACCAATGAAATTGGGAGTAGAGTAGTAAGTGGACTGCTTCTTAATGACATAAGTGACCACCTTCCTGTTTTTTCAACCTTACATAACTTTTTCAAGACTAAAACTCATAGAATTACTGATACTTATAAATTGATATGACACAGAACACCAGAAGCCATATGGGCTCTTAAGGAGGACTTAAGGAAGCAAAGCTGGAATAAGGTTCATTTAAATAATGATCCAAACAAAGCTTATGATGAATTTCAGTCTACGTCTAGTTCTCAACAGGCCTGAAAATTCAAACCCGAACTGAACCAACCCGAGTGAGTTGAAGCCCGAGCCCGGCTCGCCCGAGATAATCACATACAATACTGAGCCCGAGACCGACCAAACCCGAAAAAAAAACACGAGTCGGTTATTGCCAGAAAAGGCTGCGCAATTTACGTAGGCGGTGGCTCAAATCACATAGCACAACGGGGTGAGAGAGAGCGAGAGAGTGAGTGAGAGAAGCAGAGAGAGCAGCAGCGAGCAAGCAGGAACGCCACAAACTAGCTGTGTTTTTAGCCTACTGTTTTCGAGTTTTTAACAGATTTAGTAATTGAGAGCAGCAGAGTAAACCAATTTTGCAGAAAGCAAGCAATTCGATTTGTACTAATGTGTTAATGTTTGCCATGCTGTAATAGAATTTAGTTGTGTTTTTTTGTTAGAACGGGATTCAACCTTTTTTTTGTTGTGTAGTTCGCATGTTTCATTATTCTTGCTTCATTATTCGAACACCTACATTCGCCATATAGTTACAGCAAACGGGAGATGTTGGATGAATAAAATAAATAGCTACATTTTAAAAAGTAGAGAAAGTCTTGACAACTGACTCCAAAATTAGCAATCAGCACCACATGTAAAAATGCAGATTAGCCTACTGTAAATACACACACAGAGACATTCTACCCGACCAATTAGCATAAATTGACGGCTCGAACCCGGCCCTACCCGACGGGCTTGTTCAGGCCCCGTCGGGCTCGGGCTGAAACTGAGAACTCTACCTTATATGACAATCACTGTCCTATACGAACACAAAGGAAGCCCAAACACAAGCCCTGGATTACTAGGGGATTAGAAAATGCCTGTAAAAAAGAAAAATGTATTATATAAGCAGTTCTTAAAATATAGAACAAAGGAAGCAGAAAATAAATGTAAAAAATATAGAAACAAATTGACAAGTATAATGAGAATAAGAAGGATTATTACAACAAACTATTGGAACAAAATAGAAGTAATACACAAGGTACATGGAAAGTGCTAAACAGCATAATTAAAAAGGGTACAGGAAAATCAGATTGTCTTTAATAAAATAATTTGGATAATCAACCAAACATAACCAAATCAAAAGAGACTGCCAATGAATTTAATGATTATTTTGTGAATGTTGGCTATAATTTAGCAAATGATATTGTGGACCCAATAATGAAGGAGGGTGTAGATGTTGACATTATTAATAATAATACCAATACCATCTTTCTGAAGAGAATTGAAGCGAAGGAACTAATTGATGTGGTAAACAATTTTAAGAATAAACGATCCACCGATTATGATGATATTGACATGACATTAGTAAAAAATATTAAAGAGTATATAGCGAAGCCACTGACTCATATCTGTGACCAGTCACTCCGAACAAGCATATATCCCAACAAAATGAAAATAGCAAAGGTCATTCCCATCTACAAAAATAGAGATAGGCACTCCTTTTCAAATTATAGACCAATTTCTCTCCTCCCTTAGTTCTTGAAAATTTTAGAAAAACTTTTTGTTCAAAGGCTTGATCAATTCATAGAAAAACAATTGACTATTGAGTGACCATCAATATGGTTTTAGATTTAATCGATCCACTGCAATGACAGTGATGGAACTGATAGAATAAATATCCACAGCAATAGAAAATAAAGAATATACTAGGAGTTTTCATAGATTTAAAAAAGGCATTTGACACTATTGATCATAGATTATTAATGAGGAAACTTGAAAGATATGGTATTAGAGGAGTAGCACACTCATGGCTTAGTAACTATCTTGATAATAGTATGTGCAAATAAACAATGATGAATTTGACTTGCTGAGGGTCACGTGGGGTTCCACAAGGTTCAGTGCTGGGTCCAAAGTTGTGTACATTAATGATATTTGCAATGTGTCCAAGTTGCTAAAGTTTGTTTTGTTTGCAGATGACACAAATTTATTTTGTTTTGGTAAAGATTTTGAGCAGCTTCTGGATACAGTGGAAAATGAATTGAAAACTTTAAAACGTTTGTTTGATATTAACAAGTTTAAATCATTAAATTTAAATAAAAGTAAATTTATAATATTTGGAAACCGAAAAATCTATAACATTAGAAAACAGCATCAATTAGGTTTTTGTAGGATTAAGTTTCAGATCAAACAAAATGACTCTACAATACCAAAAGCAGATTGCAAGTACTCAAGAGATTGAGCAAGAGTGGCACCACAGCAGTAAATTATAGAATCGTCATTAAAAATGAAACTGTGCTTTAGGAACATTTTGGCCCAGGTTGTTTCCATAAATTTTCAAACCAGCCAACAGCCTGCTCAGACAAACCAATATTGAGCAGCCGTTGTTTTAGGGTGAGGTGGT
This sequence comes from Synaphobranchus kaupii, assembly GCA_029718625.1. Classification (NCBI taxonomy): domain Eukaryota; kingdom Metazoa; phylum Chordata; class Actinopteri; order Anguilliformes; family Synaphobranchidae; genus Synaphobranchus; species Synaphobranchus kaupii. The sequence continues at coordinate 9,935,557 of CM056398.1, read as the reverse complement.
CAACTGTATCGAAGGCCCTGGAAAGATCAATAAAAAGAGCGGCACAGGTTTTGTTTTTGATCCAGTGACTCATTTATATAATTTACAACCTTTAAGGATGCCGTGATGGTACTGTGTTGCTTCCTGAAGCCAGTGAAGCACTGAAAGAATATTATTTGCGTTCAGGAACTCCTTAAATTGATCATTTATCAGACTTTCCAGGACGTCCGACAAGACGGCCAAGTTGGAAATAGGCCTATAATTATTTAGTTATGTAGGGTCTCCCCCTTTAACAGGGAGAACATAGGCAGATTTCCATGTTTTTGGTATGGCATTTTGGGTGAGAGTTAGGTTAAAAATGCTGGATAAGGGTTTAGCAATAAAATCAGCAGTAAGTTTTAAAAGTATGGCTCCAGATTATCTGGGCCTGCAGGTTTTGTGGTATCTAGCAATAAAAGAGCTCTGTGAACTTCATCAACAGAGAAGGGGGTAAAATAAAAGGGCTGACCATCATAAACACAATCAGCAGTCATGTCAGAACAAGGCAAAGTTTTTAAAGATAGACTGGTTAAACAGGGAACCGGAGCCAATGAAGTGCTCGTTAAAACATTCCAGCATAGCAGATCATTCATAAACAGTTGTGTTGTCCTTAACGCAATGAGGAAGTTCATTGTGTGTATCAGTGGCCAAAATGGATTTGATAGCCTTCCAGAATTGTCTGGGATTATTCAGGTTGTCAGTCGTTGCGGACAGATAAAATTCAGACCTGGCTCGTCTGGTAAGAAGAAGTGAAGCGGTTGCGTAATTGCCTAAAATGGAGCCAATCAGCCTCGGTCCCTGTTTTCCGAGCCTTTGCCCAAGCTAAATTTTTCTCATGGAGTAATTTAGCCAGGTCAGGGGAAAACCAGGTGTTTTCTCGTCCCTTCACTCTATACCTTTGAACAGGAGCATCTTTATCCATAATATGCGAGAACCAATAATAAAAAAGTTTCCAAGCAGTTTCTACATCATCAATGCGATCAATTTTTTCCCAGTCATGGTAAAATAAATCAAAAACCTTGTTCACAAAAATGCTTCATATCTCGTTTCATAACAAAGCGAGGTTTGGACTTGGGTAATTTGGCATTTCTAATTGCAGCAATTACACAGTGATCACTAATATCATTAGCACAAACACCAGTCAGAGTACTTGTGGGGGGGCATTAGTTAAAAACAAATCAATTAGTGATGATTTCTCTAGGTATTTTGGGTTAGGGTGTGTGGGGCACCCGATAATTTGGGTTTAGTGAGCTAGAGATCTTTAATACCGTCAGATATATGCTTTAGCCAGTCCCAATTTAGGTCTCCTATCAGAATGATCTCACTGTACTGCAGTTGTGATAGTAACCATTCCAGCGTTGGAACAGCTGACGGTGGTCTGTAGCACCCAGCTATAGTAACAGAAAACCCATTTGATACCTCAATATTTAAGGCCAAGTATTCCAACCGTTTGCTGACAGATTTGGAGAGCGCAATATTTACAAGATATTTGCTCTTTACAAAAATAGCGACCCCACCCCCTCTCTTAGGGCGATCAGTTCGATAAACATTTTGATGGTCTCGGTCTGGGTGATGCAATGGCCTACATTTCCTAAATGATCAACATGGATGAAATATATATTTCATAACTCGGGAGTAAACTGCCATTGTGGAATTTCCTATCAGGAAACCCTTCTGTCAAACCCCCTGGTAGCGATTGCCAGGTATGACAAAGTAATTTTACTCGGTACTCTATTTGAATATCGGTTGTAATCTGTAACTATAATTGATTATTTTAAGTAAATAACCTACCTGGTAAATAAAATTGTTAAACTTGATTTGTGTGGTTTCTCTGAAGGTTTACGTACTATCTCTATCTGTTAACAGGTAATGAGTTGATTAATTTCCTCAGTCTGGGTTACCCCCTCAGCTGGTCTAGGGAGGTTGTCTATTTAAGCTTAATGTATCACAGAGTATTGCACCCGTAGAACTATGTCTTAAATTAGATTAGATTAGAGAACGGGGGTCGCCAATATTACCTTCTTGGGTCCCTACGCTTAATTGAATAGGCTGTACCTCACAAAGTGGCCTTTTTCGCAACCTCTGAGATAAATGCAGATATCTAGCCAGCCATGAGAGGTGTACATAACGGCTGTATGTAACAGCCGGTGGCACTGGCATATCCAGTTCAGAGAACAGTCTCAAAAGTACGGGAGTCCTTTAGAAAATAAAGTGTAAATTTTACATAGCAATTGGATATTAATAATTAAATTGGAGTCAGATAAATTAGTATAGAATCAGCGTTGGTGGCTGACAGTCAATGTAATGCACACAGGCTGCCTTTTTGGATAAGCTGGGGTTAGCCCAGACCAGACTTAAAACGGAAGGCAAAGTGGTACTGTTGCCTTTGACACGTGGTCAATTATTAGCTGATCACGTGAATCTAAAGAGCAGTCTCACCCGGTTGCAAGAACAGTGATATTCCAAAATAACTCTTACCTTTTCCCACAGCAATAGCGGAAAACATCACACTTAAACCTTCGCTCCAAGCTACTCCCTCATTGGTCTAGCTGCGGGGGATTTACACCGGTGATGGCAAGGGCCTCCAAGGGCGTCTGGAGAGGAACGCTGGGCAGGTGTAATTGGGAAGCCGGAGTCCACCAGCACTGAGACCACCTGGACCAAAACGTTGAAGAGGAGGGAGGCAGACAGCAAAGAACGGGTGTTAGGGGATTCTTGCAGAGGGGTAACTCTCACCTGTAATCCCCTGGCCACTGGTGAGCGTTGGACTTTGATCGAGCAGTTGGTGATGAAGTGGCCAGGGTTCCCGCAGTAAAGGCAGGTGCGGGATCTGATTCGGCGCTGACGCTCTGCAGTGGTCAGTCGTGTGCAGTCGATCTGCATGGGTTCAGGTGCGTTGGTCAGGGGTGCTGGTTCCAGGACCGGTGTCGGGAACGACCGGGATGAGGTCTCTGCTTCTCCTCGGAGGGTGTGGCCTCTCACCGGCCGCCCTCTGTAGCGTGTGGTCAGATGTCGGTCAATCCGAATGGCCATTTCCACCAGTGCGTTGAAGCCAACTGGCAACTCCCGGGTAACAAGCTCATCCCTGACATCGTCAGTCAGACCATGGAGGAAGGCGTCGTACTGGGCCTCTTGGTTCCAGCCGGTGGTGGTGGCCAGGGTACGGAAGTAGATGGCGTAGTCAGAGACTGTGTTCCTCCCCTGACGGATCTGGAGCATCTCCCGCGCTGCTTCATGGCCCTGCCTGGATCGAACACCCGCTTCATCTCCTCCACGAAGGTGGCATGGGAGGAACAGACAGGAGAACGGGCTTCCCACACTGCCCTCCCCCACTCCCGGGTATTATATATGCGATTCTGGCTCGGTCTGTGGGGAAGGTTGAGGGTTGAAGCTCGAATACGAGGGAGCACTGAGACAGGAACAAGTGGCAGGTACCCGGCTCTCCGGCGTAGGGTTCAGGAGGTGGTAGGCGGGGTTCCCATCTCGGAGTCTTGGGGAGACATCGCTGTGGTAGGTGGATTATTATCACGCCTGAGCTGGAGCTGTTGAAACTGAGCAGACAGGTTATTCATGCTGGTGGCGAAAGTCTCAAGGGTCTTACTTATGGAGTCTAGCTGAGATTGATGGCGCCCCAAGAGCACTCCTTGCCGGTCCAATACAGTGCGGAGCTGGCTGCTGTCCGCTGAGTACATCCTGGCGAGTTTGTACTGTCAGGGTGCAGTACGGACTCAGGCGCAGACAGCAAGTAAAATAAACCAAAGTTTATTTTGGGTCAAAACCCAGGAATGAGGCGAAAGCGTAGTCAGAAAACGGGCAGAGATAAAAAACCAGGAAGTCTCGGCAAAAGTACAAAAACACAATCCAAACGACGAAGTCAAGAAACAGAATCAAAAAGTCAGGAAAACAGAAATCAGGCACACGAGGAAACTAGCAGAACACGGGTCAGAAAAAGGCTTGTAGCGAAACAGGGCAAAGAGGGCAACTGTGACAAACTCGCAACAAACACAAGACAGAATGGAACTTAAATGCAAAGAACTGACGAGCAAACGAGAAACAGGTGAACAGAGGGGCAGGTGAAACACATCGGTAATCAGGAGCTGAGTCGAAAGGCGGGGCTGACACAATGGGGATGTGAAAACACAAGCACATGGATGGGAGACGGAGAATGAAAACAAAAGCACACAAACAACACCGAACATAACCGAAAACAAAGTAACAGAAAAGAGCAATACAGACTCAAATACTGACAGTATGACAGACACGTGGAATACAATCAATATACTGTATTATATCATTGACATTTCATTGCTGATCTCTAATTTCCATGACTTTGTTCAACTGGCTAAATACAACATTATAAAACATTCCTCTATGACACACATTGTAAATTGTATTCAAATCATTTATGTTATTCTATGTTAAAACTATGTTGTTTTAACACAAATGACGTGAGTTGTTAGTATGTTTATCCCATCGTCAACTCAGCTGCTGGTTTAACTCGACTCAGCTGCTGGGCTGAGGCCGAGAAGACAACGGTAACTTAGCAATGGTAGCTTCCACCTCGCGTTAAACTGTTGGCTATTGCTAACGTTGGCACTGGAGTAAACTTCACCAGAGTAAACTTTTACCTCGTCCATAAGCTAACAAGTTATTGATCACTGATAGTATTATATAAGTAATGGTAGCCAGCTAACGTCAAGCTCGCTCTAGCCAGCTGCCGATGACTGTTATTGGCGTGTATGTTTATAGCAGCTCGCATGTAGCTAACATCGTTAGTAATGACTAAGTGAAGAAATGAGACAAAAATTAGCCCAACGAAAATTATTAAATTCTCTTGGAATATATTTCACTACTGTTATCCTTACAGCCAGTTTACCGTTAACTTTATTTAGCATTTAAATATTACCTTACCATAGAAAACCAACCTAGCAAGCTGAATTAACGTTAACTGGCCCGAGTGTTGCTAGCCACAGCCGGCCACATCTTAGAATCAGGCGACTCTGGCGAAGGTAGACCGGAATCGGCCCGAATAACTGTCACTGTAGCTGACACTCAGCCAGAATTGTCACAGGTCCGTAGGCTACCTGGGAAGTTATTTGGTTGTTTAGGCCTATATACAGTCTATGGAACGAACAAAACCTAACCAAACCTAGGCTATGCCTGGATAATTTTTTTCCGGTCCCAAAAATTAAGAAAATGCGGGCAATAGAGCCAACGTGTTAGCGGTATGTTTGTACCGACTCAATACGCGATATTTAAAATAAAACCAATAATTTATCAGAAAATAAAAGAATACGGAGTGCGTTTGTAGGCTAAATGTTTGAAATGTTTGTGACTACGTTATAGGATGCAGATGAAAGTTAATGCCAGCTACGATGTAATGCAAGCTACAATGCCGACTTTATCTGGAACAGTTTTCACGGGGTTTCGGGGCACCACCAGGCACCATTGTATCAACACCTCTATTCCCCACCAAGACAAGTTCCTCTCTGACCAGAATTCCATCCTCTGTGCAACTACCCTGCTTCTCTGAGGAGAGGCCTGGTTCTATTGCTCCAGATGTCACTGAGGAGCAGCCTGGTCCCTCCACGGCCCTGCCCAGCACCATTGACAACACACATCAGGACACATCAGCATTTCGGTATCCTAGAAGACGCATCAGTCTCCCATCCTTCTATGAGACCTATGAGGCCCATTCTGAGACACGGACGGCTGCGTTGGACTCACTGGTGAGGCCAGATCAGGAGCGCTGGAGAACGCAAAGGGAGAGAAGAAGGAGAGCTTTTGAAAATAAACTGTTAACCAGTTTCAAGAAATTAGTAGCCAGCAGCAAACAATAATCACACTATTGCAGAAGTCACAGGATAAATAACACCACATTTAATGTATGCCACTTTATGAGTTTTTTATTTATTTCTTTGTAAATGTTTTGGTTGAAGTATCTGTGTCAAAGCATTTTTTGGTCCTTCCAGCCAGGGAATAAAAAAAATGTATTCAAGGTTTCTAGCACTAACAATGTTGTCCCACAACGAATGGGGCAGTGGTTAGTTGGCCACTTTCGCACCCTTCAAGTGACGCAGTACCTCTGGGGACCACTGATGCTCCGAGATCCCCTGCTGATTTAGCCTGGGTTTTAAATCTCCCAGTTTCCATGAGCTGCCACATGGAGGCACAGCAGGAGTCTTGATGATGGAAAGGCACTATTCAAAGGCAATGCATAAAATCCATGCCTGGTGACAAATACTCAATATGTGCATCACATCACCCTGTGGGATATGTCCCACCAGCTCAAAATAAAAGGAGGGGGGGATTATCTGGTGTGTGACACTGGCAGAGATGATGTTTACAAACTGAAACAAATGATATATCTATGGTGATTTGCATCTCTGTTCTGGCGGTGTATTGCTTGTGGCTCATTATCTGCTTCAACCTGCTCTTCAACTTGTTCATCCTCTTCGGTTTGATCATCGGGCTCTATGCAGATGTTATGGAGGATGCAACAGGCCAAGACTGCTGTGCTGATGTTCCTGATTTCTTTCATATGCATCTAAGTCCCCAATGATGTGCATTCCGTCCAGCACCAGGGACTGGGGATCTTCTTCTAGCAGCCGTCCAACCTCTGACACCCGAAATGCTTGTGCATCATGCCAGCTACCAGGGTCGCCCACATTGACATGACAGAACCGCCATTGGCTGTCACAAAACCCAGTTAGTATCACTGAATATAATTGTTTTCTATTCAGGTATGCTACTAGATTCTCACAGTGTGGCCTCACAATTGGAATGTGGCATCCATCAACGGCACAGACAGTGTTAGGAAATCGTCGGGTTACGTATGTAAACCCTGTTCTCTGAGAACAGAGTGAGGTATCTCACAATGGGAGGCGCCCTCAGGCGTTCCGACCATGGAAGCTCCAATACTACCACGTCTGTCTCCTGACAGACCAATCACGTAGTGATTAGGGAGGGGCTTCCCCGTCCCTTATAACCGTGTGTCTCACCCGGGAATGACATTCTCAAGCGTCTTTCTTCCGAGTGCCGATGCAAGTCGGGCGACGCAGTGAGATACCTCACTCTGTTCTCAGAGAACAGGGTTTACATACGTAACCCGACGTTCTCTATCGAACTTCGCTCGGTATCTCACAATGGGATATGGCCCACTCCCGGATTGCATTATGCTCCGAAGCCATCCCCTGTACAGATTGAGGGAGCACCCCAGCAACACAATCTATACTCATGGAGATCCCACACTGAGCACTGAATGCGCCACTGATGGTGCAGTCACGTCCAGTCTGTAAAACCTTACAAACGTGTGAGGTGTAGCCCAGCTCGCAGCTGCACAGATGTCCTGGACTGACACGCCTCTAAACAGGGCCCATGACGTGGCCATTCCCCTGGTGGAATGAGCCCGCAACCCATCCGGCACCTGGAGTCCCCTGTACTCATAGGCCCTACTGATAGCCTCTACAAGCCAGTGTGACAGGCGCTGTCGTGACACAGGCTTACCCCTGTGTGTAGAGGCCCATGACACGAACAATTGGTTACTTTTCCTGAAACCCTTCGTTCTGTCCACGTACACTCTAAGCGCTCGTACGGGGCAGAGTGTATTGAGCCTGCTCTCCTCCTGGGAGGAGAACGGGGGAGGGTGGAAAGCCCGCAGCTCCACCGAGGAACAGCTGTATGCGGGGTTGATGACCTTGGGAATAAAGGCCGGGTTAGCCTTAAATACCACCTTCCCATAATCCTGCGCAAAGCGTAGACATGAGGGGTGGATTGACAATGCCTGAAGCTCGCTCACGCGCTTCGCCGTTGTCAGGGCTAACAGCAGTACTGTCTTAAGGGAGAGCAGTTTAAGCTCCACGCTTTCCACAGGCTCAAAAAGCGCAGATGACAGCGCCTCCAGAACGACGTTTAAGTCCCAGGATGGAGCCAAAGGCTTCGAGACTGGACGCAGCCTGTGTGCACCCCTCATAAAGCGCTTCAGCAATGGGTGGCGTCCTATCGGGCCGTCCCCCCATCCAATATGGCATGCTGATATAGCTGCCAAATAAACCTTAATGGTAGAGAAAGCCCTGCCTTTATCCAGCATCTCCTGCAGAAAGCACAACACTTCTGCCACAGAGCACTGGAAGGAAACGACATGTTTCTCCTCACACCATTTCTCAAACACTCGCCACTTCAGGTCATACAGGGTTCGAGTTGATGTGGCTCTGGCGCTCTGAATGGTGTTAATCACCCTTAGAGGCAGACCCACTGCATGTAGGTTCATCCTCTCACGGGCCAAGCCCAGAGCGCAAGCCGCTGGGGTTGCTGGTGGAAAATCCGCCCCTGCGCCTGTGTCAGTAGATCCCTCAGTGGGGGGAGGGGCCACGGTTCCCCTGAGAGGAGCTGGGCTATTTCTGGGATCCAGTGCCTGCCAGGCCAGTATGGGGCTACTAGGATCATAGACAAGCCGTCCTCTCTTACTCTGGTTAGAGTTGGAGATATGAGACTCAGAGGGGGGAACGCATACAGCAGCTCGTTCGGCCACGTGTGCGCCAATGCGTCTATCCCCAGAGACGCGCTTTCGTTGCGCAGTGAGAAGAACAGGGGACATTGAGCGTTTTCGCGCGATGCGAAGAGATCTACGTATGCCCGTCCGTATTTCTCCCAGATCTGTTGTATCACACGGGGATTTAGTTTCCAATCTCCGTAGAGAGGATTCCCCCTGGAATTGTTCATCACACCGGGTATGTGTGTCGCGCGTAGAGACAGCAGGTGACCGCTGCTCCACATTATCAATCTGTACGCCAGTCTGTGGAGCTTCAGTGAACGAGTGCCTCCCTGGCGATTTATGTACGCGATTGCTGTGCAGTTGTCTGAACGCACCAGCACGTGATGTCCTCGGAGAAACGGGAGAAAATGTTTGAGCGCGAGGAATATCGCCAACAGCTCTAAATAATTGATGTGGGCCTGCTGTAGATCCAGTGGCCACACACCGTTCACTGTTCTCCCCTCGTAGACGGCTCCCCAGCCTCTTAACGAGGCGTCCGTCGTCACTGTTCTCCTCATTGACACCGCCCCCATCGGTCTCCCCGCCTTGAAGTTCAAGGGGGTTTTCCAGTGACGTAGGGCTATGACGCAATCGGGGGTTACCTTCACCTTGCGATTCAAGTGGCGTCTCGAATCCAAGCGGAGGGATAACACCCATCGTTGAAAATCTCTCATTTTCAATAAACCCTGGGGAACTACCGAAATAGCTGAGGCCATGAGACCTGAAATTCTCAGACAAGCTCTCAATGTGACCGTGTTCCCCCGGTGGAAAAGCGCCAGTTGCTGCACAAACTTTTCCACCCTGCTCTGCGAGAGATAGGCTCGGTACGCCACTGCGTCCAGCTTGAGCCCGAGATATTCTATACACTGAGTCGGTGTAAGAACACTCTTCTCCCGGTTGACTGAAAAGCCCAATTCGCTGAGGTGACTCAGCAGCGATTGAGTATTTCGCACCGCCATTTCCCTGGTTTGGGAACAAAGGAGGTAATCGTCCAGGTATGCGAATAGCCTGAGCCCTGAGTTTCTCATGGATGTCAGTGCTGCCTCCACACATTTGCTGAAAACCCTCGGAGCCAATGACAGCCCGAAAGGCATCGCTGTGAATTCGTAAGCTACGTTCTGAAACGCAAACCTCAGATATTTTCTGTGTGAAGGATAGATGCTTATGTGAAAATACGCATCTTGTAGGTCGACTGATGTGAACCAGTCTGCTGGACGAATGGAGCGGAATAGGGTCTCGTTCGTGATCATTTTGAACGCGTATTTTCTGAGATGTGCATTCAGAATACGCAGATCTAAGATTGGACGTAACGAGCCTCCCTTTTTTGGTATCACGAAATATCGGGAGTAGAAACCCTGTTGTGTTTCCTCCTCTCCCAACATTCTTATTGCTCCCTTGCTCAGTAGAGAGGCGATTTCCGTCCCTAGTACTTGAGCTGACTCTCCCGTGGCTGTGGAAAACACTACTCCGTTGAAAACGGGAGGTTTTATTGCGAACTGTAGTCTGTATCCCTTCTCTATCGTAGTTAGAACCCAGGGACAGACCGTGCATACACGCCACTGAATCGCACGCGCAGACAGTGGGCCCAGTGTAATGTTCTGCCCCACTGCGCATGCGCGATCTTTTACCACGGGAGTAGGCCGCTGCTTGCTCAGGCTCACCCCTGGGGCGCTGTCGCCCTCTTGTGGCGGCCTGATAAACTGCAGTCCCGTCTCCTGCCTCACTGAGAGAGGGGAGAACAGCACTTTTCTTTTCTCCCTTATGACTGAGAGAAGAGGGATGTTTTCTTTTTTCCTTGTTCTCTGCGCCCTCGGCCCTGAGCCTGGATGCGTCAGTAAGGTTTTTATTTTTGAAAACAAAGTGTTGTGCTTGTCGGCCACTGGGAACGTGCGAACTCGCCCTTCTCTGAGCTGGCCCCAGTGGGTGCTGAGAAGGAGAATTTGGCACTGTGGAGGGCACTGGGGGAACTTGTGCTTCTACTCCACAAGCGCTGAGAACGGGGGCAACAAAGTGGGCCGTTGTACAGCGACTGGAGGGACTTGTGGAACCCCTTTCTCTCCTCCGTTTGACTGGGAGAGAAAAATGAGTAAAAGTCCCTGGGGGGGGGCAGGGCAGAGAGCTCTGTTGAGTGCTGCCGGCTGCCCCCCTGAGGTGACAGGGAATGACCCCTAGGAGGACCGCTTCTTCTTACCCTCTGAAGGGCGAGATTGGCGGTGCTTACCTGCTGCTACTGCAGCAAATGAGTGTTTTCCCCATGGTTTCTGGTTTGGGGCCCTAGGCTGCTGTGACACAGCCTGCTCAACGTTGGGGCCCCTGGGCTCCTTTGCCGCTGCGGTGCGGTTTTTAGCCGCTACCGCTGCGAACCCAGAGCGGGGGGGTGGCTGCTGGCGAGGAGTGGGTTTGCGGGGAAGGCACAGGTTAAATGCCTCGCCCTGCTTCTTCCTCAGGTCACAGGCTTGCTGCATTGAGTTTACAGCTTCACCAAACAGCCCTTTCACCTTGAGGGGGTCAAACGGGGAGTCCATAATGACCTGTTTATCCTGGTCTGGCAGGCTGGATAAGTTGAGCCAGAGTGCTCGCTCCCCTGCTACTGCCAGGCCCATCACTCGCCCAACCCCCTGGACAGCCCCGCGGGAGACGCGGAGGATGAGGTCTGCAACGACACAAATCTCCTCCCAAACCGCTGGATCCGGGACCCCCTTGTCGAGAGAGAGCCCCATCTCCTGCAACAGTTCTGACTGATAACCAGCTAGAAGTGACTCAGTGTTCAGGTTTTGAATGGTCTGGGAGGCAGATTTATATACCTTTTGGTACATGGAGGCTGTGAATCTCTCCATTTTACCAGGCAGGGAGGGGCCAGCCGATGACAGGGTGGCTCTCCTATTCGGGTGTAAGTGATATGCCACTGCAGGTTCGACGAGTGGGGGGTCACCCACGCCGAGATCACTTCCACCGTGAATTTCCAGGCTCGAGTAGCCCTTAACGGGTACCCGGCTGCGGAACGGTTTGTCCCAATATTTCCTCATTTCTTTCATGCAGGCCGGGACAGCGGGCAGTAACTGCCTGCCCGGTGGCTGTCGCGAGGGGAGCCATTTACCGTCGTAAAGGTCTCTCTCCTCACCCTCACTCGTTTGCGACGCCGGCCATTCGAGCCCTAGCTTGGCGGCGGCTCGCTTACACACCTCATGTATGTCCGCCTCCTTGACGGAGGGCGGGGTGCCGCCGCTTAGAGCGCTGCTAGGCCTGGACGGCTGGATGAGGATAGCATCCTCCTCCTCCTCGTCGTCCACCTCGTCGCCGAGGGCCTCGGCACTGGCGTCGTCCTCCGTCCCCTCCCCCTCCCCTTCCTCGTCCTCGTAATGTTCGAGGAGATTATCGGGCAGGGGGGAGTCCAGCGGGAAATCGACCATGTCTCCCCAGCTCCTGCTGGGCTTGACGTTAGCCGTAGCGCTAGCTACGGTGCTGTCAAGTCCGGGGTTTTCCTTGGGGGCGGCCGATACGCGCCAACGTCTTTTCAGAATTCGTACCGGCATTTTAATGCAGTGTACGCAGGATTCCGGGTTAGCCAAGGACTCCTGTGCGTGGCTCACTCCCATGCATGCAATGCAGAGAGGGTGCTGGTCTCTACTCGAGATGCTAGCGCCACAAGAGGCCGGGCATGGACGACCGGTAGCTGGCTCGCTCCTCTTGTCGTCCACGCCGGCGCTTCCCGGTTTCAGGGGACCACCGGATGCCATGGCTTTACGCCGAGTTGTTACCGCTGTTGACGGCTAGTAACGTTGGAAACCTTTACGGTTGAAATTAGCTAATTTTAGTGGAAAGCTGGTTCGCACTACACGAAACGCTAACCGGCTAGCTGACAGGCCGACCACTGACTGGTTAGAGCGTGAGCTCGGCTAACCTAGAGCGGGCTAGCTGCCTGTGTAAATCAACTTCTTGACGAAGAATACAGCACAGACCGGAGACGGGTCCACGTTCGGTGTCGCTAACCTTGACGGAGCGTGCTATGAACTGTTAAATGGATTCCCACCGGTGCGCTGAAGGAGCTATGATCTTCACGAGGAAGAAAGCGAGAATGTCATTCCCGGGTGAGACACACGGTTATAAGGGACGGGGAAGCCCCTCCCTAATCACTACGTGATTGGTCTGTCAGGAGACAGACGTGGTAGTATTGGAGCTTCCATGGTCGGAACGCCTGAGGGCGCCTCCCATTGTGAGATACCGAGCGAAGTTCGATAGAGAACCTGCTGCCCTAAATCCTAACTCAGAAGAATGCAGAACTTGCCCTGTGGGCCAAGAAATGTGGTGTGACAGGTATGTATTTACAAGTGCACAGAATTCATGCAGATGTATTGACACAGTGGATTTGGTCATGTTAAACCTGTCTGTCTGTGGAGAGAGTCCACAGACAGGCAAGGACACTGTTTGTAAGTGGCAACTTGTTGTGCTGTTTATTCATGTAAACAGGCAAAGGGCAGTTATCAGTTCCTGAGTGGTTGAGGAAAGAGCAAGAAGGAGTGAATGGTTTGAATGGCATAGAATATAATACTGTAATAGTATGCATATAATGTCTGCCGATTGTTTACATACGTCCACGTGTCCACGGGAGTCTAAAGTGACTTTTAAAGTCTGAAGGGCAATACTGTGGGACCACTTCTTCCACAAATTGTTGGATCTTGGGGACAGATTTAGAGCAGAAGGCAGACACATATAGCAACTTCGGCACAATGTTTACTTTAAGGACACAACTATCTCAGTGTAGGCTATATAAATGACAACAATGTACTGAACTTGCATTGGCGACATTTTAAGTAGCCTTGTTTTGACCTTGTTGAAAATGTATTTACAAATACAGTATATGGCATGCACCATTTGATTTATCTGTAAAGTACATCATTTAGGAAAGGTGTCATGATTATACTGTGTAAATACACCCCTATCTTGTCGATAGTGCAAACAATGTAAGGAGGGGGGCAAATGTACAGAAATTGACAATATTTATTAGATTTGACCAAGTAGAGCAAGATTGCCCCCCATTTGTCAAGAGGGGTGTATGATCACATGATGTAGAATCTACCTATTACTAGAAATGTTTTGTACAACCACAACACTAGATTGAATGCATTCTTATTTTAATTCCAACATCATTGAAATAACATCATGTTGTACTGCTATACCGAATTACCTCCACGGACGATGTTCATCATGTCCATCTTCATGTAATAGTAGTGGGATTTCTATTGCATCCACTTCATCGGCAACAAAGAACGCGAGCGCGATATATGCCATTACGACATGAGGCGAGCAGGCTAGTCAACCAAGAAGTGTCCGACTTTTTGATTGCTCCACCGACTGCAATCGGCTACTCTCATCTGTTTTCGAGGTGAGCTGAAAGTCATCTCAAACAAGCCTAATCTCTCAGTAATAATGTGCAACATAATGTTTCCCAACGGGATACAAATGCCTAACATTTAACATGACATAGCAGCAGCAGCAGCAGTATGAACTAGCGAAGTGTCCTGAATTAGTAGCCTATTAGCTTTTACGAACCTCCTGGCAATAAATCCGCTAACGAGTAACGTTAGCCTAGCTAATTGACCAACATCCACAATGTAACTTTACTGGACGGCATCAGCAAAGCACATGTAAACACATATATAATTAATGTTTTAAAACAGATGGTGTAGCTCCCGCGGGCTCATTTAAAACGTTAGCATGCTGACAGACGTATTTGGATACTAACAAAATGATAGCAACAACCGGTTGGCAAATTTTGAATAAAACACATTGAAGAAACCGAGCTGAAAGGATAATAAACGGGTTACATGGATGGTCCGCACATCTTAAATGGTCATACTGAATTTAGCGTCAACTTAGCTTTACATGACATAGGAATCCTCTTCTAACTCCAAGAAGAAAGCTTAGGACGCCAGTTATGCAGCAGAGCTTGCAACAGCCCACAAGCTAGAATACCCGTGCAAAAAACAACCGTGCAAAACATTTTAAGCAGGGCAAGCCTAGGTAAGTCTAGGCATGCCTAGCAGCAGCAGGGCAGCAAAATGACAGCAGATTTGTTTTAACACAAGCCGTAAGCAAACAAAGCAGTGCATCAGCGAAGCAGCACAAAGAATTGATTCTTGGTTTAAGAAGGGCGCTCCATTAGAGGTGTGTGCATGTGATTGGTTGAGTATGAGATGCGTGGTTGCTAGCCGACCATGGTTGGCTATGAGAAGAGTTTCCTGACAGAACTTGCTATGCGCACGTAAAAACGCTCGCTCCGCTCATTGCTGCTCCTTTTTAATGCACTGAGCACTTTTTCACTTTCCCTTATGATTTTAGCAAATAAGCTGCTGCTAAAGCAACATTTTTTACTTTGGTCTTTTTGTGAAACAGTGTGCGGACAGCTTTAAGAGGTGAATGATGTCCTCCTTTGCAGAAATCAATGGGCTTACACAAGCGAAAGCTAAAACTTTTGCAATTAATCAAGATGATTCTGAATCTATTTTGTTTCCGAGACCAGATTAATTCTCCATGCAGAATGAGACTCGAGACATGCATCAGAAACGGCTCAAATATCTCCTTCGGAAAGAAGTTCAATTTAAACTTCATGGAACCACTTTGAGTGAATATTGGAGAGCGAAAAATATACCATGGGGCCTCAGGATTCAGAAGGTGCCAACTTTGGGCAGAGAGAATGCAGATTTCTGCACAAAGTGGTGTGAGATTCTCAACAAGGCCTCCTTGAATTTCACTTTGTTGGTTTTACAAAAAAATAACTTTTGAAAACACAAAACCTGTAATGGAGAAATATCATAGTGAACTACAAAAGAGGAAGATTGGCAAGTTCAAACGTGACACCATTGACTATCGTGATGACCAAGTTTATCCTTGGATACATCAGAGATCCAACACTTTTTCTAGAAGACGCCCTAAGACAGTCCGCTTTCATGATCCCCTTAAGATGACTTCAGGAGCAAGTGCCGATGAAGGAGAAACCGACAGTGATTTTTTGGGTCTAGACTCCCAGTTAGAGAGAAGGAATTCTCTGCGTGCTAGAAAACGTGGAGGGGGAGGAGGGGTACAAGAAAATTCCAGGCCCAACAGTCAATCAGGAAGAAACTAATTTTTTATCTGACTGGGCAGGACCTTGAAAAACCAGTTGTTTACTTAAAGGGATTGAAAAGGGGCTGAAAAGTAGTTAAAATAACTATAATCACAGAGGGATGTATCCACTACGATGTATCCACCTGCATACATTCCTAGATAGTTTGTCAATTGAAAACCATTTTTTTCATTATATGATATGTGTGCTTATATAAGCTGATAATCATAAGTGAATTGCATTCAATTATTTAATTATTAAATAAAAATGCCCAGAAACTTGGTTTTATTCATAATTGACAATGTTTTACATCGCAACACAAGTTTCTGCAAATACTTGACAATGAAAACATATGTTACAATATACAAAATAAAACATATAAAAAATATTTTATGCAGGTGTACTCAAACCTTTGACTGATACTGTACATGATTTCCATTTTAATTAAATAATTAAATAATTGAATGCAATTCACTTGTGATTATCAGTTTAAGCACACATCATATAATGAAATATTAGGTGTGACTGTGTGCAAAGCGAAGAGGTGCGAAAGCGTCTGAGCATTACACTATTGTGGTACTCAAAATATTTTCCCAAGGTTGGCAGGTCTGTATTATGTTTAAATGCTTCAAAACTACAGTTTCACATTGGATTTGACATCAAGACTGTAATGGGGCATGACGTGTGAGGTAGGAGGAGCCAAACGCAGCAAGGGGATTCATTAAGCCCTAAGGCCACTAAGGCGGATACCCGCAGATAAGGGAGGAGACAAGACAAGGAACAAACACGCCACAGCTACAGACCGGCTCAGTTACACACCAAAAAGTAGAAGCAAAAACGCCTGGTTTAACGACAAGAAAACCAAACAAGGCGAAAGGGAACAAAGTACTACTACCCCTTACTTCTACGAGCTAAGTAACACGTTAATTAATGAACGAGCCGGAAATAAGCGCCCTGTCTCGGAAACGAGACGCATAAGAACAGGCGAGTAGCATAATGGCACAAACAAAACAACAATAGTTACACATAAAACACACAACAAACCCTGAAAACTAATGCGAATTAGTAAATGAGGCGAAAAGGAATGGAGGTAATATTCCCTGGTTAGATTTATAGGCTCGCAGTCAAACGCAAACATGTCTACAACATCGCCCGGTCTCCCTAAGAGACGAATTGCACCGAAGGGTGAGCAGAACTACAGTTCTGAACAGAATCGCCCAAATCTCCATACACGGAGAAAGAGCACAAAAGACGATGGGACAGCTGCACCGAAACTATCGGCTAACTGACTTACACAAGCACAAACACAAGCCCTGCCTCTCAGTAAGGGAAAATGAGGAGGCGAACAGGAACAGAGATTTAACGTTCCATGGCTAGTTTAATAAGTTCGCAGTCTAATGAAAACAAAAGGGGTAAACACCCGATCTCCCAGGAGGGAGAAACATTTTACAGGTGAGCTGACGGAGCACCGTCATCCCATAACTTTACTATCCAAATAGACTCACGCAAGCTTAATTAAACACACGCCCTAGCCTCTCAGAAAAATAATATGTAACGAAGCGAAGGAACAGAGAGCTATCGTTCCTATGCTACGCGCAGTCACACACAAACATGTCCACAACCTCGCCCAAACTCCACACAAGGAGAAACACACCCGGAAAACGAACAGAACAATAGTTCCGAAACAAAATCGTCCCGTAGGTAAAATGGACGGAGGACAGCTGCAACAAAGACCAACGCAAAATAGCACGACAGCTTCTCAATATAAATAAAAACCCTGACTCACAACAAAGGGGAACGTAGTCCACGAGAAGGAGAACAAAACAGGGAATAAACGTACCGAAGCTACTAACTGGCTTACCGTAACCCAGAAATGAGTCTCAGTAAGAAAACCAATCAAAAGGCGAAAAATGGACCAGAGAAACTGCTACTCTATACTTCTACGAGCTAAGAAACTAAATAGAAGCGAAACGCCTGATCTCCCTATGGGAAGACATGTGCTGAAGGGCGAACGGAACTACTGTTCCGAACAGAATAGCCCCAAACTCCATACACGGAGAAAAAGCACAAAAAAGGCAAAATAGAGCAGAGATTTACGGTCCCAAACTTCTACGAGATAATCAACTACCAAGCCAGCAAGAAATAAGCCCTGCCTCAACAGAGACGTTAAAAATAGGCGAGTAGCCAAAATGGTATGAGAACTCACAGCCAACAATAACACCACAGTACAAACAATGAACAATTACAATGAACAATTAATGTCGAAGCCCCCATAGAAGGAAACGGAAGGCTTAAGTATCTCTCAGGTGACTACGCACAGGTGTAAACACTTAACCAGAAGCTCCGCCAACTCAGCAGGGCGGAGCAAGCATCTACCAAAAGGGCAGCGCCCTCGCGTGGCCACCGAGGAAAACGACCGCATGGGGAAACAGGGTCAAAACCATGACAAAGACACGCAGATAATGAAAGCCAAGACATTTTTAGAGTAAAATGAGATGAAACCGAATAACTTTCATGAGTTTGTCGCAGCAAAAGCAACATATTGTGTGACTGGTTACAAGCTAGCTATAACGTTAGCCTCCAAACATTCAAAGGTCCGGTGCTATAGAACACCTCACATATGTTAGTGTTTTTCTCCGTATACATTTTTTTTCTTATTTACCAAACACCATGTACTACCAGTTTCTCAAGATAAATCAGAGCGTCCAGATGAAATCGTACATTTTTTCACATGAACATGCTTAGTCTCCACTCCTATATTCGCAGCAATTGTCAGAAAACGCCCACAGCTTACCTAGATAGTGTACATATTCCCGTTCATATCCATGAAGGAATGTCGGAAAAAATGCTAGAGTGAAGAAAAAATGCAATTTCGCAAATTGTGAAACAGAAAGTCCAGAAAGTTTATAGAGTGGCATAAATCACTGCAGCAGTGAATGCCGTGTCAGTTCAGAGGTGTGTACATTACAACCATATATTTACAGTAACCAACTCATAATTTCACTTCAATCAGCTTCATATGACACTCAATATCAGCCTGTTGTCAAGCATTGGCAAACTGCGGTGTTGATGACTGACGCTACCCCAGTGTAACCACCTGTGCCCACTCGCCAAAACTAAGCTAGCTCAGCAGGTCAAGTTATCCATAAAATCTGATGAAAAGCAATAGGCTACATTACAATGGCAACTATATCAAACGTATATTATTACAGCAGCAGACTACTCTGTTATTTATCGAGTAGATAGCTAACATTACGCCTACCAGCTTCGGTAAATTAGCAGCAGTCCAAGCTAGCAATTTACAGATTGCAGCAGGTTCATCTGCCTGGCAATAACCACTGATGTCATTGGGGGAGGGAGAGGGCACAACCACAGCAACAAGTATGAGGAATTTGGCCAAGCCAAATTGTTATAATTCTGAAAGCTGTCCGGTTTTGTGAAATGGTTGCTCACCATTGCTGCACAAGCGGGTGTTTGCCCTGAGCTTGCCATTGTAGCAATAACGTTAGCTTTCCAAAAACACCACTCATTTCTTACCAATTTCAGCATCTTGAGGAAACTGAAAAAATGACACATACCATTACCCTCAACCTCGTCCTCTGTTTGTGCATCCAGGGAGGGCACATACGTATATGGGGTATATGCGGCACGCTTGCAATGCAAACGGAGGCGATAACGCCAACTAAGTTATAACTCTTAATTTAGCTCTAGGGCTAAAGTAGCCTTGCTAGCTAGACAGCTAGGTAGCACCACCACAAAGGGATAGAAAAGGTGGGAGAAATGAAATAGCGGGTTGAAGAAGGAGAAAGACTGGGAGAGGGATTAAGAACTGAAAAATATAAAAATAACTACAGCTAAGGATTACGAAACTATCGATAAAGCAGACAAAGGTTCTCTATAGCAAACGATTGTTTTGCTCAGACTCAAATAGGCTGTTTAACAAAGTGGGATAGAATAGATTTATTTGCCTCCAACTATGGGAGGAGATATGCATTGACATTAAAACATTTATTGGCCATTACGTCAGGTCCTTCATGGCGTCATGAAGGACCTGTGCCCAATAGGACTGAGCCCAGTAATAATTTGAACTCCACCCATTTAATCCCCACTGTTATGGCTGAGTACTGGACTGGACCCAAACGCAAGACTCTGAGACAGACTCGATGAAAACTCCACCTGGGAGTGTATTTATTAGACAAGGCAAGGTAGGTAGCAAGCAAGAAAACAGGGAAAACTAAAGATGACAGGCTGGATACGGGGTTGGCAAACTAAAGCGGGGCAGGTGAGGAGACAGGGCTGGAGCGGGCAAAACAGGAGGCAGGCTGGACGGGCTGGAACGAGGAAACAAAACAAACAGGTTATGGCAAGCAGAGAAACAAACAGACCAGGAGAAATCTCAAAACGGAGCTGAGAAAATGACCTGGCGATGAGACTGAGAAACAGAGGGAACTAAAATAGAGAGGGGAACAGGTGAGAGGGCTAATTGAATAATGAAAAGGAGTGAGGAATGTGTGCGAGAGGGAGTATGATAGGCAAACCAATAAGGGGTGTAAACAAGGAACTAAATGGGGACCACGCCCAGCCTGCAACGAACACAGAAACAAGATGAACTGGGTAAACAGAAAAACACGACATGAAACGAAAGGAATGGGAAAATGAAGGAAACAAAAGGGAGGTGGACTGGAGGGAAACGGCGGATGTTACACCCACATTGCAATAGATGGAAATGGATAGATGGATATACTGTAGATCGAGACTGCAATGAAATTGAAATCTCATACTGTTGCTGATGCTTAATACATACCATAACAACCCCATATAATGTAGTCTGAAGCAAATTACGGATTTACCTTTACAGTCCCTTTAATAAAGGTCTTTCATTTGTTACCACCCCAACTTTAAATCCTTTTGCTCTAAAAATTTAAATGTTCAAGTTTTTTAGGAATCTTATACTCAAGAACTATTATAATAACAGAGTAAGTAGTGCAGATGGTTCACAGTTGCATACAGTGCCTCTTAGAAAACATTTTAGGGCTGTTAGTATATTTTGTCCTCCCTATTCCAGTCCATCTTTGGACACCTTTTGTCATCTTGTAGAAAGAGATGTGGAAAAAATGGTATCTCAGAGCAATACTCCTCCTATATCTAACCTTAATCCTTCAGAACAACAAGCTTTGTCAAAACTATGTTCTTGTAAAGACATCATGGTTAAGCCCCCTGATAAAGGGGAGGGGTTGTAGTAATGTCGAAATAAATGTATAATTTTCTCTCTCTGTTATCTTGTTGCTCGGTTTATCTTATTGGCTATTTCCTTGTTTTTCTTTTCCTTTTTCGCACCTCAGTTGTTTCATTCTCTTCGGAGAGTGTGAAGCCTCTCGTCTTATTTACTACTCGTGTGTTCGAGTCTCACCCTCTTTTGGGGTTGTTTTTTGTTTGGCACTACGCCGGGAAGTTTTATCTTCCACTTCTTTAGTTTTTCCCTCTGTTCGCGGCCCCTATTATTGGTTCTCACTTCTGGGAGAACTTGTTCTCATCCCCGCTCCCGTCACATCTGATTCTCCGCCTCAGAACCCCTTACAGACAGCCTATTTCTAACTTTGTTGATTTCTTTCTGAGACCCTGAGAATCTCAGAATGTTCTGAGAATCTGCCTAGTTACATTAAGGATACCGATGATTTTTTAGTGTGTTTAGACACAATTGATCCCTGAGATAAGAATACATCTTGCTACTTTTGATGTCTCTAGCCTCTATACCAATATTCAACATACAGAGAGTTTGACTGCTTTGGAATATTTTTAGAATTGTTGATCTGATACATCAGATCCCCCTACTGAACTTTTGTCTGGTTTTGCTGAACTTAAAACATTTTTTTGTCCTCACTAAAAAATATTTTATGTTTGAGGACAAGTATTATTTACAGATCAATTGCACTGCGATGGGAGCAACTATGGCTCCAGATTATGCTAATCTATATCTGGGGTGTCTAGAAAATGTATACATTTGGAAAAACAATGCTTTCTCCTCTAATTTGGTTCAATGGAGAAGATATATAGATGATATTTTTGTAGTTTGGAAGGGCTCAATTGTAGAGCTGGAAGACTTTGTGCTATATATGAACAGTTGGCGTGATTGAATTAAATTTACACATCATATTGATCCAGTTAAAGTCAGCTTTCTTGACACACTGATTTATAAAAAGGTGGGAGTTTTTCTACTACTCTTTTCAAGAAAGAAACTGCAAAAAATAGCCTTTTTACATGCTAATAGTTTTCATCCGGTCCCTTCGAAAGAGGGTTTACCATATAGTAAATTTTTACGTATATGTCGTATCTGTTCTGATGATGCAGAATTTGTATAAAATGTTTTACAGTGTGGCTATCCTGATGCCTGGTTACACTCAGCTCTTCACAAATGTTATGAGACCTCCAAAGTGGATTTATGCACTAAACATAGAAAAAGTTCCAAACCGTTTTCTTGCATTTTTAAAACAACTTATAATTACTTTAGCCAGAAAATCAGGCAGATAATTAATGCACATTGGCACATTTTCAGTAGTGACCATCATTTCAATAATTTGTTCCAACATCCTCCTTTAATAGTGTATTCAAGGGCGCAAAATCTCAGAGACAGACTTGTCAGAGCAGACACATATACAGCTGTGCAAAGGAGTGGTACCTTAAGGGGCAGTTGCGGTAACCTTCCCTGTACCCATTGTGCTGTTTGCCCTTATAACAAAAAATGTAAAACTTTTGTCAACCCCAACAAATCCAAGTCGTACCCTATCAAACAGCTGCTTACATGTCATTCAGATTATGTTGTTTGTTTGATCTTTTGTCCGTGTTCTCGTTTATATGTAGGGAAACCTAAGCGCTCTGCGCGAGTGAAAATCGCAGAACATAAAGAGTTCTATCCGCAGGGAAGACACAAACTCTCCAATTTTCCGTCACTTTAAAGAGGCTCAACATTCTCTGTCTGATTTAAAGTTTGTCTGTTTGAAAAGGGTTTTGCCACACCAAAGGGGTGGTGATCAACATGGTAAATTATTACAAAGAGAAGCCTTCTGGATTGATGAATTTAACACACTCTTTTCCTATGGAATGAATGAATTAGGCTTTTCGTATTTTCTCTAGAGTAACTTCTGTCATGATTTTCTCTATCTGTGGTATAATTGTGCTTCTCAACAAAAACGTTTTCAACGTAAAAAATGCCAAGTTACTCATGCATAGCCTACAAAGCACTGTCTATAAGTCCTTAATTCCAACTTGCAAAAACTAAGCCTACCTTTAATAGTATTGATATCATAATGTGGCACATTATGTACAACTAACAATATTGTCTATCGTAGCTCACACTAAATAAACTAGCTCTATTCCAAAGCAATGCTATCCAAACTTTCCTAAATTATTTAATGCAACTTGGCCCTGTGTTTTTTCATCTCAGCATGTGAAGAGATTGTGCCTCATGGAACAACATATGATTTCAATTAATGTTTTAAACAGTTGATGAATAATTACACTCCAGAACGGATATGGTTATACTTTGTTGGCAAGTTTACTATAGAAAATGTACAGGTTTTAAAATGTTTGCTGCTGCTACAGATTTCTTTACAATTCACAAACAGACATTTATATCAAGAAACATCATGTACCATAGAGAAAGGGGGGATGAATAAATAAATGCATTTTATATTTTGAGCTAGAAAATAGTGTACATATAGCATTTTTACAAACATATCCAGACATGTTTGTGGGTCAGATGATGTCAAATAAGGAATAGTATTAATTTTCTTAACATAATAATAGTTATGATATTTGCGAACAGAATTTTGTGAACACAATAATGTCAATGCTCTGTAGGACCACACAGGTTTCTATAGAAATCCAAATATTCCAAATAATTTAATCAATAAACACATAATAATAATAATAATAATAATAATAATAATAATAATAATAATAATAATAAATTGTATTCATGCTGTGTATTTCATAGACCCAAAGCAGTGGATGCAGACAATTGTTCAAACATGCCCTCTAGTGTAGTAATTTTTCTTTTTAATTTCTAAGTACAACACATCTGAATCAGAGTATTTCCACTATAAATGATTCTCCTTTCACAGTTTGATGTGGCACATACAGTTTCATTGACCACATTCTCTTGAGAATGAACTAATGATAATAATGCATGAAGATAATGACATCGAGAGAGAGACATGCATACAGAATACATGCAGACTCCAACTGAAGACATTCGCGTAGCCCCCTCTACTGACGAGAATTAGAAATTTTTTTCCTATTACCGACAGCCGAACAAAGTCCGCCATATTGGATTTTCCGCTAATTAGCATTTTTTGTATGCTACTCCTACAAAATTTTAGTGATTTGCACGAAACTTGGTGTGTGCGCTCAGCTCACAGACCTGCCTTAATCCTGTACTTTTCTAAGGCTTTTGTCAGGAAATGGCCAAATGAGGAACCAATTAATTTTTTATCACAAAAATGCTAATAATTCCAAAACCATTTGACAGAACGTTATGAAACTTGGTAGATCTGTTAAGAGTAACATCAGGACTTGACCTCTGCAGTTTTAGAGATCCAAATATATACAAAAATATTTAAAAATTCACAAAAAAATCACTGTTCTTTTGCAGAGATTTAAAACTTGCTTCAGTGACAAAGGCGTGGATTTGGATCATAGATGTTTTCTAATTGGGTGGGCGCCGTCTTGAATTTGCTGCCATTTTGGTTTAAATGTACTCATCTATTACTTCTCTGTGTTTTTCCTTAACCGCTTGGCTGATTCTTATGAAACTTGACAAATAGTTAGTTAGTTGCCATCTCACATGCCCTCACCAAATTTGGTGGTGATAGGCCTGTTGGTGGCGCTGTAGTGCATGTGACAAAATTTTGACATTGACACGCCCACTGCCGACGCCCCAATTGACCTAGAGTCGCAAAGTGTAGTATACAGGTCCCTCTGCTCATGATGAACAAATTTGCCTCAAGGAACCATAAAGTCAGCCATATTGGATTTTCCGCTAATTAGCACTTTTTGTAAAACACTTAAAATGCTACTCCTCCTACAAAATCCGACCAATTTGCACGTAACTTGGTGTCTGCACTCAGGTCACAGGCCTTCCTTAATGCATTACTTTTCTAAGGCTTACGAGCCCATTCATTTTCAGTGGGCGTGGCTTAATACAAAAATGCTAATAATTCCAAAACCATTTGACAGAAAGTTATGAAACTTGGTAGGTCTCTTAACAGTAACATCAGGACTTGACCTCAGCAGTTTCAAACCAATCGAGCTAGACAGATCCAAATGTAAGAAAATATTTTAAAATTCACTAAAAATCATTGACAGGCCTACTGCCAACGCCCCGTTTGATCTAGTCACAAAATTTGGTGTACAAGTCCCGCTGCTCATGAAAATATTTGTACAATTTTCTGCAAGTGTGACCGCCCCATTACCATAAAAAGTACCTAATTCAGAAACAATTGTGGGTGGTGGCTGTGTATCTGCACTGGCTACAGCTGACAGCCAGTGACAGATACCCTAGTGGGGCAGTGGTTGGGGATGGGGTTAGCCAGCTACTGTTCACGCCCATTAACCTCTTAATACCAAGGGCAAAATATACAAATTCTCGCCTGTTTTTACCAGTGACCAACAAAGCTGTTTATCTCAAAAACTGTAAAGACTACAAATATGGTTCATAGCTTTTATTAAAACAGAGAACTGCACTATTATGACTAAGCAGTCATAATTCATATACAGACACTTTTTGCTCCTTAATTACAACAATTTATGTACAGAAATTGTGAAAAAAACAAAATAACGGGTACCTACATTCAAATTTCAGATTTTTTACCTGATGAGCTACAAGTGCTATGGAGGAAATAACTCCTCTTTGTGATTCCTCAATATGCTGCCTAGGTGAACCATTTTGGTTTCCAAAGTTGGCACAAGTTGTGCCAAATTGTGCAAAATGGCAAGGTTCCAGAAAAGTCTCAATATGATTCCTTTTTTTAAGTTTTACAATAAAATTTGATAACTGCCAATAAATGTTCATTTTTAGATGTGTCTTTGGTGTGTTTCATATTACACAACTAACTAGCCTACCCGTGGTCCCCAAAAAGCGCTCCAAACCCATGTAGCAGCACAGTGAATCTTGTATTCCACCAGAGCCCCATTAGCCAGAAATGAGTCCAGGTAAACGGACCTTATGCAAATGAGATCAAATGTCCACCAGTTTCCTAGATAAAATAAAACCCTGCATAATAATCAACAACAAACTCATCCTCATGTTATCTCTTCCTCATGTTACGTCATGCATAATTTGCTTATTCGTTTACCTGCACAGCCTGCTGTACTGCATACAGAACAATTTACTAATGTGGAACAATAACTTCTAAACAAACACGTCAGACGCCATTTCATTCAAAAGAAACTCGGAACAGTCTCAGACACAAATAGATAGCCAGCTGCTATGTGTAATTTTGCTGGCTAGCTTGCCATTGTTACAATATAGTAATGTTAGCTATATTCATTTAATTCAGAGGGATTCGTTTTATACATAACATTGAATTTGCACTGGTATACCGGCAAAAAAAAAAAAGTTTGCTTACCACTCAGCGTCACTGAGACAACATCGCAAAAACATCTTCGGGCTAGGACCTGCTGCACAGAGAAACGCCTGAATAACCTAGACATAACTAACCAAAAACTGTATGAAAGAGACTGTAAAGTAAAAAGAAGAACAGTCGCCGTTACCTAATGAATCATACTTTGCTAAACGGGATGTAACTAGCTGCTACAAGCTAAAAACACTCTGCGCCATCTTGGTAGGAACATTACGCTTGTACGCCGCCTCCTCTTACGCGCAGCTGGATTTATGTGACAACCTAACCCATTGTGTTGAATGAGGGCTTGTCTGAAAGATAAGAGTCTTCGCTATTGGCTGGAATATTTGACAGACAGTTCAATGGAAAGCAAATCACACTCACAGTGGAGGCGGGTAGATGCGCATTTTTCCCACTTCAGATAGGCCTATGGTGCTATCAGTCAAAGAAATACACCCAATTGAGGACGGTTTTGCATATAACTGTGCAAAAAAGTACAAAACCCCCTTGGCTAAAATATACTAAGCCACGGGATTGGTACTTCAGAAACTGGCTGAGTTTCACAACACCAAACTGAACACAGCCGAACGACTCATAATGAAGTGCTGAAAAGCACAAGTCGGTTTAAAATGTGAAAAAAATCATGTACAGCCGTATGAAAGTTTTAAAGTATTTTTTCTTGAAGTCTAAAGGTATTATAACGATTTTTTCAAACCAAAGTTTTGTGAAATACAATTAAGCAGAACAGTTTACCAGCACATTGTTTATGGTGTGACATCAAGCTGCAATACATGTTTGGGAATTAGGTCGTTGTTTCCAACGTAATTTACAAAGTTTTAACGTGACGTTTTGGGCTTAAAAACCACTTTCCCAGAAGGAATGGATATATCTTAAGGATATTTAATCAAAATATTGAGGTGAGCAGTTTATTATATATTATTAAATTAATGAAATGTATAATTTAATAATTTCCGTTACCGCTAGGGGGCGTTTGGCAGCAAGAGGTTAAAGGGATAGTTCACCCATTTTGAAATATTTTGTATTATATAGTATGTAAGGCTTCAGTGACGCTTCAGTGAGGCTTCAGTCCAGGTCTCACCGTTGTAGATAAAATTGGCAAAAACTAAATCAGAACAATGCTAACAATTAGCATCTTGCCATTGGATTCAATTGCCACCCAGCTAACTTTTGTTTAAAATAACCACCTAAATCAACTGAAATAGGTAAACAAAGTTTTACTTTGATGGTATGTAGTATAAATTTTGCATGCTGAAATAGCGTATGGAAAAGTTGCCAGTTGTCCAAAATATATTTTGTAGACCTACTATGTCCAACAGTGTCACGTTACTCTTTATGCTGTGCTCTCTGTGCATCCGGTAGCTCGTTCGAGGGGGGCATTTCACTTCCTAAACTCAAGCTTACCATACAATAAAAAAACAAGCTAGCTAACAAACATTTCTACTCATTGTCTTCCTCTATTCCTACAATGTGCGCACATGTGCCATATACTTCCTAAAATCACTAATGACGGAAACATATAGTTTTGAGAGAATTGCACATGGCTTGGCTTCAAGCCATGCGTCACCGGGATGCAAACGCACCTTGATGTGTCCTTTGTAAACGTGAAATAAGGTTGTATGATAATCATTTTCTCCCAGAAGATTTTATTCAAGGACTAAGTAGGAAGTTTCTGAGAGAAGGAGCTGTTCTGCCTATTTTCCCATGGAATCTGATGCTCCACTACAGGTAAATATTAGTTAGCTATCGGTCAATAGGTAGCTAGCCATTTTGCATTTACTAGCTATTGAGTTAGCTGCTTACTAACGTTAGATGGATAAGGGCCGAAACATTACCTTACGCAAATACGCGAACGTGGACACTTCGAGCTACGCAAAGTCAATATTGTTCTAAAATGTGTCACCTGCAATTCTTACTAGCATTACAACGAGGGATGTTATAGCAGACAAAGACAGTAAACAACTTTCTTGTTCGATCTGTGCTTTGTCTTTCACAAAGACATGGCAAAAGCGTCCACGTTCGCGTATTTGCATAAGGTATGTTTCAGCCCTATGGATTTGCATTTCAAAATGCCCACACAGGCACGGCGGCATACACACACGCAATAACCAAACTCACTAACACTCCACGCCACAAACAAACAACATTAAACACAGATAAATTAAAAGTAGTGGAGTCCTGCCCACCCTGCACCACTGGGAGGACTTCCACAAAATAAAAGACAAAGAAATATGAGCTTTGCCACCCGTTGGTGGTCGCCAACGGGTTATCTGCCTGTCCCCCTCGGGCGAGCCTCGGAGCCACTGGCTGCCGCCGATGCTGCCGTCTTTTTTTCTTGCTTCCGCAGTCTCCAGCCACTCCAGCTCTCTCACAGCCACTCGCCGCAATCAGGTAAGTTTCGCCGTACACACAACACATTCGCTTTCACACAAAAATAAAACTAACCAAACTTAATAAACCAAACAAAAAGCAAATACACCGCTAAACATTTCAGGAGCTCAGAGGCAAGCCACAATCACTCACTCACCCTCCGTCAGAATCTCCCCTTTCACCCCAGGTGTGCTCTATTCCCTCAGGAAACCCAGCCCCTTGCGTACCTGCTTCAATCAATCAATTCCCCCATGAGTACCAGCCACTCATTCAATCTTGTTCCGCAACTATGCAATTTACTACTGCAGGAACCTCTCTCATTCCCTCCTCACTGGCAGAGACCGCAAAACATGTTACAGAGGACTGCCCTACCGGCTCAACAGGGGGCATGTCAACCATTATCTCCTCCGCTGGTTGCTCTATGGGGGCAGCAGGCACTGGCTCAGGACCCAGGGCCACAGAAACTGGTTCTGGTCTTTGTTGCAGCTCTGGGAAATATTGCTCCACCTCTTCCTCCTGGAGGACCACTGGCCATCGCACTGGTGCTTTGCCCCACCCTCCCACTGGGCACGGCCGTAGATGGTTTCCTCACAGGCCCGCCTCCCGGAGAAACACCTCCTTCAGGTGCTTGAGGTGAGCCTGGGGAATAAGCAATTGTCATCTAGATATATTAATAACGACTTGTTCACCTGATCTCCCAGACATCGCTGCATCAGCCTCCGGAATGTCACAGGTGCATTCATAAGCCCGAACGGCATTCGGTTAAATTGGTAGAGGCCCATGGGAGTGGTAAAGGCTGTCTTCTCGCGGTCCGCGGGATCTACCTCCACCTGCCAGTAGCCACTGGCCAGATCCAGGGTGGAATACCACTCTGCCCGTTTCAATCCCGTCAATGACTCCTCTCTCTGGGGCAGAGGGTAGGCGTCCCGGTGTGTCAATTAGCAGCCGGTAGTTCACGCAGAAGGGCCATGCTTCATCCTTGGCGATCACCCTGCTGTCCAGCATCTCCCGCAGCAGGGACCGCAACATCGACGATCACTTCCCCGGGGCTGGGGGTCTGCAGCACCATGTTGCAGTCACCTTGCAGGGGGCGGCACCGTTGCAACTCAATGGGGAAAGGATGAATGTTAGCGATCCGCAAAAGCACCTGGCCTCCCCATACTCGGACTAATCCTCGGACCACCTGCCACTCGCCTCCGTCCTCCATTCCTTCCACCAGCCCACACTGCCCTTCAGCCAAACCCCCATTACTTACTTGGGCCCAGCGAATCACCCCAGAGTGGGCCGGGATCTGGACGGGATGTCACTGGATGAGGCGGGTGTCGCCCAGCTGCTCCGGGATGGGGGGCCGGTTCTGAAGGTGATAGCAGACTGAAAATGCCCTCTCCCACTCACGGCACTCATTTCCCTGCTGGCTGGCTACAAACATCAGTGCCCTGGGCTGCACTCCCTGCATCACCTCCCCCCAACAGTGCTGGATCACATTTATGCCCCGCACTCCCCAGTCAGACCCCAAACAGTCATCCCGCATGATAACCACGCCCTTTTCTGGCATGTGAACTACTATAAAGTCCATTATGGCATAGCCGATAAATGGGACCTGTAATCCGTTGGCTGCACGTAGGTTGAGCCACTCGAGAATGGCGGGCCTTTCTCCAAACCACCACCGGTAGTACCCCTCACTAAACAAAGTAACCTGTGAGCCAGTCTCCAATAAGCACGGGAACTTCCACCCACCGACCACCACCTCCACTTGGGGGCACCTACCCAGCACTCCTTCCCTCTGCTGCTCTTCCTCCTGTGGGTCCGTCTTCGCCCTGCCCATGCACCCTACCATGGCTGGGTGTTGTCATTTAATCGCTCACCTGCTTGATGACGCATGGGGCACCTCCGCTGCACATGTCCCACTTCTCCACATTCATGGCAGATGGGCCTCCCCCTCTCATCCCAGCGATAGGGGAAAGATTGCAGATCTGAAAGGGGAACATAATGATGATTACTACCAGCCCCCCGGGTCTTGGTGCCCCCAGGCCCCCTCGGTGCCCCCAAGTCTGCTAGTCTTGCAGTTCCTGGCGCAGATCGTGGCGCAGTTCCCGCTTCACTTTTTCTTTCCACTGCTCCAGGTCCACTTCCGGTCAGCCTGGCGGCTCCCACGTGGCTAGAAAAAGCACTGGAAGAAGCGGTTCCGGGTAACTGGCAGCGGCGTTAGCTGTCCATACCATTCGTCTAGCTGCTTCCACAGCATGTCAACATTCTTCCGTTCCCCCAGCAACCGCACCTCCCTCCACACTTTTCCTTCCAGAGCCCGCAAGTCCGTTTGTTGTTCTTCTGTCAGTGCCTGTGCCCTGAGCAAAGCCTGGACCTGCACCTTCCACTCCCCAAATTTCACGGTCCCCTCTCCCCCATTAAATTTATGTACCCATGGGGTGCACATAAATCACGGGAACACAAAACCAGTACCACCAGCGGGACCAGGCCCCGCACCCTGTTCTTCCATACTACTTAGTATACTGCTGGAGAGTATATCTCGTGGATCCTGCCGGCTATGCCAAATTTGTCACGGGTAAAAATGGGCAAATCCCGCTCTCATTCCCTCCTCACTGGGGTAGACCGCAAAACATGTTACATAATCACATAACATTACTATTGAAAGAGTGAAGCACATGATGGCTCAATGAAATTGACATTTATAAAAATCACATTTCAGTCTTCCTCATCTCTGCTTATCCATGGTATCCAAATAATTGTGTTTGCAGAAAACTATTGGTCTCGCATGATAGAGAAAATATACTAAATAAAGACATGTTGCATTTTTGGCTTACCACTGAAGCGAATTATGCATTTTTTTACAGGGGCTGCAGCACAGACTGAGAGTTCAGATCCAGGGCCATCAACATCAACACATGTTGCATTTGATATAGAGGTAAGGGGGGAAACTACTGCAAAAACTGCACAGGTGCAGTTATATACAGTAGATGGCATCATATAGATGGCATGCATCACTTTTCCAAGCATGGCAAATACACATTATGCATTTCTATATCAATAGGTGAGCTGGACGTCTACCACAGTGCAATGCTCAAATACACGGAAAAACGCCATCATTGTCAGCATGAGACCATGGAAGCTTAAACTAAATTGGCATTGATGGACCACAATGAAAATGTTAACCGCCCACAGGCCACCACAGCTGATGGTAAATATTGAGATAATAAACTATCCTATCCAATCTAAAAGATAAATTGTTTGGCACTTTTATAGAACAACCAAGATAGAATAGAATAACTTTTATTTTCCCGTTAGGGAACTTCAGTTGTAGCCCCAGCAACAACAAAAAAAAAAAGGAAAAAACATGCAAAATCAATCAATCAATCAATCAATAACCTTTATTTAAACTCGAAGGACACTGAGGTTGCCCTCATTTGCAGTGACGTCGAGTAAAGACATAGACATAGACAGTGGGGCAGACCCACAACAAACATATCAAAAAAATATATTCAATAGAATCATTGCATTAATCAAGTGAATTAAAGTGGAACACAGCCATGATTAAAAATAGCCCCTGCTGTCCAGTGTCATTAAAGGTTGTATCAGCGATTTTGGGTGGAAACATAAATGATCACATTCATCTGATTTTTCCTCACGATCCGCTAGCTGCCCGCCCCATAAGCAGGCCGTCAAAAAACCGCGTCTCTGTAGGCAGCCTATGCTCCGAGATCGTACACAAAAACAAATGGTACTACCAACCACTCAAAACCAAAATAAACAGTATTCCAACCAATCACAATGATCTGCACAAACGCTAATACTCTTATCTCGCTGAAATCTTGACGGATTTACAAACGGTTTGGTTTCTTACAAACGTTATTAACGTGGTTATAATTCTGGATGCTTGAACACTATTTTTTAAAACATAACATAATTATTCATAAGAATGTTTGTTTGGGATTTCGCTTCAGAAGTGACGTCACCCAAAAATCGCTGATACAACCTTTAAGCAGTCCAACACACAAACTCCGCCTCCACGACTTTCCTCCATACACGCAGTGTTGCGGTACCCGTACACCGCTGAAACGGAGCACCGAACTACATCAACCTTCCCAGTCGTCGCCTTCTACTTCCCTTCCCTGGTTGCCTCCCGAAGACTACCTGCACTCCCGGATCAGTCCCGACATCTTCGACTCCGGTGAAGAGCAATGGTAGAATTTGTTGCTGCAGATCCAACGGACATTCCTGTGCATATGTTGCGAATGCATCTCCATGGTGACGACCATCAACAAAATTATATCGACTAGACAATTTGTCAATATTGTAAAAAAGAGCAGCAGGAGTGCCCTGAAAAATCTCCAGCCCGCTTCCCCGTCCCACTACAGACACACAGCACATGAAAAAAACAAAAGACAAAGCCCGACACAACAACATACATTCAAATTAACAAACACAAACACGAGACACAGCTGGACTACATGTCGCCGTTACAGCGCCACGTGACGTCACTTCATCACGTGATCTTCCCGAAGCAGTCTAATCAATGGGTTGCAAAGACAATATTTGTTCCTACCAGACAGAACTTCAGGGAAGAACTTGTTGACTTGTCACTTATCAATGCGACGGGACACAACTATCCTCTACAAAGTGCCCAGATGCCACATTACGACCCTACCTCCAAATATTGCTCCTGTGCCAAAGCCAGACAAGGAGGTCATAGCTGCTCTTAAATCATGGTACAAAAAATAATTGCCTAATGTCTGTTTACTCAAGAATACATGTAGAGTGTAGAATATCACAAGCAGTGGAGAAATATATTGTTTTATTTTTCTTTTACATAAAGGTTTGTTAGAACCTTTCTGTCTATAAAATATTCTACTTGAGACTGTTGCAGTCTGATAGACACTGTATAC
The DNA here is from genome assembly GCA_029718625.1 of Synaphobranchus kaupii. Lineage (NCBI taxonomy): Eukaryota > Metazoa > Chordata > Actinopteri > Anguilliformes > Synaphobranchidae > Synaphobranchus > Synaphobranchus kaupii. Next base: position 9,901,996 of record CM056398.1, on the reverse strand, counting down.
AGCAATAAATATATAGAACCAAAAAAATATGGACTATTTACAATTATTTATTACAAAGAAAACAAAAAAAAACATTTTATCAATGTAGTCTTCAGATATCTCCCTCCCCACCCTGCACCTCCCCCTAGATAAGGTTGTCTGCTTCTGCTTCCTTGAAGCCCACATATTGCCAGTAGGAGATGGTATCTTTCCCTGATGGCCAGGATGATGTAGGATGGCAAGACTTTTCGATTGCCTCTCCCTAGCTTCTCGCCTTGTAGAATCCATTCCAGGACAATCCTGTACCCCACCAGCCTGTATTGACTAAAAAAATTAATTGTCTTAGAAACCAAAGAATGCAAAATGTCAAATTGTTTTAAATTGTGACTTACACAGCAAGGTACACAATTGTTTCATCTGCAAAATTAAATTTCCAGTTTTAAAATAATGTGATGTGGTATGCAACTCGCAACAAGAAGGAATACTACTGGTAAAGTTTCAACAATCAATGCAGAGCAAAATTTCAGTATGAGACATTTTTGGTGGGAGTTGAAGACCACCTCACATATCAGATCACATTACCCTGGGACCAGCATCCCAACCCATCAATTGAACAAAGCCTTCTCAGTCTCTCAAACTATAGATATAGTAGTCCTGAACATTTAAATGAAGTTCTATAATATGATATTGAAAAGTTATGACTAATGTTGTCACGTCCCTTGGCTGTTTCTGGTTTTCTGTTTCTATGTATTTTCAGTATTTGTAGTCCGTTCCACGTTTTCCCTTTATCCCATCTCGTGTCTCCACTTCCCGCACCTGATATGTGTTTCCTCATATTGTTTAGTCTCACCTGTTCCTCATTGTCTCATCGTTCATCTGGCATATAAGCACCCGTGCCAGATCGTCTTGTGCCCTGCATTCGTGCTTGTGTATCAGCTTTCCAGCGTTTTCTCCTGCCTGTTCCCTGCCTGTTCCGAGTTCCTATTTCCAGTCCTGTGTCTACCCGTCCAGTTCCTGTTCTCCTGCCCGTCTTGCCTGTTCCTGTCCAGCCCTTTTCCAGTCCTCCTGCACACCTGCCCTTCCCCATCCTAGCCCTGCTCCAGCCCTTCGCCCTCCTGTTCTCCAGCCTCTGACGGATCTCCCGGTTCTGACCCCTGCCTGTTCTGGACTTCGTTTTTGCCCATTCTGCATTGCTCTGTTTGCTGGACTCTGACCCTTGCTTGGAACTGACTACCTTCATTGCACTGTTTGCTGGACTCTGACACTGTTTCTGTCAACCTCAAATAAAGCCTTATTCCCATTATCTTTTGGTGTCTGCGAGTGGTTCAGATCGGTTCTTATAACAGAACGATCTGGCCACTATGGAACCAGCAGACCCAAGACAGACTTCCGTGGTCCTTTGTTATCAGAGCACACAATGTTATCAGAAGCACGACACGGCACTGCAATCACTCCAACAAGGCGTATAGACCATCACGGAACAAATGGAGGAGGAGCGACGATCGGATGCTGCTGCTCCTCACCGATCCTGTCTCCCCGTACCTCCAGAGCCATCTGCCCCACCTGAACCCATGCAAGTGGATCGGACCTGGCTAACACCCCAGGAGTGTCAGTGACGTCTCTCCAGCCATCTATGCCTGTATTGTGGGGCCCAGGCCACTTCATCCACAACTGCCCAGTTAGAGGCAACGCCACTCAAGTGAGAGAGGAGGCCCTGACAGCTGCTTCCCTGACCTCTTCCACGTCCCGACCCACTCATCATGCTCTGCTCACCTGGAATGGCGTCCAGCTACCTGTACAAGTTCTCATCGATTCTGGAGCGGACACTAATTTCATCTGCCCTTCCCTGGTCCGTCAGTTAGGCATTCACACCGCCCCTATGAAGACCCCTCTCCACACCAACACTCTTACCGGGACCCCTCTGGCAGAGATTCGAGAAGTGACCAGCCCTGCGGAGATATTAGTCTCCGGCAATCATCAAGAGGAGATTTCTTTCTTTGTCCTGGAATCGCCTTTCATCCCTGTTGTACTCGGATCATCATGGCTCACCAAGCACAATCCCCAGATAGACTGATCCCGGGGAATTATAACCGGCTGGAGCCCTAAGTGCCACCTCACCTGCCTCAGCTCCGCTGCCAGCCCTGTGAAGGCCCAACCTCCACTGAAGGAAGAGACTATCGATCTCACTAAGGTGCCCAGTGAATATCACAACCTCCGCCAGGTGTTCAGCCGCTCCCGAGCCTGCTCTCTACCTCCTCACCGCGCCTACGACTGTCCCATTGACCTGCTTCTGGGAACTTCGCTACCTAGAGGCTGTCTGTATTCCCTCTCCGTTCCTGAGACAGAGGCCATGGAGAAGTACATCACGGAATCCCTGGCTTCAGGAATCATTCGTCCCTCCTCATCCCCTGCTGGAGCCGGATTCTTCTTCGTGGGCAAGAAGGACGGCTCGCTGTGCCTGTGCATTGACTACCGTGGACATAATGACATTACTGTCAAGAACCACTATCCCTTACCACTGATCTCATCTGCCTTCTCCACCCTGTAAGGCTGCAACGTGTTTACGAAGCTGGACCTTCGCAACGCCAACCACTTGGTGCGGATCCGAGAGTGGGATGAGTGGAAGACGGCCTTCAATACCCAATCCGGACACTATGAGTACCTGGCCATGCCGATCGGGTTTACTAACGCCCCCGCTGTGTTCCAGGCGATGGTCAACGACATGCTCCGGGACATGGTCTCCAAGTTTGTGTATGTGTACCTGGACGACATTCTGATGTTCTCCCGCACTCCCGAAGAACATGTTCATCACGTGCGCGAGGTGATTCAGCGACTCCTGGAGGACAGTTGTACCTCAAGGCGGAGAAGTGCGTATTCAGCCAGCTAGTTTCTGGGGTTTGTTGTGGCCAAGGGAAGACTGGAGATGGATACTGAGATGGTGAGGGTGGTCCAGGAATGGCCGGAGCCCAACAGTTGCAAGCAACTCCAACGTTTCCTTGGGTTCGCTAATTTTTATTGGCACTTCATACGCAACTATAGCTCAGCGGCAGCCCCCCTAACGACTCTTACCTCCACTAAAATGCCTTTTAGCTGGACCACGGAGGTCAGCTCGGCCTTCCTCGAACTGAAGCAGCGCTTTTCCACTGCGCCTGTCCTATCCCTTCCTGACCCCAGTTTGTGGTAGAAGGCGATGCCTCCAATATTGGTGTGGGAGCCATACTGTCACAACGTGCTGAGAATGACAAGATGCACCCCTGCGCCTTCTCTCACCGTCTCTCTGGCGCCGAGAGGAATTATTGTATTGGAGACCGGGAATTGCTGGCGGTGAAGATGGCCTTTGAGGAGTGGTGTCACTGGCTGGAGGGGGCCTCCATCCCGTTTCTCGTTTGGACGGATCACCGCAACCTAGAGTACCTCTGCTCTGCTCAAAGACTCAACCCATGTCAAGCCCGGTGGTCATTATTCTTCTCCCAGTTCCAATTTACTTTGTTGTACCGACATGGGTTCAAGAATGCCAAGCCCGACGCCTTATCCCGGCTGCTCGAAATGCACGAAGAGGCAGGCCCCGAGACGGTGCTTCCGCCCAACTGTGTGGTAGCCACGGCAAAATTGGACATTGTTTGAGTGGTGGAAGAGGCTCTGCATGACAATCCGGGCCCTAGCGACACTCCTGAGGGTCGTCTGTAATGCCACCCGGGTGCTACCCATACTCTGGCCCTCCTGTCTCGCCGGTTCTGGTGGCCCGATATAAAAAAAGAAATGGCAGAGTTTGTGGCAGCGTGCAACACCTGTGCCCACGCTAAATCGAGCAACTTACGCCCTAGTGGGCTTCTGCAACACCTGGCCATGCCCCATCGTCCCTGGTCACACATCGCCCTAGCTTTCTTTACCGGTCTGCCAGTCTCTGAAGGAAACACTGTGCTGTTAACTGTCGTGGACAGGTTCTCTAAGGCCGTCCATTTCGTGGGCCTATCTAAACTTCCCTCCGCCAAGGAGACGAACTGATGGTCAAGCACATTTTCCGGCTCCATGGTGTAGGATATCTAATATTTAGATATAAGTAAAGTACCTGGCTCCCCCCCCCCCCCTTCTCTCTATCTCTGTCGCTCTCTGTCTCTCTCTCACTCACTCACCCCCACACACATCAAAGATAGGCCGGTCTTTGTCATAAATGACCCCTCTCCCCCCCCTCCCCCACACCTTAACCCAATCAGGACAGGGATGCTCTCCTGTGGAGGTATTTTTATGAGTGTACTGAAGGAAAGAAGTTTGTCAGTTTTGGAGTTTGTTTGGAGAAGAAGTCATCTTTTTTGTTTTTGTGGTGGTAGTTCCTTTCATTCCTGTTCCTGGAGGGTAAATAATATTAGCAATATCTGGCTTATCTCTCTCTTTACTGGTATTTTCTAATTAATGTCTGGTTTCATGTCTTCCCTTTTGTAAATTATAAGTAGTCAGCCTACATTCCTTAGTGAATGTATGATTTCAAGTCATTATTCTAATTGACTGTTTTTCATTTAATAAAAATATTTATTATTATCTCAAGACCTGATTTAGACTTTGTTTTGGCATGTTAGTTGATCCACCAGGTTACTGTTCAACTTACCTATCAAAGAATTTGGCGTTTTAATTGATGATTGTCATTTTTAATCATAATTATCAAATTAAATAACATAAAACTTATTTTGAATGTAGGTTAAGTGAGGGGCACACAATATCGCTTGTGTTCAGTATTCAGAGTGCCGAACGTTTTAACAAGGGCATTGACTGTTGGAACTGCTGGATTCAGATAATACACATTTTACCTACAGTAATCCTCACTTACCCGACAATGGCCTTCCCCTGGAGGTTATTTCAGACGGGGCCCCAGTGCGCCTGCTAATTTTGGCGCTCCTTCTGTGCTCTTATTGGAGCCATTCTGGGCCTCTCCTCCGGGTTCCACCCCAAGAATGATGGTCAGACAGAGCGACTTAACCAAGAGCTGGGGAAGGGCCTGCGCTTCCCGGAGGAGGGGAGGGAGGTGGAGACTCCCTCAGCACAGGCCCTAGTATCCCGTGCCCGGAGAACAGGGTTCGAAACATTTATCCTTCTTACCTGTAATCGTAAATATTACAATATATTTCCCATATTCATGCCTGGAGGAATCTTGTAATACGATTTCAGACACCCCTAAAGTGGACCATACCATTTCTTAACCTTGATGTTAGTTGAACGTCTCATCTGCCTGCCTCACTCCCATCAATGCAGTGGCTTGCGTCCTGTGCTAGCGTGCATCACGCAAGCCAATGGAGACACTGTAGGTTAATGTAAGTAGCTAGCTATATACACTTTACTTTCTTACCTTCAGTTTTTCTGAATTAGATTGTGTCAAGTGTCTACGGATGAAGGCTAATGTGTGCCTATGGCTTGGCATTTAATTAACAATATAAAATGTCATATATTATCTAATGTTAGCTAACACTGGTGCTCAGTCATGAGCAGTGAGACAATGGAGGATTAGTTGTTGTAGAGATACGTTTTGACATCAGTATACAGTTATTCCATTTTAATAGTCTTTTGTGTGGCTGTGGTGGTTTAGTTAGTCTTTTGCCTTTTTGATATTAGCTTTTATAATAGGCACCCCCTTTGTTTTAACTCAGGAATGCAGGAGTTTTACCTGGTTGGGTAATTGAACAATATTAAAATCCATGTGTGCTGAAGGCTGAGTAATTGTATTAGTTCAAATGTATGACTACTTTATTGAACTCAGATTAGATTTCATTCAGAGTCAACATGAGCAAGAGGAGAGGAGATATCCAGCACTTTTTTGGTGCTAAAAAAAAGAGTAAGTTGAAACTTGTAAGAATTAGGACTTAGAGATGATAATGCAGCCTGTATTTTCTGTGGTTGTCATGCAGGATAGTATGGGTTATGGTGAGTTTCACATTTATGTGCTGTTGTATTAAGGAAGCAGAGGGAGGTCAGAATGACAGTCAGCAGGCAGGAGGAGGACAGTGAGCAGGCAGGACCTAGTAGCAAAGAGGTGAGTTAGAAAGGAGAGTGCAGTTAAAGATGTATGGCATCATACCAGATATTTAGGCAAATAGTACTTTCAGAAACTGATGGGATGCACAACAATTATACCGTACTGTTCTCAACTAATATGCTGGGACTTTTAATAAAGTGTTGGCTTCTGATAGTAAAGAAAGCATTACACCATCATGGTTGTCTTATTCTCATGTGTGTCTTGTAGGGGTGTAATGGTACACAAAAGTCACAGTTCGGTACGTACTTCGGTTTTGAAGTCACGCTTCGGTAACAGAGTGCATAATTGCTGCGTCGTGGATCATCTAGGCTACACTCGGACTCAGATAAGCGTATCTTTTTTCATTGCTTTCAGCTGTTCTCTAAGAGTGAGTTCTAATTCAAGTAGTTCTAATTAGCCACATAAAAGACAGGTAGTTGGCCTAATTACAGCGAGCAAGCTATGGACTAACTGCAAACAATTCAAAATAAACTAAGCTACCAAGTGACTCCAATCTGTTCAATTAACTAACAACAGCTGAAAGCAATGAAAAAACATACGCTTATCTGAGTCCGAGTGTAGCCTAGACGATCCACAACGCAGCAATTATGCACTCTGTTAATGAAGTGTGACTTCAAAATCGAAGTACGTACCGAACTGTGACTTTTGTGGACCGTTACACCCCTAGTGTCTTGACAACATAAGAACATCAACATCTTACTGATGGCCGTAGGAGCTGGAGATCATCCACCGCCAAATGATCCACCATCACTTGATTCACCAGAGAAGACGGGAAAACCAACACCTGATTGCTGGACAAGAGAGCAGTGGCATGGCTGGAAGGACAGGAACCCTTGGCTGTATATAAAGGATGGTAAATTGGGATTCAGCTCATGCAGAGATGCAAATACTTTGTTACTGTCTGACAAAGGACCTGGAATGCACTTTTCTGATGAATGGATCAATGGAGTAGTGAGCAGTAGTTGTAAAAAGACACTGGAAAAGAAACTTTACAAACACAGAGATAGTGCATCACATCAGAGGGCTACTGAAATAGCCAGCCAGAAACAGAAGGAAACGCTGCCCAAAAAAGTTATGGAAATTAATGCAAGTTTAATCGATGGAAACAGCAACCTCATTCAGAACTGCATATGCCATTGCAAAAGAAAGATTGGCATTTAGAAAGATGCCTCCACTGATGAAGCTGCTAGAACTGAATGGAACTGTAGTGGGAAATGTGCACCGCTCAGACCACTCCTGTACTGAAATTGTGGACCACATAGCAAATGAAATGAAGAAAAAAGTGCTGTCAAATATAAAAGAAAAGAACTCCCGTATTAGCTTAACAATTGATGAGAGCACAGTGTTTGGTCTGGCATACATGATCATATTCATCAGATGCGATGTAACTGGAGATGGTGATGCCGATAACATTTTTCTAGATCAGGTTGAATTGAAACAGGGCACTGATGCCGATTCCATTTATAATGCGTTGAGGGGAAGCTGGCTTCGATGACGATTTTTTGCACAGAAATCTCATTAGCATTGCAGCTGATGGAGCTTCAGTTTTGATGGGCTACAAAAATGGAGTCATCGCTAAACTAAAACGTGACTTTCCCAATGCAAAATCAATTCACTGCTTAGCTCACCGATTGGAGTTAGCTGTACATTACTCATTGAAATCGGTGTCCGGCTGCAATCATTTCGAAATGTTAATCTCAAAGCTACAGTCAAGCCGGAAAGTCTGCACACCCCTTTCACCTTCTCCACGTTTTATTACGTTACAGACTTATACTACAATAGATTGAGTAAATTTTTTGCCTCAAACATCTACACACAATAGCCAATAATGACGAAGTGATATTATTATTTGTTCTCTTGGCTGTGTGCTTCGGGTCGTTGTCATGTTGGAAGGTAAACCTTCGCCCCAGTCAGAGGTCCAGAGCGCTCTGGAGCAGGTTTTCTTCAAGGATCTCGGTGTACTTAGCTGCATTCATCTTTCCCTCTATCAGGACTTGTCGCCCCGTTCCCGTTGCTGAAAAACATCCCCACATCATGATGCTGCCACCGCCATGCTTCACTGTAGGGATGGTATTAGCCAGGTGATGAGCGGTGCCTGGTTTCCTCCAGACGTGACGCTTGGTATTCAGGCCAAAAAGTTCAATTTTGGTTTCATCAGACCAGAGAATCTTGATTCTCATGGTTTGAGAGTCCTCTAGGTGCCTTTTGGCAAACTCCAAGCGGGCTGTGATGTGCCTTTTACTAAGGAGGGGCTTCCGTCTGGCACTCTACCATAAAGGCCTGATTGGTGGAGTGCTGCCTGGATGGTTGATCTTCTGAAAGGTTCTCCCATCTCCACAAGGATATGCTGGAGCTCTGTCAGAGTGACCCTCGGGTTCCTGCTCACCTCCCTGGCCAAGGCCCGTCTTCCCTGATTGCTCAGTTTGGCCAGGCGGCTAGGTCTAGGAAGATTCTTGGTGGTTCCAAACTTCTTCCATTTACGAATGATGGTGGCCACTGTGCTCTTTGGGACCTGTAAAGCTGCAGAGATTTTTCCGTACCCTTCTCCAGATCTATGCCTTGACACAATCCTGTTTCTGAGGTCTGCAGATAATTCCTTTGACCCCATGGCTTGGAGTTTGCTCTGACCTGCACTGTCAACTGTGGGACCTTATATAGGCAGGTGTTGGCAATTCCCAATCATGTCCAATCAATTGAATTTATCACAGGTGGAGTTAATTAAGTTGTAGAAACATCTCAAGCAGTATCAGTGGAAACAAAATGCACCTCAAAATGCAAAATGCACCTCAGCTCACTTTTGGGTGTATCAACACATATCAACACTTGTCTACATATGATATTTTACATTTTGATTTTTAATAAATTAGCACAAATGTCTAAAAACCTGTTTTCACTTTGTCATTATGGGCTATTTTGTGTAGAATTTTGAGACAAAAAATGAACTCAATCTATTGTAGAATATGTCTGTAACGTAATAAAACGTGGAGAAGGTGAAAGAGGTGTGCAGACTTTCCGGCTTGACTGTATACAGCTTGTTTCATCAGTCCCACAGAACTGCACGGATGCTACAAGAAGCAGCAAATAACCTAAACATTAAAATTCTGAAGATTGGCCAGGTCTTCACCATAAGATGGGTTGCCAGTAGTTTTAACACAGTGCGAGAAGTGTGGAACAGTTTCCTTCCTCTGGCAAAACATTATAAAACTGAAAGTGAGGACAAATCTTATTCTGACAGTGTGAGGAAGAGGTATACTGGGCTGTTGAAGTACCTCACCAATGCAAGTGTTTTGTGTGATTTGGCCTGCATAACAGATGTTTTAAGGGATCTGCAGAGCCTCTCACTGAAGCTGCAGCAGAGACACAACACTTGTTGACAGTCACCACTACATCTAGTACTGCAATGAAAATGCAGGGTAAATGTAGACGTCACGTGGCGCTGTAATGGCGACATGTAGTCCAGCTGTCTCTTGTGTTTGTTAATTTGAATGTATTTTGTTGTGTCGGGCTTTTGTCTTTTGTTTTTTTCATGCGCTGTGTGTCTGTTGTGGGACAGGAAAGCGGGGTGGAGATTGTTCAGGGTATTGATGCTGCTCATTTTGATAATATTGACAAATTGTATATTCGGGATAATATGCTTGTGGTCGTCACCATGGAGACGCATTCACAACATATGCTCGGGAATGTCCGTTGGATCTGCAGCAACATCGCTCTTCACTGGAGTTGAAGATGTCGGGACTGATCCGGGAGTGCAGGCAGTCTTCAAAGGGCAACCATGGAAGGAAAGGAGAAGATGGTGCGGGGGAGGAGTGAGGCGAGGACTGGGAAGGCTGACGCAGTTCGGTGCTCCGTTTCCACAGTGTACAGAGACCACAACACTGCGTGTATGGAGGAAATTCGTGGAGGCGGAGTTTGTGTGTTGGACTGCTAAATGACACTGGACATCTCGGGACAGCGGGGGCTATTATTAATCATGGCTGTATTCCACTTTAATTCACATAATTTAATATTGAATGTGTCATGGTTTCTGGCAGCGTCCGGTTATTTCTACGGTCGTTCTTTCTTTTAGCGACGTCAGGTCACTCAGCGGTGATTCCTCACACCTGTTTTGAGTTTCCTGTTGGCTATATAAGCTCAGGGTTTCCGCTTTCCTGTGCTTCGATATTGTCTTTGCTATTTGACATCGAAGTTGGTAAGGTATAGGATTTTGGTCACTACGTTTCTGGTTGTTGCAAATAAGAAAGGTAGAAAGTCCGGTTAGAGTTACGATAAACACTTATTTAGTCTTTTTCTTTCCTTTTCTCTCTTTATCCTTTATACTCCTCTACCCTACCTTTTTGTTCAGCTCTTTCGCACCTAGAGCTTAAGGTAACAGGTTCTATTTCTATTTTCGTTTCTCTAGCCCTTTTACACGGGCTCTCTTTTGCTTTTCTCTGACCTCCGGTTATACGCTCTTTGTGTGATAGCGAGAGGTTTTTTTGTTGTTTGATTACTCGCTATTATCGAGTTCACCCTCTTTTGGGGTTGTTTTTGATTTGGCTTATGCCGGGAGGTTTTCATTCCCATTTTTCGTTTATTCCCTTCCTGGTGCGGAACTGTCTGCTTTAGTGGTGTATATTTTACTATATACACTTTTAGATTCCTTGGTTGTTGCTCCTGGTTCTCCGAACCTTACACTCCCCCTTACAGAATATCGAAGCCTGTATGGAATAACCAGTGACACCACAGGTTTCTAATAAAGTGCTGGCCAGTCAAAGCGCTACAGGGATTACCCCTCTATTGCCGTCAATCCACCCCCAGTTGCACAAGCACCGACACCATCCGTTCCCTTGCCACGTAACTTAAAGAGCCCAAGCTCCAATTACCACCCTGCTACAGTGGGGAACCGGGAAAGTGTCAGCCGTTTTTGACTTAGTGCCTGATTTTTTTTCAAGCCCAGCCTTCCCGGTTTTCTACACTAGAATCCTGGGCTGCGTTTATTTTATCGCTATTAAACGACCAGGCACCCACCAGTGGGGTTCCCAGTATCAATCTCACTGTCAAACTGTTATTTACCCTTCTTCGGGCTGCGTTCCTGATGATTCCGATCTCAGGTCCGATAGTGAGTTGGAGGAGGCGGAGTTTTGCTCTGATCAGGATACTTCCTCCGCTCTCGCAGGGAGTAGAGAGGAGAGTCTGTCCTGGGATCCCTCTGCTGAAGGGGGTTCCATGGAGGAGGATAGCCTTTCTGTTTTTGATTTTGAGTGGGAGATGTCATCTGACGTTCCTTCCGAGACCCCGGAGGTGGTAGGGGCGCTCGAGTTTCGCCTGCCCACTAATGTACCGGGGGAATATTCTGACCTCGCTGAGGTTTTTAGTAAGCAATGCGCTACTACGTTGCCTCCTCATAGGCCGTATGACTGCGCTGTTGAGCTGTACCCTGGTACGGTTCCTCCCAGGGGCCCACTCTATTTCCTGTGAGGTTCAGAAAGCACTGCTATGAGGGAGTACATAGAGGAGTGCTTGGCTAATGGAGTGCTTGGCTTCATCAGAGCTTCCACTTCACCGGCCGGTGCTGGATTTTTTTTTGTTAAAAAAAAAACCGGAGGGTTGAGGCCCTGTATAGATTATCGGGGTCTCAATGACAGTACCGTTAAGAACAGATATCCTCTTCCACTCATGAACTCCTACAATCTTGTGCGCATGCATGAGGGCGATGAGTGGACGACTGCATTTAACACACAACATGGACACTACAAGTACCGGGTAATGCCGTTCGGCCTCAGTAGCGCCCCCTCTGTCTTTCAGGCGCTAGTGAATGATGTTCTTTGAGAGATGTTGGAAAAATTTGTCTGTATATCTGGATGATATTTATTTTTTTTCTTAAAATTTATTTCTGATTTTTCCCTATTTAGTAGCCAATTGAACCCCTATTCTGTGAATTATCCCCGTGTGTAGCAACCGCTAGAGAGAATCGCCGCCACAAGCCCTGTCAGTCGGTAGTAGGAGAGAGGATGCCCCGCCCCTTCCAGGACGCGGCCCCTCCAAACCTGACCGTGACCCCAACTCGCCCAGGGCCGCATCTGCGTACGACGACTCTCTCTCCGAGCCCCTCCCGCCGGGAGCAGCTGCCAATTGCCGCTCCCTCAGCCACCGGCCATGCTCGGAACTGGCAGGACCGGGGATCGAACCCCCGATCCTCGGGGCGCAACTGCACAGACTAAAAAGTCGGTGCCTTTGTCCGCTACGCCACCGCGGCGGCTACTCTGGATGATATTTTAATTTTCTCTCCTGATCTCTCCTCTCACGTTGGTCACATGAGACAGGTTTTAAGAGCACTTCTTAAGGCAGGGCTTTTTGTTAAGGCTGAGAAATGTGCGTTCCACACAAATTCTGTCTCTTTCCTCGGTTTCATTGTAGCGGACGGGAAAGTGCTAATGGACCCAGAGAAAGTCTCGGCAGTAAAAAAAACTGGCCTACTCCAGCATCAGTAAAGCAGGTACAGCATTTCCTAGGCTTTGCTCATTTTTACCGGCGGTTTATCCACAATTTTAGCACTGTAGCCTCCCCTATCACAGCTCTCACTATCAACTGCTCGGTTCCAATGGAACTCTAGGTGGTAGCTTTTGCGGAGCTAAAAAAGAAATTTTGCTTCGAACCCATCCTGAATTTCTTTATTTGGTGTGTTTGTTTGTGTGTTGTGGGTCTGCCCCACTGTCTGTCTTTTTTGTTGTTGTTGGTGGCTACAACTGAAGTTCCCTAAAGGGACAATAAAAGTTATTCTATTCTATTATATTCTGTTCTAAAGTCAACAGCAAAGGCTCAACAGAGCATCTTAGCTGGCCTGTTTAAAGGTGTGAGTGTTATTGGTGAGAGAGCAGGGAAAATAAATAGCCCTCAATTTTACCAAGCAGTTGTTGACAACTTGACTACCCGCCTGCCAAGTGACGACCTTGTTCAGTTACTGAGGCCCCTTGAGAAGTCCAGCTGGCCACAAAAGCGTGAAGAGCTTGTCTTGTTTGGTGAGACTGAGGTGCACAAGATGGCCAAACTCCTTGGTGAACCAACCAGAGAAGCAATTGAGGACTTCAGAGAGTTTACACTACAAGGGACACAGGAGGGAGAGACTCTGAAGAGACTTCTGATTGCCAGTAAGACCTACTTGGCTACCTCTGCCGAATGTGAGGGGATTTTCGGCAGTTAATGACACGGACAGGAAATCTCGCAACAGGCTCCGTGCAAAGAGTCTGCCCTCTCTTCTTTTTGTGGACATCAACGGACCACCTTTGTAGATCTTTGACCCTACTCCATTTGTGACATCCTGGGTGAAAGCTGGCCATTGTCTTTCAACATCGTGGGTGACAAGGAGGAAAGCCCAGGAGAGTCAACCCAAACTTCTGTGGTCAATTTTTTAAGGTAAGACTGATTTGAATCTTTTGCATTAGGCTACTTTGAAGACTGAAACATTAGCCTAGCTACTACTTAAAGGCATAGACCACCCAAAAATCTAACTTTTGTCAGCTGTTTTCTTACCTTGAAAATAGTCTAATAGACAAAATAAATCCATATTCCTCAGGATCTTTTCCATAGGAGCCATATGTTTCTCATTTCTAAATTAATGGAAAAGATAGGAGTCACTCTAGTTTAGTCTTTTGAGCCTATAGACTGAGTCCTATCTTATCCATTCATTTTGGTATTGGGACCAGTACAGGATCTACAATGTAGAATGTTGAATGAGATGATGTAGATGTTGATTTATTTTTTCTATTAGACTATTTTCAAAGTAAGAAAACTGCTGACAAATTTAGATTATTGGGTGGTCTATGCCTTTAATGTTAGTCAGGCACGGACCTAGATGCTGTATGGTAGTCACACATCTGCCTATCTCTTTGGCATGTTCATAGTGTCTTTGGTTCTGGTACAGCATTGTGTGGGTCCGTGTTTGAGTGGAAATTATGGTCTGCTGTTGTTGTGTGTGTGTGGGCCTGACTTGCTGGCAGTTTTTGTCTCGAATACTTTGTTGGTGACCCCTGACTACAAAAGTTGTTGTGTGGTACGTGCCCCATGAGCTGGTGTAATGGATTTGATTTATCATCATCTACAGACTGCAGACATTACATTAAACAAGCAAGATACTGTAAGGATTGTAAGACTTCAGTTCACTGAAGCACGCACCTGCGCTGTACTGGGTTCCCTTTACGCCCTGGAGAAAAAGTTGACCCCCCCGATTGTCATTGTATAATTCGCACTCTGCTGTCCAGCCCTCTTCCAGTCCTCCTGCCCTCCTACCCTTCCCTATCCTAGCCCTGCTCCAGCCCTTCGCCCTCCTGCTCTCCAGCCTCTGATGGATCTCCCGGTTCTGACCCCTGCCTGTTCTGGACTTTGTTTCTGCCCCGTCTGCATTGCCCTGTTTGCTGGACACTGACCCTTGCCTGGAACTGACTACGATTCTGCCTTGCCTTCATTGCACTGTTTGCTGGACTCTGACCCTGTTTCTGTCGACCTCAAATAAAGCCTTATTCCCGTTATCTTTTGGTGTCTGCGAGTGGTTCTTATAAGAAATGTTGCTTTGCGTTTGAAATGTTTTGGATGACTGGCTGTGTGGGCATCTTATAGGGTATCCTACATTATTTACGAAGGTAAAGGCAGTGCTTTAGCTTCTGTAATAAAAGTATTTGAATAAGTAGGGACAGTACTAATTACAAACAGCTGTAATGGTGACAGGCTTTAGTTATACAATTAATAACACTGCTGTGAATGCACTCACATCGTACATAAGGAGTTATTTATAAAATGTGTACTACCAAGGTGATTACAATATGTAATAAAACAGGTTCTAAAATTCATCCTCCCTGCACTCATGCTGGCTATGTTCATTATGCTGAGTGAGAAATAATCAAATCTGGATTTTGTCATGTTTGAAAATACAGGTGCTAAATTTGACGTGGTGGTAATATTTTATGAATAACCCTCATAGTGTTGTCTTATACAGTTTCCTATTAGCCTACATGTAAACTTACTCGACTGCGAGCTGCCCATCTGCTCCCTGAGGAACATGCCGTCTCTTCCAGTTGATCTTCGGGATATGGAAAAATGTTTCCTGTAAGGGGGGTCGGGTTCGGAGGACCAGACACTACTGAGAGGGGATCAGAAAGATATCCACGAAACATGGATATCCACTAGAGGAATGGAGAGAGAGAAGAAAAATTGAAAAAAACTCCCGACTAAAAGCCCAAAATGATAATGACCCCAAAATAGGCGAAGCTCGCAGACTCAAGCAAAAGTAAAACATATGGAAACAAAACAATACCGCCGTAAGCCGAAAATAATAGTGACCCAAAAAAATAGGGCGAAGCTCGCAGACTCGAGCAGAGAAATAGATAGGGAAAATAATCCCGGCATAAGCCAAATAATAACAACCCAGTAAAATGGGCGAACGCTCATAGACTCGAGCAGAGAAAAAACAAAACAGGTAGGCAACCTCTAGCTCTGAAAACTGAAAGAGAGCAAAAAACAAAACAAAGAGGCAAAAGGAGACGGGAAAAAAACCAAGGTACTGTCTAGAAGCAGACAAGAGAGGAAAACCAAGGAAGGAAATGAGTGAGAAGGGAAAGGAAAACTCTTAGTTGTAGCAAAAGAACAAGTGGTCGCCAATTCCTATACCGTCAATACCTGGCTTTGTGTAGTGGCAATGAAGACACCAAAGCACCGGAAGCAGGAAGCACCGTGCTTATATAGCCAGCTGAGAATTTGAAACAGGTGCGCCAGATAAATGCCGGGAAGCAGAAAAACCCGGCATGGGTCGCGGAAAAAAAGGGCAGGAGCGCCCACACGTGGCTCCGAATGGAAATGACCACAGAGATGGAAGGGAGACAGCCAAACCATGACAGTTTCCAAGACGGCTAGATTCAGAAAGGCAGGTAAATCCTTGTGGTGTGTGATACAGGTGGTCCTTCTGGGTGATCTCCCATCTTTTCCAGGCATGTTGCCAGCAATTCCCAATCATTGCAGCAGCTACATTCCACTTTGGTGGGCATAGCTTCGCATAACTGCACCACCAGTTCCCGATGTTCTGGGCACGGGTTGGGGTCGAGGAGCATTTTCTCATCCTACAGCTGAAACAGCGCAAGCAGCATCCATTTCTTCTAATTCTAAATCAGTATATTCCAGCTCGAACAATGGTTCAACTACAAATTGTACCCTGTCATCTTCCTAATCAGACATTCCACTATGAAAACAAATGCAAGCTGCTTCTTTGTTCACACGCTGGTCACTGCTGTCGTGGTGGTCTGCCTTCAAGTGCTCCTCGGAAGTTCCTATTTTCCCAGTGGCCAAATCATTCACGTTGACGCATTCACATGCTCCGAAATCATAATTACCAGCAAATATGGAGGTCTAGAAAGTAAATGTTTCTTTTGATCCTTTACGAATAAAAAAAAAACACATGGAGAGCTGCTATCAATTTCAATTTCAAAGTGCTTTATTGGCATGACAAATACAGGCACTTGTGTTGCCAAAGCAGGGGGTACATAATAAAACTATATACAGTATGTTTATGTAAATAAAATAATAATAGAACTGCCTATAACAAGAATTACAATAAATTATGTTATGTCTTGTGTGTGTGTGTGTGTGTGTGTTTCTGTGTGTGTTGTGTGCGTGTGCACATGTCAGTTTGTATGTATGTTGCATGCTCGTATGTGTGTGCAGGTATGTGTGTGCGTGTGTGTTTGTATGTGTGTATGTTGCAATCTCGTATGTGTATGCAGGTATGTGTGTGCATGTGTGCATGACAGGGTCACTCACTGTCCCTCAGATTGTGGCAAGAGAGCACAAATTGTGCTGCTAGTATGCAGCAGTCTTTATTTTCCCCTAATAAGAAGGGTAGTTTGTCGGCATCTGGTGTGCTGTCGAATTGTGGACATTTTTGGCTAATTTTGGGGTAGAATTTATTACAAATTTGGTCAAATTTGGCACATTCAATAAGGAAGTGTTTTTCGATTTCAATTTTGGGGTCTTTACATTGTTGACACAATCTTTGTTCTTCTGGCAGCCATGATCTTTTGTGTCTGCCAGTTTCTATGGCTAGGCGGTGCTCGCTGAGTCTGTACCTCGTCAAGGTGGTTCTCAGTTTTTTGTCAGTAACTGTGGTCAGGTAGTTTGCTACAGTGTACTGTCTTTTTAGGGCCAGATAACATTTCATTTTACTTTGTGATTTTGTTTGAGATTCCCAATACGTGATATAATTTTGTTTCAGTTGTGTTGCAATTTGGGTAATTCTAATTAGATTTGTAGTTTTGTTCTGATCCTGAGCCAGTGAGGAGTTAGTATGTGTTAGTGTGTGTGCAGAACTAAGGCTCAGGACCAGCTGAGTGAGGGGATTGTTTTCTTTGCTCAACTCTTGGTATCGCAGGGCTTTGTATTGATGTGAGTGGGGATCACTGTGTTTTAAATGTTTCCAAAATTTGATTGCCCTTTTTTGTATTTTTATAAGTAATGGATATTGGCCTAATTCTGCCCTGCATGCATTGTTTGTTGTGTTTCTATGTACCTTTAAGATATGTTTACAGAATTCTGCATGCAGGGTTTCAATTGGATGTCTGTCCCATTTGCCGAATTCTTGACTGATGAGTGGACCCCACACCTCACTGCCATAAAGAGCAATTGGTTCAATTATAGCTTCAAAGATTTTTAGCCAAATTCTAATTGGAATCTCTACGGAAATTTGTCGTTTTATGGCGTAGAAGGCCCTGCGTGCTTTCTCCCTTAGTTCATTCACTGCAATATTGAAGTTTCCTGTAGAACTGATTTTTAAACCTAAATAATTATAATTTGAGGAATGTCCAATATAATTTGTTCCTAACATGAATTTGTGTTTTGTTCCCTGAGATCTGGATCTTTTTTGGAATGTCACAATTTTAGTTTTATTGAGGTTTACTGCCAGGGCCCAGGTCTGGCAGTACTGTTCTAGCAGATCTAGGCTTTGCTGTAACCCCTGTTCAGTGGGGGACAACAGAACAAGGTCATCTGCATAGAACAGGCACTTTATCTCTGAGTCGTGTTGAGTGAGACCAGGCACTGCACATTTTTCTAATATGTTTGCCAATTCATTAATATAGATATTGAATAGGGTTGGGCTTAAGCTGCAGCCCTGTCTCACCCCACGTTCCTGAGAGAAGAAATTTCTGCATGAGAAAGAAGAGGAAAGGAAACATATGAGGAAAGCAATTTATGATATATTAAAGTACATTTTAATAAATGATTGTGTGCATGAGCATCAATAAGATAATCTGCTGCGCAGCGCTGCCTGGTTGCATTGTCATACGTGAATCTATGGTATTTTCTGCCATTTCGATTTGGCAACTAAGAAATGGGAGCTTCCGAGGAGCACTTGAAAAACAGAGAGGTAAAGGGTCAGTAGTATAACGTCACAACCTTGGAACTCGGGTAGCAAAATTATCTCCGACTTTCCCACTTGTAATTACGATTTGGAGGTTCGTTCAAGTGCAACTTCCATGTCGGAAATCCGTATTTCCATAAATCCGACAGCACTTGAACTGTTCTCATGCGGAGTAATACTAAAAGTTACCAGCTCTCTTACCGGATGTTCATAATCTAAACAGACAGAGGCTGAAAGACATAATTGTATATAGTAATTTCAGCGAAAATATTGTCCTTGTGCACTCAGCAATCATATGTGCATTTTTGTTTCCAACGACTTGTAAAGGTGTTGTTAAACCTTAATTGAGTGGATTTAGGCGGTTATTTAAACAAAAGTTATCTCGGTGGCAATTGAATCCAATGGCAAGATGCTAACATACTATTTTGGGGGTAAGTAAAACAATATCAAATTTTTCAAAATGGGTGAACTATCCTTTTAAGTTTGCCAGCCTGAGGTGTGAATCATTGCAAATCTTTGAGAACTGTTTTCTCAGGAAAACACTCACTTGTCCCTGTACTCTACAGTATGTATACTTTTGTCCTGGCATTGCATTTTTCTGTAGTTTTTTAAATTTTTTAAATTTTCCTATTCATAATGACTCCAAGGACATTTTTACCTTAATCTATCACATATCAGCGCACAGTAAATTGGAATGAGCATTTGTCATGCTCTAAGAGACAAGTATATATGCCATAGCCTATATTATGTACGATAACATGAACATAAAATAGTATTCCACTATCTGCAAAATGCTGCCAAATGTTCTATCTTCAATGAACATCGGTAGCCTACATCAAAAATACATTTAACGATTGCACTACAGTATGTGAAATGCACTCAAAATACGAAAATAACAATAGGGCTATCAAGGCATTTTAGACGCAAAAATACTTACATATCGGGAAAGGGAAACTCCGCTCCCTAATGCGTTTTCTATAGAGCTTGCGTAATACTAGACCGTTAAAACGAAAAGTGCCGTTACTCTGGGCTGTAGTAAATTATTCAAAGCACCCAAAAAGACATGGCATATACTGTTGCTAAAGTTATAATGTACTCTATTGGATAAAAAAGCCGACAATTAAACCAGAATGAACTGTAATGAATGAGACTTACAGGGCATGGGGGTATTAAACGTCGACGTTTCAGATTGTGTAATAGCGGTGAAATAGCCTAGGTGACTTTCCAAAATAATGTTGTTATAGGCTACCCTCGATATAAAGATGAATTTTGGACGGAGAATATGTGAATTATTTGCCTAATAAAATTTGTATAATTTTTTATAAAACAAACCTTTCAGAATGAAATCGGGTGTCCTTTAATATTGTCTGTTAACCCCTTGGCGCAGATGGCAAATTTGGTCAATTCTCATCTATTTAGGGGGTGCTCTGTTTAAGGCTTTATAACTCCAGGTGTGAGCATCACATAAACGGCTTAAATGAAACAAATCAAATGGCTTAAATGAACCAAGACAGCTGTACCATTTACCATACAAACTTAGATTTGTTTATTTATGTAATTTGAGTCAAAATAAAGTGGCACAAATGCAAAGAAACTTTGGAAAAATGCAAAAAAAAAAAAAAAAAAAAAAAGTTTTTCTTTAGTTTGCAACAAAATACTGAGAGCTACATAAGTGAAACAGGTAAATATATACATTTCCTGGATCATAAACTCCATGTCAACAAGTTTTGCAAAATCTGAGGATGACATGCAGAACTACTAAACGTCTATGATGCAAAATATAGGCAGTGTACCCTGTTGTCCATTAGTGCCTCCAAATCTATCCAAATGGCTAAATTGTGCACTGCTCTAAATAAAGAAAGTTATGATATATTTAACTACAAATCAACAGTTTTGGCTCATAAAACTCATTTTGGCATCATTTTCAAGTGGGAATTGCTATATTTTCATCAGTATAGGGGGGTATATATCTATGGGTCAAAATCCCTATGAAAAACATGTCATAAAATGAATTACATTTGTTTTGTCCATTATAAAGCATATACATTTGCTCCTTCTGATGGATTAAGATAAAAACATTGATATCACAATGTTACATACACCTAAATATGTAGCCTAATCATTCACTCTTGTACCTCAATAAAACATCAGCAACGTTATGCAGCAATAAGAGTCAGCAGAGTACCTGAATGTACTGAATGACCAGGTTATCCCATATTCCAGGACGACAATGCCAAGAATCATTTAGTCCTGACCTTAAAGTTGAAAGTCTTTGGGATATCCTGGAGAAGACTTTACGGAGTGGTTCGACTCTCACATCGTCAATACAAGATCTCGGCCGAAAATGAATGCAACTCTGGACAGAAATAAATGTTGTAACGTTGCATAAGGTTGTTGCAACAATGTCATGACGAATGCGCGCCGTAATCCAAGTTAAAGGCAGTCCAACAAAATATTACAGTGTGTGACTTTTTAAAGGCAGTGTATATATATATATATATATATATATATATATATATATATATACAATGATCAGCCACAACATTAAAACCACTGACAGATGAAGTGAATAATATCTCGTTGTTATTTTGGTTATGTACTCTAGCACTTTGAGTTTGAAAGTGTAGCCGGTGGCACCCGGATGTTAAGTTCGCACTTGGTGACGTGTTCATTTTGAATAAAGTGCGTCCCATGACAGGCATAAGAGAGACAGCCTTGGGTCCTGGCTTTTGTCCCAAATGTTTGTTGGAAGACCTCGCTTGTGAGTTGAAGGTATGAATAATCTTGGCTTTGCAATACATGTAATGAGTTTGTTGTACATTGTAAACTATTTTGCGTAATTCATTTATTTTACATGTACGAAGTTACGTGCCAGCAAGTATGAATTTCGGAGTTCGGCGCTAGATGCCTGGTGTACTGTTAGCTGCGGTGTATACGCTTCATGATTATGGAGGTAGGCCGAGCTACAGTGTGTTACTACCATCTATGTTACACTATTTATGAGAGAGGCGCTGTAATGTTCCGCTCCATTCCTGTTCGTTTTCCGTGTTTTCCTGTTTTCCCTCCGTGTCATGTTGGATCCCTTTGTCCGTGTTTTCCCCGCTGCTACGGACTAGGCGTTTCCTTCCCTGACTTGTTCGTCTGGTTTTCTTTATTTACTTCCGCCTTTCACTCCTCTCCCTCTCGTTGCATGCATTCCTCACCTGGTGTTTAATAATCACTCCCGTTTAATTTCCACACCTGCGCCTTATTTAGGTTTTCATTAACTTCACTATTTATACCCGCGGCTGGCTGCCAATCGGCGCCAGTTCGTTAACTATCCTCACTCTGTGTTTATGTTTGTCGTTCGTGGTCTTCTACGGTTCTGCTCGCTTGGTTGTGGGATTCTATCCCCTTACAGCGTGTAGTTCGTTTGAAACTTCAAGTTGGTAGTTTACCTCCCGTGAAATTCCTGTGTTGCATGCAGCTAACCTGTTTTCCCTCTAAACCTCCAGTTACCCAGTCATCCGTGGCAGTGTTCGTTCTCCCTGTGTTTGTTTTGTGTGTTGCGGTACCTCCACCTTCAGCTCACGTAGGATTCCGTGTGGCACTCCTATCCTGGCTACCCTCCAGTTGTTCCTGTCCGGCCGAAGCCGCCTACAACGTCTTCGGTTACGGTTCCGGGAGCTCTGGAGACCAGCCAGATCCTACCGGACCTACCTAAGCTACGCCGCACTACCCAGCTCTGCCATCCTTCACCACCTACCTACCCGTCCCGCTCTGCAACCCAGTGAGAACCTCCCGGTCCTTCCCGTGCCTACTCCCAAACTAATCCCCCTCTGTTTTGTTTTGACCAGTACCGGTGTAGTCATCCCGGTCCAGTTCCAGTCCTGCCGTAGTGAGTCGCCCTCCTACCTGTCCAGTCCAGGCGTGAGTCACGCATCTACCCGTACAGTCCAGTTCCGGTTTGGAACAAACCTGTTCCTGAACCCATTGTCCAGAGTGGACCTCCCGGTCCAGTTCCAGTCCAGTCCAGGTGTGAGTTGTGCACCTACCGATCCAGTCCAGTTCCGGTTTGGAACAATCCGTTCCTGAACCCATTGTCCAGAGTGGACCTCCCGGTCCAGTTCCAGTCCAGTCCAGGTGTGAGTTGTGCACCTACCGATCCAGTCCAGTTCCGGCTTGGAACAATCCGTTCCTGACCGCGTTTCCTGAGTGGACCTCCCGGTCCAGTTCCAGTCCAGTCCAGGTGTTTGCCTACACCTGGAGTCCAGTCCAGTTCCGGCTTGGAACCCGTTCCGGATCTTCCGTTCCAGCTCCGGCTTGGAGCAGTCCGTTCCGGGCTTCCTGGCATTACCCTGTGTGATAACGTGTTTGCCTTTCCTGTACAGTTTTGGGACTACCCCAACACTTAATTTATTAAAAACCCCTTCTCTGTGAATCTGTCTCCTGGTCGTTGCACTTGGGTTCGTCTCGTATCTGGTTCGTAACAGGCGCCTTGTTTTAACTTATATGTGTTTGGTTTATTATACAGACAAGCGAGATCCGCAAACTCACCTTTTTGTATCGAAGGCTGTGATTACGCTGTTTGTTGAAACGGTATGCCTACACTGCATTGCGTCTAGTATATTACCATACTGTTTATATTTTATATTTACATTTATCTGGGAGGTAAAACAGATTGATTGTTGTGTTCATTGTATAGATTCGAAGCCCACAACTAATCTGTCTGGCTACAGCGGGGGTTTGTCTGGCAGGGAAATTAGTATGAATTGTTGTAAATTGCTATTTATTTTAATATCATAGATATGTGTGGTTGAATTGAAAAGTAACTCAATGTGTTTTTTTTACAGATTCCTGTTATTGTGTGTGTGCTCGTTGTTAACCGCTGTTCCTTTATGGTAGAATAATTGTAATAATAAATGTGAAACTAGCTCTCTGTTAATTTATATAGGTAACTAATGAATTGAAACTAGCTCTCTGTTAAATTATATAGGTAACTAATGAATTGAAACTAGCTCTCTGTTAAATTATATAGGTTTAATGAATTGAATGAATTGAATTGAATGAATTGAATTGAAACTAGCTGGCCAGCTAGTGAGGTAAAGCCTTGTTCTGGCTATTGGTAGTTTGTAGCTAGGGGCTGGCTAGTTAAATGAGTTTTCTTTTCTTTTTCTTTCGTTTCTTTTGGCCTTTCATTAGTGGCCATTAATTTACTTTAAGTGGGGCCAATTACCATCTACTGAGTGTGGGTTGTGGTGGTGTCAATAGAGAAAGCTGGAGCTCATTCTCTGTGCACTCTTATTGTGAGCCCCGTTTCTTAGGATTGTCCTGGGTATCTGGACTCCTGCTTGAGTTATGGTGGATTGCAGTGTATAAATTTGGCTTTTAGCTGTTTTCTTAAGAGTGTGGTGGGTATTTAAACTCACTTGATGTGTGGTACATATCCTTAGTTGAATGGCAGGGTGTAAGGTTCCTTAAGGAACATCGTCAGTATCCGGACTCACTCATGTGTGATGCATCGGCTTATAGTCGATTCTAAGGTATAGTGCCACTTAACTTTGCTCCAGCTATTCTATATGCTACCTTCTACCCTACTGCCACCACAAGGTGAATGGTACGGCCTCAATAGTGGTGAATGTGTACTACAGATGTTCATTGCTCTTCAACCACCATCATTCTCTTTTAATAATACAAAAATAAAGAAATACTTTTGATAAACTGGTGTTGTCTCTTGTTCCATTCAGAGTTCCCCTCACTCTTGGTATAAACTGAGGGGTGGCGTAGTCGGCGTAGTTTACCGTCCCCTTGCAGGGGGGCGTTACAAAAGGATACAATGAGGTTGAAGTGCAGACTGTCCGCTTTAATTTGAGGGTATATTCATCCATATCCAGGGTTGGAAATGTAAAATGTTAACAAGGGGGGTGCTGTTTGTTGACGGGGGGGGGGGGGGGGGGGTAAAATGTGTAAGCGATTGCTATACATTTGCCGCAGGCAGGCACGCACAATCCAATTTTACCGTTCCTTTTCATTTATTATAAAGCGCTTTAATCCATATAACAACACTCATTCTTTAGGATGAGCAAAAGCCACGTTTATTCATGAATGAAGCTAAAACACATTACAGTTTTGCATGTTAACATATTACTGACGTTTTTGTTTCCATATCATTCCATGTGTTTGTTACTAGGAAACGCAACCTTCAATACCTTTCAAAAATATAACCTATTAATTTTGCCGTATGTAGCCTATGCAATGTCACGTTTAGACTATAATTATAATTATGTTCATACAGTTGAATGCATCCAGCAAATAACTCCGGTTCATACGGTTGAATGCATCCGGCAAAAAATAAATAATAAAAATGGTTGGCTCTACTATGAGGTGGTAAACTCCTGCCCTCTAGGGGGGTCCGGGGGCATGCCCCCCCAGGAGAAATTTTTGTAAATTTTAACAGTTAAATGCATCAATCTGGTGCACTTTGAGAGGAAAACGCTAGATGAAGACGCTAGATCCGTGAAGAATTGCGTGCTCTTGTAAACAATCCAAAAACCCATCAACTTGTAAGACGCTTGATCCTACACTTGAGCCATCAAATAAATTACATAAAAGCTGTCACGTTTTTTGTACTGGTTTATTTAAAGTGTTTGGAATCACAGTCCAAGGTTGTAGCATGCTACGTCAGATTTAGAGATCACATTCAACTTCAGTCGGGATACAGCTTTGCTAACTCGATGCTGGAAATAATATTTTAAGCCATTGTAACCACATTCACATTGACGTAGCTAGCAAATAGATAATTACTGCAAACGATGTTCTCTCCTCAAAATGCTTTCTGGACCGATGGCTTAGCTCAAGCGACAAGCTGTTAGCTCAATATCTGCCTTTATTCTGAAACAGTGATGGCAATCTGCTCATTCAACGAGCCCCTGATTTGGCCAGATTTCAGATTAAGCTTTCTCAGAATCTATCTACATATAAAGTCAATTTTATTTTATTTCCAAATGTTATACATCCAAAAATATTGTAAGATGACTGTATATTCCCTCAAAACTATTCTCCAAACAGGATATTGTTATTCAATTCAATTTTATTTATATAGCGCTTTTCACAGACGACTGTCACAAAGACGCTTTACAGAACAGAAAGGGGAGGAAAGGGGAAATGCCAGCTGAGCCCCCAGATAGCAGAGGTAAAAACTCTCTAGTAGGGAGAGAAAACCCTCAAATCAACTCCTATCATTATTCCTCTGTGCACCTTCAGTTTTTTTAGGTGCAAGTTGCCCTTGCTCTGAAACAGTAGCGGATAGGGATGTCCCGATCCGATCCACGGCATCGGTATCGGGCCGATACTGGCCCAGAACGCTGGATCGGATATTGGAGGGGAGAAAAAAATATGATCCGATACACGCAGGGTGTCACTTGATAACAACAGTAGTAACTGTTGCTATGTCTGTCAAGCTTTGTGTCCGTCAAAGCAAACATGGCGTTCTCAAACATGAAAGTAGGCTACTGCCCTTTTGGAAAAATGGTAACTTTTGGAAAAATTGATCTTCAATTTCATATTTATAGTGTAGTTTAAATTAGGGATGTCCCGATCCGATCCACGGCATCGGTATCGGGCCGATACTGGCCCAGAACTCTGGATCGGATATCGGAGGGGAAAAAGAAATATGATCCGATACGCGCAGTGTGCCACATAATAACAACAGTAGTAACTGTTGCTATGTCCGTCAAAGCAAACATGCTGTTCTCAAGCATGAAAGTAGGCAACTGCCCTTTAGGAAAAATTGATGTTCAATTTCATATTTCTTGTGTAGTTTAAATGCTAGCTGAAATGATTCAATGTAGATTTTATGATGCTAGGCAGTATTATTTCCATCACAGCGTGCTGTCTCATTTGCTAGATAGCTACCACATTGACAGTGGAAACCTAATGGAACAGACATAATATAGACATAAATAGCAAACCATATCTCATTCATGAAGACATTATTATCATCGGTTTGTTTACGAGATGGAGTCTGGCAACGTTAATGTTATTCGACGTTAGCGAACGTTAACGTTTTAAAAATAG
Organism: Synaphobranchus kaupii; assembly: GCA_029718625.1. Classification (NCBI taxonomy): domain Eukaryota; kingdom Metazoa; phylum Chordata; class Actinopteri; order Anguilliformes; family Synaphobranchidae; genus Synaphobranchus; species Synaphobranchus kaupii. The sequence goes on along the minus strand of CM056398.1, from coordinate 9,875,564 downwards.
ATCTGCAAACACTAACATATGGGGCCCTATCTTACACTAAGCGGCGCTAACCCAAACGCAAGTGTCTTTGCTATCTTACACCCGGCGCATGGTTCATTATAACGCCTTGCGTTCACGCCGTTTAAATACCATGTATTCTTGCGCCCATTACAAGTGAACAGGGCATGTTGGTCTTAAGATGAGGAGTGGCCAGGATTCTTTTTGGCGTATTGCTATCTTGAGCCAGCAGAAAGCGCTTGAGCTAAAACCACCACAAACCTGGTCTAAAGTCATGTCGCAGTTGTTTACATGTTACGTTAACGGCGCATATAAGTGCGTCTACATAGGCATGTGCACAACGCGCGTACACCATCCTGTCTGTAACACACAGGGGCGCGCACAAGCATGACTAAAAATATCAAGATTACAATGTGAAATATTATTACTGTGTAGGCTATATATAAAAATGCATAATAATAAAAGGGTCCATAGGTCAAAGACCACATAGCGAAATGAAGGGGAACGCCGAATTATGGTAGGCTGCGATGGTAGGCTACGTGTAAGGTTAGGCTACGTGTAGGCTATAGACTATTCGCAATTATCCTGGATCAATCTATGACATAGCCTATATTTTCCAATAATTCCTGTAATCTTCTGGGGGGGACAATCTTCTGTTCCGGAACAATGCTTTCCATTTGCTGATAACACCTATATCAACCCTAATGCACGAATTGTCATTTACACCTATGAATTGTCAGTCAATGGAAAACGTGCGCACTGCAATAGACGGACATTTGAGTTCTGAAAATGCGCTTCATATGTCATTACAATACAGCTCTCGAGGCCTATAGCCTGTAAGTAAAAAGTTCAAAACCTTGTCCAGTGAATATTGCATTTATTGTTTTTCAAATAGTCTAAGCTACAGCGGATTCGCTGTGCATAAGGGTTTTTCCATAGCCTACGGTTAAACAACGGAGATAAATGTCACCATGTTAACTGAATTTAAACCTCAGTATTTTTCGTCCTTCATATTTTTTAAATTACAGCGACCAGGTTTCCATACTCTCAGTTTATAACCCAGCTGATTTCACCTGTTATTCCATAACTGAACAAAACGATTTTAAAGAGAACTAAGCGTCTAATTAAAAACAAAAACAAATTTGCAGCATGTTACACAATTAATTCACAATTAATTTTAATGCCATTCTCTGCATGTTCTCTGTTTCCCCTGCTGTAAATCACACTTTTCACGGTCTTCCTGGGAAAGTGGATTGTTTTAAAGCATTACGCTACCAGTAAAACAGGTTGGTCACATTTCCATAAGCAGGACATTATAAAACAAGGGAAAATATGCGTGAACCTATGGGTTGCCAACCTGACAGCTTTATTGTATTTAGTGTCATCATTAAAGGGATAGTTCGGAATTTTGGACATAATGTCTCAATTACGACTTACCCATGATGTAGTTGATTAATGGAAACCATTTTCAGATAATTCCATGCTGTCCCTTCTTTTGGACATACACACATTGCTAATTCTAGCGCAACTCTAAGGAAACTAGTAGCATCCACTACCAAACGCACTTAAACACTCCATAGTGCACCCAAAGCAAATAAAATACGACGTCAGTCTATCAGGGTTATTTTCAGTGATTATACCATCATTTTTCAAGTCAAACTATCGTTGAATCCTTTACTTTGTTCTCACCTAAATTCTCAGTGGAAGTACGGCGGCGGAGCTAGCTGTAGATTAGCCAGGGTATCGGCCTGTAGGCTATCTGCTGTACTCCACAGTTGCCGACACAATCCGTTTTGCCGTAAAGTTACATATTTGGTAGACAAAAAGTCAGCTAAACACAAACATGCTACAGAATAACACAGCATATACAAGCAAGCACACTGGCTACCAATTTGCAGGAAAGGTTTGACCACTTCCATGACTTCCCAATCGTGGCAACTAGCTAGCTAAATTGAAGATAGATCACGCATGCAATCATTTATGAGTTACCTGCTCGTCAGTTGTTTTCGGTGCATGAAGAAAAACAGGTGATGGCACAGCAGTCTCCTTCAGTAGAGGGTGTCCCGACCATCCTTTTTTGATTTTCACATAGTCATCCTTTGTGAAATGGTCACTACACACATTAAACTTTTTTAGAGTCTCAATTGGTGACATCCATGCGAGCAGCAAGAAGCCACAGCTGTTTTCTTTGTTGATCTTCCACTGGAAATCGGTGAAAACTTTGTGGTGCCAATTTTTTTTTTTGCATGATTTTAACAACCTTGAAATACACAATGAAATACCATCTTACCTGAACGTTAGCTAACAATACTACGAGTCTGATTCTTTCACACGCGCGATATTGTTTTTGGACGGCAGAGCTATAGGCTACTTTACGTTACCTACTAAACTAACGCTGTACTTCCACTGAGAATTTAGGTGAGCACAAAGTAAAGGATTCAACGATAGTTTGACTTGAAAAATGATGGTATAATCACTGAAAATAACCCCAATAGACTGTCGTCGTATTTTATTTTCTTTGGGTGCACTGTGGAGTGTTTAAGTGCGTTTGGTAGTGGATGATACTCGATACCTTAGAGTTGCGCTAGCATTAGCAATGTGTGTCCAAAAGAAGGGACAGCATGGAATTATCTAAAAATGGTTTCCATCGATCAACTACATCATGGGTAAGTCGTAATTGAGACATTATGTCCAAAATTCCGAACTATCCCTTTAAGGCAAAATAACGTTATTTGTGTTATTCATCAAAATTAGAATGCAGGTAATGAACTTCGGATGAAGCTTGAACATGAGTTCATTGCTTCATTGCATAATCAAACGAAATTTGTTAAACAAGCAATCTGGCGTTTTCTAAGGTGAGTAAGGTGAGACGGAAGCCATTGGTAGCTTATTCTCAGCTGTTGCAGGTGCTTTTAACGAAATTTAACCGCATATATTTTGTAAAATAACAGAACTGTCGGGAATTACCGGGAACTCATAATGGTTAGTCCGAATAATATTGATCATAGGCTACGATTGATCCATATAGCCTATTTCTTGATCGCACTAAACACGCACGAGCATGTCTGTTTCGCCACCATATAAGCACTCCGCCAAGGTGGAAAAGCAGGCTTTTAAAGGTAATGGGATATGACATTTTGATTGGTTTATTGCATGTCACGCCCAAGACACACCTATAATTAATGAAGAGACTAAGTTCAGCCCATTTGAACGTTGTGCCGTGCTTAGCGCACAAAAAGCCCGCTGTTTAAATACCAAAAATTGACTAAATGCACTTAACGCCATGCACTTAGACCAAGCGCTAAGATTGCAAAGATAGAGCCCTTCATATCTTATTTTCTGGTACTCCTACAAGTGATACTATAACCTCTCTGCATTTGAATGGATCTCTAAGGGAATTGGGGGGTGGGACTAGATTTAGCTGTTAATTACACTGGAACAGTATGGAACACATGGTTGGCTAAATGGCTCTAAGTCATCAAGGGTCTGACATATCAAACAAGCCTTAAACCATCACTCTGCTGCCAGAAATACAGTATATATGGATGGATAACTTGAATGGTTTCTTCTCAATAGGAAAATTTGCATTAAAAACCAACATGCTCGTGTAATGAATATAACCACATGGGCTCGGGAATATTTCGGAAAACCGTTGTCAGTAAACACAGGTCATCGCTGCATCTACAAATGCAAGTTAAGACTCTACTACACAAAGCGTAAGCTTAGATCAACAATATCCAGAAACGCTGCTGACTTCTCTGGGATCGAGCTCATCTGAGATGAACTGACACAAAGTGGAAATGTGTGCTGTGGTCTGATGAGTCCACCTTTCAAACTGTTTTTGGAAATAATGGACGTCGTATTTTCCGGGCCAAAGAGGAAAAGGTACAAAAAACAGTATAAAGGCAAGATATTTTGGTGGCACACTGAGCTTTGTCCAATAATTGATGGTTCCGTGTAAACCGCACACTCAACACAGGAACTGTTATGACCCCGGAAATGGACTGGACCCAAATGCACGACTCAAACACAGGAATGCCAATACTCAATATTTTATTGCTTGAACAGGGTAGTCCTGAAGCATGGGGAGAAAGGCAAAAGGTGGTTAAAGTTCCAAGCCGGAACTGGACTTCAAAAGACAGACAGAGCGCGTAGCTCTAATAAATTATGCTTCGACCAGTACTCCTGAAGCATAGGGAGAACATAGAATACAAACAGTCCAGGTATGAGTCAACAGGGGAGCAGGAGAGGCCAAGGTAGGAGATGGAGACGGGCAACCAGTTTGGTGGAGCAGGGGATGAGCGGGAGCGGGAGCAGGGCGGAGTGGAGTGGCAGAAGAGTGCAGGACAGTGGAGCAGAGTCCGGGCAGGACGCAGGCGTAGCAGCAGGGCAGCGGCAGCAGCGACAGCAGCAGCAAAAGCGACAGCACATCAGCAGCAACCGCAGCACTGGTAGTAGGCGGGCACCGCCGCAGAGTGGAGGAACAGGAGCCCTGGCTGCATGCACACACGTCAGCTGGATGGCAGGGAAACCGCAACACAGGCAGGGATAGCAAACAACTGCAGGTTGGCAGACTGAAGCAGACAAAGTTAGTATAGCGAGGCAGGAATAATTGAACAGCGGGAAATGCCGTTCCAGACAGGAGCAGACTTAGACTCAGACGGAATAGCAAGGCGAGTTAAAGCCGGTACAGGACAAGACTTTAAATTGCAAGCTAGACTGGATACTAGGACTCAAGACAAGACCAGAGGTTTCAGACAAAGAGCATTAACGAACTGGCCCAGGACAGAGAACACCGGGTGACTAAATGCAAACATTAATTGGTATCAATTAGGTGCCGTGTGCGAATGTATGCGAGGGTGATTAACAGAGCGGAGAGTGTGGAATGCATGCAAAACGGGGAAATGGGATAGGCTGAGAGAAGTGTAGTGAAACAGAGTGACACAAAGGGGAAAACCACGCCCAACCTGCAGCAAGGGGAAACGGACTATGGAAAGACGAACACGAGACAGGGGGAGAGGGAAAACAAGGGAAACGAGAGGACGGGAGTGAGAACATCACAGGAAAAACCTTATTATGAATATATTATTTAAATTTATCAAAATTCAATTAGAAGCACAAACAAACGAGAGAGACGAACAACGCGTTTCCGCAGTCCTTCTTCAGGTTCGCTCTTGAGCGAAACGCGGTGTTTGTTTCTTTTGTTTGTTTGTGCTTCTAATTGAATTTTGATAAATTAAAATAATATATTCATAATAAGGTTGTTCCTGTGTTGATTGTGCGGTTTACACTGAACCATCATTTATTGGACAAAGCTCAGTGTGCCATCAAAATAGGCAAGAGCCTTTGTACTGTTTTCAATTGAATACAGGTCAAAAAGGATTTGCAAATCATTGCGTTGTTTTTATTTGCATTTTATACCCTGTCCCAACTTTTTTGGAATTGAGGTTTGTATATTCGTATATATATTTTGTATATTCCTTTATCAATACAACACTTTATAAATTAATATTGATTTAAACAATTAATTTTAAGGTAAAATTTTAAATGACATGTATTAAATGACTTTTATCAACATCTCCTGCCTCTCCTATTTCCCTGCCAGCAAATGATGGAAACAAATGATTAGATTAGATTGTTAGATTATAAATGATTAGATTATAAATTATGATCATTCAATTGATATCAAGCCACATCATTTCCATCATGTGACCAACTGTTCTAATAGTGTGTGTGTTTAGGTGAGATAGAAAGAGAAAGACAATGAGTATGAGGGGAGAGAAATAAGTGGAAATTAAATGTATGTAAAAAAGAAATATATGTATATATATATTGGGATGGCAGGTATGCCATCCGCCAAGTTACAGCTTAGCGGGGCATGCCCCATACCTATACAGCACCGAGAGTTTGGCACTTTTCAGGGTTTCCTACAGAAGTAACCACAATGACCACAGACCCTTAAAAACATAAACTTCTGTATGTTCTGACCTCATGTAACCACACAGCATTCAGAACTTCACACATCCCCAAAATAAAGCCCCAAACTTGGGTTATTTCGCGGTTTTTCTCCTTCTGCTTCTTCTTCCCATTTTTCCTGTCTACCCAGAGACCCTACCTGCCTTCCTCCGTACCCTCAAAGAATAATTCTCCCCATTTGATAACATCGCATACTGGCTCTCCCAAGCTTATCGCCCAATAAAAACACTTCAAACTAATATGCACACATCACAGAATCACAGACAAAACAACTATATGGCTTTGTGTATTCTATGAAGCTACTGTGGCCTACTGGTTACAGTTGCTGTCTCTCACACAGAGGATTGGGGGTTCAAGCCCAACAGGACACAAATTTATTTTCGACAAAAACAATGTGCTAAATACTTTTCATTTATTACACTGTTATTAATATGAAATCATTATTTTCACATTAACAAATGTATTTTTATTGCAAAGGCAAAAGACGTTTCCAATATAACTGTTCAATGTTTCACTTGTAGCCTATTTCACTTGTACTACAGCGAAATGGTGAAAGTCAGACCGACACTGACAAATGGCCTATATCACGTGACTATACCCCTTTGGTCTTCTGCTTAGCGTCAAGCCTTAGTATTGCGAGAGACGTGGGTTCGTACCTCGCCTGGTTGATATTAGTGTAATTTCATTTTGGACTCACACAGTGTGCACATGTTCTGGTTTTCTCATGCAAGAATATTTTTTTATTGCAAAAGCAAAGACACGTTTACAATACTAACTGTTCACTTATAGCCTGTTAAACAATTCAGTCACTGGAAACCACGACAGTAATGCAATAGGCTAGCTAACGTTATGGGAACAGGTATCCCATGGCCATTTTTCAAGCAAAGAAAAACGTTTCAACGCAGAATATCATCTGGTTAACATCGCGTTCTTGCATTAATGTAAAAAATTAATTCTATAAATAACTGTGCCATTGGCTACATGTTTTAATCTCACACAAATGCCTACAAAAATAATTGTCTGTGTGGAGCCGGCTGTCCTCTTGCGCCGCAGTGATGTCTGACTCACTGCGGAAACCGAACCTTCAACGCTCGCCTCGGCCAACATTTCTTTATTATGTCTTCATTCATTTCTTCACTTCAGCTCTGTCCAGTTTATCCTTTTCACACATAACACAATGTCACCATAAAATTAACTACTAGGAAAATTAAGAATTTACGATAATACACTGCACTAAATGCTGAAGCATGTTCATCATCATGGCGAACAGGATCACCGAGATGGTACAGCCTGTGATGATCCCAATCTCCAGTCTGTGCCACTCTGATGTTGCTGACCCTGCTGAGACTCTCATACTGAACTGGTTGTAGCAGTCCAGGATGAGATCTGCCACTTGGCTCGGCACATGATGCTTGGCCATGGTTGTCTGGACCAGCTTGTGCGGGATGGAACCGTATGCGTTGGCCAGGTCAAGCCAGAGCACTGTCAGGTCTCCCTTGTTCTCCCTGGCTTCTCCGATGAGCTGAGTCACCACTCTAAACACACCGGCACTCCAGATACGCCTCCCTTTTGCACTGAGGTGTCGATGTAGCCATTGTTGGAGAGGAAGTCAACTGAAGAAAATCTTGCCTTCAACGCTGAGCAAGGAGATGATACTGAACTGGTCGATTCTCCTGGAATCTTCTTCCTTTGGAATCCAGACTCCTTCGGCGAATCGCCACTGCTGCGCCACTTTTCCTCACCTCCAGGTGACTTTCAGGATCTTCCACAGCCGTTTCAGTAACAAGGGACAGTTCTTGTAGACCTTGTAGGGGACTCCACTTGGGCCAGGGGCTGAACTAGATCTTGCCCTCTTCACAACATCCTGGACTTCTTTCAGGAGTGGCTCCCTGCTGTCAAACTCCTTGACTGGTGGAGGTGGTTCTATCAGGATGTTGCAATGGCCCAGCTCCTGCTGCCTCTCTGGGTCGCTGTAGGTGGTCTGGATGTGCAGATCGATCTCCTCCTTTGAGCAAGCCAACCTCCCGCTGAGCTTCTGCCCTAGCAGTTGTTTGGTGAAGCCGAAGGGGTTGGCTATGAAGGATGCTAGCTTCCTGGCTCTTTCCTTCCGGCGTCTTCGGTGCCAATCAGCTCTACGGAGAGTCAGCAACTTCTTCCTCAGGATGGTTCGCAGCTCAGCCATGGGGGGACTTCAGCTCCTGCCGGATCTTCTGGATCTTTCCTGCCCTTTGGTTCATGGTGAAGGGCGTTCTGTCTGGCCTCTTCTCCACTGCTCCAAACCTTTCCACAGCTAGACTGACGATGATTGTCGTCATTGTCTGCAGCCTTCGATCCACGTCTCCCTTCGCTGTTGCTTCTAGCACCTTGTCGGTGTCCTCGTCGAACTGTTGCCAGACTGTCATCTTGCAGGCCTGTGGCCATTGGACTCGAACCTTCTCCGGGGGTCTCTGAGGGACTGGTTGCGCCACCTGTATGCTCCGGGCTCTATGGGGTGCTTCCGGGCCTGTCTCCTCCTGCGTTTCACCAGGTAAGATACCTGTGTGTTGTGATGCTCCCTCTCCCTCCAAACACTTCATCCGGATCTGGTGAATCTTCAGGCCTCGGCTGTTCTTGCAGACTTTTCCACATTTCAGTACATCAATACTCGATAAAGCCGGGAAATAATGATAAATCCGCTGATTTAAAAAGTTTGTATTCGCCAAATATCTAGGTACAACAACTTTAATCTAGCAAAGGAGTTTTGTGGTTAGAGGTGCAGTATTTATTGGGCTTGGAAATATGAACGTAACATAGGGATGTCTGGGTAGGTTGTGACACGAGGTACGCGATGTTTTCGCCCAATCAGAAACAAGCGAGGATGCAGCCAATCACGTTGCATAACTCTATACACACCCTCTTTCACCTCGGATTTGAAAGGACCGGCTTTTTAGTGCCCCTTAAATTTTGCATAAAGACCGGCGTTGTTTTGAACGTTATGTGTTAGCTGTGAACAAATCATAACATATATAATTTTAAACTACAATATGTGGATTATCAGTAGATATTAGTATTGACTGTCTTAAGTTGGTGGCTCAAGCTAGCACAACCCGGCAAAGCAAAGCGAGCAGGCTGCGTAGATTGTGACCCGCGTGGGAGTAGGTTGTTACACTTGTTTAATACGCTTGTTGTAGCTGAAGGCTAGTCAGCTAACTAACACACATACAACTTAAAACCATATAGTTACTGTAAGTACCTGCCAGAAAAAAAAGATTGGGTTGTAGTATTTTCTATTTTTTTGCTTTTACTAAGCATACTGAGTCAGTATTACCAAAGAGGGTAGGCGGAGCAAGAGGTCCCACTTCGGAGCTGGAACGTCCGCATTTGGAACTTATTAGACAGACAACAGGTGCTCGTTGAATGACTGGAGGTCACTGGAGTTTTTACAAAACAGTTCGCTAAATGGGTCATTATCAGACAGACAAAATCAAAAGTTTCCCTTGCAAAACGTCAGAGATCACGTCAGAGTCTACTGACAGTTTGCGCGGGACAGAGCTCTGAGTTTTAAATACGATTTTGGCATTTTATCATTATTTTATTATTTTATCGTTTTATTATTTTATCGTTTTAGCATTTTATTGTTTTATTATTTTAGCACGATTTTAGCTTTTTATTATTTTATCATATTATTTTATTTTACTGTTCGACCGATTGACTAGCCTATACCAGGGGTTCTCAATCCTGGTCCTGGGGGACCCCTGTGTATGCTGGCTTTCGTTGCAACTGCAGTTGCAATCCCAGAATTTTAACAAGCTGTTAATTTTTCTTAATTAGGTGCTTGTCATGTTTGGAGGAATTATTCACCCTCTTAAGCCACATTATATCAGAAATAGCTATGGATGCCATGTAGAATAAACACCCCATGTTCGCATTGTGCTATATTATTTAAAAAAGATAAGAAAATTATTTAACAGATCCATTTAAAGACTGATTTGAATCAATAGGCTCCTAATTGGTGAAAGTGTGGACACATGGCCACTAAAATTAACCATTTCGTAGATAATGAAGAATTCAAACACAAAGCAAATGATAACGAACCAAACCTGCATTGTCTTAAGCTTAAAGAAAAAATTGAGTTAAACACATGTGTTCAACAACCTAATTAGGAGCCTATTGATTCACTTCACTCTTTCATTTGAGTGAAAATACATTATTTTGTAACCTTTTCTTATGTAATTGTTGCAATATAGCACAATAAGCACAATGTGAACATGGGGAGTTTGTTCTACATGGCATGCATAGCTATTTCTGACATAATGTGTCTTAAGTGGGCGAATAATTCCTCCAAACATGAAAAGCACCTAATTAAGAAAAATTAACAGCTTGTTAAAATTCTGGGATTGCAACTGCGGTTGCAACGAAAACCAGCATACACAGGGGTCCCCCAGGACCAGGATTGAGAACCCCTGGCCTATACAATTGAATATGCCACCACTCACCTCTCCACCTGGATGTGATGCCTGCCGGTGTCTGACCCATAAAATCGCTGAGTTGGAGGGCAGAATATCCATGCTCCACCAGATTAAAGATGATGAGCTGCTCCTCGACTCTTTGATCGCTGCGGGTCCTGGTACCGTCGCCACAAACGTTACAGGAGGGTAGTTTGACGCCACTGTCCCATGGAACCATCCAAACTCCATCGCTGTGTGTCCTGATGCTGCCCCAGTCCAGCCTGATAATCGTTGGACCCTCCAAGGAGCTAGACCCAAGGCTGCAGCTAGCTCAGATGCCCCAGCGACCTTAATTGAAGCCTGCCCCCCAGGGTATAACTTTTATTTTTCCAATAGGGTAGGCAAAAAGGGTGGTGGTATTGCAACCTTATACTCTGGTTCCTGTAAACAAATTAATATTGGTGAATTCTCAACTTTTGAACACGTTGCTGTGATTTTAAAATGCAACATATCTGTTCTGCTCATCACCATCTATCATCCACCAAAATGTAACTCAGGGTTTATAGATGAGTTTGCTGAACTGCTGTCTAAAGTGTCCACTGACTTTGATAGTGTGATTATATCTGGGGACTTTAACATACACATTGATAATCCCACTGATGTTAAAGCCAGTGAGTTTTTAAGTCTCTTAAGCTCTTTTGATTTTACCCAACATGTCTCTGGGCCCACGCACAAACATGGCCATACATTAGATTTGGTTATCACTTATGGTCTTGATATCAATTCAATTCAATTCATTACCATTACTTCAGTGATTAATTTTAAGGAAATCACTCCTTTCCAGGGTGAGACTTGCCCTGTTTCGGTGGCCACAGGTAAGGCCACCTTTGGCACTAAAACCCGCCCTGCAAAGGCCTGGGATGCAGGCATCGCTAACAGGTCCAGGGCAAGAGGTTTTAGATGAGGATAAATAGTTGAACTCTGCTTATATCCTACAGAAGTTGTCAAAATGCTGTTTCGTTTTTAAAGTAGTAAATTAATTTATAATTTCAAAGAAATATGAAAAGGCTACTATAATTGGGACGTGAACTACTACCACTAGGGGACGACTGTGGATAGGGTAAGCATAATTGACAAGGAGTAATAATTAATGCAAATCCATAGTTTTCTTATTCCAGGACATGACATTCTGCAGAAATATAGCCCAGCTATAATTACAAACTGAGCTGGAATTCTTAGAGCAAGTTGCAAGTATTCGACGTGGCTTTTTACATGTTTAGATTCCTACGCTTTTCTTATCAACTCATAGGCTACGGCTAAACGTCCAATTGTACAACAGTAGGTCTATAGCCTACATAGCTACAGTATTTGCTGATGTGTCCTGATGGAGATATTGTATTTTTGCCAAAACATGAAGTTAATTTATTCACTTATATAATGTAGGCCTACTCACATTCTCAGTTTGTGCAGAAAAATACCTAGATTTTTTATTTAGGTTTTATTTTGTTGTATTTATTATTTGGCTTGTTATTAGGCCTAAATGCGGCCTAAATTTCTGCATAACACAGGTTACTTTATAAGTTACATGCACACTGCAGCAATTCGTGCAACAGTATTTTTGGGTAAAAACTCTGTCTGCCTCGGATAGAAACATGTGCCTTGTTCGCCCAAACTTCTTGTGGCAACAAATAGTCGAAATGTTTTGACATTTTAAGTGAAACAGTACATGCAGTGAAATTGCGTCTACGTAGACCGTATTTCCCTTGCTAAAGCAATGACTTTTGAGAAATGCATCCACATTAATCAATTTCCATGTTGTCTTTGAATTTGCAACTGATATGAAACTTATGAAATAAAATGTGTTATATATGGAACGTGTACGTTGTAGACGCATTTTAGCCAGGCTAAAAAAAAGCTGAAAGATATCTTAGATGCTTAGATCTGATTTAGCGGCTCCTTGGATGATCTAATAGACGTCTAGTGCCCAGTGGGGATTATGATACAAGCTATGGTAAAGGCATAAAAGTATGGTACACTTTTAAATGTTGGCTACGAGTTGGTAAGAAAAGTGAAGGTAGTCCTATTTAAACATATAAAAAGCCACATGGAATACTTGCAATTTGCTGGAAGAATTCCAGCTCATTTTGTACGTAATTATAGCTGGGCTATATTTCTACGGAATGCGACGTCGCACCTGGAATAAGAAAACTATGGGTTTGCGTTCATTATTACTCCTGGTCAGTTGCGCTTACCCTATCCACGGTCGCCCCCTAGTGGTAGTAGTTCACGTCCCAATTATAGTAGGCCCAATATTTCCCTGAAATTATAAATTAATTGTCGTTTTGAAATATATAAATTGTTTCAACTCTGTCACATTTGGTCTTCCATATACAATCACTATCATATCCCGAAATCCATTTATAATGCGTTGAGTGAAACAGCAGGTGGGATACTGTGCAAAAAAAAAGTTCAAATGCAAACTGAAATGTAGGCCTATTGAACATTGTTAGTGATGTCGACTAGACAATAAACAATGACGTACAAAATACTTCACAAAACAATTAATAAATACGCCTAATACAAGATTTAGAACACTGCCCTAAACTCTGGCCATCGGCTTGGGGAATCAAGGTAAAAGCAGACTCACCTCCACATTAGGGAACTTTGCCATGTCATATCAGATAATATCTAACAAAACCAAACGTTGGCTTTATAGATCCTTATTCCTTATTCCGATATGAATCCAATCATTTGTGCTATGCTACAGTACAGTCTAAAGCTGGCGTCAGTATATAAACATTAGACATAGCCTACAAATATTGCATGGCCGGCAGATATTCTGACAATGTCGCGCCCAGAGTTAGGTCTAATAGAAATATATATTGAAATTACCTTGGCATAAATATAAATATCTGCGTGATGTAACTTTAGGTGCCTCTTCAGATTTGTGGTGTTTTTCCACATCTGGTTTATCACTGCATGTTTCTTTCTTCCCGCTACAACAACAGTACATTCGGGTTTCCGTTCCTTCTCATCATATATGAAGTGAGTCCATATATCCATCCTTTTCTTCCTTCCAACTTGTGACATACTAGTGTAGGCTTATGCTAGTATTACCTGTCACCCCCTCACGTTCGTTGCTTTGCTTTTTTGAAGTTTGCGTGGATAACAGGCAGGTAGGCAGAAAGAGGAGTTTAAATTAATACAATCAATGACAAGAATGCATATTCGTCAATTGGCGTCACCTCTCTCTTTTGAGGTCTAATAAATATTAGATTTTGTTACTGTTTTTATTTAGAAATATACATTTTCATCTATTTTTACTTCAACGATAACGTAAACAGATTTGGTAACGTTTTTATTTTGAAATATATGTTTTAATCTTGTTCTTTTCCGTCAACCATGATAAGACCATGATAAACAGATTTAGTCACAGTTTTTATATTCTAATATCCTTTTTCGTCGTATCTTTATTTGTCAACAATATTAGGAAGGGGTTTAGTCACAGTTTTTATTCTCTAAAATCAATTTCCTCATATAACATTTTCTCATATTCATAAAAAAAATGCCATTGACTAAAATGTTTTTATTTTTTTCGGGTAGACAAAATTAACACTGCTATAGAGAGGGCCTTAATAGGTATAATAGGAAATTGAAGTATGCCAGACAAACATTTATTTCTAACATTATTAATAACCACAAAAATAATTTGAAAACCCTTTTTTCTACCATTGATAGTCTGATAAATCCCCCGTCCATAACATCTTATGAACTTCTTTCTACTGCCAAGTGTAATGAATTTGTGGCATGCTTTAATGACAAGATTGCAGACATTAGAGTTAACATCTCTAAAACAACACAAACAAATGTTGCTGATGAGCAAATGTTGCTAATGAGTTCTTATTATCATTATGTGGGGGTACTTCTGATAGCCATATGACACATTTTGACACATTTTGCCATGGTTGACTCAAAAATGATTAGCAACGTTTTATCCCTTTTGAGGTCTTCAACCTGTCCCCTTGATCCTATTCCCACAACCTTTTTTAAAACTTTTAAAAATGTGCTCACTATAGTAAATTGCTCTTTACAAACTGGTACTTTTCCTAGCTCGCTCAAAACCGCCATTGCTAGGCCATTATTAAAGAAAAGTAATCTTGATTCTTCAGTAATTGGTCATTATAGACCCATTTCCAATCTCCCTTTTCTTGGAAAAATACTTGAAAAAGTGGTGTTCCAGCAATTAAATGACTTTTTGAACACGCACTGTATTTATGGCAAATTCCAATCTGGGTTTTGTGCTCACCATAGCACAGAAACTGCATTGTTTAGGGTGGTCAATGACTTAAGAATAAACAGACTCAAACAAGCTTTCTATCTTGGTGCTGTTGGATCTGAGTGCCAGTTGAGTGCTTTTGATACGGTTGACCACCACATTCTTCTTGACAGACTTGAGAAATGGGTTGGCCTCTCAGGCCCGGTTCTAAACTGGTTTAGGTCATATCTGACTGGGAGAAGTTTTTATGTTGCCCTGGGAAATCATATGTCAAACCAATTTGAGTTATCATGTGGAGTCCCCCGGGGGTCCATTCTTGGGTCTTTATCGTTTCATTTGTATATGCTTCCTCTAGGGGATGTTATTAGGAAGCATAACATAAATTTTCACAAGTACGCTGATGATACTCAACTGTATATTTCTTTATCACTCGATGACTTCGGTCCTCTTAGTTCTTTGATCCATTGTCTGGAAGATGTAAGTTTATGGATGTCCCACAGCTTTTTAAATAGAGATAAATAGAGATAAAACTGATATTTTAGTCCTTGGTGCAAAGGCTCAGAGAGTAAAACTCTGCAGCTATCTAGACTCTTTTTCCCTTAATAGCAAGGCGCAAGTAAGAAACTTAGGAGTAATCCTAGACTCTGACCTTAACTTTGAGGCTCATATAAGAAATGTGACGAATTAAAAAAAAACTTTTACACTTCATGTTCTATCATTTAAAAAACATTGCTAAAGTGCGGAGCTTCGTTTCACAGGCCGATGCAGAGAAACTTGTGCATGCTTTTATTTCAAGCAGACTAGATTATTGTAATGCCCTTTTCTCAGGTCTTTCAAAGAAAATGATTGGTCGTCTGCAGCTAATTCAAAATGCAGCAGCACGAGTTTTAACAAAGACAAAAAAGAATGAACGTATTAAACCTGCCTTAAAGTCATTACACTGGCTACCTGTTAGGTCCAGAATTGATTTTAAAATAATTTTATTGGTTTACAAATCTCTTAATGGCCTAGCACCACAGTATTTACGTGATATGCTCTTAGATTATGAGCCTATTAGATCCCTTAGATCATCTGGCACAGGTCTTTTAATTATTCCAAAAGTCAGAACCAAAACTGCAAGCAGCAAGCAGCTTTTAGTTTTTACGCACCCTTTCTTTGGAATAATCTCCCAGTCGACCTTAGAAATACGGAATCAGAAAAAACTGAAAACATATCTCTTCACTGCAGCTTTTGATTAAGAACATTTTTTAATTGTTTTACTTTGATTTTAATGTACTTATGTTACTTTTATTTTCTTTGTTGTATGGTTTCTGTGTAATTTGCTTGTGTAAAGCACATTGAGTTGCTTTCTGCCTGAAATGTGCTCTATAAATAAAATTTGCACCAGCTATTCGTAAGTTCTACCTTAAGTTGGACTGTAAAGCTCATACTACAGACTTAGTAGCTACTTTACAACTAGCGAGCTACTAAATTTGGTTGCACCATGTGTCCTTAACACAAAACTTAGTTAGTAGACCGTAAGCTCTTCGTAAAGTAATGTATAGTCGCACAAAATTAGGTCGACGTTTATTGATCCAATGAGCGCCATTAAAAAAATGTAAACAGGAAATAGCGTTGCATTAGGATATTGTTGCAACGTTACCTTGGTGACGCAAATTCGTTATGTATCATTGACCCACCATTATTAGAAAGCTATTTCATGCTGTTCTTTTTTGTTGGGACAGCTAACGTTAGTTAGCTACTGTTACAGGAGTAGTTGTTTGAGACTGTCTGCCAATTTCTATTAGCAAATCCAGCTTAGTAGCCACTGTGACACGATCAAGCGGTTAGCGCTCCGTTCCTATCAGTTTCGTGCCGGAGATCAGCCGCTAGCATGTCTGTTAATCTCATTGGCCTACAATTATGTCCTCTCTCTTAAAACGAGACAGGCGTAGATATCAACGCCGTCATACAAGACCGGAGAATACAGTGTATATCGCAAAATTGTTGGCGATGACGAGGTTCATAATTTTAAAGCAATTCGTCAATGTTATTCAAATCGGTCTGTCATTGAAACATTATTAACTAGAAAGGTCGCTCGGAGGGCGCATCCCTCCGCCCATGCTGCATGTTGATGCATGTACCGTAAAATCAGGTATAAATTGATAAGCAGTTGGAATTAGTTTTGAAGATTTGTTGGGATTATTGAAGTGCTTTTACTACTGACTCTGCAGGGGAAGCTCATACCATGGGCAGACAGAGTATGTATGGGTAAATATTTTCCATGTCAAAATGAAATGAAAACTAGTTAAATATGACAGGACTGACAGCAGTAATCTTGCATGGTGTTTGATCCATTTGTCCTTCTTTGTAGGCTATCAGAGATCATTTAGTAGGCCTAGAGTATAATAAAATCTCAATAGAAGATACATTTTGACAATTTTAAAAAACAATAAACATGATTTATTGTTTTCGGTGGTGTGGGTCAGTTTGTTTGTGGGCAGGATTACGTAAAAACTACCAGACCAATTTGTGTGTAGTATAGTATGTATGTGTAGTATGGGCCAAGGATGAACCCATTAAATTTTGGAGCGGATTTGATCAGTGGTTTTTGAAATAAATATATACGCGTTTACAATGTTTTGCAATGGGGGCGCCACCATGTTTAGTGATTTTGACCACTAGATGGTGTCAGGCAGTAACTGAAGCCCACGAATAGTTTTTCTATTTTTGTGTAATAATTTCGACTGACCATTAGAGGGCGACTACCTCTTCCCAAAAAGCTCATTGTTTCATAGCTGGCCTTTTTGTTTAGTAAATAGAATATATGCCTTACATTGCCCATTCTTCTAGTCCTCAACTATAGACATAAGAATATATAGACTACCATTCAAAGGCAATTGTTCAAATGTAATTCAAGCACACCTTTTCAGTTCCACCCATCCCCCCTACATGACTGCGGCAAGATGTCACAGTACTGAGTAGCCAACAGTACTCTAAACAGACTACATGCATCTGAATTGATATGATGATCTGTCTATTCAAGTGTTCTAATGTAATTCAAGCTCACCTCTTTTGTTGCTCCACCCTTCCCGCTTAGATGACTGTGGCAAGATGTTTACAGTACTTAGTAGCCTACAGTACTATTAGCGGACTCCATGCATCTGCATTGATATGATGATGATGTTCTATTGTAATGTGGGACAACGTTTTAATCAGTTCTGGTGTAATAAACCTACAGTACCTTTATTTCTCCCCTGACTGGCAAGCTGTTTTTAAATAAAAGATATCCTTTTCAGTTTATTTTTTTGGACCAAACAGAACACTGTGTACACACATCAGCTCTGTATGTCCTTAAAAATCGTCTTCATCGTCCTTCCAGCAACTTGCTGAACTAGGCTCGTTGTTTGTTGCTATGGAATAGCAGGTGGTATCTAAGGGGGAAGCTAGCCTAGCCTATTTAAGCTTATCAGTTAATTGATGATGGCTTGAATAGGCAGATAGAATGCTAGTTAGATAGGTGAAAGAACTTCTATAGCCTATCCGTTAACCGGAACTCCGCTGGTCAATCACATCGGGGGGTATGTCAGAAAACGGGTTTACTGGAATACTCCCCCGAATAGTCAGTTACATCAACTACCCAAATCGGCTAGGCTACCAATAACACAGAGAAAGGGACCACTTCACGTGAACAGAAACATGTAGCGTAATACTACGATTTTCAGAAATAATATGGTTATTATTACCTTATATTTTCCAAGTACCTCGAATGTCGAACGTAGAGCTGTTCCTGTTGTATCCAGCAGACTAGATGTAGTTTTTCTGAAAGAGCAAACTATTTATGCTCCGGGGCATAATCTAGTGGTCAAAATCACTAAACATGGCGGCGCCCCCATAGCAAAACATTGTAAACGCATATATATTTATTATTTCGAAAACCACTGATCAAATCCGCTCCAAAATTTAATGGGTTCGTCCTTGGCCCATACTACACATACATACTATACTACACACAAATTGGTCTGGTAGTTTTTACGTAATCCTGCCCACAAACAAACAAACAAACTCACCCACACCACCGAAAACATACCCTTATGCCGTTATTCCCGGTCAATGGCTTGCGTTAGTGATGTTACGGATGACACCGAAGCTCCGAGCTATGTGTCGAGTACGTAGGGCAGTTTCTGGAGAAGCCTCGCACCGAAGCTTGTATCACTTTCAGAGAAGCACGTGATCGATGACAAACGAGGCCTCGGGTGCTGTAGAACCACGTGATCGGTTTGTTTTGCGCTTTGGGCGGGATTGGGGGTTTTGAATTGTAGATATAAAGGAGTGATACCCACCCCTATTTCGAGGGTTGTTGTCGTTGGTTGGTTGGTTGTTGCGGAGATTTAGTTATTATTGGTATTATTACTATTGAAAGTTTTTGGAGGATTTTTTTGAGGAGTTTTTTTTTTGTACAGCTTTTGTACAGTTTCGTTGGCTAATGGAACCTGCACGGAAGTGAAAATGTTCTCCTGCTTGGGAATATTTTGACCTGATATCTCCCAATAAGGCAGGCCTAAGTGGCGTAGATATAAAAACACACTGAAACGCTATTTGAACATTGGGCTAGCAATCGACTGTGCATGTAGTTCGTTGGTTGTTATTTTAACGTAACTACAGCAGATTATTACGATTTGTGTAATATTATTATGATTTGATTGTTAATTCTTATTCTTTCTTATTATCATTATCATCTGCATTCCTTCTCAAATGGCATATTATTTCATTTTGAAGGTAAAGTGCTTGCTGTGCCTGAAGGAGCTGGCTTACAGCAATAATACCTCGTCCATCCTGAGGCATTATCGGGCCATGCATGAAAATGCACCTGCCAATGAGCCAGAATCCAGCAGAGGTTATTTATTTATTTATTTTACTTTTTAATAACAGTTATGGTTGCTTTATCATAATCATACTGACATACATGTTGATAAAAATACATTTGCATATTGTTATTTTGCCATAGGTTCCAGAAAGGCAGGGGAAATTGTTTCCAAAAAGAGGAACCGTCTCAGCCCCAACACTGTGAAACAGCTATTATTTCTGAATAAAAATCTATAAAAACTTCCCCTTCTCAGTCACAAAAGCACCTTCCCTTTCACTGCCTGGTTACAGAAGCACTCCCAGTCCCCAGTTCCAGAAACACTCCCAGTCCCCAGTTCTGAAACACTCCCAGTCCCAGACCAGAAACACTTTTACTGCTCAATAGAACCCCACGCAAATGTTGTCCCCCTTTATATCAATCTTCCTGTTTTTTTATTTTCAAAGTTAATATAATATTATTACATATATTATTTTATAATATATCTTAGTAGAAAACAAATCTAGCCTAATGACAGTTACAAATAATGTTATAAATATGAAGTACGCTAGAATGTGTATTGCCTGAGCGGGGTTCCGAACTTGTACTTTCTCTTACATCAATGGCTCTGAAGTCCGACGCGTTATCAGTGAGCTAAAGGGCTGTTTGTTGTTAGCGCACGGCAACTTCGTTATTTTGAACCTGAGGTGGAATTTCTAATGATTTCGTTGCTCTACATTATTTTTACCAGCAGGTGTCACTAGTGTACACTGTGTCGAATGAGGCTTCGAGTAATGAATCTATTTGCGATACAAAGCCTCAGTGCTTCAGGAAGCCTCATTTCGCCATCACTAGCTTGCGTAAATATTTAGTTTATACGTAGTGTTACGTTCTAACTATTTTCTGTGGTGCAACGTATTCTATTTTAGTAGTGCGCAAGTTGTAACTTAGTGGAGACTTAAGTTACAACTAGCCTACGTTTGAATTTATGTATAGCTGGTGCAACCGGCCCCAGAAGTCTGACGTAACGCAGAGCAAAAACCTTTTCCCAAATATGGATTTCCGGATCAAAGCGATTTTCTCTATGGAGAAAATGAATGTGACTTTCACGTAATCGCCCCTGTCACAGACAGTGATTTAAGATGCCGTTTAAAACTTGGACGTTTTTATCCGGACACATTTCTGTCTTAAATGGTACTGGATCCACTGAATTTTGATGCCGCTTTCTAGCCGAAATAATTATTAGACTAGCACAAGCTAACACTGCCACCCATAGAAAAGAAAGAAAAAAAACACTGCTGCGCATGTTATATGCGTCACAGCTAGCGGTTCTGAAACTCTGTGAGACAAGTTTGTGCTAGCTAGCGAACTTTTATGTAACATGGCAGTGTCAATGTGTAGCCTAGTATGTATTACTTCCATATAACGTTATAGAATTTAACAGAAACGGATACATATTAAAGCGATATGGCGAACCTGTGGTAGGTATATATCATGAATATTGGCAAGGCTAGGGGATGTTTGGCAGGACGTGAATTGAGGTGCTAGCAGTAGCAAGCCCAATAATAGCCGTCTCAATATTCATCATGATACCACAGAGTGTTAGTGTTCCATATTGCTTTTATTAAACAGTGTGGCCCTATATCTTATACTAATTCACCAAAGAAAGACAACAACTTTAAACTTCATGTTTTAATAGATGCGTGGCCTTTTGCTGAATTCATTAGGCTACTAAGCTAAGGATAATAACATGGAAATCCATGCGTAGCCTACGGATTGCAAAACCAAGCATATCGTTACGGCACGTTGAGATATAGCTAAATTCATATCTAAATTGATAAGCTCGCTAATGTCTTTCAACAATATAGCGGCCAGATTTTTTTAAAACAAGCCCAAAAACGGTACACTCTCAGAAAATAAAGGTACAGTAGAGGTACATTCTTCTTCTAAGCTAAGGTACACATTTCCCAAATGTACCCTGAAAGTAGGCTACAATAATGTTTATGCCATGCTCATAATAGGATATTATTCAGTTTAATTACCTATGATATTTGTTGGTCTTCTCTCTACCCAGTTTAAGCAATAAGGTACGAGAGGCAGTACTATATCGTCAATATAGTCACAGTTAAAGGGTGTTGTTAGGCCCGACGCAAAGCGGAGGGCCGGTGTTGTGCCTAATTCAGTTCCCCCAGGGGGTTTCTGTGACCGTGTCGTTTTCCTTGCAAGTGCGCATGCGCAGGCCAACCCTAGGTACATTCTGCCAACGAGAACGAGTGATATCGTTCTCGTTTCACAGAGCGCGCAATTAAAAATTAGCTTGTCTCTGTGTGAATTGCAAACGTGACCTGCGACTGCCTTTCCATCGTGAGCGAGCGTTTCACCATCCCTCGTTTTTTGTGGTATCTAGCCTACTAGATAATGCAGAGTATATAGGCCTACGCTACGAAAATGTGGAAAATCTTGCTAGAATGCAGCGATTTTTGCTCTGGCAAAGTAGATAGTAGGCTAACTGGCTAGATATTACCGAAATAGCCACATATATAGATAACATATAACTGCACAGATTATGCATTTAGGCTATTTATACCAACTGGAATGAGGAAAATAAAGGGCTAGCCCGCCACATTATTCAGGAATGTAGTCACAGTAACGTAAATTGACCTTTTAGGTTTCATTATCAGGAGGCTACTAAATCAAGCAGTTTCACCTTGCCAATTGGTTTTATGTTTAAATCAATTAAACATATGATTTTGAACTCATTTTTAAAGTTTCTCTGTCCTTATTCTATTAAAGAGGCCTTCCAGCTGACCTAGCCTATGTCACATGTATTATTACATCTATTTCACCCAGGTACAAAACAAGTTTTTATTATACTGTATTATTTTTAATTGAAAAAAAAAAAAAAAAACTTGGGGAAACCAAGTTATTCAGTTAGCTATCGACTTTTTAAGTTTTCCCATCCATATTGTATCAAATAGGACTGCCATGCATTCACTATTAAATCTGTCACACCTGAGTGCCAAACCAGTTTCATTATTCTATATTTTTTTAACTCATTTTTAAGGTTTCCCTGTCCATATTCTATTTAAGATGGCTTCCAGCTGACCTATATCACATATATTATTAAATCTATTTCACCCAGGTGCAAAACTGGGTGAAATAGATTTATTATACTGCATTATTTTTGATAAAAAAATATTTTTAAAAATAACTTGGGGAAACCAAGTTATTCAGTTAGCTATTGACTTTTTAAGTTTTCCAGTCCATATTGTATCACATAGGACTGCCATGCATTTTTATTACACTATTATTTTTAATTAAAAAGAAAAAAACAATTGTGGAAACCAAGTTATTCAGTTAGCTATTGACTTTTTAAGTTTTCCCGTGCATATTGTATCAAATAGGACTGCAATGCATTCAATATTGAATCTCACGCCTGAGTGCCAAACAAGTTGTATTATTCTATATTATTTTTAATAAAATGAAAAATAGGGGGAAACAAAATTATTCAGTTACTGATTGTTTTAGTGTCCCTGTCCATATTGCATGCAATAGGACTTCAGACTACCCAGTGTCATATTTCCCCATTGAGTCCCCCAAACCTGAGTGCAAAACAAGTTGTATTATTCTATATTATTTTTAATAAAATGAAAAATAGGGAGAAACCAAATTAGTCAGTGTCTGATTTATTTTGTGTCCCTCTCCATTTTGTATCAAATCTCACTTAAGATTGTCCAGTGTCACATTTCCTCATTCCATCTGTTGCATAAATGTGCAAAACAAGTTTTATCACTCTTTATCATTTTTAATTCAATTAAAAATGGGGGGAAACCAAATTATTCAGAATCAGATTTTTTTTGTGTCCCATGAAAATAGAGGGAAACCAAATTATTTAGTGTATGATTTTTTTGGTGTCCCTGTCCATATTGCATGCAATAGGACTTCGGACTACCCAGTTTCATATTTCCCCATTGAGTCTCTCAAAAAATACAACTTGTTTTGCACTCTCAAAAGAGTGCAAAACAAGTTGTATTATTCTATATTATTTTTGATAAAATAAAAAAATAAGTAAACCAAATTATTCAGTGTCTGATTTTTTTGGTGTCCCTCTCCATATTGTATCAAATCTCATTTGTCCAGTGTCACATTACCCCATCCCATCTGTCACATAAATGTGCAAAACAAGTTTCATCACTCTGTATTATTTTCAATTAAATTAAAAATAAGGGGAAATTATTCAAGATCAGAATGTTTTTGTGTCCCATGAAAATAGAGGGGAACCAAATTATTCAATGCCCATATTGTATGATATAGGACTTCAAACTGCCCAGTGTCATATATCCCTTTTGAATGTCACAAACCAGTTGCATTATGTTGCCTTATTTTTAATTAAATGAAAAATCGGGGGAAACCAAATTATTCAGGTCAGATTTTTTTTGTGTCCCTGTCCATATTGTATCAGCCAAGACTTCAGGATGGCCAGTGTCACATTTAACTATTGAATTTGTCACACCTGAGTGCTAAACCGGTTTACTTATGCTGTAGTATTATTATTATTATTATTATTTTAATATGATTATGAGTATGATTTATGAATGGTATGCTTAAGAGGGTGTGCATGTTTGTGATGCTAAATGTTATGTGTTCCATTGTGTGTGTGCATTCGCAGATACGCAGATGCCCATACGTGTGTGTGTGTGTGTGTGTGTGTCTGCATGAATGACTCGATTGAAATAATATGTAAGGATATTTGGGACAGTGGAAAATAAGGATATCCATGATAACCAAATTAGTAAATGAGCATTATCTGAAAAAGAGGGATAAATAAATGTACAGTAACAACAGTAGTAAATTACAGTAACAGTAATGATAGTAACAGCAACAGCAACGAGAATAACAGTAATAATTATGACAATAATAGCAACAACAATAACAGTATAAAAATAACAGTATAATCAACAATAATTAGCATCACTATTACTACCACCAACACCATAATAATAATATAAATAATATGAATTAAAAAAAATATGTACACATACATATACATACAACCCATGCCGTATATATAAATATATATTTTTCCTTGTCTTCCAGTTCATGAGAATAGTTTTCTTGGCGATAGTGATGGCAATAAGTAAAGTTTTAATATAGTGGTCAAGAATGGTGATTGTTGATAGATCGCCTAGTAGGCATAGGGATAAGTGGAATTCAGCAGACCAAAAGGAGGGATATTTGATTGGTAACATTTTGCCATAGGTTTTGTATAGGTGGACAGTGCCAAGTTGCATGCAAGTAATCATCAGGAATATTTAGAGAACATTGAGAGCAAGTGTCAGAATCTAAAAAAACAACTTGGTGATGTGCTGCAGTTGTATAATTCCTTTGTGTTTCCAAGTAGGGAAAAATAGTGTTTTTTTTTTATTGTGCATGAAGTAACGGGTTGTTCCATATTGGCGTATATTTACATGGTTATCCTGTAGTTTGTGATTTTGTGTGCTTTCCTCCAAGCTGTCAGAGTTGTTGCTATTGCTGTGGTTTGGAAGCAATTATGGCATTTTATGGAAGAACTGATAAATGGTAATTCTGAGATTATTATTTCTTTACATTGTGATTGTTCTATTTCAATCCAGGAGTTACACTGTTCAGTGGGATGAATCCATTTGTAAATAAATTGTTACTGATTTCTTGTTTGTTGTCTGATGAATATAATGTTTGATAAAAAGACTGAAAGGTGATATTAAGTGTTTTAGGTGTTTATTACTAGGGATAGCTCACGCTGTGAGAACGTTGTGCTTCGTCAGATCTGCTTTGTAGTCGCGTCAATGACCTTCAATATGCACTTATTGTACGTTGCTTTGGATAAAAGCATCTGCCAAATGATTGTAATGTAATGTAATGTAATGTAATTAATTTCTTGTGGTGAGTGTACGGTCTTCCCTGCTGAATTTTTCATGGCTGAGATGGTAGCCTTTTCTTTTTTCTGCTTGAATTGGTTTGCAAGATATTTACCTGATTTATTGTTATATTCAAAATTATTATGTTGGAGTCTTTGAAATAGGAATTGTGTTTTTTCTTTATTTATATAATTTAGTTTTTTTATAATTTTATAATTTCATAGTTTTATTAAAATTATCCTGTTTAGGGTTAGCTGCACAAAAGTGTTAAACTTTTTGTTCTAAGAAGCTTTCTCGTTCTGTTTCTCTTTTTTTCTTAAAAGATGAGTATGAAATATTTTTTCCTTGAATTACTGTTTTTGCCGTTTCCCAGAGTAGTGTTGGCGTGGTATCCGGAGAGTAATTCCATGAAGGATGCCCACTCTCTTTTCAGAAATGTGTCAAAATCAGGAGTTTTGTGGAGTTATGGAGTTGGTTATTGAGTAACTCTAGAGAGACAGGGGCATGATCACTGATCATTATTGGGTGAATTTTGGTATTGATACTATTGAATTGCTTGTAAGAAAGAAATCAATATGTGAAAAAGAGTGGTGAAGCGGTGAGAAGTATGAATATTCTTTTTCGGTAGGATGATGTAATCGCCAGCTATCGCCAAGGCCTAACTCATTGTTTTAGTGTTTCTGTGTGATTGCCACGTTCTTGAGTTTCCAGTGATGCTTGATCTGTCTAGTGTTGGATTGATAACTGTGTTGAAGTCATCTCCAATTATAATTTTACAGTTAGTGAAGTCACTGAGGTGGCCAAAAAATGTATGAAAAAAGCAGGGGTCATCAGTGCGTACGGTACGTAAATGCTTGCTATGGTTATGTTTATATTGTTTATGGAGGCATTAATTATGCTGTATTATTTTTAATGAAATGAAAAATATGGGGAAACCAAATTAACCAAAACCAAAATCAGTTTTTTTGGTGGCCCCGGTCCATATTGTATCAAATGTGACTGCCCATTTCCCCATTGATTCTCTCAAAACCTGAGTGGAAAAACAAGTTATATTATTTTGTATTATTTTTGATTAAATTGAAAATAGGGAGAAACTAAATTATTCAGTGATTGAATTTTTAAGTTTCCCTGTACATATTCAATCAAATGACCTCAGTTCAACCAGGGTCCACATTTCCCCATATAAATGTCCCCACAGTGAAAAACACATTTTATTATTCCTTTACTATTACATTCCTTTGAATAAAATAAAAAGGGGATTCCAAATTATCCAGTTTTTTTCCCTATAAATAAGGGGAAACTAAATCATTGAATTTGATTTCTTAAGTTTCTCTGTCAATATTCTGTTAAACAGGACTTCAGAGTCACATTTCTCCATTACATCTGTCTCACCTCATTGTAAGACTGTTTAAAAGATAAAATGGGGGAATTCAAATTAAAAGCAAAATCCTGACTGAATTTCTATTTCCCTATGTATATCTTTTAAATTGAGCAGACTCACATTTAGCTTTTTTCTCTTGTAATAACTGCAATAAGTGGACAAAAAGAAGAACGTTCTCGGTATTGTACATTTCTTTATAATTTTGTTTTAGTTTACTAGCAAATCATTTTAGTCACTTTCGTCATGTTTTTCAATATACAGTATTTTTCTGTATGTATCAAATTGGTATATTTTATCATAAACTCACCATTAAAACCTTATAGCATTATGGATAATATAATGTGACATTTGACAGGAAAAATCAAAGTGGACTAGTGAGAAGTATGCCTTTAATTTAAGATTTTTACAAAAATAACATATATGATTCACAACTTTAAATAATTTTGAAATTAAAAAAATGGCTCAGATCAACTACAAATAAATGTTTTTGAGGGAAAATACTTTTCATATCTGAATATTTTGAACCAGTCAGAAATTGTTCAGAATTAAATTGTGAATAATTGTAGATTGCTAGTAATTGTAGGTTTTAAGCTTGGGTCGCCAGGACATGTTGGATTTCTTATTTGGATCCCATGCAGAAAAAGTGAAAGAATCACTGCCCTAATTCAATGAGAATTATCACAAGTATGAATGACAAGTCTGTGAATGGAAATGTGTCAGTGTTGTCTACCTCCGTTTCTCCACAAGCATGGCAGACATGTTGCAAATCATCTGTGGAATGAAATCACAGTGAAAATGACAATTTTTTAAAAAGTTTAACATTTAAAAATGAACGATATTGACAGCTATTTTCCCCACTAAGTGTGACCAATGAGGCCATAATATTTACAATCAAATGTATGCATTTTTTACAGGACAAACACCAAGTACATCTGTACATAATTCCCAAAGTCTGCAAGTCTCTTGAGAGTTTTAATTGAGAATATACATGTACCTGACTCCTTTAGCAGGGTCAAAGCAATGTGCCTTCTGATATTCTTCACAGCATCATTGTGGGCAGGGAATTCAGTGGGCTTGTCCAGAAGAATACACTCTGCGTACTGAGAGAATGTTTGATGTAAGACATTTTGAAAATAAGATGTAGACTTAAGTTTTGCAGACAACTTATAACATAAAATTATAATGTAAATATTTAAAAATACATTATATTAAAATAAGTGAACACACGTTCTTCATTTTAGGAGTTTTAAAAGTAAGCATTGGGCAAGATAAGGTAAGATTTGATTTCACAAAGCTTTTAATTTACTTCTCAAAGCCACCTTTTGTAAATTAGTAGTAATATTTGTAAATTGCAGATCCACATACCTTGCAGACAAACACACCACAGGACACACTGTCATTCTGAAAAGGATGTGGAACAGTGGCACATGTCCATCTTGAAACTATGCATCCCTTTTGCCGGATGAAAGCCCTGAAAAACAAAGATTTTAGCTCTTTATAAACCATTAAACAATCTATTACTATCAGAAATGTGATGCACACTATGTACACAGGAAAAGCAATGTGCGTCATCCAATATGAACCTTGTTGACTGTTTGCATTTTTCCATATTCTGTTCGGACTCTCCCAAGGAGTTAAGATACAGTGTCCTCCTCTCTGATGGGTAGATCACCTTCCAGGAAGAGAGATTGGAATTATAATATTATAGACCATCTTAGAGGATAGCTCATTCCGCTATCATATAGGAATGCTACAATCATATTATAATGTTAAAGAATATTTACACTTACCACCAATGTCCAGTGGTGATTGTCATTCACTACTCCTAGAAGTAGTTTGAACAGATTTGGATCAATCTAAAATAGGACGACAAAGATATTATCATAAAACTGGTACTCAGCATTTAACACATTTACATGCTACAGGGTGTATACATGGGTGTATACATCTGCATTAGTATATTTTGAAATGAAAAATTACTTACATGTCGTGCTCGACTCTGTTTCCCATTCCAAATGTTCGTCATGCAAAATGAGTCAATAAGTTGCACATTGTTCGGAGTTGTAGTATTGCTGTTACGCACTAACACAGTGAGATAGGCATTGATGACCTTCAAAGAGTTAAAAATAATGATTTGGTTAAAAGGAGATCGTTGCATCGTGTTCCCAAATTGAAATAAGCAGTTATAACATTTTAAATACATTCTGATTTCGTAACACCATTTTATACAATAAAATACTTGTCAGAACCCTTTGAATAAAGTACAAACATACAGTGCCTTGCGAAAGTATTCACCCCCCTAGGCATTTTTCCTATTTTGTTGCAGTACAACCTGTAATTTAAATAGATTTTTATTTGGATTTTATGTAATGGACCAACACAAAATAGTCCAAATAGGTGAAGTGAAATGAAAAAAAAAACTTGCTTTAAAAAAAATAAAAAACTGAAAAGTGGTACGTGCATATGTATTCACCCCCTTTGCTTTAATGTATTTTTAAAGTATCATATTTAATATTTGGTCGCATATCCTTTGCATGCTGTTACTTCCTGAAGTCTGTGACCCATCAACATCAAAAGACTCTCGATATCTTATTTTCAGGTACTGTTACAAGCGATACTATAACCTCTCTGCATTTGAATGGATCTCTATGGGAATTGGGGGGTGAGATTAGATTCAGATGTAAATTACGCTGGTACAGTATGGAACACATGACTGGCTAAATGGCAGTAAGTCATCAAGGGTCTAAGGTATCAAACAAGCCCCAAACCATCACTCTGCGGCCACATATGGAGTAGATGTGGATGGCTCACTGCAAGGGTTATTTCTCCTGACTCATTTTCCTATAAAACTCTATGGGGAAAAAAGTCAGGAGAAGAAACCCTTAAAGTGATCCATCCATATCTACTCCATATGTTGCCGCAGAGTGATGGTTTGGGGCTCGTTTGATACCTTAGACCCTTGATGACTTACTGCCATTTAGCCAGTCATGTGTTCCATACTGTACCAGCGTAATTTACATCTGAATCTAGTCTCACCCCCCAATTCCCATGGAGATCCATTCAAATGCAGAGAGGTTATAGTATCGCTTGTAACAGTACCTGAAAATAAGATATCGAGAGTCTTTTGATGTTGATGGGTCACAGACTTCAGGAAGTAACAGCATGCAAAGGATATGCGACCAAATATTAAATATGATACTTTAAAAATACATTAAAGCAAAGGGGGTGAATACATATTCACGTACCACTTTTCAGTTTTTAATTTTTTTTTAATTTTTTAAAACAAGTTTTCTTTTTCTTTTTTTTTCATTTCACTTCACCAATTCGGACTATTTTGTGTAAGGCCATTACATAAAATCCAAATAAAAATCAATTTAAATTACAGGTTGTAATGCAACAAAATAGGAAAAATGCCAAGGGGGGTGAATACTTTCGCAAGGCACTGTAGTTTAATATGTATAGATGATATTATTACCCTCCTCTTCAAATGAATGGAGTGGATGAATGTTATTTACAGTATTAGAATATTATCAGATATTATGTGTAAAAAAATAAAGGAGCAGCCGAGAGCAATGCAAACACACTCAGCTTCTCCCTAAAGTCTTCATAATCTACTCACCCCCTTGAGCGCCCTTTCTAGCACCCAGGCTGCCTCTGATATACTATTTGTAAAGTAATTGCATCAAATCCATTTTCCTGTCAAACTGTCTGCCTCCGTCGCGATGTTATCCAATGGGGAGAATTATTATTTGAGGGTATGGTCCGTATACCTGCTCATCAAGCTTATCTTCCAATAAAAACGCTTCATACTAATGTTTTTTAATGTTAATATAGCTAATGGCTTCATGCTTTCAAATAAGTAACTGTGGCTTTGTGGTTAAGACTGCAGCCTCTCACACAGTGGATAGTGGGTTCGAGCCCAGCAGGGCACGTGTATTTTCCACAAAAACAATGTGCAACTGTTAAGTACTTTTCATTTCTTAGACTGTTATTATTTTCACATTAACACATTAACATATTTTTATTGCAAAGGCAAAAGAGGTTGACAATATTAACTGTTCAATGTTTCACTTGTATTTCAATTGTACTATATCACGCTTGTCTGGTTGGGGAGGGTGTTACGCTCTGTTCTTGTGGTCATGACTGACTGACTGTGGAACCCGAACCTGAACATACCCTTGCCTTGGCCAAGATTTCTTTATTCATTAATTTCTTCACTTCAGCTCTGTTCACTTTATCCTTTTCACACATAACACAATGTCACCATAAAATTAACTACTAGGAAAATTAAGAGTTTACGATAAGAATTGATAATAGCCTCCTATAAGCTGCAATCCTTTAAAAGATCGGATTTATAAACCGCCACGTCGCCAAACATATTTGATTCATGGTTAGTCACTTTAAAAAAAAAACTTAAAAAAACAATAGCTTCCGAATGTGACTCTAGCCTAGTCTACGCTACTCTGCAGATAATGTACCTGCAAACACTTTTTATTTAACTACCGGAAAAAAAGGCAAAAGACGTTTCCAATATTAACTGTTCAATGTTTCACTTGTAGCCTATTTCACTTGTACTACAGTGAAATGGTGAAAGTCAGACCGACACTGACAAATGGCATATATCATGTGATTATATCCCTTTGGTCTTCTGGTTAGCGTCAAGCCTTAGTATTGCGAGAGACAGGGGTTCGTAGCTCGCCCGGTTGATATTAAAGTGTAATTTCATTTTGGACTCAAACAGTGTGCACATGTTCTGGTTTTCTCATGCAAGAATATTTTTTTATTGCAAAGGCAAAGACACGTTTACAATATTAACTGTTCACTTGTAGCCTGTTAAACAATTCAGTCACTGGACACCACGACAGTAATGCAATAGGCTAGCTAACGTTATGGGAACAGGCATCCCATGGCCATTTTTCAAGCAAAGAAAAAAGTTTCAACGCAGAATATCATCTGGTTAACATCGCATTCTTGCATTAATGTAAAAATGCAATTGGCTACATGTTTTAATCTCACACAAATGCCGACAAAAATATTAGTCTGTATGGAGCGTGCTGTCCATTCCGCAACGGTCTTGTCTGACTCACTGTGGAAGCTGAACCTTCAACGCTCGCCTCGGCCAACATTTCTTTATTATGTCTTCATTCATTTCTTCACTTCAGCTCTGTTCAGTTTATCCTTTTTACACATAACACAATGTCTCCATAAAATTAACTACTAGGAAAATTAAGAATTTACGATAATACATTAAGAATTGACGATAGCCTACTATAAACAGCAACCCCTTAATACATCGGATTAATAAACCTCCAATTCCCTAAACATATATGATTCATGGTTAGTCACTTTAAAAAAAATTACTATAGCTTCCGAACATTGCTCTAGTCTACGGTACTCTGCCGACAATGTATCTTACTGCAAACACTTTTAATTATAATTATAATCAGAAGAATAATCTCTGGTAGGCTACTTTCTTAGTTTCTTGCTGGCTAAGATTCCTGGGAAATATGCGTTGTCCAATTGAGCTTGTTAGCCAACGTTAGTTTTGCCAGAGAAACGTTAGTCAGCTGCTAGTCAGGAAACAGGTACAAGCTAAAAAGGTATCCTACAAGCTTTTTTTACCTTCGAAAAAAAATCACTGCGAAGGTATTATGCTGTGCTTATGAAGTTCAGCAACTCGTAGCCCAGACATGGAAGCTTGGAGTTACACATCTGACAAGCCAGTGTTGAATAGCCTAACGTTATTTCTATAGAATACTAATATGCCTATTTTACAACTGTATTTCCATATTTTAGGCTGTATGTATTTCTTTCAGCTACAATGTGTTTGCGTCGAGCCTATTGTGCATGCATAGTCTCCATATAGACTAATACCATATAGGTTAATTAATTTACATGCTTCTTCATGATCCATAGTTCAGGTGGTGCTGTTCATTGTATTCCATTAGACATTAAATACAGCTCATCTACAAACTCTTTTAATGTAATTGTGGGAGAAATGTCATCATTCTCGTCAGTAGAGGGCGTTATGGTTATGCGAATGTCTGCATGCATTTATTTGGAATGCATGTAGGCTACTATTCTGTATGCATGTCTCTCTCGATGTCATTATCTTCATGCATTGTTCATCATTAGTTAGCTACCAAAAATAAGTGATATCAGAACAAAAAGGTCTCCGACGTAAAGAAAGCCAAGTTACTCACGCATAGCCTACAGAGCGCTGTCTATAAGTCCTTAATTCCAACTTGCAAAAACTAGGCCTGCCTTTCAAAGTATTGATATCAAAATGTAGCCAAGTTACAACTAACAATATTGCCTATCGTAGCTCACACTAAATAAACTAGCTCTATTCCAAAGCAATGCTATCCAAACTTTCCTAAATTATTTAATGCAACTTGGCCCTGTGTTTCTTCATCTTAGCATATGAAGAGATTGTGCCTCATGGAACAACATATGATTTCAATTAATGTTGTTAACAGTTGATGAATAATTACACTCCAGAAAGTATACGGTTATACTTTGTTGGCAAGTTTACTTTAGAAAATGTACAGGTTTTAAAATGTTAACTGCTGCTACAGATTTCTTTACTATTCACAAGCAGACATTTATATCAAGAAACATCATGTAAAATAGAGAAAGGGGGGATGAATAAATAAATGCAGATAAAAATCAGTAATATTTTTAAAATAGCGTACACATGGCATTTTTACAAACGTATCCAGACATGTTTGTGGGTCAGATGATAGAAAATAAGTAATACTACTAATTTTCTTAACATAATAATAGTTATATTTGCGAACAGAATTTTGTGAACACAAGGATATCTATGCTCTGTAGGACCACACAGGTTTTGATAGAAATCCAAATATTCCAAATAAATAAATAATAATAATAATAATAATAATAATAATACATTTTATTCATTCTGTGCTTTTCATAGACCCAAAGCAGTGGATGCAGACAATTATTCAAACATACCCTATAGTGTAGTAATTTTTCTGTTTAATTTCTAAGTGCAACACATCTGAATCAGAGTATTTCCACTATAAATTATTCTGATTTTGCAGTTTGATGTGGAACATACAGTTTTATTGACCACATTCTCTTGAGATGGTAAGCTGAAGAAACACAGGGCCAAGTTGCATTAAATAATTTAGGAAAGTTTGGATAGCATTGCTTTGGAATAGAGCTAGTTTATTTAGTGTGAGCTACGATAGGCAATATTGTTCGTTGTAACTTGGCCACATTTTGATATCAATACTTTTAAAGGCAGGCCTAGTTTTTGCAAGTTGGAATTAAGGACTTATAGACAGCGCTCTGTAGGCTATGCGTGAGTAACTTGGCTTTCTTTACGTCAGAGACGTTTTTGTTCAGATACAATATACAGTATATGTAAACATAAATGAAAAACCTAAATGTAATGTAAACATAAATGAAAATATTTTGGACATTATAAACATTACAATTAATACATTATATTAATAAAGTAAAATTTAATGTATCTGAAACGAGGATCTTTTATAATGCAAGAATTTGAGAAAATAACAATTAAATTCAAATGATCCTCCAACACTTACCTCTGTATAATGCCATTTAGCTTCTCTATCATCCATTTGTTTGAGGATGGTAGGGTGAACACAAGCTCCTTTTAATATTCAGCTGGGTGCATACTGATCTGGTAACATACATGAAATAAATAAACATTTCAAAAATATATATTTCGCTGCATGCAGAAGTTGTATATCATCCACTTAAAAATTGTTTTTTGTATTTATTTTTAGTATTATAAACCTCAGTTCATAATACAATAGTCTAAATACCTGGTTCACAAACTCTCGACCCTGGTCTGTTAAGATTCGAATAGGTGCTCCAAACTTGTAGAACCATTTAATGATGCAGCCTACCACCTCCTCAGCAGCTTCTGGCCATTTGCTGAAGTAATCGATGATTACACATATATATTCATATCCGCTTTGGGTTTTTTCACCTTTCCAATTAGATCCATGCCCAAAATTTCCCATCTCTCTTTCACCTGAAACACAAAATAGATCTGTAGTAATTTTGTAATTTTCAGCTGTGATCATATTCAAATATGAAATATAATGTAAATTCACCTCAATGGGATTGATGGTATGCTGTTGTTTTATTGGGGTCCGTTTCCACTGGCATTCTTGGCATTTTAACACCTGAGCAAACAAGAGCATTTATTAATATTAAAGATTTAATCATTGTTTATGGCTGGCATTATACAGTGGGGACGGAAAGTATTCATACCCCTTCACTTTTTGCACACTTTATTATGTTGTAGATTTAATTTTAAATGTGTAAAATTGCCATTTTTACTACACTCAATAACCCATAATGACAAAGTGAAAACATGTTTTTAGAAAGTTTTACAAATTTATTAAAAATCAAAAACTGAAATCTCTGCCATTATTACCATTACCATTAATTTACATCTTTAAAATGAGGAACTTACCCAATCATCAATGTCCTGAGACATTCCAGGCCAGTAGTACCGTCTGGAGATGGCATCTTTCGTTTTAAATTGGCCACAGTGGGCACCGATGGCACTCGCATGTTATTCCTTAAATATTTGATCTGCTTCCTCTGGTGTAACAACAACCTTTACCTTATTTTCTTTTACTGATCCCTTCTTTCTGATATAGAAGAGATGTTCATCTATTCCAAAAAAAAGGTTTTCAGAACCTGTCCACTTACACAACGTTGAAACACATATTTCAAGGTACAGTGCCCTACGTAAGTACTGGGACAAGGAAGCATTTTCTCTTCATTTGGCTCTATACTCCAAAAGTATTTGAAATTGTATTTGAAATCAAACCATTCATATGAGTTTAATACAGATGTCCAGCTTTTATTAGAGGGTATTTGTATAAATATTGTATTCACCATTTAGAAATTATAACATAATGATATGATATCTTATTTTCAGGTACTCTTACAAGTGATACTATAACCTCTCTGCTTTTGAATGGATCTCTATGGGGAATTGGTGTGGGGGAATAGATTCAGCTGTAAATTACGCTGGAACAGTATGGAACACATGGTTGACTAAATGGCTGTAAGTCATCAAGGGTCTGAGGTATGCCAGATATGCAGTAGATGTGGATGGATCACTTTAAGGGTTGTTTCTTTTCCTGACTTATACTTATAGTTCAATAGGAAAATTAGTCAGGAGAAACACATTTTCTTACACTGTCTTTCATGCATAGTTCACTTATTTATTGCCACATTGAAAAAGTATGAAATAAACATGTATATTGCTGCTCGCAAGTTGTAAATATTATAAAATGGTATTGCCATTATCCAGTGCCTACAGCACACCCTGGGAAAATTACTGATTACAGACTGCATTGCATTAATTTTGCAGACACCATTATCCAGAGCGACTTTCAATGTAGGAGCATATGCACCACTGATTATATATATTTTTTCTTAATTAATATTATTGAATTATTACAGTTACATAATAATTAGCTTGCACGTGACAAACTATACAAACTACAGTTCTGCATCCAGTTCTTTATTTATTTGTATTAGTTTACATGTAAAAATATGTGGATGTTCCGTGACATTAACTTCTGTGTCTGTGTGGGTGTCTATCTAGGCTATATTCCATGTGTCGAGTCTTGTTGGCTATTGCTTGCATTACTAGCATTAGCTAGGTCTGTTCAGATCAGGTCATAGGCTGCTATATGATTATTAATTGATTAATTGATTTAGCTCATGAGCTTGCCATCAACGTGTGTACTTTTTGGTTCTTTTGAAACTTGTAACATGAGAGAACCAAGCAGAACTGTCAAATAGAAACAGCTGTGTCCCCGTTAACTTCTTTAATGAACTGCGATTCCCATGAATCAGTGTGCTGTCTGTGTGTGACCACAGAAATGAAAACAGTTCTGTGGTATTGCCAGAGATGTATGTGGTGTTTTGAACTTCATTCATAAAACTGAGGTATACCCTCGTAAGCATTTGTTTGTTTCCTCAATGTTTTGGAACAACTGATTTAGGAGTCCTGTTTTTCGCAGACTCCTGTTATTATTACCTTTAGGTGTTTTTAGTTAGAATTGACTGAGTTAACTGTGTAATAGTCTTTTGCTGCAAAGTGTCTTTTGTTGTCCTGAAAAGTGCTTTAAATATAATTGTAATAACAATAATAATAATAATACAAACCCCAATTCCAAAAAAGTTGTATGTAAAATGCACATAAAAGCAGTGACTTGTAATTTCTCTTTTGCATATATTTAATTAAAAACAGTACAAAGAAAAGATATTTAATGTTTTACCTTATCAACCTTCTTGATTTTTGTAAATATACGCTATTCCGAATTTGATGCCTGCAATACGTTCCAAAAAAGTTGGGACAGGGCCAAAAAAAGACTGGGAAGTCATCAAGGGTCTGAGGTGTCAAACGAGCCTCAAACCATCACTCTGCAGTAGATATGGATGGATCACTTTAACCCTTTAATGGCCAGCTCAACCGTTTGGTAAAGCACATTTTGAGTCTTGATATCTTGTTGACAAATATGTTGGACTTAACTCCATCTGATTTAGCCATCTACCATTTTGTTTACGTGGTTGAGATGGCTCAATCAGGTGGAGTTAAGTCCAACAAGATATCAAGACTCAAAATGTGCTCTACCAAACGGTTGTGCCATTCAAGGGTTAAGGGTTGTTTCTCCTGACTCATTTTCCTATTTAACTATATGGAAATATAAGTCAGGAGAAACAACCCTTCAAGTGATCCATCCAATTCTACTGCATATCTGGCAGCAGAGTGATGGTTTGAGGCTCGTTTGATAACGCAGACCCTTGATGACTTACAGCCATTTAGCCAACCATGTGTTCCATACTATTCCCGTGAAATTTACAGCTTACAGCTATAGTCCCACCCCCCAGTTTCCATAGAGATCCATTCAAATGCAGAGAGGTTATAGTATTACTTGTAAGAGTACCTGAAAATAAGATATTAAGAGTCTTTTGATATCCTTTTATACCCAGTCATGATAGCATCACCTGTTTACCTGTGGAATGTTCCAAACAGGTGTTTTTTGAACTTTTTTTGCCCCTGTCCCAACTTTTTTGGAACGTGTTGCAGGCATCAAATTCGGAATTAGCGTATATTTACAAAAATCTATAAAGTTGATAAGGTAAAGCATTAAATATCTTTTCTTTGTACTGTTTTCAATTAAATATGTAAAAGAGAATTTACAAGTCACTGCTTTATGTGCATTTTACATACTTTTTTCAAATTGGGGTTTGTATTATTATTATTATTATTATAAATCTTATTTAAAGTTGCACTCTGTCACTCACTTTTGCCATATTGTCACCTATTGGCTTTATTTCACTGGTGAAATAAAAATGGTCGGTTTCCGTTTTTCTTCGTACTTCATTCGGAGAAATTTGTGAAATCACGTGATGTGCAGTCCCTCATTGATAAGATAAGTACGATTTTTAGGGTAATGGAATTTCGTTGAATAGATTTCCTGTTTCCTGTTTCCTGTTTGAACGACGTTTTTCCAAACAGCTGCTGAAAATTCGCTGCTGAATTGTCGCTTTATTTTAATTTTTTGAATCTCGTTATTATTCATCATCATCTGAAAGTAATCTTTGGACCACAGCAATACCAATAAAGCGCTTAAGTTCTCTCTACATCCTATATCATCCACGAGCAAACAAACTCAATACAGCCAGATAAAAACGTAAGTAATTTACGGGGCTTAATGGCTGCTTTCGGCTCGCCGGTTTCGTCCATCTCTCACTCTGTCTCTCCTTCTTGGGCTGTCTCTTGCTCTGTATGCGATATGTTTAGTTATCTATTCTCCGTCGTTAATGATAATTTTACCTGTGATAAGTGTAAGTTAAATGCTAAGTTGACGGAGACGATTGCTGAATTGGAAGCTCGCATCCGCACCTTACACGAAATTCGAGATACTGAAATGTTTTTAGAATCTTTTACGGTTCCGGATGCACCAGTTAGCCTGTCTTTAAGTAGGACCCCGGCAGAGCCTTCGCAGCAAGGCGGGTGGATTACAGTTCGGGAACGTAGTCGAAAACCTAAGCCTCCACCAGTGCACAAACAACCCATTCACGTTTCCAACAGGTTCTCCCCCCTCAGTAACGCACCGGCTGTGAAACCTGTTAAAAAAACTCTGGTGATTGACGACTCTATTTTAAGAAACGTGAATTTAGCGACACCAGAGACCATAGTCCAATGTATCCCAGGGGCCAGAGCGACCGACATCAAAGCAAACTTAAAAGTGCTGGCTAAACATAAGTTCTCTAAAATTGTTATTCATGTCGGCGCTAACGATGTCCGTACTTTCTGGGGGAGGCCTGGTCTTTTGAAAAGAGATGGTATTCACCCCTCGTGGGAGGGTGCCGCTCTTATTTCCAGGAATCTATCTTATAGTCTCAGAAGGTCTATTACCTGACACACCAGAGCCAAGACCAGGCAGCAGAACTACTGTCTTACACAGATTTCTGCATGTTCCCAAAAACTGCTGCCCAGGTTTCATGCTATTGAGACAGTGTCTGTCCCCCGACCTAGAGTAGGCTTTGCTAAAAAGCCCATTAGGGGTGTTTGTATGGCTAATTTAAAAAAAATCAGACCCTGTCATTCTACTAATAATGGGGCTGAACAGAGAAAGCCAAAAATTGGCTTGATTAATATCAGATCACTCGCCCCTAAGGCAACTCTTATAAATGAATTAATTACTGATCACCAAGTTGAGATCCTATGCTTAACTGAAACTTGGCTTAAAATTGATGAATATATTGCATTAAATGAATCCACTCCTCCTGGTTACAGTTATACACACATTCCCCGTCTGACGGGTCGTGGAGGTGGTGTTGCTGCTATATATAATTCTAATCTCTTTGCTACTCTGAAATCTGCCTACAAATTTAACTGTTTTGAAGTGCTTGTTCTCAGTTTTGCACTTCCAGACAGAAAAGCAATCAGTTTTACCCTTGTCATTTTATATAGGCCACCAGGTTCATACAGTGGTTTCTTACTTGAGTTTGCTGATTTCCTCTCTAGCCTGGTTATTCATTCAGATAAAATAGTAATTGTAGGTGATTTTAATATTCACATGGATAGTGAAGGTGATCCTCTCAGATCTGCATTCTTGTCAATTATTGAACCCATTGGCTTTAATCAACATATACATCAGTCCACCCATTCTCATAACCATACTCTTGATCTGGTCTTAACGTATAATACAGAAATAGCAAACATAACAGTCATGCCTAAAAATCCTGTGTTATCAGACCATTACTTAATTACCTTTCACCTTTCACAAGTCTGTCATGTGCCATCAGATACTACATTCTACTTTAGTCGTAAGCTCTCCTCCAGATCTGCAAATGATTTTATTAATGAGCTCCCAGGCTCATTTGTGCACTGTGGGGATTTTCTAGGCTCCAGCCAAAATGCGTATACAAATGCAGACATAAACTCAATTGATCAGCTGACTGACAACCTTAATAACGTACTTAGTAGAACCCTGGATACTATCGCACCTCTTAAAAAAAGGAAAGTCTGCAATAAGAAATTAGCTCCCTGGTACAATGACCATACTCGTGCTCTCAAACAAGCTTCACGCCAACTTGAGCGCAAATGGCGTTCCTCTAAATTGCATGTTTTCCTCCATGCCTGGAAAGACAGCCTTCTCTATTATAAACATGCCCTTATCACAGCGCGTTCCTTATATTTCTCTATTTTGGTAGATGAAAATAGAAACAATCCTAGGCACCTGTTTAACACTGTTGCCCGACTAACTAAGAATCATGCTGATCCCTGTGTTTCAATCCCATTTAATAGTAATGACTTTATGAATTTCTTTGATGACAAAATAATAAAAATCAGGGACAAGATTCAAAGTTCTTCTACCACCCCTCATACAGGGTCTGCCCCTCCGTCCACTCAACACCTGGATGCAGAATCTTCAGATGGACGGGTGGCCTATCTGAACTCCTTTGCTCCAATAGATCTCACTGAATTTAATACTATAGTAAATTCTTCAAAATCTTCTACCTGTCTTCTAGACCCTATCCCAACGAAGCTACTGAAGGAGCTACTGCCAGTGATTGGAACACCACTGTTGCATATTGTTAATGCTTCTTTAGCCTCTGGACATATACCACCGACTCTCAAACTTGCAGTCATCAAACCCCTTCTTAAAAAGCCAAACTTGGATATAAACGACTTGTCTAACTATAGGCCTATCTCAAACCTTCCGTTCCTCTCTAAAATAATAGAAAAGGCCATTTCAAAACAACTCTGGTCATTTTTGCACCCTAATCAAATATTGGAAGTTTTTCAATCTGGTTTTCGACCCTCTCATAGCACTGAAACAGCCCTAGTCAAAGTATTCAATGACTTACTCCTTGCTTCTGATAGTGGCTATATCTCTGTACTCATGCTTCTGGATTTAAGTGCAGCATTTGACACAGTTGATCACCTCATCCTTCTGGATAGGCTCGAAAATATTGTTGGCCTCCGTGGACTGGCTCTTTCCTGGTTTAGATCATACTTATCTGACCGATATCAATTTGTGCATCTTAACAATGACTCCTCCTATAAATCTAGGGTTAGATATGGAGTACCACAAGGATCTGTCCTTGGGCCTTTGCTCTTCTCTCTATACATGTTTCCCCTGGGACAAATCATTCGTAAACATGGCATTAACTTCCACTGCTATGCAGATGACACCCAGCTGTATCTATCAGTCAAGCCTGATGAAATTGTCCTGCTGTCAAAAATGGAAGCTTGTCTTATAGATATAAAGGAATGGATGACCCATAACTTTCTCTTGCTAAACTCTGATAAGACAGAGGTAATGGTGGTGGGGCCCAAGTCCCTGAGATGCAAACTATCTGGCTATATGCCTAACATTGATGGAATTTCAATCACCTCGAGTGCTGTCATTAAAGATCTTGGTGTTACGTTTGATCCAGATCTAGTATTTGATACACACATTAAAGACATCTCTAGGGTTGCTTTCTATCACTTGAGGAATATCTCAAAAATTCGAAAAATACTGTCCCTACATGATGCTGAAAAGCTAGTCCATGCTTTTGTTACTTCTAGATTAGATTATTGTAATGCTCTTTTGTCTGGATGTACACCTTCCTCTCTGAAAGGGCTTCAGCTAATTCAAAATACAGCTGCTCATATTCTCACGAGAACTAGAAGATTTGAACACATCAGCCCAGTGTTAGCTTCACTTCACTGGTTGCCAGTCAAATTTCGAATAGACTATAAGATTCTATTACTTACCTTTAAAGCCTTACATGGGCTTGCCCCCTTATATTTAAGGGATTTACTTTTCCCTTATAATCCCTCACGAACACTCCGTTCGCAGGGCGCAGGCCTCCTTGTTATTCCTAAAATAGCTAAAAGTACAATAGGTGGTAGAGCCTTTTCCTATCGTGCTCCTCTCCTATGGAACAAATTGCCTGCTCATGTTCGGGGTGCAGACACTGTCAGTCTATTTAAAGCTAGGCTTAAAACTCATCTTTTTAGTCTGTCCTATAGTTGAGGGGCAGGAGTGGGTGGCTGGCATTAGCTATAGAGTCGCTGGTGGACTGAGCGGTCAGTGCTGTCACTGGATCATTATTGGTAGTGTTGTGTTAAGCTCGACCAGTCATGGTCTAGTGGTGACTGTCTCAAGCCTGCCCTCATGGCTGTATTGGCCCCTGCCTCTGTTTAGCCCTTAGCTATGCTGCCATAGCCTTATTCTGCCGGGGTTTCCTTATCGCAGCAGACACCTCTGTCTCTCCTGCTGCGCTTGTTCTGCTACCATCTGAACCCCCTAACAATGTTTTTTCTTTTTTCCTCTTCCCTGCTCTGGGCACCTGCCCGGAGCTCTAGCCCAAGTTTCCAGAGTTTCCCGCGTCCTTCCCCCACCCCCCTCCTGGCCCGGAGCTCCAGCCCAAGACCAGCTAGGCGCCCCCCACCTGCCACTGCTGATCTCTACATGATGGAGTCATCTGAATAGAATACCTCCCTATGACATAATCAACCCATAGGCCAGTGGAGGATGGGCAATAGCCGGGTTCCTCTCGAGATTTCTTCCCATCGGGGAGTTTTTTCTCGCCACAGTATGAGGGTTTCTCTCCTACTAGTGTTTTTACCTCTGCTATCTGGGGGCTTAGAGCTGGCATTTCCCATTTCCCCTTTCCTCCCCTTTCTGTTCTGTAAAGCGTATTTGTGACAGTCATCTGTAAAAAGCGCTATATAAATAAAATTGAATTAAAATTGAATTGAATAACGGGTTGTGAGACCAGGTTGCGCGCGCGTGCACTCTGTTCTGAAGAAGGGCTGGCGACCGAAACACTTTATCAATGTGGCAATAAATAAGCGAAATGTTTATTATTTAGGCTATTTAAGTTTTAGTAGGCTATTTTTATATAGATTGTGACGTAAAGCATTTCAGAATGCCCAGAACATTTGAAAGGGTGAGGAAATTTGTCTCACAATTTTGTTCGGGCTTTTTACAGCATTTAGTCATTTCCTTCCTTTTTTCCCCAACTTGATACATTGTAATTCAAATATTAGAGCATCACTCATCCTTCGGCACATTCTATTGTCTGTATTTTATTGAGAATTCTTACCTTTAATCTCATAATTGGCTGCTCTCCTTCTTATGACAAACTTGTGTTGTTTGGTCGCGCTATTGGGGTATTCTCCTTTTGATAGGTAATTGACAATTTCTTGGAAAATGTCGGGATCCACCTTCGTTTCGGACGTTATATTTAAAATGCGTAGAGCTTATAGAGCTTCTAACCCCGTGAAAAAACGAGCAATAAAATAACGGAAAATCACATTAAAAATAACGGTAGGAATGATCCGATTGGTTAAAAATGACATCATCTGA
Organism: Synaphobranchus kaupii; assembly: GCA_029718625.1. Lineage (NCBI taxonomy): Eukaryota > Metazoa > Chordata > Actinopteri > Anguilliformes > Synaphobranchidae > Synaphobranchus > Synaphobranchus kaupii. Next base: position 9,831,881 of record CM056398.1, on the reverse strand, counting down.
CTGTAATTCGGTTTTCAATTAATTCAAAGTATGAAACATAGTTGACAGTTGACGGCCGAAAGGTAGGCTAGGGGGGAGGGGGGTCGCTGTCGCTGTCCAATGGCAATGGTGCTGACTACGGCCGTTAAAAACGAATTGATTTTTTTGCCATTCTTCACAATCTGTAGGTTACTAACAAATCTATCATGGCAATCTAACAATCCAGCAATCCAACAAAAAAACAAGTGTTGCATCACATTCGCATCAAAATATCTATAAGCTTCCCAAATCTGCCAAAGGATCTACTTCCTTGCATTGTCAAAGTTATGTTAGGTTAGTGTCATATGGAGTGGAAAATTTTCTAGAGATATAATGATTTGTTACCTAAATTATTTTACAACAAATAAAGACTAATTCTGTATATCAGATTTTGATTGTGCTATAGCTACGCTGTTTTTTCAAGGCTTCTTTTTTTTTTACAGTATCTAACAGTGTTGCCAGTAAATTACTGTATTTCTGATTTACAATCTCCTAACTGTAGTTCACTTTTACAGTAACAAACTGTTACTGTAGTTTTGTAGTATACAGTAAATATACTGTAATTCTCCTACTGACACAACTTTAAGCCTTATTTATTTACTGTTCTAGCCTATATTTGTCATGGTTTTAACCCTTTTTGCCTATGCGGTCGTTCTCCTTGGTGGCCACGCGAGGGCGCTGCTCTTTAGGTGGATGCTTGCTCCGCCCTGCTTAGATTACGGGGCTGCTGTTAGCGCCCACACCTGTGCATAGTCACCTGGAGAGATATATATATAAGCCTACCGTTTCCTTTGTTCGGGGCTTCGACATTAATTGTTCATTAATTGTTCATTGTTTTGTACTGTGGTGTTTTTGTTGGCTGTGAGTTACTCGTACCATTTGGGCTACTCGCCTATTTTAACGTCTCTTTGTTGAGGCAGGGCTTATTTCTTGCTGGCTTGGTAGTTACTTATCTCGTAGAAGTTTGGCACCGTAAATCTCTGCTCTATTTCGCCTTTTTGTGCTTTTTCTCCGTGTACGGAGATTTGGGCGATTCTGTTCGGAACTGTAGTTCTGTTTGCCCTTCGGTGCATGTCGTCTCATGGGAGATCGGGCGTTTCTCTTCTACTTAGTTCTTAGCTCGTAGAAGTATAGAGTAGCAGTTCTTTGTTCCTTTTTCGCCTTTGATTGGTTTTCTTACTGAGAGACCTGGCGTTTTGCTTCTACTCATTTCCGTGTTACTGTGAGCCAGTGAGTAGCTTTGGTATGTTTATTCCCTGTTTTGTCTCCTCGTGGACTACGTTCCCCTTTGTTGTGAGTCAGGGTTTTTGTTTATATTGAGAGGCTGTCGTGCTATTTTTGCGTTGGTCTTTGTTGCAGCTGTCCCCCGTCCTTTTTACCTACGGGACGATTTTGTTCGGAACTATTGTTCTGTTCGTTTTCCGGGTATGTTTCTCCTTGTGTGGAGTTTGGGCGAAGTTGTGGACATGTTTGTGTGTGACTGCGCGTAGCATAGGAACGTTAGCTCTCTGTTCTTTCGCTTCGTTATATTCTTTTACTGAGAGGCTAGGGCGGTTGTTTTATATTAAGCTTGCGTTAGTCTATTTGGATAGTAAAGTTATGGGACGACGGTGCTCCGTCGGCTCACCTGTAAAATGTTTCTCCCTCCTGGGAGATCGGGTGTTTACCCCTTTTGTTTTCTGCATTAGACTGCGAACTTATTAAACTAGCCATGGAACGTTAAATCCCTGTTCGCCTCGTTACATTTCCCCTTACTGAGAGGCAGGGCTTGTATTTGTGTTTGTGCTTGTGTTAGTCAGATAGCCGATAGTTTCGGTGCAGCTGTCCTTTCGTCTTTTGTGCTTTTTCTCCGTGTATGGAGATTTGGGCGATTCTGTTCAGAACTGTAGTTCTGTTCGCCCTTCGGTGCATGTCATCTCATAGGGAGACTGGGCGATGTTGTAGACATGTTTGCGTGTGACTGCGAGCCTCAATCTAAGCCTTGGAACATTAATTATCTGTTCATTTGCCTCGTTACATTTCTCCTTACTGAGAGGCTAGGGCGTGGCTCTCTATTTTAAGCTTAGTCATTTTGCTGGTAAGGCTATGGGACTGCGGTTCTCCGTCGGCTCGCCTGTAAAATGTTTCTCCCCCCCGGGGGATCGGGCGTTTACCCCCTTTAGGTTCTGCATGTGACTGTTAGTGTTAGCTTATGGAAGTAGCCACGGAACGTTATATCTGTTCTTTCGCCTCCTCTTATACAATCATATCATTCTGCAATATTTGTTGACTGTTTATTTATTTGTGCCTTTACGCTACTCGTCTGTTCTTGTGTGTCTTGTTACCGAGACAGGGCGCATATTATTTCTAGCTATTCAGACCCCTGTCCTTACGCTCTACTTGGCGTGTGACAGTGAGCCGGTTAATAGCGTTTGTAGTGGTGTTCGTTGTTCGTTGTTTTGTCTCCTCCCTTAACTGCGGGTTATCCCGCCTTAGTGGCCCTAGGGCTTTAAGAATCCCCTTGTTGCGTTTGGCTCCTCCTTCCTCACACGTCACGCCCCATTACAATATTATTGTAGAATGTCAGTTTTTATTGCAAATTAGGAATTACTGTAATAAATTTAATATACTGAAAAATAATCACTACTGCTATTCTATCTTAAGCATACATTAACTTCAGCACTATAGGCAGAAATATGACAAAATAATGTTCTTCAAAATATATTTAGGCTATTGAGAAATATTTAAAATGTGCATAACCCTGTAAGAAATATACAAAACTAATTCATTTAAAACATGTCTATAGCAAAGTACATTTTACATTTTCTCATTAATATTTCAATAACAATGCATTTTAGAAAAAAATGTTGATGGATAAATAGTACATTTGTCAAGAACAGTATATTTTAGAACAGCATAAGGTAGCATAAAGATAAGATCCTCAGGTTTTCTCACAGACATTGAATGTTTTTGGTGGGAAGCAAACCTTTCATTCAAAAAATCATCAGAATACTGTGCTATGAAATAATACTTTTAATAAAAAATTAACATTAACAATTGACAATAGCAATTTTAAAATAAAGCTGCAAGCAGCGATACACAGTGTCCTAACAAAATATTGTTATTTAGAAAAAATCATGTCACACACAATTTTGCAACCAAATTAAAATGGTGGAGATTCAATATGGTGGGCATTATGGTTTATTGAGGCAAATTTCATCTGCAGTCACAGTCAGTGACATGCATGTTGATATCAAGTTCAGGACAGTAGTTGAAAGAGTGAAAAAATATCTTGTTGAAAAATTCATAGGCTGCAGAGGCCACTATTGGCGCTCTCACCATTGGTGAGTGGCCCTTAATAAAAATTGGAACAAACCCAATAAGGCTCCAGCACCTGTGGTGCTTGGACCCCTAAAAATTGATAACCATAAATTAAAAAATACAAAAAACCTAAAATGTTTCATTTGTCATCTACAGCACTAACATATTTCTGACTTGATCATTTTGGTAAGGCTGACTCCATTACAACTGAGAAGGGTTGGTTTATATGCAGTCCATGGTCATAGGTCCATTGTCCACTGTGTGTTCACAGTCCCAATGGCGACAATCTTCTGGAATTTTCTGGAAGAAATCAATATAACATTTAATTTAACTTACAGTACATAGGCTACACTTGCAGTCAGTGAGATTATCATTATCTGTAAAAGACTGTGGCCAAAAAAGCCAAACGTGCTGCAACTTAAAAAACAAAAGTAAAAAAGGTTGTTTCCAGTTGTTCCTAGAATTTAATTGTCATTCCATGCTTAAAAATGTATGAATGAAATACTAAACACGTGTTAGGTAGTCATGTTAACTGTACAGAAAATTAAAATTGCATTTACAAATCAATAAACCAGCCAGCTAAACTTATACACAACAATATAGCTTAGCCTAAACCATTGATTTAAAACTTGGTTCGTAACCAGCTAACTTAAACTCGCAGCTTTTCCTGAATTCATTAGGCTACGTAGAGAAAGCAGTCACACCTTTAATCGTTTTCAGTGACTAGTCTGTCCAGCTCTCGTGTGTGCTCATTGTTTAAATCAGATAGCTAATTAACATTAGCTGGCATATCATGCATCAGGCTGAACATTTAACTTACATTTACATTTACATTTTAGTCATTTGGCAGACGCTCTTATCCAGAGTGACGTACATTAGTGCATTTTCAAACTAGGAACAAGTGCGTTAAAACAACCCTAAAAGGTAAATACGATTTCAAACACCAGGCGCAGTCAGTATGATTTTTTTATTTATTTTTTTATTTTTATTTTTTTGGGGGGGGGGGGGGGGGGCACCACACGATATCGATCATTGGCGTGTACAACAGTAAGCCAATAAGTAACCTTAAGTATTAAACTAGCAGCTTGAACCACTTAAACAAGGATTCAGAAAAACACAATCAAGGGAGGTCAGGACAGACAGACGTCGAGACCGGGTGCTAGTATGAAGTGGGGGGGGGGGTACCAGTCGTCCTGAGGAGGCGGAACGCAGGATCTGGTAGGTGTGTAGGGTCTTTTGGAGGTATGGAGGGGCTGATCCTCAGACTACCTGGAAGGCGAGCACCAATGTTTTGAATTTGATGCGAGCCATCACAGGTAGCCAGTGGAGGTCAATGAGCAGGGGGGTGACATGGGAGTGTCGGGGGAGGTTGAAGACCAGGCGCGCTGCTGCATTCTGGATAAGCTGAAGGGGTCTAATGGCCGATGCTAGCAGGCCAGCCAGGAGAGAGTTACAGTAGTCCGGGCGGGACAGCACCATCGCTTGGACCAGGAGCTGGGTTGAGTGGGTGGTGAGGAAGGGACGGATTCTCCTGATGTTGTACGGGAAGAACCTGCACGCCCGGGTTACCACTGCGATGTTCTCGGAGAGGGACAGCCTGTTGTCCATCACCACTCCGAGGTTCCTGGCACAGGGCGTTGGGGTCAGTGGAGTGTCCCCTAGGGAAATGGAGAGATTGAGAGGGGGAGAGGTTAGAGCAGGAATGTAGATAAGCTCAGTCTTGCCTGGATTGAGCTTCAGATAGTGGTTGTCCATCCAGCTCTGGATGTCTCTCAGGCAAGCGGAGATGCGGGCTGACACCTGAGTGTCAGATGGTGAGAAGGAGAGAAAGAGTTGAGTATTGTCAGCATAGCAGTGGTAAGAAAGACCATGAGCAGTGATAACAGGGCCAAGGGATTTGATGTAGGTGGAGAAAAGGAGGGGACCAAGGACTGAGCCCTGGGAGACTCCTGTGGTAAGGGGACGGGGTGCCGATACTTTACCAGCCCAGGCAACCTGGGAGGAGCGCTCCGAGAGGTAGGACTCAATCCAGGCCAGGTCCGAACCGCCGATCCCTGCTGCAGACAGGGACAACAGGAGGATGGAGTGATCTACGGTGTCGAAGGTGGCAGAGAGGTCTAGGAGTATTAGCACAGAGGAGAGGGAGGCTGTCCAAGCTGCGTGAAGCATCTCGCTGACGGAGAGGAGTGCGGTCTCCGTTGAGTGGCCAGGTCTGAAGCTGGACTGGTGGGGGTCTAGTAGGTTGTTCTGGGTAAGGAAAGAAGACAGTTGGTTATAAACAGCACGTTCAATAGTTTTGGAAAGAAAAGGAAGAAGAGATACCGGTCTGTAGTTTTGGATGTTGGAGGGGTCCAGCGTGGGTTTTTTCAGGATCGGGGTGATATGGGCTCTCTTGAAGGATGAGGGGAAGCAGCCAGAGGTCAGGGAGGAGTTCACCAGAGAGGTCACAAACGGGAGGATATCTGGGGTGATTGCCTGGAGGAGAGATGAAGGGATAGGGTCGAAGGCACAGGTAGTGGGGCGATGGGAGAGTAGGAGGTGGGATACATCGGTATCAGACAGGGGAGAAAAGGTGGAGATGCAGGGGGGGGACACGGAAGGGGTAGAGAGAGGAGGAGAGTGGAAAACAGTGTCCGTGAGGGGAGGGGGAGTGGGGAAACGGGGGGGGGGGGGGGGGTAGAGAGAGGGGCTGAGGGGCTGAAGGAGCTGCGGATGTCTGCGATCTTCTCATCAAAGAAATCTGCAGTGAAATCTGAAGTCGTTTGCAGTGAACGAGGATTGAGGAGGAGTAGAGGATTTGCTGAGGAGGGAGGAGAAGATGGAGAACAATTGACGGGGGTTAGAACTGTATTTGTGAATTTTAGTATGATAGTAAGTTACCTTGGCAGCTGTGACTGCTGTAGAGAACGCCGCTAGGAGAGACTGGTAGGAGGAGAGGTCTGATGCGTCTCTGGATTTCCTCCACATCCTCTCTGCTGGACATCCACGGGCAGGGAGGAGATGGGCGTGTGGGCCTAGAGACAAGAGGGCAGAGAGAGTTAAGTGATGTGGAGAGAGCTGTGAGCAGGGTGTCGGATGCAGAGTCGATGGGGAGTTGAGAGAAGGATTTGAGAGGGGGGAGGGAAGCAGTGACACAGGGAGCAAGAGAGGAGAGTGAGAGGGAGCAGAGGTTACGGCGGACAGAGACAGTGGGGGTGGGGGGAGGGGGGGGGGGGGCGGTGTGGAACAAGAGGAAGAGAGAAAGAAATGAAGTGGTGATCAGAGGTATGGAGAGGGGTAACAGTGAGATCAGAGCAGGGGCTGTTCCTCTGGAAGACCAGGTCTAGGAGGTTGCCAGCCTTGTGGGTTGGGGGGGAGGGTTGGAGGGTGAGGTCAAAGGAGCGGAGAAGTGGTAGGAAGGCTACAGACTGGGAGGCATCTAGATGGATGTTGAAGTCTCCCAGGAGGATCAGCGGGGTGCCGTCCTCTGGGAAGGAGCTGAGCAGGGTGTCGAGCTCATCGAGGAAGCACCCCAGGGGACCTGGAGGGCGATAAACAACTATAATGTACAGGTTAATAGGGTGGTTGATTAACATAGAGTGGTATTCAAAACTAGTAATAGATATATCAGAGAGGGGGAGAACAGAGAATGACCATGAGGGGGAGAGTAGCAAACCAGTACCACCTCCGCGACCAGACGGCCGGGGGGTGTGAGACAAGGAGAAGGAGGAGAAGAGGGCAGCGGGAGTTGCCGTGTTGTCCGGTGTGATCCAGGTTTCGGTGAGGGCGAGAAACTGGAGGGACAGGAAGGAGGCATAGCCGGAGATGAAGTCTGCTTTCCGTGTGGCAGACTGGCAGTTCCAGAGCCCCCCTGCGACGGTGAAGTTCTCGCAGGGAGTCAGCGAGGGGTAGCGGAGGTTGGACGGGTTGCGTCGCCGTGGAGGGCCACGTCGTTGGAAGCGGGTTCTGAAAGGAAGAGAGCAGACAGGGATAGGGAGAACACACATAAACTGGTACGGAGCGACACTAGTGTCACTCTTCCAGATGTCTTTTGAAATGCACACAGCTGATTGCAAGTGGTTAACAGCTGTGTGAGACACTTCGCAAGCACGGATAAATAAGTACTACCAAGTTAATTATAATATAACTTAAAGTGTTAATTACACAACAATATGTTGAAAGCATGGACGTCACCTTGGCTCGTTGGTGGTGAAGTCATATTCTCAGGATGCGAATATGATCTTCTTTGATACTTCCAGAGAGTTCCCCAGTTAACGTCGGTTGTCGGTTCACAGTTCAACCGCGCTCAACAGAAACTTCCTCGCTGTAATGAATGTAATTTCCAAAATAAATAAAGGAATATATAGGCTACGATAAAACTTTTAAGAACCCCGTTTCAAATTCTACAATCACAATTATGTGTATGTTAAAAAAATCTGTGGAGGTGATGAGCTAAAACAACTGAGTGGGCGCCAAAATGACTGTTGAGTAGCTACAGTAACATACAGCAATTTCTACATTTACAGTAATTCTCTGTATTTAGCACACATGATGCAGTGCACATAACAGTTAATTACTGTAAATGGGTTTTACAGTATATTACAGGATGAAATACAGTTATTAACTGTAAAAATTAGCGAAGGCTAACAGTGTACATGTGGCCCTATTCAATCAATAGGAGTCGCTAACCACAGCAGATTCAGACTGAACTGTCTATTTTCCACATAAAAAGACATAAAACTTGTTAAAAAGTATTTAAAGGAAAACTCGATACCTGAATTATTTGTTTCCCCATATTTTCATGTGATTTGGTTTCGCCGATGTTCATTGGACACATACACACACAAAAATCTAACCCTGAATAAATGGAGTTCTCCATATTTTTTCTTTCATTAAAATAATTTAGAATAATACAACTTGTTTTGGACTCAGGTTTGAGAGACTCAATGGGGAAATAAGACACTGGGTATTTTGAAGGCCTATTTCATACAATATGGGCAGGGACTCCAAAAAAATCAAACACTGAATAATTTGGTTTGCCTCTATTTTCATGGGACACAAAAAAAATCAGATTCTGAATAATTTGGTTTCCCCCCATTTTTTATTGAATTAAAAATGATACAGAGTGATAAAACGTGTTTTGCACATTTATGCGACAGATGGAATGAGGAAATGTGACACTGGACAGTCTTAAGTGAGATTTGATACAAAATGGAGAGGGACACCAAATAAATCAGACACTGACTAATTTGGTTTCTCCCTATTTTTAATTTTATTAAAAATAATATAGAATAATACAACTTGTTTTGCACTCAGGTTTGAGAGACTCAATGGGGAAATATGAAACTGGGTCGTCTGAAGTCCTATTGCATGCAATATGGACAGGGACACCAAAAAAATCATACACTGAATAATTTGGTTTCCCTCTATTTTCATGGGACACAAAAAAAATCAGATTCTGAATAATTTGGTTTCCCCCCATTTTTAATTGAATTAATTGAATTAAAAATGATACAGAGTGATAAAACTTGTTTTGCACATTTATGCGACAGATGGAATGAGGAAATGTGACACTGGACAGTCTTAAATGAGATTTGATACAAAATGGAGAGGGACACAAAATAAATCAGACACTGACTAATTTGGTTTCTCCCTATTTTTCATTTTATTAAAAATAATATAGAATAATACAACTTGTTTTGCACTCAGGTTTGAGAGACTCAATGGGGAAATATGAAACTGGGTCGTCTGAAGTCCTATTGCATGCAATATGGACAGGGACACTAAAACAATCAGTAACTGAATAATTTCGTTTCCCCCTATTTTTAATTTCATTAAAAAATTATATAGAATAATACAACTTGTTTTGCACTCAGGTTTGAGAGACTCAATGGGGACATATGACACTGGGTAGTCTGAAGTCCTATTGCATGAAATATGGACAGGGACACCAAAAAAATCATACACTGAATAATTTGGTTTCCCCCCATTTTTAATTGAATTAATTGAATTAAAAATGATACAGAGTGATAAAACTTGTTTTGCACATTTATGCAACAGATGGAATGAGGAAATGTGATACTGGACAGTCTTAAGTGAGATTTGATACAATATGGAGAGGGACACCAAATAAATCAGACACTGAATAATTTGGTTTCTCCCTATTTTTCATTTTATTAAAAATAATATAGAATAATACAACTTGTTTTGCACTCAGTTTTGAGAGACTCAATGGGGAAATATGAAACTGGGTCGTCTGAAGTCCTATTGCATGCAATATGGACAGGGACACCAAAAATATCAGACACTGAATAATTTGGTTTCTCCCTATTTTTCATTTCATTAAAAATAATATAGAATAATACAACTTGTTTTGCACTCAGGTTTGAGAGACTCAATGGGGAAATATGAAACTGGGTCGTCTGAAGTCCTATTGCATGCAATATGGACAGGGACACCAAAAAAATCATACACTGAATAATTTGGTTTCCCTCTATTTTCATGGGAAATAAAAAAAATCAGATTCTGAATAATTTGGTTTCCCCCCATTTTTAATTGAATTAATTGAATTAAAAATGATACAGAGTGATAAAACTTGTTTTGCACATTTATGCAACAGATGGAATGAGGAAATGTGATACTGGACAGTCTTAAGTGAGATTTGATACAAAATGGAGAGGGACACAAAATAAATCAGACACTGAATAATTTGGTTTCTCCCTATTTTTCATTTCATTAAAAATAATATAGAATAATACAACTTGTTTTGCACTCAGGTTTGAGAGACTCAATGGGGACATATAACACTGGGTAGTCTGAAGTCCTATTGCATGCAATATGGACAGGGACACCAAAAAAATCATACACTGAATAATTTGGTTTCCCTCTATTTTCATGGGACACAAAAAAAATCAGATTCTCAATAATTTGGTTTCCCCCCATTTTTAATTGAATTAAAAATGATACAGAGTGATAAAACTTGTTTTGCACATTTATGTGACAGATGGAATGAGGAAATGTGACACTGGACAGTCTTTAGTGAGATTTAATACAAAATGGAGAAGAACACCAAATAAATCAGACACTGACTAATTTGGTTGATGTGCAAAATTGTGCAAAATTTGCTAAATTTGTTTTGCACATTTATGCGACAGATGGAATGAGGAAATGTGACACTGGACAGTCTTAAGTGAGATTTGATACAAAATGGAGAGGGACACCAAATAAATCAGACACTGACTAATTTGGTTTCTCCCTATTTTTAATTTTATTAAAAATAATATAGAATAATACAACTTGTTTTGCACTCAGGTTTGAGAGACTCAATGGGGAAATATGAAACTGGGTCGTCTGAAGTCCTATTGCATGCAATATGGACAGGGACACCAAAAAAATCATACACTGAATAATTTGGTTTCCCCCCATTTTTAATTGAATTAATTGAATTAAAAATGATACAGAGTGATAAAACTTGTTTTGCACATTTATGCAACAGATGGAATGAGGAAATGTGATACTGGACAGTCTTAAGTGAGATTTGATACAATATGGAGAGGGACACCAAATAAATCAGACACTGAATAATTTGGTTTCTCCCTATTTTTCATTTTATTAAAAATAATATAGAATAATACAACTTGTTTTGCACTCAGTTTTGAGAGACTCAATGGGGAAATATGAAACTGGGTCGTCTGAAGTCCTATTGCATGCAATATGGACAGGGACACCAAAAATATCAGACACTGAATAATTTGGTTTCTCCCTATTTTTCATTTCATTAAAAATAATATAGAATAATACAACTTGTTTTGCACTCAGGTTTGAGAGACTCAATGGGGAAATATGAAACTGGGTCGTCTGAAGTCCTATTGCATGCAATATGGACAGGGACACCAAAAAAATCATGCACTGAATAATTTGGTTTCCCTCTATTTTCATGGGAAATAAAAAAAATCAGATTCTGAATAATTTGGTTTCCCCCCATTTTTAATTGAATTAATTGAATTAAAAATGATACAGAGTGAAAAACTTGTTTTGCACATTTATGCAACAGATGGAATGAGGAAATGTGATACTGGACAGTCTTAAGTGAGATTTGATACAAAATGGAGAGGGACACAAAATAAATCAGACTGACTAATTTGGTTTCTCCCTATTTTTCATTTTATTAAAAATAATATAGAATAATACAACTTGTTTTGCACTCAGGTTTGAGAGACTCAATGGGGAAATATGAAACTGGGTCGTCTGAAGTCCTATTGCATGCAATATGGACAGGGACACCAAAAATATCAGACACTGAATAATTTGGTTTCTCCCTATTTTTCATTTCATTAAAAATAATATAGAATAATACAACTTGTTTTGCACTCAGGTTTGAGAGACTCAATGGGGACATATAACACTGGGTAGTCTGAAGTCCTATTGCATGCAATATGGACAGGGACACCAAAAAAATCATACACTGAATAATTTGGTTTCCCTCTATTTTCATGGGACACAAAAAAAATCAGATTCTCAATAATTTGGTTTCCCCCCATTTTTAATTGAATTAAAAATGATACAGAGTGATAAAACTTGTTTTGCACATTTATGTGACAGATGGAATGAGGAAATGTGACACTGGACAGTCTTTAGTGAGATTTAATACAAAATGGAGAAGAACACCAAATAAATCAGACACTGACTAATTTGGTTGATGTGCAAAATTGTGCAAAATTTGCAAAATTTGTTTTGCACATTTATGCGACAGATGGAATGAGGAAATGTGACACTGGACAGTCTTAAGTGAGATTTGATACAAAATGGAGAGGGACACCAAATAAATCAGACACTGACTAATTTGGTTTCTCCCTATTTTTAATTTTATTAAAAATAATATAGAATAATACAACTTGTTTTGCACTCAGGTTTGAGAGACTCAATGGGGAAATATGAAACTGGGTCGTCTGAAGTCCTATTGCATGCAATATGGACAGGGACACCAAAAAAATCATACACTGAATAATTTGGTTTCCCTCTATTTTCATGGGAAATAAAAAAAATCAGATTCTGAATAATTTGGTTTCCCCCCATTTTTAATTGAATTAATTGAATTAAAAATGATACAGAGTGATAAAACTTGTTTTGCACATTTATGCAACAGATGGAATGAGGAAATGTGATACTGGACAGTCTTAAGTGAGATTTGATACAAAATGGAGAGGGACACAAAATAAATCAGACACTGACTAATTTGGTTTCTCCCTATTTTTCATTTTATTAAAAATAATATAGAATAATACAACTTGTTTTGCACTCAGGTTTGAGAGACTCAATGGGGAAATATGAAACTGGGTCGTCTGAAGTCCTATTGCATGCAATATGGACAGGGACACCAAAAATATCAGACACTGAATAATTTGGTTTCTCACTATTTTTCATTTCATTAAAAATAATATAGAATAATACAACTTGTTTTGCACTCAGGTTTGAGAGACTCAATGGGGACATATACCACTGGGTAGCCTGAAGTCCTATTGCATGCAATATGGACAGGGACACCAAAAAAATCATACACTGAATAATTTGGTTTCCCTCTATTTTCATGGGACACAAAAAAAATCAGATTCTGAATAATTTGGTTTCCCCCCATTTTTAATTGAATTAAAAATGATACAGAGTGATAAAACTTGTTTTGCACATTTATGTGACAGATGGAATGAGGAAATGTGATGCTGGACAGTCTTTAGTGAGATTTAATACAAAATGGAGAGGAACATCAAATAAATCAGACACTGACTAATTTGGTTGATGTGCAAAATTGTGCAAAATTTGCAAAATTTGTTTTGCAAATTTATGCGACAGATGGAATGAGGAAATGTGACACTGGACAGTCTTAAGTGAGATTTGATACAAAATGGAGAGGGACACCAAATAAATCAGACACTGACTAATTTGGTTTCTCCCTATTTTTAATTTTATTAAAAATAATATAGAATAATACAACTTGTTTTGCACTCAGGTTTGAGAGACTCAATGGGGAAATATGAAACTGGGTCGCCTGAAGTCCTATTGCATGCAATATGGACAGGGACACCAAAAATATCAGACACTGAATAATTTGGTTTCTCCCTATTTTTAATTTTATTAAAAATAATATAGAATAATACAACTTGTTTTGCACTCAGGTTTGAGAGACTCAATGGGGAAATATGAAACTGGGTCGTCTGAAGTCCTATTGCATGCAATATGGACAGGGACACCAAAAAAATCATACACTGAATAATTTGGTTTCCCTCTATTTTCATGGGAAATAAAAAAAATCAGATTCTGAATAATTTGGTTTCCCCCCATTTTTAATTGAATTAATTGAATTAAAAATGATACAGAGTGATAAAACTTGTTTTGCACATTTATGCAACAGATGGAATGAGGAAATGTGATACTGGACAGTCTTAAGTGAGATTTGATACAAAATGGAGAGGGACACAAAATAAATCAGACACTGACTAATTTGGTTTCTCCCTATTTTTCATTTTATTAAAAATAATATAGAATAATACAACTTGTTTTGCACTCAGGTTTGAGAGACTCAATGGGGAAATATGAAACTGGGTCGTCTGAAGTCCTATTGCATGCAATATGGACAGGGACACCAAAAATATCAGACACTGAATAATTTGGTTTCTCCCTATTTTTCATTTTATTAAAAATAATATAGAATAATACAACTTGTTTTGCACTCAGGTTTGAGAGACTCAATGGGGACATATACCACTGGGTAGCCTGAAGTCCTATTGCACGCAATATGGACAGGGACACCAAAAAAATCATACACTGAATAATTTGGTTTCCCTCTATTTTCATGGGACACAAAAAAAATCAGATTCTGAATAATTTGGTTTCCCCCCATTTTTAATTGAATTAAAAATGATACAGAGTGATAAAACTTGTTTTGCACATTTATGTGACAGATGGAATGAGGAAATGTGATGCTGGACAGTCTTTAGTGAGATTTGATACAAAATGGAGAGGGACACCAAATAAATCAGACACTGACTAATTTGGTTTCTCCCTATTTTTAATTTTATTAAAAATAATATAGAATAATACAACTTGTTTTGCACTCAGGTTTGAGAGACTCAATGGGGAAATATGAAACTGGGTCGTCTGAAGTCCTATTGCATGCAATATGGACAGGGACACCAAAAATATCAGACACTGAATAATTTGGTTTCTCCCTATTTTTCATTTTATTAAAAATAATATAGAATAATACAACTTGTTTTGCACTCAGGTTTGAGAGACTCAATGGGGACATATAACACTGGGTAGTCTGAAGTCCTATTGCATGCAATATGGACAGGGACACCAAAAAAATCATACACTGAATAATTTGGTTTCCCTCTATTTTCATGGGACACAAAAAAAATCAGATTCTCAATAATTTGGTTTCCCCCCATTTTTAATTGAATTAAAAATGATACAGAGTGATAAAACTTGTTTTGCACATTTATGTGACAGATGGAATGAGGAAATGTGACACTGGACAGTCTTTAGTGAGATTTAATACAAAATGGAGAGGAACACCAAATAAATCAGACACTGACTAATTTGTTTGATGTGCAAAATTGTGCAAAATTTGCAAAATTTGTTTTGCACATTTATGCGACAGATGGAATGAGGAAATGTGACACTGGACAGTCTTAAATGAGATTTGATACAATATGGAGAGGGACACCAAATAAATCAGACACTGAATAATTTGGTTTCTCCCTATTTTTCATTTTATTAAAAATAATATAGAATAATACAACTTGTTTTGCACTCAGGTTTGAGAGACTCAGTGGGGAAATATGACACTGGGAAGTCTGAAGTCCTATTGCATGCAATATGGACAGGGACACCAAAAATATCAGACACTGAATAATTTGGTTTCCCTCTATTTTCATGGGACACAAAAAAAATCAGATTCTGAATAATTTGGTTTCCCCCCATTTTTAATTGAATTAAAAATGATACAGAGTGATAAATCTTGTTTTGCACATTTATGCGACAGATGGAATGAGGAAATGTGACACTGGACAGTCTTAAGTGAGATTTGATACAAAATGGAGAGGGACACCAAATAAATCAGACACTGACTAATTTGGTTTCTCCCTATTTTTAATTTTATTAAAAATAATATAGAATAATACAACTTGTTTTGCACTCAGGTTTGAGAGACTCAATGAGGAAATATGAAACTGGGTCGTCTGAGGTCCTATTGCATGCAATATGGACAGGGACACCAAAA
The DNA here is from genome assembly GCA_029718625.1 of Synaphobranchus kaupii. Lineage (NCBI taxonomy): Eukaryota > Metazoa > Chordata > Actinopteri > Anguilliformes > Synaphobranchidae > Synaphobranchus > Synaphobranchus kaupii. Next base: position 9,816,307 of record CM056398.1, on the reverse strand, counting down.
AATTCATACACTGAATAATTTGGTTTCCCTCTATTTTCATGGGACACAAAAAAAATCAGATTCTGAATAATTTGGTTTCCCCCCATTTTTAATTGAATTAATTGAATTAAAAATGATACAGAGTGATAAAACTCGTTTTGCACATGTATGCAACAGATGGAATGAGGAAATGTGATACTGGACAGTCTTAAGTGAGATTTGATACAAAATGGAGAGGGACACAAAATAAATCAGACACTGACTAATTTGGTTTCTCCCTATTTTTAATTTTATTAAAAATAATATAGAATAATACAACTTGTTTTGCACTCAGGTTTGAGAGACTCAATGGGGAAATATGAAACTGGGTCGTCTGAAGTCCTATTGCATGCAATATGGAGAGGGACACCAAATAAATCAGACACTGAATAATTTGGTTTCTCCCTATTTTTCATTTTATTAAAAATAATATAGAATAATACAACTTGTTTTGCACTCAGGTTTGAGAGACTCAGTGGGGAAATATGACACTGGGAAGTCTGAAGTCCTATTGCATGCAATATGGACAGGGACACCAAAAATATCAGACACTGAATAATTTGGTTTCCCTCTATTTTCATGGGACACAAAAAAAATCAGATTCTGAATAATTTGGTTTCCCCCCATTTTTAATTGAATTAAAAATGATACAGAGTGATAAATCTTGTTTTGCACATTTATGCGACAGATGGAATGAGGAAATGTGACACTGGACAGTCTTAAGTGAGATTTGATACAAAATGGAGAGGGACACCAAATAAATCAGACACTGACTAATTTGGTTTCTCCCTATTTTTAATTTTATTAAAAATAATATAGAATAATACAACTTGTTTTGCACTCAGGTTTGAGAGACTCAATGAGGAAATATGAAACTGGGTCGTCTGAGGTCCTATTGCATGCAATATGGACAGGGACACCAAAAAATTCATACACTGAATAATTTGGTTTCCCTCTATTTTCATGGGACACAAAAAAAATCAGATTCTGAATAATTTGGTTTCCCCCCATTTTTAATTGAATTAATTGAATTAAAAATGATACAGAGTGATAAAACTTGTTTTGCACATGTATGCAACAGATGGAATGAGGAAATGTGATACTGGACAGTCTTAAGTGAGATTTGATACAAAATGGAGAGGGACACAAAATAAATCAGACACTGACTAATTTGGTTTCTCCCTATTTTTAATTTTATTAAAAATAATATAGAATAATACAACTTGTTTTGCACTCAGGTTTGAGAGACTCAATGGGGACATATAACACTGGGTAGTCTGAAGTCCTATTGCATGCAATATGGACAGGGACACCAAAAAAATCATACACTGAATAATTTGGTTTCCCTCTATTTTCATGGGACACAAAAAATATCAGACACTGAATAATTTGGTTTCCCCCCATTTTTAATGAATTAAAAATGATACAGAGTGATAAAACTTGTTTTGCACATTTATGTGACAGATGGAATGAGGAAATGTGACACTGGACAGTCTTTAGTGAGATTTAATACAAAATGGAGAGGAACACCAAATAAATCAGACACTGACTAATTTGGTTGATGTGCAAAATTGTGCAAAATTTGCTAAATTTGTTTTGCACATTTATGCGACAGATGGAATGAGGAAATGTGACACTGGACAGTCTTAAATGAGATATGATACAATATGGAGAGGGACACCAAAAAAATCATACACTGAATAATTTGGTTTCCCTCTATTTTCATGGGACACAAAAAAAATCAGATTCTGAATAATTTGGTTTCCCCCCATTTTTAATTGAATTAATTGAATTAAAAATGATACAGAGTGATAAAACTTGTTTTGCACATTTATGCAACAGATGGAATGAGGAAATGTGATACTGGACAGTCTTAAGTGAGATTTGATACAAAATGGAGAGGGACACAAAATAAATCAGACACTGACTAATTTGGTTTCTCCCTATTTTTAATTTTATTAAAAATAATATAGAATAATACAACTTGTTTTGCACTCAGGTTTGAGAGACTCAATGGGGAAATATGAAACTGGGTCGTCTGAAGTCCTATTGCATGCAATATGGACAGGGACACCAAAAAAATCATACACTGAATAATTTGGTTTCCCTCTATTTTCATGGGAAATAAAAAAAATCAGATTCTGAATAATTTGGTTTCCCCCCATTTTTAATTGAATTAATTGAATTAAAAATGATACAGAGTGATAAAACTTGTTTTGCACATTTATGCAACAGATGGAATGAGGAAATGTGATACTGGACAGTCTTAAGTGAGATTTGATACAAAATGGAGAGGGACACAAAATAAATCAGACACTGACTAATTTGGTTTCTCCCTATTTTTTATTTTATTAAAAATAATATAGAATAATACAACTTGCTTTGCACTCAGGTTTGAGAGACTCAATGGGGAAATATGAAACTGGGTCGTCTGAAGTCCTATTGCATGCAATATGGACAGGGACACCAAAAATATCAGACACTGAATAATTTGGTTTCTCCCTATTTTTCATTTTATTAAAAATAATATAGAATAATACAACTTGTTTTGCACTCAGGTTTGAGAGACTCAATGGGGACATATAACACTGGGTAGCCTGAAGTCCTATTGCATGCAATATGGACAGGGACACCAAAAAAATCATACACTGAATAATTTGGTTTCCCTCTATTTTCATGGGACACAAAAAAAATCAGATTCTGAATAATTTGGTTTCCCCCCATTTTTAATTGAATTAAAAATGATACAGAGTGATAAAACTTGTTTTGCACATTTATGTGACAGATGGAATGAGGAAATGTGATGCTGGACAGTCTTTAGTGAGATTTAATACAAAATGGAGAGGAACACCAAATAAATCAGACACTGACTAATTTGGTTGATGTGCAAAATTGTGCAAAATTTGCAAAATTTGTTTTGCACATTTATGCGACAGATGGAATGAGGAAATGTGACACTGGACAGTCTTAAGTGAGATTTGATACAAAATGGAGAGGGACACCAAATAAATCAGACACTGACTAATTTGGTTTCTCCCTATTTTTAATTTTATTAAAAATAATATAGAATAATACAACTTGTTTTGCACTCAGGTTTGAGAGACTCAATGGGGACATATAACACTGGGTAGTCTGAAGTCCTATTGCATGCAATATGGACAGGGACAACAAAAAAATCATACACTGAATAATTTGGTTTCCCTCTATTTTCATGGGACACAAAAAATATCAGACACTGAATAATTTGGTTTCCCCCCATTTTTAATGAATTAAAAATGATACAGAGTGATAAAACTTGTTTTGCACATTTATGTGACAGATGGAATGAGGAAATGTGACACTGGACAGTCTTTAGTGAGATTTAATACAAAATGGAGAGGAACACCAAATAAATCAGACACTGACTAATTTGGTTGATGTGCAAAATTGTGCAAAATTTGCTAAATTTGTTTTGCACATTTATGCGACAGATGGAATGAGGAAATGTGACACTGGACAGTCTTAAATGAGATATGATACAATATGGAGAGGGACACCAAAAAAATCATACACTGAATAATTTGGTTTCCCTCTATTTTCATGGGACACAAAAAAAATCAGATTCTGAATAATTTGGTTTCCCCCCATTTTTAATTGAATTAATTGAATTAAAAATGATACAGAGTGATAAAACTTGTTTTGCACATTTATGCAACAGATGGAATGAGGAAATGTGATACTGGACAGTCTTAAGTGAGATTTGATACAAAATGGAGAGGGACACAAAATAAATCAGACACTGACTAATTTGGCTTCTCCCTATTTTTAATTTTATTAAAAATAATATAGAATAATACAACTTGTTTTGCACTCAGGTTTGAGAGACTCAATGGGGAAATATGAAACTGGGTCGTCTGAAGTCCTATTGCATGCAATATGGACAGGGACACCAAAAAAATCATACACTGAATAATTTGGTTTCCCTCTATTTTCATGGGAAATAAAAAAAATCAGATTCTGAATAATTTGGTTTCCCCCCATTTTTAATTGAATTAATTGAATTAAAAATGATACAGAGTGATAAAACTTGTTTTGCACATTTATGCAACAGATGGAATGAGGAAATGTGATACTGGACAGTCTTAAGTGAGATTTGATACAAAATGGAGAGGGACACAAAATAAATCAGACACTGACTAATTTGGTTTCTCCCTATTTTTTATTTTATTAAAAATAATATAGAATAATACAACTTGCTTTGCACTCAGGTTTGAGAGACTCAATGGGGAAATATGAAACTGGGTCGTCTGAAGTCCTATTGCATGCAATATGGACAGGGACACCAAAAATATCAGACACTGAATAATTTGGTTTCTCCCTATTTTTCATTTTATTAAAAATAATATAGAATAATACAACTTGTTTTGCACTCAGGTTTGAGAGACTCAATGGGGACATATAACACTGGGTAGCCTGAAGTCCTATTGCATGCAATATGGACAGGGACACCAAAAAAATCATACACTGAATAATTTGGTTTCCCTCTATTTTCATGGGACACAAAAAAAATCAGATTCTGAATAATTTGGTTTCCCCCCATTTTTAATTGAATTAAAAATGATACAGAGTGATAAAACTTGTTTTGCACATTTATGTGACAGATGGAATGAGGAAATGTGATGCTGGACAGTCTTTAGTGAGATTTAATACAAAATGGAGAGGAACACCAAATAAATCAGACACTGACTAATTTGGTTGATGTGCAAAATTGTGCAAAATTTGCAAAATTTGTTTTGCACATTTATGCGACAGATGGAATGAGGAAATGTGACACTGGACAGTCTTAAGTGAGATTTGATACAAAATGGAGAGGGACACCAAATAAATCAGACACTGACTAATTTGGTTTCTCCCTATTTTTAATTTTATTAAAAATAATATAGAATAATACAACTTGTTTTGCACTCAGGTTTGAGAGACTCAATGGGGAAATATGAAACTGGGTCGTCTGAAGTCCTATTGCATGCAATATGGACAGGGACACCAAAAATATCAGACACTGAATAATTTGGTTTCTCCCTATTTTTCATTTTATTAAAAATAATATAGAATAATACAACTTGTTTTGCACTCAGGTTTGAGAGACTCAATGGGGACATATAACACTGGGTAGTCTGAAGTCCTATTGCATGCAATATGGACAGGGACACCAAAAATATCAGACACTGAATAATTTGGTTTCCCTCTATTTTCATGGGACACAAAAAAAATCAGATTCTGAATAATTTGGTTTCCCCCCATTTTTAATTGAATTAAAAATGATACAGAGTGATAAATCTTGTTTTGCACATTTATGCGACAGATGGAATGAGGAAATGTGACACTGGACAGTCTTAAGTGAGATTTGATACAAAATGGAGAGGGACACCAAAAAAAATCAGACACTGACTAATTTGGTTTCTCCCTATTTTTAATTTTATTAAAAATAATATAGAATAATACAACTTGTTTTGCACTCAGGTTTGAGAGACTCAATGAGGAAATATGAAACTGGGTCGTCTGAGGTCCTATTGCATGCAATATGGACAGGGACACCAAAAAATTCATACACTGAATAATTTGGTTTCCCTCTATTTTCATGGGACACAAAAAAAATCAGATTCTGAATAATTTGGTTTCCCCCCATTTTTTATTGAATTAATTGAATTAAAAATGATACAGAGTGATAAAACTTGTTTTGCACATGTATGCAACAGATGGAATGAGGAAATGTGATACTGGACAGTCTTAAGTGAGATTTGATACAAAATGGAGAGGGACACAAAATAAATCAGACACTGACTAATTTGGTTTCTCCCTATTTTTAATTTTATTAAAAATAATATAGAATAATACAACTTGTTTTGCACTCAGGTTTGAGAGACTCAATGGGGACATATAACACTGGGTAGTCTGAAGTCCTATTGCATGCAATATGGACAGGGACACCAAAAAAATCATACACTGAATAATTTGGTTTCCCTCTATTTTCATGGGACACAAAAAAAATCAGATTCTCAATAATTTGGTTTCCCCCCATTTTTAATGAATTAAAAATGATACAGAGTGATAAAACTTGTTTTGCACATTTATGTGACAGATGGAATGAGGAAATGTGACACTGGACAGTCTTTAGTGAGATTTAATACAAAATGGAGAGGAACACCAAATAAATCAGACACTGACTAATTTGGTTGATGTGCAAAATTGTGCAAAATTTGCAAAATTTGTTTTGCACATTTATGCGACAGATGGAATGAGGAAATGTGACACTGGACAGTCTTAAATGAGATTTGATACAATATGGAGAGGGACACCAAAAAAATCATACACTGAATAATTTGGTTTCCCTCAATTTTCATGGGACACAAAAAAAATCAGATTCTGAATAATTTGGTTTCCCCCCATTTTTAATTGAATTAATTGAATTAAAAATGATACAGAGTGATAAAACTTGTTTTGCACATTTATGCAACAGATGGAATGAGGAAATGTGATACTGGACAGTCTTAAGTGAGATTTGATACAAAATGGAGAGGGACACAAAATAAATCAGACACTGACTAATTTGGTTTCTCCCTATTTTTAATTTTATTAAAAATAATATAGAATAATACAACTTGTTTTGCACTCAGGTTTGAGAGACTCAATGGGGAAATATGAAACTGGGTCGTCTGAAGTCCTATTGCATGCAATATGGACAGGGACACCAAAAAAATCATACACTGAATAATTTGGTTTCCCTCTATTTTCATGGGAAATAAAAAAAATCAGATTCTGAATAATTTGGTTTCCCCCCATTTTTAATTGAATTAATTGAATTAAAAATTATACAGAGTGATAAAACTTGTTTTGCACATTTATGCAACAGATGGAATGAGGAAATGTGATACTGGACAGTCTTAAGTGAGATTTGATACAAAATGGAGAGGGACACAAAATAAATCAGACACTGACTAATTTGGTTTCTCCCTATTTTTTATTTTATTAAAAATAATATAGAATAATACAACTTGCTTTGCACTCAGGTTTGAGAGACTCAATGGGGAAATATGAAACTGGGTAGTCTGAAGTCCTATTGCATGCAATATGGACAGGGACACCAAAAATATCAGACACTGAATAATTTGGTTTCTCCCTATTTTTCATTTTATTAAAAATAATATAGAATAATACAACTTGTTTTGCACTCAGGTTTGAGAGACTCAATGGGGACATATAACACTGGGTAGCCTGAAGTCCTATTGCATGCAATATGGACAGGGACACCAAAAAAATCATACACTGAATAATTTGGTTTCCCTCTATTTTCATGGGACACAAAAAAAATCAGATTCTGAATAATTTGGTTTCCCCCCATTTTTAATTGAATTAAAAATGATACAGAGTGATAAAACTTGTTTTGCACATTTATGTGACAGATGGAATGAGGAAATGTGATGCTGGACAGTCTTTAGTGAGATTTAATAGAAAATGGAGAGGAACACCAAATAAATCAGACACTGACTAATTTGGTTGATGTGCAAAATTGTGCAAAATTTGCAAAATTTGTTTTGCACATTTATGCGACAGATGGAATGAGGAAATGTGACACTGGACAGTCTTAAGTGAGATTTGATACAAAATGGAGAGGGACACCAAATAAATCAGACACTGACTAATTTGGTTTCTCCCTATTTTTAATTTTATTAAAAATAATATAGAATAATACAACTTGTTTTGCACTCAGGTTTGAGAGACTCAATGGGGAAATATTAAACTGGGTCGTCTGAAGTCCTATTGCATGCAATATGGACAGGGACACCAAAAATATCAGACACTGAATAATTTGGTTTCTCCCTATTTTTCATTTTATTAAAAATAATATAGAATAATACAACTTGTTTTGCACTCAGGTTTGAGAGACTCAATGGGGACATATAACACTGGGTAGTCTGAAGTCCTATTGCATGCAATATGGACAGGGACACCAAAAAAATCATACACTGAATAATTTGGTTTCCCTCTATTTTCATGGGACACAAAAAAAAATCAGATTCTCAATAATTTGGTTTCCCCCCATTTTTAATGAATTAAAAATGATACAGAGTGATAAAACTTGTTTTGCACATTTATGTGACAGATGGAATGAGGAAATGTGACACTGGACAGTCTTTAGTGAGATTTAATACAAAATGGAGAGGAACACCAAATAAATCAGACACTGACTAATTTGGTTGATGTGCAAAATTGTGCAAAATTTGCAAAATTTGTTTTGCACATTTATGCGACAGATGGAATGAGGAAATGTGACACTGGACAGTCTTTAGTGAGATTTAATACAAAATGGAGAGGGACACCAAATAAATCAGACACTGACTAATTTGGTTTCTCCCTATTTTTAATTTTATTAAAAATAATATAGAATAATACAACTTGTTTTGCACTCAGGTTTGAGAGACTCAATGAGGAAATATGAAACTGGGTCGTCTGAAGTCCTATTGCATGCAATATGGACAGGGACACCAAAAAATTCATACACTGAATAATTTGGTTTCCCTCTATTTTCATGGGACACAAAAAAAATCAGATTCTGAATAATTTGGTTTCCCCCCATTTTTAATTGAATTAATTGAATTAAAAATGATACAGAGTGATAAAACTTGTTTTGCACATTTATGCAACAGATGGAATGAGGAAATGTGATACTGGACAGTCTTAAGTGAGATTTGATACAAAATGGAGAGGGACACAAAATAAATCAGACACTGACTAATTTGGTTTCTCCCTATTTTTTATTTTATTAAAAATAATATAGAATAATACAACTTGCTTTGCACTCAGGTTTGAGAGACTCAATGGGGAAATATGAAACTGGGTAGTCTGAAGTCCTATTGCATGCAATATGGACAGGGACACCAAAAATATCAGACACTGAATAATTTGGTTTCCCTCTATTTTCATGGGACACAACAAAAATCAGATTCTGAATAATTTGGTTTCCCCCCATTTTTAATTGAATTAATTGAATTAAAAATGATACAGAGTGATAAAACTTGTTTTGTACATTTATGCAACAGATGGAATGAGGAAATGTGATACTGGACAGTCTTAAGTGAGATTTGATACAAAATGGAGAGGGACACAAAATAAATCAGACACTGACTAATTTGGTTTCTCCCTATTTTTCATTTTATTAAAAATAATATAGAATAATACAACTTGTTTTGCACTCAGGTTTGAGAGACTCAATGGGGAAATATGAAACTGGGTCGTCTGAAGTCCTATTGCATGCAATATGGACAGGGACACCAAAAATATCAGACACTGAATAATTTGGTTTCTCCCTATTTTTCATTTTATTAAAAATAATATAGAATAATACAACTTGTTTTGCACTCAGGTTTGAGAGACTCAATGGGGACATATAACACTGGGTAGTCTGAAGTCCTATTGCATGCAATATGGACAGGGACACCAAAAAAATCATACACTGAATAATTTGGTTTCCCTCTATTTTCATGGGACACAAAAAAAATCAGATTCTCAATAATTTGGTTTCCCCCCATTTTTAATTGAATTAAAAATTATACAGAGTGATAAAACTTGTTTTGCACATTTATGTGACAGATGGAATGAGGAAATGTGACAATGGACAGTCTTTAGTGAGATTTAATACAAAATGGAGAGGAACACCAAATAAATCAGACACTGACTAATTTGGTTGATGTGCAAAATTGTGCAAAATTTGCAAAATTTGTTTTGCACATTCATGCGACAGATGGAATGAGGAAATGTGACACAGGACAGTCTTAAATGAGATTTGATACAAAACGGAGAGGGACACCAAATAAATCAGACACTGACTAATTTGGTTTCTCCCTATTTTTAATTTTATTAAAAATAATATAGAATAATACAACTTGTTTTGCACTTGAGAGACTCAATGGGGAAATATGAAACTGTGTCGTCTGAAGTCCTATTGCATGCAATATGGACAGGGACACCAAAAAAAATCATACACTGAATAATTTGGTTTCCTCTATTTTCATGGGACACAAAAAAAAATCAGATTCTGAATAATTTGGTTTCCCCCCATTTTTAATTGAATTAAAAATGATACAGAGTGATAAATCTTGTTTTGCACATTTATGCGACAGATTGAATGAGGAAATGTGACACTGGACAGTCTTAAGTGAGATTTGATACAAAATGGAGAGGGACACCAAATAAATCAGACCCTGACTAATTTGGTTTCTCCCTCTTTTTAATTTTATTAAAAATAATATAGAATAATACAACTTGTTTTGCACTTGAGAGACTCAATGGGGAAATATGAAACTGGGTCGTCTGAAGTCCTATTGCATGCAATATGGACAGGGACACCAAAAAAATCATACACTGAATAATTTGGTTTCCCTCTATTTTCATGGGACACAAAAAAAATCAGATTCTGAATAATTTGGTTTCCCCCCATTTTTAATTGAATTAAAAATGATACAGAGTGATAAATCTTGTTTTGCACATTTATGCGACAGATTGAATGAGGAAATGTGACACTGGACAGTCTTAAGTGAGATTTGATACAAAATGGAGAGGGACACAAAATAAATCAGACACTGACTAATTTGGTTTCTCCCTATTTTTCATTTTATTAAAAATAATATAGAATAATACAACTTGTTTTGCACTCAGGTTTGAGAGACTCAATGGAGAAATATGAAACTGGGTCGTCTGAAGTCCTATTGCATGCAATATGGACAGGGACACCAAAAATATCAGACACTGAATAATTTGGTTTCTCCCTATTTTTCATTTTATTAAAAATAATATAGAATAATACAACTTGTTTTGCACTCAGGTTTGAGAGACTCAATGGGGACATATAACACTGGGTAGTCTGAAGTCCTATTGCATGCAATATGGACAGGGACACCAAAAAAATCATACACTGAATAATTTGGTTTCCCTCTATTTTCATGGGACACAAAAAAAATCAGATTCTCAATAATTTGGTTTCCCCCCATTTTTAATTGAATTAAAAATGATACAGAGTGATAAAACTTGTTTTGCACATTTATGTGACAGATGGAATGAGGAAATGTGACACTGGACAGTCTTTAGTGAGATTTAATACAAAATGGAGAGGAACACCAAATAAATCAGACACTGACTAATTTGGTTGATGTGCAAAATTGTGCAAAATTTGCAAAATTTGTTTTGCACATTTATGCGACAGATGGAATGAGGAAATGTGACACTGGACAGTCTTAAATGAGATTTGATACAATATGGAGAGGGACACCAAATAAATCAGACACTGAATAATTTGGTTTCTCCCTATTTTTCATTTTATTAAAAATAATATAGAATAATACAACTTGTTTTGCACTCAGATTTGAGAGACTCAGTGGGGAAATATGACACTGGGAAGTCTGAAGTCCTATTGCATGCAATATGGACAGGGACACCAAAAATATCAGACACTGAATAATTTGGTTTCCCTCTATTTTCATGGGACACAAAAAAAATCAGATTCTGAATAATTTGGTTTCCCCCCATTTTTAATTGAATTAAAAATGATACAGAGTGATAAATCTTGTTTTGCACATTTATGCGACAGATGGAATGAGGAAATGTGACACTGGACAGTCTTAAGTGAGATTTGATACAAAATGGAGAGGGACACCAAATAAATCAGACACTGAATAATTTGGTTTCTCCCTATTTTTCATTTTATTAAAAATAATATAGAATAATACAACTTGTTTTGCACTCAGGTTTGAGAGACTCAATGGGGAAATATGAAACTGGGTCGTCTGAAGTCCTATTGCATGCAATATGGACAGGGACACCAAAAAAATCATACACTGAATAATTTGGTTTCCCTCTATTTTCATGGGACACAAAAAAAATCAGATTCTGAATAATTTGGTTTCCCCCCATTTTTAATTGAATTAAAAATGATACAGAGTGATAAATCTTGTTTTGCACATTTATGCGACAGATGGAATGAGGAAATGTGACACTGGACAGTCTTAAGTGAGATTTGATACAAAATGGAGAGGGACACCAAATAAATCAGACACTGACTAATTTGGTTTCTCCCTATTTTTAATTTTATTAAAAATAATATAGAATAATACAACTTGTTTTGCACTAAGGTTTGAGAGACTCAATGGGGAAATATGAAACTGGGTCGTCTGAAGTCCTATTGCATGCAATATGGACAGGGACACCAAAAAAATCATACACTGAATAATTTGGTTTCTCCCTATTTTTCATTTTATTAAAAATAATATAGAATAATACAACTTGTTTTGCACTCAGGTTTGAGAGACTCAATGGGGACATATAACACTGGGTAGCCTGAAGTCCTATTGCATGCAATATGGACAGGGACACCAAAAAAATCATACACTGAATAATTTGGTTTCCCTCTATTTTCATGGGACACAAAAAAAATCAGATTCTGAATAATTTGGTTTCCCCCCATTTTTAATTGAATTAAAAATGATACAGAGTGATAAAACTTGTTTTGCACATTTATGTGACAGATGGAATGAGGAAATGTGATGCTGGACAGTCTTTAGTGAGATTTAATAGAAAATGGAGAGGAACACCAAATAAATCAGACACTGACTAATTTGGTTGATGTGCAAAATTGTGCAAAATTTGCAAAATTTGTTTTGCACATTTATGCGACAGATGGAATGAGGAAATGTGACACTGGACAGTCTTAAGTGAGATTTGATACAAAATGGAGAGGGACACCAAATAAATCAGACACTGACTAATTTGGTTTCTCCCTATTTTTAATTTTATTAAAAATAATATAGAATAATACAACTTGTTTTGCACTCAGGTTTGAGAGACTCAATGGGGAAATATGAAACTGGGTCGTCTGAAGTCCTATTGCATGCAATATGGACAGGGACACCAAAAATATCAGACACTGAATAATTTGGTTTCTCCCTATTTTTCATTTTATTAAAAATAATATAGAATAATACAACTTGTTTTGCACTCAGGTTTGAGAGACTCAATGGGGACATATAACACTGGGTAGTCTGAAGTCCTATTGCATGCAATATGGACAGGGACACCAAAAAAATCATACACTGAATAATTTGGTTTCCCTCTATTTTCATGGGACACAAAAAAAAATCAGATTCTCAATAATTTGGTTTCCCCCCATTTTTAATGAATTAAAAATGATACAGAGTGATAAAACTTGTTTTGCACATTTATGTGACAGATGGAATGAGGAAATGTGACACTGGACAGTCTTTAGTGAGATTTAATACAAAATGGAGAGGAACACCAAATAAATCAGACACTGACTAATTTGGTTGATGTGCAAAATTGTGCAAAATTTGCAAAATTTGTTTTGCACATTTATGCGACAGATGGAATGAGGAAATGTGACACTGGACAGTCTTTAGTGAGATTTAATACAAAATGGAGAGGGACACCAAATAAATCAGACACTGACTAATTTGGTTTCTCCCTATTTTTAATTTTATTAAAAATAATATAGAATAATACAACTTGTTTTGCACTCAGGTTTGAGAGACTCAATGAGGAAATATGAAACTGGGTCGTCTGAAGTCCTATTGCATGCAATATGGACAGGGACACCAAAAAATTCATACACTGAATAATTTGGTTTCCCTCTATTTTCATGGGACACAAAAAAAATCAGATTCTGAATAATTTGGTTTCCCCCCATTTTTAATTGAATTAATTGAATTAAAAATGATACAGAGTGATAAAACTTGTTTTGCACATTTATGCAACAGATGGAATGAGGAAATGTGATACTGGACAGTCTTAAGTGAGATTTGATACAAAATGGAGAGGGACACAAAATAAATCAGACACTGACTAATTTGGTTTCTCCCTATTTTTTATTTTATTAAAAATAATATAGAATAATACAACTTGCTTTGCACTCAGGTTTGAGAGACTCAATGGGGAAATATGAAACTGGGTAGTCTGAAGTCCTATTGCATGCAATATGGACAGGGACACCAAAAATATCAGACACTGAATAATTTGGTTTCCCTCTATTTTCATGGGACACAACAAAAATCAGATTCTGAATAATTTGGTTTCCCCCCATTTTTAATTGAATTAATTGAATTAAAAATGATACAGAGTGATAAAACTTGTTTTGTACATTTATGCAACAGATGGAATGAGGAAATGTGATACTGGACAGTCTTAAGTGAGATTTGATACAAAATGGAGAGGGACACAAAATAAATCAGACACTGACTAATTTGGTTTCTCCCTATTTTTCATTTTATTAAAAATAATATAGAATAATACAACTTGTTTTGCACTCAGGTTTGAGAGACTCAATGGGGAAATATGAAACTGGGTCGTCTGAAGTCCTATTGCATGCAATATGGACAGGGACACCAAAAATATCAGACACTGAATAATTTGGTTTCTCCCTATTTTTCATTTTATTAAAAATAATATAGAATAATACAACTTGTTTTGCACTCAGGTTTGAGAGACTCAATGGGGACATATAACACTGGGTAGTCTGAAGTCCTATTGCATGCAATATGGACAGGGACACCAAAAAAATCATACACTGAATAATTTGGTTTCCCTCTATTTTCATGGGACACAAAAAAAATCAGATTCTCAATAATTTGGTTTCCCCCCATTTTTAATTGAATTAAAAATGATACAGAGTGATAAAACTTGTTTTGCACATTTATGTGACAGATGGAATGAGGAAATGTGACAATGGACAGTCTTTAGTGAGATTTAATACAAAATGGAGAGGAACACCAAATAAATCAGACACTGACTAATTTGGTTGATGTGCAAAATTGTGCAAAATTTGCAAAATTTGTTTTGCACATTCATGCGACAGATGGAATGAGGAAATGTGACACAGGACAGTCTTAAATGAGATTTGATACAAAATGGAGAGGGACACCAAATAAATCAGACACTGACTAATTTGGTTTCTCCCTATTTTTAATTTTATTAAAAATAATATAGAATAATACAACTTGTTTTGCACTTGAGAGACTCAATGGGGAAATATGAAACTGTGTCGTCTGAAGTCCTATTGCATGCAATATGGACAGGGACACCAAAAAAAATCATACACTGAATAATTTGGTTTCCTCTATTTTCATGGGACACAAAAAAAAATCAGATTCTGAATAATTTGGTTTCCCCCCATTTTTAATTGAATTAAAAATGATACAGAGTGATAAATCTTGTTTTGCACATTTATGCGACAGATTGAATGAGGAAATGTGACACTGGACAGTCTTAAGTGAGATTTGATACAAAATGGAGAGGGACACCAAATAAATCAGACCCTGACTAATTTGGTTTCTCCCTCTTTTTAATTTTATTAAAAATAATATAGAATAATACAACTTGTTTTGCACTTGAGAGACTCAATGGGGAAATATGAAACTGGGTCGTCTGAAGTCCTATTGCATGCAATATGGACAGGGACACCAAAAAAATCATACACTGAATAATTTGGTTTCCCTCTATTTTCATGGGACACAAAAAAAATCAGATTCTGAATAATTTGGTTTCCCCCCATTTTTAATTGAATTAAAAATGATACAGAGTGATAAATCTTGTTTTGCACATTTATGCGACAGATTGAATGAGGAAATGTGACACTGGACAGTCTTAAGTGAGATTTGATACAAAATGGAGAGGGACACAAAATAAATCAGACACTGACTAATTTGGTTTCTCCCTATTTTTCATTTTATTAAAAATAATATAGAATAATACAACTTGTTTTGCACTCAGGTTTGAGAGACTCAATGGAGAAATATGAAACTGGGTCGTCTGAAGTCCTATTGCATGCAATATGGACAGGGACACCAAAAATATCAGACACTGAATAATTTGGTTTCTCCCTATTTTTCATTTTATTAAAAATAATATAGAATAATACAACTTGTTTTGCACTCAGGTTTGAGAGACTCAATGGGGACATATAACACTGGGTAGTCTGAAGTCCTATTGCATGCAATATGGACAGGGACACCAAAAAAATCATACACTGAATAATTTGGTTTCCCTCTATTTTCATGGGACACAAAAAAAATCAGATTCTCAATAATTTGGTTTCCCCCCATTTTTAATTGAATTAAAAATGATACAGAGTGATAAAACTTGTTTTGCACATTTATGTGACAGATGGAATGAGGAAATGTGACACTGGACAGTCTTTAGTGAGATTTAATACAAAATGGAGAGGAACACCAAATAAATCAGACACTGACTAATTTGGTTGATGTGCAAAATTGTGCAAAATTTGCAAAATTTGTTTTGCACATTTATGCGACAGATGGAATGAGGAAATGTGACACTGGACAGTCTTAAATGAGATTTGATACAATATGGAGAGGGACACCAAATAAATCAGACACTGAATAATTTGGTTTCTCCCTATTTTTCATTTTATTAAAAATAATATAGAATAATACAACTTGTTTTGCACTCAGATTTGAGAGACTCAGTGGGGAAATATGACACTGGGAAGTCTGAAGTCCTATTGCATGCAATATGGACAGGGACACCAAAAATATCAGACACTGAATAATTTGGTTTCCCTCTATTTTCATGGGACACAAAAAAAATCAGATTCTGAATAATTTGGTTTCCCCCCATTTTTAATTGAATTAAAAATGATACAGAGTGATAAATCTTGTTTTGCACATTTATGCGACAGATGGAATGAGGAAATGTGACACTGGACAGTCTTAAGTGAGATTTGATACAAAATGGAGAGGGACACCAAATAAATCAGACACTGAATAATTTGGTTTCTCCCTATTTTTCATTTTATTAAAAATAATATAGAATAATACAACTTGTTTTGCACTCAGGTTTGAGAGACTCAATGGGGAAATATGAAACTGGGTCGTCTGAAGTCCTATTGCATGCAATATGGACAGGGACACCAAAAAAATCATACACTGAATAATTTGGTTTCCCTCTATTTTCATGGGACACAAAAAAAATCAGATTCTGAATAATTTGGTTTCCCCCCATTTTTAATTGAATTAAAAATGATACAGAGTGATAAATCTTGTTTTGCACATTTATGCGACAGATGGAATGAGGAAATGTGACACTGGACAGTCTTAAGTGAGATTTGATACAAAATGGAGAGGGACACCAAATAAATCAGACACTGACTAATTTGGTTTCTCCCTATTTTTAATTTTATTAAAAATAATATAGAATAATACAACTTGTTTTGCACTAAGGTTTGAGAGACTCAATGGGGAAATATGAAACTGGGTCGTCTGAAGTCCTATTGCATGCAATATGGACAGGGACACCAAAAAAATCATACACTGAATAATTTGGTTTCCCTCTATTTTCATGGGAAATAAAAAAAATCAGATTCTGAATAATTTGGTTTCCACCCATTTTTAATTGAATTAATTGAATTAAAAATGATACAGAGTGATAAAACTTGTTTTGCACATTTATGCAACAGATGGAATGAGGAAATGTGATACTGGACAGTCTTAAGTGAGATTTGATACAAAATGGAGAGGGACACAAAATAAATCAGACACTGAATAATTTGGTTTCTCCCTATTTTTCATTTTATTAAAAATAATATAGAATAATACAACTTGTTTTGCACTCAGGTTTGAGAGACTCAATGGGGAAATATGAAACTGGGTCGTCTGAAGTCCTATTGCATGCAATATGGACAGGGACACCAAAAATATCAGACACTGAATAATTTGGTTTCTCCCTATTTTTCATTTTATTAAAAATAATATAGAATAATACAACTTGTTTTGCACTCAGGTTTGAGAGACTCAATGGGGACATATAACACTGGGTAGCCTGAAGTCCTATTGCATGCAATATGGACAGGGACACCAAAAAAATCATACACTGAATAATTTGGTTTCCCTCTATTTTCATGGGACACAAAAAAAATCAGATTCTGAATAATTTGGTTTCCCCCCATTTTTAATTGAATTAAAAATGATACAGAGTGATAAAACTTGTTTTGCACATTTATGTGACAGATGGAATGAGGAAATGTGATGCTGGACAGTCTTTAGTGAGATTTAATAGAAAATGGAGAGGAACACCAAATAAATCAGACACTGACTAATTTGGTTGATGTGCAAAATTGTGCAAAATTTGCAAAATTTGTTTTGCACATTTATGCGACAGATGGAATGAGGAAATGTGACACTGGACAGTCTTAAGTGAGATTTGATACAAAATGGAGAGGGACACCAAATAAATCAGACACTGAATAATTTGGTTTCTCCCTATTTTTCATTTTATTAAAAATAATATAGAATAATACAACTTGTTTTGCACTCAGGTTTGAGAGACTCAATGGGGACATATAACACTGGGTAGTCTGAAGTCCTATTGCATGCAATATGGACAGGGACACCAAAAAAATCATACACTGAATAATTTGGTTTCCCTCTATTTTCATGGGACACAAAAAAAATCAGATTCTCAATAATTTGGTTTCCCCCCATTTTTAATGAATTAAAAATGATACAGAGTGATAAAACTTGTTTTGCACATTTATGTGACAGATGGAATGAGGAAATGTGACACTGGACAGTCTTTAGTGAGATTTAATACAAAATGGAGAGGAACACCAAATAAATCAGACATTGACTAATTTGGTTGATGTGCAAAATTGTGCAAAATTTGCAAAATTTGTTTTGCACATTTATGCGACAGATGGAATGAGGAAATGTGACACTGGACAGTCTTAAATGAGATTTGATACAATATGGAGAGGGACACCAAAAAAATCATACACTGAATAATTTGGTTTCCCTCTATTTTCATGGGACACAAAAAAAATCAGATTCTGAATAATTTGGTTTCACCCCATTTTTAATTGAATTAATTGAATTAAAAATGATACAGAGTGATAAAACTTGTTTTGCACATTTATGCAACAGATGGAATGAGGAAATGTGATACTGGACAGTCTTAAGTGAGATTTGATACAAAATGGAGAGGGACACAAAATAAATCAGACACTGACTAATTTGGTTTCTCCCTATTTTTCATTTTATTAAAAATAATATAGAATAATACAACTTGTTTTGCACTCAGGTTTGAGAGACTCAATGGGGAAATATGAAACTGGGTCGTCTGAAGTCCTATTGCATGCAATATGGACAGGGACACCAAAAATATCAGACACTGAATAATTTGGTTTCTCCCTATTTTTCATTTTATTAAAAATAATATAGAATAATACAACTTGTTTTGCACTCAGGTTTGAGAGACTCAATGGGGACATATAACACTGGGTAGTCTGCAGTCCTATTGCATGCAATATGGACAGGGACACCAAAAAAATCATACACTGAATAATTTGGTTTCCCTCTATTTTCATGGGACACAAAAAAAATCAGATTCTCAATAATTTGGTTTCCCCCCATTTTTAATTGAATTAAAAATGATACAGAGTGATAAAACTTGTTTTGCACATTTATGTGACAGATGGAATGAGGAAATGTGACACTGGACAGTCTTTAGTGAGATTTAATACAAAATGGAGAGGAACACCAAATAAATCAGACACTGACTAATTTGGTTGATGTGCAAAATTGTGCAAAATTTGCAAAATTTGTTTTGCACATTTATGCGACAGATGGAATGAGGAAATGTGACACTGGACAGTCTTAAATGAGATTTGATACAATATGGAGAGGGACACCAAAAAAATCATACACTGAATAATTTGGTTTCTCCCTATTTTTCATTTTATTAAAAATAATATAGAATAATACAACTTGTTTTGCACTCAGGTTTGAGAGACTCAGTGGGGAAATATGAAACTGGGTCGTCTGAAGTCCTATTGCATGCAATATGGACAGGGACACCAAAAATATCAGACACTGAATAATTTGGTTTCCCTCTATTTTCATGGGACACAAAAAAAATCAGATTCTGAATAATTTGGTTTCCCCCCATTTTTAATTGAATTAAAAATGATACAGAGTGATAAATCTTGTTTTGCACATTTATGCGACAGATGGAATGAGGAAATGTGACACTGGACAGTCTTAAGTGAGATTTGATACAAAATGGAGAGGGACACCAAATAAATCAGACACTGAATAATTTGGTTTCTCCCTATTTTTCATTTTATTAAAAATAATATAGAATAATACAACTTGTTTTGCACTCAGGTTTGAGAGACTCAATGGGGAAATATGAAACTGGGTCGTCTGAAGTCCTATTGCATGCAATATGGACAGGGACACCAAAAAAATCATACACTGAATAATTTGGTTTCCCTCTATTTTCATGGGACACAAAAAAAATCAGATTCTGAATAATTTGGTTTCCACCCATTTTTAATTGAATTAATTGAATTAAAAATGATACAGAGTGATAAAACTTGTTTTGCACATTTATGCAACAGATGGAATGAGGAAATGTGATACTGGACAGTCTTAAGTGAGATTTGATACAAAATGGAGAGGGACACAAAATAAATCAGACACTGACTAATTTGGTTTCTCCCTATTTTTCATTTTATTAAAAATAATATGGAATAATACAACTTGTTTTGCACTCAGGTTTGAGAGACTCAATGGGGAAATATGAAACTGGGTCGTCTGAAGTCCTATTGCATGCAATATGGACAGGGACACCAAAAATATCAGACACTGAATAATTTGGTTTCTCCCTATTTTTCATTTTATTAAAAATAATATAGAATAATACAACTTGTTTTGCACTCAGGTTTGAGAGACTCAATGGGGACATATAACACTGGGTAGCCTGAAGTCCTATTGCATGCAATATGGACAGGGACACCAAAAAAATCATACACTGAATAATTTGGTTTCCCTCTATTTTCATGGGACACAAAAAAAATCAGATTCTGAATAATTTGGTTTCCCCCCATTTTTAATTGAATTAAAAATGATACAGAGTGATAAAACTTGTTTTGCACATTTATGTGACAGATGGAATGAGGAAATGTGATGCTGGACAGTCTTTAGTGAGATTTACTACAAAATGGAGAGGGACACCAAATAAATCAGACACTGAATAATTTGGTTTCTCCCTATTTTTCATTTTATTAAAAATAATATAGAATAATACAACTT
Organism: Synaphobranchus kaupii; assembly: GCA_029718625.1. Lineage (NCBI taxonomy): Eukaryota > Metazoa > Chordata > Actinopteri > Anguilliformes > Synaphobranchidae > Synaphobranchus > Synaphobranchus kaupii. The sequence goes on along the minus strand of CM056398.1, from coordinate 9,795,143 downwards.
GTTTTGCACTCAGGTTTGAGAGACTCAATGGGGACATATAACACTGGGTAGTCTGAAGTCCTATTGCATGCAATATGGACAGGGACACCAAAAAAATCATACACTGAATAATTTGGTTTCCCTCTATTTTCATGGGACACAAAAAAAAATCAGATTCTCAATAATTTGGTTTCCCCCCATTTTTAATGAATTAAAAATGATACAGAGTGATAAAACTTGTTTTGCACATTTATGTGACAGATGGAATGAGGAAATGTGACACTGGACAGTCTTTAGTGAGATTTAATACAAAATGGAGAGGAACACCAAATAAATCAGACATTGACTAATTTGGTTGATGTGCAAAATTGTGCAAAATTTGCAAAATTTGTTTTGCACATTTATGCGACAGATGGAATGAGGAAATGTGACACTGGACAGTCTTAAATGAGATTTGATACAATATGGAGAGGGACACCAAAAAAATCATACACTGAATAATTTGGTTTCCCTCTATTTTCATGGGACACAAAAAAAATCAGATTCTGAATAATTTGGTTTCACCCCATTTTTAATTGAATTAATTGAATTAAAAATGATACAGAGTGATAAAACTTGTTTTGCACATTTATGCAACAGATGGAATGAGGAAATGTGATACTGGACAGTCTTAAGTGAGATTTGATACAAAATGGAGAGGGACACAAAATAAATCAGACACTGACTAATTTGGTTTCTCCCTATTTTTCATTTTATTAAAAATAATATAGAATAATAGAACTTGTTTTGCACTCAGGTTTGAGAGACTCAATGGGGAAATATGAAACTGGGTCGTCTGAAGTCCTATTGCATGCAATATGGACAGGGACACCAAAAATATCAGACACTGAATAATTTGGTTTCTCCCTATTTTTCATTTTATTAAAAATAATATAGAATAATACAACTTGTTTTGCACTCAGGTTTGAGAGACTCAATGGGGACATATAACACTGGGTAGTCTGAAGTCCTATTGCATGCAATATGGACAGGGACACCAAAAAAATCATACACTGAATAATTTGGTTTCCCTCTATTTTCATGGGACACAAAAAAAATCAGATTCTCAATAATTTGGTTTCCCCCCATTTTTAATTGAATTAAAAATGATACAGAGTGATAAAACTTGTTTTGCACATTTATGTGACAGATGGAATGAGGAAATGTGACAATGGACAGTCTTTAGTGAGATTTAATACAAAATGGAGAGGAACACCAAATAAATCAAACACTGACTAATTTGGTAGATGTGCAAAATTGTGCAAAATTTGCAAAATTTGTTTTGCACATTCATGCGACAGATGGAATGAGGAAATGTGACACAGGACAGTCTTAAATGAGATTTGATACAAAATGGAGAGGGACACCAAATAAATCAGACACTGACTAATTTGGTTTCTCCCTATTTTTAATTTTATTAAAAATAATATAGAATAATACAACTTGTTTTGCACTTGAGAGACTCAATGGGGAAATATGAAACTGTGTCGTCTGAAGTCCTATTGCATGCAATATGGACAGGGACACCAAAAAAAATCATACACTGAATAATTTGGTTTCCTCTATTTTCATGGGACACAAAAAAAATCAGATTCTGAATAATTTGGTTTCCCCACATTTTTAATTGAATTAAAAATGATACAGAGTGATAAATCTTGTTTTGCACATTTATGCGACAGATTGAATGAGGAAATGTGACACTGGACAGTCTTAAGTGAGATTTGATACAAAATGGAGAGGGACACCAAATAAATCAGACCCTGACTAATTTGGTTTCTCCCTCTTTTTAATTTTATTAAAAATAATATAGAATAATACAACTTGTTTTGCACTTGAGAGACTCAATGGGGAAATATGAAACTGGGTCGTCTGAAGTCCTATTGCATGCAATATGGACAGGGACACCAAAAAAATCATACACTGAATAATTTGGTTTCCCTCTATTTTCATGGGAAATAAAAAAAATCAGATTCTGAATAATTTGGTTTCCCCCCATTTTTAATTGAATTAATTGAATTAAAAATGATACAGAGTGATAAAACTTGTTTTGCACATTTATGCAACAGATGGAATGAGGAAATGTGATACTGGACAGTCTTAAGTGAGATTTGATACAAAATGGAGAGGGACACAAAATAAATCAGACACTGACTAATTTGGTTTCTCCCTATTTTTCATTTTATTAAAAATAATATAGAATAATACAACTTGTTTTGCACTCAGGTTTGAGAGACTCAATGGGGAAATATGAAACTGGGTCGTCTGAAGTCCTATTGCATGCAATATGGACAGGGACACCAAAAATATCAGACACTGAATAATTTGGTTTCCCTCTATTTTCATGGGACACAAAAAAAATCAGATTCTCAATAATTTGGTTTCCCCCCATTTTTAATTGAATTAAAAATGATACAGAGTGATAAAACTTGTTTTGCACATTTATGTGACAGATGGAATGAGGAAATGTGACAATGGACAGTCTTTAGTGAGATTTAATACAAAATGGAGAGGAACACCAAATAAATCAGACACTGACTAATTTGGTAGATGTGCAAAATTGTGCAAAATTTGCAAAATTTGTTTTGCACATTCATGCGACAGATGGAATGAGGAAATGTGACACAGGACAGTCTTAAATGAGATTTGATACAAAATGGAGAGGGACACCAAATAAATCAGACACTGACTAATTTGGTTTCTCCCTATTTTTAATTTTATTAAAAATAATATAGAATAATACAACTTGTTTTGCACTTGAGAGACTCAATGGGGAAATATGAAACTGTGTCGTCTGAAGTCCTATTGCATGCAATATGGACAGGGACACCAAAAAAAATCATACACTGAATAATTTGGTTTCCCTCTATTTTCATGGGACACAAAAAAAATCAGATTCTGAATAATTTGGTTTCCCCACATTTTTAATTGAATTAATTGAATTAAAAATGATACAGAGTGATAAAACTTGTTTTGCACATTTATGCAACAGATGGAATGAGGAAATGTGATACTGGACAGTCTCAAGTGAGATTTGATACAAAATGGAGAGGGACACAAAATAAATCAGACACTGACTAATTTGGTTTCTCCCTATTTTTCATTTTATTAAAAATAATATAGAATAATACAACTTGTTTTGCACTCAGGTTTGAGAGACTCAATGGGGAAATATGAAACTGGGTCGTCTGAAGTCCTATTGCATGCAATATGGACAGGGACACCAAAAATATCAGACACTGAATAATTTGGTTTCTCCCTATTTTTCATTTTATTAAAAATAATATAGAATAATACAACTTGTTTTGCACTCAGGTTTGAGAGACTCAATGGGGACATATAACACTGGGTAGTCTGAAGTCCTATTGCATGCAATATGGACAGGGACACCAAAAAAATCATACACTGAATAATTTGGTTTCCCTCTATTTTCATGGGACACAAAAAAAATCAGATTCTCAATAATTTGGTTTCCCCCCATTTTTAATTGAATTAAAAATGATACAGAGTGATAAAACTTGTTTTGCACATTTATGTGACAGATGGAATGAGGAAATGTGACACTGGACAGTCTTTAGTGAGATTTAATACAAAATGGGGAGGAACACCAAATAAATCAGACACTGACTAATTTGGTTGATGTGCAAAATTGTGCAAAATTTGCAAAATTTGTTTTGCACATTTATGCGACAGATGGAATGAGGAAATGTGACACTGGACAGTCTTAAGTGAGATTTGATACAAAATGGAGAGGGACACCAAATAAATCAGACACTGACTAATTTGGTTTCTCCCTATTTTTAATTTTATTAAAAATAATATAGAATAATACAAGTTGTTTTGCACTCAGGTTTGAGAGACTCAATGGGGAAATATGAAACTGGGTCGTCTGAAGTCCTATTGCATGCAATATGGACAGGGACACCAAAAATATCAGACACTGAATAATTTGGTTTCTCCCTATTTTTCATTTTATTAAAAATAATATAGAATAATACAACTTGTTTTGCACTCAGGTTTGAGAGACTCAATGGGGACATATAACACTGGGTAGTCTGAAGTCCTATTGCATGCAATATGGACAGGGACACCAAAAAAATCATACACTGAATAATTTGGTTTCCCTCTATTTTCATGGGACACAAAAAAAATCAGATTCTCAATAATTTGGTTTCCCCCCATTTTTAATGAATTAAAAATGATACAGAGTGATAAAACTTGTTTTGCACATTTATGTGACAGATGGAATGAGGAAATGTGACACTGGACAGTCTTTAGTGAGATTTAATACAAAATGGAGAGGAACACCAAATAAATCAGACACTGACTAATTTGGTTGATGTGCAAAATTGTGCAAAATTTGCAAAATTTGTTTTGCACATTTATGCGACAGATGGAATGAGGAAATGTGACACTGGACAGTCTTAAATGAGATTTGATACAATATGGAGAGGGACACCAAAAAAATCATACACTGAATAATTTGGTTTCCCTCTATTTTCATGGGACACAAAAAAAATCAGATTCTGAATAATTTGGTTTCCCCCCATTTTTAATTGAATTAATTGAATTAAAAATGATACAGAGTGATAAAACTTCTTTTGCACATTTATGCAACAGATGGAATGAGGAAATGTGATACTGGACAGTCTTAAGTGAGATTTGATACAAAATGGAGAGGGACACAAAATAAATCAGACACTGACTAATTTGGTTTCTCCCTATTTTTCATTTTATTAAAAATAATATAGAATAATAGAACTTGTTTTGCACTCAGGTTTGAGAGACTCAATGGGGAAATATGAAACTGGGTCGTCTGAAGTCCTATTGCATGCAATATGGACAGGGACACCAAAAATATCAGACACTGAATAATTTGGTTTCTCCCTATTTTTCATTTTATTAAAAATAATATAGAATAATACAACTTGTTTTGCACTCAGGTTTGAGAGACTCAATGGGGACATATAACACTGGGTAGTCTGAAGTCCTATTGCATGCAATATGGACAGGGACACCAAAAAAATCATACACTGAATAATTTGGTTTCCCTCTATTTTCATGGGACACAAAAAAAATCAGATTCTCAATAATTTGGTTTCCCCCCATTTTTAATTGAATTAAAAATGATACAGAGTGATAAAACTTGTTTTGCACATTTATGTGACAGATGGAATGAGGAAATGTGACACTGGACAGTCTTTAGTGAGATTTAATACAAAATGGAGAGGAACACCAAATAAATCAGACACTGACTAATTTGGTTGATGTGCAAAATTGTGCAAAATTTGCAAAATTTGTTTTGCACATTTATGCGACAGATGGAATGAGGAAATGTGACACTGGACAGTCTTAAATGAGATTTGATACAATATGGAGAGGGACACCAAAAAAATCATACACTGAATAATTTGGTTTCCCTCTATTTTCATGGGACACAAAAAAAATCAGATTCTGAATAATTTGGTTTCCCCCCATTTTTAATTGAATTAATTGAATTAAAAATGATACAGAGTGATAAAACTTGTTTTGCACATTTATGCAACAGATGGAATGAGGAAATGTGATACTGGACAGTCTTAAGTGAGATTTGATACAAAATGGAGAGGGACACAAAATAAATCAGACACTGACTAATTTGGTTTCTCCCTATTTTTCATTTTATTAAAAATAATATAGAATAATAGAACTTGTTTTGCACTCAGGTTTGAGAGACTCAATGGGGAAATATGAAACTGGGTCGTCTGAAGTCCTATTGCATGCAATATGGACAGGGACACCAAAAATATCAGACACTGAATAATTTGGTTTCTCCCTATTTTTCATTTTATTAAAAATAATATAGAATAATACAACTTGTTTTGCACTCAGGTTTGAGAGACTCAATGGGGACATATAACACTGGGTAGTCTGAAGTCCTATTGCATGCAATATGGACAGGGACACCAAAAAAATCATACACTGAATAATTTGGTTTCCCTCTATTTTCATGGGACACAAAAAAAATCAGATTCTCAATAATTTGGTTTCCCCCCATTTTTAATTGAATTAAAAATGATACAGAGTGATAAAACTTGTTTTGCACATTTATGTGACAGATGGAATGAGGAAATGTGACACTGGACAGTCTTTAGTGAGATTTAATACAAAATGGAGAGGAACACCAAATAAATCAGACACTGACTAATTTGGTTGATGTGCAAAATTGTGCAAAATTTGCAAAATTTGTTTTGCACATTTATGCGACAGATGGAATGAGGAAATGTGACACTGGACAGTCTTAAATGAGATTTGATACAATATGGAGAGGGACACCAAAAAAATCATACACTGAATAATTTGGTTTCCCTCTATTTTCATGGGACACAAAAAAAATCAGATTCTGAATAATTTGGTTTCCCCCCATTTTTAATTGAATTAATTGAATTAAAAATGATACAGAGTGATAAAACTTGTTTTGCACATTTATGCAACAGATGGAATGAGGAAATGTGATACTGGACAGTCTTAAGTGAGATTTGATACAAAATGGAGAGGGACACAAAATAAATCAGACACTGACTAATTTGGTTTCTCCCTATTTTTCATTTTATTAAAAATAATATAGAATAATAGAACTTGTTTTGCACTCAGGTTTGAGAGACTCAATGGGGAAATATGAAACTGGGTCGTCTGAAGTCCTATTGCATGCAATATGGACAGGGACACCAAAAATATCAGACACTGAATAATTTGGTTTCTCCCTATTTTTCATTTTATTAAAAATAATATAGAATAATACAACTTGTTTTGCACTCAGGTTTGAGAGACTCAATGGGGACATATAACACTGGGTAGTCTGAAGTCCTATTGCATGCAATATGGACAGGGACACCAAAAAAATCATACACTGAATAATTTGGTTTCCCTCTATTTTCATGGGACACAAAAAAAATCAGATTCTCAATAATTTGGTTTCCCCCCATTTTTAATTGAATTAAAAATGATACAGAGTGATAAAACTTGTTTTGCACATTTATGTGACAGATGGAATGAGGAAATGTGACAATGGACAGTCTTTAGTGAGATTTAATACAAAATGGAGAGGAACACCAAATAAATCAGACACTGACTAATTTGGTTGATGTGCAAAATTGTGCAAAATTTGCAAAATTTGTTTTGCACATTCATGCGACAGATGGAATGAGGAAATGTGACACAGGACAGTCTTAAATGAGATTTGATACAAAATGGAGAGGGACACCAAATAAATCAGACACTGACTAATTTGGTTTCTCCCTATTTTTAATTTTATTAAAAATAATATAGAATAATACAACTTGTTTTGCACTTGAGAGACTCAATGGGGAAATATGAAACTGTGTCGTCTGAAGTCCTATTGCATGCAATATGGACAGGGACACCAAAAAAAATCATACACTGAATAATTTGGTTTCCTCTATTTTCATGGGACACAAAAAAAATCAGATTCAGAATAATTTGGTTTCCCCCCATTTTTAATTGAATTAAAAATGATACAGAGTGATAAATCTTGTTTTGCACATTTATGCGACAGATTGAATGAGGAAATGTGACACTGGACAGTCTTAAGTGAGATTTGATACAAAATGGAGAGGGACACCAAATAAATCAGACCCTGACTAATTTGGTTTCTCCCTCTTTTTAATTTTATTAAAAATAATATAGAATAATACAACTTGTTTTGCACTTGAGAGACTCAATGGGGAAATATGAAACTGGGTCGTCTGAAGTCCTATTGCATGCAATATGGTCAGGGACACCAAAAAAATCATACACTGAATAATTTGGTTTCCCTCTATTTTCATGGGACACAAAAAAAATCAGATTCTGAATAATTTGGTTTCCCCACATTTTTAATTGAATTAATTGAATTAAAAATGATACAGAGTGATAAAACTTGTTTTGCACATTTATGCAACAGATGGAATGAGGAAATGTGATACTGGACAGTCTCAAGTGAGATTTGATACAAAATGGAGAGGGACACAAAATAAATCAGACACTGACTAATTTGGTTTCTCCCTATTTTTCATTTTATTAAAAATAATATAGAATAATACAACTTGTTTTGCACTCAGGTTTGAGAGACTCAATGGGGAAATATGAAACTGGGTCGTCTGAAGTCCTATTGCATGCAATATGGACAGGGACACCAAAAATATCAGACACTGAATAATTTGGTTTCTCCCTATTTTTCATTTTATTAAAAATAATATAGAATAATACAACTTGTTTTGCACTCAGGTTTGAGAGACTCAATGGGGACATATAACACTGGGTAGTCTGAAGTCCTATTGCATGCAATATGGACAGGGACACCAAAAAAATCATACACTGAATAATTTGGTTTCCCTCTATTTTCATGGGACACAAAAAAAATCAGATTCTCAATAATTTGGTTTCCCCCCATTTTTAATTGAATTAAAAATGATACAGAGTGATAAAACTTGTTTTGCACATTTATGTGACAGATGGAATGAGGAAATGTGACACTGGACAGTCTTTAGTGAGATTTAATACAAAATGGGGAGGAACACCAAATAAATCAGACACTGACTAATTTGGTTGATGTGCAAAATTGTGCAAAATTTGCAAAATTTGTTTTGCACATTTATGCGACAGATGGAATGAGGAAATGTGACACTGGACAGTCTTAAGTGAGATTTGATACAAAATGGAGAGGGACACCAAATAAATCAGACACTGACTAATTTGGTTTCTCCCTATTTTTAATTTTATTAAAAATAATATAGAATAATACAACTTGTTTTGCACTCAGGTTTGAGAGACTCAATGGGGAAATATGAAACTGGGTCGTCTGAAGTCCTATTGCATGCAATATGGACAGGGACACCAAAAATATCAGACACTGAATAATTTGGTTTCCCTCTATTTTCATGGGACACAAAAAAAATCAGATTCTGAATAATTTGGTTTCCCCCCATTTTTAATTGAATTAAAAATGATACAGAGTGATAAATCTTGTTTTGCACATTTATGCGACAGATGGAATGAGGAAATGTGACACTGGACAGTCTTAAGTGAGATTTGATACAAAATGGAGAGGGACACCAAATAAATCAGACACTGACTAATTTGGTTTCTCCCTATTTTTAATTTTATTAAAAATAATATAGAATAATACAACTTGTTTTGCACTAAGGTTTGAGAGACTCAATGGGGAAATATGAAACTGGGTCGTCTGAAGTCCTATTGCATGCAATATGGACAGGGACACCAAAAAAATCATACACTGAATAATTTGGTTTCTCCCTATTTTTCATTTTATTAAAAATAATATAGAATAATACAACTTGTTTTGCACTCAGGTTTGAGAGACTCAATGGGGACATATAACACTGGGTAGCCTGAAGTCCTATTGCATGCAATATGGACAGGGACACCAAAAAAATCATACACTGAATAATTTGGTTTCCCTCTATTTTCATGGGACACAAAAAAAATCAGATTCTGAATAATTTGGTTTCCCCCCATTTTTAATTGAATTAACAATGATACAGAGTGATAAATCTTGTTTTGCACATTTATGCGACAGATGGAATGAGGAAATGTGACACTGGACAGTCTTAAGTGAGATTTGATACAAAATGGAGAGGGACACCAAATAAATCAAACACTGACTAATTTGGTTTCTCCCTATTTTTAATTGAATTAATTGAATTAAAAATGATACAGAGTGATAAAACTTGTTTTGCACATTTATGCAACAGATGGAATGAGGAAATGTGATACTGGACAGTCTTAAGTGAGATTTGATACAAAATGGAGAGGGACACAAAATAAATCAGACACTGACTAATTTGGTTTCTCCTTATTTTTCATTTTATTAAAAATAATATAGAATAATACAACTTGTTTTGCACTCAGGTTTGAGAGACTCAATGGGGAAATATGAAACTGGGTCGTCTGAAGTCCTATTGCATGCAATATGGACAGGGACACCAAAAATATCAGACACTGAATAATTTGGTTTCTCCCTATTTTTCATTTTATTAAAAATAATATAGAATAATACAACTTGTTTTGCACTCAGGTTTGAGAGACTCAATGGGGACATATAACACTGGGTAGTCTGAAGTCCTATTGCATGCAATATGGACAGGGACACCAAAAAAATCATACACTGAATAATTTGGTTTCCCTCTATTTTCATGGGACACAAAAAAATTCAGATTCTCAATAATTTGGTTTCCCCCCATTTTTAATTGAATTAAAAATGATACAGAGTGATAAAACTTGTTTTGCACATTTATGTGACAGATGGAATGAGGAAATGTGACACTGGACAGTCTTTAGTGAGATTTAATACAAAATGGAGAGGAACACCAAATAAATCAGACACTGACTAATTTGGTTGATGTGCAAAATTGTGCAAAATTTGCTAAATTTCTTTTGCACATTTATGCGACAGATGGAATGAGGAAATGTGACACTGGACAGTCTTAAATGAGATTTGATACAATATGGAGAGGGACACCAAATAAATCAAACACTGACTAATTTGGTTTCTCCCTATTTTTAATTGAATTAATTGAATTAAAAATGATACAGAGTGATAAAACTTGTTTTGCACATTTATGCAACAGATGGAATGAGGAAATGTGATACTGGACAGTCTTAAGTGAGATTTGATACAAAATGGAGAGGAACACCAAATAAATCAGACACTGACTAATTTGGTTGATGTGCAAAATTGTGCAAAATTTGCTAAATTTCTTTTGCACATTTATGCGACAGATGGAATGAGGAAATGTGACACTGGACAGTCTTAAGTGAGATTTGATACAAAATGGAGAGGGACACCAAATAAATCAAACACTGACTAATTTGGTTTCTCCCTATTTTTAATTGAATTAATTGAATTAAAAATGATACAGAGTGATAAAACTTGTTTTGCACATTTATGCAACAGATGGAATGAGGAAATGTGATACTGGACAGTCTTAAGTGAGATTTGATACGAAATGGAGAGGGACACAAAATAAATCAGACACTGACTAATTTGGTTTCTCCCTATTTTTCATTTTATTAAAAATAATATGGAATAATACAACTTGTTTTGCACTCAGGTTTGAGATACTCAATGGGGAAATATGGAACTGGGTCGTCTGCAGTCCTATTGCATGCAATATGGACAGGGACACCAAAAATATCAGACACTGAATAATTTGGTTTCCCTCTATTTTCATGGGACACAAAAAAAATCTGATTCTGAATAATTTGGTTTCCCCCCATTTTTAATTGAATTAACAATGATACAGAGTGATAAATCTTGTTTTGCACATTTATGCGACAGATGGAATGAGGAAATGTGACACTGGACAGTCTTAAGTGAGATTTGATACAAAATGGAGAGGGACACCAAATAAATCAAACACTGACTAATTTGGTTTCTCCCTATTTTTAATTGAATTAATTGAATTAAAAATGATACAGAGTGATAAAACTTGTTTTTCACATTTATGCAACAGATGGAATGAGGAAATGTGATACTGGACAGTCTTAAGTGAGATTTGATACAAAATGGAGAGGGACACAAAATAAATCAGACACTGACTAATTTGGTTTCTCCCTATTTTTCATTTTATTAAAAATAATATGGAATAATACAACTTGTTTTGCACTCAGGTTTGAGAGACTCAATGGGGAAATATGAAACTGGGTCGTCTGAAGTCCTATTGCATGCAATATGGACAGGGACACCAAAGAAATCATAGACTGAATAATTTGGTTTCCCTCTATTTTCATGGGACACATAAAAAATTAGATTCTGAATAATTTGGTTTCCCCCCATTTTTAATTGAATTAAAAATGATACAGAGTGATGAAACTTGTTTTGCACATTTATGCGACAGATGGAATGAGGAAATGTGACACTGGACAGACTTAAGTGAGATTTGATACAAAATGGAGAGGGACACAAAATAAATCAGACACTGACTAATTTGGTTTCTCCCTATTTTTCATTTTATTAAAAATAATATGGAATAATACAACTTGTTTTGCACTCAGGTTTGAGAGACTCAATGGGGAAATATGAAACTGGGTCGTCTGCAGTCCTATTGCATGCAATATGGACAGGGACACCAAAAATATCAGACACTGAATAATTTGGTTTCCCTCTATTTTCATGGGACACAAAAAAAATCAGATTCTGAATAATTTGGTTTCCCCCCATTTTTAATTGAATTAACAATGATACAGAGTGATAAATCTTGTTTTGCACATTTATGCGACAGATGGAATGAGGAAATGTGACACTGGACAGTCTTAAGTGAGATTTGATACAAAATGGAGAGGGACACCAAATAAATCAAACACTGACTAATTTGGTTTCTCCCTATTTTTAATTGAATTAATTGAATTAAAAATGATACAGAGTGATAAAACTTGTTTTTCACATTTATGCAACAGATGGAATGAGGAAATGTGATACTGGACAGTCTTAAGTGAGATTTGATACAAAATGGAGAGGGACACAAAATAAATCAGACACTGACTAATTTGGTTTCTCCCTATTTTTCATTTTATTAAAAATAATATGGAATAATACAACTTGTTTTGCACTCAGGTTTGAGAGACTCAATGGGGAAATATGAAACTGGGTCGTCTGCAGTCCTATTGCATGCAATATGGACAGGGACACCAAAGAAATCATAGACTGAATAATTTGGTTTCCCTCTATTTTCATGGGACACATAAAAAATCAGATTCTGAATAATTTGGTTTCCCCCCATTTTTAATTGAATTAAAAATGATACAGAGTGATGAAACTTGTTTTGCACATTTATGCGACAGATGGAATGAGGAAATGTGACACTGGACAGACTTAAGTGAGATTTGATACAAAATGGAGAGGGACACAAAATAAATCAGACACTGACTAATTTGGTTTCTCCCTATTTTTCATTTTATTAAAAATAATATGGAATAATACAACTTGTTTTGCACTCAGGTTTGAGAGACTCAATGGGGAAATATGAAACTGGGTCGTCTGCAGTCCTATTGCATGCAATATGGACAGGGACACCAAAAATATCAGACACTGAATAATTTGGTTTCCCTCTATTTTCATGGGACACAAAAAAAATCAGATTCTGAATAATTTGGTTTCCCCCCATTTTTAATTGAATTAACAATGATACAGAGTGATAAATCTTGTTTTGCACATTTATGCGACAGATGGAATGAGGAAATGTGACACTGGACAGTCTTAAGTGAGATTTGATACAAAATGGAGAGGGACACCAAATAAATCAAACACTGACTAATTTGGTTTCTCCCTATTTTTAATTGAATTAATTGAATTAAAAATGATACAGAGTGATAAAACTTGTTTTTCACATTTATGCAACAGATGGAATGAGGAAATGTGATACTGGACAGTCTTAAGTGAGATTTGATACAAAATGGAGAGGGACACAAAATAAATCAGACACTGACTAATTTGGTTTCTCCCTATTTTTCATTTTATTAAAAATAATATGGAATAATACAACTTGTTTTGCACTCAGGTTTGAGAGACTCAATGGGGAAATATGAAACTGGGTCGTCTGCAGTCCTATTGCATGCAATATGGACAGGGACACCAAAGAAATCATAGACTGAATAATTTGGTTTCCCTCTATTTTCATGGGACACATAAAAAATCAGATTCTGAATAATTTGGTTTCCCCCCATTTTTAATTGAATAAAAAATGATACAGAGTGATAAAACTTGTTTTGCACATTTATGCGACAGATGGAATGAGGAAATGTGGCACTGGACAGACTTAAGTGAGATTTGATACAAAATGGAGAGGGACACCAAATAAATCAGACACTGACTAATTTGGTTTCTCCCTATTTTTCATTTTGTTAAAAATAATATAGAATAATACAACTTGTTTTGCACTCAGGTTTGAGAGACTCAATGGGGAAATATGAAACTGGGTCGTCTGAAGTCCTATTGCATGCAATATGGACAGGGACACCAAAAAAATCATAGACTGAATAATTTGGTTTCCCTCTATTTTCATGGGACACATAAAAAATCAGATTCTGAATAATTTGGTTTCCCCCCATTTTTAATTGAATTAAAAATGATACAGAGTGATAAAACTTGTTTTGCACATTTATGCGACAGATGGAATGAGGAAATGTGACACTGGACAGACTTAAGTGAGATTTGATATAAAATGGAGAGGGACACAAAATAAATCAGACAGTGACTAATTTGGTTTCTCCCTATTTTTCATTTTATTAAAAATAATATGGAATAATACAACTTGTTTTGCACTCAGGTTTGAGAGACTCAATGGGGAAATATGAAACTGGGTCGTCTGCAGTCCTATTGCATGCAATATGGACAGGGACACCAAAAATATCAGACACTGAATAATTTGGTTTCCCTCTATTTTCATGGGACACAAAAAAAATCAGATTCTGAATAATTTGGTTTCCCCCCATTTTTAATTGAATTAACAATGATACAGAGTGATAAATCTTGTTTTGCACATTTATGCGACAGATGGAATGAGGAAATGTGACACTGGACAGTCTTAAGTGAGATTTGATACAAAATGGAGAGGGACACCAAATAAATCAAACACTGACTAATTTGGTTTCTCCCTATTTTTAATTGAATTAATTGAATTAAAAATGATACAGAGTGATAAAACTTGTTTTTCACATTTATGCAACAGATGGAATGAGGAAATGTGATACTGGACAGTCTTAAGTGAGATTTGATACAAAATGGAGAGGGACACAAAATAAATCAGACACTGACTAATTTGGTTTCTCCCTATTTTTCATTTTATTAAAAATAATATGGAATAATACAACTTGTTTTGCACTCAGGTTTGAGAGACTCAATGGGGAAATATGAAACTGGGTCGTCTGCAGTCCTATTGCATGCAATATGGACAGGGACACCAAAGAAATCATAGACTGAATAATTTGGGTTCCCTCTATTTTCATGGGACACATAAAAAATCAGATTCTGAATAATTTGGTTTCCCCCCATTTTTTATTGAATAAAAAATGATACAGAGTGATAAAACTTGTTTTGCACATTTATGCGACAGATGGAATGAGGAAATGTGACACTGGACAGACTTAAGTGAGATTTGATACAAAATGGAGAGGGACACCAAATAAATCAGACACTGACTAATTTGGTTTCTCCCTATTTTTCATTTTGTTAAAAATAATATAGAATAATACAACTTGTTTTGCACTCAGGTTTGAGAGACTCAATGGGGAAATATGAAACTGGGTCGTCTGAAGTCCTATTGCATGCAATATGGACAGGGACACCAAAAAAATCATAGACTGAATAATTTGGTTTCCCTCTATTTTCATGGGACACATAAAAAATCAGATTCTGAATAATTTGGTTTCCCCCCATTTTTAATTGAATTAAAAATGATACAGAGTGATAAAACTTGTTTTGCACATTTATGCGACAGATGGAATGAGGAAATGTGACACTGGACAGACTTAAGTGAGATTTGATACAAAATGGAGAAGAACACCAAATAAATCAGACACTGACTAATTTGGTTTCTCCCTATTTTTCATTTTGTTAAAAATAATATAGAATAATACAACTTGTTTTGCACTCAGGTTTGAGAGACTCAATGGGGAAATATGAAACTGGGTCGTCTGAAGTCCTATTGCATGCAATATGGACAGGGACACCAAAAAAATCATACACTGAATAATTTGGTTTCCCTCTATTTTCATGGGACACAAAAAAAATCATATTCTGAATAATTTGGTTTCCCCCCATTTTTAATTGAATTAATTGAATTAAAAATGATACAGAGTGATAAAACTTGTTTTGCACATTTATGCGACAGATGGAATGAGGAAATGTGATGCTGGACAGTCTTAAGTGAGATTTGATACAAAATGGAGAGGGACACAAAATAAATCAGACACTGACTAATTTGGTTTCTCCCTATTTTTCATTTTATTAAAAATAATATAGAATAATAGAACTTGTTTTGCACTCAGGTTTGAGAGACTCAATGGGGACATATGACACTGGGTAGTCTGAAGTCCTATTGCATGCAATATCGACAGGGACACCAAAAAAATCATAGACTGAATAATTTGGTTTCCCTCTATTTTCATGGGACACAAACATTTATGCGACAGATGGAATGAGGAAATGTGACACTGGACAGTCTTAAGTGAGATTTGATACAATATGGAGAGGGACACCAAATAAATCAGACACTGAATAATTTGGTTTCTCCCTATTTTTCATTTTATTAAAAATAATATAGAATAATACAACTTGTTTTGCACTCAGGTTTGAGAGACTCAGTGGGGAAATATGACACGGGGTAGTCTGAAGTCCTATTGCATGCAATATGGACAGGGACACCAAAAATATCAAACACTGAATAATTTGGTTTCTCCCTATTTTTCATTTTATTAAAAATAATATAGAATAATACAACTTGTTTTGCACTCAGGTTTGAGAGACTCAATGGGGACATATAACACTGGGTAGTCTGAAGTCCTATTGCATGCAATATGGACAGGGACACCAAAAAAATCATACACTGAATAATTTGGTTTCCCTCTATTTTCATGGGACACAAAAAAAATCAGATTCTCAATAATTTGGTTTCCCCCCATTTTTAATGAATTAAAAATGATACAGAGTGATAAAACTTGTTTTGCACATTTATGTGACAGATGGAATGAGGAAATGTGACACTGGACAGTCTTTAGTGAGATTTAATACAAAATGGAGAGGAACACCAAATAAATCAGACACTGACTAATTTGGTTGATGTGCAAAATTGTGCAAAATTTGCAAAATTTGTTTTGCACATTTATGCGACAGATGGAATGAGGAAATGTGACACTGGACAGTCTTAAATGAGATTTGATACAATATGGAGAGGGACACCAAAAAAATCATACACTGAATAATTTGGTTTCCCTCTATTTTCATGGGACACAAAAAAAATCAGATTCTGAATAATTTGGTTTCCCCCCATTTTTAATTGAATTAATTGAATTAAAAATGATACAGAGTGATAAAACTTGTTTTGCACATTTATGCAACAGATGGAATGAGGAAATGTGATACTGGACAGTCTTAAGTGAGATTTGATACAAAATGGAGAGGGACACAAAATAAATCAGACACTGACTAATTTGGTTTCTCCCTATTTTTCATTTTATTAAAAATAATATAGAATAATAGAACTTGTTTTGCACTCAGGTTTGAGAGACTCAATGGGGAAATATGAAACTGGGTCGTCTGAAGTCCTATTACATGCAATATGGACAGGGACACCAAAAATATCAGACACTGAATAATTTGGTTTCTCCCTATTTTTCATTTTATTAAAAATAATATAGAATAATACAACTTGTTTTGCACTCAGGTTTGAGAGACTCAGTGGGGAAATATGACACGGGGTAGTCTGAAGTCCTACTGCATGCAATATGGACAGGGACACCAAAAATATCATACACTGAATAATTTGGTTTCCCTCTATTTTCATGGGACACAAAAAAAATCAGATTCTCAATAATTTGGTTTCCCCCCATTTTTAATTGAATTAAAAATGATACAGAGTGATAAAACTTGTTTTGCACATTTATGTGACAGATGGAATGAGGAAATGTGACAATGGACAGTCTTTAGTGAGATTTAATACAAAATGGAGAGGAACACCAAATAAATCAGACACTGACTAATTTGGTTGATGTGCAAAATTGTGCAAAATTTGCAAAATTTGTTTTGCACATTCATGCGACAGATGGAATGAGGAAATGTGACACAGGACAGTCTTAAATGAGATTTGATACAAAATGGAGAGGGACACCAAATAAATCAGACACTGACTAATTTGGTTTCTCCCTATTTTTAATTTTATTAAAAATAATATAGAATAATACAACTTGTTTTGCACTTGAGAGACTCAATGGGGAAATATGAAACTGTGTCGTCTGAAGTCCTATTGCATGCAATATGGACAGGGACACCAAAAAAAATCATACACTGAATAATTTGGTTTCCTCTATTTTCATGGGACACAAAAAAAATCAGATTCAGAATAATTTGGTTTCCCCCCATTTTTAATTGAATTAAAAATGATACAGAGTGATAAATCTTGTTTTGCACATTTATGCGACAGATTGAATGAGGAAATGTGACACTGGACAGTCTTAAGTGAGATTTGATACAAAATGGAGAGGGACACCAAATAAATCAGACCCTGACTAATTTGGTTTCTCCCTCTTTTTAATTTTATTAAAAATAATATAGAATAATACAACTTGTTTTGCACTTGAGAGACTCAATGGGGAAATATGAAACTGGGTCGTCTGAAGTCCTATTGCATGCAATATGGTCAGGGACACCAAAAAAATCATACACTGAATAATTTGGTTTCCCTCTATTTTCATGGGACACAAAAAAAATCAGATTCTGAATAATTTGGTTTCCCCACATTTTTAATTGAATTAATTGAATTAAAAATGATACAGAGTGATAAAACTTGTTTTGCACATTTATGCAACAGATGGAATGAGGAAATGTGATACTGGACAGTCTCAAGTGAGATTTGATACAAAATGGAGAGGGACACAAAATAAATCAGACACTGACTAATTTGGTTTCTCCCTATTTTTCATTTTATTAAAAATAATATAGAATAATACAACTTGTTTTGCACTCAGGTTTGAGAGACTCAATAGGGAAATATGAAACTGGGTCGTCTGAAGTCCTATTGCATGCAATATGGACAGGGACACCAAAAATATCAGACACTGAATAATTTGGTTTCTCCCTATTTTTCATTTTATTAAAAATAATATAGAATAATACAACTTGTTTTGCACTCAGGTTTGAGAGACTCAATGGGGACATATAACACTGGGTAGTCTGAAGTCCTATTGCATGCAATATGGACAGGGACACCAAAAAAATCATACACTGAATAATTTGGTTTCCCTCTATTTTCATGGGACACAAAAAAAATCAGATTCTCAATAATTTGGTTTCCCCCCATTTTTAATTGAATTAAAAATGATACAGAGTGATAAAACTTGTTTTGCACATTTATGTGACAGATGGAATGAGGAAATGTGACACTGGACAGTCTTTAGTGAGATTTAATACAAAATGGGGAGGAACACCAAATAAATCAGACACTGACTAATTTGGTTGATGTGCAAAATTGTGCAAAATTTGCAAAATTTGTTTTGCACATTTATGCGACAGATGGAATGAGGAAATGTGACACTGGACAGTCTTAAATGAGATTTGATACAATATGGAGAGGGACACCAAATAAATCAGACACTGAATAATTTGGTTTCTCCCTATTTTTCATTTTATTAAAAATAATATAGAATAATACAACTTGTTTTGCACTCAGGTTTGAGAGACTCAGTGGGGAAATATGACACTGGGAAGTCTGAAGTCCTATTGCATGCAATATGGACAGGGACACCAAAAATATCAGACACTGAATAATTTGGTTTCCCTCTATTTTCATGGGACACAAAAAAAATCAGATTCTGAATAATTTGGTTTCCCCCCATTTTTAATTGAATTAACAATGATACAGAGTGATAAATCTTGTTTTGCACATTTATGCGACAGATGGAATGAGGAAATGTGACACTGGACAGTCTTAAGTGAGATTTGATACAAAATGGAGAGGGACACCAAATAAATCAAACACTGACTAATTTGGTTTCTCCCTATTTTTAATTGAATTAATTGAATTAAAAATGATACAGAGTGATAAAACTTGTTTTGCACATTTATGCAACAGATGGAATGAGGAAATGTGATACTGGACAGTCTTAAGTGAGATTTGATACAAAATGGAGAGGGACACAAAATAAATCAGACACTGACTAATTTGGTTTCTCCTTATTTTTCATTTTATTAAAAATAATATAGAATAATACAACTTGTTTTGCACTCAGGTTTGAGAGACTCAATGGGGAAATATGAAACTGGGTCGTCTGAAGTCCTATTGCATGCAATATGGACAGGGACACCAAAAATATCAGACACTGAATAATTTGGTTTCTCCCTATTTTTCATTTTATTAAAAATAATATAGAATAATACAACTTGTTTTGCACTCAGGTTTGAGAGACTCAATGGGGACATATAACACTGGGTAGTCTGAAGTCCTATTGCATGCAATATGGACAGGGACACCAAAAAAATCATACACTGAATAATTTGGTTTCCCTCTATTTTCATGGGACACAAAAAAATTCAGATTCTCAATAATTTGGTTTCCCCCCCATTTTTAATTGAATTAAAAATGATACAGAGTGATAAAACTTGTTTTGCACATTTATGTGACAGATGGAATGAGGAAATGTGACACTGGACAGTCTTTAGTGAGATTTAATACAAAATGGAGAGGAACACCAAATAAATCAGACACTGACTAATTTGGTTGATGTGCAAAATTGTGCAAAATTTGCTAAATTTCTTTTGCACATTTATGCGACAGATGGAATGAGGAAATGTGACACTGGACAGTCTTAAATGAGATTTGATACAATATGGAGAGGGACACCAAATAAATCAAACACTGACTAATTTGGTTTCTCCCTATTTTTAATTGAATTAATTGAATTAAAAATGATACAGAGTGATAAAACTTGTTTTGCACATTTATGCAACAGATGGAATGAGGAAATGTGATACTGGACAGTCTTAAGTGAGATTTGATACAAAATGGAGAGGAACACCAAATAAATCAGACACTGACTAATTTGGTTGATGTGCAAAATTGTGCAAAATTTGCTAAATTTCTTTTGCACATTTATGCGACAGATGGAATGAGGAAATGTGACACTGGACAGTCTTAAGTGAGATTTGATACAAAATGGAGAGGGACACCAAATAAATCAAACACTGACTAATTTGGTTTCTCCCTATTTTTAATTGAATTAATTGAATTAAAAATGATACAGAGTGATAAAACTTGTTTTGCACATTTATGCAACAGATGGAATGAGGAAATGTGATACTGGACAGTCTTAAGTGAGATTTGATACGAAATGGAGAGGGACACAAAATAAATCAGACACTGACTAATTTGGTTTCTCCCTATTTTTCATTTTATTAAAAATAATATGGAATAATACAACTTGTTTTGCACTCAGGTTTGAGAGACTCAATGGGGAAATATGAAACTGGGTCGTCTGAAGTCCTATTGCATGCAATATGGACAGGGACACCAAAGAAATCATAGACTGAATAATTTGGTTTCCCTCTATTTTCATGGGACACATAAAAAATCAGATTCTGAATAATTTGGTTTCCCCCCATTTTTAATTGAATTAAAAATGATACAGAGTGATAAAACTTGTTTTGCACATTTATGCGACAGATGGAATGAGGAAATGTGACACTGGACAGACTTAAGTGAGATTTGATACAAAATGGAGAGGGACACAAAATAAATCAGACACTGACTAATTTGGTTTCTCCCTATTTTTCATTTTATTAAAAATAATATGGAATAATACAACTTGTTTTGCACTCAGGTTTGAGAGACTCAATGGGGAAATATGAAACTGGGTCGTCTGCAGTCCTATTGCATGCAATATGGACAGGGACACCAAAAATATCAGACACTGAATAATTTGGTTTCCCTCTATTTTCATGGGACACAAAAAAAATCAGATTCTGAATAATTTGGTTTCCCCCCATTTTTAATTGAATTAACAATGATACAGAGTGATAAATCTTGTTTTGCACATTTATGCGACAGATGGAATGAGGAAATGTGACACTGGACAGTCTTAAGTGAGATTTGATACAAAATGGAGAGGGACACCAAATAAATCAAACACTGACTAATTTGGTTTCTCCCTATTTTTAATTGAATTAATTGAATTAAAAATGATACAGAGTGATAAAACTTGTTTTTCACATTTATGCAACAGATGGAATGAGGAAATGTGATACTGGACAGTCTTAAGTGAGATTTGATACAAAATGGAGAGGGACACAAAATAAATCAGACACTGACTAATTTGGTTTCTCCCTATTTTTCATTTTATTAAAAATAATATGGAATAATACAACTTGTTTTGCACTCAGGTTTGAGAGACTCAATGGGGAAATATGAAACTGGGTCGTCTGCAGTCCTATTGCATGCAATATGGACAGGGACACCAAAGAAATCATAGACTGAATAATTTGGTTTCCCTCTATTTTCATGGGACACATAAAAAATCAGATTCTGAATAATTTGGTTTCCCCCCATTTTTAATTGAATAAAAAATGATACAGAGTGATAAAACTTGTTTTGCACATTTATGCGACAGATGGAATGAGGAAATGTGACACTGGACAGACTTAAGTGAGATTTGATACAAAATGGAGAGGGACACCAAATAAATCAGACACTGACTAATTTGGTTTCTCCCTATTTTTCATTTTGTTAAAAATAATATAGAATAATACAACTTGTTTTGCACTCAGGTTTGAGAGACTCAATGGGGAAATATGAAACTGGGTCGTCTGAAGTCCTATTGCATGCAATATGGACAGGGACACCAAAAAAATCATAGACTGAATAATTTGGTTTCCCTCTATTTTCATGGGACACATAAAAAATCAGATTCTGAATAATTTGGTTTCCCCCCATTTTTAATTGAATTAAAAATGATACAGAGTGATAAAACTTGTTTTGCACATTTATGCGACAGATGGAATGAGGAAATGTGACACTGGACAGACTTAAGTGAGATTTGATACAAAATGGAGAGGGACACAAAATAAATCAGACACTGACTAATTTGGTTTCTCCCTATTTTTCATTTTATTAAAAATAATATGGAATAATACAACTTGTTTTGCACTCAGGTTTGAGAGACTCAATGGGGAAATATGAAACTGGGTCGTCTGCAGTCCTATTGCATGCAATATGGACAGGGACACCAAAAATATCAGACACTGAATAATTTGGTTTCCCTCTATTTTCATGGGACACAAAAAAAATCAGATTCTGAATAATTTGGTTTCCCCCCATTTTTAATTGAATTAACAATGATACAGAGTGATAAATCTTGTTTTGCACATTTATGCGACTGATGGAATGAGGAAATGTGACACTGGACAGTCTTAAGTGAGATTTGATACAAAATGGAGAGGGACACCAAATAAATCAAACACTGACTAATTTGGTTTCTCCCTATTTTTAATTGAATTAATTGAATTAAAAATGATACAGAGTGATAAAACTTGTTTTTCACATTTATGCAACAGATGGAATGAGGAAATGTGATACTGGACAGTCTTAAGTGAGATTTGATACAAAATGGAGAGGGACACAAAATAAATCAGACACTGACTAATTTGGTTTCTCCCTATTTTTCATTTTATTAAAAATAATATGGAATAATACAACTTGTTTTGCACTCAGGTTTGAGAGACTCAATGGGGAAATATGAAACTGGGTCGTCTGCAGTCCTATTGCATGCAATATGGACAGGGACACCAAAGAAATCATAGACTGAATAATTTGGTTTCCCTCTATTTTCATGGGACACATAAAAAATCAGATTCTGAATAATTTGGTTTCCCCCCATTTTTAATTGAATAAAAAATGATACAGAGTGATAAAACTTGTTTTGCACATTTATGCGACAGATGGAATGAGGAAATGTGACACTGGACAGACTTAAGTGAGATTTGATACAAAATGGAGAGGGACACCAAATAAATCAGACACTGACTAATTTGGTTTCTCCCTATTTTTCATTTTGTTAAAAATAATATAGAATAATACAACTTGTTTTGCACTCAGGTTTGAGAGACTCAATGGGGAAATATGAAACTGGGTCGTCTGAAGTCCTATTGCATGCAATATGGACAGGGACACCAAAAAAATCATAGACTGAATAATTTGGTTTCCCTCTATTTTCATGGGACACATAAAAAATCAGATTCTGAATAATTTGGTTTCCCCCCATTTTTAATTGAATTAAAAATGATACAGAGTGATAAAACTTGTTTTGCACATTTATGCGACAGATGGAATGAGGAAATGTGACACTGGACAGACTTAAGTGAGATTTGATACAAAATGGAGAAGAACACCAAATAAATCAGACACTGACTAATTTGGTTTCTCCCTATTTTTCATTTTGTTAAAAATAATATAGAATAATACAACTTGTTTTGCACTCAGGTTTGAGAGACTCAATGGGGAAATATGAAACTGGGTCGTCTGAAGTCCTATTGCATGCAATATGGACAGGGACACCAAAAAAATCATACACTGAATAATTTGGTTTCCCTCTATTTTCATGGGACACAAAAAAAATCATATTCTGAATAATTTGGTTTCCCCCCATTTTTAATTGAATTAATTGAATTAAAAATGATACAGAGTGATAAAACTTGTTTTGCACATTTATGCGACAGATGGAATGAGGAAATGTGATGCTGGACAGTCTTAAGTGAGATTTGATACAAAATGGAGAGGGACACAAAATAAATCAGACACTGACTAATTTGGTTTCTCCCTATTTTTCATTTTATTAAAAATAATATAGAATAATACAACTTGTTTTGCACTCAGGTTTGAGAGACTCAATGGGGACATATGACACTGGGTAGTCTGAAGTCCTATTGCATGCAATATCGACAGGGACACCAAAAAAATCATAGACTGAATAATTTGGTTTCCCTCTATTTTCATGGGACACAAACATTTATGCGACAGATGGAATGAGGAAATGTGACACTGGACAGTCTTAAGTGAGATTTGATACAATATGGAGAGGGACACCAAATAAATCAGACACTGAATAATTTGGTTTCTCCCTATTTTTCATTTTATTAAAAATAATATAGAATAATACAACTTGTTTTGCACTCAGGTTTGAGAGACTCAGTGGGGAAATATGACACGGGGTAGTCTGAAGTCCTATTGCATGCAATATGGACAGGGACACCAAAAATATCATACACTGAATAATTTGGTTTCCCTCTATTTTCATGGGACACAAAAAAATTCAGATTCTCAATAATTTGGTTTCCCCCCATTTTTAATTGAATTAAAAATGATACAGAGTGATAAAACTTGTTTTGCACATTTATGTGACAGATGGAATGAGGAAATGTGACACTGGACAGTCTTTAGTGAGATTTAATACAAAATGGAGAGGAACACCAAATAAATCAGACACTGACTAATTTGGTTGATGTGCAAAATTGTGCAAAATTTGCTAAATTTCTTTTGCACATTTATGCGACAGATGGAATGAGGAAATGTGACACTGGACAGTCTTAAGTGAGATTTGATACAAAATGGAGAGGGACACCAAATAAATCAAACACTGACTAATTTGGTTTCTCCCTATTTTTAATTGAATTAATTGAATTAAAAATGATACAGAGTGATAAAACTTGTTTTGCACATTTATGCAACAGATGGAATGAGGAAATGTGATACTGGACAGTCTTAAGTGAGATTTGATACAAAATGGAGAGGGACACAAAATAAATCAGACACTGACTAATTTGGTTTCTCCCTATTTTTCATTTTATTAAAAATAATATGGAATAATACAACTTGTTTTGCACTCAGGTTTGAGAGACTCAATGGGGAAATATGAAACTGGGTCGTCTGAAGTCCTATTGCATGCAATATGGACAGGGACACCAAAAAAATCATAGACTGAATAATTTGGTTTCCCTCTATTTTCATGGGACACATAAAAAATCAGATTCTGAATAATTTGGTTTCCCCCCATTTTTAATTGAATTAAAAATGATACAGAGTGATAAAACTTGTTTTGCACATTTATGCGACAGATGGAATGAGGAAATGTGACACTGGACAGACTTAAGTGAGATTTGATACAAAATGGAGAGGGACACAAAATAAATCAGACACTGACTAATTTGGTTTCTCCCTATTTTTCATTTTATTAAAAATAATATGGAATAATACAACTTGTTTTGCACTCAGGTTTGAGAGACTCAATGGGGAAATATGAAACTGGGTCGTCTGCAGTCCTATTGCATGCAATATGGACAGGGACACCAAAAATATCAGACACTGAATAATTTGGTTTCCCTCTATTTTCATGGGACACAAAAAAAATCAGATTCTGAATAATTTGGTTTCCCCCCATTTTTAATTGAATTAACAATGATACAGAGTGATAAATCTTGTTTTGCACATTTATGCGACTGATGGAATGAGGAAATGTGACACTGGACAGTCTTAAGTGAGATTTGATACAAAATGGAGAGGGACACCAAATAAATCAAACACTGACTAATTTGGTTTCTCCCTATTTTTAATTGAATTAATTGAATTAAAAATGATACAGAGTGATAAAACTTGTTTTTCACATTTATGCAACAGATGGAATGAGGAAATGTGATACTGGACAGTCTTAAGTGAGATTTGATACAAAATGGAGAGGGACACAAAATAAATCAGACACTGACTAATTTGGTTTCTCCCTATTTTTCATTTTATTAAAAATAATATGGAATAATACAACTTGTTTTGCACTCAGGTTTGAGAGACTCAATGGGGAAATATGAAACTGGGTCGTCTGCAGTCCTATTGCATGCAATATGGACAGGGACACCAAAGAAATCATAGACTGAATAATTTGGTTTCCCTCTATTTTCATGGGACACATAAAAAATCAGATTCTGAATAATTTGGTTTCCCCCCATTTTTAATTGAATAAAAAATGATACAGAGTGATAAAACTTGTTTTGCACATTTATGCGACAGATGGAATGAGGAAATGTGACACTGGACAGACTTAAGTGAGATTTGATACAAAATGGAGAGGGACACCAAATAAATCAGACACTGACTAATTTGGTTTCTCCCTATTTTTCATTTTGTTAAAAATAATATAGAATAATACAACTTGTTTTGCACTCAGGTTTGAGAGACTCAATGGGGAAATATGAAACTGGGTCGTCTGAAGTCCTATTGCATGCAATATGGACAGGGACACCAAAAAAATCATAGACTGAATAATTTGGTTTCCCTCTATTTTCATGGGACACATAAAAAATCAGATTCTGAATAATTTGGTTTCCCCCCATTTTTAATTGAATTAAAAATGATACAGAGTGATAAAACTTGTTTTGCACATTTATGCGACAGATGGAATGAGGAAATGTGACACTGGACAGACTTAAGTGAGATTTGATACAAAATGGAGAAGAACACCAAATAAATCAGACACTGACTAATTTGGTTTCTCCCTATTTTTCATTTTGTTAAAAATAATATAGAATAATACAACTTGTTTTGCACTCAGGTTTGAGAGACTCAATGGGGAAATATGAAACTGGGTCGTCTGAAGTCCTATTGCATGCAATATGGACAGGGACACCAAAAAAATCATACACTGAATAATTTGGTTTCCCTCTATTTTCATGGGACACAAAAAAAATCATATTCTGAATAATTTGGTTTCCCCCCATTTTTAATTGAATTAATTGAATTAAAAATGATACAGAGTGATAAAACTTGTTTTGCACATTTATGCGACAGATGGAATGAGGAAATGTGATGCTGGACAGTCTTAAGTGAGATTTGATACAAAATGGAGAGGGACACAAAATAAATCAGACACTGACTAATTTGGTTTCTCCCTATTTTTCATTTTATTAAAAATAATATAGAATAATACAACTTGTTTTGCACTCAGGTTTGAGAGACTCAATGGGGACATATGACACTGGGTAGTCTGAAGTCCTATTGCATGCAATATCGACAGGGACACCAAAAAAATCATAGACTGAATAATTTGGTTTCCCTCTATTTTCATGGGACACAAACATTTATGCGACAGATGGAATGAGGAAATGTGACACTGGACAGTCTTAAGTGAGATTTGATACAATATGGAGAGGGACACCAAATAAATCAGACACTGAATAATTTGGTTTCTCCCTATTTTTCATTTTATTAAAAATAATATAGAATAATACAACTTGTTTTGCACTCAGGTTTGAGAGACTCAGTGGGGAAATATGACACGGGGTAGTCTGAAGTCCTATTGCATGCAATATGGACAGGGACACCAAAAATATCATACACTGAATAATTTGGTTTCCCTCTATTTTCATGGGACACAAAAAAATTCAGATTCTCAATAATTTGGTTTCCCCCCATTTTTAATTGAATTAAAAATGATACAGAGTGATAAAACTTGTTTTGCACATTTATGTGACAGATGGAATGAGGAAATGTGACACTGGACAGTCTTTAGTGAGATTTAATACAAAATGGAGAGGAACACCAAATAAATCAGACACTGACTAATTTGGTTGATGTGCAAAATTGTGCAAAATTTGCTAAATTTCTTTTGCACATTTATGCGACAGATGGAATGAGGAAATGTGACACTGGACAGTCTTAAGTGAGATTTGATACAAAATGGAGAGGGACACCAAATAAATCAAACACTGACTAATTTGGTTTCTCCCTATTTTTAATTGAATTAATTGAATTAAAAATGATACAGAGTGATAAAACTTGTTTTGCACATTTATGCAACAGATGGAATGAGGAAATGTGATACTGGACAGTCTTAAGTGAGATTTGATACAAAATGGAGAGGGACACAAAATAAATCAGACACTGACTAATTTGGTTTCTCCCTATTTTTCATTTTATTAAAAATAATATGGAATAATACAACTTGTTTTGCACTCAGGTTTGAGAGACTCAATGGGGAAATATGAAACTGGGTCGTCTGCAGTCCTATTGCATGCAATATGGACAGGGACACCAAAAATATCAGACACTGAATAATTTGGTTTCCCTCTATTTTCATGGGACACAAAAAAAATCAGATTCTGAATAATTTGGTTTCCCCCCATTTTTAATTGAATTAACAATGATACAGAGTGATAAATCTTGTTTTGCACATTTATGCGACAGATGGAATGAGGAAATGTGACACTGGACAGTCTTAAGTGAGATTTGATACAAAATGGAGAGGGACACCAAATAAATCAAACACTGACTAATTTGGTTTCTCCCTATTTTTAATTGAATTAATTGAATTAAAAATGATACAGAGTGATAAAACTTGTTTTTCACATTTATGCAACAGATGGAATGAGGAAATGTGATACTGGACAGTCTTAAGTGAGATTTGATACAAAATGGAGAGGGACACAAAATAAATCAGACACTGACTAATTTGGTTTCTCCCTATTTTTCATTTTATTAAAAATAATATGGAATAATACAACTTGTTTTGCACTCAGGTTTGAGAGACTCAATGGGGAAATATGAAACTGGGTCGTCTGCAGTCCTATTGCATGCAATATGGACAGGGACACCAAAGAAATCATAGACTGAATAATTTGGTTTCCCTCTATTTTCATGGGACACATAAAAAATCAGATTCTGAATAATTTGGTTTCCCCCCATTTTTAATTGAATAAAAAATGATACAGAGTGATAAAACTTGTTTTGCACATTTATGCGACAGATGGAATGAGGAAATGTGACACTGGACAGACTTAAGTGAGATTTGATACAAAATGGAGAGGGACACCAAATAAATCAGACACTGACTAATTTGGTTTCTCCCTATTTTTCATTTTGTTAAAAATAATATAGAATAATACAACTTGTTTTGCACTCAGGTTTGAGAGACTCAATGGGGACATATGACACTGGGTAGTCTGAAGTCCTATTGCATGCAATATGGACAGGGACACCAAAAAAATCATAGACTGAATAATTTGGTTTCCCTCTATTTTCATGGGACACATAAAAAATCAGATTCTGAATAATTTGGTTTCCCCCCATTTTTAATTGAATTAAAAATGATACAGAGTGATAAAACTTGTTTTGCACATTTATGCGACAGATGGAATGAGGAAATGTGACACTGGACAGACTTAAGTGAGATTTGATACAAAATGGAGAAGAACACCAAATAAATCAGACACTGACTAATTTGGTTTCTCCCTATTTTTCATTTTGTTAAAAATAATATAGAATAATACAACTTGTTTTGCACTCAGGTTTGAGAGACTCAATGGGGAAATATGAAACTGGGTCGTCTGAAGTCCTATTGCATGCAATATGGACAGGGACACCAAAAAAATCATACACTGAATAATTTGGTTTCCCTCTATTTTCATGGGACACAAAAAAAATCATATTCTGAATAATTTGGTTTCCCCCCATTTTTAATTGAATTAATTGAATTAGAAATGATACAGAGTGATAAAACTTGTTTTGCACATTTATGCGACAGATGGAATGAGGAAATGTGATGCTGGACAGTCTTAAGTGAGATTTGATACAAAATGGAGAGGGACACAAAATAAATCAGACACTGACTAATTTGGTTTCTCCCTATTTTTCATTTTATTAAAAATAATATAGAATAATACAACTTGTTTTGCACTCAGGTTTGAGAGACTCAATGGGGACATATGACACTGGGTAGTCTGAAGTCCTATTGCATGCAATATCGACAGGGACACCAAAAAAATCATAGACTGAATAATTTGGTTTCCCTCTATTTTCATGGGACACAAACATTTATGCGACAGATGGAATGAGGAAATGTGACACTGGACAGTCTTAAGTGAGATTTGATACAATATGGAGAGGGACACCAAATAAATCAGACACTGAATAATTTGGTTTCTCCCTATTTTTCATTTTATTAAAAATAATATAGAATAATACAACTTGTTTTGCACTCAGGTTTGAGAGACTCAGTGGGGAAATATGACACGGGGTAGTCTGAAGTCCTATTGCATGCAATATGGACAGGGACACCAAAAATATCAAACACTGAATAATTTGGTTTCTCCCTATTTTTCATTTTATTAAAAATAATATAGAATAATACAACTTGTTTTGCACTCAGGTTTGAGAGACTCAGTGGGGAAATATGACACGGGGTAGTCTGAAGTCCTATTGCATGCAATATGGACAGGGACACCAAAAATATCATACACTGAATAATTTGGTTTCCCTCTATTTTCATGGGACACAAAAAAATTCAGATTCTCAATAATTTGGTTTCCCCCCATTTTTAATTGAATTAAAAATGATACAGAGTGATAAAACTTGTTTTGCACATTTATGTGACAGATGGAATGAGGAAATGTGACACTGGACAGTCTTTAGTGAGATTTAATACAAAATGGAGAGGAACACCAAATAAATCAGACACTGACTAATTTGGTTGATGTGCAAAATTGTGCAAAATTTGCTAAATTTCTTTTGCACATTTATGCGACAGATGGAATGAGGAAATGTGACACTGGACAGTCTTAAGTGAGATTTGATACAAAATGGAGAGGGACACCAAATAAATCAAACACTGACTAATTTGGTTTCTCCCTATTTTTAATTGAATTAATTGAATTAAAAATGATACAGAGTGATAAAACTTGTTTTGCACATTTATGCAACAGATGGAATGAGGAAATGTGATACTGGACAGTCTTAAGTGAGATTTGATACAAAATGGAGAGGGACACAAAATAAATCAGACACTGACTAATTTGGTTTCTCCCTATTTTTCATTTTATTAAAAATAATATGGAATAATACAACTTGTTTTGCACTCAGGTTTGAGAGACTCAATGGGGAAATATGAAACTGGGTCGTCTGCAGTCCTATTGCATGCAATATGGACAGGGACACCAAAAATATCAGACACTGAATAATTTGGTTTCCCTCTATTTTCATGGGACACAAAAAAAATCAGATTCTGAATAATTTGGTTTCCCCCCATTTTTAATTGAATTAACAATGATACAGAGTGATAAATCTTGTTTTGCACATTTATGCGACAGATGGAATGAGGAAATGTGACACTGGACAGTCTTAAGTGAGATTTGATACAAAATGGAGAGGGACACCAAATAAATCAAACACTGACTAATTTGGTTTCTCCCTATTTTTAATTGAATTAATTGAATTAAAAATGATACAGAGTGATAAAACTTGTTTTTCACATTTATGCAACAGATGGAATGAGGAAATGTGATACTGGACAGTCTTAAGTGAGATTTGATACAAAATGGAGAGGGACACAAAATAAATCAGACACTGACTAATTTGGTTTCTCCCTATTTTTCATTTTATTAAAAATAATATGGAATAATACAACTTG
This sequence comes from Synaphobranchus kaupii, assembly GCA_029718625.1. Taxonomy (NCBI): domain Eukaryota; kingdom Metazoa; phylum Chordata; class Actinopteri; order Anguilliformes; family Synaphobranchidae; genus Synaphobranchus; species Synaphobranchus kaupii. The sequence goes on along the minus strand of CM056398.1, from coordinate 9,762,926 downwards.
TTTTGCACTCAGGTTTGAGAGACTCAATGGGGAAATATGAAACTGGGTCGTCTGCAGTCCTATTGCATGCAATATGGACAGGGACACCAAAGAAATCATAGTCTGAATAATTTGGTTTCCCTCTATTTTCATGGGACACATAAAAAATCAGATTCTGAATAATTTGGTTTCCCCCCATTTTTAATTGAATAAAAAATGATACAGAGTGATAAAACTTGTTTTGCACATTTATGCGACAGATGGAATGAGGAAATGTGACACTGGACAGACTTAAGTGAGATTTGATACAAAATGGAGAGGGACACCAAATAAATCAGACACTGACTAATTTGGTTTCTCCCTATTTTTCATTTTGTTAAAAATAATATAGAATAATACAACTTGTTTTGCACTCAGGTTTGAGAGACTCAATGGGGAAATATGAAACTGGGTCGTCTGAAGTCCTATTGCATGCAATATGGACAGGGACACCAAAAAAATCATAGACTGAATAATTTGGTTTCCCTCTATTTTCATGGGATACATAAAAAATCAGATTCTGAATAATTTGGTTTCCCCCCATTTTTAATTGAATTAAAAATGATACAGAGTGATAAAACTTGTTTTGCACATTTATGCGACAGATGGAATGAGGAAATGTGACACTGGACAGACTTAAGTGAGATTTGATACAAAATGGAGAAGGACACCAAATAAATCAGACACTGACTAATTTGGTTTCTCCCTATTTTTCATTTTGTTAAAAATAATATAGAATAATACAACTTGTTTTGCACTCAGGTTTGAGAGACTCAATGGGGAAATATGAAACTGGGTCGTCTGAAGTCCTATTGCATGCAATATGGACAGGGACACCAAAAAAATCATACTGTGGTGACCCACAGTAGAGAGACATTCACTAGGGGCTTGTACCTTTAAGAGAGAGGCTTCTGGGAAGCGGAGTTTTACCTGAGTACACATGTTTACTTGGAAGCTAGAACCACGGCTTGTGTGGAACGTTAGTCTAGTTGTTTCATTGTCGTTTTGTGTGGAGAGTAAAGTGACACGACTCGCCGTTGTCTCCTCGTCAATCATTTACCGCACCTCCACATTGGTGACCCCGAACGTGAGCTTAATAACGTCATGTTAGACAGCGACGATGAAAACAAATCCGGCACGGGTGATGCTAACGGAGCGGCTAGCGTCCATGCTAGCATCTACGCCGCTAACGTCAAGTTGCCCGAGTTCTGGCAACACAACCCGCGGCCGTGGTTTCAACACATCGAAGCCCAGTTCCAGCTAAGAGGAATAACACAGGATGTTACTAAATACTTCCATGTTGTGGCGGCGCTGGATGCTTCGACTACGGCCAGGGCTATGGCGCTGCTGGAGGCTCCGCCGGAGACCGGCAAGTACCGGGCGCTCAAAACGTTCCTGCTGGGACTCTTTGAACTGTCCGAACTAGAGAAGGCAGACCGCCTGCTGTCCCTCAGCGGCCTCGGCGACGGAAAACCGTCCGAGTTGATGGAAAGGATGCTGGCTGTGCTGGGCTCGGCGGATCCCGCGTTCCTTTTCACACACGTGTTCCTGCGCCAGCTACCAGCGCCCGTGCGCACCGCGCTAGCCTGTTCCCCCCTCTCCTCCTCCCAGGACTACCGTGCGCTTGCTTCGGAGGCGGACAGGATTTTCCTCGCCAATCGGCAACAGTCTGTCCACGCGCTGCTCCCCAGCCAGAGCTCCTCGGCCCGGCTGCCGCCGCCGGGGGACGCTACAGACACCGCAGCGGCGGTGACGGCCCGCCGCCAGCGTGACGACGGGTTGTGCTACTACCACGCCAGGTTTGGAGCCAAGGCCAAGCAGTGTCGCAAACCGTGCAGTTTCGGCGCCCAGGGAAACGCCAGGGCCGGCGCTCAATAGCAGCTATGGGTGCTGGCCGTGACTGCAGGCTGCTGTTTATCACCGACTCCATATCCGGCCGGCGTCTGCTGGTCGACTCCGGCGCTCAGCGCAGCATCCTGCCGGCGCGAGCGATGGACACCGTGGCTGGCGCACATGGCCCCCAGATGGACGCCGCGAATGGCACGCCCATATGTACCTACGGCACCAGGTATGTGGAGGTGGCGTTTGGTGGACGACGTTTCGGCTGGGACTTCGTGATGGCTGCTGTATCTACGCCGCTGCTGGGCGCGGATTTTCTCTGTGCCTTCAATCTGCTGGTGGATGTTACGAACTGCCGCCTGATCGATGCTGTCTCCTTCGCAACGTTCCCCTGCACGCTGGGGGGGGTTGGAGCGCTCTGCCTGTCGAACACGCTCGCCTCCGGGGATCAGTATCAACGCCTGCTAGCCGAATTCCCTGACCTCACCACACCCACGTTCTCGTCGGCTGTGGCTAAGCATGGCGTTGAGCACCACATCACCACCGCGGGCCCGCCGGTCTACGCCCGTGCTCGGTGCCTCGACTCTGCCAAGCTGGTGATCGCCAGAGAGGAGTTCGCCACTATGGAGCGCCTTGGCATCGTGCGCCGCTCGAACAGCCCGTGGGCCTCTCCGCTGCACATGGTGACCAAGGCGGATGGCGGTTGGCGCCCCTGCGGCGATTTCCGCCGTCTTAACAATGCCACGACCCCTGACCGGTATCCCATCCCGCACATCCAGGACTTCTCCGCCCACCTGGCGGGGGCCTCCGTCTTCTCCAAGGTGGACCTGGTGCGCGGCTACCATCAGGTTCCGGTACACCCGCAGGATGTGCCCAAGACAGCGGTCATCACACCCTTCGGCCTGTTCGAATTCCTGCGGATGCCTTTCGGCCTCAAAGGAGCGGCGCAGACGTTTCAGCGGCTCATGGACTCTGTGCTGCGGGACATGCCGTTCTTGTTCGTGTACTTGGACGACATCCTGGTGGCCAGCCCGGGGGAAGGAGAGCACCTGTCACACCTCCGGCTGTTGTTTGAGCGACTGAGCGAGCACGGCCTCATTGTCAACCCGGCCAAGTGCCAGTTCGGCCTGTCGTCCATCTCCTTCCTCGGTCACCACATCACACAGCAGGGAGCCGTCCCCCTGCCCGCCAGGGTGGACGCCGTCACGGGTTTCCCACGCCCCCGCACTGTGAGATCGCTACAGGAGTTTCTAGGCATGGTGAACTTCTATAACCGTTTCATTCCCCATGCGGCTCACGTCATGCGGCCCTTGTACGAGGCCCTGCGGGGCAAGGTGCCCAAGGATGAGGTGGACTGGTCCCCGGGGATGGACGATGCCTTCGGCGCGGCCAAGTCTGCGCTGGCTGCCGCGGCCCTGCTGGCGCACCCGTCCCCCACCTCCCCAGTCGCCCTCACGACGGACGCGTCGGACTACGCGGTGGGGGCGGTGTGCGAGCAGTGGGTGAACGGGGCCTGGCAGCCACTGGCCTTCTTCAGTAGGCAGCTCCGTGACAATGAGAAGAAGTACAGCACCTTCGACAGGGAGCTCCTGGGCCTCTTCCTCGCCACTCGCCACTTCAGGTTCCTCTTGGAGGGCCGCCAGTTCACCGCCTTCGTGGACCACAAGCCACTGACATTCGCCATGGCAAAGACCTCAGAGCCGTGGTCCGGTCGTCAGCAGCGTCAGCTCTCTGCCATCTCCGAGTTCACCACGGACATCCAGCACGTGGCTGGCAAAGACAACTCCGTCGCCGACTGCCTCTCCCGGGCGGTCGCGGGGTCAGTTCACTTGGGGCTGGATTACGCTGCCATGGCCGCCGACCAGGCCGCGGACTCTGACATTCAGACCTACCAAACGGCCTCCACCGGACTGTGTCTGGAAGACGTGGTGTTTGATGACGCCAACGCCACGCTCGTCTGCGACGTCTCCACCGGTCAGCCGCGCCCTATGGTGCCCGCTGGCTGGCGACGCCGGGTGTTCGACACCATCCACGGCCTTTCCCATCCGGGGGTGAAGGCGTCCACTAGGCTGGTGGGGGCCAAGTTCGTCTGGCCTGGCCTCCGGAGGGATGTGAGGACATGGGCTGGCTCCTGTGTGGCATGCCAGCGTGCCAAGGTACAGCGCCATACCAAGGCCCCTTTGGCACCGTTTCTGGTGCCGGAGAGGCGTTTCGATCATGTGAACGTGGACCTTGTGGGGCCTCTGCCCTCCTCTCGCGGGTTCACTCACCTCCTCACCATGGTGGACAGGACCACCAGGTGGCCGGAGGTGGTTCCCCTGTCATCTACCACGTCAGCGGAGGTGGCCCGGGCGTTCATCGCGTCCTGGGTTGCTCGCTTCGGCACGCCGGCTGACCTCACCTCTGACAGGGGCCCACAATTCACGTCTGAGCTCTGGACGGCAGTTGCTGAAGGTCTGGGGGTGAAGATCCACCGCACTACGGCGTACAACCCCCAGGGCAATGGGCTCTGTGAACGGTTCCATCGATCTATGAAGGCCGCTCTGCGGGCCAGCCTCACGGACAGCAACTGGGCCGACCGCCTCCCGTGGGTTATGCTCGGCCTCCGCTCTGCCCCCAAAGAGGACCTCCAGGCCTCATCGGCGGAGCTTGTTTACGGACAGCCGCTGCGTGTCCCGGGGGAGTTCCTCCCGGGTGCCACTGCCCCCTGGACTGCCGCCTCTCAGCGGGCTGTGTCGCGGGGTGTGGCCGACGCCTTCGTCCCCATTCCAACGTCTCACCACTGCCTCCCTCAGTCCTACGTGCCCGCAGACCTGCCGTCTGCCAGGTACGTCTTCATCCGCCACGACGGCCATCGGACACCGCTGCAGCCCCCCTACGATGGGCCTTTCCGTGTCCTGGAGGCGGGGGCTAAGAACTTTATTGTGGACGTTGGGGGTAGGCCTGAGCGGGTCACGGTGGACCGCCTCAAGCCGGCTCACGTGGACGTGGACGTGCCCCTCCAGCTGGCCCTGCCCCCGCGGCGGGGGCGCCCGCCTGCTGCGGTCTCCGTCCCGGACCCGGCTCCTGCCCCAGCTCCGGACCCGCCCCTTGCCCTTGACCCCCGTCCTGCTAGGCGCAGCCGTTTTGGCCGCTTGATCCGCCCCCCTCCACGTTGACTGTTTCGCTCGGCATTGTTGGATTATCGCCTGTTCTGTTGGCACTTTTGGTTATGGTGAATTCTGGGGGGGCCTGTGTGGTGACCCACAGTAGAGAGACATTCACTAGGGGCTTGTACCTTTAAGAGAGAGGCTTCTGGGAAGCGGAGTTTTACCTGAGTACACATGTTTACTTGGAAGCTAGAACCACGGCTTGTGTGGAACGTTAGTCTAGTTGTTTCATTGTCGTTTTGTGTGGAGAGTAAAGTGACACGACTCGCCGTTGTCTCCTCGTCAATCATTTACCGCACCTCCACAATACACTGAATAATTTGGTTTCCCTCTATTTTCATGGGACACAAAAAAAATCATATTCTGAATAATTTGGTTTCCCCCCATTTTTAATTGAATTAATTGAATTAAAAATGATACAGAGTGATAAAACTTGTTTTGCACATTTATGCGACAGATGGAATGAGGAAATGTGATGCTGGACAGTCTTAAGTGAGATTTGATACAAAATGGAGAGGGACACAAAATAAATCAGACACTGACTAATTTGGTTTCTCCCTATTTTTCATTTTATTAAAAATAATATAGAATAATACAACTTGTTTTGCACTCAGGTTTGAGAGACTCAATGGGGACATATGACACTGGGTAGTCTGAAGTCCTATTGCATGCAATATCGACAGGGACACCAAAAAAATCATAGACTGAATAATTTGGTTTCCCTCTATTTTCATGGGACACAAACATTTATGCGACAGATGGAATGAGGAAATGTGACACTGGACAGTCTTAAGTGAGATTTGATACAATATGGAGAGGGACACCAAATAAATCAGACACTGAATAATTTGGTTTCTCCCTATTTTTCATTTTATTAAAAATAATATAGAATAATACAACTTGTTTTGCACTCAGGTTTGAGAGACTCAGTGGGGAAATATGACACGGGGTAGTCTGAAGTCCTATTGCATGCAATATGGACAGGGACACCAAAAATATCAGACACTGAATAATTTGGTTTCTCCCTATTTTTCATTTTATTAAAAATAATATAGAATAATACAACTTGTTTTGCACTCAGGTTTGAGAGACTCAATGGGGACAGATGACACTGGGTAGTCTGAAGTCCTATTGCATGCAATATGGACAGGGACACCAAAAATATCAGACACTGAATAATTTGGTTTCTCCCTATTTTTCATTTTATTAAAAATAATATGGAATAATACAACTTGTTTTGCACTCAGGTTTGAGAGACTCAGTGGGGAAATATGACACGGGGTAGTCTGAAGTCCTATTGCATGCAATATGGACAGGGACACCAAAAATATCAGACACTGAATAATTTGGTTTCTCCCTATTTTTCATTTTATTAAAAATAATATGGAATAATACAACTTGTTTTGCACTCAGGTTTGAGAGACTCAATGGGGAAATATGAAACTGGGTCGTCTGCAGTCCTATTGCATGCAATATGGACAGGGACACCAAAAAAATCATAGACTGAATAATTTGGTTTCCCTCTATTTTCATGGGACACATAAAAAATCAGATTCTGAATAATTTGGTTTCCCCCCATTTTTAATTGAATTAAAAATGATACAGAGTGATAAAACTTGTTTTGCACATTTATGCGACAGATGGAATGAGGAAATGTGACACTGGACAGACTTAAGTGAGATTTGATACAAAATGGAGAGGGACACCAAATAAATCAGACACTGACTAATTTGGTTTCTCCCTATTTTTCATTTTGTTAAAAATAATATAGAATAATACAACTTGTTTTGCACTCAGGTTTGAGAGACTCAATGGGGAAATATGAAACTGGGTCGTCTGAAGTCCTATTGCATGCAATATGGACAGGGACACCAAAAAAATCATACACTGAATAATTTGGTTTCCCTCTATTTTCATGGGACACAAAAAAAATCAGATTCTGAATAATTTGGTTTCCCCCCATTTTTAATTGAATTAATTGAATTAAAAATGATACAGAGTGATAAAACTTGTTTTGCACATTTATGCGACAGATGGAATGAGGAAATGTGATGCTGGACAGTCTTAAGTGAGATTTGATACAAAATGGAGAGGGACACAAAATAATTCAGACACTGACTAATTTGGTTTCTCCCTAATTTTAATTTTATTAAAAATAATATAGAATTATACAACTTGTTTTGCACTCAGGTTTGAGAGACTCAATGGGGAAATATGAAACTGGGTCGTCTGAAGTCCTATTGCATGCAATATGGACAGGGACACCAAAAAAATCATACACTGAATAATTTGGTTTCCCTCTATTTTCATGGGACACAAAAAAATTCAGATTCTCAATAATTTGGTTTCCCCCCATTTTTAATTGAATTAAAAATGATACAGAGTGATAAATCTTGTTTTGCACATTTATGCGACAGATGGAATGAGGAAATGTGACACTGGACAGTCTTAAGTGAGATTTGATACAAAATGGAGAGGGATACCAAATAAATCAGACACTGACTAATTTGGTTTCTCCCTATTTTTAATTTTATTAAAAATAATATAGAATAATACAACTTGTTTTGCACTTGAGAGACTCAATGGGGAAATATGAAACTGTGTCGTCTGAAGTCCTATTGCATGCAATATGGACATGGACACCAAAAAAAATCATACACTGAATAATTTGGTTTCCTCTATTTTCATGGGACACAAAAAAAATCAGATTCAGAATAATTTGGTTTCCCCCCATTTTTAATTGAATTAAAAATGATACAGAGTGATAAATCTTGTTTTGCACATTTATGCGACAGATTGAATGAGGAAATGTGACACTGGACAGTCTTAAGTGAGATTTGATACAAAATGGAGAGGGACACCAAATAAATCAGACCCTGACTAATTTGGTTTCTCCCTCTTTTTAATTTTATTAAAAATAATATAGAATAATACAACTTGTTTTGCACTTGAGAGACTCAATGGGGAAATATGAAACTGGGTCGTCTGAAGTCCTATTGCATGCAATATGGTCAGGGACACCAAAAAAATCATACACTGAATAATTTGGTTTCCCTCTATTTTCATGGGACACAAAAAAAATCAGATTCTGAATAATTTGGTTTCCCCACATTTTTAATTGAATTAATTGAATTAAAAATGATACAGAGTGATAAAACTTGTTTTGCACATTTATGCAACAGATGGAATGAGGAAATGTGATACTGGACAGTCTCAAGTGAGATTTGATACAAAATGGAGAGGGACACAAAATAAATCAGACACTGACTAATTTGGTTTCTCCCTATTTTTCATTTTATTAAAAATAATATAGAATAATACAACTTGTTTTGCACTCAGGTTTGAGAGACTCAATGGGGAAATATGAAACTGGGTCGTCTGAAGTCCTATTGCATGCAATATGGACAGGGACACCAAAAATATCAGACACTGAATAATTTGGTTTCTCCCTATTTTTCATTTTATTAAAAATAATATAGAATAATACAACTTGTTTTGCACTCAGGTTTGAGAGACTCAATGGGGACATATAACACTGGGTAGTCTGAAGTCCTATTGCATGCAATATGGACAGGGACACCAAAAAAATCATACACTGAAAAAATCAGATTCTCAATAATTTGGTTTCCCCCCATTTTTAATTGAATTAAAAATGATACAGAGTGATAAAACTTGTTTTGCACATTTATGTGACAGATGGAATGAGGAAATGTGACACTGGACAGTCTTTAGTGAGATTTAATACAAAATGGAGAGGAACACCAAATAAATCAGACACTGACTAATTTGGTTGATGTGCAAAATTTGCAAAATTTGTTTTGCACATTTATGCGACAGATGGAATGAGGAAATGTGACACTGGACAGTCTTAAATGAGATTTGATACAATATGGAGAGGGACACCAAATAAATCAGACACTGAATAATTTGGTTTCTCCCTATTTTTCATTTTATTAAAAATAATATAGAATAATACAACTTGTTTTGCACTCAGGTTTGAGAGACTCAGTGGGGAAATATGACACTGGGAAGTCTGAAGTCCTATTGATGCAATATGGACAGGGACACCAAAAATATCAGACACTGAATAATTTGGTTTCCCTCTATTTTCATGGGACACAAAAAAAATCAGATTCTGAATAATTTGGTTTCCCCCCATTTTTAATTGAATTAACAATGATACAGAGTGATAAATCTTGTTTTGCACATTTATGTGACAGATGGAATGAGGAAATGTGACACTGGACAGTCTTTAGTGAGATTTAATACAAAATGGAGAGGAACACCAAATAAATCAGACACTGACTAATTTGGTTGATGTGCAAAATTGTGCAAAATTTGCAAAATTTGTTTTGCACATTTATGCGACAGATGGAATGAGGAAATGTGACACTGGACAGTATTAAATTAGATTTGATACAATATGGAGAGGGACACCAAATAAATCAGACACTGAATAATTTGGTTTCTCCCTATTTTTCATTTTATTAAAAATAATATAGAATAATACAACTTGTTTTGCACTCAGGTTTGAGAGACTCAGTGGGGAAATATGACACTGGGAAGTCTGAAGTCCTATTGCATGCAATATGGACAGGGACACCAAAAATATCAGACACTGAATAATTTGGTTTCCCTCTATTTTCATGGGACACAAAAAAAATCAGATTCTGAATAATTTGGTTTCCCCCCATTTTTAATTGAATTAACAATGATACAGAGTGATAAATCTTGTTTTGCACATTTATGCGACAGATGGAATGAGGAAATGTGACACTGGACAGTCTTAAGTGAGATTTGATACAAAATGGAGAAGGACACCAAATAAATCAAACACTGACTAATTTGGTTTCTCCCTATTTTTAATTGAATTAATTGAATTAAAAATGATACAGAGTGATAAAACTTGTTTTGCACATTTTTGCAACAGATGGAATGAGGAAATGTGATACTGGACAGTCTTAAGTGAGATTTGATACAAAATGGAGAGGGACACAAAATAAATCAGACACTGACTAATTTGGTTTCTCCCTATTTTTCATTTTATTAAAAATAATATAGAATAATACAACTTGTTTTGCACTCAGGTTTGAGAGACTCAATGGGGAAATATGAAACTGGGTCGTCTGAAGTCCTATTGCATGCAATATGGACAGGGACACCAAAAATATCAGACACTGAATAATTTGGTTTCTCCCTATTTTTCATTTTATTAAAAATAATATAGAATAATACAACTTGTTTTGCACTCAGGTTTGAGAGACTCAATGGGGACATATAACACTGGGTAGTCTGAAGTCCTATTGCATGCAATATGGACAGGGACACCAAAAAAATCATACACTGAATAATTTGGTTTCCCTCTATTTTCATGGGACACAAAAAAATTCAGATTCTCAATAATTTGGTTTCCCCCCATTTTTTATTGAATTAAAAATGATACAGAGAGATAAAACTTGTTTTGCACATTTATGTGACAGATGGAATGAGGAAATGTGACACTGGACAGTCTTTAGTGAGATTTAATACAAAATGGAGAGGAACACCAAATAAATCAGACACTGACTAATTTGGTTGATGTGCAAAATTGTGCAAAATTTGCTAAATTTCTTTTGCACATTTATGCGACAGATGGAATGAGGAAATGTGACACTGGACAGTCTTAAATGAGATTTGATACAATATGGAGAGGGACACCAAATAAATCAAACACTGACTAATTTGGTTTCTCCCTATTTTTAATTGAATTAATTGAATTAAAAATGATACAGAGTGATAAAACTTGTTTTGCACATTTATGCAACAGATGGAATGAGGAAATGTGATACTGGACAGTCTTAAGTGAGATTTGATACAAAATGGAGAGGAACACCAAATAAATCAGACACTGACTAATTTGGTTGATGTGCAAAATTGTGCAAAATTTGCTAAATTTCTTTTGCACATTTATGCGACAGATGGAATGAGGAAATGTGACACTGGACAGTCTTAAGTGAGATTTGATACAAAATGGAGAGGGACACCAAATAAATCAAACACTGACTAATTTGGTTTCTCCCTATTTTTAATTGAATTAATTGAATTAAAAATGATACAGAGTGATAAAACTTGTTTTGCACATTTATGCAACAGATGGAATGAGGAAATGTGATACTGGACAGTCTTAAGTGAGATTTGATACAAAATGGAGAGGGACACAAAATAAATCAGACACTGACTAATTTGGTTTCTCCCTATTTTTCATTTTATTAAAAATAATATAGAATAATACAACTTGTTTTGCACTTGAGAGACTCAATGGGGAAATATGAAACTGGGTCGTCTGAAGTCCTATTGCATGCAATATGGTCAGGGACACCAAAAAAATCATACACTGAATAATTTGGTTTCCCTCTATTTTCATGGGACACAAAAAAAATCAGATTCTGAATAATTTGGTTTCCCCACATTTTTAATTGAATTAATTGAATTAAAAATGATACAGAGTGATAAAACTTGTTTTGCACATTTATGCAACAGATGGAATGAGGAAATGTGATACTGGACAGTCTCAAGTGAGATTTGATACAAAATGGAGAGGGACACAAAATAAATCAGACACTGACTAATTTGGTTTCTCCCTATTTTTCATTTTATTAAAAATAATATAGAATAATACAACTTGTTTTGCACTCAGGTTTGAGAGACTCAATGGGGAAATATGAAACTGGGTCGTCTGAAGTCCTATTGCATGCAATATGGACAGGGACACCAAAAATATCAGACACTGAATAATTTGGTTTCTCCCTATTTTTCATTTTATTAAAAATAATATAGAATAATACAACTTGTTTTGCACTCAGGTTTGAGAGACTCAGTGGGGAAATATGACACTGGGAAGTCTGAAGTCCTATTGATGCAATATGGACAGGGACACCAAAAATATCAGACACTGAATAATTTGGTTTCCCTCTATTTTCATGGGACACAAAAAAAATCAGATTCTGAATAATTTGGTTTCCCCCCATTTTTAATTGAATTAACAATGATACAGAGTGATAAATCTTGTTTTGCACATTTATGTGACAGATGGAATGAGGAAATGTGACACTGGACAGTCTTTAGTGAGATTTAATACAAAATGGAGAGGAACACCAAATAAATCAGACACTGACTAATTTGGTTGATGTGCAAAATTGTGCAAAATTTGCAAAATTTGTTTTGCACATTTATGCGACAGATGGAATGAGGAAATGTGACACTGGACAGTATTAAATTAGATTTGATACAATATGGAGAGGGACACCAAATAAATCAGACACTGAATAATTTGGTTTCTCCCTATTTTTCATTTTATTAAAAATAATATAGAATAATACAACTTGTTTTGCACTCAGGTTTGAGAGACTCAGTGGGGAAATATGACACTGGGAAGTCTGAAGTCCTATTGCATGCAATATGGACAGGGACACCAAAAATATCAGACACTGAATAATTTGGTTTCCCTCTATTTTCATGGGACACAAAAAAAATCAGATTCTGAATAATTTGGTTTCCCCCCATTTTTAATTGAATTAACAATGATACAGAGTGATAAATCTTGTTTTGCACATTTATGCGACAGATGGAATGAGGAAATGTGACACTGGACAGTCTTAAGTGAGATTTGATACAAAATGGAGAAGGACACCAAATAAATCAAACACTGACTAATTTGGTTTCTCCCTATTTTTAATTGAATTAATTGAATTAAAAATGATACAGAGTGATAAAACTTGTTTTGCACATTTTTGCAACAGATGGAATGAGGAAATGTGATACTGGACAGTCTTAAGTGAGATTTGATACAAAATGGAGAGGGACACAAAATAAATCAGACACTGACTAATTTGGTTTCTCCCTATTTTTCATTTTATTAAAAATAATATAGAATAATACAACTTGTTTTGCACTCAGGTTTGAGAGACTCAATGGGAAAATATGAAACTGGGTCGTCTGAAGTCCTATTGCATGCAATATGGACAGGGACACCAAAAATATCAGACACTGAATAATTTGGTTTCTCCCTATTTTTCATTTTATTAAAAATAATATAGAATAATACAACTTGTTTTGCACTCAGGTTTGAGAGACTCAATGGGGACATATAACACTGGGTAGTCTGAAGTCCTATTGCATGCAATATGGACAGGGACACCAAAAAAATCATACACTGAATAATTTGGTTTCCCTCTATTTTCATGGGACACAAAAAAATTCAGATTCTCAATAATTTGGTTTCCCCCCATTTTTTATTGAATTAAAAATGATACAGAGTGATAAAACTTGTTTTGCACATTTATGTGACAGATGGAATGAGGAAATGTGACACTGGACAGTCTTTAGTGAGATTTAATACAAAATGGAGAGGAACACCAAATAAATCAGACACTGACTAATTTGGTTGATGTGCAAAATTGTGCAAAATTTGCTAAATTTCTTTTGCACATTTATGCGACAGATGGAATGAGGAAATGTGACACTGGACAGTCTTAAATGAGATTTGATACAATATGGAGAGGGACACCAAATAAATCAAACACTGACTAATTTGGTTTCTCCCTATTTTTAATTGAATTAATTGAATTAAAAATGATACAGAGTGATAAAACTTGTTTTGCACATTTATGCAACAGATGGAATGAGGAAATGTGATACTGGACAGTCTTAAGTGAGATTTGATACAAAATGGAGAGGAACACCAAATAAATCAGACACTGACTAATTTGGTTGATGTGCAAAATTGTGCAAAATTTGCTAAATTTCTTTTGCACATTTATGCGACAGATGGAATGAGGAAATGTGACACTGGACAGTCTTAAGTGAGATTTGATACAAAATGGAGAGGGACACCAAATAAATCAAACACTGACTAATTTGGTTTCTCCCTATTTTTAATTGAATTAATTGAATTAAAAATGATACAGAGTGATAAAACTTGTTTTGCACATTTATGCAACAGATGGAATGAGGAAATGTGATACTGGACAGTCTTAAGTGAGATTTGATACAAAATGGAGAGGGACACAAAATAAATCAGACACTGACTAATTTGGTTTCTCCCTATTTTTCATTTTATTAAAAATAATATGGAATAATACAACTTGTTTTGCACTCAGGTTTGAGAGACTCAATGGGGAAATATGAAACTGGGTCGTCTGCAGTCCTATTGCATGCAATATGGACAGGGACACCAAAAATATCAGACACTGAATAATTTGGTTTCCCTCTATTTTCATGGGACACAAAAAAAATCAGATTCTGAATAATTTGGTTTCCCCCCATTTTTAATTGAATTAACAATGATACAGAGTGATAAATCTTGTTTTGCACATTTATGCGACAGTTGGAATGAGGAAATGTGACACTGGACAGTCTTGAGTGAGATTTGATACAAAATGGAGAGGGACACCAAATAAATCAAACACTGACTAATTTGGTTTCTCCCTATTTTTAATTGAATTAATTGAATTAAAAATGATACAGAGTGATAAAACTTGTTTTGCACATTTATGTGACAGATGGAATGAGGAAATGTGACACTGGACAGTCTTTAGTGAGATTTAATACAAAATGGAGAGGAACACCAAATAAATCAGACACTGACTAATTTGGTTGATGTGCAAAATTGTGCAAAATTTGCTAAATTTGTTTTGCACATTTATGCGACAGATGGAATGAGGAAATGTGACACTGGACAGTCTTAAATGAGATTTGATACAATATGGAGAGGGACACCAAATAAATCAGACACTGAATAATTTGGTTTCTCCCTATTTTTCATTTTATTAAAAATAATATAGAATAATACAACTTGTTTTGCACTCAGGTTTGAGAGACTCAATGGGGAAATATGAAACTGGGTCGTCTGAAGTCCTATTGCATGCAATATGGACAGGGACACCAAAAAAATCATACACTGAATAATTTGGTTTCCCTCTATTTTCATGGGACACAAAAAAAATCAGATTCTGAATAATTTGGTTTCCCCCCATTTTTAATTGAATTAATTGAATTAAAAATGATACAGAGTGATAAAACTTGTTTTGCACATTTATGCGACAGATGGAATGAGGAAATGTGATGCTGGACAGTCTTAAGTGAGATTTGATACAAAATGGAGAGGGACACAAAATAAATCAGACACTGACTAATTTGGTTTCTCCCTATTTTTCATTTTATTAAAAATAATATAGAATAATACAACTTGTTTTGCACTCAGGTTTGAGAGACTCAATGGGGACATATGACACTGGGTAGTCTGAAGTACTATTGCATGCAATATCGACAGGGACACCAAAAAAATCATAGACTGAATAATTTGGTTTCCCTCTATTTTCATGGGACACAAACATTTATGCGACAGATGGAATGAGGAAATGTGACACTGGACAGTATTAAGTGAGATTTGATACAATATGGAGAGGGACACCAAATAAATCAGACACTGAATAATTTGGTTTCTCCCTATTTTTCATTTTATTAAAAATAATATAGAATAATACAACTTGTTTTGCACTCAGGTTTGAGAGACTCAGTTGGAAATATGACACGGGGTAGTCTGAAGTCCTATTGCATGCAATATGGACAGGGACACCAAAAATATCAGACACTGAATAATTTGGTTTCTCCCTATTTTTCATTTTATTAAAAATAATATGGAATAATACAACTTGTTTTGCACTCAGGTTTGAGAGAGTCAATGGGGAAATATGAAACTGGGTCGTCTGCAGTCCTATTGCATGCAATATGGACAGGGACACCAAAAAAATCATAGACTGAATAATTTGGTTTCCCTCTATTTTCATGGGACACATAAAAAATCAGATTCTGAATAATTTGGTTTCCCCCCATTTTTAATTGAATTAAAAATGATACAGAGTGATAAAACTTGTTTTGCACATTTATGCGACAGATGGAATGAGGAAATGTGACACTGGACAGACTTAAGTGAGATTTGATACAAAATGGAGAGGGACACCAAATAAATCAGACACTGACTAATTTGGTTTCTCCCTATTTTTCATTTTGTTAAAAATAATATAGAATAATACAACTTGTTTTGCACTCAGGTTTGAGAGACTCAATGGGGAAATATGAAACTGGGTCGTCTGAAGTCCTATTGCATGCAATATGGACAGGGACACCAAAAAAATCATACACTGAATAATTTGGTTTCCCTCTATTTTCATGGGACACAAAAAAAATCAGATTCTGAATAATTTGGTTTCCCCCCATTTTTTATTGAATTCATTGAATTAAAAATGATACAGAGTGATAAAACTTGTTTTGCACATTTATGCGACAGATGGAATGAGGAAATGTGATGCTGGACAGTCTTAAGTGAGATTTGATACAAAACGGAGAGGGACACAAAATAAATCAGACACTGACTAATTTGGTTTCTCCCTATTTTTCATTTTATTAAAAATAATATAGAATAATACAACTTGTTTTGCACTCAGGTTTGAGAGACTCAATGGGGAAATATGAAACTGGGTCGTCTGAAGTCCTATTGCATGCAATATGGACAGGGACACCAAAAAAATCATACACTGAATAATTTGGTTTCCCTCTATTTTCATGGGACACAAAAAAAATCAGATTCTGAATAATTTGGTTTCCCCCCATTTTTAATTGAATTAATTGAATTAAAAATGATACAGAGTGATAAAACTTGTTTTGCACATTTATGCGACAGATGGAATGAGGAAATGTGATGCTGGACAGTCTTAAGTGAGATTTGATACAAAATGGAGAGGGACACAAAATAAATCAGACACTGACTAATTTGGTTTCTCCCTATTTTTCATTTTATTAAAAATAATATAGAATAATACAACTTGTTTTGCACTCAGGTTTGAGAGACTCAATGGGGACATATGACACTGGGTAGTCTGAAGTCCTATTGCATGCAATATGGACAGGGACACCAAAAATATCAGACACTGAATAATTTGGTTTCTCCCTATTTTTCATTTTATTAAAAATAATATAAAATAATACAACTTGTTTTGCACTCAGGTTTGAGAGACTCAATGGGGACATATGACACTGGGTAGTCTGAAGTCCTATTGCATGCAATATGGACAGGGACACCAAAAATATCAGACACTGAATAATTTGGTTTCTCCCTATTTTTCATTTTATTAAAAATAATATGGAATAATACAACTTGTTTTGCACTCAGGTTTGAGAGACTCAGTGGGGAAATATGACACGGGGTAGTCTGAAGTCCTATTGCATGCAATATGGACAGGGACACCAAAAATATCAGACAATGAATAATTTGGTTTCTCCCTATTTTTCATTTTATTAAAAATAATATGGAATAATACAACTTGTTTTGCACTCAGGTTTGAGAGACTCAATGGGGAAATATGAAACTGGGTCGTCTGCAGTCCTATTGCATGCAATATGGACAGGGACACCAAAAAAATCATAGACTGAATAATTTGGTTTCCCTCTATTTTCATGGGACACATAAAAAATCAGATTCTGAATAATTTGGTTTCCCCCCATTTTTAATTGAATTAAAAATGATACAGAGTGATAAAACTTGTTTTGCACATTTATGCGACAGATGGAATGAGGAAATGTGACACTGGACAGACTTAAGTGAGATTTGATACAAAATGGAGAGGGACACCAAATAAATCAGACACTGACTAATTTGGTTTCTCCCTATTTTTCATTTTGTTAAAAATAATATTGTTACGATCCTGATACGGGACGAACCCAAGTGCAACGACCAGGAGGCAGATTCAAATAAAAGGAATATTTATTAAGCGTTGGGGTAGTCCCAAAGCTGTACAGAAAGAAAACAAGGTTAATACACAGAACATAAATAAAGTCCTACACGGACTGCTCCAAGCCGGAGCTGGACTTCAAAACAAGGTGGGTTCCAAGCCTGAACCGAAAGGAGTGCAGGACTGGAAGTCCAAGCCGGACTAGCTGCAGGGAGTGCCCTACTGTTCCAAGCCGGAACTGGAAACAGGGACTGGACTGGAACTGGACTGGTACTGGACAGGAACTGGACTG
The DNA here is from genome assembly GCA_029718625.1 of Synaphobranchus kaupii. NCBI lineage: Eukaryota > Metazoa > Chordata > Actinopteri > Anguilliformes > Synaphobranchidae > Synaphobranchus > Synaphobranchus kaupii. The sequence continues at coordinate 9,744,861 of CM056398.1, read as the reverse complement.
GAACTGGACAGGAACTGGACTGGAACAGGACTGGACCAGGACAGGAACTGGACTGGAACTGGACTGGAACTGGACTGGAACTGGACCGGGAGGTCCACTCAGGAAACGGGTGCTGGAACGGAATACGTTCCAAGCCGGAACTGGACAGGAACTGGACTGGAACTGGACCGGGAGGTCCACTCAGGAAACGGGTGCTGGAACGGAATACGTTCCAAGCCGGAACTGGACTTTAACGGAATGGTGGGCTATACACCGGGACTGGACTGGAACTGGACCGGGAGTATTCACTCTGGTGCAGGTTCTGGAACGGCGCGAATGTTCCAAGCCGAAACTGGACTTTACTTTGGCGGAGTATCTCACTCCGGGACTGAACAGGAACTGGACCGGGTTAACAACTTGAGTTAGAGGGTACAAAGCAGAGGTTAGCAGCAGGGTTCTACAGACAGGGTAACGACTGGGAGGTTTCAATGAAGGTTAAGTCGACAGCCAGGGTAAGCTGGCGAAAACCCGACGGAGCTGGGAGGTGAGGTGTAGCTTGGGTAGATCTCGTCGGAGCCGGCTGAACTCCAGGGATCCTGGAACCGTAACTGAAGTACAGGAGGTAGCTACGGCCGGACAGGAACAACAGCGAGAGATAGCCAGGCAGATTAGACAGCGGATCTATACCCGAGCTGGAGGTGGGAGTACCGCAACACACTCACACAACATAAAGGGAAGACAAACACTGCTACAGGGAGGCTGGAACCACGGCGTCTGGAGATTTGAAGGGAGACAAGTAAGTAGCATGCAACAGCGAATGTTACGGGAAGATAGCTACCAACCGCAGAACAGGTGAACAGATTAAACACAGCGGAATGCAAAAACTCCGGACCAGAAGCGTGACAAGACATAGACAAGGTAGGTTAGTTAACGAACTGGCGCCGACTAGCAACCAGCCAGGGGTTTAAATAGTGCAGGGAATGAAAGAGTGAATGAGAAACAGGTGTGATAATTAACCGGGAGTGATTGCAAAACACAGAGGTGAGGAATGCATGCAACGAGTAGGGAGAGCGATAGGCGGAAACAAAAGTGACAATAAAACGAACAAGACAGAGGAAGACGCCCAGACTGCAGCAGCAGGGAAAACACGGACAAAGGAATCCAACATGACACGGAGGGAAAACAGGAAAACCCGGAAAACGGACAGGAAGGGAACGGAACGTTACAGTACCCCCCCCCTCAATGTACGCCACCTGGCGTACCAGGAGGCCTGGTTTTATCAGGAAACAGTTTATGGAAATCCATGATGAGCGAGTGATCCAGAATAAGGCTCTTGTGGAGCCACGACCGCTCCTCAGGACCATAGCCCTCCCAGTCAACGAGGTATTGGAAGCCCCGGCCCTTACGGCGGATATCAATAACACGGTTAACCGTGTAGGCCGGGGCGTCGTCGATAACTCGGACGGGAGGAGGAGGGATGGAGGGAGTACTGAGGGGACTGGAGGAGACAGGCTTAATCTGGGAAACGTGAAAAACGGTAAACTTTGAGGGAGGCAGGGAGGGAAAGTTTAACTGAAACAGGATTAACTAAACAAATGATGGGGAAGGGACCAATAAAGCGGGGCTGGAGTTTCTTGGATGAGGAGGGAAGGGAAATATTGGCGGTAGAGAGCCAGACCTGCTGACCGGCCCTATACTGCGGGGCTGCGGTCCTGTGAAGGTCCGCCAGACGTTGGGAACGGGAATTGGAGCGAAGGAGTGCGGTGCGCGTAAGCCTCCACATGCGTTTACATCTTAGTAGATGGGACTTAACAGAGGGGACAGCTACCTCAGCCTCCTGGGCCGACAGGAGAGGGGGTTGATAGCCTAACGAGCACTCAAACGGAGATAACCCAGTAGAGGCACACTTAAGGGAGTTGTGAGCGTACTCCACCCAGGGGAGAAAACGGCTCCAAGAGGCGGGATTACGCACAGTGACACACCGCAGGGCGGCCCCCAGGTCCTGGTTCGCCCTCTCTGCCTGGCCGTTAGACTGGGGATGAAAACCAGAAGATAAACTAGCCGAAGCACCCAGGGCCACACAGAACGCCTTCCAAACCCGGGAGGAGAACTGGGGCCCACGATCAGACACAATGTCCGAGGGGATCCCGTGCAGCCTGACCACATGCAACACCAAGAGCTCAGCGGTCTCAAGGGCAGACGGGAGTTTAGGGAGGGGAACAAAGTGAACCGCCTTGGAGAACCGGTCCACTATTGTCAGGATAACGGTGTTACCTTCTGACAATGGCAGACCGGTGACGAAGTCTACGCCAATGTGACTCCAAGGACGGCCCGGGACAGGGAGGGGAAGGAGAAGACCAGAGGGAGGCTGGTGGGATGCCTTACTCCTGGCGCACACAGAGCAGGCCAGGACAAAAGCACGGGTATCCCCCTTAAGGGTAGGCCACCAGAAACTCCTCCTGACAAGGGCGATCGTTCTGGCAACACCTGGGTGACATGCCAGACACGAGGCGTGAACCCATTCCAGGACCTGGGAGCGGACGGAATTGGGCACAAAAAGGCAGGAGTTAGGGTTACTGCGGGGATCTGGTTGGGAGGTCTGAGCGGCCTTCACGATACCCTCGATCTCCCAGGAGACCGCAGCCACCACACAGGAAGCCGGTAGAATGGGCTCCGGATCAGCAGGACTGGAGGGGAGGGAAAAAATACGGGACAAGGCATCTGCCTTGACATTACGGGAACCGGGGCGGAAAGAAACAGAGAAATTGAAACGGGCAAAAAATAACGACCATCTAGCCTGACGGGCATTCAGCCTCTTGGCAGTCTTTAAATAAATAAGGTTCTGATGGTCGGTCAAAACAAGGAAGGGATTACCTGCCCCCTCCAGCCAGTGGCGCCACTCCTCAAGAGCCAGCTTGATAGCCAGCAGTTCCCGATCCCCGACATCATAGTTTCGCTCCGCGGAGGACAGTCTCCGGGAGAAAAATGCGCAGGGATGGAGCTTGTTGTCCAAGGCGGCTCATTGAGACAGAATGGCCCCCACGCCGGTGTCGGAGGCATCCACCTCAACGGTGAACTGACGAGAAGTGTCCGGGTGACAGAGGATAGGAGCTGAGGAAAACCGAACCTTAAGCAGATCAAATGCTCGCTGGGCATCGGGATTCCAACAGAAGGGTAAAGCAACGGAGGTGAGTTTAGTAAGGGGAGCGGCAATGACACTATAATTACGGATAAAGCGGCGATAGAAATTAGCAAACCCAAGGAACTGCTGAAGGTGCTTGCGAGAGGTGGGTTGGGGCCATTCTGTCACCGCCTTGATCTTTGCAGGGTCCGCCCGGATACTGCCCTCCTCGATAATGAAGCCGAGGAACGGGACAGTAGACACGTGAAATGAACACTTCTCCGCCTTGACGAATAGTTGATTCTCCAGCAGCCGCTGGAGAACCTCCCGGACGTGGAGAACGTGTTCCTGGGGGGATTTAGAAAAAATTAATATATCATCGATGTAAACAAATACACTCTTCCCGAGAAGGTCACGTAAGACGTCGTTCACCATGCCCTGGAAGACTGCTGGGGCGTTAGTAAGGCCGAAGGGAACCACCAGGTATTCATAGTGGCCCAACGGGGTGTTGAAAGCAGTCTTCCATTCGTCCCCCTCCCGTATACGCACCAAGTGATAAGCGTTACGGAGGTCGAGCTTAGTAAACGTAACCGCTTGCGAGAGGGGTTCAAAGGCGGTGTTAATGAGGGGAAGAGGGTACTTGTTACGGATAGTGATTTGATTTAGTCCACGGTAGTCGATGCAGGGTCGCAGAGAGCCATCCTTCTTCCCCACGAAGAAGAACCCTGCACCGACCGGGGATGAGGATGGACGGATAATACCCGAAGCGAGGGACTCGTGAATATACTCCTCCATAGCCAGTTTCTCCGGTCCCGACAGACTGTAGAGGCGGCCAGATGGCAGTTTGGCTCCCGCCAGCAGATCGATACAACAGTCGTACGGCCTGTGAGGAGGTAAGGACAGAGCACGTGATTTAGAGAAAACCTGCACCAGATCGTGATATTGGTTAGGAACATTAGATAAATCGGGCACAGGTTGCACAGAACAGGGATTTCTGGACCCCGGAGGGGGTAGAGCAGAACGGAGACAACTGGCTAGACAGTGGGCACTCCACGCCAGGATGCGACCGGCTTTCCAGTCAATGTGAGGGTTGTGGAGGCGGAGCCAGGTTTGACCTAAAACAAGAGCAGATTGTTTAGAATGAATGAGCAGGAGCTGAATAGACTCTCGATGATTGCCAGACAAAACAAGTTGGATAGGAACTGTGGAGTGGGTAACTAGCCCTAAACTCCGACCGTCCAGAGCAAGAGCTGAAATAGGAGAGGGCAGAAGCTCCGTGGGAATGCCGGCCCTCCTGGCGAAGGTGATATCCATAAAGTTGGCGTCGGCTCCGGAATCGATGAGAGCCGAGGAGGATGCTGTCTTGTCCCTCCAAAGGAGGGTAGCCTTGAACACAAGGCGATCCTGAGCTGCATGGTTAGGGATGATGGGGCTCGTCAGTACGCCCAGTTTTACTGGCGAGCCCATTCCTTTTGGGCGAATAGGACAGGAGGCGATCTGATGGCCAGGCTTGCCGCAGTAAAAGCAGGACCTAGTGCGAAGACGGCGTTGGCGCTCCTCGGGGTCGACCGAAACTCTGCCCAGTTGCATAGGCTCCTCCTCGGAGACACCAGTCGACGCCCTAGATCCAGAGACAGAGGAGTGTTGACGAACGTTAGGAGTGTCGGAGGGTAGATGACGCCCGGAGCTCTTTCCCCGCTCACGGGCCCGGATACGAAGACGATTATCTATAGCAATGGCGAGGCTAATGAGACTATTAAGGGAGTTGGACTCTTCCCGAGTAGCAAGCTGGTCCTTGAGTTCCTCGCTAAGAGCTTGGCGGAAAGCCCCCTGAAGGGAGGTGTCATTCCATCCGGACTCCGCGGCGAGGGTGCGAAACTGAATGGCCATCTCTGCGACGCTGCGATTGCCTTGACAAACTTGGAGCAGACGTTGAGTAGCATCTCGCCCGCAGGTAGGGTGATCAAACACGCGCCGCATCTCAGTGGTAAAGGCTGCAAAGTTGCTGCATAACGGAGCCTGGCTGTCCCAGATAGATGTAGCCCACTCCAGGGCACTTCCTCCCAAGCTGCTCATGATGAACGCGATCTTGCAGGAGTCTGAGGCGAAGGAGGTGGGCTGCATGCGGAACACTATGTCACATTTCATTAGAAATTCACGACATCTCCCCAACCCCCCGCGATATAACTCGGGGTGTTGTACTCGGGGCTCCCGACTCGAAGTGGGAGCCGGAGCCTCCGGAGGTGGTTCAGGAGCGGGAGGAATTGGGCCCACAGGAATCCGCGGTAGCGGCTGGTGAAGCGAAAGTTGAGCTACCTGCTCCGTGATGCCCCTTAGTACTTCCAAGACATCATCCAAACGACGGCCCTGTTGGTCGCTGACCGCAGTTTGGCAGGAGAAGGCGTGGCGAATCTGTTCCAGGTCGGCTGGGTCCATGTTTTGGGCCAGTTCGTTCTGTTACGATCCTGATACGGGACGAACCCAAGTGCAACGACCAGGAGGCAGATTCAAATAAAAGGAATATTTATTAAGTGTTGGGGTAGTCCCAAAGCTGTACAGAAAGGAAAACAAGGTTAATACACAGAACATAAATAAAGTCCTACACGGACTGCTCCAAGCCGGAGCTGGACTTGAAAACAAGGTGGGTTCCAAGCCGGAACCGAAAGGAGTGCAGGACTGGAAGTCCAAGCCGGACTAGCTGCAGGGAGTGCCCTACTGTTCCAAGCCGGAACTGGAAACAGGGACTGGACTGGAACTGGACTGGTACTGGACAGGAACTGGACTGGAACTGGACAGGAACTGGACTGGAACAGGACTGGACCAGGACAGGAACTGGACTGGAACTGGACCGGGAGGTCCACTCAGGAAACGGGTGCTGGAACGGAATACGTTCCAAGCCGGAACTGGACTTTAACGGAATGGTGGGCTATACACCGGGACTGGACTGGAACGGGAGTATTCACTCTGGTGCAGGTTCTGGAACGGCGCGAATGTTCCAAGCTGAAACTGGACTTTACTTTGGCGGAGTATCTCACTCCGGGACTGAACAGGAACTGGACCGGGTTAACAACTTGAGTTAGAGGGTACAAAGCAGAGGTTAGCAGCAAGGTTCTACAGACAGGGTAACGACTGGGAGGTTTCAATGAAGGTTAAGTCGACAGCCAGGGTAAGCTGGCGAAAACCCGACGGAGCTGGGAGGTGAGGTGTAGCTTGGGTAGATCTCGTCGGAGCCGGCTGAACTCCAGGGATCCTGGAACCGTAACCGAAGTACAGGAGGTAGCTACGGCCGGACAGGAACAACAGCGAGAGATAGCCAGGCAGATTAGACAGCGGATCTATACCCGAGCTGGAGGTGGGAGTACCGCAACACACTCACACAACATAAAGGGAAGACAAACACTGCTACAGGGAGGCTGGAACCACGGCGTCTGGAGATTTGAAGGGAGACAAGTAAGTAGCATGCAACAGCGAATGTTACGGGAAGATAGCTACCAACCGCAGAACAGGTGAACAGATTAAACACAGCGGAATGCAAAAACTCCGGACCAGAAGCGTGACAAGACATAGACAAGGTAGGTTAGTTAACGAACTGGCGCCGACTAGCAACCAGCCAGGGGTTTAAATAGTGCAGGGAATGAAAGAGTGAATGAGAAACAGGTGTGATAATTAACCGGGAGTGATTGCAAAACACAGAGGTGAGGAATGCATGCAACGAGTAGGGAGAGCGATAGGCGGAAACAAAAGTGACAATAAAACGAACAAGACAGAGGAAGACGCCCAGACTGCAGCAGCAGGGAAAACACGGACAAAGGAATCCAACATGACACGGAGGGAAAACAGGAAAACCCGGAAAACGGACAGGAAGGGAACGGAACGTTACAAATACAGAATAATACAACTTGTTTTGCACTCAGGTTTGAGAGACTCAATGGGGAAATATGAAACTGGGTCGTCTGAAGTCCTATTGCATGCAATATGGACAGGGACACCAAAAAAATCATACACTGAATAATTTGGTTTCCCTCTATTTTCATGGGACACAAAAAAAATCAGATTCTGAATAATTTGGTTTCCCCCCATTTTTAATTGAATTAATTGAATTAAAAATGATACAGAGTGATAAAACTTGTTTTGCACATTTATGCGACAGATGGAATGAGGAAATGTGATGCTGGACAGTCTTAAGTGAGATTTGATACAATATGGAGAGGGACACCAAATAAATCAGACACTGAATAATTTGGTTTCTCCCTATTTTTCATTTTATTAAAAATAATATAGAATAATACAACTTGTTTTGCACTCAGGTTTGAGAGACTCAGTGGGGAAATATGACACGGGGTAGTCTGAAGTCCTATTGCATGCAATATGGACAGGGACACCAAAAATATCAGACACTGAATAATTTGGTTTCTCCCTATTTTTCATTTTATTAAAAATAATATAGAATAATACAACTTGTTTTGCACTCAGGTTTGAGAGACTCAATGGGGACATATGACACTGGGTAGTCTGAAGTCATATTGCATGCAATATGGACAGGGACACCAAAAATATCAGACACTGAATAATTTGGTTTCTCCCTATTTTTCATTTTATTAAAAATAATATAGAATAATACAACTTGTTTTGCACTCAGGTTTGAGAGACTCAATGGGGACATATGACACTGGGTAGTCTGAAGTCCTATTGCATGCAATATGGACAGGGACACCAAAAATATCAGACACTGAATAATTTGGTTTCTCCCTATTTTTCATTTTATTAAAAATAATATGGAATAATACAACTTGTTTTGCACTCAGGTTTGAGAGACTCAATGGGGAAATATGACACTGGGTAGTCTGAAGTCCTATTGCATGCAATATGGACAGGGACACCAAAAATATCAGACACTGAATAATTTGGTTTCTCCCTATTTTTCATTTTATTAAAAATAATATAGAATAATACAACTTGTTTTGCACTCAGGGTTGAGAGACTCAGTGGGGAAATATGACACGGGGTAGTCTGAAGTCCTATTGCATGCAATATGGACAGGGACACCAAAAATATCAGACACTGAATAATTTGGTTTCTCCCTATTTTTCATTTTATTAAAAATAATATAGAATAATACAACTTGTTTTGCACTCAGGTTTGAGAGACTCAATGGGGACATATGACACTGGGTAGTCTGAAGTCCTATTGCATGCAATATGGACAGGGACACCAAAAATATCAGACACTGAATAATTTGGTTTCTCCCTATTTTTCATTTTATTAAAAATAATATGGAATAATACAACTTGTTTTGCACTCAGGTTTGAGAGACTCAATGGGGAAATATGACACTGGGTAGTCTGAAGTCCTATTGCATGCAATATGGACAGGGACACCAAAAATATCAGACACTGAATAATTTGGTTTCTCCCTATTTTTCATTTTATTAAAAATAATATAGAATAATACAACTTGTTTTGCACTCAGGGTTGAGAGACTCAGTGGGGAAATATGACACGGGGTAGTCTGAAGTCCTATTGCATGCAATATGGACAGGGACACCAAAAATATCAGACACTGAATAATTTGGTTTCTCCCTATTTTTCATTTTATTAAAAATAATATGGAATAATACAACTTGTTTTGCACTCAGGTTTGAGAGACTCAATGGGGAAATATGAAACTGGGTCGTCTGCAGTCCTATTGCATGCAATATGGACAGGGACACCAAAAAAATCATAGACTGAATAATTTGGTTTCCCTCTATTTTCATGGGACACATAAAAAATCAGATTCTGAATAATTTGGTTTCCCCCCATTTTTAATTGAATTAAAAATGATACAGAGTGATAAAACTTGTTTTGCACATTTATGCGACAGATGGAATGAGGAAATGTGACACTGGACAGACTTAAGTGAGATTTGATACAAAATGGAGAGGGACACCAAATAAATCAGACACTGACTAATTTGGTTTCTCCCTATTTTTCATTTTGTTAAAAATAATATAGAATAATACAACTTGTTTTGCACTCAGGTTTGAGAGACTCAATGGGGAAATATGAAACTGGGTCGTCTGAAGTCTTATTGCATGCAATATGGACAGGGACACCAAAAAAATCATACACTGAATAATTTGGTTTCCCTCTATTTTCATGGGACACAAAAAAAATCAGATTCTGAATAATTTGGTTTCCCCCCATTTTTAATTGAATTAATTGAATTAAAAATGATACAGAGTGATAAAACTTGTTTTGCACATTTATGCGACAGATGGAATGAGGAAATGTGATGCTGGACAGTCTTAAGTGAGATTTGATACAAAATGGAGAGGGACACAAAATAAATCAGACACTGACTAATTTGGTTTCTCCCTATTTTTAATTTTATTAAAAATAATATAGAATAATACAACCTGTTTTGCACTCAGGTTTGAGAGACTCAATGGGGAAATATGAAACTGGGTCGTCTGAAGTCCTATTGCATGCAATATGGACAGGGACACCAAAAAAATCATACACTGAATAATTTGGTTTCCCTCTATTTTCATGGGACACAAAAAAAATCAGATTCTGAATAATTTGGTTTCCCCCCATTTTTAATTGAATTAATTGAATTAAAAATGATACAGAGTGATAAAACTGTAATGGGTGGCGTGACGTGTGAGGAAGGAGGAGCCAAACGCAGCAAGGGGATTCATAAAGCCCTTAGGCCACTAAGGCGGGATACCTGCAGATAAGGGAGGAGACAAGACAAGGAACAACAAACACACCACAGACGCTACTAACCGGCTAACTGTCAAACGCTACGTAGAGCGCAAGGACAGGGATCGGAACAGCCAGACATAATATGCGCCCTGTCTCGGTAACGAGACACAATAAACGGGCGAGTAGCGAAAAGGCACAAATAAATAAACAGTCAACCAATGAAGAATGACAATTTAATAAGGAGGCGAAAGAACAGATATAATGTTCCGTGGCTATTTCCATAAGCTAGAACTAAGTCATGTGCGGAACCTAAAGGAGGGTAAACGCCCGATCTCCCAGGGGGAAGAAACATTTTACAGGCGAGCCGACGGAGAACCGCAGTAGCACCGTCGTCCCATAACCTTACCAGCAAAAATGACCAAGCTTAAAACATAGCCACGCCATAACCTCTCAGACAGGAGATGAAATGAGGCAAAGGAACAGGATTAATGTTCCATGGCGATATAAAAAGGCTAGCAGTCCAATGCATAAAACCAAGAGGGTAAACACCCGATCTCCCAAGAGAGAGAAACATTTTACAGGTGAGCCGACGAAGAACCGTCGTCCCATAACTTTACTATCCACAGACTAACGCAAGCTAGATATAAAACAACCGCCCTAGCCTCTCACAAATGGAAAAATGTAACGAGGCGAAATGGAACAGAGAGCTAACGTTCCGAGGCTATTAAAAACACGCAGTCAAACACAAGCACGTCCACAGCATCGCCCAAGCTCCACATAAGGAGACAACACACCCGGAGAACGAAACAGAACAACAGTTCACAACAATCGTCTCGCAGGCAAAAAGGCGAACAGGACAGCTGCAACAAAGACCTACGCAAACATAATAGCACGACAGCCTCAATAAGAATAATAACCCTGACTCACAACCAAGGGGAACGTAGTCCACGAGAAGGAGACTAAACAGGGAAAAACGTACCAAGGCTACTTACTGGCTCACAGTAACACGGAATTGAGTAGAAGCTAAAACGCCAGGTCTCAATAAGAAAACCAATCAAAAGGCGAAACAAATGGACCAGAGAAACTGCTACTATATACTTCTACGAGCTCATAAAATAAGTAGAAGCGAAAACGCCAGAATCCCCTATGGGAAGACATGCGCCGAAGGGCAATCAGAACTAAAGTTCCCAACCGAATAGCCCAAATCTCCATACACGGAGATTAAGCACAACAACGCGAAATAGAGCAGAGATTTTACGGTCCCAAACTTCTACGAGGTAATCAACTACCTAGCCAGCAAGAAATAAGCCCTGTCTCTAAAGAGACGCTAACAATGGGCGAATAGCCAAAACGGTACGAAAATACACAGCCAACAATAACACCACAGTACATACAATTAACAATCAATCAATGTAGAAGCCCCGAATGAAGAGAACGGTAGGCTTATATAGCTCTCAGTGACCACGAACAGGTGTAAACGCTAACAGAAACTCCACCCACTCAGCAGGGCGGAGCAAGCATCTACCAAAAGGGCAGCGCCCTCGCGTGGCCACTGAGGAAAACGACCGCACAGAGAAACAGGGTTCAAAACCATGACAGGACCCCCCCTCTAAGGGGCGACCCTGGCGACCCCAGAATAAAAACTTAGCGGACGTTCCCGAAGAGAGCCATAACAGAGAATTAAAATATACCAATATATATATATTTTTTTTTTAGGAAGGGAAGGGAGGGTGGGTCTAAGGGTGAGGGGGGTGTGGAACAAACTAGTGCCCGGCTAAAAGCACCCTGGGAAAATAATCAGCACCCTGGTGCCTAGCTGCCTAACCAAAACCTACTAAGCCTAACTTCTTCTTGAGGCGTGCCGGGCAAGAGGCAACTTTAAACGCATAAACTCAAGGACCTCGGCCTATGAACTAAGACCAAAGCCCTTGAAAGCGTACCCCTGACAGGGATAAATCCCCGCCCGGGATTACCTCGAAAATAAAAAAGGCAAAATAATAAAGTAGCAGGCCGCAGGAAAACCAAACAAGGTCAACTGGCCCACTCGGCGCCTAACTACCAGGGTAGCTGAAAAACAAAAGAAATCCCCAGGTACTAACAAAAACCAAGACAAACCACAAACAGTAGCCACCAAAACCCCCTTAGTAAAAAAAAAACTCCCCTAAAAAGCCGCTGGCCCCGGTAATGGCTTCTACATTCTGTAATGGGTGGCGTGACGTGTGAGGAAGGAGGAGCCAAACGCAGCAAGGGGATTCATAAAGTCCTTAGGCCACTAAGGCGGGATACCCGCAGATAAGGGAGGAGACAAGACAAGGAACAACAAACACACCACAGACGCTACTAACCGGCTAACTGTCAAACGCTACGTAGAGCGCAAGGACAGGGATCGGAACAGCCAGACATAATATGCGCCCTGTCTCGGTAACGAGACACAATAAACGGGCGAGTAGCGAAAAGGCACAAATAAATAAACAGTCAACCAATGAAGAATGACAATTTAATAAGGAGGCGAAAGAACAGATATAATGTTCCGTGGCTATTTCCATAAGCTAGAACTAAGTCATGTGCGGAACCTAAAGGAGGGTAAACGCCCGATCTCCCAGGGGGAGGAAACATTTTACAGGCGAGCCGACGGAGAACCGCAGTAGCACCGTCGTCCCATAACCTTACCAGCAAAAGTGACCAAGCTTAAAACATAGCCACGCCCTAACCTCTCAGACAGGAGATGAAATGAGGCAAAGGAACAGGATTAATGTTCCATGGCGATATAAAAAGGCTAGCAGTCCACTGCATAAAACCAAGAGGGTAAACACCCGATCTCCCAAGAGAGAGAAACATTTTACAGGTGAGCCGACGAAGAACCGTCGTCCCATAACTTTACTATCCACAGACTAACGCAAGCTAGATATAAAACAACCGCCCTAGCCTCTCACAAATGGAAAAATGTAACGAGGCGAAATGGAACAGAGAGCTAACGTTCCGAGGCTATTAAAAACACGCAGTCAAACACAAGCACGTCCACAGCATCGCCCAAGCTCCACATAAGGAGACAACACACCCGGAGAACGAAACAGAACAACAGTTCACAACAATCGTCTCGCAGGCAAAAAGGCGAACAGGACAGCTGCAACAAAGACCTACGCAAACATAATAGCACGACAGCCTCAATAAGAATAATAACCCTGACTCACAACCAAGGGGAACGTAGTCCACGAGAAGGAGACTAAACAGGGAAAAACGTACCAAGGCTACTTACTGGCTCACAGTAACACGGAATTGAGTAGAAGCTAAAACGCCAGGTCTCAATAAGAAAACCAATCAAAAGGCGAAACAAATGGACCAGAGAAACTGCTACTATATACTTCTACGAGCTCATAAACTAAGTAGAAGCGAAAACGCCAGAATCCCCTATGGGAAGACATGCGCCGAAGGGCAATCAGAACTAAAGTTCCCAACCGAATAGCCCAAATCTCCATACACGGAGATTAAGCACAACAACGCGAAATAGAGCAGAGATTTTACGGTCCCAAACTTCTACGAGGTAATCAACTACCTAGCCAGCAAGAAATAAGCCCTGTCTCTAAAGAGACGCTAACAATGGGCGAATAGCCAAAACGGTACGAAAATACACAGCCAACAATAACACCACAGTACATACAATTAACAATCAATCAATGTAGAAGCCCCGAATGAAGAGAACGGTAGGCTTATATAGCTCTCAGTGACCACGAACAGGTGTAAACGCTAACAGAAACTCCACCCACTCAGCAGGGCGGAGCAAGCATCTACCAAAAGGGCAGCGCCCTCGCGTGGCCACTGAGGAAAACGACCGCAAAGAGAAACAGGGTTCAAAACCATGACAGGACCCCCCCTCTAAGGGGCGACCCTGGCGACCCCAGAATAAAAACTTAGCGGACGTTCCCGAAGAGAGCCATAACAGAGAATTAAAATATACCAATATATATATATTTTTTTTTTTAGGAAGGGAAGGGAGGGTGGGTCTAAGGGTGAGGGGGGTGTGGAACAAACTAGTGCCCGGCTAAAAGCACCCTGGGAAAATAATCAGCACCCTGGTGCCTAGCTGCCTAACCAAAACCTACTAAGCCTAACTTCTTCTTGAGGCGTGCCGGGCAAGAGGCGACTTTAAACGCATAAACTCAAGGACCTCGGCCTATGAACTAAGACCAAAGCCCTTGAAAGCGTACCCCTGACAGGGATAAATCCCCGCCCGGGATTACCTCGAAAATAAAAAAGGCAAAATAATAAAGTAGCAGGCCGCAGGAAAACCAAACAAGGTCAACTGGCCCACTCGGCGCCTAACTACCAGGGTAGCTGAAAAACAAAAGAAATCCCCAGGTACTAACAAAAACCAAGACAAACCACAAACAGTAGCCACCAAAACCCCCTTAGTAAAAAAAAAACTCCCCTAAAAAGCCGCTGGCCCCGGTAATGGCTTCTACATTCTGTAATGGGTGGCGTGACGTGTGAGGAAGGAGGAGCCAAACGCAGCAAGGGGATTCATAAAGCCCTTAGGCCACTAAGGCGGGATACCTGCAGATAAGGGAGGAGACAAGACAAGGAACAACAAACACACCACAGACGCTACTAACCGGCTAACTGTCAAACGCTACGTAGAGCGCAAGGACAGGGATCGGAACAGCCAGACATAATATGCGCCCTGTCTCGGTAACGAGACACAATAAACGGGCGAGTAGCGAAAAGGCACAAATAAATAAACAGTCAACCAATGAAGAATGACAATTTAATAAGGAGGCGAAAGAACAGATATAATGTTCCGTGGCTATTTCCATAAGCTAGAACTAAGTCATGTGCGGAACCTAAAGGAGGGTAAACGCCCGATCTCCCAGGGGGAAGAAACATTTTACAGGCGAGCCGACGGAGAACCGCAGTAGCACCGTCGTCCCATAACCTTACCAGCAAAAATGACCAAGCTTAAAACATAGCCACGCCATAACCTCTCAGACAGGAGATGAAATGAGGCAAAGGAACAGGATTAATGTTCCATGGCGATATAAAAAGGCTAGCAGTCCAATGCATAAAACCAAGAGGGTAAACACCCGATCTCCCAAGAGAGAGAAACATTTTACAGGTGAGCCGACGAAGAACCGTCGTCCCATAACTTTACTATCCACAGACTAACGCAAGCTAGATATAAAACAACCGCCCTAGCCTCTCACAAATGGAAAAATGTAACGAGGCGAAATGGAACAGAGAGCTAACGTTCCGAGGCTATTAAAAACACGCAGTCAAACACAAGCACGTCCACAGCATCGCCCAAGCTCCACATAAGGAGACAACACACCCGGAGAACGAAACAGAACAACAGTTCACAACAATCGTCTCGCAGGCAAAAAGGCGAACAGGACAGCTGCAACAAAGACCTACGCAAACATAATAGCACGACAGCCTCAATAAGAATAATAACCCTGACTCACAACCAAGGGGAACGTAGTCCACGAGAAGGAGACTAAACAGGGAAAAACGTACCAAGGCTACTTACTGGCTCACAGTAACACGGAATTGAGTAGAAGCTAAAACGCCAGGTCTCAATAAGAAAACCAATCAAAAGGCGAAACAAATGGACCAGAGAAACTGCTACTATATACTTCTACGAGCTCATAAAATAAGTAGAAGCGAAAACGCCAGAATCCCCTATGGGAAGACATGCGCCGAAGGGCAATCAGAACTAAAGTTCCCAACCGAATAGCCCAAATCTCCATACACGGAGATTAAGCACAACAACGCGAAATAGAGCAGAGATTTTACGGTCCCAAACTTCTACGAGGTAATCAACTACCTAGCCAGCAAGAAATAAGCCCTGTCTCTAAAGAGACGCTAACAATGGGCGAATAGCCAAAACGGTACGAAAATACACAGCCAACAATAACACCACAGTACATACAATTAACAATCAATCAATGTAGAAGCCCCGAATGAAGAGAACGGTAGGCTTATATAGCTCTCAGTGACCAAGAACAGGTGTAAACGCTAACAGAAACTCCACCCACTCAGCAGGGCGGAGCAAGCATCTACCAAAAGGGCAGCGCCCTCGCGTGGCCACTGAGGAAAACGACCGCAAAGAGAAACAGGGTTCAAAACCATGACAGGACCCCCCCTCTAAGGGGCGACCCTGGCGACCCCAGAATAAAAACTTAGCGGACGTTCCCGAAGAGAGCCATAACAGAGAATTAAAATATACCAATATATATATATTTTTTTTTTTAGGAAGGGAAGGGAGGGTGGGTCTAAGGGTGAGGGGGGTGTGGAACAAACTAGTGCCCGGCTAAAAGCACCCTGGGAAAATAATCAGCACCCTGGTGCCTAGCTGCCTAACCAAAACCTACTAAGCCTAACTTCTTCTTGAGGCGTGCCGGGCAAGAGGCGACTTTAAACGCATAAACTCAAGGACCTCGGCCTATGAACTAAGACCAAAGCCCTTGAAAGCGTACCCCTGACAGGGATAAATCCCCGCCCGGGATTACCTCGAAAATAAAAAAGGCAAAATAATAAAGTAGCAGGCCGCAGGAAAACCAAACAAGGTCAACTGGCCCACTCGGCGCCTAACTACCAGGGTAGCTGAAAAACAAAAGAAATCCCCAGGTACTAACAAAAACCAAGACAAACCACAAACAGTAGCCACCAAAACCCCCTTAGTAAAAAAAAAACTCCCCTAAAAAGCCGCTGGCCCCGGTAATGGCTTCTACATTCTGTAATGGGTGGCGTGACGTGTGAGGAAGGAGGAGCCAAACGCAGCAAGGGGATTCATAAAGCCCTTAGGCCACTAAGGCGGGATACCTGCAGATAAGGGAGGAGACAAGACAAGGAACAACAAACACACCACAGACGCTACTAACCGGCTAACTGTCAAACGCTACGTAGAGCGCAAGGACAGGGATCGGAACAGCCAGACATAATATGCGCCCTGTCTCGGTAACGAGACACAATAAACGGGCGAGTAGCGAAAAGGCACAAATAAATAAACAGTCAACCAATGAAGAATGACAATTTAATAAGGAGGCGAAAGAACAGATATAATGTTCCGTGGCTATTTCCATAAGCTAGAACTAAGTCATGTGCGGAACCTAAAGGAGGGTAAACGCCCGATCTCCCAGGGGGAAGAAACATTTTACAGGCGAGCCGACGGAGAACCGCAGTAGCACCGTCGTCCCATAACCTTACCAGCAAAAATGACCAAGCTTAAAACATAGCCACGCCATAACCTCTCAGACAGGAGATGAAATGAGGCAAAGGAACAGGATTAATGTTCCATGGCGATATAAAAAGGCTAGCAGTCCAATGCATAAAACCAAGAGGGTAAACACCCGATCTCCCAAGAGAGAGAAACATTTTACAGGTGAGCCGACGAAGAACCGTCGTCCCATAACTTTACTATCCACAGACTAACGCAAGCTAGATATAAAACAACCGCCCTAGCCTCTCACAAATGGAAAAATGTAACGAGGCGAAATGGAACAGAGAGCTAACGTTCCGAGGCTATTAAAAACACGCAGTCAAACACAAGCACGTCCACAGCATCGCCCAAGCTCCACATAAGGAGACAACACACCCGGAGAACGAAACAGAACAACAGTTCACAACAATCGTCTCGCAGGCAAAAAGGCGAACAGGACAGCTGCAACAAAGACCTACGCAAACATAATAGCACGACAGCCTCAATAAGAATAATAACCCTGACTCACAACCAAGGGGAACGTAGTCCACGAGAAGGAGACTAAACAGGGAAAAACGTACCAAGGCTACTTACTGGCTCACAGTAACACGGAATTGAGTAGAAGCTAAAACGCCAGGTCTCAATAAGAAAACCAATCAAAAGGCGAAACAAATGGACCAGAGAAACTGCTACTATATACTTCTACGAGCTCATAAAATAAGTAGAAGCGAAAACGCCAGAATCCCCTATGGGAAGACATGCGCCGAAGGGCAATCAGAACTAAAGTTCCCAACCGAATAGCCCAAATCTCCATACACGGAGATTAAGCACAACAACGCGAAATAGAGCAGAGATTTTACGGTCCCAAACTTCTACGAGGTAATCAACTACCTAGCCAGCAAGAAATAAGCCCTGTCTCTAAAGAGACGCTAACAATGGGCGAATAGCCAAAACGGTACGAAAATACACAGCCAACAATAACACCACAGTACATACAATTAACAATCAATCAATGTAGAAGCCCCGAATGAAGAGAACGGTAGGCTTATATAGCTCTCAGTGACCACGAACAGGTGTAAACGCTAACAGAAACTCCACCCACTCAGCAGGGCGGAGCAAGCATCTACCAAAAGGGCAGCGCCCTCGCGTGGCCACTGAGGAAAACGACCGCACAGAGAAACAGGGTTCAAAACCATGACAGGACCCCCCCTCTAAGGGGCGACCCTGGCGACCCCAGAATAAAAACTTAGCGGACGTTCCCGAAGAGAGCCATAACAGAGAATTAAAATATACCAATATATATATATTTTTTTTTTAGGAAGGGAAGGGAGGGTGGGTCTAAGGGTGAGGGGGGTGTGGAACAAACTAGTGCCCGGCTAAAAGCACCCTGGGAAAATAATCAGCACCCTGGTGCCTAGCTGCCTAACCAAAACCTACTAAGCCTAACTTCTTCTTGAGGCGTGCCGGGCAAGAGGCAACTTTAAACGCATAAACTCAAGGACCTCGGCCTATGAACTAAGACCAAAGCCCTTGAAAGCGTACCCCTGACAGGGATAAATCCCCGCCCGGGATTACCTCGAAAATAAAAAAGGCAAAATAATAAAGTAGCAGGCCGCAGGAAAACCAAACAAGGTCAACTGGCCCACTCGGCGCCTAACTACCAGGGTAGCTGAAAAACAAAAGAAATCCCCAGGTACTAACAAAAACCAAGACAAACCACAAACAGTAGCCACCAAAACCCCCTTAGTAAAAAAAAAACTCCCCTAAAAAGCCGCTGGCCCCGGTAATGGCTTCTACATTCTGTAATGGGTGGCGTGACGTGTGAGGAAGGAGGAGCCAAACGCAGCAAGGGGATTCATAAAGCCCTTAGGCCACTAAGGCGGGATACCCGCAGATAAGGGAGGAGACAAGACAAGGAACAACAAACACACCACAGACGCTACTAACCGGCTAACTGTCAAACGCTACGTAGAGCGCAAGGACAGGGATCGGAACAGCCAGACATAATATGCGCCCTGTCTCGGTAACGAGACACAATAAACGGGCGAGTAGCGAAAAGGCACAAATAAATAAACAGTCAACCAATGAAGAATGACAATTTAATAAGGAGGCGAAAGAACAGATATAATGTTCCGTGGCTATTTCCATAAGCTAGAACTAAGTCATGTGCGGAACCTAAAGGAGGGTAAACGCCCGATCTCCCAGGGGGAGGAAACATTTTACAGGCGAGCCGACGGAGAACCGCAGTAGCACCGTCGTCCCATAACCTTACCAGCAAAAGTGACCAAGCTTAAAACATAGCCACGCCCTAACCTCTCAGACAGGAGATGAAATGAGGCAAAGGAACAGGATTAATGTTCCATGGCGATATAAAAAGGCTAGCAGTCCACTGCATAAAACCAAGAGGGTAAACACCCGATCTCCCAAGAGAGAGAAACATTTTACAGGTGAGCCGACGAAGAACCGTCGTCCCATAACTTTACTATCCACAGACTAACGCAAGCTAGATATAAAACAACCGCCCTAGCCTCTCACAAATGGAAAAATGTAACGAGGCGAAATGGAACAGAGAGCTAACGTTCCGAGGCTATTAAAAACACGCAGTCAAACACAAGCACGTCCACAGCATCGCCCAAGCTCCACATAAGGAGACAACACACCCGGAGAACGAAACAGAACAACAGTTCACAACAATCGTCTCGCAGGCAAAAAGGCGAACAGGACAGCTGCAACAAAGACCTACGCAAACATAATAGCACGACAGCCTCAATAAGAATAATAACCCTGACTCACAACCAAGGGGAACGTAGTCCACGAGAAGGAGACTAAACAGGGAAAAACGTACCAAGGCTACTTACTGGCTCACAGTAACACGGAATTGAGTAGAAGCTAAAACGCCAGGTCTCAATAAGAAAACCAATCAAAAGGCGAAACAAATGGACCAGAGAAACTGCTACTATATACTTCTACGAGCTCATAAACTAAGTAGAAGCGAAAACGCCAGAATCCCCTATGGGAAGACATGCGCCGAAGGGCAATCAGAACTAAAGTTCCCAACCGAATAGCCCAAATCTCCATACACGGAGATTAAGCACAACAACGCGAAATAGAGCAGAGATTTTACGGTCCCAAACTTCTACGAGGTAATCAACTACCTAGCCAGCAAGAAATAAGCCCTGTCTCTAAAGAGACGCTAACAATGGGCGAATAGCCAAAACGGTACGAAAATACACAGCCAACAATAACACCACAGTACATACAATTAACAATCAATCAATGTAGAAGCCCCGAATGAAGAGAACGGTAGGCTTATATAGCTCTCAGTGACCACGAACAGGTGTAAACGCTAACAGAAACTCCACCCACTCAGCAGGGCGGAGCAAGCATCTACCAAAAGGGCAGCGCCCTCGCGTGGCCACTGAGGAAAACGACCGCAAAGAGAAACAGGGTTCAAAACCATGACAGGACCCCCCCTCTAAGGGGCGACCCTGGCGACCCCAGAATAAAAACTTAGCGGACGTTCCCGAAGAGAGCCATAACAGAGAATTAAAATATACCAATATATATATATTTTTTTTTTTAGGAAGGGAAGGGAGGGTGGGTCTAAGGGTGAGGGGGGTGTGGAACAAACTAGTGCCCGGCTAAAAGCACCCTGGGAAAATAATCAGCACCCTGGTGCCTAGCTGCCTAACCAAAACCTACTAAGCCTAACTTCTTCTTGAGGCGTGCCGGGCAAGAGGCGACTTTAAACGCATAAACTCAAGGACCTCGGCCTATGAACTAAGACCAAAGCCCTTGAAAGCGTACCCCTGACAGGGATAAATCCCCGCCCGGGATTACCTCGAAAATAAAAAAGGCAAAATAATAAAGTAGCAGGCCGCAGGAAAACCAAACAAGGTCAACTGGCCCACTCGGGGCCTAACTACCAGGGTAGCTGAAAAACAAAAGAAATCCCCAGGTACTAACAAAAACCAAGACAAACCACAAACAGTAGCCACCAAAACCCCCTTAGTAAAAAAAAAACTCCCCTAAAAAGCCGCTGGCCCCGGTAATGGCTTCTACATTCTGTAATGGGTGGCGTGACGTGTGAGGAAGGAGGAGCCAAACGCAGCAAGGGGATTCATAAAGCCCTTAGGCCACTAAGGCGGGATACCTGCAGATAAGGGAGGAGACAAGACAAGGAACAACAAACACACCACAGACGCTACTAACCGGCTAACTGTCAAACGCTACGTAGAGCGCAAGGACAGGGATCGGAACAGCCAGACATAATATGCGCCCTGTCTCGGTAACGAGACACAATAAACGGGCGAGTAGCGAAAAGGCACAAATAAATAAACAGTCAACCAATGAAGAATGACAATTTAATAAGGAGGCGAAAGAACAGATATAATGTTCCGTGGCTATTTCCATAAGCTAGAACTAAGTCATGTGCGGAACCTAAAGGAGGGTAAACGCCCGATCTCCCAGGGGGAAGAAACATTTTACAGGCGAGCCGACGGAGAACCGCAGTAGCACCGTCGTCCCATAACCTTACCAGCAAAAATGACCAAGCTTAAAACATAGCCACGCCATAACCTCTCAGACAGGAGATGAAATGAGGCAAAGGAACAGGATTAATGTTCCATGGCGATATAAAAAGGCTAGCAGTCCAATGCATAAAACCAAGAGGGTAAACACCCGATCTCCCAAGAGAGAGAAACATTTTACAGGTGAGCCGACGAAGAACCGTCGTCCCATAACTTTACTATCCACAGACTAACGCAAGCTAGATATAAAACAACCGCCCTAGCCTCTCACAAATGGAAAAATGTAACGAGGCGAAATGGAACAGAGAGCTAACGTTCCGAGGCTATTAAAAACACGCAGTCAAACACAAGCACGTCCACAGCATCGCCCAAGCTCCACATAAGGAGACAACACACCCGGAGAACGAAACAGAACAACAGTTCACAACAATCGTCTCGCAGGCAAAAAGGCGAACAGGACAGCTGCAACAAAGACCTACGCAAACATAATAGCACGACAGCCTCAATAAGAATAATAACCCTGACTCACAACCAAGGGGAACGTAGTCCACGAGAAGGAGACTAAACAGGGAAAAACGTACCAAGGCTACTTACTGGCTCACAGTAACACGGAATTGAGTAGAAGCTAAAACGCCAGGTCTCAATAAGAAAACCAATCAAAAGGCGAAACAAATGGACCAGAGAAACTGCTACTATATACTTCTACGAGCTCATAAAATAAGTAGAAGCGAAAACGCCAGAATCCCCTATGGGAAGACATGCGCCGAAGGGCAATCAGAACTAAAGTTCCCAACCGAATAGCCCAAATCTCCATACACGGAGATTAAGCACAACAACGCGAAATAGAGCAGAGATTTTACGGTCCCAAACTTCTACGAGGTAATCAACTACCTAGCCAGCAAGAAATAAGCCCTGTCTCTAAAGAGACGCTAACAATGGGCGAATAGCCAAAACGGTACGAAAATACACAGCCAACAATAACACCACAGTACATACAATTAACAATCAATCAATGTAGAAGCCCCGAATGAAGAGAACGGTAGGCTTATATAGCTCTCAGTGACCACGAACAGGTGTAAACGCTAACAGAAACTCCACCCACTCAGCAGGGCGGAGCAAGCATCTACCAAAAGGGCAGCGCCCTCGCGTGGCCACTGAGGAAAACGACCGCAAAGAGAAACAGGGTTCAAAACCATGACAGGACCCCCCCTCTAAGGGGCGACCCTGGCGACCCCAGAATAAAAACTTAGCGGACGTTCCCGAAGAGAGCCATAACAGAGAATTAAAATATACCAATATATATATATTTTTTTTTTTAGGAAGGGAAGGGAGGGTGGGTCTAAGGGTGAGGGGGGTGTGGAACAAACTAGTGCCCGGCTAAAAGCACCCTGGGAAAATAATCAGCACCCTGGTGCCTAGCTGCCTAACCAAAACCTACTAAGCCTAACTTCTTCTTGAGGCGTGCCGGGCAAGAGGCGACTTTAAACGCATAAACTCAAGGACCTCGGCCTATGAACTAAGACCAAAGCCCTTGAAAGCGTACCCCTGACAGGGATAAATCCCCGCCCGGGATTACCTCGAAAATAAAAAAGGCAAAATAATAAAGTAGCAGGCCGCAGGAAAACCAAACAAGGTCAACTGGCCCACTCGGCGCCTAACTACCAGGGTAGCTGAAAAACAAAAGAAATCCCCAGGTACTAACAAAAACCAAGACAAACCACAAACAGTAGCCACCAAAACCCCCTTAGTAAAAAAAAAACTCCCCTAAAAAGCCGCTGGCCCCGGTAATGGCTTCTACATTCTGTAATGGGTGGCGTGACGTGTGAGGAAGGAGGAGCCAAACGCAGCAAGGGGATTCATAAAGCCCTTAGGCCACTAAGGCGGGATACCTGCAGATAAGGGAGGAGACAAGACAAGGAACAACAAACACACCACAGACGCTACTAACCGGCTAACTGTCAAACGCTACGTAGAGCGCAAGGACAGGGATCGGAACAGCCAGACATAATATGCGCCCTGTCTCGGTAACGAGACACAATAAACGGGCGAGTAGCGAAAAGGCACAAATAAATAAACAGTCAACCAATGAAGAATGACAATTTAATAAGGAGGCGAAAGAACAGATATAATGTTCCGTGGCTATTTCCATAAGCTAGAACTAAGTCATGTGCGGAACCTAAAGGAGGGTAAACGCCCGATCTCCCAGGGGGAAGAAACATTTTACAGGCGAGCCGACGGAGAACCGCAGTAGCACCGTCGTCCCATAACCTTACCAGCAAAAATGACCAAGCTTAAAACATAGCCACGCCATAACCTCTCAGACAGGAGATGAAATGAGGCAAAGGAACAGGATTAATGTTCCATGGCGATATAAAAAGGCTAGCAGTCCAATGCATAAAACCAAGAGGGTAAACACCCGATCTCCCAAGAGAGAGAAACATTTTACAGGTGAGCCGACGAAGAACCGTCGTCCCATAACTTTACTATCCACAGACTAACGCAAGCTAGATATAAAACAACCGCCCTAGCCTCTCACAAATGGAAAAATGTAACGAGGCGAAATGGAACAGAGAGCTAACGTTCCGAGGCTATTAAAAACACGCAGTCAAACACAAGCACGTCCACAGCATCGCCCAAGCTCCACATAAGGAGACAACACACCCGGAGAACGAAACAGAACAACAGTTCACAACAATCGTCTCGCAGGCAAAAAGGCGAACAGGACAGCTGCAACAAAGACCTACGCAAACATAATAGCACGACAGCCTCAATAAGAATAATAACCCTGACTCACAACCAAGGGGAACGTAGTCCACGAGAAGGAGACTAAACAGGGAAAAACGTACCAAGGCTACTTACTGGCTCACAGTAACACGGAATTGAGTAGAAGCTAAAACGCCAGGTCTCAATAAGAAAACCAATCAAAAGGCGAAACAAATGGACCAGAGAAACTGCTACTATATACTTCTACGAGCTCATAAAATAAGTAGAAGCGAAAACGCCAGAATCCCCTATGGGAAGACATGCGCCGAAGGGCAATCAGAACTAAAGTTCCCAACCGAATAGCCCAAATCTCCATACACGGAGATTAAGCACAACAACGCGAAATAGAGCAGAGATTTTACGGTCCCAAACTTCTACGAGGTAATCAACTACCTAGCCAGCAAGAAATAAGCCCTGTCTCTAAAGAGACGCTAACAATGGGCGAATAGCCAAAACGGTACGAAAATACACAGCCAACAATAACACCACAGTACATACAATTAACAATCAATCAATGTAGAAGCCCCGAATGAAGAGAACGGTAGGCTTATATAGCTCTCAGTGACCACGAACAGGTGTAAACGCTAACAGAAACTCCACCCACTCAGCAGGGCGGAGCAAGCATCTACCAAAAGGGCAGCGCCCTCGCGTGGCCACTGAGGAAAACGACCGCAAAGAGAAACAGGGTTCAAAACCATGACAGGACCCCCCCTCTAAGGGGCGACCCTGGCGACCCCAGAATAAAAACTTAGCGGACGTTCCCGAAGAGAGCCATAACAGAGAATTAAAATATACCAATATATATATATTTTTTTTTTTAGGAAGGGAAGGGAGGGTGGGTCTAAGGGTGAGGGGGGTGTGGAACAAACTAGTGCCCGGCTAAAAGCACCCTGGGAAAATAATCAGCACCCTGGTGCCTAGCTGCCTAACCAAAACCTACTAAGCCTAACTTCTTCTTGAGGCGTGCCGGGCAAGAGGCGACTTTAAACGCATAAACTCAAGGACCTCGGCCTATGAACTAAGACCAAAGCCCTTGAAAGCGTACCCCTGACAGGGATAAATCCCCGCCCGGGATTACCTCGAAAATAAAAAAGGCAAAATAATAAAGTAGCAGGCCGCAGGAAAACCAAACAAGGTCAACTGGCCCACTCGGCGCCTAACTACCAGGGTAGCTGAAAAACAAAAGAAATCCCCAGGTACTAACAAAAACCAAGACAAACCACAAACAGTAGCCACCAAAACCCCCTTAGTAAAAAAAAAACTCCCCTAAAAAGCCGCTGGCCCCGGTAATGGCTTCTACATTCTGTAATGGGTGGCGTGACGTGTGAGGAAGGAGGAGCCAAACGCAGCAAGGGGATTCATAAAGCCCTTAGGCCACTAAGGCGGGATACCTGCAGATAAGGGAGGAGACAAGACAAGGAACAACAAACACACCACAGACGCTACTAACCGGCTAACTGTCAAACGCTACGTAGAGCGCAAGGACAGGGATCGGAACAGCCAGACATAATATGCGCCCTGTCTCGGTAACGAGACACAATAAACGGGCGAGTAGCGAAAAGGCACAAATAAATAAACAGTCAACCAATGAAGAATGACAATTTAATAAGGAGGCGAAAGAACAGATATAATGTTCCGTGGCTATTTCCATAAGCTAGAACTAAGTCATGTGCGGAACCTAAAGGAGGGTAAACGCCCGATCTCCCAGGGGGAAGAAACATTTTACAGGCGAGCCGACGGAGAACCGCAGTAGCACCGTCGTCCCATAACCTTACCAGCAAAAATGACCAAGCTTAAAACATAGCCACGCCATAACCTCTCAGACAGGAGATGAAATGAGGCAAAGGAACAGGATTAATGTTCCATGGCGATATAAAAAGGCTAGCAGTCCAATGCATAAAACCAAGAGGGTAAACACCCGATCTCCCAAGAGAGAGAAACATTTTACAGGTGAGCCGACGAAGAACCGTCGTCCCATAACTTTACTATCCACAGACTAACGCAAGCTAGATATAAAACAACCGCCCTAGCCTCTCACAAATGGAAAAATGTAACGAGGCGAAATGGAACAGAGAGCTAACGTTCCGAGGCTATTAAAAACACGCAGTCAAACACAAGCACGTCCACAGCATCGCCCAAGCTCCACATAAGGAGACAACACACCCGGAGAACGAAACAGAACAACAGTTCACAACAATCGTCTCGCAGGCAAAAAGGCGAACAGGACAGCTGCAACAAAGACCTACGCAAACATAATAGCACGACAGCCTCAATAAGAATAATAACCCTGACTCACAACCAAGGGGAACGTAGTCCACGAGAAGGAGACTAAACAGGGAAAAACGTACCAAGGCTACTTACTGGCTCACAGTAACACGGAATTGAGTAGAAGCTAAAACGCCAGGTCTCAATAAGAAAACCAATCAAAAGGCGAAACAAATGGACCAGAGAAACTGCTACTATATACTTCTACGAGCTCATAAAATAAGTAGAAGCGAAAACGCCAGAATCCCCTATGGGAAGACATGCGCCGAAGGGCAATCAGAACTAAAGTTCCCAACCGAATAGCCCAAATCTCCATACACGGAGATTAAGCACAACAACGCGAAATAGAGCAGAGATTTTACGGTCCCAAACTTCTACGAGGTAATCAACTACCTAGCCAGCAAGAAATAAGCCCTGTCTCTAAAGAGACGCTAACAATGGGCGAATAGCCAAAACGGTACGAAAATACACAGCCAACAATAACACCACAGTACATACAATTAACAATCAATCAATGTAGAAGCCCCGAATGAAGAGAACGGTAGGCTTATATAGCTCTCAGTGACCACGAACAGGTGTAAACGCTAACAGAAACTCCACCCACTCAGCAGGGCGGAGCAAGCATCTACCAAAAGGGCAGCGCCCTCGCGTGGCCACTGAGGAAAACGACCGCAAAGAGAAACAGGGTTCAAAACCATGACAGGACCCCCCCTCTAAGGGGCGACCCTGGCGACCCCAGAATAAAAACTTAGCGGACGTTCCCGAAGAGAGCCATAACAGAGAATTAAAATATACCAATATATATATATTTTTTTTTTAGGAAGGGAAGGGAGGGTGGGTCTAAGGGTGAGGGGGGTGTGGAACAAACTAGTGCCCGGCTAAAAGCACCCTGGGAAAATAATCAGCACCCTGGTGCCTAGCTGCCTAACCAAAACCTACTAAGCCTAACTTCTTCTTGAGGCGTGCCGGGCAAGAGGCGACTTTAAACGCATAAACTCAAGGACCTCGGCCTATGAACTAAGACCAAAGCCCTTGAAAGCGTACCCCTGACAGGGATAAATCCCCGCCCGGGATTACCTCGAAAATAAAAAAGGCAAAATAATAAAGTAGCAGGCCGCAGGAAAACCAAACAAGGTCAACTGGCCCACTCGGCGCCTAACTACCAGGGTAGCTGAAAAACAAAAGAAATCCCCAGGTACTAACAAAAACCAAGACAAACCACAAACAGTAGCCACCAAAACCCCCTTAGTAAAAAAAAAACTCCCCTAAAAAGCCGCTGGCCCCGGTAATGGCTTCTACATTCTGTAATGGGTGGCGTGACGTGTGAGGAAGGAGGAGCCAAACGCAGCAAGGGGATTCATAAAGCCCTTAGGCCACTAAGGCGGGATACCCGCAGATAAGGGAGGAGACAAGACAAGGAACAACAAACACACCACAGACGCTACTAACCGGCTAACTGTCAAACGCTACGTAGAGCGCAAGGACAGGGATCGGAACAGCCAGACATAATATGCGCCCTGTCTCGGTAACGAGACACAATAAACGGGCGAGTAGCGAAAAGGCACAAATAAATAAACAGTCAACCAATGAAGAATGACAATTTAATAAGGAGGCGAAAGAACAGATATAATGTTCCGTGGCTATTTCCATAAGCTAGAACTAAGTCATGTGCGAAACCTAAAGGAGGGTAAACGCCCGATCTCCCAGGGGGAAGAAACATTTTACAGGCGAGCCGACGGAGAACCGCAGTAGCACCGTCGTCCCATAACCTTACCAGCAAAAATGACCAAGCTTAAAACATAGCCACGCCCTAACCTCTCAGACAGGAGATGAAATGAGGCAAAGGAACAGGATTAATGTTCCATGGCGATATAAAAAGGCTAGCAGTCCAATGCATAAAACCAAGAGGGTAAACACCCGATCTCCCAAGAGAGAGAAACATTTTACAGGTGAGCCGACGAAGAACCGTCGTCCCATAACTTTACTATCCACAGACTAACGCAAGCTAGATATAAAACAACCGCCCTAGCCTCTCACAAATGGAAAAATGTAACGAGGCGAAATGGAACAGAGAGCTAACGTTCCGAGGCTATTAAAAACACGCAGTCAAACACAAGCACGTCCACAGCATCGCCCAAGCTCCACATAAGGAGACAACACACCCGGAGAACGAAACAGAACAACAGTTCACAACAATCGTCTCGCAGGCAAAAAGGCGAACAGGACAGCTGCAACAAAGACCTACGCAAACATAATAGCACGACAGCCTCAATAAGAATAATAACCCTGACTCACAACCAAGGGGAACGTAGTCCACGAGAAGGAGACTAAACAGGGAAAAACGTACCAAGGCTACTTACTGGCTCACAGTAACACGGAATTGAGTAGAAGCTAAAACGCCAGGTCTCAATAAGAAAACCAATCAAAAGGCGAAACAAATGGACCAGAGAAACTGCTACTATATACTTCTACGAGCTCATAAACTAAGTAGAAGCGAAAACGCCAGAATCCCCTATGGGAAGACATGCGCCGAAGGGCAATCAGAACTAAAGTTCCCAACCGAATAGCCCAAATCTCCATACACGGAGATTAAGCACAACAACGCGAAATAGAGCAGAGATTTTACGGTCCCAAACTTCTACGAGGTAATCAACTACCTAGCCAGCAAGAAATAAGCCCTGTCTCTAAAGAGACGCTAACAATGGGCGAATAGCCAAAACGGTACGAAAATACACAGCCAACAATAACACCACAGTACATACAATTAACAATCAATCAATGTAGAAGCCCCGAATGAAGAGAACGGTAGGCTTATATAGCTCTCAGTGACCACGAACAGGTGTAAACGCTAACAGAAACTCCACCCACTCAGCAGGGCGGAGCAAGCATCTACCAAAAGGGCAGCGCCCTCGCGTGGCCACTGAGGAAAACGACCGCAAAGAGAAACAGGGTTCAAAACCATGACAGGAACTTGTTTTGCACATTTATGCGACAGATGGAATGAGGAAATGTGATGCTGGACAGTCTTAAGTGAGATTTGATACAAAATGGAGAGGGACACAAAATAAATCAGACACTGACTAATTTGGTTTCTCCCTATTTTTCATTTTATTAAAAATAATATAGAATAATACAACTTGTTTTGCACTCAGGTTTGAGAGACTCAATGGGGACATATGACACTGGGTAGTCTGAAGTCCTATTGCATGCAATATCGACAGGGACACCAAAAAAATCATAGACTGAATAATTTGGTTTCCCTCTATTTTCATGGGACACAAACATTTATGCGACAGATGGAATGAGGAAATGTGACACTGGACAGTCTTAAGTGAGATTTGATACAATATGGAGAGGGACACCAAATAAATCAGACACTGAATAATTTGGTTTCTCCCTATTTTTCATTTTATTAAAAATAATATAGAATAATACAACTTGTTTTGCACTCAGGTTTGAGAGACTCAGTGGGGAAATATGACACGGGGTAGTCTGAAGTCCTATTGCATGCAATATGGACAGGGACACCAAAAATATCAGACACTGAATAATTTGGTTTCTCCCTATTTTTCATTTTATTAAAAATAATATAGAATAATACAACTTGTTTTGCACTCAGGTTTGAGAGACTCAATGGGGACATATGACACTGGGTAGTCTGAAGTCCTATTGCATGCAATATGGACAGGGACACCAAAAATATCAGACACTGAATAATTTGGTTTCTCCCTATTTTTCATTTTATTAAAAATAATATGGAATAATACAACTTGTTTTGCACTCAGGTTTGAGAGACTCAGTGGGGAAATATGAAACTGGGTCGTCTGCAGTCCTATTGCATGCAATATGGACAGGGACACCAAAAAAATCATAGACTGAATAATTTGGTTTCCCTCTATTTTCATGGGACACATAAAAAATCAGATTCTGAATAATTTGGTTTCCCCCCATTTTTAATTGAATTAAAAATGATACAGAGTGATAAAACTTGTTTTGCACATTTATGCGACAGATGGAATGAGGAAATGTGACACTGGACAGACTTAAGTGAGATTTGATACAAAATGGAGAAGGACACCAAATAAATCAGACACTGACTAATTTGGTTTCTCCCTATTTTTCATTTTGTTAAAAATAATACAGAATAATACAACTTGTTTTGCACTCAGGTTTGAGAGACTCAATGGGGAAATATGAAACTGGGTCGTCTGAAGTCCTATTGCATGCAATATGGACAGGGACACGAAAAAAATCATACACTGAATAATTTGGTTTCCCTCTATTTTCATGGGACACAAAAAAAATCAGATTCTGAATAATTTGGTTTCCCCCCATTTTTAATTGAATTAATTGAATTAAAAATGATACAGAGTGATAAAACTTGTTTTGCACATTTATGCGACAGATGGAATGAGGAAATGTGATGCTGGACAGTCTTAAGTGAGATTTGATACAAAATGGAGAGGGACACAAAATAAATCAGACACTGACTAATTTGGTTTCTCCCTATTTTTCATTTTATTAAAAATAATATAGAATAATACAACTTGTTTTGCACTCAGGTTTGAGAGACTCAATGGGGACATATGACACTGGGTAGTCTGAAGTCCTATTGCATGCAATATCGACAGGGACACCAAAAAAATCATAGACTGAATAATTTGGTTTCCCTCTATTTTCATGGGACACAAACATTTATGCGGCAGATGGAATGAGGAAATGTGACACTGGACAGTCTTAAGTGAGATTTGATACAATATGGAGAGGGACACCAAATAAATCAGACACTGAATAATTTGGTTTCTCCCTATTTTTCATTTTATTAAAAATAATATAGAATAATACAACTTGTTTTGCACTCAGGTTTGAGAGACTCAGTGGGGAAATATGACACGGGGTAGTCTGAAGTCCTATTGCATGCAATATGGACAGGGACACCAAAAATATCAGACACTGAATAATTTGGTTTCTCCCTATTTTTCATTTTATTAAAAATAATATGGAATAATACAACTTGTTTTGCACTCAGGTTTGAGAGACTCAATGGGGACATATGACACTGGGTAGTCTGAAGTCCTATTGCATGCAATATGGACAGGGACACCAAAAATATCAGACACTGAATAATTTGGTTTCTCCCTATTTTTCATTTTATTAAAAATAATATGGAATAATACAACTTGTTTTGCACTCAGGTTTGAGAGACTCAGTGGGGAAATATGACACGGGGTAGTCTGAAGTCCTATTGCATGCAATATGGACAGGGACACCAAAAATATCAGACAATGAATAATTTGGTTTCTCCCTATTTTTCATTTTATTAAAAATAATATGGAATAATACAACTTGTTTTGCACTCAGGTTTGAGAGACTCAATGGGGAAATATGAAACTGGGTCGTCTGCAGTCCTATTGCATGCAATATGGACAGGGACACCAAAAAAATCATAGACTGAATAATTTGGTTTCCCTCTATTTTCATGGGACACATAAAAAATCAGATTCTGAATAATTTGGTTTCCCCCCATTTTTAATTGAATTAAAAATGATACAGAGTGATAAAACTTGTTTTGCACATTTATGCGACAGATGGAATGAGGAAATGTGACACTGGACAGACTTAAGTGAGATTTGATACAAAATGGAGAAGGACACCAAATAAATCAGGCACTGACTAATTTGGTTTCTCCCTATTTTTCATTTTGTTAAAAATAATATAGAATAATACAACTTGTTTTGCACTCAGGTTTGAGAGACTCAATGGGGAAATATGAAACTGGGTCGTCTGAAGTCCTATTGCATGCAATATGGACAGGGACACCAAAAAAATCATACACTGAATAATTTGGTTTCCCTCTATTTTCATGGGACACAAAAAAAATCAGATTCTGAATAATTTGGTTTCCCCCCATTTTTAATTGAATTAATTGAATTAAAAATGATACAGAGTGATAAAACTTGTTTTGCACATTTATGCGACAGATGGAATGAGGAAATGTGATGCTGGACAGTCTTAAGTGAGATTTGATACAAAATGGAGAGGGACACAAAATAAATCAGACACTGACTAATTTGGTTTCTCCCTATTTTTCATTTTATTAAAAATAATATAGAATAATACAACTTGTTTTGCACTCAGGTTTGAGAGACTCAATGGGGACATATGACACTGGGTAGTCTGAAGTACTATTGCATGCAATATCGACAGGGACACCAAAAAAATCATAGACTGAATAATTTGGTTTCCCTCTATTTTCATGGGACACAAACATTTATGCGACAGATGGAATGAGGAAATGTGACACTGGACAGTATTAAGTGAGATTTGATACAATATGGAGAGGGACACCAAATAAATCAGACACTGAATAATTTGGTTTCTCCCTATTTTTCATTTTATTAAAAATAATATAGAATAATACAACTTGTTTTGCACTCAGGTTTGAGAGACTCAGTTGGAAATATGACACGGGGTAGTCTGAAGTCCTATTGCATGCAATATGGACAGGGACACCAAAAATATCAGATTCTGAATAATTTGGTTTCCCCCCATTTTTAATTGAATTAAAAATGATACAGAGTGATAAAACTTGTTTTGCACATTTATGCGACAGATGGAATGAGGAAATGTGACACTGGACAGACTTAAGTGAGATTTGATACAAAATGGAGAGGGATACCAAATAAATCTGACACTGACTAATTTGGTTTCTCCATATTTTTCATTTCGTTAAAAATAATATAGAATAATACAACTTGTTTTGCACTCAGGTTTGAGAGACTCAATGGGGAAATATGAAACTGGGTCGTCTGAAGTCCTATTGCATGCAATATGGACAGGGACACCAAAAAAATCATACACTGAATAATTTGGTTTCCCTCTATTTTCATGGGACACAAAAAAAATCAGATTCTGAATAATTTGGTTTCCCCCCATTTTTAATTGAATTAATTGAATTAAAAATGATACAGAGTGATAAAACTTGTTTTGCACATTTATGCGACAGATGGAATGAGGAAATGTGATGCTGGACAGTCTTAAGTGAGATTTGATACAAAATGGAGAGGGACACAAAATAAATCAGACACTGACTAATTTGGTTTCTCCCTATTTTTCATTTTATTAAAAATAATATAGAATAATACAACTTGTTTTGCACTCAGGTTTGAGAGACTCAATGGGGACATATGACACTGGGTAGTCTGAAGTACTATTGCATGCAATATCGACAGGGACACCAAAAAAATCATAGACTGAATAATTTGGTTTCCCTCTATTTTCATGGGACACAAACATTTATGCGACAGATGGAATGAGGAAATGTGACACTGGACAGTATTAAGTGAGATTTGATACAATATGGAGAGGGACACCAAATAAATCAGACACTGAATAATTTGGTTTCTCCCTATTTTTCATTTTATTAAAAATAATATAGAATAATACAACTTGTTTTGCACTCAGGTTTGAGAGACTCAGTTGGAAATATGACACGGGGTAGTCTGAAGTCCTATTGCATGCAATATGGACAGGGACACCAAAAATATCAGACACTGAATAATTTGGTTTCTCCCTATTTTTCATTTTATTAAAAATAATATGGAATAATACAACTTGTTTTGCACTCAGGTTTGAGAGACTCAGTGGGGAAATATGACACGGGGTAGTCTGAAGTCCTATTGCATGCAATATG
Source organism: Synaphobranchus kaupii (assembly GCA_029718625.1). Lineage (NCBI taxonomy): Eukaryota > Metazoa > Chordata > Actinopteri > Anguilliformes > Synaphobranchidae > Synaphobranchus > Synaphobranchus kaupii. Next base: position 9,710,630 of record CM056398.1, on the reverse strand, counting down.
AACAGGGACACCTAAAATATCAGACACTGACTAATTTGGTTTCTCCCTATTTTTCATTTTATTAAAAATAATATAGAATAATACAACTTGTTTTGCACTCAGGTTTGAGAGACTCAATGGGGACATATGACACTGGGTAGTCTGAAGTACTATTGCATGCAATATCGACAGGGACACCAAAAAAATCATAGACTGAATAATTTGGTTTCCCTCTATTTTCATGGGACACAAACATTTATGCGACAGATGGAATGAGGAAATGTGACACTGGACAGTATTAAGTGAGATTTGATACAATATGGAGAGGGACACCAAATAAATCAGACACTGAATAATTTGGTTTCTCCCTATTTTTCATTTTATTAAAAATAATATAGAATAATACAACTTGTTTTGCACTGAGGTGTGAGAGACTCAGTTGGAAATATGACACGGGGTAGTCTGAAGTCCTATTGCATGCAATATGGACAGGGACACCAAAAATATCAGATTCTGAATAATTTGGTTTCCCCCCCATTTTTAATTGAATTAAAAATGATACAGAGTGATAAAACTTGTTTTGCACATTTATGCGACAGATGGAATGAGGAAATGTGACACTGGACAGACTTAAGTGAGATTTGATACAAAATGGAGAGGGATACCAAATAAATCAGACACTGACTAATTTGGTTTCTCCCTATTTTTCATTTTATTAAAAATAATATAGAATAATACAACTTGTTTTGCACTCAGGTTTGAGAGACTCAATGGGGACATATGACACTGGGTAGTCTGAAGTCCTATTGCATGCAATATGGACAGGGACACCAAAAATATCAGACACTGAATAATTTGGTTTCTCCCTATTTTTCATTTTATTAAAAATAATATGGAATAATACAACTTGTTTTGCACTCAGGTTTGAGAGACTCAATGGGGAAATATGAAACTGGGTCGTCTGAAGTCCTATTGCATGCAATATGGACAGGGACACCAAAAAAATCATACACTGAATAATTTGGTTTCCCTCTATTTTCATGGGACACAAAAAAAATCAGATTCTGAATAATTTGGTTTCCCCCCATTTTTAATTGAATTAATTGAATTAAAAATGATACAGAGTGATAAAACTTGTTTTGCACATTTATGCGACAGATGGAATGAGGAAATGTGATGCTGGACAGTCTTAAGTGAGATTTGATACAAAATGGAGAGGGACACAAAATAAATCAGACACTGACTAATTTGGTTTCTCCCTATTTTTCATTTTATTAAAAATAATATAGAATAATACAACTTGTTTTGCACTCAGGTTTGAGAGACTCAATGGGGACATATGACACTGGGTAGTCTGAAGTACTATTGCATGCAATATCGACAGGGACACCAAAAAAATCATAGACTGAATAATTTGGTTTCCCTCTATTTTCATGGGACACAAACATTTATGCGACAGATGGAATGAGGAAATGTGACACTGGACAGTATTAAGTGAGATTTGATACAATATGGAGAGGGACACCAAATAAATCAGACACTGAATAATTTGGTTTCTCCCTATTTTTCATTTTATTAAAAATAATATAGAATAATACAACTTGTTTTGCACTCAGGTTTGAGAGACTCAGTTGGAAATATGACACGGGGTAGTCTGAAGTCCTATTGCATGCAATATGGACAGGGACACCAAAAATATCAGACACTGAATAATTTGGTTTCTCCCTATTTTTCATTTTATTAAAAATAATATGGAATAATACAACTTGTTTTGCACTCAGGTTTGAGAGACTCAGTGGGGAAATATGACACGGGGTAGTCTGAAGTCCTATTGCATGCAATATGAACAGGGACACCTAAAATATCAGACACTGACTAATTTGGTTTCTCCCTATTTTTCATTTTATTCAAAATAATATAGAATAATACAACTTGTTTTGCACTCAGGTTTGAGAGACTCAATGGGGACATATGACACTGGGTAGTCTGAAGTACTATTGCATGCAATATCGACAGGGACACCAAAAAAATCATAGACTGAATAATTTGGTTTCCCTCTATTTTCATGGGACACAAACATTTATGCGACAGATGGAATGAGGAAATGTGACACTGGACAGTATTAAGTGAGATTTGATACAATATGGAGAGGGACACCAAATAAATCAGACACTGAATAATTTGGTTTCTCCCTATTTTTCATTTTATTAAAAATAATATAGAATAATACAACTTGTTTTGCACTGAGGTGTGAGAGACTCAGTTGGAAATATGACACGGGGTAGTCTGAAGTCCTATTGCATGCAATATGGACAGGGACACCAAAAATATCAGATTCTGAATTATTTGGTTTCCCCCCCATTTTTAATTGAATTAAAAATGATACAGAGTGATAAAACTTGTTTTGCACATTTATGCGACAGATGGAATGAGGAAATGTGACACTGGACAGACTTAAGTGAGATTTGATACAAAATGGAGAGGGATACCAAATAAATCTGACACTGACTAATTTGGTTTCTCCATATTTTTCATTTTGTTAAAAATAATATAGAATAATACAACTTGTTTTGCACTCAGGTTTGAGAGACTCAATGGGGAAATATGAAACTGGGTCGTCTGAAGTCCTATTGCATGCAATATGGACAGGGACACCAAAAATATCAGACACTGAATAATTTGGTTTCTCCCTATTTTTCATTTTATTAAAAATAATATGGAATAATACAACTTGTTTTGCACTCAGGTTTGAGAGACTCAATGGGGACATATGACACTGGGTAGTCTGAAGTCCTATTGCATGCAATATGGACAGGGACACCAAAAATATCAGACACTGAATAATTTGGTTTCTCCCTATTTTTCATTTTATTAAAAATAATATGGAATAATACAACTTGTTTTGCACTCAGGTTTGAGAGACTCAGTGGGGAAATATGACACGGGGTAGTCTGAAGTCCTATTGCATGCAATATGGACAGGGACACCAAAAATATCAGATTCTGAATAATTTGGTTTCCCCCCCATTTTTAATTGAATTAAAAATGATACAGAGTGATAAAACTTGTTTTGCACATTTATGCGACAGATGGAATGAGGAAATGTGACACTGGACAGACTTAAGTGAGATTTGATACAAAATGGAGAGGGATACCAAATAAATCTGACACTGACTAATTTGGTTTCTCCATATTTTTCATTTTGTTAAAAATAATATAGAATAATACAACTTGTTTTGCACTCAGGTTTGAGAGACTCAATGGGGAAATATGAAACTGGGTCGTCTGAAGTCCTATTGCATGCAATATGGACAGGGACACCAAAAATATCAGACACTGAATAATTTGGTTTCTCCCTATTTTTCATTTTATTAAAAATAATATAGAATAATACAACTTGTTTTGCACTCAGGTTTGAGAGACTCAATGGGGACATATGACACTGGGTAGTCTGAAGTCCTATTGCATGCAATATGGACAGGGACACCAAAAATATCAGACACTGAATAATTTGGTTTCTCCCTATTTTTCATTTTATTAAAAATAATATGGAATAATACAACTTGTTTTGCACTCAGGTTTGAGAGACTCAATGGGGAAATATGAAACTGGGTCGTCTGAAGTCCTATTGCATGCAATATGGACAGGGACACCAAAAAAATCATACACTGAATAATTTGGTTTCCCTCTATTTTCATGGGACACAAAAAAAATCAGATTCTGAATAATTTGGTTTCCCCCCATTTTTAATTGAATTAATTGAATTAAAAATGATACAGAGTGATAAAACTTGTTTTGCACATTTATGCGACAGATGGAATGAGGAAATGTGATGCTGGACAGTCTTAAGTGAGATTTGATACAAAATGGAGAGGGACACAAAATAAATCAGACACTGACTAATTTGGTTTCTCACTATTTTTCATTTTATTAAAAATAATATAGAATAATACAACTTGTTTTGCACTCAGGTTTGAGAGACTCAATGGGGACATATGACACTGGGTAGTCTGAAGTACTATTGCATGCAATATGAACAGGGACACCTAAAATATCAGACACTGACTAATTTGGTTTCTCCCTATTTTTCATTTTATTAAAAATAATATAGAATAATACAACTTGTTTTGCACTCAGGTTTGAGAGACTCAATGGGGACATATGACACTGGGTAGTCTGAAGTACTATTGCATGCAATATCGACAGGGACACCAAAAAAATCATAGACTGAATAATTTGGTTTCCCTCTATTTTCATGGGACACAAACATTTATGCGACAGATGGAATGAGGAAATGTGACACTGGACAGTATTAAGTGAGATTTGATACAATATGGAGAGGGACACCAAATAAATCAGACACTGAATAATTTGGTTTCTCCCTATTTTTCATTTTATTAAAAATAATATAGAATAATACAACTTGTTTTGCACTCAGGTTTGAGAGACTCAGTTGGAAATATGACACGGGGTAGTCTGAAGTCCTATTGCATGCAATATGGACAGGGACACCAAAAATATCAGACACTGAATAATTTGGTTTCTCCCTATTTTTCATTTTATTAAAAATAATATGGAATAATACAACTTGTTTTGCACTCAGGTTTGAGAGACTCAGTGGGGAAATATGACACGGGGTAGTCTGAAGTCCTATTGCATGCAATATGAACAGGGACACCTAAAATATCAGACACTGACTAATTTGGTTTCTCCCTATTTTTCATTTTATTAAAAATAATATAGAATAATACAACTTGTTTTGCACTCAGGTTTGAGAGACTCAATGGGGACATATGACACTGGGTAGTCTGAAGTACTATTGCATGCAATATCGACAGGGACACCAAAAAAATCATAGACTGAATAATTTGGTTTCCCTCTATTTTCATGGGACACAAACATTTATGCGACAGATGGAATGAGGAAATGTGACACTGGACAGTATTAAGTGAGATTTGATACAATATGGAGAGGGACACCAAATAAATCAGACACTGAATAATTTGGTTTCTCCCTATTTTTCATTTTATTAAAAATAATATAGAATAATACAACTTGTTTTGCACTGAGGTGTGAGAGACTCAGTTGGAAATATGACACGGGGTAGTCTGAAGTCCTATTGCATGCAATATGGACAGGGACACCAAAAATATCAGATTCTGAATAATTTGGTTTCCCCCCCATTTTTAATTGAATTAAAAATGATACAGAGTGATAAAACTTGTTTTGCACATTTATGCGACAGATGGAATGAGGAAATGTGACACTGGACAGACTTAAGTGAGATTTGATACAAAATGGAGAGGGATACCAAATAAATCTGACACTGACTAATTTGGTTTCTCCATATTTTTCATTTTGTTAAAAATAATATAGAATAATACAACTTGTTTTGCACTCAGGTTTGAGAGACTCAATGGGGAAATATGAAACTGGGTCGTCTGAAGTCCTATTGCATGCAATATGGACAGGGACACCAAAAATATCAGACACTGAATAATTTGGTTTCTCCCTATTTTTCATTTTATTAAAAATAATATGGAATAATACAACTTGTTTTGCACTCAGGTTTGAGAGACTCAATGGGGACATATGACACTGGGTAGTCTGAAGTCCTATTGCATGCAATATGGACAGGGACACCAAAAATATCAGATTCTGAATAATTTGGTTTCCCCCCCATTTTTAATTGAATTAAAAATGATACAGAGTGATAAAACTTGTTTTGCACATTTATGCGACAGATGGAATGAGGAAATGTGACACTGGACAGACTTAAGTGAGATTTGATACAAAATGGAGAGGGATACCAAATAAATCTGACACTGACTAATTTGGTTTCTCCATATTTTTCATTTTGTTAAAAATAATATAGAATAATACAACTTGTTTTGCACTCAGGTTTGAGAGACTCAATGGGGAAATATGAAACTGGGTCGTCTGAAGTCCTATTGCATGCAATATGGACAGGGACACCAAAAATATCAGACACTGAATAATTTGGTTTCTCCCTATTTTCCATTTTATTAAAAATAATATAGAATAATACAACTTGTTTTGCACTCAGGTTTGAGAGACTCAATGGGGACATATGACACTGGGTAGTCTGAAGTCCTATTGCATGCAATATGGACAGGGACACCAAAAATATCAGACACTGAATAATTTGGTTTCTCCCTATTTTTCATTTTATTAAAAATAATATGGAATAATACAACTTGTTTTGCACTCAGGTTTGAGAGACTCAATGGGGAAATATGAAACTGGGTCGTCTGAAGTCCTATTGCATGCAATATGGACAGGGACACCAAAAAAATCATACACTGAATAATTTGGTTTCCCTCTATTTTCATGGGACACAAAAAAAATCAGATTCTGAATAATTTGGTTTCCCCCCATTTTTAATTGAATTAATTGAATTAAAAATGATACAGAGTGATAAAACTTGTTTTGCACATTTATGCGACAGATGGAATGAGGAAATGTGATGCTGGACAGTCTTAAGTGAGATTTGATACAAAATGGAGAGGGACACAAAATAAATCAGACACTGACTAATTTGGTTTCTCCCTATTTTTCATTTTATTAAAAATAATATAGAATAATACAACTTGTTTTGCACTCAGGTTTGAGAGACTCAATGGGGACATATGACACTGGGTAGTCTGAAGTACTATTGCATGCAATATGAACAGGGACACCTAAAATATCAGACACTGACTAATTTGGTTTCTCCCTATTTTTCATTTTATTAAAAATAATATAGAATAATACAACTTGTTTTGCACTCAGGTTTGAGAGACTCAATGGGGACATATGACACTGGGTAGTCTGAAGTACTATTGCATGCAATATCGACAGGGACACAAAAAAAATCATAGACTGAATAATTTGGTTTCCCTCTATTTTCATGGGACACAAACATTTATGCGACAGATGGAATGAGGAAATGTGACACTGGACAGTATTAAGTGAGATTTGATACAATATGGAGAGGGACACCAAATAAATCAGACACTGAATAATTTGGTTTCTCCCTATTTTTCATTTTATTAAAAATAATATAGAATAATACAACTTGTTTTGCACTCAGGTTTGAGAGACTCAGTGGGGAAATATGACACGGGGTAGTCTGAAGTCCTATTGCATGCAATATGAACAGGGACACCTAAAATATCAGACACTGAATAATTTGGTTTCTCCCTATTTTTCATTTTATTAAAAATAATATAGAATAATACAACTTGTTTTGCACTCAGGTTTGAGAGACTCAATGGGGACATATGACACTGGGTAGTCTGAAGTCCTATTGCATGCAATATGGACAGGGACACCAAATAAATCATACACTGAATAATTTGGTTTCCCTCTATTTTCATGGGACACACAAAAAATCAGATTCTGAATAATTTGGTTCCCCCCCATTTTTAATTGAATTAAAAATGATACAGAGTGATAAAACTTGTTTTGCACATTTATGCGACAGATGGAATGAGGAAATGTGACACTGGACAGTCTTAAGCGAGATTTGATACAATATGGAGAGGGACACCAAATAAATCAGACACTGAATAATTTGGTTTCTCCCTATTTTTCATTTTATTAAAAATAATATAGAATAATTCAACTTGTTTTGCACTCAGGTTTGAGAGACTCAGTGGGGACATATGACACTGGGTAGTCTGAAGTACTATTGCATGCAATATCGACAGGGACACCAAAAAAATCATAGACTGAATAATTTGGTTTCCCTCTATTTTCATGGGACACACACATTTATGCGACAGATGGAATGAGGAAATGTGACACTGGACAGTATTAAGTGAGATTTGATACAATATGGAGAGGGACACCAAATAAATCAGACACTGAATAATTTGGTTTCTCCCTATTTTTCATTTTATTAAAAATAATATAGAATAATACAACTTGTTTTGCACTCAGGTTTGAGAGACTCAATGGGGACATATGACACGGGGTAGTCTGAAGTCCTATTGCATGCAATATGGACAGGGACACCAAAAATATCAGACACTGAATAATTTGGTTTCTCCCTATTTTTCATTTTATTAAAAATAATATAGAATAATACAACTTGTTTTGCACTCAGGTTTGAGAGACTCAATGGGGACATATGACACTGGGTAGTCTGAAGTCCTATTGCATGCAATATGGACAGGGACACCAAAAATATCAGACACTGAATAATTTGGTTTCTCCCTATTTTTCATTTTATTAAAAATAATATGGAATAATACAACTTGTTTTGCACTCAGGTTTGAGAGACTCAGTGGGGAAATATGACACGGGGTAGTCTGAAGTCCTATTGCATGCAATATGAACAGGGACACCTAAAATATCAGACACTGAATAATTTGGTTTCTCCCTATTTTTAATTTTATTAAAAATAATATAGAATAATACAACTTGTTTTGCACTCAGGTTTGAGAGACTCAATGGGGACATATGACACTGGGTAGTCTGAAGTCCTATTGCATGCAATATGGACAGGGACACCAAATAAATCATACACTGAATAATTTGGTTTCCCTCTATTTTCATGGGACACACAAAAAATCAGATTCTGAATAATTTGGTTCCCCCCCCATTTTTAATTGAATTAAAAATGATACAGAGTGATAAAACTTGTTTTGCACATTTATGCGACAGATGGAATGAGGAAATGTGACACTGGACAGTCTTAAGTGAGATTTGATACAATATGGAGAGGGACACCAAATAAATCAGACACTGAATAATTTGGTTTCTCCCTATTTTTCATTTTATTAAAAATAATATAGAATAATACAACTTGTTTTGCACTCAGGTTTGAGAGACTCAATGGGGACATATGACACTGGGTAGTCTGAAGTACTATTGCATGCAATATGAACAGGGACACCTAAAATATCAGACACTGACTAATTTGGTTTCTCCCTATTTTTCATTTTATTAAAAATAATATAGAATAATACAACTTGTTTTGCACTCAGGTTTGAGAGACTCAATGGGGACATATGACACTGGGTAGTCTGAAGTACTATTGCATGCAATATCGACAGGGACACCAAAAAAATCATAGACTGAATAATTTGGTTTCCCTCTATTTTCATGGGACACAAACATTTATGCGACAGATGGAATGAGGAAATGTGACACTGGACAGTATTAAGTGAGATTTGATACAATATGGAGAGGGACACCAAATAAATCAGACACTGAATAATTTGGTTTCTCCCTATTTTTCATTTTATTAAAAATAATATAGAATAATACAACTTGTTTTGCACTCAGGTTTGAGAGACTCAGTTGGAAATATGACACGGGGTAGTCTGAAGTCCTATTGCATGCAATATGGACAGGGACACCAAAAATATCAGACACTGAATAATTTGGTTTCTCCCTATTTTTCATTTTATTAAAAATAATATGGAATAATACAACTTGTTTTGCACTCAGGTTTGAGAGACTCAGTGGGGAAATATGACACGGGGTAGTCTGAAGTCCTATTGCATGCAATATGAACAGGGACACCTAAAATATCAGACACTGAATAATTTGGTTTCTCCCTATTTTTCATTTTATTAAAAATAATATAGAATAATACAACTTGTTTTGCACTCAGGTTTGAGAGACTCAATGGGGACATATGACACTGGGTAGTCTGAAGTCCTATTGCATGCAATATGGACAGGGACACCAAATAAATCATACACTGAATAATTTGGTTTCCCTCTATTTTCATGGGACACACAAAAAATCAGATTCTGAATAATTTGGTTCCCCCCCATTTTTAATTGAATTAAAAATGATACAGAGTGATAAAACTTGTTTTGCACATTTATGCGACAGATGGAATGAGGAAATGTGACACTGGACAGTCTTAAGCGAGATTTGATACAATATGGAGAGGGACACCAAATAAATCAGACACTGAATAATTTGGTTTCTCCCTATTTTTCATTTTATTAAAAATAATATAGAATAATACAACTTGTTTTGCACTCAGGTTTGAGAGACTCAATGGGGACATATGACACTGGGTAGTCTGAAGTCCTATTGCATGCAATATGGACAGGGACACCAAATAAATCATACACTGAATAATTTGGTTTCCCTCTATTTTCATGGGACACACAAAAAATCAGATTCTGAATAATTTGGTTCCCCCCCATTTTTAATTGAATTAAAAATGATACAGAGTGATAAAACTTGTTTTGCACATTTATGCGACAGATGGAATGAGGAAATGTGACACTGGACAGTCTTAAGCGAGATTTGATACAATATGGAGAGGGACACCAAATAAATCAGACACTGAATAATTTGGTTTCTCCCTATTTTTCATTTTATTAAAAATAATATAGAATAATTCAACTTGTTTTGCACTCAGGTTTGAGAGACTCAGTGGGGACATATGACACTGGGTAGTCTGAAGTACTATTGCATGCAATATCGACAGGGACACCAAAAAAATCATAGACTGAATAATTTGGTTTCCCTCTATTTTCATGGGACACACACATTTATGCGACAGATGGAATGAGGAAATGTGACACTGGACAGTATTAAGTGAGATTTGATACAATATGGAGAGGGACACCAAATAAATCAGACACTGAATAATTTGGTTTCTCCCTATTTTTCATTTTATTAAAAATAATATAGAATAATACAACTTGTTTTGCACTCAGGTTTGAGAGACTCAATGGGGACATATGACACGGGGTAGTCTGAAGTCCTATTGCATGCAATATGGACAGGGACACCAAAAATATCAGACACTGAATAATTTGGTTTCTCCCTATTTTTCATTTTATTAAAAATAATATAGAATAATACAACTTGTTTTGCACTCAGGTTTGAGAGACTCAATGGGGACATATGACACTGGGTAGTCTGAAGTCCTATTGCATGCAATATGGACAGGGACACCAAAAATATCAGACACTGAATAATTTGGTTTCTCCCTATTTTTCATTTTATTAAAAATAATATGGAATAATACAACTTGTTTTGCACTCAGGTTTGAGAGACTCAGTGGGGAAATATGACACGGGGTAGTCTGAAGTCCTATTGCATGCAATATGAACAGGGACACCTAAAATATCAGACACTGAATAATTTGGTTTCTCCCTATTTTTAATTTTATTAAAAATAATATAGAATAATACAACTTGTTTTGCACTCAGGTTTGAGAGACTCAATGGGGACATATGACACTGGGTAGTCTGAAGTCCTATTGCATGCAATATGGACAGGGACACCAAATAAATCATACACTGAATAATTTGGTTTCCCTCTATTTTCATGGGACACACAAAAAATCAGATTCTGAATAATTTGGTTCCCCCCCATTTTTAATTGAATTAAAAATGATACAGAGTGATAAAACTTGTTTTGCACATTTATGCGACAGATGGAATGAGGAAATGTGACACTGGACAGTCTTAAGTGAGATTTGATACAATATGGAGAGGGACACCAAATAAATCAGACACTGAATAATATGGTTTCTCCCTATTTTTCATTTTATTAAAAATAATATAGAATAATACAACTTGTTTTGCACTCAGGTTTGAGAGACTCAATGGGGACATATGACACTGGGTAGTCTGAAGTACTATTGCATGCAATATGAACAGGGACACCTAAAATATCAGACACTGACTAATTTGGTTTCTCCCTATTTTTCATTTTATTAAAAATAATATAGAATAATACAACTTGTTTTGCACTCAGGTTTGAGAGACTCAATGGGGACATATGACACTGGGTAGTCTGAAGTACTATTGCATGCAATATCGACAGGGACACCAAAAAAATCATAGACTGAATAATTTGGTTTCCCTCTATTTTCATGGGACACAAACATTTATGCGACAGATGGAATGAGGAAATGTGACACTGGACAGTATTAAGTGAGATTTGATACAATATGGAGAGGGACACCAAATAAATCAGACACTGAATAATTTGGTTTCTCCCTATTTTTCATTTTATTAAAAATAATATAGAATAATACAACTTGTTTTGCACTCAGGTTTGAGAGACTCAGTTGGAAATATGACACGGGGTAGTCTGAAGTCCTATTGCATGCAATATGGACAGGGACACCAAAAATATCAGACACTGAATAATTTGGTTTCTCCCTATTTTTCATTTTATTAAAAATAATATGGAATAATACAACTTGTTTTGCACTCAGGTTTGAGAGACTCAGTGGGGAAATATGACACGGGGTAGTCTGAAGTCCTATTGCATGCAATATGAACAGGGACACCTAAAATATCAGACACTGAATAATTTGGTTTCTCCCTATTTTTCATTTTATTAAAAATAATATAGAATAATACAACTTGTTTTGCACTCAGGTTTGAGAGACTCAATGGGGACATATGACACTGGGTAGTCTGAAGTCCTATTGCATGCAATATGGACAGGGACACCAAATAAATCATACACTGAATAATTTGGTTTCCCTCTATTTTCATGGGACACACAAAAAATCAGATTCTGAATAATTTGGTTCCCCCCCATTTTTAATTGAATTAAAAATGATACAGAGTGATAAAACTTGTTTTGCACATTTATGCGACAGATGGAATGAGGAAATGTGACACTGGACAGTCTTAAGCGAGATTTGATACAATATGGAGAGGGACACCAAATAAATCAGACACTGAATAATTTGGTTTCTCCCTATTTTTCATTTTATTAAAAATAATATAGAATAATTCAACTTGTTTTGCACTCAGGTTTGAGAGACTCAGTGGGGACATATGACACTGGGTAGTCTGAAGTACTATTGCATGCAATATCGACAGGGACACCAAAAAAATCATAGACTGAATAATTTGGTTTCCCTCTATTTTCATGGGACACAAACATTTATGCGACAGATGGAATGAGGAAATGTGACACTGGACAGTATTAAGTGAGATTTGATACAATATGGAGAGGGACACCAAATAAATCAGACACTGAATAATTTGGTTTCTCCCTATTTTTCATTTTATTAAAAATAATATAGAATAATACAACTTGTTTTGCACTCAGGTTTGAGAGACTCAGTTGGAAATATGACACGGGGTAGTCTGAAGTCCTATTGCATGCAATATGGACAGGGACACCAAAAATATCAGACACTGAATAATTTGGTTTCTCCCTATTTTTCATTTTATTAAAAATAATATAGAATAATACAACTTGTTTTGCACTCAGGTTTGAGAGACTCAATGGGGACATATGACACTGGGTAGTCTGAAGTCCTATTGCATGCAATATGGACAGGGACACCAAAAATATCAGACACTGAATAATTTGGTTTCTCCCTATTTTTCATTTTATTAAAAATAATATGGAATAATACAACTTGTTTTGCACTCAGGTTTGAGAGACTCAGTGGGGAAATATGACACGGGGTAGTCTGAAGTCCTATTGCATGCAATATGAACAGGGACACCTAAAATATCAGACACTGAATAATTTGGTTTCTCCCTATTTTTAATTTTATTAAAAATAATATAGAATAATACAACTTGTTTTGCACTCAAGTTTGAGAGACTCAATGGGGACATATGACACTGGGTAGTCTGAAGTCCTATTGCATGCAATATGGACAGGGACACCAAATAAATCATACACTGAATAATTTGGTTTCCCTCTATTTTCATGGGACACACAAAAAATCAGATTCTGAATAATTTGGTTCCCCCCCATTTTTAATTGAATTAAAAATGATACAGAGTGATAAAACTTGTTTTGCACATTTATGCGACAGATGGAATGAGGAAATGTGACACTGGACAGTCTTAAGTGAGATTTGATACAATATGGAGAGGGACACCAAATAAATCAGACACTGAATAATTTGGTTTCTCCCTATTTTTCGTTTTATTAAAAATAATATAGAATAATTCAACTTGTTTTGCACTCAGGTTTGAGAGACTCAGTGGGGAAATATGACACTGGGTAGTCTGAAGTCCTATTGCATGCAATATGGACAGGGACACCAAAAATATCAGACACTGAATAATTTGGTTTCCCTCTATTTTCATGGGACACATAAAAAATCAGATTCTGAATAATTTGGTTTCCCCCCATTTTTAATTGAATTAAAAATGATACAGAGTGATAAAACTTGTTTTGCACATTTATGCGACAGATGGAATGAGGAAATGTGACACTGGACAGACTTAAGTGAGATTTGATACAAAATGGAGAGGGATACCAAATAAATCTGACACTGACTAATTTGGTTTCTCCCTATTTTTCATTTTGTTAAAAATAATATAGAATAATACAACTTGTTTTGCACTCAGGTTTGAGAGACTCAATGGGGAAATATGAAACTGGGTCGTCTGAAGTCCTATTGCATGCAATATGGACAGGGACACCAAAAAAATCATACACTGAATAATTTGGTTTCCCTCTATTTTCATGGGACACAAAAAAAATCAGATTCTGAATAATTTGGTTTCCCCCCATTTTTAATTGAATTAATTGAATTAAAAATGATACAGAGTGATAAAACTTGTTTTGCACATTTATGCGACAGATGGAATGAGGAAATGTGATACTGGACAGTCTTAAGTGAGATTTGATACAAAATGGAGAGGGACACAAAATAATTCAGACACTGACTAATTTGGTTTCTCCCTATTTTTCATTTTATTAAAAATAATATAGAATAATACAACTTGTTTTGCACTCAGGTTTGAGAGACTCAATGGGGACATATGACACTGGGTAGTCTGAAGTCCTATTGCATGCAATATCGACAGGGACACCAAAAAAATCATACACTGAATAATTTGGTTTCCCTCTATTTTCATGGGACACAAAAAAAATCAGATTCTGAATAATTTGGTTTCCCCCCATTTTTAATTGAATTAAAAATGATACAGAGTGATAAAACTTGTTTTCCACATTTATGCGACAGATGGAATGAGGAAATGTGACACTGGACAGTCTTAAGTGAGATTTGATACAAAATGGAGAGGGACACCAAATAAATCAGACACTGACTAATTTGGTTTCTCCCTATTTTTCATTTTATTAAAAATAATATAGAATAATACAACTTGTTTTGCACTCAGGTTTGAGAGACTCAATGGGGACATATGACACTGGGTAGTCTGAAGTCCTATTGCATGCAATATGGACAGGGACACCAAATAAATCATACACTGAATAATTTGGTTTCCCTCTATTTTCATGGGACACACAAAAAATCAGATTCTGAATAATTTGGTTCCCCCCCATTTTTAATTGAATTAAAAATGATACAGAGTGATAAAACTTGTTTTGCACATTTATGCGACAGATGGAATGAGGAAATGTGACACTGGACAGTCTTAAGTGAGATTTGATACAATATGGAGAGGGACACCAAATAAATCAGACACTGAATAATTTGGTTTCTCCCTATTTTTCATTTTATTAAAAATAATATAGAATAATTCAACTTGTTTTGCACTCAGGTTTGAGAGACTCATTGGGGAAATATGACACTGGGTAGTCTGAAGTCCTATTGCATGCAATATGGACAGGGACACCAAAAATATCAGACACTGAATAATTTGGTTTCCCTCTATTTTCATGGGACACATACAAAATCAGATTCTGAATAATTTGGTTCCCCCCCATTTTTAATTGAATTAAAAATGATACAGAGTGATAAAACTTGTTTTGCACATTTATGCGACAGATGGAATGAGGAAATGTGACACTGGACAGACTTAAGTGAGATTTGATACAAAATGGAGAGGGATACCAAATAAATCTGACACTGACTAATTTGGTTTCTCCCTATTTTTCATTTTGTTAAAAATAATATAGAATAATACAACTTGTTTTGCACTCAGGTTTGAGAGACTCAATGGGGAAATATGAAACTGGGTCGTCTGAAGTCCTATTGCATGCAATATGGACAGGGACACCAAAAAAATCATACACTGAATAATTTGGTTTCCCTCTATTTTCATGGGACACAAAAAAAATCAGATTCTGAATAATTTGGTTTCCCCCCATTTTTAATTGAATTAATTGAATTAAAAATGATACAGAGTGATAAAACTTGTTTTGCACATTTATGCGACAGATGGAAAGAGGAAATGTGACACTGGACAGACTTAAGTGAGATTTGATACAAAATGGAGAGGGATACCAAATAAATCTGACACTGACTAATTTGGTTTCTCCCTATTTTTCATTTTGTTAAAAATAATATAGAATAATACAACTTGTTTTGCACTCAGGTTTGAGAGACTCAATGGGGAAATATGAAACTGGGTCGTCTGAAGTCCTATTGCATGCAATATGGACAGGGACACCAAAAATATCAGACACTGAATAATTTGGTTTCTCCCTATTTTTCATTTTATTAAAAATAATATGGAATAATACAACTTGTTTTGCACTCAGGTTTGAGAGACTCAATGGGGACATATGACACTGGGTAGTCTGAAGTCCTATTGCATGCAATATGGACAGGGACACCAAAAATATCAGACACTGAATAATTTGGTTTCTCCCTATTTTTCATTTTATTAAAAATAATATGGAATAATACAACTTGTTTTGCACTCAGGTTTGAGAGACTCAGTGGGGAAATATGACACGGGGTAGTCTGAAGTCCTATTGCATGCAATATGGACAGGGACACCAAAAATATCAGACAATGAATAATTTGGTTTCTCCCTATTTTTCATTTTATTAAAAATAATATGGAATAATACAACTTGTTTTGCACTCAGGTTTGAGAGACTCAATGGGGAAATATGAAACTGGGTCGTCTGCAGTCCTATTGCATGCAATATGGACAGGGACACCAAAAAAATCATAGACTGAATAATTTGGTTTCCCTCTATTTTCATGGGACACATAAAAAATCAGATTCTGAATAATTTGGTTTCCCCCCATTTTTAATTGAATTAAAAATGATACAGAGTGATAAAACTTGTTTTGCACATTTATGCGACAGATGGAATGAGGAAATGTGACACTGGACAGACTTAAGTGAGATTTGATACAAAATGGAGAAGGACACCAAATAAATCAGGCACTGACTAATTTGGTTTCTCCCTATTTTTCATTTTGTTAAAAATAATATAGAATAATACAACTTGTTTTGCACTCAGGTTTGAGAGACTCAATGGGGAAATATGAAACTGGGTCGTCTGAAGTCCTATTGCATGCAATATGGACAGGGACACCAAAAAAATCATACACTGAATAATTTGGTTTCCCTCTATTTTCATGGGACACAAAAAAAATCAGATTCTGAATAATTTGGTTTCCCCCCATTTTTAATTGAATTAATTGAATTAAAAATGATACAGAGTGATAAAACTTGTTTTGCACATTTATGCGACAGATGGAATGAGGAAATGTGATGCTGGACAGTCTTAAGTGAGATTTGATACAAAATGGAGAGGGACACAAAATAAATCAGACACTGACTAATTTGGTTTCTCCCTATTTTTCATTTTATTAAAAATAATATAGAATAATACAACTTGTTTTGCACTCAGGTTTGAGAGACTCAATGGGGACATATGACACTGGGTAGTCTGAAGTACTATTGCATGCAATATCGACAGGGACACCAAAAAAATCATAGACTGAATAATTTGGTTTCCCTCTATTTTCATGGGACACAAACATTTATGCGACAGATGGAATGAGGAAATGTGACACTGGACAGTATTAAGTGAGATTTGATACAATATGGAGAGGGACACCAAATAAATCAGACACTGAATAATTTGGTTTCTCCCTATTTTTCATTTTATTAAAAATAATATAGAATAATACAACTTGTTTTGCACTGAGGTTTGAGAGACTCAGTTGGAAATATGACACGGGGTAGTCTGAAGTCCTATTGCATGCAATATGGACAGGGACACCAAAAATATCAGATTCTGAATAATTTGGTTTCCCCCCATTTTTAATTGAATTAAAAATGATACAGAGTGATAAAACTTGTTTTGCACATTTATGCGACAGATGGAATGAGGAAATGTGACACTGGACAGACTTAAGTGAGATTTGATACAAAATGGAGAGGGATACCAAATAAATCTGACACTGACTAATTTGGTTTCTCCATATTTTTCATTTTGTTAAAAATAATATAGAATAATACAACTTGTTTTGCACTCAGGTTTGAGAGACTCAATGGGGAAATATGAAACTGGGTCGTCTGAAGTCCTATTGCATGCAATATGGACAGGGACACCAAAAAAATCATACACTGAATAATTTGGTTTCCCTCTATTTTCATGGGACACAAAAAAAATCAGATTCTGAATAATTTGGTTTCCCCCCATTTTTAATTGAATTAATTGAATTAAAAATGATACAGAGTGATAAAACTTGTTTTGCACATTTATGCGACAGATGGAATGAGGAAATGTGATGCTGGACAGTCTTAAGTGAGATTTGATACAAAATGGAGAGGGACACAAAATAAATCAGACACTGACTAATTTGGTTTCTCCCTATTTTTCATTTTATTAAAAATAATATAGAATAATACAACTTGTTTTGCACTCAGGTTTGAGAGACTCAATGGGGACATATGACACTGGGTAGTCTGAAGTACTATTGCATGCAATATCGACAGGGACACCAAAAAAATCATAGACTGAATAATTTGGTTTCCCTCTATTTTCATGGGACACAAACATTTATGCGACAGATGGAATGAGGAAATGTGACACTGGACAGTATTAAGTGAGATTTGATACAATATGGAGAGGGACACCAAATAAATCAGACACTGAATAATTTGGTTTCTCCCTATTTTTCATTTTATTAAAAATAATATAGAATAATACAACTTGTTTTGCACTCAGGTTTGAGAGACTCAGTTGGAAATATGACACGGGGTAGTCTGAAGTCCTATTGCATGCAATATGGACAGGGACACCAAAAATATCAGACACTGAATAATTTGGTTTCTCCCTATTTTTCATTTTATTAAAAATAATATAGAATAATACAACTTGTTTTGCACTCAGGTTTGAGAGACTCAGTGGGGAAATATGACACGGGGTAGTCTGAAGTCCTATTGCATGCAATATGGACAGGGACACCAAAAATATCAGACAATGAATAATTTGGTTTCTCCCTATTTTTCATTTTATTAAAAATAATATGGAATAATACAACTTGTTTTGCACTCAGGTTTGAGAGACTCAATGGGGAAATATGAAACTGGGTCGTCTGCAGTCCTATTGCATGCAATATGGACAGGGACACCAAAAAAATCATAGACTGAATAATTTGGTTTCCCTCTATTTTCATGGGACACATAAAAAATCAGATTCTGAATAATTTGGTTTCCCCCCATTTTTAATTGAATTAAAAATGATACAGAGTGATAAAACTTGTTTTGCACATTTATGCGACAGATGGAATGAGGAAATGTGACACTGGACAGACTTAAGTGAGATTTGATACAAAATGGAGAAGGACACCAAATAAATCTGACACTGACTAATTTGGTTTCTCCCTATTTTTCATTTTGTTAAAAATAATATAGAATAATACAACTTGTTTTGCACTCAGGTTTGAGAGACTCAATGGGGAAATATGAAACTGGGTCGTCTGAAGTCCTATTGCATGCAATATGGACAGGGACACCAAAAAAATCATACACTGAATAATTTGGTTTCCCTCTATTTTCATGGGACACAAAAAAAATCAGATTCTGAATAATTTGGTTTCCCCCCATTTTTTATTGAATTAATTGAATTAAAAATGATACAGAGTGATAAAACTTGTTTTGCACATTTATGCGACAGATGGAATGAGGAAATGTGATGCTGGACAGTCTTAAGTGAGATTTGATACAAAATGGAGAGGGACACAAAATAAATCAGACACTGACTAATTTGGTTTCTCCCTATTTTTCATTTTATTAAAAATAATATAGAATAATACAACTTGTTTTGCACTCAGGTTTGAGAGACTCAATGGGGACATATGACACTGGGTAGTCTGAAGTACTATTGCATGCAATATCGACAGGGACACCAAAAAAATCATAGACTGAATAATTTGGTTTCCCTCTATTTTCATGGGACACAAACATTTATGCGACAGATGGAATGAGGAAATGTGACACTGGACAGTATTAAGTGAGATTTGATACAATATGGAGAGGGACACCAAATAAATCAGACACTGAATAATTTGGTTTCTCCCTATTTTTCATTTTATTAAAAATAATATAGAATAATACAACTTGTTTTGCACTCAGGTTTGAGAGACTCAGTTGGAAATATGACACGGGGTAGTCTGAAGTCCTATTGCATGCAATATGGACAGGGACACCAAAAATATCAGACACTGAATAATTTGGTTTCTCCCTATTTTTCATTTTATTAAAAATAATATAGAATAATACAACTTGTTTTGCACTCAGGTTTGAGAGACTCAGTGGGGAAATATGACACGGGGTAGTCTGAAGTCCTATTGCATGCAATATGGACAGGGACACCAAAAATATCAGACAATGAATAATTTGGTTTCTCCCTATTTTTCATTTTATTAAAAATAATATGGAATAATACAACTTGTTTTGCACTCAGGTTTGAGAGACTCAATGGGGAAATATGAAACTGGGTCGTCTGCAGTCCTATTGCATGCAATATGGACAGGGACACCAAAAAAATCATAGACTGAATAATTTGGTTTCCCTCTATTTTCATGGGACACATAAAAAATCAGATTCTGAATAATTTGGTTTCCCCCCATTTTTAATTGAATTAAAAATGATACAGAGTGATAAAACTTGTTTTGCACATTTATGCGACAGATGGAATGAGGAAATGTGACACTGGACAGACTTAAGTGAGATTTGATACAAAATGGAGAAGGACACCAAATAAATCTGACACTGACTAATTTGGTTTCTCCCTATTTTTCATTTTGTTAAAAATAATATAGAATAATACAACTTGTTTTGCACTCAGGTTTGAGAGACTCAATGGGGAAATATGAAACTGGGTCGTCTGAAGTCCTATTGCATGCAATATGGACAGGGACACCAAAAAAATCATACACTGAATAATTTGGTTTCCCTCTATTTTCATGGGACACAAAAAAAATCAGATTCTGAATAATTTGGTTTCCCCCCATTTTTTATTGAATTAATTGAATTAAAAATGATACAGAGTGATAAAACTTGTTTTGCACATTTATGCGACAGATGGAATGAGGAAATGTGATGCTGGACAGTCTTAAGTGAGATTTGATACAAAATGGAGAGGGACACAAAATAAATCAGACACTGACTAATTTGGTTTCTCCCTATTTTTCATTTTATTAAAAATAATATAGAATAATACAACTTGTTTTGCACTCAGGTTTGAGAGACTCAATGGGGACATATGACACTGGGTAGTCTGAAGTACTATTGCATGCAATATCGACAGGGACACCAAAAAAATCATAGACTGAATAATTTGGTTTCCCTCTATTTTCATGGGACACAAACATTTATGCGACAGATGGAATGAGGAAATGTGACACTGGACAGTATTAAGTGAGATTTGATACAATATGGAGAGGGACACCAAATAAATCAGACACTGAATAATTTGGTTTCTCCCTATTTTTCATTTTATTAAAAATAATATAGAATAATACAACTTGTTTTGCACTGAGGTTTGAGAGACTCAGTTGGAAATATGACACGGGGTAGTCTGAAGTCCTATTGCATGCAATATGGACAGGGACACCAAAAATATCAGATTCTGAATAATTTGGTTTCCCCCCATTTTTAATTGAATTAAAAATGATACAGAGTGATAAAACTTGTTTTGCACATTTATGCGACAGATGGAATGAGGAAATGTGACACTGGACAGACTTAAGTGAGATTTGATACAAAATGGAGAGGGATACCAAATAAATCTGACACTGACTAATTTGGTTTCTCCATATTTTTCATTTTGTTAAAAATAATATAGAATAATACAACTTGTTTTGCACTCAGGTTTGAGAGACTCAATGGGGAAATATGAAACTGGGTCGTCTGAAGTCCTATTGCATGCAATATGGACAGGGACACCAAAAAAATCATACACTGAATAATTTGGTTTCCCTCTATTTTCATGGGACACAAAAAAAATCAGATTCTGAATAATTTGGTTTCCCCCCATTTTTAATTGAATTAATTGAATTAAAAATGATACAGAGTGATAAAACTTGTTTTGCACATTTATGCGACAGATGGAATGAGGAAATGTGATGCTGGACAGTCTTAAGTGAGATTTGATACAAAATGGAGAGGGACACAAAATAAATCAGACACTGACTAATTTGGTTTCTCCCTATTTTTCATTTTATTAAAAATAATATAGAATAATACAACTTGTTTTGCACTCAGGTTTGAGAGACTCAATGGGGACATATGACACTGGGTAGTCTGAAGTCCTATTGCATGCAATATGGACAGGGACACCAAAAATATCAGACACTGAATAATTTGGTTTCTCCCTATTTTTCATTTTATTAAAAATAATATAAAATAATACAACTTGTTTTGCACTCAGGTTTGAGAGACTCAATGGGGACATATGACACTGGGTAGTCTGAAGTCCTATTGCATGCAATATGGACAGGGACACCAAAAATATCAGACACTGAATAATTTGGTTTCTCCCTATTTTTCATTTTATTAAAAATAATATGGAATAATACAACTTGTTTTGCACTCAGGTTTGAGAGACTCAGTGGGGAAATATGACACGGGGTAGTCTGAAGTACTATTGCATGCAATATCGACAGGGACACCAAAAAAATCATAGACTGAATAATTTGGTTTCCCTCTATTTTCATGGGACACAAACATTTATGCGACAGATGGAATGAGGAAATGTGACACTGGACAGTATTAAGTGAGATTTGATACAATATGGAGAGGGACACCAAATAAATCAGACACTGAATAATTTGGTTTCTCCCTATTTTTCATTTTATTAAAAATAATATAGAATAATACAACTTGTTTTGCACTCAGGTTTGAGAGACTCAGTTGGAAATATGACACGGGGTAGTCTGAAGTCCTATTGCATGCAATATGGACAGGGACACCAAAAATATCAGACACTGAATAATTTGGTTTCTCCCTATTTTTCATTTTATTAAAAATAATATAGAATAATACAACTTGTTTTGCACTCAGGTTTGAGAGACTCAATGGGGACATATGACACTGGGTAGTCTGAAGTCCTATTGCATGCAATATGGACAGGGACACAAAATAAATCAGACACTGACTAATTTGGTTTCTCCCTATTTTTCATTTTATTAAAAATAATATAGAATAATACAACTTGTTTTGCACTCAGGTTTGAGAGACTCAATGGGGACATATGACACTGGGTAGTCTGAAGTACTATTGCATGCAATATCGACAGGGACACCAAAAAAATCATAGACTGAATAATTTGGTTTCCCTCTATTTTCATGGGACACAAACATTTATGCGACAGATGGAATGAGGAAATGTGACACTGGACAGTATTAAGTGAGATTTGATACAATATGGAGAGGGACACCAAATAAATCAGACACTGAATAATTTGGTTTCTCCCTATTTTTCATTTTATTAAAAATAATATAGAATAATACAACTTGTTTTGCACTGAGGTTTGAGAGACTCAGTTGGAAATATGACACTGGGTAGTCTGAAGTCCTATTGCATGCAATATGGACAGGGACACCAAAAATATCAGATTCTGAATAATTTGGTTTCCCCCCATTTTTAATTGAATTAAAAATGATACAGAGTGATAAAACTTGTTTTGCACATTTATGCGACAGATGGAATGAGGAAATGTGACACTGGACAGACTTAAGTGAGATTTGATACAAAATGGAGAGGGATACCAAATAAATCTGACACTGACTAATTTGGTTTCTCCATATTTTTCATTTTGTTAAAAATAATATAGAATAATACAACTTGTTTTGCACTCAGGTTTGAGAGACTCAATGGGGAAATATGAAACTGGGTCGTCTGAAGTCCTATTGCATGCAATATGGACAGGGACACCAAAAAAATCATACACTGAATAATTTGGTTTCCCTCTATTTTCATGGGACACAAAAAAAATCAGATTCTGAATAATTTGGTTTCCCCCCATTTTTAATTGAATTAATTGAATTAAAAATGATACAGAGTGATAAAACTTGTTTTGCACATTTATGCGACAGATGGAATGAGGAAATGTGATGCTGGACAGTCTTAAGTGAGATTTGATACAAAATGGAGAGGGACACAAAATAAATCAGACACTGACTAATTTGGTTTCTCCCTATTTTTCATTTTATTAAAAATAATATAGAATAATACAACTTGTTTTGCACTCAGGTTTGAGAGACTCAATGGGGACATATGACACTGGGTAGTCTGAAGTACTATTGCATGCAATATCGACAGGGACACCAAAAAAATCATAGACTGAATAATTTGGTTTCCCTCTATTTTCATGGGACACAAACATTTATGCGACAGATGGAATGAGGAAATGTGACACTGGACAGTATTAAGTGAGATTTGATACAATATGGAGAGGGACACCAAATAAATCAGACACTGAATAATTTGGTTTCTCCCTATTTTTCATTTTATTAAAAATAATATAGAATAATACAACTTGTTTTGCACTCAGGTTTGAGAGACTCAGTTGGAAATATGACACGGGGTAGTCTGAAGTCCTATTGCATGCAATATGGACAGGGACACCAAAAATATCAGACACTGAATAATTTGGTTTCTCCCTATTTTTCATTTTATTAAAAATAATATAGAATAATACAACTTGTTTTGCACTCAGGTTTGAGAGACTCAATGGGGACATATGACACTGGGTAGTCTGAAGTCCTATTGCATGCAATATGGACAGGGACACCAAAAATATCAGACACTGAATAATTTGGTTTCTCCCTATTTTTCATTTTATTAAAAATAATATGGAATAATACAACTTGTTTTGCACTCAGGTTTTAGAGACTCAATGGGGAAATATGAAACTGGGTCGTCTGAAGTCCTATTGCATGCAATATGGACAGGGACACCAAAAAAATCATACACTGAATAATTTGGTTTCCCTCTATTTTCATGGGACACAAAAAAAATCAGATTCTGAATAATTTGGTTTCCCCCCATTTTTAATTGAATTAATTGAATTAAAAATGATACAGAGTGATAAAACTTGTTTTGCACATTTATGCGACAGATGGAATGAGGAAATGTGATGCTGGACAGTCTTAAGTGAGATTTGATACAAAATGGAGAGGGACACAAAATAAATCAGACACTGACTAATTTGGTTTCTCCCTATTTTTCATTTTATTAAAAATAATATAGAATAATACAACTTGTTTTGCACTCAGGTTTGAGAGACTCAATGGGGACATATGACACTGGGTAGTCTGAAGTACTATTGCATGCAATATGAACAGGGACACCTAAAATATCAGACACTGACTAATTTGGTTTCTCCCTATTTTTCATTTTATTAAAAATAATATGGAATAATACAACTTGTTTTGCACTCAGGTTTGAGAGACTCAGTGGGGAAATATGACACGGGGTAGTCTGAAGTCCTATTGCATGCAATATGAACAGGGACACCTAAAATATCAGACACTGAATAATTTGGTTTCTCCCTATTTTTCATTTTATTAAAAATAATATAGAATAATACAACTTGTTTTGCACTCAGGTTTGAGAGACTCAATGGGGACATATGACACTGGGTAGTCTGAAGTCCTATTGCATGCAATATGGACAGGGACACCAAATAAATCATACACTGAATAATTTGGTTTCCCTCTATTTTCATGGGACACACAAAAAATCAGATTCTGAATAATTTGGTTCCCCCCCATTTTTAATTGAATTAAAAATGATACAGAGTGATAAAACTTGTTTTGCACATTTATGCGACAGATGGAATGAGGAAATGTGACACTGGACAGTCTTAAGCGAGATTTGATACAATATGGAGAGGGACACCAAATAAATCAGACACTGAATAATTTGGTTTCTCCCTATTTTTCATTTTATTAAAAATAATATAGAATAATTCAACTTGTTTTGCACTCAGGTTTGAGAGACTCAGTGGGGACATATGACACTGGGTAGTCTGTAGTACTATTGCATGCAATATCGACAGGGACACCAAAAAAATCATAGACTGAATAATTTGGTTTCCCTCTATTTTCATGGGACACAAACATTTATGCGACAGATGGAATGAGGAAATGTGACACTGGACAGTATTAAGTGAGATTTGATACAATATGGAGAGGGACACCAAATAAATCAGACACTGAATAATTTGGTTTCTCCCTATTTTTCATTTTATTAAAAATAATATAGAATAATACAACTTGTTTTGCACTCAGGTTTGAGAGACTCAGTTGGAAATATGACACGGGGTAGTCTGAAGTCCTATTGCATGCAATATGGACAGGGACACCAAAAATATCAGACACTGAATAATTTGGTTTCTCCCTATTTTTCATTTTATTAAAAATAATATAGAATAATACAACTTGTTTTGCACTCAGGTTTGAGAGACTCAATGGGGACATATGACACTGGGTAGTCTGAAGTCCTATTGCATGCAATATGGACAGGGACACCAAAAATATCAGACACTGAATAATTTGGTTTCTCCCTATTTTTCATTTTATTAAAAATAATATGGAATAATACAACTTGTTTTGCACTCAGGTTTGAGAGACTCAGTGGGGAAATATGACACGGGGTAGTCTGAAGTCCTATTGCATGCAATATGAACAGGGACACCTAAAATATCAGACACTGAATAATTTGGTTTCTCCCTATTTTTAATTGTATTAAAAATAATATAGAATAATACAACTTGTTTTGCACTCAGGTTTGAGAGACTCAATGGGGACATATGACACTGGGTAGTCTGAAGTCCTATTGCATGCAATATGGACAGGGACACCAAATAAATCATACACTGAATAATTTGGTTTCCCTCTATTTTCATGGGACACACAAAAAATCAGATTCTGAATAATTTGGTTCCCCCCCATTTTTAATTGAATTAAAAATGATACAGAGTGATAAAACTTGTTTTGCACATTTATGCGACAGATGGAATGAGGAAATGTGACACTGGACAGTCTTAAGTGAGATTTGATACAATATGGAGAGGGACACCAAATAAATCAGACACTGAATAATTTGGTTTCTCCCTATTTTTCATTTTATTAAAAATAATATAGAATAATTCAACTTGTTTTGCACTCAGGTTTGAGAGACTCAGTGGGGAAATATGACACTGGGTAGTCTGAAGTCCTATTGCATGCAATATGGACAGGGACACCAAAAATATCAGACACTGAATAATTTGGTTTCCCTCTATTTTCATGGGACACATAAAAAATCAGATTCTGAATAATTTGGTTTCCCCCCATTTTTAATTGAATTAAAAATGATACAGAGTGATAAAACTTGTTTTGCACATTTATGCGACAGATGGAATGAGGAAATGTGACACTGGACAGACTTAAGTGAGATTTGATACAAAATGGAGAGGGATACCAAATAAATCTGACACTGACTAATTTGGTTTCTCCCTATTTTTCATTTTGTTAAAAATAATATAGAATAATACAACTTGTTTTGCACTCAGGTTTGAGAGACTCAATGGGGAAATATGAAACTGGGTCGTCTGAAGTCCTATTGCATGCAATATGGACAGGGACACCAAAAAAATCATACACTGAATAATTTGGTTTCCCTCTATTTTCATGGGACACAAAAAAAATCAGATTCTGAATAATTTGGTTTCCCCCCATTTTTAATTGAATTAATTGAATTAAAAATGATACAGAGTGATAAAACTTGTTTTGCACATTTATGCGACAGATGGAATGAGGAAATGTGATACTGGACAGTCTTAAGTGAGATTTGATACAAAATGGAGAGGGACACAAAATAATTCAGACACTGACTAATTTGGTTTCTCCCTATTTTTCATTTTATTAAAAATAATATAGAATAATACAACTTGTTTTGCACTCAGGTTTGAGAGACTCAATGGGGACATATGACACTGGGTAGTCTGAAGTCCTATTGCATGCAATATCGACAGGGACACCAAAAAAATCATACACTGAATAATTTGGTTTCCCTCTATTTTCATGGGACACAAAAAAAATCAGATTCTGAATAATTTGGTTTCCCCCCATTTTTAATTGAATTAAAAATGATACAGAGTGATAAAACTTGTTTTCCACATTTATGCGACAGATGGAATGAGGAAATGTGACACTGGACAGTCTTAAGTGAGATTTGATACAAAATGGAGAGGGACACCAAATAAATCAGACACTGACTAATTTGGTTTCTCCCTATTTTTCATTTTATTAAAAATAATATAGAATAATACAACTTGTTTTGCACTCAGGTTTGAGAGACTCAATGGGGACATATGACACTGGGTAGTCTGAAGTCCTATTGCATGCAATATGGACAGGGACACCAAATAAATCATACACTGAATAATTTGGTTTCCCTCTATTTTCATGGGACACACAAAAAATCAGATTCTGAATAATTTGGTTCCCCCCCATTTTTAATTGAATTAAAAATGATACAGAGTGATAAAACTTGTTTTGCACATTTATGCGACAGATGGAATGAGGAAATGTGACACTGGACAGTCTTAAGTGAGATTTGATACAATATGGAGAGGGACACCAAATAAATCAGACACTGAATAATTTGGTTTCTTCCTATTTTTCATTTTATTAAAAATAATATAGAATAATTCAACTTGTTTTGCACTCAGGTTTGAGAGACTCATTGGGGAAATATGACACTGGGTAGTCTGAAGTCCTATTGCATGCAATATGGACAGGGACACCAAAAATATCAGACACTGAATAATTTGGTTTCCCTCTATTTTCATGGGACACATAAAAAATCAGATTCTGAATAATTTGGTTTCCCCCCATTTTTAATTGAATTAAAAATGATACAGAGTGATAAAACTTGTTTTGCACATTTATGCGACAGATGGAATGAGGAAATGTGACACTGGACAGACTTAAGTGAGATTTGATACAAAATGGAGAGGGATACCAAATAAATCTGACACTGACTAATTTGGTTTCTCCCTATTTTTCATTTTGTTAAAAATAATATAGAATAATACAACTTGTTTTGCACTCAGGTTTGAGAGACTCAATGGGGAAATATGAAACTGGGTCGTCTGAAGTCCTATTGCATGCAATATGGACAGGGACACCAAAAAAATCATACACTGAATAATTTGGTTTCCCTCTATTTTCATGGGACACAAAAAAAATCAGATTCTGAATAATTTGGTTTCCCCCCATTTTTAATTGAATTAAAAATGATACAGAGTGATAAAACTTGTTTTCCACATTTATGCGACAGATGGAATGAGGAAATGTGACACTGGACAGTCTTAAGTGAGATTTGATACAAAATGGAGAGGGACACCAAATAAATCAGACACTGACTAATTTGGTTTCTCCCTATTTTTCATTTTATTAAAAATAATATAGAATAATACAACTTGTTTTGCACTCAGGTTTGAGAGACTCAATGGGGACATATGACACTGGGTAGTCTGAAGTCCTATTGCATGCAATATGGACAGGGACACCAAATAAATCATACACTGAATAATTTGGTTTCCCTCTATTTTCATGGGACACACAAAAAATCAGATTCTGAATAATTTGGTTCCCCCCCATTTTTAATTGAATTAAAAATGATACAGAGTGATAAAACTTGTTTTGCACATTTATGCGACAGATGGAATGAGGAAATGTGACACTGGACAGTCTTAAGTGAGATTTGATACAATATGGAGAGGGACACCAAATAAATCAGACACTGAATAATTTGGTTTCTCCCTATTTTTCATTTTATTAAAAATAATATAGAATAATTCAACTTGTTTTGCACTCAGGTTTGAGAGACTCATTGGGGAAATATGACACTGGGTAGTCTGAAGTCCTATTGCATGCAATATGGACAGGGACACCAAAAATATCAGACACTGAATAATTTGGTTTCCCTCTATTTTCATGGGACACATAAAAAATCAGATTCTGAATAATTTGGTTTCCCCCCATTTTTAATTGAATTAAAAATGATACAGAGTGATAAAACTTGTTTTGCACATTTATGCGACAGATGGAATGAGGAAATGTGACACTGGACAGACTTAAGTGAGATTTGATACAAAATGGAGAGGGATACCAAATAAATCTGACACTGACTAATTTGGTTTCTCCCTATTTTTCATTTTGTTAAAAATAATATAGAATAATACAACTTGTTTTGCACTCAGGTTTGAGAGACTCAATGGGGAAATATGAAACTGGGTCGTCTGAAGTCCTATTGCATGCAATATGGACAGGGACACCAAAAAAATCATACACTGAATAATTTGGTTTCCCTCTATTTTCATGGGACACAAAAAAAATCAGATTCTGAATAATTTGGTTTCCCCCCATTTTTAATTGAATTAATTGAATTAAAAATGATACAGAGTGATAAAACTTGTTTTGCACATTTATGCGACAGATGGAATGAGGAAATGTGATACTGGACAGTCTTAAGTGAGATTTGATACAAAATGGAGAGGGACACAAAATAATTCAGACACTGACTAATTTGGTTTCTCCCTATTTTTCATTTTATTAAAAATAATATAGAATAATACAACTTGTTTTGCACTCAGGTTTGAGAGACTCAATGGGGACATATGACACTGGGTAGTCTGAAGTCCTATTGCATGCAATATCGACAGGGACACCAAAAAAATCATACACTGAATAATTTGGTTTCCCTCTATTTTCATGGGACACAAAAAAAATCAGATTCTGAATAATTTGGTTTCCCCCCCATTTTTAATTGAATTAAAAATGATACAGAGTGATAAAACTTGTTTTCCACATTTATGCGACAGATGGAATGAGGAAATGTGACACTGGACAGTCTTAAGTGAGATTTGATACAAAATGGAGAGGGACACCAAATAAATCAGACACTGACTAATTTGGTTTCTCCCTATTTTTCATTTTATTAAAAATAATATAGAATAATACAACTTGTTTTGCACTCAGGTTTGAGAGACTCAATGGGGAAATATGAAACTGGGTCGTCTGAAGTCCTATTGCATGCAATATGGACAGGGACACCAAAAACATCATACACTGAATAATTTGGTTTCCCTCTATTTTCATGGGACACAAAAAAAATCAGATTCTGAATAATTTGGTTTCCCCCCATTTTTAATTGAATTAATTGAATTAAAAATGATACAGAGTGATAAAACTTGTTTTGCACATTTATGCGACAGATGGAATGAGGAAATGTGACACTGGACAGTCTTAAGTGAGATTTGATACAAAATGGAGAGGGACACAAAATAAATCAGACACTGACTAATTTGGTTTCTCCCTATTTTTCATTTTATTAAAAATAATATAGAATAATACAACTTGTTTTGCACTCAGGTTTGGGGGACTCAATGGGCAAATATGACACGGGGTAGTCTGAAGTCCTATTGCATGCAATATGGACAGGGACACTAAAACAATCAGTAACTGAATAATTTTGTTTCCCCCTATTTTTAATTTTATTAAAAATAATATGGAATAATACAACTTGTTTGGCACTCAGGCGTGACAGATTCAATATTGAATGCATTGCAGTCCTATATGTACGGGAAAACTTAAAAAGTCAATAGCTAACTGAATAACTTCACAATTTCCAGTTTCCACAATTGTTTTTTTCTTTTTAATTAAAAATAATAGTGTAATAAAAATGCATGGCAGTCCTATGTGATACAATATGGACTGGAAAACTTAAAAAGTCAATAGCTAACTGAATAACTTGAACGTTATCACTCGTTCTCGTTGGCAGAATGTACCTAGGGTTGGCCTGCGCATGCGCACTTGCAAGGAAAACGACACGGTCACAGAAACCCCCTGGGGGAACTGAATTAGGCACAACACCGGCATTTCTTCCTAGAGACCCATTTCCATAGAGCTTGGATTTGCCGGAATGCACCTTTTACACAACCTGTTGGAAAAGCCTGAAAATGGATTCTAGAACATTGCGTCTTGCGTTACCATAGCAGCGCAAGTTGTTGTTGTTAATAAAAAACTAAATGGCGGGTGACGATTTGAGTGTCTGTGGTGCTGGTGCTTTATTTATTACACTTTATTTATTTCAGTTACTTGCAAATACTTGCATTACATTTTCCCAAATTAACGCAACCTTGGAGGAAAATTTGAGAAGGAACCGAGAGCAGTATGAGGCTCAGACAAGACGCGCGCGAAGAAGATATTTGCGTTTAAGGGCAGAAGTTGCGCACTCGTATATGGTGACAGTTGTGCGCTCCTACAATAAGCGCCGATTTTGGGTACAGGACAGGAGCCACAGCCAGGTTTTTTGGACGAATGTTGCTGGTTTTGACGATAATCAATGGCGAGAAAATTTTCGCATGTCTCGGGCAACATTTGAATTCTTATTTGATTTGTTAAAGCCAGCACTAACCAAAAAAAACACTAACTGGCGAAAACCATTAGACGCTAGGCTCAGGCTCGCAATTGTGCTGTGGTGGTTTGCTACCCCCAGCGAATACCGAACAATTTCATGCCTGTTTGGGGTGGGCATACCAACGGTGTGTAAATTGGTGCGGGAGGTCACTTCGGCTCTAAATTTATTACAAGGGCGATTTATTTCGTTGCCCTCCGGAGCTCGACTGGACACGATCAACGGGTTCGCTAGGCGTGGGTACCCCGCTTGCGCTGGAGCCATCGATGGGACCCACATCCCCATCATCGCTCCCCGTGTAAAGCCAGCAGACTATTACAACAGGAAGGGGTGGCACTCCATAATTCTTCAGGGAGTAGTTGACCACAATTTCTGGTAAGTGGCTTCAGAAGGGAAAAAATGTCTGTTATGTGTCTTGCTTTTCTTTTCAAAATCCCCACTTTTTCTGTTTCTTCCCCAACTCAAAAGTCAACACACAGCAAACAGGGTTACCAGATTTTTCAAGACAAATGTGATGTCACAAGAAGTTACGCACCCTTCCCTGGGAAGCCAGCTCCAAATGCACGGGGCGCTCTAGCCTATGTTTTTTAATATAAATGAGCATATAGTAACTTCAATTAGCCAACATTTCCTGGCTGATAACAGAACGTTAGATAATGCATTACACACACTTATTAAGCTACTGCTGTCGATTGTAGGGCTCCTATATATAGCCTTTGAGCCAATTTTTAGTGTCATTCAGAATCTCTAGAGTTATATATTTGAAATCAACGTCAGCCTGGACACTTTTCCAAAAATCTGGATTCCTTGCAAATAATTCTCTCTGTACACTCTAGAAGCTTATGGCACAATCACAGCAATGCCCAGTGATTATTCAAATGCTTTTAAAGTGCCCTCACAAATCAGTGGTAGGAAACAGGTTTCTTTTGATTAACTATGGTTATTTAAGCATCAAAGATTAATAATATAACATGATCTCTTTCAGCTTCACCGACGTATATGTGGGGTGGCCGGGACAGGCACATGATGCTCGAGTTCTGGTTAACTCTGACCTCTACAGAGTCGCTGAACTAGTCCAAGATGGCTACCTTTTCCCCAGAGATGTATGTTTGAAACTTTTATTTTAGAATTATTGGCATCTTTGATAAAGATGAAGCTATTGTATAAAAGATATTGTATTAAAAACAACAATACAAGTAGTGCCCAGTCTAAATGTTTCAAATGTCACACCTAGAAATACTGCCATAAACTATTGTGTCACGTCACAGCAATACCAGTGATGATTCAAATGGTTTTAATGTGCCCTCAATTGTAATTTTGTTGAATACCAGACCAATAACTGTCAGAAGGCAGAAATGTTAAATAATTAGCTGAAGATTGTACCAGTCGTGGGGCTTTTCAGCGTCAGCCAAATTCAAATCCCACTATTTTTCCCATCTTTTCTGGCATTTAAAAAAGGGTGGAAAAATAGTGGGATTCATTTTAGGCCTTAAATTGGCCACGACCATTTTGCAACATTTTCGCTACCTTTATCTTGGAGTGTGTCATACATGCAGTCTAATGTATGGGATGTTGAATAAAATTGATTTCATTTATGTGTCAACTTACAGAAGTCGAAATTTGTGAATAATGTGGAAATACCCATCCACCTCATTGGGGATCCCGCTTACCCTCTGAAGAGATGGTTGCTGAAAGGTTTCACTCAGCAACACCGTCTGACAAGAGACCAGCAGAAATTTAATTTCCGTCTGAGCTCTGCCAGGATGGTGGTCGAAAATGCCTTTGGACGTTTAAAAGGACGTTGGAGGTGCCTCCTGAAGAGGAACGACATCGACATTAAATTAATGTCTGATGTTTATTGCTGCCTGCTGCGTGCTTCACAATGTGTGTGAGCTCAACAAAGAGCACTATCTGCCTGAGTGGAATGTTGAGCCACCACAACCTGAAGATGACCAGGGAAATCCCCCTCGTGAAGGCGAACAGGACGTCAGTGAAATTCGTGAAGCCATCATGACAATGTTGTGAAGAGTAAATAAAATAAGAGATAAATTCACTTTGTCGTAAATTTCATTTTAATCCCCCCCCCCCCCCCAAATACTCTACAATTCCAACAATTAAAGAAAATGCAGAATTATGTCAGAGAACGTAATTCTAAAATTATTAATAACTGTAACACATAAATCTAAAAGAAATGTGTACCTTTGTACAACAATACATTTAAATCTTTAAATCTCCCAGACTGTAAGTAATATTCCTATGCTGAAGCAGATGACTGATGGTGGTTGTTTCTCTGGTTTGTTGGGGGTTAGGTTGTGTATGAGCCAGCCAAGAATAGAAATAATTGCTTTAAGACATCAGGGGGAGAGGGGGGGATTTATCATTATATCTATATAATATTTTAAATCTTTAAATCTCACTGTTTCCCCAAAATTATTTGTTTAGGTATGACGAGGAAGGAGAGGTGGGGTCAGACTGGTTACTTTGCCTTGGCTGATATGTTGCCATATTAGTAAGGTTAGGGTATTCATTTTGGTAGGGCAGCTGGGGAGAAGGGAAACGCTTGAAGATTTCTGCAAAGAGCCTATTTTGATTGTCCTGCATTTCTCTCCACATGGTCATTTGTTGGTCCCGAACCTCTCTTCTCTTCTCCCTCTCAAACTCCTGGTGCTGTTTAAGCCGCTCATCCTCACTCTTCCTGTAGTCTTGGTCCATGGCTCTCAAATGGTCCGCAAACTTGTCAGACATGTTCTCAGTGACCTGCTCCAATTTGGATTTGTTTACCCTCTTCTTGGGGATAGTACCTAAAAAACAGTGAAGACATTTTGTTAGCTATGGCAAAGTATGCTAAAGCCATTCTAGCTGGGTTCACGTAGCCCCATAGACTTGACCTTATATACAGTATTCTGTCTCAAATCGAGCGCTTACAGCTCCGTGTGGTATCCTGTGCATTGTATTAGTATTACATTGTAGGGCTGCAGGGGCCGCTGTGGAGTATTGTAAGTGTGACGCAGTTGTTCCAGATGTGGTAGAAGAAGAGCAGAGAGTAAAGAGAGAAGTCGACATGCATCTGTTCTCTCGAGTCTTTTCGTTTTTTATTATTTTTTTAATTAAACAATTCGATTTAAATCACTCAAGGCGTCTTTAGCTATAGGTCTATTGTATAAGGTCGAGTCTATGGAGCAAACATTAGGTTCAACTACAAGGAGAGAGAGAGAGAGAAGAGATGGCTTGAGGTAACGTAGTTCGATGTATGGAAGGTAAAGAACCACACACACTCGCGTGCTCGATATAAAAATTAAAAAAAAGGTTAGGTAACGTTAACGTTGTACTAGCTAGCTAATGTTACTTTAGATAGCTATCTGGCTAATGTTAGCTAGCTTCTAACGTATCAATTTTATAGGCTACAGCACATCGTAGCTAACGTTAATGTAACGTTAAATATACAATTTAACCTAGCTAACCTTAATGATTTTCAGAGGGCTTACTCACCGTGACTTCCACTTGCTGTCGGCACGACCATGGGGTTGTCAGTCTCGTCCTCGTCCTCCTCCGACAGGTCTTGTTGACCGTCTCCGTCTTGGGTGGCTTCGGTCCCACACACAACCGTAACGTTAACACTATTTGCAATGCTGCTGCAGATGTGCACAGGTTGTGCCAGCGGTCTATTTCCCCACACCGTTTAACACAAAGCCAGAAACGGCCAGTCCTTCCTCCCACGGCCACTTCGACTGTTGTGGTCATTGATTTGGTGGAATTTAGTCTTCAGCCATTTCAATTTGCGAATTATTTGTTGCTTGCTTTTCTCAATGCCCCGAGAGGCTAGGATTTCCATTATTTTTATGTATATGGCAGCGTCCCTTACGGTACCAGATATTTGATGCGTTATCTCTTCATCTGCCCTGATCTTAAGCAGTTCAGTTATTTCACTGTCTCGCCAATTAGTGGTCATTTTTTGTTTTGGGGATAACGTTAAGTGAGGCGTTTGACTTCACTTGCTTTTTCTGCTAGTCTCTGATGAGTTGAATTTACCGCTGCGTGCAGGAACGTAAACAAAGTACGTCACCTTGTTTCAAGCTTTATTATTGGTCAATGCTTCGTATTGCGCAACAATAGACTGCGATTTGCCGGATAGATGACTAGGTGCGGAGCCGGCAAATTGCAGGAAAATATTTTCCTGCATTTCCACGCTGGAACCCTTTTCCACAGAACCTCTTTCCGGCAAATTGTAGTAGGAATGCGGCAATGTTGCTCTGTGGAAAAGGGGCTATAGACACAAAGGCTCACCATGGCGATGTTTTATGGAATCTAAGTTAACGTTACACAACTGAAATTTGACTAACGTTACTTTTGACAGGGTTTACACATAGACCGTATAAAGTTTTACATTGTTAGCTAACATTGTCATAACATTTCTTCTTACCGTGAAAAACGATGACCTGTTTACAATTTTGGACAGATGTTAAGGTAAATCTATCACCACTTTCGCCACATGTCAGCAATTAGGCTATACCGGGAAATGCCCTCTTTGAAATCAAAAAAACAAATGAAAGTAAAAAGGCTAGTCTGTTATTGCATACCAGTTTTTGCTAAAGCTGCATCATAGCTATGATAACGCGGAGTTGTCAAAACTATAACAGCGCGGAAACCGTTTAAAAAAAACAATAAAAACCGTAGCTATGCTACACGTAGCCTATGGCTATGACAATTTTAGGACTAAACAGGCCACATTTTAGTTAATAAAACTCAAGTAAGCTAACTTAGATATCCAGTGAGCAGAAGTAGCATACAGAGCGAGTAAAAAAAATTTTAGCAGAATTTTTTTTTGTAAGTATAAACCGAACTATTTTTTTTAAATATAATTTATTTATTGAAGTATGAGCCGAAGTACACCTTCCTGGCGTGTCTCCCCGCGCAGCGTGTAGCGCGGGTTAGCTAGTATTCCCGTGCTCTTTGCGACATTGTTGGTTCGAATCCGACCTGTTTTCGCATTACTCGCTCTCATTCCTCGTCTCTACACTGTGCTGTCCAATAAAGCTGAAAGGCTATTGCACGCATATTAAGAAAGAATAGTCCATTTTAGTACTCATAAACCTTTGTAGCCACAATGTCCTCTATGTCAGGTACCTTGAATGGAGAGAAAATGCTGTTAGCTATAAGTTAGAGTGAAGGAAATTTAGAAGGAATAGTAGAGACCTACTCACTCCAAAAGTCTCTGGGACCTCAGATGGATATCTGGCTTCCCTGCCGAACATGAGGTAGAATGGGGAGTGCTTGGTGGTGATCTGTACTTTGGTGCGCAAGCCAAACATAGCTGCACTGAGGTGCAGATCCCAGTTCCAAGGCTTCTCATCCACCAATTTGGTTAGAGTTTTGAAACGTATTGGCATTGTTATAAAATACTACTTCAATTGTAAAGCATAGCTTATGATTGCGATGTGTGACCCAAATCACACTGCTTAATACAATACCAAAATAGAATACTTAACACAATGACTATAGTACCATTTAGTGGTGTAAATGGGTCAAGGTCAGTTTAGTGTCAAGTCCACATTACCTTGTCACTGTCCCATTCATCCTTTCAACCAATCCATTGGTCTGCAGATGGTACGGTGCACAGAAGCTCCTCTTGATGTCCAGCTTTTGTCAGAGAGCCATATTCAGCTGAATTTCATGGACAACAGTCAGTTAGTACAAAAGTAAACTGAGTAAAGGGAGCCACAGCCATGTTTTTGGGTAATGAGATGGACTGCACAGGGAAAGATATTGAGAAATGATTGAAAATGCATTGTAATAGGACAATAGGACAGCACCTTATTCCTGAACTAGTCAATCATGACATCCCTGTGCATTACCCTGTCTCATTACCCAAAAACATGGCTGAGGCTCCCTTAACTCAATTTTCTTTTGTACTAACTGACTGTTGTCCATGGAATTCAGCTGAATATGGCTCTCTGACAAAAGCTGGACATCGAGAGGAGCTTCTGCGCACCGTACCATCTGCAGACCAATGGATTGGTTGAAAGGATGAATGGGACAGTGACAAGGTAATGTGGACTTGACACTAAACTGACCTTGACCCATTTACACCACTAAATGGTACTATAGTCATTGTGTTAAGTATTCTATTTTGGTATTGTCATATTTTTGACCCTGATTGTGTATTTTTTTTTTTTCATGTGAATTTGATATCTTTGATTACACTTTACAGAGCCCCAAGTATGTCTTCATTAGAAGAAATACAATGACTTTCAAAGGTGGATTGCATTGGGTCCACTGTTGTACCTGAAATCCACCCCGCTCAGAGCTAATTTCTGCTCTTTCAGAGAGCATCAATACATTCAGAGGTACAGAATAACATATCATTTTTATGTTCTCCGACAAAAAGTCACAGCCCAATAATGCTTGCACCTCATATTATATTTTTGACAGAGTTTGCGGATCTGAATGGAACATGCATCCATATCGATGCACGTTTGCAAAATTCTGGATTCATCAGATTGCCTGGTTGCCACAACACTCCAACTAGGTACAGTTCATGACTTATTTATGATTTCTACTGGGTAATAATTTAAAGATAATTTAAACAAATACCTGATACAATAGCCAAAGCGAGAAATAAATAAATGTATTGCTCCTTTGCTTTTAAGGCAAGATAAGTGTAAATATATCTGTATTCCATTATGAGAAAGGGTCGTCTTTGGGGCAAGGGTTCTAAGATTATTGGAGAACAACAATGCCAATTACAGTCATTGATAGTACCTCAGTGTTGTTGATAGGTTTTCAATGTAGTGAGTCCCCGGGACCCACAGGTGGTCATTTGAGTGGGTCCTGCGGAAGTAAGTCCTTTGACTCCCTCCTCGTTAAATTCAATTTGAGATGGGTTTTTCGAGTGGAAGAATTCTCAAGATAAAGATAAAGGAAATAGCAGAAGTATAATCTTTTATTAAATGGTCAAATGTTGATTCAACATGGGAAAACCACAAACCTACGCAGAGGATTCAGAATTCCCCGAACAATAACAAACATTAGTTTTTACAATATCATAACTCCTCCTTTACGTTGCTAATACACCAATGATATGTGGTAACACCTTTTCATAATATCTTATTTTATCCAATTACAAATTAGGCACAACATTAATATGTTATATGACCTGTTCTTACCCTATGCGCTTGAGGGCACTCTTGATCTATCAAATAAAATTGTTTGTGAACTCTCCTCCCACCTGTTCGGTCAGCACAATCTATAAGTACAACTCCTGCTTTGTTATGGAACACAGGAGGAAAACATTCCTGTTTTGACTGGTGTGCTAGATGCCCTCGTCCTTGCTGACAGAGAACTATTCTGCACCCTCTCACAACCCCCCCCTCTCAGTACTTTTCCACTAGATCTTGACTGTATTATTTAATTATTTACATAAGTTTGCATATGAGGCTTTCTTGGGCCTACGGCACAAAACAGCTTACTTCCACATTCCCCCCTTTGAGACCATCCGGTCTCACACTCTCTTGTTGATACTTCGCCTGGTGGTGGAGTTATGTTATGACATTAGTTTTGTATGATAAAAATAAACATTTGTAGTTGATTAGTTTCATGCATAATTTACCTAAGTTAATATTTCCTCTAATTAACAATTAACAGATGATCTATAAAACAGTAAATAAGTAAATAATAAAGAATATCAAAAAGTTAATCAAAAATATCAAAAATGTAATCAAAAATATCTAAAATTTAATCAAAAATATCAAAAGTTAATCAAAAAGCTATTGTATTTAATGATTTTTAATGATCATCTAATTTTGATTCGCTATAATTATACAAAGATTATATAAAAAGAATTGGATTATACTTGTAATGTCTTCTTCCTCTTCTTAGGAGCCCATATTCTAAGAAGCCTGAGGAGAGGTTACTAGCACTTCACTCAGGCGTCTCCTACCTTCTTCGCCCTTTTCCTTAATCTATTTATGTGTCTGTTTTATCTATCCTAAGGGCCTTTAGTCAGTTGGGGCTTTATTATGTCCCCTTTGAGTTGTTCTTTTCTTCATGTAGTCAGTGTATGTAATATGTGTGATCATGGGGTGTCAAATCGATAAATCTATTCTATTTTATTTTTTTATTTTTTATTTATTTTTTATTTAAAACTAGTTTTTAGAACCATTGTCGCTGCTCAGGGTCTGACAGACCCCGAATCTGGGGAAAATTTATTTTGCCAAGGCTTTAGCTGCAGTTTTAGAATCCGCATGCGCAGTGGGGAATGCTTCTACCCATCTTGATATCATGCTAGTATAAACCAATGTTTCTGTATTTCTCTCATCATCTCCCCCCTTGCAGAGTGGCCAACACCATGGGCAGCTCTGCAAATGACCTCTATTACTGCGCTTGGTGTAATTGCTTTCCCTGCTCAGCTTCATATGGTGGACAAGATGGGCTCTTTGTTATCCCCCTGGATAAACGAGGGATTCTCCTGGGGAAGCCCCCTTGCTTAGGGCCTTTATTACTGGTTCGGGCAATGCTTTACACAACATGTGAAAGAACATTGTCGATGTTCCTTGTGATGCATCAAATGTCTGTCCCATGTTTTTTTCCATGTCTCCTGCATTCTGTTGATAAAATCATGGATCACATATCTTCTTAGCATCTCCCATGCACAGGGGCAGGTGAGTCGTCCTCATCTCTACCCTCGCTTATCCATGGCCCTGCTCCATCTGTTATTTTTGGTAAATCCTTAACCATGTTCTCCGGGTCCATGGGGTGTACTTAGTGAGTGGCTGTTGTCTCCCTGGTTGGGGTAGGACTTGCAATGGGGCCAGGAAGGTTTCTTCATCCTCTTCGTCTCCTTCTTCCCCTGGATTGTATCGAGCAGGTGCTCTCCTTCTTTTGCCGCTCCTCCTGAGGATTTTGCTGGCACTGTTCTGGATATCACTACTGATGTCATAGACCTGCTTCAATTCTTGAACTCGTTGCTGCGAGTACCCTCCTTCGCGCAGGAATGCTTGTTCTGCTTTCTTCACCTCCTTTAGGGTTTGTTTTCAACATTTCCTTCGTCACTTTCTTTTTCTTCCTTATTGCACTTTCATCTGATTCTTCACTATTAGAGGAGCTTGATTCATCTTTGGGAATGGCAATTGACCTTAGTTTCACTTTCCCTTTGATGTCATATTCTCCTCTTCTTGGGTCTCTTCCAGCTCCTCTTGCTTCTCCTTTCGGTTTCGTTTCTTCTGCTCACATTTCTTCTTCATTTCTTCTTCTCACAGCTCACATTCTCACACCTTCTTCTCACTTCTCACATCCCTCTGCTTCTTCCATTGCCTTTTGATATCTAGTGGCACATCCTAGCTTGCTGCTCCTTTCAGATTCACGTGCCCCCGACGACTTAACTGTTTCTTTCTTGCAACTTGTCATTCCCTGATTCTCTGGCCCGTCATGAGGTGTGTGGAGGCATGGGAATGGTGTGCTATTTGCGGGATTTCCCTCGTTTCCTCGGCTGTCACTCTGGGCTGTCTCTGATTCTCCTTCCTCTGGGCCTGCTGCTGTAACTTTTGATCTTATTAAAACAGTTTCCAAATTACCTTCTACTTCCAGGGTCCCTTTCACTTTCACCAACTCTGGTCTCATCCTCACAGTAGTCTCAGGCCTCTGGCTCAAATCTTCTTGTTCCCCAGTGCTGTTCAATAGGGGATACAGGCCTGTAGCTCCATTTGCTTCCACTGATGGCAGGTATTAAATTCCAAAAATACCTTCGTTAGGCCATACCAAGGGACCACCTCTTGTCCACTTTTCCCATTTTTTCATAGTCTTCTCATAGTCTGTTTGAAATAGTTCACTCATGCAGGAGAGAGGTGTCTTTAAAGTCTCGCCCTTCCGCGTTTTCAAATCTTTATTTTTCTTTAGCCCATGCAAGCTTATTCTAGTTAACTGAAAGTGAAACTAAAATGAAAAATAAAAATAAAAACAAAAACATTTTAGTTAACTGAAATAAAAATAAAAATAAAGTGACTTTTAAAACAAAACTAACTGTAGTGGTGCAAAATGAACTGGAATAAAAATAAAAATGAATCATGAATTCTTTTTAGTTTTAGTTTCTGATCCTCTTCCTGATTTGCAATCTGAAATCTGGATTGCATATAGAGTAATTTAAAACATTCAAAACCAATATTAATAATTTACACTTTCTCTCCCTCTAAATTAGAAAGTGAAATTAAAAACTAATAAAAAAATAAAAACTAAATGAAAAACGTACAACTATAATAACTTTGCCTCCATGTTTTCTTTTTAAAATAAAAAATAAAATAAAATAAAATAATAAACAATAAATTGATTTTTCTTAATTGATTTATAATTCATTAATTTATAATTCATTAATTTATTCTTAATTGATTTATTATTATTATTATAATTCAGGGGACCACTCTGTTCTTGGTAGCCACGCCTTTACCTTTAATCCTGTTAGTTCCCAGTTAGTGACTGTGACTCGTGTGGCTCCTCCCCCTGAATGCCCCTGCTCAACTTCCCCTTCTACCTCTTCAGTTCTCAATTCCCTCACTGGGGTACACTCCAGCCAAACGGTTCCGTCTGCCCACCAGTCTAAACATATTTCAAATGTTTCTCCTGTTTCTGTGGCCTTGGGTAGGGATTTATCAATCCCTGAATGGCAGCACAGAGATTTTATTACTCCATTTAACTGTTCTCATGTTAATTATTCTCCCACTGTATCTTTTCCAAAACAGCTTACTTCCACAGTCCCAGGTCCCAGTGGGTCC
Source organism: Synaphobranchus kaupii (assembly GCA_029718625.1). Lineage (NCBI taxonomy): Eukaryota > Metazoa > Chordata > Actinopteri > Anguilliformes > Synaphobranchidae > Synaphobranchus > Synaphobranchus kaupii. Next base: position 9,667,278 of record CM056398.1, on the reverse strand, counting down.
CCAATAAAATTAGTGTTTTTTGACAAATTGTAGTGTTAAACTCGTGTTTGATGTTATATGGTTATAATTATGGTTATATTCACAATTTCGTTCACAAATGTAGCATTATTACGGGAAAATTTAAGTTTATTGGAGACTCTGCTATTATTGGAAGTTTTACAGGGGTATTTTTTTTTGACAGCGAGGTTTCTTTAGGGTGTGTCCCCTGGACGCGTCGATAGTGAGTTTACTGCGTCCTTTCGGATTTTAATGTAACGTTCCGTTCCCGTCCTGTCCGTTTTCCATGTTTTCCTTGTTTCCTTCCGTGTCATGTTGGATCCCTTGTCCGTGTTTCCCTCCTGGCTGTGGACTGGGCGTCTCCCTCGGGTACTTTTGGTTTCATTTTCCACTTTAGCTTCCGCCTATCACTCGCCCCTCTCGTTGCTCACATTCCTCACTGCTGTGCTTCGGCAATCACTCCTGATTTAACATCACACCTGTTTCTCGTTTTCTCCTTCACTTCCTGCACCATTTAAACCCCTGGCTGGCTGCTATTCAGCGCCAGTTCGTTGACTAACCTACCGTGTTTGTTTCGTATCCCGTTTCTGGTCCAGTGTTTGTGAGCCTGCTGGTTCATACCTGTTCGCCTGGTTTCCTGACTGGTAGCTATCTCTGCTAAACTTTCGCTGCTGCATGCATTTACCTGTTTCCCTTCAAAACCTCCAGACGCCGCAGTTCCAGTCTTCCCGCAGCTGTGTTTGTCCTCCCCGTGTTACGTACCTCCCGTACTCGTGTTGCGGTACCAGGACCTCTGCATGCCAGCCGGCGTACGCCAGTATTGCCCGAGCTACGCCGCACCTTCCAACTCGGCGGTGCATTCACCAGCTACAGTCCTGTCACAACACCCTGCCTTTAACCTCTGCTTTCTGCCCGGTTACTCAAGCTACCCGGTCCAGTTTCCAGTCCTGTTCCAGCCCAGTTCCGATCCAGTTTCCTGTCCAGCTCCAGTCCAGTTTCTAGTCCAGTTCCAGTCCAGTTCCGGTGTTTTAGACACCTCCGTTCAAGTCCAGTTCCGGCTTGGAACAAGTTCCGTGCCGTCCCCTGTGTTCCTGAGTGGACCTTCCGGTCCAGTTTCCAGTCCAGTTCCAGTCCAGGTCCGGTGTTTCATACACCTCCGTTCAAGTCCAGTTCCGGCTTGGAACAAGTTCCGTGCCGTTCCCGTTTCCTGAGTGGACCTCCCGGTCCAGTTTCCAGTCCAGTTCCCAGTCCAGTTCCAGTCCAGTTCCGGTGTTTTATACACCTCCGTTCAAGTCCAGTTCCGGCTTGGAACAAGTTCCGTGCCGTTCCCGTTTCCTGAGTGGACCTTCCGGTCCAGTTACCAGTCCAGTTCCGATCCAGTTTCCAGTCCAGTTCCAGTCCAGTTCCAGTCCAGTTCCGGTGTTTTAGACACCTCCGTTCAAGTCCAGTTCCGGCTTGGAACAGTTCCGTGTTTCTTCAAGTCCAGCTCCGGCTTGGAGCAGTCCTCAGTTGGACGCTATCCTGTGTTAACTAACTAACCTGTTTTGCTCCCGTGTACAGCTTTGGGACCACCCCAACGCTTAATAAAGTTCCACTTTCTGTAATCTGTCTCCTGGTCGTTGCACTTGGGTTCGTCCCGTATCAGGATCGTAACAGAACGAACTGGCCAACAATATGGACCCAGCCGATCTGGAACAGATTCGCCACGCCTTCTCCTGCCAAACTGCGATCAGCGACCAACAGGGTCGCCGTTTGGATGATGTGCTGGAAGTAGTTAGGGGCATCACGGAGCAAGTATCCCAACTTTCGCTCCACCAACCGCTACTACGGATTCCAGCCAACCCTACTCCTTCCTCTCCCGAACCCCATCCGGAGGCACCGGCTCCCACTTCCAGCCGTGAGCCCCGTGTACAACACCCCGAGTTATATCGCGGGGGGTTGGGGAGATGTCGTGAATTTCTACTTAAATGTGACATAGTGTTTCGGATGCAGCCCTCCTCCTTCGCCTCTGACTCCAGCAAGATCGCGTTCATTATGAGCAGCCTGGGAGGGAGCGCCCTGGAGTGGGCTACATCCGTCTGGGACAGCCAGGCTCCGTTATGCAGCAACTTCGCAGCCTTTACGGCAGAGATGCGACGTGTGTTTGAACACCCGACCTGTGGACGTGACGCTACCCAGCGGCTGCTTCAAGTTCGCCAAGGCAACCGCAGTGTCGCAGAAATGGCCATTCAGTTTCGTACCCTCGCCGCGGAGTCAGGATGGAATGACGCCTCCCTCCAGGGGGCTTTCCGCCAAGCTCTCAGCGAGGAACTCAAGGACCAGCTTGCCACTCGGGAGGAATCCAACTCCCTTAATAGCCTCATCAGCCTCGCTATAGCCATCGATAATCGTCTCCGCATCCGGGCCCGGGAGCGGGGAGGAAGTTCCGGGCGTCATTCGCCCTCCGTCGTCTCTAATGTTCATTCACACTCCATCACTGGATCTCGGGCGCCTACGGGCGGGTCCGAGGAAGAGCCCATGCAACTGGGCAGAGTTGCGGTCAATCCCGAGGAGCGTCAGCGCCGTCAGCGCACCAGATCCTGTTTCTATTGCGGCAAGCCTGGCCATCAGATCGCCTCCTGTCCCATTCGCCCAAAAGAAGGGGCTCGCCAGTAAGACTGGGCGTACTGACGAGCCCCATCGTCCCCAACCATGCTGCCCAGGACCGCCTCATGTTCAAGGCTACTCTCCTTTGGAAGGACAAGACCCTATCTTCTTCGGCCCTAATTGACTCCGGAGCTGACGCCAGCTTCATGGATATCACCTTCGCCAGGAGGGCCGGCATTCCCACGGAACGTCTCACTTCACCCATTTCAGCTCTAGCTCTGGACGGTAGGAGTTTGGGGTTAGTTACCCACTCCACCGTTCCTATCCAGTTAATTCTATCTGGCAATCATCGGGAGTCCATTCAGCTATTACTGATTAACTCCCAACAATCTGCTCTGGTTTTAGGTCAGACCTGGCTTCGCCTCCACAATCCCCATATTGACTGGAAAGCCGGTCGCATCCTGGCGTGGAGTGCCCACTGTCTAGCCAGCTGTCTCCGTTCTGCACTACCCCCTCCGGGGCCCAGTAAACCCTGTTCCATGCAACCTATACCGGATTTAACGAATGTTCCCAGCGAGTATCACGACCTCGCGCAAGTATTTTCTAAATCACGTGCTCTGTCCTTACCTCCTCACAGGCCGTATGACTGCGCCATTGACCTACTGGCTGGAGCTAAACTGCCATCGGGACGCCTCTACAGTCTGTCTGGACCGGAGAAACTAGCCATGGAGGAATACATCCACGACTCCCTCGCTTCGGGTATTATCCGTCCCTCTTCATCCCCAGTCGGTGCAGGGTTCTTCTTCGTTGGGAAGAAGGATGGCTCCCTGCGACCCTGCATCGACTACCGGGGCCTCAACCAGGTCACCATCCGTAACAAATACCCTCTTCCCCTCATTAACACCGCCTTTGAAGCCCTCTCTCCAGCTGTGACGTTCACCAAGCTCGACCTCCGGAATGCGTATCACTTGGTGCGTATCCGTGAGGGGGACGAGTGGAAGACTGCTTTTAATACCCCGTTGGGCCACTACGAATACCTGGTGGTCCCTTTCGGCCTTACTAACGCCCCAGCAGTCTTCCAGAGCATGGTGAACGACGTCCTGCGGGACCTCCTAGGGAGGAGCGTTTTTGTTTATATCGATGATATTTTAATTTTTTCTCAATCCCCGCAGGAGCATGTCCGTCACGTTCGAGAGGTTCTCCAGCGGCTGTTGGAGAATCAGCTGTTTGTTAAGGCTGAGAAATGTTCCTTCCACGCTTCCACGGTCCCGTTCCTCGGCTTCATTATCGAGGAGGGCAGTATCCGGGCGGACCCTGTGAAAATCAAGGCGGTGACAGAATGGCCCCAACCCACCTCCCGCAAGCACCTTCAACAGTTCCTGGGGTTTGCAAATTTCTACCGCCGCTTTATTCGCAATTACAGTTCCATTGCTGCTCCCCTGACTAAACTCACTTCCGTTGCCCTGCCTTACTGTTGGAATTCCGATGCCCAGCGAGCTTTCGAGCTACTCAAGGCTCGGTTTTCCTCAGCACCTATCCTCCTTCACCCTGACACTTCTCGGCAGTTTGTCGTTGAGGTGGATGCCTCCGACACCGGCGTGGGGGCCATTCTGTCTCAACGGTCCGCCTCTGATAGCAAGCTCCATCCCTGCGCATTCTTCTCCCGGAGGCTGTCCTCCGCCGAGAGGAACTACGATGTCGGGGATCGGGAACTGCTGGCGATAAAACTGGCTCTTGAGGAGTGGCGCCACTGGCTGGAGGGGGCAGGTACCCCTTTTCTTGTTTTTACCGACCATCAAAACCTCATTTATTTAAGATCTGCCAAGAGGCTCAATTCTCGTCAGGCTAGATGGTCGTTATTTTTTGCACGCTTTAATTTCTCTGTTTCTTTCCGCCCTGGTTCCCGTAATATTAAAGCAGATGCCCTGTCCCGCATTTTTTCCCCTCCCTCCAGTCCTGCTGATCCGGAGCCCATTTTGCCGGCCTCCTGTGTGGTGGCTGCGGTCTCCTGGGAGATTGAGGGCATTGTGAAGGCCGCCCAGACTTCCCAACCGGACCCCCGCAATAACCCTAACTCCTGTCTTTTTGTCCCCGATTCCGTCCGCTCCCAGGTCCTCGAATGGGTTCACGCCTCGTGCCTGGCATGTCACCCAGGTGTCGCCAGAACTATCGCCCTCGTCAGGAGGAGTTTCTGGTGGCCTACCCTTAAAGGGGATACCCGTGCCTTCGTCCTGGCCTGCTCGGTGTGCGCCAGGAGCAAGGCTTCCCACCAGCCTCCCTCCGGTCTTCTCCTTTCCCTCCCCGTCCCTGGCCGTCCTTGGAGTCACATTGGTGTGGACTTCGTAACCGGTCTGCCGTTGTCAGAAGGTAACACCGTCATTCTGACAATAGTGGACCGGTTCTCCAAGGCGGTTCACTTTGTTCCCCTCCCCAAGCTCCCGTCCGCCCTTGAAACCGCTGAGCTCTTGGTGCTACACGTGGTCAGGCTGCACGGGATCCCCTCTGACATCGTGTCAGACCGTGGGCCCCAGTTCTCCTCCCGAGTTTGGAGGGCGTTCTGTGCAGCCCTGGGTGCCTCTCCTAGTCTTTCCTCGGGTTTCCATCCCCAGTCTAATGGTCAGGCAGAGAGGGCGAACCAGGACCTGGGGGCCGCCCTGCGGTGCGTTACAGTGCGCAATCCCGCCTCTTGGAGCCGTTTTCTCCCCTGGGTCGAGTACGCACATAACTCCCTTAAAAGTGCCTCTACTGGCCTATCCCCGTTTGAGTGTGCTTTAGGCTATCAACCCCCTCTTCTGTCGACCCAGGAGGCCGAGATAGCTGTCCCCTCTGTTAGGGCCCATGTCCTTCGTTGTAAAAACATTTGGAGACTCACACGCACCGCACTCCTTCACGCCAATTCCCGCTCCCAACGTCTGGCGGACCTTCACAGGACCGCAGCCCCACAGTATAGGGCCGGTCAGCAGGTCTGGCTCTCCACTGCAAACATCTCCCTTCCCTCTTCATCCAGAAAGCTTCAGCCCCGTTTTATTGGTCCCTTCCCCATCATTTGTCTAGTTAACCCGGTGTCTGTTAAACTTTCCCTCCCCGCCTCCCTCAAAGTTTACCCTGTGTTTCATGTGTCCCAGGTTAAGCCTGTCTCCTCCAGCCCCCTCAGTACCCCTACCATCCCGCCTCCTCCCGTCCGAGTTGTTGACAACGCCCCGGCCTACACGGTGAACCGTGTTATTGATATCCGCCGCAGGGGCCGGGGTTTCCAATACCTCGTCGACTGGGAGGGGTACGGTCCTGAGGAGAGGTCGTGGCTCCACAAGAGCCTGATCTTGGACCATTCAGTAATCCAAGACTTCCACGAACAGTTCCCTGACAAGACCAGGCCTCCGGGTACGCCAGGTGGCGTACATTGAGGGGGGGGTACTGTAACGTTCCGTTCCCGTCCTGTCCGTTTTCCATGTTTTCCTTGTTTCCTTCCGTGTCATGTTGGATCCCTTGTCCGTGTTTCCCTCCTGGCTGTGGACTGGGCGTCTCCCTCGGGTACTTTTGGTTTCATTTTCCACTTTAGCTTCCGCCTATCACTCGCCCCTCTCGTTGCTCACATTCCTCACTGCTGTGCTTCGGCAATCACTCCTGATTTAACATCACACCTGTTTCTCGTTTTCTCCTTCACTTCCTGCACCATTTAAACCCCTGGCTGGCTGCTATTCAGCGCCAGTTCGTTGACTAACCTACCGTGTTTGTTTCGTATCCCGTTTCTGGTCCAGTGTTTGTGAGCCTGCTGGTTCATACCTGTTCGCCTGGTTTCCTGACTGGTAGCTATCTCTGCTAAACTTTCGCTGCTGCATGCATTTACCTGTTTCCCTTCAAAACCTCCAGACGCCGCAGTTCCAGTCTTCCCGCAGCTGTGTTTGTCCTCCCCGTGTTACGTACCTCCCGTACTCGTGTTGCGGTACCAGGACCTCTGCATGCCAGCCGGCGTACGCCAGTATTGCCCGAGCTACGCCGCACCTTCCAACTCGGCGGTGCATTCACCAGCTACAGTCCTGTCACAACACCCTGCCTTTAACCTCTGCTTTCTGCCCGGTTACTCAAGCTACCCGGTCCAGTTTCCAGTCCTGTTCCAGCCCAGTTCCGATCCAGTTTCCTGTCCAGCTCCAGTCCAGTTTCTAGTCCAGTTCCAGTCCAGTTCCGGTGTTTTAGACACCTCCGTTCAAGTCCAGTTCCGGCTTGGAACAAGTTCCGTGCCGTCCCCTGTGTTCCTGAGTGGACCTTCCGGTCCAGTTTCCAGTCCAGTTCCAGTCCAGGTCCGGTGTTTCATACACCTCCGTTCAAGTCCAGTTCCGGCTTGGAACAAGTTCCGTGCCGTTCCCGTTTCCTGAGTGGACCTCCCGGTCCAGTTTCCAGTCCAGTTCCCAGTCCAGTTCCAGTCCAGTTCCGGTGTTTTATACACCTCCGTTCAAGTCCAGTTCCGGCTTGGAACAAGTTCCGTGCCGTTCCCGTTTCCTGAGTGGACCTTCCGGTCCAGTTACCAGTCCAGTTCCGATCCAGTTTCCAGTCCAGTTCCAGTCCAGTTCCAGTCCAGTTCCGGTGTTTTAGACACCTCCGTTCAAGTCCAGTTCCGGCTTGGAACAGTTCCGTGTTTCTTCAAGTCCAGCTCCGGCTTGGAGCAGTCCTCAGTTGGACGCTATCCTGTGTTAACTAACTAACCTGTTTTGCTCCCGTGTACAGCTTTGGGACCACCCCAACGCTTAATAAAGTTCCACTTTCTGTAATCTGTCTCCTGGTCGTTGCACTTGGGTTCGTCCCGTATCAGGATCGTAACATTTAATGCGTCAGAGACGCAGGACGCGGACCTAGCAACATCACTACTACCTGAGCTAATATTGAAACATGCGGTGGTAGCTTCTTCCAATAAAGGCTTTTTAAATTCTGCACTCAAAAGGGCATTGTAAATTTGAATATTTCTAGTCAATCTTCTTCCTCAATAACCTGCTATTTAATATAATAATAATAATAATAATGCATGGCATTTATATAGCGCCTTTCTAGATACTCAAAGCGCTTTACAATGATGAGGGGGAAACTCGCCTCTACCACCACCACCACATTACTATGTAGTGTTTGCTGTAAACAGTTATTTTCAGATGTAATCTAAATAACCATTTAAACATGAAGGCCATAACGATTCTCTTTTTATTTTTTAGATCATGCATACCGAAAGTCCATGGATGTAAGTAATTGTGTTAATTCTAGTAAATACCTGTTGAATGGCTATAATTAGGAAAATTAGGAAATATTGAGACACTGTTTTAAAGGAAGTGCTTCTGTAAATTTCCTTTGGGCACTTTGTAAAGCAGTGTATTACAATGTAAAAAATGTACCTATTTTATTTTCCTAGGACCAGATAGAATTCTTACCTGTTCCATTTGACAATGACAGAATTATCCTCTGCAATGGCCAGAATTACACCTATCTCTCTGCAAAAGATGGTCGTCCCTATTGCCATTTATGTAGTTGCCACTATAGTTGTGCACATGCAAAAAGGACAAAGGAAGTCATTCAATCTGATCAAGAGTTACCTGACTGTCTGACTGAGTGGTTGGAGCATGTGCGATTAACGCCATCTTTCAGAGAACAGGTGGCAAAGTCAATGTCTCACAAGCCCATCCAGTTTGAGATCCCCTCCAATTTGAAGGTGAGTCATCCAATAAGACTATACTCAAATCTGTCATTTTCATATGACAGACAAACTGAAGTAATGTTTTGACACCCCAGAAAGAAACTGGCCTTTTTCCTCATGGTGCAACAAGATAGACTGAGTAACCTTAGTTATAAATGATACTTCGGTCACTTGATATGTTGCCTGTAGAAATACAACATGAATGAACACAAATTGTTGATTGCATTACACAGCTTGAACCTGTGAATGATGTTGATCTAGTTGTTGATCTGAAAAGTTTTACATTGCAGGTGGTGTACTCTGCTACCCTGGACCGGCATTTCCTTATGGAAAATGGCGCTTTACTATTGTGCCCAAAGAGGGAGACTGAACTTTGTTCATGCGGGTCACCATTTAGTGATCAGCCAATCCCCTCTGGACAGGAGCAGTATCTGTTCACCACCTCTACCTCACACATTGTTCAAAGTAAGTTATTGATTGTAAATAAGTAACAGAAATACAAGATCTTACTTGCTGTCTTCTCTACCACATATGCACACTGTATATGATACAGTACATACTGTATTAGTTCATATTAACCGTTAGTAACAATTATGTATTCAATTTGTTGTTTTTTAGCCTATCATTTTCCATGCATGGGGAGTACCTGTGAGGGGAAAATTCAGTTTGATGGAGGAGACCACTTCCTACTCAACATGGGCACATATCTTGTGCATCATGATGTTTTAAGGAGCTATATGTTCCAGTTTTTACTCTCTGGGTACGTGTCAGGGATATGGTGGACTGATTTATTTATTTATGTTTTACTAGGGGCTGTTATCTTATTCTGTACTTTCTCTGTTCAAAGAACGTCCATGTACAATTTCCACAATGCTTGGACACAGATACAGAATGACCACGGAAACATGGAATATGCCAAGCTCACCTACAGAAAGTTTAGGTGGGCTTGGCATGCATTTATAGAGCTCATACAAATCCCACCAGAGCAAGGCTTTTTTTGCCCACAATGCCAACTTGATCCCAGGTGAACTGCAAAATCTGTATCACTGTGTATCATCATTGTTTTGTACTGTATGCGTTGTGTGACAATAGTAGTGTGTGATGGTGGTTTTATTTTTTTATTTTTTTTAGTGCTTGTACGTGCTGTTCATTGTTTATACCAGGTAGCCAGGAAGGAAATTAAATTCTAATCCATTTGTATAGCACTCCTTACAGACACTGACAAAAATGCTTTACAGGAAAAAAAGAAAATACAAAAACTCCCCAGTTGAGAGTGGAGGACCCCATACTCTGCTGGGTGGCCTGGGTGTCAGTAGTAATAGATAAGCTAAATGTCCTTATAAGATCTAGAAACTGGTACATGTGGAAGATACACTGCCCGGCCAAAAAAAAAAGTTGCAGTTGCACCAGGCATGCATAGTGCCCACTGTACAAGCCTCTGGAGGCAGTGTTATGATCTGGGGTTGCTCAGCAACGTTATGCAGCAATAAAATGAATGTACTGAATGACCAGGTTATCCCATCAATGGGCATAATCCAGGATGACAGTGCCAAGATTCAACTGGCTCAAATTGTGAAAGAGTGGTTCAGGGAGCATGAGGAATCATTTTCACACATGAATTGGCCACCAGAGTCCTGACCTTAACCCCATTGAAAGTCTTTGGGATGTGCTGGAGAAGACTTCACGGAGTGGTTCGACTCTCCCGTCGTCAATACAAGATCTCGGCCAAAAATTTATGCAAGTCTGGACGGAAATAAATGTTGTGACGTTGCATAAGGTTGTCGAAACAATGCCACGACGAATGCGCGCCATAATCAAAGCTAAAGGTGGTCCAACAAAATATTACAGTGTGCGACTTTTTTTTTGGCCGGGCAGTGTATTTGCAAGTTGTTGATACACAAATTACTCAGTTATACTGTACAAGGAAAGCGAGGGAATTGTGAGGAACTTTTTCATGTAGTGTTAAACCATGCATGATTCATGCAGGATTAGACATAGGCATAGTTAATTTGACAGATTACAGGCCAATTATCATTATTTCTCATGGCATTAAAATGTCTTCATATATGTTAAATCCATTAAAAATATTTCTATAACTTTATCCATAACAGAGCTGTCATAATGGATGGGACAACGCTCGGTTATCACCAGCGTTACTCCACTGGCGCAAGCCCCTCTGCTATTGTTCATCCCGATTCTCCTGCTGACAGAGGAAGATAAGTAAATGCATTAACAAATGAAGCACAATTGTGTGGGTCTGAGAGTGTGATTGCTTATTTTTTAAATACTTTCTCGCTTCACACTTGTTTTTTTTTCAGTCAAATAGTATAAAAATGGCAAGTGTTTTTCATTTTCCCTTTCCATTTCATTTCCACTTTATACAATCCGCAAAAAAAAGGATTGATTGTTTTTTGATCCATATAATACATGATTAGTACAAATTGGCTAATGGAGAATTATAATTGTATTTTATGTGTCTTTATACTAGGCATATTGATCGCATTTTGATCAAGAGCAAAACACTTCGGCAGTTGTTGGCTGCATATGCATCAGCTGGCTTGGCAGTGGAAGATTATCTGGAGATGAGCAGAGTCATTAGAGAAGAGGCAGTATTCCTTTGCCCGCTCATTGCACACTGCGACGTTGAAGGGTGCACAGGTCAGCCTCCTGAGGTGTACAGGCATCTCCTGAAAGAGATTGCCAAGGCCTCACCAATTTGTGCACTGGTCCACCCTTCTAAAGAATTTGATGACATCATGGATTGCCTGTGCAACCAGATTGACATTATGCAGCGGTCGGACCTAATGAGACTCCTTTCAATGGAATTCCCCATCCTTTGGAGAGTTCTTGTTTCATTAGGCCACTTCCCCCAACATCTCCTGCCACTGCTGCAAGAAATGGTCAGTCTTGCTAAGGCACCATTTCTTGTACCAGCACCCCAGTCAGGACAGTGCTTGAATCAGCAAGCAGACGATGGATCCCTCTACTTCCCTCTACTCCCACCAGTTCGGGACAGAGGGTACTATCAAATGGATGGCAAGACAGAGGAATGTTGCTGCAGAAAATCTGTTGGCCGCCATTTCTCCCTGATCCCTGGGCTATTCACCATGTTCTGCATCCATGGTTTGTTCAATGACACAAAGTGCTGAAAATATTGCATGTTGATTTTTAGCAGTTAATATGTTTCCAGGCATGACTTTACTTTTTTGTTGTATTTTTGTAATTCTCTTTATAATATTCAGGTGTATGCTATGGATATGCTGTCATGGAATCAGCAGAGTCAGTGAATTTGCTCTTTACCATCCTGTGCACAAGATTCCAAAGAGGTGTGCCCTGAATTGTGAAATATTGAAAATATTGTGTCGATTATGAATTGTTACATGTTTGAACTGACACTGTAGTCCAGATTAACAGACAATTGGTAAATATTTTGCAGAAACACAGTACTATAAAACTCCCCAAGACTGTCATTACTCTCCAAGTTTCAATAAACAAAAATTCAGTATGCATTGCAGTTATGTGCTGTAGGTAGAAAAAGGGTAGCATGAAGCAAAAACAAATGTTTGCCTTTGTAATTGTGTTTTTCTTTTTTTATTTAGGTCCTGCAATGGTTTTTATGACAATGCCTGCAAACTCCATAGCTTTGCTCTCAACAGAGACCCAGGGTTTTTTGATAAAACCTGGTTTCTTGTTGACATGCTTCATTGGAAGAACCATACAGGTATGATACAGTCAGCTCATAACAAAACTTTCAGAGACTTTGTTTACTGTATGTAACTGTGATCCTTGTAAAACATCCCCTTAGGCATTTTTGCCCATGCTACCGTCTATGTAACGTTGTTTTCTGGTTGTTTGATTGTTTATCAGTCATGACCAAAATATGACGAAAACTTTAATTTATTTGTAATTCATGGTAAAGGGGAAATGACAGAATCCAGGCATATGTGTTTCTTTTAGCCAGAATGCATGTGTGTTTGCATATATGCAGTGGCGTAACGTCGGCTGTAAAATAGGCCTTCGGTAACCTTTATACGGATATTACTCTCAACCTGTTTCTACTTATAGTTCTTAATTATCAATCAAGCAATTCAATAACTGAATAACAAACATCAATGAATATATCAAGTTTTTCTGTGCTAGTATTTTTCTTTGCGTCATAAAATGGGTAGCACTTAAATATATGTAGCGACGGCCAATACCATGTATGTACCAATATTATTACCTTGTGGTAATAATACATGTAAAGTGTGCTACACATATATTGGCCAATGCATTTTTATCATGCAATGCCTTTACAATGTATTACCTATGTATTGGAAGTATAGCATAAATTAATTGGCCAATTGGCATTATGCATAGAATAACACTACACATTGTTAACATGCTAGAAACCTGTTAAGACATGCTTTTATCATGGAATAGTAATACATTGATATTATACTAATAATGTGTTTACCAATTCTAATTATTACATTAATTATGCATTAATCATGCATTGCAGTTGCATTTAGGGTGGGTCATGAATGCATTTGTGATACCTTAACCCCTTCACGCAGATGGCAAATTTGGTCAATTCTCATCTATTTAGGGGGTGCTCTGTTTATAACTCCAGGTGTGAACATCACATAAACTTGGTAAATGGCTTAAATGAAACAAGACAGGTGTACCATTTACAATACGAACTTACAGTTGAAGTTGGAAGTTTACATACACTTTGGTTGAAGTCATTAACACAAATTTTTAACCACTCCACAGATTTCATGTTAGCAAACTATAGTGTTGGCAAGTCAGTTAGGACATCTACTTTGTGCGTTACACAAGTAATTTTTCCAACAATTGTTTACAGACAGATTATTTAACTTAATTCACTATATCACAATTCCAGTGGGTCAGAAGTTTACATACACTAAGTCAGGGCCGCCGGCAAGGGTGTGGCCAATGGGGAGCTGCCACACCACTTTCGACCTTGGTGTGGCATCGCCCCACCCCTTTCTCAATTTTTTTTTTTTTTTATAAAACTGTATCGAAATTCTACTGTTATCTCAGGCGAATCATTACCCGATGAGCCCGAGTCACCACGGCCAACGCAGCATGAGACTGAATGTTCATTTAGTAAAAACAACGCCTCTAGCTACAGGACAGGAGTTGCCAGACTGTAGGGTATTTAACAAAATTCATAGGGGAAGATTTACAGTAGTAATGTATAGGAGTCAATGACAGATGGGGGGAAGGAAGGGAGTATCTGGCAACATTCTATCTCGTTCTCGAGCGTGCCCACCGTGCCGACTTTTTCTTTCTGCTGCGGTCGCAATACTGGTGAGTTCTAGCTGTTAGCTAGATAAATAAGTTCTGCTCTAGTCAGGAGCACTAACATTTCGAAGTAATCCAGATGTGTCCTTGGTAAGTTCTATAACGTTACTGTTAATTATGTCGCTAAAATGTCAGTAAGTAAAGATGTGTCTAATAAGAACAGAGAGTGGTAACTGTCATGTCAACATTAACGTTAGCACTACTGTATTTGTAAGTTCCCAGATTACACAGCTGGCTTTAGGCTACTGAGGGTATAACGTTATCTAACGTTGGTGCAATGCTAGCTAACTGGGTTGATATCCAGCTAGCAAGTAGGCTAATTTAGATCATGGGACTGCAAATATTTAATAGGCTATTCATTATGATTGGTTGAATCAGGTGTATTATTGTTAGATTTCTTATGTTTGGCTACTGATTCCATGAATGATGAAAAGAGGAGCATAATGCCAGGATGGAGTGATATGGTTAGTTAGCTATTGATTAAGTGTAGATAGATAAATTAAGATATTGTGTAAATAGATAAATATAGCTGATACTGGTTAGTTTAGATGGTGTTGAACTTGAACTAGGCTATGAGCTCCCCTGTGTAGCCCTTCAGGACATGGAATGAAGAGCTCTCACCTATAGTATGGTTGGTTTAATGCAAGTGGTGTTCATTTCAGGCTCTGGGAATGTACATCACTGCATATATTTGATGAAGTACAACAATAACATGATTCAGCTAAACAAGGCATGGTGATTGATTGAATCAGGTGCTTTACTGTTAGATTGCAGAAAAACATGCAGTGGTCTGGGTATCCAAACCTGGATTGAACACTACTGCTTTACCCTGCACTGCTAAGCCTCAAACAGCTCACTGGACTCTATTCTGTGTTCAAAGGTTTAGTACTGATTCTGGGTCTGTGAAACTTGCCCAATTATGGTATAGATATTCATATAGCCAATGTAATCTTTGCCATAAAAGTTATATAGACAAATAAGCCATCTACGGATCATTTGTAGACAAATATGTTTAGTCACAATTTTAATATATTGTAAATATATGTATTAAAATGCTGGTAGGTGGATTCCAGTGGTAATAGATCAGGGTCTATTGCGTAATTTATTTTTTTTAATTCGCCCCACCGCTTTCAGAACTGTGGTGCCACCTCTGCACTAAGTTGACTGTGCCTTTAAATTTTTAATATTTGGTCGCATATCCTTTGCATGCCATTACTTCCTGATGTCTGTGACCCAACAACATCAAAAGACTCTTGATATCTTATTTTCTGGTACTCTTACAAGCGATACTTTAATGTCTCGGCATTTCAATGGATCTCTATGGGAATTGGGGGGTGGGACTAGATTTAGCTGTAAATTATACTGGAACAGTATGGATTGGTTGGCTAAATGGCTCTAAGTCATCAAGGGTCTGACGTATCAAACAAGCCTTAAATCATCACTCTGCTGCCAGAAATATAGTAGATATGGATGGATAGCTTGAAGGGTTTCTTCTCCTGACTTATTTTTCCATAGAGGTCAATAGGAAAATATGTCAGAAGAAACAACCCTTAAAGTGATCCATCCATATCTACTGCATATCTGGCAGCAGAGCGATGTATGAGGGGCCGTTTAGGCCATAATTCATGTTGGACCTCTCACATACATATATTCTCACTCTCACATACATATATTCTCACTCTCACATACATATATTCTCACTCTCACATTCATATATTCTCTCTCACATACATATATTCTCACTCTCACATACATATATTCTCACTCTCACATACATATATTCTCACTCTCACATGCATATATTCTCTCTCACATACATATATTCTCACTCTCACATACATATATTCTCACTCTCACACATATATTCTCACTCACATATATATATTCTCACTCTCACATACATATATTTTCACTCTCACATACATATATTCTCACTCTCACATACATATATTCTCACTCTCACATACATATATTCTCACTCACATACATATATTCTCTCTCACATACATATATTCTCACTCTCACATACATATATTTTCACTCTCACATACATATATTCTCACTCTCACATACATATATTCTCACTCTCACATACATACATTCTCACTCTCATATACATATATTCTCATAAGAGAATGTATGTATGTGAGAGTGATAATATATGTATGTGAGAGTAGAATGTATGTATGTGAGAGAAAGTATATATATGTATATGGAAGGCACTTACATGAAACGGAAGGAAGTTAGTTTATGGAATTGTGATTGGCTCAGAAGCTGACTGGTACCATAGATATACAAACATAGTTGTCCTATTTAAATTGCCCTATTCAGTTGCCCTATTCAAATCTTCACGGCTGCCAAATTAGGGCGGTCAAGATCTGTGTAAAAACAAACGGTACTGTATACAGGCACGACTTCACACCAGCGTTGCGTTGTGGGTATTATCGTCCTTTTTGCAGACACGCAAACTATAAACATTAACGGTAACGTTAACGTTAGCTGTTATGTGTAGGTGACCTTATGTTATGTTAAGGTGTAACCACCTTGATTGTGTTGGACTCATGCACCTGATGCAAATGACCCCTGGTTTTGTCACACATGCAAACAAGAGTGGAACAGAACTGTAACCAACGGTGAAGCCTTAAAGAAAGACTGACCACATAATTATGTTCCATGTTGTACCTATTGAAGCACTTAATTGTTCAAGTTTTTGGGCGTTTTCAGCTCTTGGTTCTATTACTTTTTACTTATTATTTACCTTGTGCTTTCAACTTATCCCACAGGGATTTATGTGCGCAATCGTTTTTCTTAAATTACTTGAATGGAATATATTACTGGAATGTATCACTGCCACTTGTGGTAAGCCTACTACCAGTTGCATTGTGAACTTCATTGTAGGCTACTACTACCCCAAACAAATCATATTATTCATTTTGTACATTTCATGCAAGTCATTTCTTTTTTGCTAAATAAAGACATTCAGAATTGTATTCATTGTACATCGTTTATTGCATTTCAAACAACATTACACTCTAGGTACACTTGCGGTTTTCCATTAGAATCCACTATGCTCATTGTCATATTATGTAGGCTATATGCCGTGAGCACAACGGATGTGGAAATGTTTTAATATTTTTTTACGTCTTACAGCCGATACCCATGCCATAGGACGCCTCTTTGTTAGCTCGGCGATCTGACTTCCACCACGTTGCTTCCAAGCTGGAAAGCTGTAAAATCGCTCTCCATTTGTGATTAAAACTACATCCAAGATTTGCAGCTATGGCCTAATACGGTTATAATAATCAGAGCTACCAAGATAATAATTAAGAACCAACCTCTACTGCTTTCTAGCAGCTTTAAACAATAAAATCACCATTAGCTCTGACATTTTGACAACGTATGCATAATAGTTAAAGGGCGTTTTACAAATACTGCAGGGGATTTTGGCACATTTCTTTGGGCCGCGACCCACACGGTTAGCTGTGTTGCTCATTCCACGAATGCATGATCCTTACAAGTTGTACCTCATTGTAAAGGTGACTAATCAGGCTTTCCAGCGATATAAAATGTAATACCAATTGGTATTATTAAAGGGGAGGAATAATCGACCGAAATAACGTTTCCAAACTTTTTTTGAGGAGTTTATATTACCGCATCTAATCTACTGTGTGGAAGTATGGGGTAATACCTATAAGAGCACCCTGCAGAAGATATGCACACTGCAAAAAAAAGCAATAAGGTTAGTAAATCATGTTGGGTATCGTGAGCATACTACATCAACTGTTTTTAAAGACACAGACTTTGAAATGTATGGATATAGTGAAATTTAGAACTGCACAAATTATGTTTAAAGCAAGAAATAATGTACTGCCAGGTAACATTCAAAAAATGTTCATGGATAGAGAGGGAAGATATGATTTAAGAGGGAAACTTAATTCAAAACAACCTTATGTCCGCACTACTCTTAAAAGCTTGTGTGTTTCAGTTTGTGGGGTAACCATGTGGAATGGCTTAGACGAGGAAACAAAAAGGAGCAAGAACATTGTACAGTTCAAAAACAGATATAAGAAAACACTAAAAACACAAAAATGAAGAGCTCTAAAATTGTAATTAGAAATGTTTTGATTTTTTCTTTCTTCTGTTTTTATGATTTTATTTTTATTTTAGGTTTGTAAGAGATTTTTTATGTTATATGTTATGATATTGTGAGGAAGGGGTAGGACTAGATAAGCATTTGCCTCCTTCTGCTCCTTCTCGAACTCATAATAATAATAATAATAATGCATGGTATTTATATAGCGCCTTTCTAGATACTGAAAGCGCTTTACAATGATGAGGGGGAAACTCGCCTCTACCACCACCAATGTGTAGCACCCACCTGGGTGAGGTTTTTTTGCGCCAGTATGCTCACCACACATCAGCTGAGGTGGAGAGGGAGAGAAATTATTATTTTTTTTTTTCTTCAGCCATTCAGCAGGCGCAGATTGCATAGTGGTATGGCTCATCATTTGTTTTGCTTTTTTGATGTGTTTGTTGGATTTAACTGTTTATGTTTTGTGTTTTATCCTTTTTACTGTAATTGTATATGGTTGATTGTTCGAGAAAAAAAAACAACTCAAAATAGTTCCTTTAGAAACAGTATGGAGAACAGCATGGAGTTGTTGGAAGAGTTCAATTTACATCAGAAGGAGGGTCAAAATTAAGTGAAAGATGAACAGGATGACAAAGTGATGATATTGAAAGAAAGATAACAATGGGGGGGATGAATGGGTTGATAATCAAATAAACTCATGTACTTACCTCTGCTATATCAATGCTTCTCAGCATAGGCCTAATGTAAATTGTTTCCTGGCCAATTGCTGTGTTAGGATTACAGAGATATCCCACTGTGTACCCAATATCTGGACATGGTATGGTAGAAAGGCTTCTGCTACTGGTGTGGAAGTAAGTCCTTTGACTCCCTCCTCGTTAAATTCAATTTGAGATGGGTTTTTCGAGTGGAAGAATACTCAAGATAAAGATGAAGGAAATAGCAGAAGTATAATCTTTTATTAAATGGTCAAACGTTGATTCAACATGGGAAAACCACAAACCTACGCAGAGGATTCAGAATTCCCCGAACAATAACAAACATTAGTTTTTACAATATCATAACTCCTCCTTTACGGTGCTAATACACCAATGATATGTGGTAACACCTTTTCATAATATCTTATTTTATCCAATAACAAATTAGGCAAAACATTAATATGTTATATGACCTGTTCTTACCCTATGCGCTTGGGGGCACTCTTGATCTATCAAATAAAATTGTTTGTGAACTCTCCTCCCACCTGTTCGGTCAGCACGATCTATAAGTACAACTCCTGCTTTGTTATGGAACACAGGAGGAAAACATTCCTGTTTTGACTGGTGTGCTAGATGCCCTCGTCCTTGCTGACAGAGAACTATTCTGCACCCTCTCACAACCCCCCCCTCTCAGTACTTTTCCACTAGATCTTGACTGTATTATTTAATTATTTATATATTTGCATATGAGGCTTTCTTGGGCCTACGGCTTACTTCCACACTGGTTGCCCCTGCAATCCGAAGCAGTTCAAAACCACTTGTCTCTCTGAGGAACGGGTAGCTTTCTTCCATTTTATTCTTAAAATAGACAGGATCATTGCCACTTCCTACATTAAATAAGAGTACAGGATAAATAAGACAAAGCTAGCTATGTGAAGGTCGCAAGAAGACAAGGTGGATTGAGGTAACTGCATGCCTATGTCAAAGGGTTAGATTTTGAAAAATTATTTAAATTGGTGAATCCAGTACGAACTTCATGGACGACAAAGGTTTGAAAGAAAGCTTCATTGCAGAAGTTAAAACCAATCACCAGTTGGAAACATGTCTACATCGCTTGTACCCAATACATTTTCTAACCATTTCTAATCCAATTCAAGCTCATGTATAACAATATAATCATGTACAAAATATATAATAATACAATCACCTGTGGTTATAAGTTACATGTTCATGCTTATCACTAAAATGGCTATTAATTTACCTTGAAAGGAAATCCTGTTCTCCCCAAGCCCAGCCGCCATGAGTTCAATCTTCATATGCTTGGCCGGCACAGTGTCTCCCATGTGATCAGACATACAAAAAAATGAATGTGTGTATGCAGATTGCATTTTCCTCAGCTTAAATTGTTGAGGAAAAAATGGTTTTAAATGTGTCTGACATTTCATTTCACAAGCAGATGTAAAATACGTAAGTATTATGAAGCAGGGATAATATATATATACATTGGGCTCCAGAATTACTGGCACCCCTGACTGGAAATGCATGAAAAAATAAACAATATAATTATTTAGATAAACTCAAAAATAGTTTATTAATGTTTCAATGGAACCAACCAAAATCATACATTTATTTCATAAAAAATAAATTTCACCAAAATCAAGGTTTCATAATTATTGAAACCCCTGGTTTAATCGTTGGTGTAATGAGCTCTGGCAAGGATAACAGCATGGAGTGTTTTCCTGTAATGTTTGACTAGGTTATGAAGCGCATTTGGAGGGATTTTGGACCATTCCAAAATGTAGTGTCGTTAGGTGCATTAAGAATTTGACAGTGAAGACAGATAGCTAAAACCCCTTAAGAGTCATCACATGGAGGCACCAATGAATGTGCAGAATATATAAATTGGGATGGCAGGTATGCCATCCGCCAAGTTACGGCTTGGCGAGGCATGCCCCATACCTATACAGCACAGAGAGTTTGCCACTTTTCAGGGTTTCCTACAGAAGTAACCACAATGACCACAGACTCTCAGCCCTTAAAAACATTAACTTCTGTATGTTCTGACCACACAGCATATGGCTTTAGGAAAAAACACTCAATTGAGCATGCACTATTACAGCTTGTCAATAACATCTCTACTGCTTTGGATGATAAGAAATTTGCTCTTGGTGTCTTTCTAGATCTGTCCAAAGCCTTTGATACTGTTAATCATAAAATTTTAATTTCCAAACTCAGTAGATATGGGGTGCAGGATGTTGCTCTCTTGTGGCTGACAAATTACTTAGCTGACAGAGAACAGTTTGTTTATTCAAATGGTAGTGTTTACAAGAAGTTAGGGATTATTTTTGGGGTGCCCCAGGGTTCGATCCTTGGCCCTTTATTATTTTTGATTTATATTAATGATTTGGCTTCCACCAGTAAAAAATCTTCTTCCTATCCTGTTTGCTGATGACACCAATCTGATAGCTTGTCATGATGACTTTAAATCACTGATAATGTCTGTGAATGAGGAAATGTCTGCTGTGTATAAATGGTTTGAATTGAACAAGCTTACTCTCAACATCAGCAAATGCAATTTCATGATCTTCTGCAATACAAACAAATCTTACCTCAAAGACAAATCCAAAATATTGATAAATGGAAAGGAAATTCCGCAAGTGCCACATATTAAATTTTTAGGAATCATCATTGATGAAAATCTCAGCTGGAAAAATCATATTGATCACGTTTGCAGGAGATCTATGAAAATGCTCGGCATTCTGGGAAAAGTTTGCTCACTTATTCACCCTTCCTCTTATCTAACTTTATATTATAGCTTCATCTTCCCTTATCTGAACTATTGCAATATTGTTTGGGCTGCTACATATCCTTCATATCTCAGTAAGTTACTCATCATACAGAAGAGATTTATGAGAATGATTTCTCACTCCAATTCTCAGGAACCATCTGGTCCACTCTTTAAGAAATATTCAATTCTGTCAATTGATAAGCTAAATGTCTTCCAAACGTGCCTGTTCATTTACAAATACCTAAACTGTAAACAAAATCTTCCTGTTTCTCTTCATAATCTCTCCATTTACCTCTCTGTCGAACATCCAAACATCAATATTGCATTAACTTCAGGGGTCCCAAATTTTGGAATGCCCTGTCTCCGTCTCTAAAGTCATCTACCTCTCTGGCTACCTTTAGGATTCAGCTTTAAAAGAGTCTAATCATGTCTTGAGCCTTGGAGCGACGTCCTTTGTGTGCTAACTTTGTTGTCTTTTTTTTAAATTTGTTTTTTGATTTTTTTATTTATTTTATTTAAAATGTATTTTTTTATTTTTGTTTTTATTTTATTTTTTTCTTTTTTTTTCTTTCTCCGTGTTGCATCCTCTGTCATACCTATGTATGCTTCTTTTATTTTCCTTTCTTATTTTTTGTTTTGCAAATAATTGTTTTTTCTTATGATGGGAAAGGACTTTGTATAAGCCCTCTGGGCTTCCTTCCTCTCCCAGCACTGTATAGATCGTTTTTTTCTCGAAACAATTGTTTATATTTGTTTATGGTGCAAAATAAAAAAAATAAAAAATAAGAGATCGGATTTATAAACCTCCAATTACTCAAACATATCTGTTTCATGGTTAGTCACTTTAGAAAATTATAGAATAGCCTCCGAACATTGCTCTAGTCTACGCTACTCTGCAGACAATGTAGCTTACTGCAAACACTTTTAATTATAATAATGAGAAGAAGAATAATCTCTGGTAGGCTACTTTCTTCGTAGTATCTATTGTTTTCTTTCTGGCTAAGATTCCTGGGAAATGTGCATTGTCCAATGAAGCTTGTTAACCAATGTTAGTTTTGCCAGAGAAACGTCAGTCAGCTGCTAGTCAGGAAGCAGGTACAAGCTAGGCTACTACAAAGCGAATCAACATGCCTTATACATCCATTGCACTACAGAAAACTAAACTGTTCATTGTATTTCATTAGACATTAAATACAGCTCATCTACAAATTATTTTAATGTAATTGTGGGCTATCGGTAATAGGAGAAATATTCTAATTCTCGCCAGTACAGGGCGTTATGCTTATGCAAATGTCTGCATGCATTTATTTTGAATGCATGTATTCTGGATGCATGTCTCTCTCGATGTCATTATCTTCATGCATTATTCATCATTAGTTAGCTATCAAAAATATATATATCTGATCAAAAACGTCTCCGATGTAAAAAAAAAAAGCCAAGTTACTCAAGCATAGCCTACAGAGCGCTGTCTATAAGTCCTTAATTCCAATTTGCAAAAACTAGGCCTGCCTTTAAAAGTATTGATATCAAAATGTGGCCAAGTTACAACTAACAATATTGCCTATTGTAGCTCACACTAAATAAACTAGCTCTATTCCAAAGCAATGCTATCCAAACTTTCCTAAATTATTTAATGCAACTTGGCCCTGTGTTTCTTCATCTTACCATCTCAAGAGAATGTGGTCAATGAAACTGTATGTTCCGCATCAAACTGCAAAATGAGAATAATTTATAGTGGAATACTCTGATTCAGATGTGCTGCAACTTGCACTTAGAAATTAAACAGAAACATTACTACACTATAAGGCATGTTTGAACAATTGTCTGCATCCACTGCTTTGGGTCTATGCAAAGCACAGAATGAATAAAATGTATTATTATTATTAGGGGACCGTGCAGCGAAGCTGCAGGTACCCTATTGTATCTGTTCAGATTCTTTTTTTTTTCTTTTTTTCTTTTTTTTTCCCCCCTTTCACCTAAAATTCCCGTGAGCTGGTTTGTCCTAGAATCACCACACTTGGCATGCTTGTTGGGATTCCCAAACTCTTGAATTCTCTATATTATGACGCAGATTGAACACCTGGTGGCGCTGTAGTGCACGTGACAAAATTTTGACATTGACACGCCCACTGCCGACGCCCCGTTTCACCTAGAGTCAGAAAGTATTTGATTTTCCGCTAATTAGCATTTTTTGTAAAACACTTAAAATGCTACTCCTCCTACAAAATTTGGCCAATTTACATGAAACGAGGTACACGAACTCCATAGACCATGCTTCATAAAGGTTATATACAGAATTTTGATATTTTAAAAGATGGCCGAATGACGAGCCAATGAATTTTCAATGGGGTGGCTTATCACAAAAATGCTGATAATTCCAAAATCATTTCACAGAAAGTTATGAAACCTGGTTGATCTATTAAGAGTAACATGCGGAATGTGCCACTACAGTTTCAACCCAATCGAGCCACATGGTGGCGCTATATAGATCCAAATATAAGAAAATATTAAAAAATTCACAAAAAAATTATTGACACGCCCAATGCATACGCCCCATTTTATCTAGAGTCACAAAATGTGGGATCGAGGTCCGTGTGCTCATACTGAACAAATTTGCCTCAAGGAACCATGAAGTTAGCCCTATTGGATTTTCCGCTAATTAGCATTACTTGTAAAACACTTAAAATACTACTGCTCCTATAAAATTTGACCAATTTACATGAAACCTCGTAAACACACTCCTTACACCATGCTTCATAAAAGACATAAACAGAATTTTGATATTTTAAAAGATGGCCGAATGACGAGCCAATAAATATCCATGGGCGTGGCTTATCACAAAAATGCTAATAATTCCAAAACCATTTCACAGAAAGTTATGAACCTTGGTAGGACTTTTAAGAGTAACATCTGGACCAGACCTCTCCAGTTTCAACCCAATCGAGCCACGTGGTGGCGCTATAGAGATCCAAATATAAGAAAATATTTAAAAATTCACTAAAAATCATTGACACGCCCACTGCCGACGCCCCGTTTGATCTACAGTCACAAAATTTGGTGTATACATCCCGCTACTCCTGCCCAACAAATTTGCCTCAAGAAACCATGAAGTCTGCCGTCTTCGATTTTCCGCTAATTAGCATTTTTTGTAAAACACTTAAAATGCTACTCCTCCTACAGAATTTGACCAATTTGCACCAAACCTGTTCAAGGGACTCAACCCGCATCTCTACATACCTGCATTACTTTACTAAGGCGTATGTCAAAAATTGGCCGAATGAGAAGCCAATGAATTTTTCATTGGGCGTGGCTTATCGCACAAATGCTAGTACTTATAAAACCGTTTGATATAAAGTTCTGAAACTTGGTGGGTTGATTGAGTTAGATCAAGACTTGAGCCCTGCAGTTTTAACCCAATCAATCTGCGTGGTGGCACTAAAGAAATACAAATGTTGGGATGGCAGGTATGCCATCCGCCAAGTACACTATCTCTGTTTAACAGGTCGTCTACCTACTGTACCAACTGTGAAAGTTCCTGTAGTTTAGTGGTTAAGGCATTTGACTGCCGTTTAGTAGGTTGGTGGTTCGATCCCCACCTGTTTCAAAGTTTTTTTTGAGGCACAAAATGTGCACGTCATTGTAAAAATGTTCTTTTTATTGCAAAGGCTAAGAAATTTCACAATATTACCTGTTATCTGTTTGAATTATGAAGTCAGTAAGCCAAAACAATCTGATACCGCAGCACACAAGTCTCATTTGGCCTCCTCATTTCTGTTAACCTGCTTTGGCCTAGTGGATACAATCTTGGCTTTCTATGTATGTGGTCAGCGTTTCAATTCCGGCTTGGTACCAATGGTTACGTTAATGTTTGGCAAAACTATTGTGCAAATGCTAGGCTTCTTTTAATGTTGTTTTCACATTAACCCTTTCCAGCCTAAGCGAATATTGGGTCAACATTCTATTCCATTTTATTTATTAATGTGCGTTGCAAAAATGTTTGTAGTGTGATCATATTACATCAGATACCTAAACTTGATATACCATTGTAAACAGGATAACTGGGGCTTTCAATTGATATAAAAAATAATAGGATTACTTGATGGCAATATCATCAATTATGGAAATACATTTACCAACTAAATTTATAAAACATTCTAAATGGCTATTTTCTAATGAGAAACCTACTATTTTACCCATTTCATGTTCAAGATAGGGGGAAACTTACAGCGTATGATATCTTCACCATTGTGTGAGTCATATAGAATAGGAATCAGAATAGATTTATCTTCTACTGCTCAAAAGTTATAACCACTTCAGTGATGGGTAAGAAAAGGCTAAAATAAACGCTTTAGAATGTTAGGTTCATTGAAAATATGACATGTGTATGCAAAACTGTTTGTGGTGTGATCATATTATGTTACACCCCTAAAGATAATATACCATTTTAAACAGAATAACTGGAGCTTTCCATTTATATACAATAATATGCTTACTTTAACACAATATCATCAATTATTAAAACAAATCACAAAATAAATAATAATAAAAAAACTTTCTAAATGGCTATTCTCCATGAGAAACCTAGGTTTTTAAACATTTCATGTTCAAGATCGAGGGAGACAAACTGTGTGGTATCTTCACTGTTTTGTAAGTGATATAGAGTAGAAATCAGAACAGATTTATCATTTACTGCTCAAAAGTTATAACATCTTAGTGATGTATGGGAAAAGGCAAAAAAAATATTTTAGTAGAATGTTAGGTTCATTGACATTTCACATTACCACTTATCCATACTCCTAATGGGTCACTGTTGAGAATCTGTTGATATAATGCAAAATTGAAAGACACATACACTGAAATATACAATTTATGTGTTCAATGAAACACACACTTTGTTTAAAAAAAATGTATAACATAGTGAATGGATGAACTAAATAAATGGATAACATTGTAAAACAAATAAAAACAAGATACAACCCATGGCAAATATCAGTTTAGATACCCGTGAAATTAATGCATTGGATTTATTTACAGTAAAATCATTAATGTATTAGTACAGATACAGCAGACAAATCTATGGTCAAGCATAAATACCTTCAATATATTAAAAAATCAAGAAGATAACAGTAAGTGCATGCATGCCCTGATGGTCCTCCGTGTCGTACTCTGCAATGACCCTCAGCACCTTCCTTCTCTTCAGGGACTGTATCAGATGGCTAAATGTCCATCCTTTGCTGCAATACATAAATATGTAATCATTTACCATTTCATTAATCCATAACATATCATATAAAACCATTTCTGAGTAATTAAAGGGCTTGCAATAACATCATCTTACAGAAAACACTTTATGCTTATGTCAGGAATAGATAAAATAGCTATTCTGGACACAAGCATAATGTCCATCCATCGCTGTAATAGATAAATATATTATCAGTTGCCATTTCATTAATCCATAACATATAAAACCATTTCTGAGTCATTAAAGGGGTGTATAATGAGAATGACATTTTACAGAAAACACTATGCTCCAGAATAACGTTAGCCTAGATAAAAAGCACAACAATAACACAATGTTAGACTACTTAGCATAATGTCCATTCATATAAGATATTGTTTTGAATGAACAGACCTAAATCATCAATGACATTGGCTCAACTGAATGATGTCTTTTTGTCATATTTTTCTAAACAGGCTAATCTTGCTCAAGTCAAATACGTGAGTCAGAAAATAAAACGTGAAGCTGACGTTACGTTAGGAAATGTTTGCTGTTTAGTTCTCTACTCCATTCATTTTCGACAGGACTGATCAACAACAGCCTTCAAATGTATACATAACGTTATGTTAAAAAACTAGCCAGTTAGTACTTGCTATTGATAAGACTAATAGTTGAGTATAACATTTATAAAGCTAGCAAGACAGATAGCAGAGCTAACGTTTCAAATTAGGAAAACAAAAACGCAGAAAAGAAAATGGCTGTTCGCGCGGCGAGACGATGACAGCTCACTGTTAGACTAACGTTATTTGTTTTAGCTTTAGTTACCTATTATTTAGTTATCAAAGTCTACACTAAGATACAGAAAATATTCACATCTAACGTTATCACTTCACTTATTCATTGCATGACAGACCTTTTCACAATTTCATCTCGAAACGAGCTGGGGGAACAACAACACAGTGGCATCATTTGAAGCTAGAGCCGAACGTTAGCTACCTTAGCGAATTTCAAGTGAAAATATGAGAAAGTCTGCGGTACAAAAACAGGATTTTATTCAAAATAAAATCGTTTCTGAAGTAATATCTATGGTTAATTATAATTTTAAATATTTCTTACCTCCGGGGGTTTACTTGCTTTCCCTCAGTTGCAGTAAAGCCTTCAGACGATAGTCTTCTGTTCGAGGTGGTCCGCTCCGCCCGCGGTGAGGCAAATGGAGATTTACGAGGTTGACGTGTGGTTTTATTTAGCGGTCTAGAAATAAATCCCCGCCCACTAAGCTCATGAACCAATTATATGCAATTGTAGCTTATTTTGTCATCTGTAACTAGCATTTTTCAAAAAGAAAATCAGTGATTGGACGGCAGAGCTATTATACGTCAAACCATCAGTACAATTGTACTGAAATTAGAACGGTCCGGCTGGAAAGGGTTAAGAAACACCTTTTTATTGCAAAAGTTAAGAAATTTAACAGTATTAACTGTTCACTGTTTCACTTGTACTTAAGTACAAGTGAAACAGTGAACAGTTAATACTGTTAAATTTCTTAACTTTTGCAATAAAAAGGTGTTTCTTAATGTGAAAACAACATTAAAAGAAGCATAGCATTTGCACAATAGTTTTGCCAAACATTAACCAAGCCATTGGTACCAAGCTGGAATTGACCACATACACATGGAAAGCCAATACTGTATCCACTAGGCCAAAGCAGGTTAACAGAAATAGGGAGGCCAAATAAGACTTGTGTGTTGCGGTATCAGATTGTTTTGGCTTGCTGACTTCATAATTCAAACAGATAACTGGTAATATTGTGAAATTTCCTAGCCTTTGCAATAAAAAGAACATTCTTACAATGACGTGCACATTGTGTGCCTCAAAAAAAACTAGGGAACAGGTGGGGATCGAACCACCAACCTACTACACGGCAGTCAAATGCCTTACCCACTAAGCTACAGGAACTTTCACAGTTGGTATAGTAGGTAGACGGCCTGTTAAGCAGAGATAGAATACTTGGCGGATGGCATACCTGCCATCCCAACATTTGTATTTCTTTAGTGCCACCACGCAGATTGATTGGGTTAAAACTGCAGGGCTCGAGTCTTGACCTAACTCTCAATCAACCCACCAAGTTTCAGAACTTTATATCAAACGGTTTTAGAAGTACTAGCATTTGTGCGATAAGCCACGCCCAATGCAAAATCCATTGGCTTCTCTTTCGGCCAATTTTTGACATACGCCTTAGTAAAGTAATGCATGTATGTAGGGAAACGTGGTCAGTACCTTGAACAGGTTTGGTGCAAATTGGTCAAATTCTGTTGGAGGAGTAGCATTTTAAGTGTTTTACAAAAAATGCTAATTAGCGGAAAATCGAAGATGGCAGACTTCATGGTTTCTTGAGGCAAATTTGTTGGGCAGGAGTAGCGGGATGTATCCACCAAATTTTGTGACTGTAGATCAAAGGGGGCGTCGGCAGTGGGCGTGTCAATGATTTTTAGTGAATTTATAAATATTTTCTTATATTTTGATCTCTATAGCGCCACCACGTGGATCGATTGGGTTGAAACTGGAGAGGTCTGGTACAGATACTCTTAAAAGACCATCCAAGTTTCATAACTTTCTGTCAAATGGTTTTGGAATTATTAGCATTTTTGTGATAAGCCACGCCCACTGGATATTTATTGGCTCGTCATTCGGCCATCTTTTAAAATATCAAAATTCTGTATATACGTTTTATGAGGCATGGGGTAAGGAGTGTGTTTACCAGGTTCCATGTACATTGGTCAAATTGTATAGGAGGAGTAGTATTTTAAGTGTTTTACAAGTAATGCTAATTAGCGGAAAATCCTATAGGGCTAACTTGATGGTTCCTTGAGGCAAATTTGTTCAGTATGAGCAGCCGGACCTCTATCCCACATTTTGTGACTCTAGATAAAACGGGCCGTATCCAGTGGGCGTGTCAATGATTTTTAGTGAATTTTTAAATATTTTCTTATATTTGGATCTATATAGCGCCACCACGTGGATCGATTGGGTTGAAACTGTAGAGTTCAATTCCACATGTTACTCTTAATAGATATACCAGGTTTCATAACTTTCTGTCTAATGATTTTGGAATTATCAGCATTTTTGTGATAAGTCACGCCCATTGAAAATTCATTGGCTCGTCATTCGGCCATCTTTTAAAATATCAAAATTCTGAATATAAATTTTATGAAGCATGGTCAAAGGAGTTTGTGTACCTCGTTTCATGTAAATTGGCCAAATGTCGTAGGAGGAGTAGCATTTTAAGTGTTTTACAAAAAATGCTAATTAGCGGAAAATCAAATATGGCTGACTTCATGGATCCTTGAGGTAAATTTGTTCAGCATGAGCAGAGGGACATGTACACCACATTTTGTGACTCTAGGTCAAACGGGGCGTCGGCAGTGGGCGTGTCAATGTCACAATATTTACACGTGCACTACAGCGCCACCAACTGGCCTATCGCCACGAAATTCGTTGTGAGCTAGTATGCTGCCAACTTCTAACGACTTGCCAAGTTTCATGCTAATCAGCCAAGCGGTTAAGGAAAAACTCAAAGAAGTAATAAATGAGTACATTTAAGCCAAAATGTCGGCAAATTCAAGATGGCGCCCACCAAATTAGTAAAGTTCTACGATCCAAATCGGGCTCTTTGTCACTGTAGGAAGTTATACATCTCTGCAAAGGAACTGTGATTTTTAGTGAATTTTTTTATATTTCTTTATATTTGGAACTCTATAGCGCCACCACATGGATAGATTGGGATAAAACTGTATATGAGTAGTCCTAATGGCACTCTTAACAGACCTACCAAGTTTCATAGCTTTCTGTCAAATCGTTTTGGAATTATTAGCATTTTTGTGATAAGCCACGCCCAGTGAAATTTCATTGGCTCGTCATTCGGCCATCTTTGAAAATATCAAAATTCTGAATATAAATTTTAAGAGACATGGGCTAAGGAGTGTGTACACCAAGTTTCATCTCAATTAGTCAAACTTTGTAGGAGGAGTAGCATTTTAAGAGTTTTACAAAAAATGCTAATTAGCAAAAAATCCAATATGGCGGACTTTATGGGTCCTTGAGGCAAATTTGTTCAGAATGAGCAAATGGACATGCATACCAAATTTTGTGACTCTAGGTGAAACGGGGCGTCGGCAGTCGGCGTGTCAATGTCAAAAATTTGTCACGTGCACTACAGCGCCACCAGGTGTTCAATCTGCGTCATAATATGGTGGATTCAAGAGTTTGGGAATCCCAACAAGCGTGCCAAGTCTGGTGATTCTAGGACAAACCAGCTCACGGGAATTTTAGGTGAAAGGGGAGAAAAAAAAAAGAGAAAAGAAGAACAATTATCAATATAGCTGCAAGCAGCGATTTCCGGGGACCGTGCGGCATCAGTGGCATTTGTCAAATGCAGAAACTGTAAAATGGTAGACAACTCTAGACATGGTTGACCCAAAATACAAATATTTGTTTATAATCAGGGCTTTTGCCATTGCTGATGGTATCTTAACCCGATCCAGTAAGGGCTTGCGTATTAAGTCTTTGAAGTACAAGTGAAACAGTGAACAGTTAATACTGTTAAATTGCTTAACTTTTGCAATAAAAAGGTGTTTCTTAATGTGAAAATAACATTGAAAGAAGCATAGCATTTGCACAATAGTTTTGCCAAACATTAACCTAGCCATTGGTACCAAGGCGGAATTGAACCGCTGATCACAGACATGGAAAGCCAATACTGTATCCACTAGGCCAAAGCAGGTTAACAGAAATAGGGAGGTCAAATAAGACTTGTGTGTTGCGGTATCAGATTGTTTTGCCTTGCTGACTTCATAATTCAAACAGATAACAGGTAATATTGTGAAATTTCCTAGCCTTTGCAATAAAAAGAACATTCTTACAATGTCGTGCACATTGTGTGCCTCAAAAAAAACTCGGGAACAGGTGGGGATCGAACCACCAACCTACTACACGGCAGTCAAATGCCTTAACCACTAAGCTACAGGAACTTTCACAGTTGCTATAGTAGGTAGACGGCCTGTTAAGCAGAGATAGTGTACTTGGTGGATGGCATACCTGCCATCCCAACATTTGTATTTCTTTAGTGCCACCACGCAGATTGATTGAGTTTAAACTGCAGGGCTCAAGTCTTGATCTAACTCTCAATCAACCCACCAAGTTTCAGAACTTTATATCAAACAGTTTTAGAAGTACTAGCATTTGTGCGATAAGCCAAGCCTAATGCAAAATCCATTGGCTTCTCATTCGGCCAAGTTTTGACATACACCTTTGTAAAGTAATGCGTGTATGTAGGGAAGCGGTTTAAGTACCCTGAACAGGTTTGGTGCAAATTGGTCTAATTCTGTAGGAGGAATAGCATTTTAAGTGTTTTACAAAAAATGCTAATTAGCGGAAAATCGAAGATGGCAGACTTCATGGTTTCTTGAGGCAAATTTGTTGGGCAGGAGTAACGGGATGTATACACCAAATTTTGTGACTGAAGATCAAACGGGGCGTCGGCAGTGGGCGTGTCAATGATTTTTAGTGAATTTTTAAATATTTTCTTATATTTGGATCTCTATAGCGCCACCACGTGGCTCGATAGGGTTGAAACTGGAGAGGTCAGGTCCAGATTCTACTCTTAAAAGACCATCCAAGTTTCATAATTTTCTGTGAAATGGTTTTGGAATTATTAGCATTTTTGTGATAAGCCACGCCCACTGGATATTTATTGGTTCGTCATTCGGCCATCTTTTAAAATATCAAAATTCTGTTTATAACTTTTATGAGGCATGGTGTAAGGAGTGTGTTTAACAGGTTTCATGTAAATTGGTCAAATTTTATAGGAGGAGTAGTATTTTAAGTGTTTTACAAGTAATGCTAATTAGCGGAAAATCCAATAGGGCTAACTTGATGGTTCCTAGAGGCAAATTTGTTCAGTATGAGCAGCCGGACCTCTATCGCACATTTTGTGAGTCTAGATAAAACGGGGCGTATTCAGTGGGCGTGTCAATGATTTTTAGTGAATTTTTAAATATTTTCTTATATTTGGATCGATATAGCGCCACCACGTCGCTCGATTGGGTTGAAACTGTAGGGGTCAATTCCTCATTTTACTCTTAATAGATCTACCAGGTTTCATAACTTTCTGTCAAATGATTTTGGAATTATCAGCATTTTTTTGATAAGTCACGCCCATTGAAAATTAATTGGCTCGTCATTCGGCCATCTTTTAAAATATCAAAATTCTGAATATAACTTTTATGAAGCATGGTCTAACGAGTTTGTGTACCTCGTTTCATGTAAATTAGCCAAATTTTGTAGGAGGAGTAGCATTTTAAGTGTTATACAAAAAATGCTAATTAGCGGAAAATCCAATATGGCTGACTTCATGGATTCTTGAGGCAAATTTGTTCAGCATGAGCAGAGAGACCTGTACACCACATTTTGTGACTCTAGGTCAAACGGGGCGTCGCCAGTGGGCGTGTCAATGTCACAATATTTACACGTGCACTACAGCGCCAGCAACTGGCCTATCGCCACGAAATTCGGTGTGAGCTTGTATGATGACAACTTCTAACTATTTGCCAAGTTTAATGCTAATCAGCCAAGCGGTTAAGGAAAAACTCAAAGAAGTAATAAATGAGTACATTTAAGCCAAAATGTTGGCAAATTCAAGATGGCGCCCACCAAATTAGTAAAGTTCTATGATCCAAATCCGGCTCTTTGTCACTGTAGCAAGTTATACATCTCTGCAAACGAACTGTGATTTTTAGTGAATTTTTTTATATTTCTTTATATTTTGAACTCTATAGCGCCACCACATGGATAGATTGGGATAAAACTGTAGATTTCTAGTCCTAATGGCACTCTTAACAGACCTACCAAGTTTCATAGCTTTCTGTCAAATCGTTTTGGAATTATTAGCATTTTTGTGATAAGCCACGCCCAGTGAAATTTAATTGGCTCGTCATTCGGCCATCTTTGAAAATATCAAAATTCTAAATATAACTTTCATGAGACATCGTCTAAGGAGTATGTAAACCAAGTTTCATCTCAATTGGTCAAACTTTGTAGGAGGAGTAGCATTTTAAGCGTTTTACAAAAAATGCTAATTAGCAAAAAATCCAATATGGCGGACGTTATGGGTCCTTGAGGCAAATTTGTTCAGAATGAGCAAATGGACATGCATGCCAAATTTTGTGACTCTAGGTGAAACAGGGCGTCGGCAGTGGGCGTGTCAATGTCAAAAATTTATCACGTGCACTACAGCGCCACCAGGTGTTCAATCTGCGTCATAATATAGAAAATTCAAGAGTTTCGGAATCCCAACAAGCGTGCCAAGTCTGGTGATTCTAGGACAAACCAGCTCACGGGAATTTTAGGTGAAAGGGGAGAAAAAAAAAGAGAAAAGAAGAACAATTATCAATATAGCTGCAAGCAGCGATTTCCGGGGACCGTGCGGCATTAGCGGCATTTGTCAAACGCAGAAGCCGCAAAATGGTAGACAGCTCTAGACAGGGTTGACCCAAAATACAAATATTTGTTTCTAATCATGGCTTTTGCCATTGCTGATGGTATCTTAACCCGATCCGGTAAGGGATTGCGTATTAAGTCTTTTAAGTACAAGTGAAACAGTGAACAGTTAATACTGTTAAATTTCTTAACTTTTGCAATGAAAAGGTGTTTCTTAATGTGAAAACAATATTAAAAGAAGCATAGCATTTGCACAATAGTTTTGGCAAACATTAACCTAGCCATTGGTACCAATTTGAAATTGAACCGCTGACCACATACATGGAAAGCCAATACTGAATCCGCTAGGCCAAAGCAGGTTAACAGAAATGAGGAGGCCAAATAAGACTTGTGTGTTGCGGTATCAGATTGTTTTGGCTTACTGACTTCATAATTCATACAGATAACAGGTAATATTGTGAAATTTCCTAGCCTTTGCAATAAAAAGAACATTCTTACAATGACATGCACATTGTGTGCCTCAAAAAAAACTCGGGAACAGGTGGGGATCGAACCACCAACCTACTACACGGCAGTCAAATGCCTTAACCACTAAGCTACAGGAACTTTCACAGTTGGTATAGTAGGTAGACGGCCTGTTAAGCAGAGATAGTGTACTTGGCGGATGGCATACCTGCCATCCCAACATTTGTATTTCTTTAGTGCCACCACGCAGATTGATTGGGTTAACACTGCAGGGCTCGAGTCTTGATCTAACTCTCAATCAACCCACCAAGTT
This sequence comes from Synaphobranchus kaupii, assembly GCA_029718625.1. NCBI lineage: Eukaryota > Metazoa > Chordata > Actinopteri > Anguilliformes > Synaphobranchidae > Synaphobranchus > Synaphobranchus kaupii. Next base: position 9,632,645 of record CM056398.1, on the reverse strand, counting down.
TCAGAACTTTATATCAAATGGTTTTAGAAGTACTAGCATTTGTGCGATAAGCCACGCCCAATGCAAAATCCATTGGCTTCTCATTCGGCCAATATTTGACATACGCCTTAGTAAAGTAATACGTGTATGTAGGGAAGCGTGTTCAGTACCTTGAACAGGTTTGGTGCAAATTGGTCGAATTTTATAGGAGGAGTAGTATTTTAAGTGTTTTACAAGTAATGCTAATTAGCGGAAAATCCAATGGGGCTAACTTGATGATTCCTCGAGGCAAATTTGTTCAGTATGAGCAGACGGACCTCTATCCCACATTTTGTGACTCTAGATAAAACGGGGCGTATGCAGTGGGCGTGTCAATGATTTTTAGTGAATTTTTAAATATTTTCTTATATTTGAATCTATATAGCGCCACCACGTGGCTCAATTGGGTTGAAACTGTAGAGGTCAATTCCACATGTTACTCTTAATAGATCTACCAGGTTTCATAACTTTCTGTCAAATGATTTTGGAATTATCAGCATTTTTGTGATAAGTCACGCCCATTGAAAATTAATTGGCTCGTCATTCGGCCATCTTTTAAAATATCACAATTTTGAATATAAATTTTATGAAGCATGGTCTAATGAGTTCTTGTCCCACGTTTCATGTAAATTGACCAAATTTTGTAGGAGGAGTAGTATTTTAAGTGTTTTACAAGTAATGCTAATTAGCGGAAAATCCAATAGGGCTAACTTGATGGTTCCTTGAGGAAAATTTGTTCAGTATGAGCAGCCGGACCTCTATCCCACATTTTGTGACTCTAGATAAAACGGGGCGTATGCAGTGGGCGTGTCAATGATTTTTAGTGAATTTTTAAATATTTTCTTATATTTGGATTGATATAGCGCCACCACGTGGCTCGATTGGGTTAAAACTGTAGGGGTCTATTCCTCATGTTACTCTTAATAGATCTACCAGGTTTCATAACTTTCTATGAAATGATTTTGGAATTATCAGCATTTTTGTGATAAGTCACGCCCATTGAAAATTAATTGGCTCGTCATTCGGTCATCTATTAAAATATCAAAATTCTGAATATAACTTTTATGAAGCATGGTCTAACGAGTTTGTGTACCTCCTTTCATGTAAATTGGCCAAATTTTGTAGGAGGAGTAGCATTTTAAGTGTTATACAAAAAATGCTAATTAGCGGAAAATCCAATATGGCTGACTTCATGGATCCTTGAGGTAAATCTGTTCAGCATGAGCAGAGAGACCGGTACACCACATTTTGTGACTCTAGGTCAAACGGGGCGTCGCCAGTGGGCGTGTCAATGTCACAATATTAACACGTACACTACAGCGCCACCAACTGGCCTATCGCCACGAAATTCGGTGTGAGCTTGTATGATGACAACTTCTAACAACTTACCAAGTTTCATGCTAATAAGCCAAGCGGTTAAGGAAAACCTCAAAGAAGTAATAAATGAGTACATTTAAGCAAAAATGTCGGCAAATTCAAGATGGCGCCCACCAAATTAGTAAAGTTCTATGATCCAAATCCAGCTCTTTGTCACTGTAGCAAGTTATACATCTCTGCAAAGGAACTGTGATTTTTAGTGAATTTTTTTATATTTCTTTATATTTGGAACTCTATAGCGCCACCACATGGATAGATTGGGATAAAACTGTACATGTCTAGTCCTAATGGGACTCTTAAAAGACCTACCAAGTTTCATAGCTTTCTGTCAAATCGTTTTGGAATTATTAGCATTTTTGTGATAAGCCACGCCCAGTGAAATTTCATTGGCTCGTCATTCGGCCATATTTGAAAATATCAAAATTCCAAATATAACTTTTATGAGACATGGTCTAAGGAGTATGTTAACCGAGTTTCATCTCAATTGGTCAAATTTTGTAAGAGGAGTAGCATTTTAAGCGTTTTACAAAAAATGCTAATTAGCAAAAAATCCAATATGGCGGACTTTATGGGTCCTTGAGGCAAATTTGTTCAGAATGAGCAAATGGACATGCATACCAAATTTTGTGACTCTAGGTGAAACGGGGCGTCGGCAGTGGGCGTGTCAATGTCAAAAATTTGTCACGTGCACTACAGCGCCACCAGGTGTTCAATCTGCGTCATAATATAGAGGATTCAAGAGTTTGGGAATCCCAACAAGCGTGCCAAGTCTGGTGATTCTAGGACAAACCAGCTCATGGGAATTTTAGGTGAAAGGGGAGAAAAAAAATAATAATAAATATAGCTGCAAGCAGCGATTTCCGGGGACCGTGCGGCATTAGCGGCATTTGTCAAACGCAGAAACCGCAAAACGGCAGACAGCTCTAGACAGGGTTGACCCAAAATACAAATATTTGTCTCTAATCAGGGCTTTTGCCATTGCTGATGGTATTTTAACCCGATCCGGTAAGGGCTTGCGTATTAAGTCTTTTAAGTACAAGTGAAACAGTGAACAGTTAATACTGTTAAATTTCTTAACTTTTGCAATAAAAAAGGTGTTTCTTAATGTGAAAACAACATTGAAAGAAGCATAGCATTTGCATAATAGTTTTGCCAAACATTAACCTAGCCATTGGTACCAAGCTGGAATTGAACCGCTGACCACATACATGGAAAGCCAATACTGAATCCGCTAGGCCAAAGCAGGTTAACAGAAATGAGGAGGCCAAATAAGACTTGTGTGTTGCGGTATCAGATTGTTTTGGCTTACTGACTTCATAATTCATACAGATAACAGGTAATATTGTGAAATTTCCTAGCCTTTGCAATAAAAAGAACATTCTTACAATGACATGCACATTGTGTGCCTCAAAAAAAACTCGGGAACAGGTGGGGATCGAACCACCAACCTACTACACGGCAGTCAAATGCCTTAACCACTAAGCTACAGGAACTTTCACAGTTGGTATAGTAGGTAGACGGCCTGTTAAGCAGAGATAGTGTACTTGGCGGATGGCATACCTGCCATCCCAACATTTGTATTTCTTTAGTGCCACCACGCAGATTGATTGGGTTAACACTGCAGGGCTCGAGTCTTGATCTAATTCTCAATCAACCCACCAAGTTTCAGAACTTTATATCAAATGGTTTTAGAAGTACTAGCATTTGTGCGATAAGCCACGCCCAATGCAAAATCCATTGGCTTCTCATTCGGCCAATATTTGACATACGCCTTAGTAAAGTAATACGTGTATGTAGGGAAGCGTGTTCAGTAGCTTGAACAGGTTTGGTGCAAATTGGTCAAATTTTATAGGAGGAGTAGTATTTTAAGTGTTTTACAAGTAATGCTAATTAGCAGAAAATCCAATGGGGCTAACTTGATGGTTCCTTGAGGAAAATTTGTTCAGTATGAGCAGCCGGACCTCTATCCCACATTTTGTGACTCTAGATAAAACGGGGCGTATGCAGTGGGCGTGTCAATGATTTTTAGTGAATTTTTAAATATTTTCTTATATTTGGATCTCTATAGCGCCACCACATGGGTCGATTGGGTTGAAACTGGAGAGGTCAGGTCCAGATGTTACTCTTAAAAGATTTTCCAAGTTTCATAACTTTCTGTGAAATGGTTTTGGAATTATTAGCATTCTTGTGATAAGCCACGCCCACTGGATATTTATTGGCTCGTCATTCGGCCATATTTAAACATATTAAAATTCTGTATATAGGTTTTATGACGCATGGTGTAAGGAGCGTGTTTACCAGGTTTCATGTAAATTGGTCAAATTTTATAGGAGGAGTAGTATTTTAAGTGTTTTACAAGTAATGCTAATTAGCGGAAAATCCAATAGGGCTAACTTGATGGTTCCTTGAGGCAAATTTGTTCAGTATGAGCAGACGGACCTCTGTCCCACATTTTGTGACTCTAGATAAAACGGGGCGTATGCAGTGGGCATGTCAATCATTTTTAGTGAATTTTTAAATATTTTCTCATATTTGGATCTATATAGCGCCACCACGTGGCTAGATTGGGTTGAAACTGTAGAGGTCAATTCCTCATGTTACTCTTAATAGATCTACCAGGTTTCATAACTTTCTGTCAAATCATTTTGGAATTATCAGCATTTTTGTGATAAGTCACGCCCATTGACAATTCATTGGCTTGTCATTCGGCCATCTTTTAAAATATTAAAATTCTGAATATAACTTTTATGAAGCATGGTCTAAGGAGTTCGTGTACCTCGTTTCATGTAAATTGGCCACATTTTGTAGGAGGAGTAGCATTTTAAGTGTTTTACAGAAAATGCTAATTAGCGGAAAATCAAATATGGCTGACTTCATGGATCCTTGCGGTACATTTGTTCAGCATGAGCAGAGAGACCTGTACTCCACATTTTGTGACTCTAGGTCAAACGGGGCGTCGGCAGTGGGCGTGTCAATGTCACAATATTAACACGTGCACTACAGCGCCACCAACTGGCCTATCGCCATGAAATTCGGTGTGAGCTTGTATGATGACAACGTCTAACGACTTGCCAAGTTTCATGCTAATCAGCCAAGCGGTTAAGGAACAACTCAAAGAAGTAATAAATGAGTACATTTAAGCCAAAATGTCGGCAAATTCAAGATGGCGCCCACCAAATTAGTAAAGTTCTATGATCCAAATCCGGCTCTTTGTCACTGTAGCAAGTTATACATCTCTGCAATGGAAATGTGATTTTTAGTGAATTTTTTTATATTTCTTTATATTTGGAACTCTATAGCGCCACCACATGGATAGATTGGGATAAAACTGTACAAGTCTAGTCCGAATGACACTCTTAACAGACCTACCAAGTTTCATAGCTTTCTGTCAAATCGTTTTGGAATTATTAGCATTTTTGTGATAAGCCACGCCCAGTGAAATTTCATTGGCTCGTCATTCGGCCATATTTGAAAATATCAAAATTCCAAATATAACTTTTATGAGACATGGTCTAAGGAGTATGTAAACCGAGTTTCATCTCAATTGGTCAAATTTTGTAGGAGGAGTAGCATTTTAAGCGTTTTACAAAAAATGCTAATTAGCAAAAAATCCAATATGGCGGACTTTATGGGTCCTTGAGGCAAATTTGTTCAGAATGAGCAAATGGACATGCATACCAAATTTTGTGACTCTAGGTGAAACGGGGCGTCGGCAGTGGGCGTGTCAATGTCAAAAATTTGTCACGTGCACTACAGCGCCACCAGGTGTTCAATCTGCGTCATAATATAGAGGATTCAAGAGTTTGGGAATCCCAACAAGCGTGCCAAGTCTGGTGATTCTAGGACAAACCAGCTCATGGGAATTTTAGGTGAAAGGGGAGAAAAAAAATAATAAAAAAATAAATAATAATAATAAAAAGAATCTGAACAAAAACAATAGGGTACCTGCAGCTTCGCTGCACGGTCCCCTAATAAAAAGAATCAGAACAAAAACAATAGGGTACCTGCAGCTTCGCTGCACGGTCCCCTAAATATAGCTGCAAGCAGCGATTTCCGGGGACCGTGCGGCATTAGCGCCATTTGTCAAACGCAGAAGCCGCAAAATGGTAGACAACTCTAGACAGGGTTGACCCAAAATACAAATATTTGTTTCTAATCATGGCTTTTGCCATTGCTGATGGTATCTTAACCCGATCCAGTAAGGGATTGCGTATTAAGTCTTTTAAGTACAAGTGAAACAGTGAACAGTTAATACTGTTAAATTTCTTAACTTTTGCAATGAAAAGGTGTTTCTTAATGTGAAAACAATATTAAAAGAAGCATAGCATTTGCACAATAGTTTTGGCAAACATTAACCTAGCCATTGGTACCAATTTGAAATTGAACCGCTGACCACATACATGGAAAGCCAATACTGAATCCGCTAGGCCAAAGCAGGTTAACAGAAATGAGGAGGCCAAATAAGACTTGTGTGTTGCGGTATCAGATTGTTTTGGCTTACTGACTTCATAATTCATACAGATAACAGGTAATATTGTGAAATTTCCTAGCCTTTGCAATAAAAAGAACATTCTTACAATGACATGCACATTGTGTGCCTCAAAAAAAACTCGGGAACAGGTGGGGATCGAACCACCAACCTACTACACGGCAGTCAAATGCCTTAACCACTAAGCTACAGGAACTTTCACAGTTGGTATAGTAGGTAGACGGCCTGTTAAGCAGAGATAGTGTACTTGGCGGATGGCATACCTGCCATCCCAACATTTGTATTTCTTTAGTGCCACCACGCAGATTGATTGGGTTAACACTGCAGGGCTCGAGTCTTGATCTAACTCTCAATCAACCCACCAAGTTTCAGAACTTTATATCAAATGGTTTTAGAAGTACTAGCATTTGTGCGATAAGCCACGCCCAATGCAAAATCCATTGGCTTCTCATTCGGCCAATATTTGACATACGCCTTAGTAAAGTAATACGTGTATGTAGGGAAGCGTGTTCAGTACCTTGAACAGGTTTGGTGCAAATTGGTCAAATTTTATAGGAGGAGTAGTATTTTAAGTGTTTTACAAGTAATGCTAATTAGCGGAAAATCCAATGGGGCTAACTTGATGATTCCTCGAGGCAAATTTGTTCAGTATGAGCAGACGGACCTCTATCCCACATTTTGTGACTCTAGATAAAACGGGGCGTATGCAGTGGGCGTGTCAATGATTTTTAGTGAATTTTTAAATATTTTCTTATATTTGAATCTATATAGCGCCACCACGTGGCTCAATTGGGTTGAAACTGTAGAGGTCAATTCCACATGTTACTCTTAATAGATCTACCAGGTTTCATAACTTTATGTCAAATGATTTTGGAATTATCAGCATTTTTGTGATAAGTCACGCCCATTGAAAATTAATTGGCTCGTCATTCGGCCATCTTTTAAAATATCACAATTTTGAATATAAATTTTATGAATCATGGTCTAATGAGTTGTTGTCCCACGTTTCATGTAAATTGACCAAATTTTGTAGGAGGAGTAGTATTTTAAGTGTTTTACAAGTAATGCTAATTAGCGGAAAATCCAATAGGGCTAACTTGATGGTTCCTTGAGGAAAATTTGTTCAGTATGAGCAGCCGGACCTCTATCCCACATTTTGTGACTCTAGATAAAACGGGGCGTATGCAGTGGGCGTGTCAATGATTTTTAGTGAATTTTTAAATATTTTCTTATATTTGGATTGATATAGCGCCACCACGTGGCTCGATTGGGTTAAAACTGTAGGGGTCTATTCCTCATGTTACTCTTAATAGATCTACCAGGTTTCATAACTTTCTATGAAATGATTTTGGAATTATCAGCATTTTTGTGATAAGTCACGCCCATTGAAAATTAATTGGCTCGTCATTCGGTCATCTATTAAAATATCAAAATTCTGAATATAACTTTTATGAAGCATGGTCTAACGAGTTTGTGTACCTCCTTTCATGTAAATTGGCCAAATTTTGTAGGAGGAGTAGCATTTTAAGTGTTATACAAAAAATGCTAATTAGCGGAAAATCCAATATGGCTGACTTCATGGATCCTTGAGGTAAATCTGTTCAGCATGAGCAGAGAGACCGGTACACCACATTTTGTGACTCTAGGTCAAACGGGGCGTCGCCAGTGGGCGTGTCAATGTCACAATATTAACACGTACACTACAGCGCCACCAACTGGCCTATCGCCACGAAATTCGGTGTGAGCTTGTATGATGACAACTTCTAACAACTTACCAAGTTTCATGCTAATAAGCCAAGCGGTTAAGGAAAACCTCAAAGAAGTAATAAATGAGTACATTTAAGCAAAAATGTCGGCAAATTCAAGATGGCGCCCACCAAATTAGTAAAGTTCTATGATCCAAATCCAGCTCTTTGTCACTGTAGCAAGTTATACATCTCTGCAAAGGAACTGTGATTTTTAGTGAATTTTTTTATATTTCTTTATATTTGGAACTCTATAGCGCCACCACATGGATAGATTGGGATAAAACTGTACATGTCTAGTCCTAATGGGACTCTTAAAAGACCTACCAAGTTTCATAGCTTTCTGTCAAATCGTTTTGGAATTATTAGCATTTTTGTGATAAGCCACGCCCAGTGAAATTTCATTGGCTCGTCATTCGGCCATATTTGAAAATATCAAAATTCCAAATATAACTTTTATGAGACATGGTCTAAGGAGTATGTTAACCGAGTTTCATCTCAATTGGTCAAATTTTGTAAGAGGAGTAGCATTTTAAGCGTTTTACAAAAAATGCTAATTAGCAAAAAATTCAATATGGCGGACTTTATGGGTCCTTGAGGCAAATTTGTTCAGAATGAGCAAATGGACATGCATACCAAATTTTGTGACTCTAGGTGAAACGGGGCGTCGGCAGTGGGCGTGTCAATGTCAAAAATTTGTCACGTGCACTACAGCGCCACCAGGTGTTCAATCTGCGTCATAATATAGAGGATTCAAGAGTTTGGGAATCCCAACAAGCGTGCCAAGTCTGGTGATTCTAGGACAAACCAGCTCATGGGAATTTTAGGTGAAAGGGGAGAAAATAAAAAATAAAAATAAAAATAATAATAAAAAGAATCTGAACAAAAACAATAGGGTACCTGCAGCTTCGCTGCACGGTCCCCTAAATATAGCTGCAAGCAGCGATTTCCGGGGACCGTGCGGCATTAGCGGCATTTGTGAAACGCAGAAACCGCAAAGTGGTAGACAGCTCTAGACAGGGTTGACCCAAAATACAAATATTTGTTTCCAATCAGGGCTTTTGCCATTGCTGATGGTATCTTTACCCGATCCGGTAACGGCTTGCGTATTAAGTCTTTTAAGTACAAGTGAAACAGTGAACAGTTAATACTGTTACATTTCTTAACTTTTGCAATAAAAAGGTGTTTCTTAATGTGAAAACAACATTAAAAGAAGCATAGCATTTCCACAATAGTTTTGCCAAACATTAACCAAGCCATTGGTACCAAGCCGGAATTGACCACATACCCATGGAAAGCCAATACTGTATCCACTAGGCCTAAGCAGGTTAACAGAAATGAGGAGGCCAAATAAGACTTGTGTGTTGCGGTATCAGATTGTTTTGGCTTACTGACTTCATAATTCAAACAGATAACAGGTAATATTGTGAAATTTCCTAGCCTTTGCAATAAAAAGAACATTCTTACAATGACGTGCACATTGTATGCCTCAAAATAAACTCGGGAACAGGTGGGGATCGAACCACCAACCTACTACACGGCAGTCAAATGCCTTAACCACTAACCTACAGAAACTTTCACAGTTGGTATAGTAGGTAGACGGCCTGTTAAGCAGAGATAGTGTACTTGGCGGATGGCATACCTGCCATCCCAACATTTGTATTTCTTTAGTGCCACCACGCAGATTGATTGGGTTAAAACTGCAGGGCTCGAGTCTTGATCTAACTCTCAATCAACCCACCAAGTTTCAGAACTTTATATCAAACGGTTTTAGAAGTACTAGCATTTGTGCGATAAGCCACGCCCAATGCAAAATCCATTGGCTTCTCATTCGGCCAATTTTTGACATACGCCTTAGTAAAGTAATGCGTGTATGTAGGAACGCGGGTTGAGTACCTTAAACAGGTTTGGTGCAAATTGGTCAAATTCTGTAGGAGGAGTAGCATTTTAAGTGTTTTACAAAAAATGCTAATTAGCGGAAAATTGAAGATGGCAGACTTCATGGTTTCTTGAGGCAAATTTGTTGGGCAGGAGTAGCGGGATGCATCCACCAACTTATGTGACTGTAGATCAAACGAGGCGTCGGCAGTGGGCGTGTCAATGATTTTTAGTGAATGTTTAAATATTTTCTTATATTTGGATTTCAATAGCGCCACCACGTGGCTCGATTGGGTTGAAACTGGAGAGTTCTGGTCCAGATGTTACTCTTAAAAGACCTTCCAAGGTGCATAACTTTCCGTGAAATGGTTTTGGAATTATTAGCATTTTTGTGATAAGCCACGCCCACTGGATATTTATTAGCTCGTCATTCGGCCATTTTTTGAAATATCACAATTCTGTTTATACCTTTTATGATGCATGGTGTAAGGAGTGTGGTTAACAGGTTTAATGTAAATTGGTCAAATTTTATAGGAGGAGTAGTATTTTAAGTGTTTTACAAGTAATGCTAATTAGCGGAAAATCCAATAGGGCTAACTTGATGGTTCCTTGAGGCAAATTTGTTCAGTATGAGCAGCCGGACCTCTATCCCACATTTTGTGACTCTAGATAAAACGGGGCGTATGCAGTGGGCGTGTCAATTATTTTTTTGTGAATTTTTTTATATTTTCTTATATTTGAATCTATACAGCGCCACCACGTGGCTAGATTGGATTGAAACTGTAGCGGTCAATTCCTCATGTTACTCTTAATAGATCTACCAGGTTGCATAACTTTCTGTCAAATTATTTTGGAATTATCAGCATTTTTGTGATAAGTCACGCCCATTGAAAATTAATTGGCTCGTCATTCGGCCATCTTTTAAAATATCACAATTCTGAATATAACTTTTATGAAGCATGGTCTAACGAGTTTGTGTACCTCGTTTCATGTAAATTAGCCAAATTTTGTAGGAGGAGTAGCATTTTAAGTGTTATTCAAAAAATGCTAATTAGCGGAAAATCCAATATGGCTGACTTCATGGATTCTTGAGGCAAATTTGTTCAGCATGAGCCGAGAGACCTGTACACCACATTTTGTGACTCTAGGTCAAACGGGGCGTCGCCAGTGGGCGTGTCAATGTCACAATATTTACACGTGCACTACAGCGCCACCAACTGGCCTATCGCCACGAAATTCGGTGTGAGCTTGTATGATGACAACTTCTAACTACATACCAAGTTTCATGCTAATCAGCCAAGCGGTTAAGGAAAAACTCAAAGAAGTAATAAATGAGTACATTTAAGCCAAAATGTCGGCAAATTCAAGATGGCGCCCACCAAATTAGTAAAGTTATATGATCCAAATCCGGCTGTTTGTCACTGTAGCAAGTTGCACATCTCTGCAAAGGAACTGTGATTTTTAGTGAATTTTTGTATATTTTTTTATATTTGGAAGTCTATAGCGCCACCACATGGATGGATTGGGATAAAACTGTACATGTCTAGTCCTATTGGCACTCCTAACATACCTACCAAGGTTCATAGCTTTCTGTCTAATCGTTTTGGAATTATTAGCATTTTTGTGATAAGCCACGCCCAGTGAAATTTCATTGGCTCGTCATTCGGCCATATTTGAAAATATCAAAATTCCAAATATAAGTTTTATGAGACATGGTATAAGGAGTATGTATACCAAGTTTCATCTCAATTTGTCAAATTTTGTAGGAGGAGTAGCATTTTAAGCGTTTTACAAAAAATGCTAATTAGCAAAAAATCCAATATGGCGGACTTTATAGGTCCTGTTGGCAAATGTGTTCAGAATGAGCAAATGGACATGCATACCAAATTTTGTGAGTCTAGGTGAAACGGGGCGTCGGCAGTGGGCGTGTCAATGTCAAAATTTTGTCACGTGCACTACAGCGCCACCAGGTGTTCAATCTGCGTCATAATATAGAGGATTCAAGAGTTTAGGAATCCCAACAAGCGTGCCAAGTCTGGTGATTCTAGGACAAACCAGCTCACGGGAATTTTAGGTAAAAGGGGAGAAAAAAAATAATAATAAAAAGAATCAGAACAAAAACAATAGGGTACCTGCAGCTTCGCTGCACGGTCCCCTAAATATAGCTGCAAGCAGCGATTTCCGGGGACCGTGCGGCATTAGCGGCATTTGTCAAACGCAGAAACCGCAAAATGGTAGACAACTCTAGACAGGGTTGACCCAAAATACAAATATTTGTTTCTAATCAGGGCTTTTGCCATTGCTGATGGTATCTTTACCCGATCCGGTAAGGGCTTGCGCATTAAGTCTTTTAAGTACAAGTGAAACAGTGAACAGTTAATACTGTTAAATTGCTTAACTTATGCAATAAAAAGGTGTTTCTTAATTTGAAAACAACATTGAAAGAAGCATAGCATTTGCACAATAGTTTTGCCAAACATTAACCGAGCCATTGGTACCAAGGCGGAATTGAACCGCTGACCACATACATGGAATGCCAATACTGTATCCGCTAGGCTAAAGCAGGTTAACAGTAATGAGGAGGCCAAATAAGACTTGTGTATTGCGGTATCAGATTGTTTTGGCTTACTGACTTCATAATTCAAACAGATAACAGGTAATATTGTGAAATTTCCTAGCCATTGCAATAAAAAGAACATTTTTACAATGACGTGCACATTGTGTGCCTCAAAAAAAGCTTGGGAACAGGTGGGGATCGAACCACCAACCTACTACACGGCAGTCAAATGCCTTAACCACTAAGCTACTGGAACTTTCACAGTTGGTATAGTAGGTAGACGGCCTGTTAAGCAGAGATAGTGTACTTGGCGGATGGCATACCTGCCATCCCAACATTTGTATTTCTTTAGTGCCACCACGCAGATTGATTGGGTTAAAACTGCAGGGCTCGAGTCTTGATCTAACTCTCAATCAACCCACCAAGTTTCAGAACTTTATATCAAACGGTTTTAGAAGTACTAGCATTTGTGCTATAAGCCACGCGCAATGCAAAATCCATTGGCTTCTCATTCGGCCAATTTTTGACATACGCCTTAGTAAAGTAATGCGTGTATGTAGGGAAGCGGCTTCAGTACCTTGAACAGGTTTGGTGCAAATTGGTCAAATTCTGTAGGAGGAGTAGCATTTTAAGTGTTTTACAAAAAATGCTAATTACCGGAAAATTGAAGACGGCAAACTTCATGGTTTCTTGAGGCAAATTTGTTAGGCAGGAGTAGCGGGACGTATCCACCAAATTTTGTGACTGTAGATCAAAGGGGGCGTCGGCAGTGGGCGTGTCAATGATTTTTTGTGAATTTATAAATATTTTCTTATATTTTGATCTCTATAGCGCCACCACGTGGCTCGATTGGGTTGAAACTGGAGCGTTCTGGTCCAGATGTTACTCTTAAAAGACCTTCCAAGTTTCATAACTTTCTGTGAAATGGTTTTGGAATTATTAGCATTTTCGTGATAAGCCACGCCCACTGGATATTTATTGCCTCGTCATTCGGCCATCTTTTAAAATATCAAAATTCTGTATATAAGTTTTATGAGACATGGTGTAAGGAGTGTGTTTACCAGGTTTCATGTAAATTGGTAAAATCTTATAGGAGGAGTAGTATTTTAAGTGTTTTACAAGTATTGCTAATTAGCGGAAAATCCAATGGGGCTAACTTGATGGTTCCTTGAGGCAGATTTGTTCAGTATGAGCAGCCGGACCTCTATCCCACATTTTGTGACTCTAGATAAAACGGGGCGTATGCAGTGGGCGTGTCAATGATTTTTTGTGAATTTTTAAATATTTTCTTATATTTGGATGGATATAGCGCCACCACGTGGCTCGATTGGGTTGAAACTGTAGGGGTCTATTCCTCATGTTACTCTTAATAGATCTACCAGGTTTCATAACTTTCTGTCAAATGATTTTGGAATTATCAGCATTTTTGTGATAAGTCACGCCCATTGAAAATGAATTGGCTCGTCATTCGGCCATCTTTTAACATATCAAAATTCTGAATATAACTTTTATGAAGCATGGTCTAAGGAGTTGGTGTACCTCGTTTCATGTAAATTGGCCAAATTTTGTAGGAGGAGTAGCATTTTAAGTGTTATACAAAAAATGCTAATTAGCGGAAAATCCAATATGGCTGACTTCGTGGATCCTTGAGGCAAATTTGTTCAGCATGAGCAGAGAGACCTGTACACCACATTTTGTGACTCTAGGTCAAACGGGGCGTCGCCAGTGGGCGTGTGAATGTCACAATATTAACACGTGAACTACAGCGCCACCAACTGGCCTATCGCCACGAACTTCGGTGTGAGCTTGTATGATGACAACTTCTAACTACTTGCCAAGTTTCATGCTAATCAGCCAAGCGGTTAAGGAAAAATTCAAAGAAGTAATAAATGAGTACATTTAAGCCAAAATGTTGGCAAATTCAAGATGACGGCCACCAAATTAGTAAGGTTCTATGATCCAAATCCGGCTCTTTGTCACTGTAGCAAGTTACACAACTCTGCAAAGGAACTGTGATTTTTAGTGAATTTTTTAATATTTATTTATATTTGGAACTCTATAGCGCCACCACATGGATCGATTGGGATATAACTGTACATGTCTAGTCCTAATGGTACTCTTAACAGACCTACCAAGTTTCATAGCTTTCTGTCTAATTGTTTTGGAATTATTAGCATTTTTGTGATAAGCCACGCCCAGTGAAATTTCATTGGCTCGTAATTCGGCCATCTTTGAAGACATCAAAATTCTGAATATAACTTTTATGAGACATGGTCTAACGAGTGGGTATACCAAGGTTCATCTCAATTGGTCAAAGTTTGTAGGAGGAGTAGCATTTTAAGCGTTTTACAAAAAATGCTAATTAGCAAAAAATCCAATATGGCGGACTTTATGGGTCCTTGAGGCAAATTTGTTCAGAATGAGCAAATGGACATGCATACCAAATTTTGTGACTCTAGGTGAAACGGGGCGTCGGCAGTGGGCGTGTCAATGTCAAAATTTTGTCACGTGCACTACAGCGCCACCAGGTGTTCAATCTGCGTCATAATATAAAGGATTCAAGAGTTTGGGAATCCCAACACGCGTGCCAAGTCTGGTGATTCTAGGACAAACCAGCTCACAGGAATTTTAGGTGAAAGGGGAGAAAAAAAATAATAAATATAGCTGCGAGCAGCGATTTCCGGGGACCGTGCGGCATTAGCGGCATTTGTCAAACGCAGAAGCTGCAAAATGGTAGACAACTCTAGACAGGGTTGACCCAAAATACAAATATTTGTTTCTAATCATGGCTTTTGCCATTGCTGATGGTATCTTAACCCGATCCAGTAAGGGATTGCGTATTAAGTCTTTTAAGTACAAGTGAAACAGTGAACAGTTAATACTGTTAAATTTCTTAACTTTTGCAATGAAAAGGTGTTTCTTAATGTGAAAACAATATTAAAAGAAGCATAGCATTTGCACAATAGTTTTGGCAAACATTAACCTAGCCATTGGTACCAATTTGAAATTGAACCGCTGACCACATACATGGAAAGCCAATACTGAATCCGCTAGGCCAAAGCAGGTTAACAGAAATGAGGAGGCCAAATAAGACTTGTGTGTTGCGGTATCAGATTGTTTTGGCTTACTGACTTCATAATTCATACAGATAACAGGTAATATTGTGAAATTTCCTAGCCTTTGCAATAAAAAGAACATTCTTACAATGACATGCACATTGTGTGCCTCAAAAAAAACTCGGGAACAGGTGGGGATCGAACCACCAACCTACTACACGGCAGTCAAATGCCTTAACCACTAAGCTACAGGAACTTTCACAGTTGGTATAGTAGGTAGACGGCCTGTTAAGCAGAGATAGTGTACTTGGCGGATGGCATACCTGTCATCCCAACATTTGTATTTCTTTAGTGCCACCACGCAGATTGATTGGGTTAACACTGCAGGGCTCGAGTCTTGATCTAACTCTCAATCAACCCACCAAGTTTCAGAACTTTATATCAAATGGTTTTAGAAGTACTAGCATTTGTGCGATAAGCCACGCCCAATGCAAAATCCATTGGCTTCTCATTCGGCCAATATTTGACATACGCCTTAGTAAAGTAATACGTGTATGTAGGGAAGCGTGTTCAGTACCTTGAACAGGTTTGGTGCAAATTGGTCAAATTTTATAGGAGGAGTAGTATTTTAAGTGTTTTACAAGTAATGCTAATTAGCGGAAAATCCAATGGGGCTAACTTGATGATTCCTCGAGGCAAATTTGTTCAGTATGAGCAGACGGACCTCTATCCCACATTTTGTGACTCTAGATAAAACGGGGCGTATGCAGTGGGGCGTGTCAATGATTTTTAGTGAATTTTTAAATATTTTCTTATATTTGAATCTATATAGCGCCACCACGTGGCTCAATTGGGTTGAAACTGTAGAGGTCAATTCCACATGTTACTCTTAATAGATCTACCAGGTTTCATAACTTTCTGTCAAATGATTTTGGAATTATCAGCATTTTTGTGATAAGTCACGCCCATTGAAAATTAATTGGCTCGTCATTCGGCCATCTTTTAAAATATCACAATTTTGAATATAAATTTTATGAAGCATGGTCTAAGGAGTTCTTGTCCCACGTTTCATGTAAATTGACCAAATTTTGTAGGAGGAGTAGTATTTTAAGTGTTTTACAAGTAATGCTAATTAGCGGAAAATCCAATATGGCTGACTTCATGGATCCTTGAGGTAAATTTGTTCAACATGAGCAGAGGGACCTGTATACCACATTTTGTGACTTTAGGTCAAACGGGGCATCGGCAGTGGGCGTGTCAATGATTTTTAGTGAATTTTTAAATATTTTCTTATATTTGGATTGATATAGCGCCACCACGTGGCTCGATTGGGTTAAAACTGTAGGGGTCTATTCCTCATGTTACTCTTAATAGATCTACCAGGTTTCATAACTTTCTGTCAAATGATTTTGGAATTATCAGCATTTTTGTGATAAGTCACGCCCATTGAAAATTAATTGGCTCGTCATTCGGTCATCTTTTAAAATATCAAAATTCTGAATATAACTTTTATGAAGCATGGTCTAACGAGTTTGTGTACCTCGTTTCATGTAAATTGGCCAAATTTTGTAGGAGGAGTAGCATTTTAAGTGTTATACAAAAAATGCTAATTAGCGGAAAATCCAATATGGCTGACTTCATGGATCCTTGAGGTAAATCTGTTCAGCATGAGCAGAGAGACCTGTACACCACATTTTGTGACTCTAGGTCAAACGGGGCGTCGCCAGTGGGCGTGTCAATGTCACAATATTAACACGTACACTACAGCGCCACCAACTGGCCTATCGCCACGAAATTCGGTGTGAGCTTGTATGATGACAACTTCTAACAACTTACCAAGTTTCATGCTAATAAGCCAAGCGGTTAAGGAAAACCTCAAAGAAGTAATAAATGAGTACATTTAAGCAAAAATGTCGGCAAATTCAAGATGGCGCCCACCAAATTAGTAAAGTTCTATGATCCAAATCCGGCTCTTTGTCACTGTAGCAAGTTATACATCTCTGCAAAGGAACTGTGATTTTTAGTGAATTTTTTTATATTTCTTTATATTTGGAACTCTATAGCGCCACCACATGGATAGATTGGGATAAAACTGTACATATCTAGTCCTAATGGGACTCTTGAAAGACCTACCAAGTTTCATAGCTTTCTGTCAAATCGTTTTGGAATTATTAGCATTTTTGTGATAAGCCACGCCCAGTGAAATTTCATTGGCTCGTCATTCGGCCATATTTGAAAATATCAAAATTCCAAATATAACTTTTATGAGACATGGTCCAAGGAGTATGTAAACCGAGTTTCATCTCAATTGGTCAAATTTTGTAGGAGGAGTAGCATTTTAAGCGTTTTACAAAAAATGCTAATTAGCAAAAAATCCAATATGGCGGACTTTATGGGTCCTTGAGGCAAATTTGTTCAGAATGAGCAAATGGACAGGCATACCAAATTTTGTGACTCTAGGTGAAACGGGGCGTCGGCAGTGGGCGTGTCAATGTCAAAAATTTGTCACGTGCACTACAGCGCCACCAGGTGTTCAATCTGCGTCATAATATAGAGGATTCAAGAGTTTGGGATTCCCAACAAGCGTGCCAAGTCTGGTGATTCTAGGACAAACCAGCTCATGGGAACTTTAGGTGAAAGGGGAGAAAAAAAATAATAAAAAAAATAATAAATATAGCTGCAAGCAGCGATTTCCGGGGACCGTGCGGCATTAGCGGCATTTGTCAAACGCAGAAGCCGCAAAATGGTAGACAGCTCTAGACAGGGTTGACCCAAAATACAAATATTTGTTTCTAATCATGGCTTTTGCCATTGCTGATGGTATCTTAACCCGATCCGGTAAGGGATTGCGTATTAAGTCTTTTAAGTACAAGTGAAACAGTGAACAGTTAATACTGTTAAATTTCTTAACTTTTGCAATGAAAAGGTGTTTCTTAATGTGAAAACAATATTAAAAGAAGCATAGCATTTGCACAATAGTTTTGGCAAACATTAACCTAGCCATTGGTACCAATTTGAAATTGAACCGCTGACCACATACATGGAAAGTCAATACTGAATCCGCTAGGCCAAAGCAGGTTAACAGAAATGAGGAGGCCAAATAAGACTTGTGTGTTGCGGTATCAGATTGTTTTGGCTTACTGACTTCATAATTCATACAGATAACAGGTAATATTGTGAAATTTCCTAGCCTTTGCAATAAAAAGAACATTCTTACAATGACATGCACATTGTGTGCCTCAAAAAAAACTCGGGAACAGGTGGGGATCGAACCACCAACCTACTACACGGCAGTCAAATGCCTTAACCACTAAGCTACAGGAACTTTCACAGTTGGTATAGTAGGTAGACGGCCTGTTAAGCAGAGATAGTGTACTTGGCGGATGGCATACCTACCATCCCAACATTTGTATTTCTTTAGTGCCACCACGCAGATTGATTGGGTTAACACTGCAGGGCTCGAGTCTTGATCTAACTCTCAATCAACCCACCAAGTTTCAGAACTTTATATCAAATGGTTTTAGAAGTACTAGCATTTGTGCGATAAGCCACGCCCAATGCAAAATCCATTGGCTTCTCATTCGGCCAATATTTGACATACGCCTTAGTAAAGTAATACGTGTATGTAGGGAAGCGTGTTCAGTACCTTGAACAGGTTTGGTGCAAATTGGTCGAATTTTATAGGAGGAGTAGTATTTTAAGTGTTTTACAAGTAATGCTAATTAGCGGAAAATCCAATGGGGCTAACTTGATGATTCCTCGAGGCAAATTTGTTCAGTATGAGCAGACGGACCTCTATCCCACATTTTGTGACTCTAGATAAAACGGGGCGTATGCAGTGGGCGTGTCAATGATTTTTAGTGAATTTTTAAATATTTTCTTATATTTGAATCTATATAGCGCCACCACGTGGCTCAATTGGGTTGAAACTGTAGAGGTCAATTCCACATGTTACTCTTAATAGATCTACCAGGTTTCATACCTTTCTGTCAAATGATTTTGGAATTATCAGCATTTTTGTGATAAGTCACGCCCATTGAAAATTAATTGGCTCGTCATTCGGCCATCTTTTAAAATATCACAATTTTGAATATAAATTTTATGAAGCATGGTCTAATGAGTTCTTGTCCCACGTTTCATGTAAATTGACCAAATTTTGTAGGAGGAGTAGTATTTTAAGTGTTTTACAAGTAATGCTAATTAGCGGAAAATCCAATAGGGCTAACTTGATGGTTCCTTGAGGAAAATTTGTTCAGTATGAGCAGCCGGACCTCTATCCCACATTTTGTGACTCTAGATAAAACGGGGCGTATGCAGTGGGCGTGTCAATGATTTTTAGTGAATTTTTAAATATTTTCTTATATTTGGATTGATATAGCGCCACCACGTGGCTCGATTGGGTTAAAACTGTAGGGGTCTATTCCTCATGTTACTCTTAATAGATCTACCAGGTTTCATAACTTTCTATGAAATGATTTTGGAATTATCAGCATTTTTGTGATAAGTCACGCCCATTGAAAATTAATTGGCTCGTCATTCGGTCATCTATTAAAATATCAAAATTCTGAATATAACTTTTATGAAGCATGGTCTAACGAGTTTGTGTACCTCCTTTCATGTAAATTGGCCAAATTTTGTAGGAGGAGTAGCATTTTAAGTGTTATACAAAAAATGCTAATTAGCGGAAAATCCAATATGGCTGACTTCATGGATCCTTGAGGTAAATCTGTTCAGCATGAGCAGAGAGACCGGTACACCACATTTTGTGACTCTAGGTCAAACGGGGCGTCGCCAGTGGGCGTGTCAATGTCACAATATTAACACGTACACTACAGCGCCACCAACTGGCCTATCGCCACGAAATTCGGTGTGAGCTTGTATGATGACAACTTCTAACAACTTACCAAGTTTCATGCTAATAAGCCAAGCGGTTAAGGAAAACCTCAAAGAAGTAATAAATGAGTACATTTAAGCAAAAATGTCGGCAAATTCAAGATGGCGCCCACCAAATTAGTAAAGTTCTATGATCCAAATCCAGCTCTTTGTCACTGTAGCAAGTTATACATCTCTGCAAAGGAACTGTGATTTTTAGTGAATTTTTTTATATTTCTTTATATTTGGAACTCTATAGCGCCACCACATGGATAGATTGGGATAAAACTGTACATGTCTAGTCCTAATGGGACTCTTAAAAGACCTACCAAGTTTCATAGCTTTCTGTCAAATCGTTTTGGAATTATTAGCATTTTTGTGATAAGCCACGCCCAGTGAAATTTCATTGGCTCGTCATTCGGCCATATTTGAAAATATCAAAATTCCAAATATAACTTTTATGAGACATGGTCTAAGGAGTATGTTAACCGAGTTTCATCTCAATTGGTCAAATTTTGTAAGAGGAGTAGCATTTTAAGCGTTTTACAAAAAATGCTAATTAGCAAAAAATCCAATATGGCGGACTTTATGGGTCCTTGAGGCAAATTTGTTCAGAATGAGCAAATGGACATGCATACCAAATTTTGTGACTCTAGGTGAAACGGGGCGTCGGCAGTGGGCGTGTCAATGTCAAAAATTTGTCACGTGCACTACAGCGCCACCAGGTGTTCAATCTGCGTCATAATATAGAGGATTCAAGAGTTTGGGATTCCCAACAAGCGTGCCAAGTCTGGTGATTCTAGGACAAACCAGCTCATGGGAATTTTAGGTGAAAGGGGAGAAAAAAAAAAATAATAAATATAGCTGCGAGCAGCGATTTCCGGGGACCGTGCGGCATTAGCGGCATTTGTCAAACGCAGAAGCCGCAAAATGGTAGACAACTCTAGACAGGGTTGACCCAAAATACAAATATTTGTTTCTAATCATGGCTTTTGCCATTGCTGATGGTATCTTAACCCGATCCGGTAAGGGATTGCGTATTAAGTCTTTTAAGTACAAGTGAAACAGTGAACAGTTAATACTGTTAAATTTCTTAACTTTTGCAATGAAAAGGTGTTTCTTAATGTGAAAACAATATTAAAAGAAGCATAGCATTTGCACAATAGTTTTGGCAAACATTAACCTAGCCATTGGTACCAATTTGAAATTGAACCGCTGACCACATACATGGAAAGTCAATACTGAATCCGCTAGGCCAAAGCAGGTTAACAGAAATGAGGAGGCCAAATAAGACTTGTGTGTTGCGGTATCAGATTGTTTTGGCTTACTGACTTCATAATTCATACAGATAACAGGTAATATTGTGAAATTTCCTAGCCTTTGCAATAAAAAGAACATTCTTACAATGACATGCACATTGTGTGCCTCAAAAAAAACTCGGGAACAGGTGGGGATCGAACCACCAACCTACTACACGGCAGTCAAATGCCTTAACCACTAAGCTACAGGAACTTTCACAGTTGGTATAGTAGGTAGACGGCCTGTTAAGCAGAGATAGTGTACTTGGCGGATGGCATACCTACCATCCCAACATTTGTATTTCTTTAGTGCCACCACGCAGATTGATTGGGTTAACACTGCAGGGCTCGAGTCTTGATCTAACTCTCAATCAACCCACCAAGTTTCAGAACTTTATATCAAATGGTTTTAGAAGTACTAGCATTTGTGCGATAAGCCACGCCCAATGCAAAATCCATTGGCTTCTCATTCGGCCAATATTTGACATACGCCTTAGTAAAGTAATACGTGTATGTAGGGAAGCGTGTTCAGTACCTTGAACAGGTTTGGTGCAAATTGGTCGAATTTTATAGGAGGAGTAGTATTTTAAGTGTTTTACAAGTAATGCTAATTAGCGGAAAATCCAATGGGGCTAACTTGATGATTCCTCGAGGCAAATTTGTTCAGTATGAGCAGACGGACCTCTATCCCACATTTTGTGACTCTAGATAAAACGGGGCGTATGCAGTGGGCGTGTCAATGATTTTTAGTGAATTTTTAAATATTTTCTTATATTTGAATCTATATAGCGCCACCACGTGGCTCAATTGGGTTGAAACTGTAGAGGTCAATTCCACATGTTACTCTTAATAGATCTACCAGGTTTCATAACTTTCTGTCAAATGATTTTGGAATTATCAGCATTTTTGTGATAAGTCACGCCCATTGAAAATTAATTGGCTCGTCATTCGGCCATCTTTTAAAATATCACAATTTTGAATATAAATTTTATGAAGCATGGTCTAATGAGTTCTTGTCCCACGTTTCATGTAAATTGACCAAATTTTGTAGGAGGAGTAGTATTTTAAGTGTTTTACAAGTAATGCTAATTAGCGGAAAATCCAATAGGGCTAACTTGATGGTTCCTTGAGGAAAATTTGTTCAGTATGAGCAGCCGGACCTCTATCCCACATTTTGTGACTCTAGATAAAACGGGGCGTATGCAGTGGGCGTGTCAATGATTTTTAGTGAATTTTTAAATATTTTCTTATATTTGGATTGATATAGCGCCACCACGTGGCTCGATTGGGTTAAAACTGTAGGGGTCTATTCCTCATGTTACTCTTAATAGATCTACCAGGTTTCATAACTTTCTATGAAATGATTTTGGAATTATCAGCATTTTTGTGATAAGTCACGCCCATTGAAAATTAATTGGCTCGTCATTCGGTCATCTATTAAAATATCAAAATTCTGAATATAACTTTTATGAAGCATGGTCTAACGAGTTTGTGTACCTCCTTTCATGTAAATTGGCCAAATTTTGTAGGAGGAGTAGCATTTTAAGTGTTATACAAAAAATGCTAATTAGCGGAAAATCCAATATGGCTGACTTCATGGATCCTTGAGGTAAATCTGTTCAGCATGAGCAGAG
This sequence comes from Synaphobranchus kaupii, assembly GCA_029718625.1. Taxonomy (NCBI): domain Eukaryota; kingdom Metazoa; phylum Chordata; class Actinopteri; order Anguilliformes; family Synaphobranchidae; genus Synaphobranchus; species Synaphobranchus kaupii. The sequence continues at coordinate 9,609,721 of CM056398.1, read as the reverse complement.
AGACCGGTACACCACATTTTGTGACTCTAGGTCAAACGGGGCGTCGCCAGTGGGCGTGTCAATGTCACAATATTAACACGTACACTACAGCGCCACCAACTGGCCTATCGCCACGAAATTCGGTGTGAGCTTGTATGATGACAACTTCTAACAACTTACCAAGTTTCATGCTAATAAGCCAAGCGGTTAAGGAAAACCTCAAAGAAGTAATAAATGAGTACATTTAAGCAAAAATGTCGGCAAATTCAAGATGGCGCCCACCAAATTAGTAAAGTTCTATGATCCAAATCCAGCTCTTTGTCACTGTAGCAAGTTATACATCTCTGCAAAGGAACTGTGATTTTTAGTGAATTTTTTTATATTTCTTTATATTTGGAACTCTATAGCGCCACCACATGGATAGATTGGGATAAAACTGTACATGTCTAGTCCTAATGGGACTCTTAAAAGACCTACCAAGTTTCATAGCTTTCTGTCAAATCGTTTTGGAATTATTAGCATTTTTGTGATAAGCCACGCCCAGTGAAATTTCATTGGCTCGTCATTCGGCCATATTTGAAAATATCAAAATTCCAAATATAACTTTTATGAGACATGGTCTAAGGAGTATGTTAACCGAGTTTCATCTCAATTGGTCAAATTTTGTAAGAGGAGTAGCATTTTAAGCGTTTTACAAAAAATGCTAATTAGCAAAAAATCCAATATGGCGGACTTTATGGGTCCTTGAGGCAAATTTGTTCAGAATGAGCAAATGGACATGCATACCAAATTTTGTGACTCTAGGTGAAACGGGGCGTCGGCAGTGGGCGTGTCAATGTCAAAAATTTGTCACGTGCACTACAGCGCCACCAGGTGTTCAATCTGCGTCATAATATAGAGGATTCAAGAGTTTGGGAATCCCAACAAGCGTGCCAAGTCTGGTGATTCTAGGACAAACCAGCTCATGGGAATTTTAGGTGAAAGGGGAGAAAAAAAATAATAATAAATATAGCTGCGAGCAGCGATTTCCGGGGACCGTGCGGCATTAGCGGCATTTGTCAAACGCAGAAGCCGCAAAATGGTAGACAACTCTAGACAGGGTTGACCCAAAATACAAATATTTGTTTCTAATCATGGCTTTTGCCATTGCTGATGGTATCTTAACCCGATCCGGTAAGGGATTGCGTATTAAGTCTTTTAAGTACAAGTGAAACAGTGAACAGTTAATACTGTTAAATTTCTTAACTTTTGCAATGAAAAGGTGTTTCTTAATGTGAAAACAATATTAAAAGAAGCATAGCATTTGCACAATAGTTTTGGCAAACATTAACCTAGCCATTGGTACCAATTTGAAATTGAACCGCTGGCCACATACATGGAAAGCCAATACTGAATCCGCTAGGCCAAAGCAGGTTAACAGAAATGAGGAGGCCAAATAAGACTTGTGTGTTGCGGTATCAGATTGTTTTGGCTTACTGACTTCATAATTCATACAGATAACAGGTAATATTGTGAAATTTCCTAGCCTTTGCAATAAAAAGAACATTCTTACAATGACATGCACATTGTGTGCCTCAAAAAAAACTCGGGAACAGGTGGGGATCGAACCACCAACCTACTACACGGCAGTCAAATGCCTTAACCACTAAGCTACAGGAACTTTCACAGTTGGTATAGTAGGTAGACGGCCTGTTAAGCAGAGATAGTGTACTTGGCGGATGGCATACCTGCCATCCCAACATTTGTATTTCTTTAGTGCCACCACGCAGATTGATTGGGTTAACACTGCAGGGCTCGAGTCTTGATCTAACTCTCAATCAACCCACCAAGTTTCAGAACTTTATATCAAATGGTTTTAGAAGTACTAGCATTTGTGCGATAAGCCACGCCCAATGCAAAATCCATTGGCTTCTCATTCGGCCAATATTTGACATACGCCTTAGTAAAGTAATACGTGTATGTAGGGAAGCGTGTTCAGTACCTTGAACAGGTTTGGTGCAAATTGGTCAAATTTTATAGGAGGAGTAGTATTTTAAGTGTTTTACAAGTAATGCTAATTAGCGGAAAATCCAATGGGGCTAACTTGATGATTCCTCGAGGCAAATTTGTTCAGTATGAGCAGACGGACCTCTATCCCACATTTTGTGACTCTAGATAAAACGGGGCGTATGCAGTGGGCGTGTCAATGATTTTTAGTGAATTTTTAAATATTTTCTTATATTTGAATCTATATAGCGCCACCACGTGGCTCAATTGGGTTGAAACTGTAGAGGTCAATTCCACATGTTACTCTTAATAGATCTACCAGGTTTCATAACTTTCTGTCAAATGATTTTGGAATTATCAGCATTTTTGTGATAAGTCACGCCCATTGAAAATTAATTGGCTCGTCATTCGGCCATCTTTTAAAATATCACAATTTTGAATATAAATTTCATGAAGCATGGTCTAAGGAGTTCTTGTCCCACGTTTCATGTAAATTGACCAAATTTTGTAGGAGGAGTAGTATTTTAAGTGTTTTACAAGTAATGCTAATTAGCGGAAAATCCAATAGGGCTAACTTGATGGTTCCTTGAGGAAAATTTGTTCAGTATGAGCAGCCGGACCTCTATCCCACATTTTGTGACTCTAGATAAAACGGGGCGTATGCAGTGGGCGTGTCAATGATTTTTAGTGAATTTTTAAATATTTTCTTATATTTGGATTGATATAGCGCCACCACGTGGCTCGATTGGGTTAAAACTGTAGGGGTCTATTCCTCATGTTACTCTTAATAGATCTACCAGGTTTCATAACTTTCTATGAAATGATTTTGGAATTATCAGCATTTTTGTGATAAGTCACGCCCATTGAAAATTAATTGGCTCGTCATTCGGTCATCTTTTAAAATATCAAAATTCTGAATATAATTTTTATGAAGCATGGTCTAACGAGTTTGTGTACCTCGTTTCATGTAAATTGGCCAAATTTTGTAGGAGGAGTAGCATTTTAAGTGTTATACAAAAAATGCTAATTAGCGGAAAATCCAATATGGCTGACTTCATGGATCCTTGAGGTAAATCTGTTCAGCATGAGCAGAGAGACCTGTCCACCACATTTTGTGACTCTAGGTCAAACGGGGCGTCGCCAGTGGGCGTGTCAATGTCACAATATTAACACGTACACTACAGCGCCACCAACTGGCCTATCGCCACGAAATTCGGTGTGAGCTTGTATGATGACAACTTCTAACTACTTGCCAAGTTTCATGCTAATGAGCCAAGCGGTTAAGGAAAACCTCAAAGAAGTAATAAATGAGTACATTTAAGCCAAAATGTCGGCAAATTCAAGATGGCGCCCACCAAATTAGTAAAGTTCTATGATCCAAATCCGGCTCTTTGTCACTGTAGCAAGTTATACATCTCTGCAAAGGAACTGTGATTTTTAGTGAATTTTTTTATATTTCTTTATATTTGGAACTCTATAGCGCCACCACATGGATAGAATGGGATAAAACTGTACATGTCTAGTCCTAATGGGACTCTTAAAAGACCTACCAAGTTTCATAGCTTTCTGTCAAATCGTTTTGGAATTATTAGCATTTTTGTGATAAGCCACGCCCAGTGAAATTTCATTGGCTCGTCATTCGGCCATATTTGAAAATATCAAAATTCCAAATATAACTTTTATGAGACATGGTCTAAGGAGTATGTAAACCGAGTTTCATCTCAATTGGTCAAATTTTGTAGGAGGAGTAGCATTTTAAGCGTTTTACAAAAAATGCTAATTAGCAAAAAATCCAATATGGCGGACTTTATGGGTCCTTGAGGCAAATTTGTTCAGAATGAGCAAATGGACATGCATACCAAATTTTGTGACTCTAGGTGAAACGGGGCGTCGGCAGTGGGCGTGTCAATGTCAAAAATTTGTCACGTGCACTACAGCGCCACCAGGTGTTCAATCTGCGTCATAATATAGAGGATTCAAGAGTTTGGGATTCCCAACAAGCGTGCCAAGTCTGGTGATTCTAGGACAAACCAGCTCATGGGAACTTTAGGTGAAAGGGGAGAAAAAAAATAATAAAAAGAATCTGAACAAAAACAATAGGGTACCTGCAGCTTCGCTGCACGGTCCCCTAAATATAGCTGCGAGCAGCGATTTCCGGGGACCGTGCGGCATTAGCGGCATTTGTCAAACGCAGAAGCCGCAAAATGGTAGACAGCTCTAGACAGGGTTGACCCAAAATACAAATATTTGTTTCTAATCATGGCTTTTGCCATTGCTGATGGTATCTTAACCCGATCCGGTAAGGGATTGCGTATTAAGTCTTTTAAGTACAAGTGAAACAGTGAACAGTTAATACTGTTAAATTTCTTAACTTTTGCAATGAAAAGGTGTTTCTTAATGTGAAAACAATATTAAAAGAAGCATAGCATTTGCACAATAGTTTTGGCAAACATTAACCTAGCCATTGGTACCAATTTGAAATTGAACCGCTGACCACATACATGGAAAGCCAATACTGAATCCGCTAGGCCAAAGCAGGTTAACAGAAATGAGGAGGCCAAATAAGACTTGTGTGTTGCGGTATCAGATTGTTTTGGCTTACTGACTTCATAATTCATACAGATAACAGGTAATATTGTGAAATTTCCTAGCCTTTGCAATAAAAAGAACATTCTTACAATGACATGCACATTGTGTGCCTCAAAAAAAACTCGGGAACAGGTGGGGATCGAACCACCAACCTACTACACGGCAGTCAAATGCCTTAACCACTAAGCTACAGGAACTTTCACAGTTGGTATAGTAGGTAGACGGCCTGTTAAGCAGAGATAGTGTACTTGGCGGATGGCATACCTGCCATCCCAACATTTGTATTTCTTTAGTGCCACCACGCAGATTGATTGGGTTAACACTGCAGGGCTCGAGTCTTGATCTAACTCTCAATCAACCCACCAAGTTTCAGAACTTTATATCAAATGGTTTTAGAAGTACTAGCATTTGTGCGATAAGCCACGCCCAATGCAAAATCCATTGGCTTCTCATTCGGCCAATATTTGACATACGCCTTAGTAAAGTAATACGTGTATGTAGGGAAGCGTGTTCAGTACCTTGAACAGGTTTGGTGCAAATTGGTCAAATTTTATAGGAGGAGTAGTATTTTAAGTGTTTTACAAGTAATGCTAATTAGCGGAAAATCCAATGGGGCTAACTTGATGATTCCTCGAGGCAAATTTGTTCAGTATGAGCAGACGGACCTCTATCCCACATTTTGTGACTCTAGATAAAACGGGGCGTATGCAGTGGGCGTGTCAATGATTTTTAGTGAATTTTTAAATATTTTCTTATATTTGAATCTATATAGCGCCACCACGTGGCTCAATTGGGTTGAAACTGTAGAGGTCAATTCCACATGTTACTCTTAATAGATCTACCAGGTTTCATAACTTTCTGTCAAATGATTTTGGAATTATCAGCATTTTTGTGATAAGTCACGCCCATTGAAAATTAATTGGCTCGTCATTCGGCCATCTTTTAAAATATCACAATTTTGAATATAAATTTTATGAAGCATGGTCTAAGGAGTTCTTGTCCCACGTTTCATGTAAATTGACCAAATTTTGTAGGAGGAGTAGTATTTTAAGTGTTTTACAAGTAATGCCAATTAGCGGAAAATCCAATATGGCTGACTTCATGGATCCTTGAGGTAAATTTGTTCAACATGAGCAGAGGGACCTGTATACCACATTTTGTGACTTTAGGTCAAACGGGGCATCGGCAGTGGGCGTGTCAATGATTTTTAGTGAATTTTTAAATATTTTCTTATATTTGGATTGATATAGCGCCACCACGTGGCTCGATTGGGTTAGAACTGTAGGGGTCTATTCCTCATGTTACTCTTAATAGATCTACCAGGTTTCATAACTTTCTGTCAAATGATTTTGGAATTATCAGCATTTTTGTGATAAGTCACGCCCATTGAAAATTAATTGGCTCGTCATTCGGTCATCTTTTAAAATATCAAAATTCTGAATATAACTTTTATGAAGCATGGTCTAACGAGTTTGTGTACCTCGTTTCATGTAAATTGGCCAAATTTTGTAGGAGGAGTAGCATTTTAAGTGTTATACAAAAAATGCTAATTAGCGGAAAATCCAATATGGCTGACTTCATGGATCCTTGAGGTAAATCTGTTCAGCATGAGCAGAGAGACCTGTACACCACATTTTGTGACTCTAGGTCAAACGGGGCGTCGCCAGTGGGCGTGTCAATGTCACAATATTAACACGTACACTACAGCGCCACCAACTGGCCTATCGCCACGAAATTCGGTGTGAGCTTGTATGATGACAACTTCTAACAACTTACCAAGTTTCATGCTAATAAGCCAAGCGGTTAAGGAAAACCTCAAAGAAGTAATAAATGAGTACATTTAAGCAAAAATGTCGGCAAATTCAAGATGGCGCCCACCAAATTAGTAAAGTTCTATGATCCAAATCCAGCTCTTTGTCACTGTAGCAAGTTATACATCTCTGCAAAGGAACTGTGATTTTTAGTGAATTTTTTTATATTTCTTTATATTTGGAACTCTATAGCGCCACCACATGGATAGATTGGGATAAAACTGTACATGTCTAGTCCTAATGGGACTCTTAAAAGACCTACCAAGTTTCATAGCTTTCTGTCAAATCGTTTTGGAATTATTAGCATTTTTGTGATAAGCCACGCCCAGTGAAATTTCATTGGCTCGTCATTCGGCCATATTTGAAAATATCAAAATTCCAAATATAACTTTTATGAGACATGGTCTAAGGAGTATGTTAACCGAGTTTCATCTCAATTGGTCAAATTTTGTAAGAGGAGTAGCATTTTAAGCGTTTTACAAAAAATGCTAATTAGCAAAAAATCCAATATGGCGGACTTTATGGGTCCTTGAGGCAAATTTGTTCAGAATGAGCAAATGGACATGCATACCAAATTTTGTGACTCTAGGTGAAACGGGGCGTCGGCAGTGGGCGTGTCAATGTCAAAAATTTGTCACGTGCACTACAGCGCCACCAGGTGTTCAATCTGCGTCATAATACAGAGGATTCAAGAGTTTGGGAATCCCAACAAGCGGGCCAAGTCTGGTGATTCTAGGACAAACCAGCTCATGGGAATTTTAGGTGAAAGGGGAGAAAAAAAATAAAAATAAAAAAAATTTTAAAAAAAAGAATCTGAACAAAAACAATAGGGTACCTGCAGCTTCGCTGCACGGTCCCCTAAATATAGCTGCAAGCAGCGATTTCCGGGGACCGTGCGGCATCAGTGGCATTTGTCAAATGAAGAAACTGCAAAATGGTAGACAACTCTAGACATGGTTGACCCAAAATACAAATATTTGTTTATAATCAGGGCTTTTGCCATTGCTGATGGTATCTTAACCCGATCGAGTAAGGGCTTGCGTATTAAGTCTTTGAAATACAAGTGAAACAGTGAACAGTTAATACTGTTAAATTGCTTAACTTTTGCAATAAAAAGGTGTTTCTTAATGTGAAAACAACATTGAAAGAAGCATAGCATTTGCACAATGGTTTTGCCAAACATTAACCTAGCCATTGGTACCAAGGCGGAATTGAACCGCTGACCACAGACATGGAAAGCCAATACTGTATCCACTAGGCCAAAGCAGGTTAACAGAAATGAGGAGGCCAAATAAGACTTGTGTGTTGCAGTATCAAATTGTTTTGGCTTGCTGACTTCATAATTCAAACAGATAACAGGTAATATTGTGAAATTTCCTAGCCTTTGCAATAAAAAGAACATTCTTACAATGTCGCGCACATTGTGTGCCTCAAAAAAAACTCGGGAACAGGTGGGGATCGAACCACCAACCTACTACACGGCAGTCAAATGCCTTAACCACTAAGCTACAGGAACTTTCACAGTTGCAATAGTAGGTAGACGGCCTGTTAAGCAGAGATAGTGTACTTGGTGGATGGCATACCTGCCATCCCAACATTTGTATTTCTTTAGTGCCACCACGCAGATTGATTGAGTTTAAACTGCAGGGCTCGAGTCTTGATCTAACTCTCAATCAACCCACCAAGTTTCAGAACTTTATATCAAATGGTTTTAGAAGTACTAGCATTTGTGCGATAAGCCACGCCCAATGCAAAATCCATTGGCTTCTCATTCGGCCAATATTTGACATACGCCTTAGTAAAGTAATACGTGTATGTAGGGAAGCGTGTTCAGTACCTTGAACAGGTTTGGTGCAAATTGGTCAAATTTTATAGGAGGAGTAGCATTTTAAGTGTTTTACAAGTAATGCTAATTAGCGGAAAATCCAATGGGGCTAACTTGATGATTCCTCGAGGCAAATTTGTTCAGTATGAGCAGACGGACCTCTATCCCACATTTTGTGACTCTAGATAAAACGGGGCGTATGCAGTGGGCGTGTCAATGATTTTTAGTGAATTTTTAAATATTTTCTTATATTTGAATCTATATAGCGCCACCACGTGGCTCAATTGGGTTGAAACTGTAGAGGTCAATTCCACATGTTACTCTTAATAGATCTACCAGGTTTCATAACTTTCTGTCAAATTATTTTGGAATTATCAGCATTTTTGTGATAAGTCACGCCCATTGAAAATTAATTGGCTCGTCATTCGGCCATCTTTTAAAATATCACAATTTTGAATATAAATTTTATGAAGCATGGTCTAATGAGTTCTTGTCCCACGTTTCATGTAAATTGACCAAATTTTGTAGGAGGAGTAGTATTTTAAGTGTTTTACAAGTAATGCTAATTAGCGGAAAATCCAATAGGGCTAACTTGATGGTTCCTTGAGGAAAATTTGTTCAGTATGAGCAGCCGGACCTCTATCCCACATTTTGTGACTCTAGATAAAACGGGGCGTATGCAGTGGGCGTGTCAATGATTTTTAGTGAATTTTTAAATATTTTCTTATATTTGGATTGATATAGCGCCACCACGTGGCTCGATTGGGTTAAAACTGTAGGGGTCTATTCCTCATGTTACTCTTAATAGATCTACCAGGTTTCATAACTTTCTATGAAATGATTTTGGAATTATCAGCATTTTTGTGATAAGTCACGCCCATTGAAAATTAATTGGCTCGTCATTCGGTCATCTTTTAAAATATCAAAATTCTGAATATAATTTTTATGAAGCATGGTCTAACGAGTTTGTGTACCTCGTTTCATGTAAATTGGCCAAATTTTGTAGGAGGAGTAGCATTTTAAGTGTTATACAAAAAATGCTAATTAGCGGAAAATCCAATATGGCTGACTTCATGGATCCTTGAGGTAAATCTGTTCAGCATGAGCAGAGAGACCTGTCCACCACATTTTGTGACTCTAGGTCAAACGGGGCGTCGCCAGTGGGCGTGTCAATGTCACAATATTAACACGTACACTACAGCGCCACCAACTGGCCTATCGCCACGAAATTCGGTGTGAGCTTGTATGATGACAACTTCTAACTACTTGCCAAGTTTCATGCTAATGAGCCAAGCGGTTAAGGAAAACCTCAAAGAAGTAATAAATGAGTACATTTAAGCCAAAATGTCGGCAAATTCAAGATGGCGCCCACCAAATTAGTAAAGTTCTATGATCCAAATCCGGCTCTTTGTCACTGTAGCAAGTTATACATCTCTGCAAAGGAACTGTGATTTTTAGTGAATTTTTTTATATTTCTTTATATTTGGAACTCTATAGCGCCACCACATGGATAGAATGGGATAAAACTGTACATGTCTAGTCCTAATGGGACTGTTAAAAGACCTACCAAGTTTCATAGCTTTCTGTCAAATCGTTTTGGAATTATTAGCATTTTTGTGATAAGCCACGCCCAGTGAAATTTCATTGGCTCGTCATTCGGCCATATTTGAAAATATCAAAATTCCAAATATAACTTTTATGAGACATGGTCTAAGGAGTATGTAAACCAAGTTTCATCTCAATTGGTCAAATTTTGTAGGAGGAGTAGCATTTTAAGCGTTTTACAAAAAATGCTAATTAGCAAAAAATCCAATATGGCGGACTTTATGGGTCCTTGAGGCAAATTTGTTCAGAATGAGCAAATGGACATGCATACCAAATTTTGTGACTCTAGGTGAAATGGGGCGTCGGCAGTGGGCGTGTCAATGTCAAAAATTTGTCACGTGCACTACAGCGCCACCAGGTGTTCAATCTGCGTCATAATATAGAGGATTCAAGAGTTTGGGAATCCCAACAAGCGTGCCAAGTCTGGTGATTCTAGGACAAACCAGCTCATGGGAATTTTAGGTGAAAGGGGAGAAAAAAAATAATAAAAAATATAGCTGCAAGCAGCGATTTCCGGGGACCGTGCGGCATTAGCGGCATTTGTCAAACGCAGAAGCCGCAAAATGGTAGACAACTCTAGACAGGGTTGACCCAAAATACAAATATTTGTTTCTAATCATGGCTTTTGCCATTGCTGATGGTATCTTAACCCGATCCAGTAAGGGATTGCGTATTAAGTCTTTTAAGTACAAGTGAAACAGTGAACAGTTAATACTGTTAAATTTCTTAACTTTTGCAATGAAAAGGTGTTTCTTAATGTGAAAACAATATTAAAAGAAGCATAGCATTTGCACAATAGTTTTGGCAAACATTAACCTAGCCATTGGTACCAATTTGAAATTGAACCGCTGACCACATACATGGAAAGCCAATACTGAATCCGCTAGGCCAAAGCAGGTTAACAGAAATGAGGAGGCCAAATAAGACTTGTGTGTTGCGGTATCAGATTGTTTTGGCTTACTGACTTCATAATTCATACAGATAACAGGTAATATTGTGAAATTTCCTAGCCTTTGCAATAAAAAGAACATTCTTACAATGACATGCACATTGTGTGCCTCAAAAAAAACTCGGGAACAGGTGGGGATCGAACCACCAACCTACTACACGGCAGTCAAATGCCTTAACCACTAAGCTACAGGAACTTTCACAGTTGGTATAGTAGGTAGACGGCCTGTTAAGCAGAGATAGTGTACTTGGCGGATGGCATACCTGCCATCCCAACATTTGTATTTCTTTAGTGCCACCACGCAGATTGATTGGGTTAACACTGCAGGGCTCGAGTCTTGATCTAACTCTCAATCAACCCACCAAGTTTCAGAACTTTATATCAAATGGTTTTAGAAGTACTAGCATTTGTGCGATAAGCCACGCCCAATGCAAAATCCATTGGCTTCTCATTCGGCCAATATTTGACATACGCCTTAGTAAAGTAATACGTGTATGTAGGGAAGCGTGTTCAGTACCTTGAACAGGTTTGGTGCAAATTGGTCAAATTTTATAGGAGGAGTAGCATTTTAAGTGTTTTACAAGTAATGCTAATTAGCGGAAAATCCAATGGGGCTAACTTGATGATTCCTCGAGGCAAATTTGTTCAGTATGAGCAGACGGACCTCTATCCCACATTTTGTGACTCTAGATAAAACGGGGCGTATGCAGTGGGCGTGTCAATGATTTTTAGTGAATTTTTAAATATTTTCTTATATTTGAATCTATATAGCGCCACCACGTGGCTCAATTGGGTTGAAATTGTAGAGGTCAATTCCACATGTTACTCTTAATAGATCTACCAGGTTTCATAACTTTCTGTCAAATGATTTTGGAATTATCAGCATTTTTGTGATAAGTCACGCCCATTGAAAATTAATTGGCTCGTCATTCGGCCATCTTTTAAAATATCACAATTTTGAATATAAATTTTATGAAGCATGGTCTAAGGAGTTCTTGTCCCACGTTTCATGTAAATTGACCAAATTTTGTAGGAGGAGTAGTATTTTAAGTGTTTTACAAGTAATGCTAATTAGCGGAAAATCCAATATGGCTGACTTCATGGATCCTTGAGGTAAATTTGTTCAACATGAGCAGAGGGACCTGTATACCACATTTTGTGACTTTAGGTCAAACGGGGCATCGGCAGTGGGCGTGTCAATGATTTTTAGTGAATTTTTAAATATTTTCTTATATTTGGATTGATATAGCGCCACCACGTGGCTCGATTGGGTTAAAACTGTAGGGGTCTATTCCTCATGTTACTCTTAATAGATCTACCAGGTTTCATAACTTTCTGTCAAATGATTTTGGAATTATCAGCATTTTTGTGATAAGTCACGCCCATTGAAAATTAATTGGCTCGTCATTCGGTCATCTTTTAAAATATCAAAATTCTGAATATAACTTTTATGAAGCATGGTCTAACGAGTTTGTGTACCTCGTTTCATGTAAATTGGCCAAATTTTGTAGGAGGAGTAGCATTTTAAGTGTTATACAAAAAATGCTAATTAGCGGAAAATCCAATATGGCTGACTTCATGGATCCTTGAGGTAAATCTGTTCAGCATGAGCAGAGAGACCTGTACACCACATTTTGTGACTCTAGGTCAAACGGGGCGTCGCCAGTGGGCGTGTCAATGTCACAATATTAACACGTACACTACAGCGCCACCAACTGGCCTATCGCCACGAAATTCGGTGTGAGCTTGTATGATGACAACTTCTAACAACTTACCAAGTTTCATGCTAATAAGCCAAGCGGTTAAGGAAAACCTCAAAGAAGTAATAAATGAGTACATTTAAGCAAAAATGTCGGCAAATTCAAGATGGCGCCCACCAAATTAGTAAAGTTCTATGATCCAAATCCGGCTCTTTGTCACTGTAGCAAGTTATACATCTCTGCAAAGGAACTGTGATTTTTAGTGAATTTTTTTATATTTCTTTATATTTGGAACTCTATAGCGCCACCACATGGATAGATTGGGATAAAACTGTACATATCTAGTCCTAATGGGACTCTTGAAAGACCTACCAAGTTTCATAGCTTTCTGTCAAATCGTTTTGGAATTATTAGCATTTTTGTGATAAGCCACGCCCAGTGAAATTTCATTGGCTCGTCATTCGGCCATATTTGAAAATATCAAAATTCCAAATATAACTTTTATGAGACATGGTCCAAGGAGTATGTAAACCGAGTTTCATCTCAATTGGTCAAATTTTGTAGGAGGAGTAGCATTTTAAGCGTTTTACAAAAAATGCTAATTAGCAAAAAATCCAATATGGCGGACTTTATGGGTCCTTGAGGCAAATTTGTTCAGAATGAGCAAATGGACAGGCATACCAAATTTTGTGACTCTAGGTGAAACGGGGCGTCGGCAGTGGGCGTGTCAATGTCAAAAATTTGTCACGTGCACTACAGCGCCACCAGGTGTTCAATCTGCGTCATAATATAGAGGATTCAAGAGTTTGGGATTCCCAACAAGCGTGCCAAGTCTGGTGATTCTAGGACAAACCAGCTCATGGGAACTTTAGGTGAAAGGGGAGAAAAAAAATAATAAAAAAAATAATAAATATAGCTGCAAGCAGCGATTTCCGGGGACCGTGCGGCATTAGCGGCATTTGTCAAACGCAGAAGCCGCAAAATGGTAGACAGCTCTAGACAGGGTTGACCCAAAATACAAATATTTGTTTCTAATCATGGCTTTTGCCATTGCTGATGGTATCTTAACCCGATCCGGTAAGGGATTGCGTATTAAGTCTTTTAAGTACAAGTGAAACAGTGAACAGTTAATACTGTTAAATTTCTTAACTTTTGCAATGAAAAGGTGTTTCTTAATGTGAAAACAATATTAAAAGAAGCATAGCATTTGCACAATAGTTTTGGCAAACATTAACCTAGCCATTGGTACCAATTTGAAATTGAACCGCTGACCACATACATGGAAAGCCAATACTGAATCCGCTAGGCCAAAGCAGGTTAACAGAAATGAGGAGGCCAAATAAGACTTGTGTGTTGCGGTATCAGATTGTTTTGGCTTACTGACTTCATAATTCATACAGATAACAGGTAATATTGTGAAATTTCCTAGCCTTTGCAATAAAAAGAACATTCTTACAATGACGTGCACATTGTGTGCCTCAAAAAAAACTCGGGAACAGGTGGGGATCGAACCACCAACCTACTACACGGCAGTCAAATGCCTTAACCACTAAGCTACAGGAACTTTCACAGTTGGTATAGTAGGTAGACGGCCTGTTAAGCAGAGATAGTGTACTTGGCGGATGGCATACCTGCCATCCCAACATTTGTATTTCTTTAGTGCCACCACGCAGATTGATTGGGTTAACACTGCAGGGCTCGAGTCTTGATCTAACTCTCAATCAACCCACCAAGTTTCAGAACTTTATATCAAATGGTTTTAGAAGTACTAGCATTTGTGCGATAAGCCACGCCCAATGCAAATCCATTGGCTTCTCATTCGGCCAATATTTGACATACGCCTTAGTAAAGTAATACGTGTATGTAGGGAAGCGTGTTCAGTACCTTGAACAGGTTTGGTGCAATTGGGTCCAATTTTATAGGAGGAGTAGTATTTTAAGTGTTTTACAAGTAATGCTAATTAGCGGAAAATCCAATGGGGCTAACTTGATGATTCCTCGAGGCAAATTTGTTCAGTATGAGCAGACGGACCTCTATCCCACATTTTGTGACTCTAGATAAAACGGGGCGTATGCAGTGGGCGTGTCAATGATTTTTAGTGATTTTTTAATATTTTCTTATATTTGAATCTATATAGCGCCACCACGCTGGCTCAATTGGGTTGAAACTGTAGAGGTCAATTCCACATGTTACTCTTAATAGATCTACCAGGTTTCATAACTTTCTGTCAAATGATTTTGGAATTATCAGCATTTTTGTGATAAGTCACGCCCATTGAAAATTAATTGGCTCGTCATTCGGCCATCTTTTAAAATATCACAATTTTGAATATAAATTTTATGAAGCATGGTCCTAAGGAGTTCTTGTCCCACGTTTCATGTAAATTGACCAAATTTTGTAGGAGGAGTAGTATTTTAAGTGTTTTACAAGTAATGCTAATTAGCGGAAAATCCAATATGGCTGACTTCAAGGATCCTTGAGGTAAATTTGTTCAACATGAGCAGAGGGACCTGTATACCACATTTTGTGACTTTAGGTCAAACGGGGCATCGGCAGTGGCGTGTCAATGATTTTTAGTGAATTTTTAAATATTTTCTTATATTTGGATTGATATAGCGCCACCCACGTGGCTCGATTGGGTTAAAACTGTAGGGGTCTATTCCTCATGTTACTCTTAATAGATCTACCAGGTTTCATAACTTTCTGTCAAATGATTTTTGGAATTATCAGCATTTTTGTGATAAGTCACGCCCATTGAAAATTAATTGGCTCGTCATTCGGTCATCTTTTAAAATATCAAAATTCTGAATATAACTTTTATGAAGCATGGTCTAACGAGTTTGTGTACCTCGTTTCATGTAAATTGGCCAAATTTTGTAGGAGGAGTAGCATTTTAAGTGTTATACAAAAAATGCTAATTAGCGGAAAATCCAATATGGCTGACTTCATGGATCCTTGAGGTAAATCTGTTCAGCATGAGCAGAGAGACCTGTACACCACATTTTGTGACTCTAGGTCAAACGGGGCGTCGCCAGTGGGCGTGTCAATGTCACAATATTAACACGTACACTACAGCGCCACCAACTGGCCTATCGCCACGAAATTCGGTGTGAGCTTGTATGATGACAACTTCTAACAACTTACCAAGTTTCAAGCCAAGCGGTTAAGGAAAACCTCAAAGAAGTAATAAATGAGTACATTTAAGCAAAAAATGTCGGCAAATTCAAGATGGCGCCCACCAAATTAGTAAAGTTCTATGATCCAAATCCGGCTCTTTGTCACTGTAGCAAGTTATACATCTCTGCAAAGGAACTGTGATTTTTAGTGATTTTTTTTTATATTTCTTTATATTTGGAACTCTATAGCGCCACCACATGGATAGATTGGGATAAAAACTGTACATGTCTAGTCCTAATGGGACTCTTAAAAGACCTACCAAGTTTCATAGCTTTCTGTCAAATCGTTTTGGAATTATTAGCATTTTTGTGATAAGCCACGCCCAGTGAAATTTCATTGGCTCGTCATTCGGCCATATTTGAAAATATCAAAATTCCAAATATAACTTTTATGAGACATGGTCTAAGGAGTATGTAAACCGAGTTTCATCTCAATTGGTCAAATTTTGTAGGAGGAGTAGCATTTTAAGCGTTTTACAAAAAATGCTAATTAGCAAAAAATCCAATATGGCGGACTTTATGGGTCCTTGAGGCAAATTTGTTCAGAATGAGCAAATGGACATGCATACCAAATTTTGTGACTCTAGGTGAAACGGGGGCGTCGGCAGTGGGCGTGTCAATGTCAAAAATTTGTCACGTGCACTACAGCGCCACCAGGTGTTCAATCTGCGTCATAATATAGAGGATTCAAGAGTTTGGGAATCCCAACAAGCGTGCCAAGTCTGGTGATTCTAGGACAAACCAGCTCATGGGAATTTTAGGTGAAAGGGGAAGAAAAAAAATAATAAAAAGAATCTGAACAAAAACAATAGGGTACCCGCAGCTTCGCTGCACGGTCCCCTAATAAAAAGAATCTGAACAAAAACAATAGGGTACCTGCAGCTTCGCTGCACGGGTCCCCCTAATAAAAAGAATCAGAACAAAAACAATAGGGTACCTGCAGCTTCGCTGCACGGTCCCCTAATAAAAAGAATCAGAACAAAAACAATAGGGTACCTGCAGCTTCGCTGCACGGTCCCCCTAAAAATTAAAAAAAGAATCAGAACAAAAACAATAGGGTACCGGCAGCTTCGCTCCACGGTCCCCTAAATATAGCTGCAAGCTATATTTAGCTGCAAGCGGCATCAGTGGCATTTGTCAAATGCAGAAACTGCAAAATGGTAGACAACTCTAGACATGGTTGACCCAAAATACAAATATTTGTTTATAATCAGGGCTTTTGCCATTGCTGATGGTATCTTAACTTGATTGTGCGAGCCCCTAGTGGTAGAGACGCAGGCGTCTACATTTTAAAAACATCACATATGAGTTTCTAGTTCCACGAGAATACGGATTTCATAACCATAAACCACATATCATCGTAATTAGTACTTAATATCCTATCAGCGTGCGAGATATCACGTTCCTATCTGCCACTATTAGCTTGTAATTCATGAAAGTAGCATGCTATGCTGCTACACTGTTATTTACAATGGACCCGACCACATGTAAGATAGCAGCCATTTAAACATATTTGAGAGTTAATTAAAGTTTTTATTATATCACCAAAAAATCGTTTACTATCACAGCCGCAAGAAACACCTTCCAAGATCCTGAATACACACAAGCAAAACTGTCAACATGCCTACTCACTCCACAGGAAAAAAAAACGAGTGGTATTTGTTTTGTCACCACATAACTTTCGTTTGCTATAAAAAGCTCCGGTAAAATATGAAATTAAGTCGTAACCTTACCTTTGGTTATGAAGATTAAGATGTCCCCCTGCAAGAATCTGAGGTTTATTTTTTTGCCTTGGTTGACCCGTTTTTAAGATTCAATCCTTGTTTCAACATGTGTCCATGCTCCAAAATAGCCGTGCGTAAATGATCACATTCAAAAGAAGCGCAAGTAAATCCTTCAGACAAACTTGATTTTAATTGACACTTATATCATCCAATAGAGCACATCCTAAGCTTTCTAAAATGGTATGGCATTCCCATAGGTAGATTTAACCAGCTGATCGCTATCCACGCGTAACACAGGACTAGGTTGCACACATTCGGGAAGCCATTTTGGATCACAATTCGGCCCTGGTTCATGCGCGCACTGCGTCATCATTATTACACGGAGATTCGAATAATTTTTTTAAAAACAACTCAGCCATTTTCGAACTTGTAATTTTTATTATATATAAATATATATATGATGGCGAAAAATATATGCCCCTGTCGGATGTAGCGGAGGAGATTTTTAGGAGTGAGTCAGAGGGAGGAGTGAAAGTGGCTCTGACGCTGAAAGCAAAGACTGTTGTCGAAGATGCTTTTGCCCAGGGCGAAGATGTGGCTGTTGACATGTAAGTATTAACTGTATTAAATTAAGTAATAACTTTATTTGTGCATAGGTTTAATTTTAGTCACAGTAGCCATGTAAAATATAGCATTTATTATCTAATTTCTTGTGGCTAAATGGCATAAGTCATATCATGTATTGTATAATTATATACGAGGGATAGCTGCTACATTATGGGAAGGATGTGCCTTGTCTTGTCTGTTCTGTAGTGATCTTGATGACGTCTCTGTATGCACTTATTGTACGTCGCTTTGGATAAAAGCGTCTGCTAAATGAATGTAATGTAATGTATAATTAGGCCTGTTGATACATAGCTTAGCCATGCATTAGCATGCATCGTATCTTTAGCACACCAGCATAAATGGGCCATAAACTAACCTATGACATTGTTGCTGGTTGTCAATGGTAATCAATTTTTCAATTACATTTTTTTTAGTTATATAGCGCTTTTCACAGGACTGTCACAAAGACGCTTTACAGAACACAAAGGGGAAATAGGAAATGCCAGCTCTAAGCCCCCAGATAGCAGAGGTAAAAACTCTCTAGTAGGGAGAGAAAACCCTCATACAGTGTCACTGGTTGGAATTGATTTTTGTGATATTTATAAGACTTAAGAACTTAATTTAGAAAAGAATTACAAAAAGTAATTATTTTTGTAATACATTTTTGTAATTCTTAAAGGGGAAAATGTATATTGTAAGAAGGGTAGGTCAAATAAGCTAAGGCTTCTTCCTACACCTTTTCAGTCAAATTACTTATTTAATTATATCTTTGTACACACATCTTTGTAAAGAAAATGTTAATAACCGAATTAAACTAAACTAACTTAATTTAGGGTAAATTTTAATCACAGTCTCTATGTCAAATGTAGCATTTATTAAATTTTTTTGGAAAAGCCTAGCATTTTCATTTTTGATTTGCAACATAGTACATTATGTGGCTCTTATTGTACACTTTATTTTGATTTCTTTTAAATAATTCAGGGTAGAAGATGCTTCTGCTCTGGACAGTCCTGGACCCTCTGCTCCTGCTCCTGCACCTGCTCCTCACCCCCGCACGACTCACGTCAAGGAGGTCCTGCTCTCGTTCACCGCGAGGAGCTAAAACAAGACCAAGCAAGCCAGAGCCCGAGTCTGAGGACGGATGGCACGACATGGCGGATGAGGATGAAGAGCCTCATCAGTTCCCCTTCTGCCCCTGGAGGACCCCAGAAGTGCAGCTGGACCTTCAGCAGGACTACAGCCCCCTGGATCTCTTTCGGCTGTTCTTTAGCACAGATGTCCTCAAGCTCCTCTGTGACTACACAAATGGCAACACAGCCCGCAAACATGCTCAGGGACTGCATACGCCATGGTCTGATGTGGATGCTGAGGACATGCTAAAATATCTGTCCATCGTCCTGTACCTGGGTCTTGCCCCTCGTCCACGTCATAGGAGGTGGTAACAGCACACTATATCCTCTCCAGTCAACGCTGCAACATACATTTTCTATTCAAAATTGTGCTGGCTAGTGGGGCTCCGGTGGAAAAATAAATGTTTGGAACCACAAACTGAACTAGAGCTAATAAATGTATCACCCTCTGAATGTGAAGTGATTGTAATTATCTCATACTACCACAAAGGACATAATAAAATGCTTCATTTGGATAAAAAAGCATTGTATTCATTTTCGGATAGGTTTTTGGACCCTTATATATCCAAACCCAAATTATTTGGAAAAAGGTGAAAATTCCCTCATGTAGTTGATACAAACATGTTTTTCTATGAGCCAGAATACTTTATCTGTTGAAAAAAACTGATTATCTCTTGATTTACTGTGATGCACATTTTATCCATTTGGATAGATTTGGAGACCCTAAGGGACAC
Source organism: Synaphobranchus kaupii (assembly GCA_029718625.1). Taxonomy (NCBI): domain Eukaryota; kingdom Metazoa; phylum Chordata; class Actinopteri; order Anguilliformes; family Synaphobranchidae; genus Synaphobranchus; species Synaphobranchus kaupii. Next base: position 9,589,907 of record CM056398.1, on the reverse strand, counting down.
CAGGATACACAGTTTACAAATTAGCTTATAGAACCTGAGTAGATTCACATATCCCCCTAAAATTCTGTACACATGTTTACAAGTGGTGTGTGCACCAGGAAATGGAAAGTATGACCTGTTTTACATCTTTGCCTTTCAGAGGTTCACTATAAACTAAGAATTACAATCTCGTTTTTTTTTTTTTTGCAAAACGTTTGTGCATTTACAGCCCATAATGTATGTAAAGATTATGAAATGTAATTATTTTAAGCTAAGACACACAAAGGTACAGGGGTCTTCTTCAATTTAAGCAATAAAACAAGTGTGTGTGGTGAGCATAACTGTAGTTATAAAGGCTTAAACAGAACAGTGAAAACAGGCGAAAATTGGCCTGTGCACTAACAGGTTAACCCGATCCGGTAAGGGCTTGCGTATTAAGTCTTTGAAGTACAAGTGAAACAGTGAACAGTTAATACTGTTAAATTGCTTAACTTTTGCAATAAAAAGGTGTTTCTTAATGTGAAAATAACATTGAAAGAAGCATAGCATTTGCACAATAGTTTTGCCAAACATTAACCTAGCCATTGGTACCAAGGCGGAATTGAACCGCTGACCACAGACATGGAAAGCCAATACTGTATCCAATAGGCCAAAGCAGGTTAACAGAAATAGGGAGGCCAAATAAGACTTGTGTGTTGCGGTATCAGATTGTTTTGGCTTGCTGAATTCATAATTCAAACAGATAACAGGTAATATTGTGAAATTTCCTAGCCTTTGCAATAAAAAGAACATTCTTACAATGTCGTGCACATTGTGTGCCTCAAAAAAAACACGGGAACAGGTGGGGATCGAACCACCAACCTACTACACGGCAGTCAAATGCCTTAACCACTAAGCTACAGGAACTTTCACAGTTGCTATAGTAGGTAGACGGCCTGTTAAGCAGAGATAGTGTACTTGGTGGATGGCATACCTGCCATCCCAACATTTGTATTTCTTTAGTGCCACCACGCAGATTGATTGAGTTTAAACTGCAGGGCTCAAGTCTTGATCTAACTCTCAATCAACCCACCAAGTTTCAGAACTTTATATCAAACGGTTTTAGAAGTACTAGCATTTGTGCGATAAGCCACACCTAATGCAAAATCCATTGGCTTCTCATTCGGCCAAGTTTTGACATACACCTTTGTAAAGTAATGCGTGTATGTAGGGAAGCGGTTTGAGTACCCTGAACAGGTTTGGTGCAAATTGGTCTAATTCTGTAGGAGGAATAGCATTTTAAGTGTTTTACAAAAAATGCTAATTAGCGGAAAATCGAGGATGGCAGACTTCATGGTTTCTTGAGGCAAATTTGTTGGGCAGGAGTAGCGGGATGTATACACCAAATTTTGTGACTGAAGATCAAACGGGGCGTCGGCAGTGGGCGTGTCAATGATTTTTAGTGAATTTTTTTATATTTTCTTATATTTGGATCTCTATAGCGCCACCACGTGGCTCGATAGGGTTGAAACTGGAGAGGTCAGGTCCAGATTCTACTCTTAAAAGACCATCCAAGTTTCATAATTTTCTGTGAAATGGTTTTGGAATTATTAGCATTTTAGTGATAAGCCACGCCCACTGGATATTTATTGGTTCGTCATTCGGCCATCTTTTAAAATATCAAAATTCTGTTTATAACTTTTATGAGGCATGGTGTAAGGAGTGTGTTTAACAGGTTTCATGTAAATTGGTCAAATTTTATAGGAGGAGTAGTATTTTAAGTGTTTTACAAGTAATGCTAATTAGCGGAAAATCCAATAGGGCTAACTTGATGGTTCCTAGAGGCAAATTTGTTCAGTATGAGCAGCCGGACCTCTATCGCACATTTTGTGACTCTAGATAAAACGGGGCGTATTCAGTGGGCGTGTCAATGATTTTTAGTGAATTTTTAAATATTTTCTTATATTTGGATCGATATAGCGCCACCACGTGGCTCGATTGGGTTGAAACTGTAGGGGTCAATTCCTCATGTTACTCTTAATAGATCTACCAGGTTTCATAACTTTCTGTCAAATGATTTTGGAATTATCAGCATTTTTGTGATAAGTCACGCCCATTGAAAATTAATTGGCTCGTCATTCGGCCATCTTTTAAAATATCAAAATTCTGAATATAACTTTTATGAAGCATGGTCTAACGAGTTTCTGTACCTCGTTTCATGTAAATTAGCCAAATTTTGTAGGAGGAGTAGCATTTTAAGTGTTATACAAAAAATGCTAATTAGCGGAAAATCCAATATGGCTGACTTCATGGATTCTTGAGGCAAATTTGTTCAGCATGAGCAGAGAGACCTGTCCACCACATTTTGTGACTCTAGGTCAAACGGGGCGTCGCCAGTGGGCGTGTCAATGTCACAATATTTACACATGCACTACAGCGCCACCAACTGGCCTATCGCCACGAAATTCGGTGTGAGCTTGTATAATGACAATTTCTAACTATTTGCCAAGTTTCATGCTAATCAGCCAAGCGGTTAAGGAAAAAGTCAAAGAAGTAATAAATGAGTACATTTAAGCCAAAATGTCGGCAAATTCAAGATGGCGCCCACCAAATTAAAGTTATATGATCCAAATCCGGCTCTTTGTCACTGTAGCAAGTTGCACATCTCTGCAAAGGAACTGTGATTTTTAGTGAATTTTTTTATATTTTTTTATATTTGGAACTCTATAGCGCCACCACATGGATGGATTGGGATAAAACTGTACATGTCTAGTCCCATTGGCACTCTTAACATAACTACCAAGGTTCATAGCTTTCTGTCTAATCGTTTTGGAATTATTAGCATTTTTGTGATAAGCCACGCCCAGTGAAATTTCATTGGCTCGTCATTCGGCCATATTTGAAAATATCAAAATTGGTACCCTATTGTTTTTGTTCTGATTCTTTTTTTTTAATTTTTTTTTTTTTTCTCCCCTTTCACCTAAAATTCCCGTGAGCTGGTTTGTCCTAGAATCACCAGACTTGGCACGCTTGTTGGGATCCCAAAACTCTTGAATCCTCTATATTATGACGGAGATTGAACACCTGGTGGCGCTGTAGTGCACGTGACAAAATTTTGACATTGACACGCCCACTGCCGACGCCCCGTTTCACCTAGAGTCACAAAATTTGGTAGACATGTCCATTTGCTCATTCTGAACAAATTTGCCTCAAGGACCCATAAAGTCCGCCATATTGGATTTTTTGCTAATTAGCATTTTTTGTAAAACGCTTAAAATGCTACTCCTCCTACAAAATTTGACCAATTGAGATGTATCTTGGTATACACACTCGTTAGACCATGTCTCAAAAAAGTTATATTCAGAATTTTGATATTTTCAAAGATGGCCGAATGATGAGCCAATGAAATTTCACTGGGCGTGGCTTATCACAGAAATGCTAATAATTCCAAAACGATTTGACAGAAAGCTATGAAACTTGGTAGGTCTGTTAAGAGTACTATTAGGACTAGATATCTACAGTTTTATCCCAATCGATCCATGTGATGGCGCTATAGAGTTCCAAATATAAAAAAATATTAAAAAATTCACTAAAAATCACAGTTCCTTTGCAGAGATGTTGCTTGCTACAGTGACAAAGAGCCGGATTTGGATCATAGATGTTTACTAATTTTGTGGACGCCATCTTGAATTTGCTGACATTTTGGCTTAAATGTACTCATTTATTACTTCTTTGAGTTTTTCCTTAACCGCTAGACTCATTAGCATGAAACTCGGCAAGTAGTTAGAAGTTGTCATCATACGAGCTCACACCGAATTTCGTGGCGATAGGCCAGTTGGTGGCGCTGTAGTGCACGTGTAAATATTGTGACATTGACACGCCCACTGCCGACGCCCCGTTTGACCTAGAGTCACAAAATGTGGTGTACATGTCCCTCTGCTCATGCTGAACAAATTTACCTCAAGGATCCATGAAGTCAGCCATATTTGATTTTCCGCTAATTAGCATTTTTTGTAAAACACTTAAAATGCTACTCCTCCTACAAAATTTGGCCAATTTACATGAAACGAGGTACACAAACTCCTTAGACCATGCTTCATAAAAGTTATATTCAGAATTTTGATATTTTAAAATATGGCCGAATGACGAGCCAATGAATTTTCAATGGGCGTGACTTATCACAAAAATGCTGATAATTCCAAAATCATTTGACAGAAAGTTATGAAACCTGGTATATCTATTAAGAGTAACATGAGGAATGGACCACTATAGTTTCAACCCAATCGAGCCACGTGGTGGCGCTATATAGATCCAAATATTTAAAAAATGTAAAAATTCACAAAAAAATAATTGACACGCCCACTGCATACGCCCCGTTTTATCTAGAGTCAGAAAATGTGGGATAGAGGTCCGTCTGCTCATACTGAACAAATATGCCCCCAGGAACCATGAAGTTAGCCCTATTGGATTTTCCGCTAATTAGCATTACTTGTAAAACACTTAAAATACTACTCCTCCTACAAAATTTGACCAATTTACATGAAACCTGTTAAACACACTCCTTACACCATGCCTCATAAAAGTTATAAACAGAATTTTGATATTTTAAAAGATGGCCGAATGACGAACCAATAAATATCCAGTGGGCGTGGCTTATCACAAAAATGCTAATAATTCCAAAACCATTTCACAGAAAATTATGAAACTTGGAAGGTCTTTTAAGAGTAGAATCTGGACCTGACCTCTCCAGTTTCAACCCAATCGAGCCACGTGGTGGCGCTATAGAGATCCAAATATAAGAAAATATTTTAAAATTCACTAAAAATCATTGACATGCCCACTGCCGACGCCCCGTTTGATCTTCTTCAGTCACAAAATTTGGTGTATACATCCCGCTACTCCTGCCCAACAAATTTGCCTCAAGAAACCATGAAGTCTGCCATCTTCGATTTTCCGCTAATTAGCATTTTTTGTAAAACACTTAAAATGCTATTCCTCCTACAGAATTAGACCAATTTGCACCAAACCTGTTCAAGGTACTCAAACCACTTCCCTACATACACGCATTACTTTACAAAGGTGTATGTCAAAACTTGGCCGAATGAGAAGCCAATGGATTTTGCATTGGGCGTGGCTTATCGCACAAATGCTAGTACTTCTAAAACCGTTTGATATAAAGTTATGAAACTTGGTGGATTGATTGAGAGTTAGATCAAGACTTGAGCCCTGCAGTTTAAACTCAATCAATCTGCGTGGTGGCACTAAAGAAATACAAATGTTGGGATGGCAGGTATGCCATCCACCAAGTACACTATCTCTGCTTAACAGGCCGTCTACCTACTATAGCAACTGTGAAAGTTCCTGTAGCTTAGTGGTTAAGGCATTTGACTGCCGTGTAGTAGGTTGGTCGTTCGATCCCCACCTGTTCCCGAGTTTTTTTTGAGGCACACAATGTGCACGACATTGTAAGAATGTTCTTTTTATTGCAAAGGCTAGGAAATTTCACAATATTACCTGTTATCTGTTTGAATTATAAAGTCAGCAAGCCAAAACAATCTGATACCGCAACACACGTCTTATTTGGCCTCCTCATTTCTGTTAACCTGCTTTGGCCTAGTGGATACAGTATTGGCTTTCCATGTCTGTGGTCAGCGGTTCAATTCCGCCTTGGTACCAATGGCTAGGTTAATGTTTGGCAAAACTATTGTGCAAATGCTATGCTTCTTTCAATGTTGTTTTCACATTAAGAAACACCTTTTTATTGCAAAAGTTAAGCAATTTAACAGTAGTAACTGTTCACTGTTTCACTTGTACTTAAAAGACTTAATATGCAAGCCCTTACTGGATCGGGTTAAGATACCATCAGCAATGGCAAAAGCCCTGATTATAAACAAATATTTGTATTTTGGATCAACCATGTCTCGAGTTGTCTACCATTTTGCAGTTTCTGCATTTGACAAATGCCACCGATGCCGCACGGTCCCCGGAAATCGCTGCTTGCAGCTATATTTTATTTTATTTTTATTTCCCTGGAATCCTGTTCTACAGTCTCTGGTACGGTAGGTGGCGGTATGCACCTAAAGTTGGTATTGCAATCCGCCAAAAAACACAAAGAAGAAGAAGAAGAAGAAGTTTGTCTGAAGGATTAACTAGTGCCTCTTTTGAATGCGGTCATTTACGCATGGCTATTTTGGAGCATGGACACATGTTGAAACAAGGATTGAATCTTAAAAACGGGTCAACCAAGGCAAAAAATAACCTCAGATTCTTGCAGGGGACATCTTAATCTTCATAACCAAAGGTAAGGTTACGACTTAATTTCATATTTTACCGGAGCTTTTTATAGCAAACGAAAGTTATGTGGTGACAAACAAATACCACTCGTTTTTTGAGTAGGCATGTTGACAGTTTTACTTGTGTGTATTCAGGATCTTGGAAGGTGTTTCTTGCGGCTGTGATAGTAAACAATTTTTTGGTGATAAAATAAAAACTTGAATTAACTCTCAAATATGTTTAAATGTCTGCTATCTTACATGTGGTCGGGTCCATTGTAGATAACAGTGTAGCAGCATAGCATGCTACTTTCATGAATTACAAGCTAATGGTGGCAGATAGGAACATGATCTCTCGCACGCTGATAGGATATTAAGTACTAATTCTGATGATATGCGGTTTATGGTGATAAAATCCGTATTCTCGTGGAACTAGCAACGCATTTGTGATGTTTTTTAAATTGAGACGCCGGCGTCTAAACCACTAGGGTTTAGACCACTAAACCACTAGGCACAATCAAGTTAAAAGACTTAATACGCAAGCCCTTACTGGATCGGGTTAAGATACCATCAGCAATGGCAAAAGCCCTGATTAGAAACAAATATTTGTACTTTGGGTCAACCCTGTCTAGAGTTGTCTACCATTTTGTGGTTTCTGCGTTTGACAAATGCCGCTAATGCCGCACGGTCCCCGGAAATCGCTGCTTGCAGCTATATTTATTATTATTATTATTATTATTATGTATTTATTGATTTATTTATTTGGATTTCTATCAAAACCTGTGTGGTCCTACAGAGCATAGATATCCTTGTGTTCACCAAATTCAGTTAGCAAATATCATAACTACTGGATACGTTCGTAAAAATGCTATATGTATGTTTCTTGATATAAATGTCTGTTTGTGAATTGTATTGAAATCTGTAGCAGCAGTTAACATTTTAAAACCTGTACATTTTCTAAAGTAAACTTGCCAACAAAGTATAACCATATCCTTTCTGGAATGTAATTATTCATAAACTGTTAAAAACATTTTGAAATCAAGGGCTCTATCTTGGCGCTTGGTCTAAGCGCATGGCGTAAAGTCCATTTAGGGCATGTCCAAGTTCACTTTTGCTATTTTAACGGTGTGTTTTTTGGGTGCTAAGCACGGCGCAACGTCCAAATGGGCTGAACCTAGTCTCTTCATTAATTATAGGTATGTCTTGGGCGTGACATGCAATAAACCAATCAAAATGTCATATCCCATTCCCTTTAAAAGCCTGCTTTTCCACTTTGGCGGATTGCTTATGATGGCAAAACAGACATGCTGTTTAGTGCGATCAAGGAATAGGCTATATGGGTCAATAGTAGCCTATGATCAATATTATTCGGGCTAACCATTATGAGTTCCCGGTAATTCCTGACAGTGCTGTTTACAAAATATAAATTTTGTTAAAAGCACCTGCAACAGCTGAGAATAAGTGACCAATTGCTTCCGTCTCACCTTAGAAAACGCCAAATTAGCCTGCTTGTTTAACAAATTTCGTTTCATTATGCAATGAACTCATGTTCAAGCTTCATCCGAAGTTCATTAGGCTATCTGCATTCTAATTTTGATTAATAACATAAATAACGTTATTTTGCCTTAATGATGACACTAAATACAATAAATCTGTCAGGTTGGCAACCCATAGGTTCAGCATATTTTCCCTTGTTTTATAATGTCCTGCTTATGGAAATGTGACCAACCTGTTTTACTGGTAGCGTAATACTTTAAAACGATCCACTTTCCCAGGAAGACCATGAAAAGTGTGATTTACAGCAGGGGAAACAGACCTGCTCCTGTAAAGCGCACATGCAGATAATGGAATTAAAATGAATTGTAAATTAATTGTGTAACATGCTTCAAATTTCATTTCTAATTAGACGCTTAGTTCTCTTTAAAATCTTTTGTTCAGTTATGGAATAACAGGTGAAATCAGCGGGGTTTTAATAAGCTGAGGGTATGGAAACCTTGTCACTGTAATTTAAAAAAAGGACGAAAAATAGCTAAGGTTACAATTCAGTTAACATGATGACATTTATCTCCGTTTTTTAACCATAGGCTATCGAAAAAACCTTATGCTACAGCAGCCTAGGCTATTTGAAAAACAATAAAAGCAATATTCAGTGGACAAGGTTTTGAACTTTTTTCAGTCACAAACCATTCTATTTACTTACAGGCTGTATTCCTAGATAAACAAAGCTATATTGTAATGACATCTGAAGAGCATTTTCAGAACTCAAATGTCCGTCTATTGCAGTGCGCGAGTTTTCCATTGAATGACAATTCACACATTAGGTGCAAATGACAATTTGCGCATTAGGCTTGATATAGGTGTTATCAGCTCCTTTTTAATGGATAGCTATTGTCCCGTACCATCGCACATCGCCTGGATGTTGATGGAGTGCGCTGCGGGCAATGTAATGTGGCATCGTTTCCCTTCGCTGAGGGAAAGGTATGTGGACCTATGGAACCTTTTATTATTATGCATTTTTGATATAGCCTACACAATAATAATATTTCACATTGTGATCTAGATATTTTAGTCATGCTTATGCGTGCCCCTGTGTGTAACAGACAGGAGGGTACGCGCGTTGTGCACACGCCTATGTAGACGCACATATATGCGCCGTTAAAATAACATGTAAAAAACTGCGACATGACTTTAGACCAGGTTTGTGGTGCTTCTAGCGCAAGCGCTTTCTGCTGGCTCAATACGGCAAAAATAATCCTGGCCACTCCTCATCTTAAGACCAACACGCCCAGTTCACTTGCAACGGGTGCAAGAATACATGGTAGTTAACTCTATAGGCTTTGGCCCTAGTGGTGGGACGCATGCGGTCCAATTTTTTATAGTGTTCATATTTCTCTTAAATTCTAAATTATAACGTTAATAAAACACGGAACTTTCGACGCAAAATTGTTAAAAACAGTCACAGCCTGCGAACACATTCGTTTATATGCTTATCAGCTCTCAGGTTACACTACAGAGCCATAAAGCAGCAGGGTGCTAATAGCCCAACCCACTTTTTTTATTTGTTTACAGCCTTCACCTCGCCGCAATCACAGGCAATAAAATGCGTATCACAAAAGCTCTTGGTACCATTTCAACACGCTGAAAAATCAAGATCCGATTCAGGAACAATTGTATATTATTGAAAAGTTGTATAAATAAACATTAGGTGTTTTTTTCCCGTGCTCACTTCAGTATGCATACAACCGATATACTTCCGGTTTTGTATAAATACATTTTATTTTCTACAAATTCTCTTGATAAACATGTTTAAGCAACCAAATACGATACCTGGTTATGCAGTTATAACCCTTTTCTGAAGAATCCTCAACGTTTTTTCGTAACCCATTTATCCATTATCCAGGAAAGTCTCAATTTCCACAGTGCGTACCCTTCGCTTTTGCGTTTGTACTACGTTACTACCGTTGCGTAAAAGCATTACTAGACTGCTACAGGAATGATCTAACGTAAAACACGTAGATTATCTTCTACGGGGGTTCCTGCCCTTTCAAACGAAGCAAAATATGTCATATTCAAGCGACTGTGAACGGCGCTGTATCCACGCGTAAAGACAGCCCATAGGGCAATCGGCTGTGCGCTCCTGACTGTCGACAGCATCATATGACGCCTGTGGCCATTTTGACTGAGTTTATCCTGGAAGGGATGGGCTGGATTGCTGTTACAATTACGTTTTCAGTCTATCCCGATGTATTTAGCAATGTGTAGCTTTTTTTGTGAGCTGAAAAAACGTCACAGACCAGTCTTTCTCTGTACGCAGACACGGGCAGCTGTATGATGCAATTGCGCTGGTGATGTCTTTGCTGCTTCAAAGTTTACGATTATTTTATACATTTATACGCGAACGTGGCAATCAACGGTGGAAAGAAGAGCGCTTATTTCACGGTTGCTCAGGTTTTGGAGGTGAAGAAGTGTCCCAGAGGCGAAGAAGTCTGTGTTCTGGCAGAGCAATGACTCTGGCATGGACCCGTGCCTGGACATATAAGTGTTTTTAAAAATATATAATACAAATTATTATTATTATTATTATTATTGTTATTATTATCATCATAATTATCAACAGTATGGAGCGCTATTATCTAGAGTATTTTTAGTTTGGTGATAAATGGATTCTCGCAGGAGTTCGCTAGTTAGCTTCTATGGCGTCACAGGCTAAGGAGTGCCTGCTCTTTGTTTGTTTTCTAGCGTTCATTCGCAGTTTCTTTGTGCAGCAACCAACACAAGGGCTAGTTGTTGAATTTACGCATGAAACGACATCCATTCTCAGTACTTTATTTCACGGTTCAGTCAAGACATTACAGTATTATAATAATGTAATTTAGTTTGTGCAAGCTGACAAACAAATTCATAAATCCTAGTTAGCTACGATTGCTAATTATGTTGGAGCTAATATCAGACGTACTGTGGATGTAAGATTTTTTAATGTATATACGTATATATAATATATATATATATATGTGTGTGTGTGTGTGTGTATATATATATATATCTATATATATATATTTATTTTTTTTATAAAATAAAAAATTTTTTCCACTTAATTGTAATACTTGCCATATGTCTTTTTGAGATAATTTGTGTTCTCATTTTTTAGTGATTCTACTTAGTAATGTACTTGAATCTGTCTTTTTCAGGGAGGACAGTGAAGACACCCCTCCCCCACCTAACACCTCTGTCGTAGGAGGTGGTAACAGACAGGTTTGCCAAATAGTGATGTATAATTCATTACTTTTGCTGTAAAAAGTCAAGTTGAAGGCTTGTTATAGATAAACCTGTTATTCTGCTGGCTTATGGGGCTCTGGTAAATCTAACTTTGAAGTACAGTGCCATTTTAAATGTAAAGCAGGTTGGTTGGATAACATTAGGGTAAGTAATCCTTTTCGGAGAGGTATTTGGGCACTTTTGGGCACGCTTTGTAAGAGAATACCCTCATACACATAAACACAAAACATGTGTAGGTTAATTTTCTTCACATTCTGTATTACAAAAAATGTTTTAAAAGAAAAATAAAGTTTTCTGATGATTGACATGCCTAGACAGAAAGATATGCACATGTTTTATATTTGGCGACGTTTGGAAACGTTTCGGGACACCCGGGCCCCGTTTTGGTAAAAATACCAATGCATAAGGAAAGCCTGTAGATATCTTTACCAAATTCTAAACCCAAGTGGACAACATATCAGTGCACTAGTGTAAGGAAGTCTGGCTTGCTCCAGTACTTTGAAGTTGAAATATTCAGTGCTAAACTGTAAAAACACAAGGCGTTTTGTACTTTTTTTTGTTTTTTTATGTGTATTATGTATAAACTGTATGTGACCATTTTTACATAAATTTATTCTGATGCAAATTTCTGAATGGTACAAGCCTCTTCTTTCATTGAAACTTTCAACCATGGATGTGCAGTGAATCGTTTTTGAGATATTGGCACTTAATTGACACTAGTAAAAACTAGGCGAAAATTGTATAAAATAGGCCAAAGTAAATAGGGTTAAAGGACGTAAGCGCTAGGCGTTATAATGAACCTAGCGCTGGGTGTAAGATAGCAAAGACACTTGCATTTGGGTTAGCGCCACTTTGCGCCGGGTGTAAGATAGGGCCCCATATGTTGTTCCATGAGGGAAAATCTCTTCACATGCTAAGATGAAGAAACACAGGGCCAAGTTGCATTAAATAATTTAGGAAAGTTTGGATAGCATTGCTTTGGAATAGAGCTAGTTTATTTCGTGTGAGCTACGATAGGCAATATTGTTAGTTGTAACTTGGCCACATTTTGATATCAATACTTTTAAAGGCAGGCCTAGTTTTTGCAAGTTGGAATTAAGGACTTATAGACAGCGCTCTGTAGGCTATGCGTGAGTAACTTGGCTTTTTTTTAACGTTGGAGACGTTTTTGATCAGATACTAGATGTACAGTGCAATCTCATGTAATTTTTTCAGAATAAGGATGAATTTACTGACTGCTCCTAAATATGTCACAACCGAAACATGGTGTAAACCCTGCTTTTGAAATAAAATGACACACCCAATTGATAAGTTTAATTCACCCCTTTGAAAATGACATTTTTGAAAAAAAAATCTTGACTGCTGTTGAATTTGAATCAATTACCCTGAATTTTTAAATCAAATAAAACATTGGATTAATAAAATTTAGTGAAAACTCCATACAAATGTTCTCTATAAAATGGACAGATTTGATCACATGAATTTGATAGATTATTATTTATGAGATTATATATACCATATACTATATATCACCAGCACAATATCTTGGATATTTGATTGATTATTCATATTATTCAAAATGTTAACGAAACAGCAGGTGTTTCGGTTGTGACCACATTGTTGCGGTTGTGACATCTCTTACTAAAACCTGAATTACAAAAAAGTTGGGACAGTACGTAAAATGCACATAAAAGCAGGAAGCAGTGATTTGTAAACTCTCTTGTCTATATATTTAATTGAAAACAATATTTAAAAGATATTTAATTTTTTTCCTTAGCAACTTCATTGATTTTTGTAAATATACGCTAATTCCGAATTTGATGCCTGCAACACGTTCCAAAAAAGTTGGGATAGGGGTATAAAAAAGACTGGGAAGGTTTTGGAATGTTCAAAAAACACCTGTTTGGAACATTCCACAGGTAAATAGGTGAATAGGTGACAGGTCATGCTATCATGACTGGGTATAAAAGGAGCATCCACAAAGGCATTTACGAGCAAGGATGGGTTCGCCACTTTGCGAAAAACTGCATGAGCGAATAGTCCAACATTTTAAGAACAACGTTTTTCAACACACGATTACAAGGAATTTCACCATTTACAGTCCATAATATTAGTAAAAGATTCAGAGAAACTGGAGAAAACGGGCAAGGCCGAAAACCAATATTGAATGCCCGTGACCTTCGATCCTTCAGACAGCACTACATTAAAAACGGCATGCTTCTGTAATGAATATAACCACATGTGCTCGGGAATACTTCAGAAAACCATTGTCAGTAAACAGAATTCGTCACTGCATCTACAAATACAAATTAAGACTCTACTACCCAAAGCGTAAGCCATATATGAACAACATCCAGAAACGCCGCCGACTTCTCTGGGCTCATCTGAAATGGACTGATGCAAAGTGGAAACATGTGCTGTGGTCTGAGGAATCCACCTTTCAAACTGTTTTTGGAAATAATGGACGTCATGTTCTCCCTGCCAAAGAAGAAAAGGACCATCTCGATTGTTACCAACACAAGGTTCAAAAGCCAGCGTCTGTCATGGTATGGGGGTGTGCTATTGCCCATGACATGGGTAACTTCCACATCTGTGAATGCACCATTAACGCTGAAGGGTACATATGCATTTTGGAGCAACATTTGCTGCAATATGCATTTTGGAGCAACATTTGCTGCAATCTAGACAATCTCTTTTTCAGGGACATCCCTGCTTATTTCAGCAAGATAATGCCAAGCCACATTCTGCACGTGTTACAACAGTATGGCTTCGTCATCAGAGAGTGTGGGTGCTAGTAGACTGGCCTGCCTGCAGTCCAGACCTGTCTCCCATTGAAAACGTGTGGCACATTGTGAAGCACAAAATATGACAACGGAGACTCCAGACTGTTGAGCAGCTAAAGTCTCATATTATGCAAGAATGGGAAACAATTTTGCTTTCAAAACTACAACAATTAGTGTTGTAGTTCCCAAAAGATTACTGAGTGTTGCAGTCTAAATTCCTGGTAAAAAAAAAAAAAGGGGGGTGTGGCTACAAGTAGGTTCACTGCACAAACAGTGTACGTAAAAATTGGGGACAGCATTTTTTCGGTAGGTTTTTTTTTATTATAAAATTTATTCCAAAATAGATTGCATTATTTTAACTTATATTTGATAAAAATCTACATGCTTTATTGAATGAGACAAGTCAAAAAATTGGCAAAAATATTTTGGGTATTATTTTTTATTTCTTATCCAATGTCACAACATTTATTTCCGTCCAGAGTTGCATACATTTTTGGTCGAGATCTTAAATAAAAGTAGGCTTACTGATATAAAAATGAGGCCCAGTTACAACAAACAATATTGGCTATCTTAGCTCACACAAATTAAACAAGCAATGTTTCCTAAATAATTTGTACTCCTATGTTTCCTTTGTTTCTCCTGACAAATTTTCCTATTGAACTCTATGGAAAAATAAGTCAAGAGAAGAAACCCTTCAAGTTATCCATCCATATATACTGTATTTCTGGCAGCAGAGTGATGGTTTAAGGCTTGTTTCATACGTCAGACCCTTGATGACTTAGAGCCATTTAGACAACCATGTGTTCCACACTGTTCCAGTGTAACTTAAAGCTAAATCTAGTCCCACCCCTCAATTCCCAAAGAGATCCATTCAAATGCAGAGGATATAGTATCGCTTCTAAGAGTACCTGGAAATAAGATACCAGGAGTCTTTTGATATCCTTTTATACAGTCATGATGGCATCACCTTTTTACCTGTGGAATACCTGTTTACCACAGAAGTTGTTTGAGAGAATGGCAAGAATGTGCAAAGCCGTTATCAAGGCAAAGGGTGGCTACTTTGAAGAATCTAAAATATAAGACTTTTTTATTTGTTTAACCCTTTTTTGGTTTTTGCATAATCTAACATGAAATCTGGTGTGGTTAAAAATGAGTTTTAATGACTTCAACCTAAGTGTATGTAAACTTCCGACTTCAACTGTTTATATATATATATATATATATACTATATATATATAAACAAATAAAATTAACAAAACGCACACACCCACCCACCCCCATACCCAAAGTCTCCTTCCCCAAACGATGGAGACAGCAGGCAGATTGACTTTCGCGAAGCTTTGGTGCATATCAACAGAAAAACTTCTACTCCTAATCTGGAGAGGCTTCCTAGCTGGAGCATATAAAAAAGCATTCACAAAACGATAGAATAGAAAAACAGATAAGCAAAAACAAGATTTATACAGCCCCATTATAGTGAGAAAGTCGGCACCACATAGGTGGCCAAATATCTGTCCCACAGTCTTATGTTGCTGCTTCAACAAAGGTCAGACATCCGAATGTCTATCATGAAAAAAAGTAGCGTGGGGCGCAACGTGAAAAGTGTCCAGGGCAGAGAAAAAGTAAACAGAGGACTCTAAAAGCTAGGCACTGTAGCCATGACTAGCCTACCATGCCAGCAATCTAACGTTAATCAATGCGATGAATAAAAAAAGTCTCCCTAAATGGGTATATTCATAGCCTACTAAAGAATAACTCAGGCTGCAACGTTAGTCATTTAGATCGATCAACAATGTTTCCCGATAAACGGCATGCTATGGGGGAAACAGTCCCACAGCTAACTCAAAACATACTTTTCATTCAATGAAAGGCTATGCAGGCCACATGGACAAGTGCCCCCACCAGGAGTAATCTATGGCTGCATAGCTATGAAGACAGAGTTTGAGAAACCATCCAGTCATGAGAGGGAAAACAATCCTACCCACCTATCAAGAGCCAGCCCAGGAAGATGGGGTCACAGCTGTTGACAGGTGACAGTAAGGAAAGGATGCCACCCCACATTACTCTATGGGTAAAGGCTTCTCTGGTCCTGTCTCCGGACTACAACTCATTATAAGCCTGATCATAAAGGTGCGTTTTTAATCTAGACTAAAATATTGAGAATGTGTCTGAGTCGCTTATAAATTTTGGCAGGGTGTTCCACAGTAGTGGCGCTCTGTAGGAGAAAGCTCTACCACCCGTCAAGTTTTTAGATATTCTAGGGACTACTAAGTAGCCTGCGTCTTGGGAACAATTGGTAGCCAATGAAGTGATGCTAGTACTGGGGTAATATGCTCATATTTCTTAGTTAATTAATTTCGAACAGAAATTAATTAAATAGATCCACTTTTGGCACAGAATTGGATCTTTTGGAAGGGTGTGCAGTGATTTAACAGCCCGGCAGCCGGAAACAGAACATGTTTTATGGGCCATTGCTCGGTATGTACGTTAAATTAGTGAATTTAATGTGCAATTTTCTATTGCAGCGATATTGCACAATTTTTCCGATTTAACCTCCAAGGAGAGAAGAGTGTTTTTGTTTTTGATGTTTGTGCTGCAATCTTTGTTTCAAGGTTGGTGAGTTTTTTTTGTTATTAAAGCAACTTAACCATCCTTTTTTTGTTGTTTTCTGTCTGTTCACCAACGTGCTACAGCAAGCATCCCCAGCACTGTGCACATTGGTGGAGAATTGTGGGTTTTTACAACCCAGTTGGATAGTTAGTTTGGGGGGGGGGGGGGGGTTTGTTTGTTTGGGAACCCCCCCGTCCCCCGTCTCCCCCACATTTTTTTGTGGCAACAATGGAGGGACTGCTGAGGGCCCTCGTGGCAGCTAACCAGGTGTAGCAACACACTACCCAGAGGTCGGCACCCTGTCGCCCGTTCAAGAGGGCCGGATATTTGACCCTGGAGGAGAGGGCCACAGGAACAAGCATACCTTCCTGGGGGGGGGGGGGGTTAATAACTTAATTTTGACTAAAGTAAGGTTAAACAAAAACTAGACTTGCTTGACCTAGGCTAATTATTTATCTCAAACACAGCTAACTTAATCTTCAGAAAGAGACTCAATAGAATCTGGACAGTCCTCCTCAGATTAAATTTGTATGGTGTCATCTATGATGGGATCAAAGAGTTTCAAGATTGACTGAATAGCCACCAGCTTCTCAACTCTTTCATTTTTCAGCCTGTTGTACACTCTGCTGCATATTCAACCAAACAGGGACCAGTTCCGCTCTGATGTAGCTCATATTGGAAGGGGACATGGCTTCACACTTAGGGGTCGATTTACTAAAGGTTTGTTGGTTACAAAAACGTGTATAAAACTGTTACTGTAACATGTTTGCAGTCTCCCTCAGTGAGGAGGGAATGTGTGCGGTTTCTGTGGCAGTAGAGGGGATAATTGGTTAGCCGGATTGAATGAGTGAACAGTTGATTAAATGATTGGAAGATTGAATGAATGGATGGTATTCATTGGATAATTGGATGATTGTAAGGGGAATGCTGGGGCTGGGTTCCTTGAGGGAATATAATGAGCGCACCTGGGGTAAACGAGAGATCTGACGGGAGGCCAGCTAGAGAGTGTGTATCTGCCTCTGAGCTCTTGTGTTTGGCGGTGTTTCTTTTCTTTTTTCGTTTGGTTTGGTTAATTTTACTTTTGTGCGGATGTGTTGTGTTTATGTATGGTGGAAACTTACCTGAGTGAGGCGGGCAGCTGGAAGCGAGCTGAGGTGACCTGCAAAGCAAGAACAAAAGACAGCGGCTTCGTACCCGGAACTGACGGCGAACTGCAGAGCTGTTCGGTGCAACGGCGCCGGTGTGATGGGGGAACAGACTTTCCCCACACCGAAAGGAATGTGTTCATGCCGTACATGCAAACGCAACGTGTGTGTGGGTCTCACACCGGTGCAAGCGGGGAACTGAGCGGCAGCGGGTGTGTCCTCCTTCCCCTGCCAGAGTCGGTGTCCCACCTCCAGACTGGCGAGTGTGACGAGGGCAATGGTGCATAGTGAAGGCCTTTGTCCCGTGATTCGCCCGAGTGGTGGACAGTCTGAATCCTCGTTGGTGACCACCAAGGGCGCCAAAGCTGTCCGATTGTGTGTGTGTGATTATTTTCGGCCGGACTGCTTGTGTTTTTTTTTTTGTTTTTTTTTCTTATTTTTGTGGCAGTCCTCCCAGTGTTGCGTCTTGGGCAGGACTCCATAACACTTATTCTTTCTATTTGAGTTTGGTTATTGTATGAGTGTGTACCGCCATGTCTGTCTGTGTGTGGGCTTTCCCCTTGTGAGTATTGTGGGGCCGGGCGGTCGGTAGCCCCCGAGGTGGGCTATTGAGGGTGTGATCACAAGTGCGTGTGTGTGCCCATTTTCCAGTAGCCTAAATATTTATAAAGAGCACAGTGTGTCTACAAGTGGTGTGAGCGCTAGTGTGTATTGCGTGGTGTGTGGGGGTAGGCACGCTTACCTGCAGGTGGGGCCGGCTTCGTCCGGCAGAGTGGAGAGAGAGAGACAGGGAGGGAAAAGGAACCCACAGACGGGCATAGCCTCTGTCAGTCGTGCTTGGGAAAATAATTGTTTTAAATGAATTGTACAAAATAAAAATAATTTTTTATTTACTTTACTACTGTCTGGAGCAGGGGTGTCCAATCTTACCCGAAAAGGGCCGGTGTGGGTGCAGGCTTTTGTTCTAGCCCAGCACTATGACACCCGATTCTACTTTTCAAGGTCTTGATTGAAGAGCACGATTAGTTAATTAGTTGAATCAGGTGTTGTAGTGCTGGGCTAAAACAAAAACCTGCACCCACACCGGCCCTTTCCGGATAAGATTGGACATCCCTGGTTTGGAGAGTGGTGGATCCGCAAAAACCTGGTCTGGATTTGGGCATGGGATTTGCCTGGTTTAAATTACCACCCGCAACAAATCGTTCGAGATGATCAACTAACGAGGTGTAAAGAGGATTACGTGTGCTAAAATTGAAACATGCATTAATTTCTCATTTTTGCGGGTTAGCCTGAATGAATAAGCAAAAAGTCCCTACATTATTTTGCAAAATAGCGGGAAGTGGTCATGCAAATAGATTACTTTAGCACAAGTGATTTGCTATACCCGAAAGCAGGTATTCGCAGGTGCATTTTAGTGCAAATGGAAAGCAGGTATTAAAAGACACAGAATCGATAAGATGACGGCTGTCATTGTAGCAAGACAGTATGGGTGTGTTTGAAATATCCATAACTGAACGTACTGAATGATTGCGTAACAATGGAGGTTAATTAATGGCCCATTCTAGCTAATGCTCAAAATACACAAGAAGATAATTTGTGGATTGCCTACGTAGGTAACATCATGAACAGTAAGAATATTTTTTTAATCATGAAGCAAATTGTGTAACAGAATACAAGAGTAACTTGTATTTGAATCAAACAAGCAATATGTCTAATATAACAAACAGTGAATTACAAGCAAATCAAAACTTTATAAAAAATAAAACCCATGATCAAATGGAAATGTGTAGGGCTGCCCCCGACCAAAGATTTGCTTAGTCGACCTGTAGTTGCCACTTCAGACCCATAGTCGACTAACCGTCGCACATTTATGATTTAATTATTTAAATATGTATTTTTTAGCATCAGAAAATGGTTTGACTTCCATCTGATCTATAGTAAGTTTACCATATTACAGAGAAATACAAAACCGTCATTATGAGCATTTAAAATATCAATTATAGCTACAAACACAGGCTGCAATTTGCTGGACTGCGCTGCCTATTAACGACATCGGTTTGCTTATGGCCCGCGCTGTAGGCCATTAACGGCATAGACAAAGCGGTAAATGAATGTGTCGGAACAAGAAGCAATGAGACATTTAGCATTGATATTTTTATTTCGACTCTTTATTACAACACACAACTTAAAAATAGTGAACAATAAAAAAGCAGCCTTTTGTCCAGTGATATGAAAGAGCAAAATCAATGTAGCTAATTTAACTTCACGGTTATAAAAACTAAATGGAAAAAAATAATCTTTTATTTCAAAAAAATAAAAAAATAAGCAAATAAATAGGCTATACATTATATAAACAAACGAATAAATAAAAAACACAGCAAACTGAAACACTTAAGAGAAATATCAACAACAGGCCAAACAAAAGATTAATTATAATCTATAGCCTATAAGCAACGTAAAAGTGTGTTTTAGCCTAGGCTACTTGTGACCAGCGAATGTCAGCCTATCTGATCCATGCCTACATGTCAGCCTATCTGATCTTGAGTGTTAGCCTATCTGATCCGTGGCATTCTGATGTAGTCTAGCAAGTGAAATTGGCTAGCCTACTCCACATTCTTGACCCTCATTTCTCTAACTAGAGAATTGTAGGCTGCTCCCCCAATGAGTTCCATCTTGTAGCTATTTACATCCCTAACGTAGGCTATGCCCTCCATGTTTTCTTTGAGGGGAAGGTGGCCGCGATCCGGAACTCCTTCACGCATCCGGTGACACCCCACATCCCCCATACTGAACCCATCGCTACAATGTCGTCCTTCAAGACTCTGGAGGACTCAGATGTGCTCGAGCTGGTGACACGCCATCGTGCATCCACCTGTCCACTAGACCCCATACCTTCAACAGTCCTCCAGTCTATATCTGCTGAGCTCCTTCCATATCTGTCCTCCATTATTAACACCTCCCTAATCTGTGGCCATGTTCCTGCTGCCTTTAAAAGACAGAACCGGTTCTGGCTTCAGAACCGGCCATTCCACTGAAACTGCTCTCCTGGCTGTGATTGAGGCACTCGCCACTGCTAGAGCCTCCTCCCTCTCCTCTGTTCTGATTCTCCTTGACCTGTCTGAGGCATTCGACATGGTCAACCACAAACTCCTGATCTCCACACTCGCTGAGATGGGCATTTCTGGAACTGCCCTCTCTTGGTTTGTATCGTATCTCACTGATAGATCCTACCAAGTCTCCTGGAAGGGTTCCGTCTCTGCTCCTCATCCCCTGTCTACAGGAGTCCCGCAGGGATCTGTACTGGGTCCTCTGCTGTTCTCTATGTATACTAAGTCTCTTGGTTCAGTAATTCATTCACATGGCTTCTCATACGATAGCTATGCTGACGATACTCAACTCTTCCTCTCTTTCCCTCCCTCTACCCCACAGGTTAAGGAGAGGATATCTGCTTGTCTGACTGACATCTCTGAGTGGATGGCTACCCATCACCTGAAGCTCAACCTTGACAAGACAGAGCTCCTCTTCATGCCGTACAAGACCTCCCCACTACATGACCTCTCCATCACCGTTGATGGGACCGTGGTGGCTGCCTCCCGCTCTGCAAGGAACCTGGGGGTGGTCCTGGAAGACCGGCTGGACTTCAAAGAGCACATCAGGGCGACGGCACGGTCCTGCAGGTTCCTCCTGTACAACACCAGGAGGATTCGACCGTACCTGACCACCTACTCCACCCAGCTCCTTGTCCCGACCATGGTCACCTCACGCCTGGACTACTGCAACTCCCTGCTCGCAAGCCTACCGGCCTGCACCATTCTGCCTCTTCAACTGATCCAGAATGCAGCTGCCCGGCTTGTGTTCAACCTCCCGAAATTTTCCCATGTAACCCCCCTGCTGAGGTCTCTCCACTGGCTGCCAGTTGCAGCCAGGATCAGGTTCAAAGCTCTGACCCTGGCCTACACTGCAGCCAATAGGACAGGCCCCGCCTACCTGCAGGACTTAATCCAGAACTATGTTCCTGCTCGACCACTTCGCTCTTCTACAGCAGGGCGACTGGCACTTCCCCCCCCCTCCGTGTCAAAGGCTCTCGCTTGTCCCGACTGCGGAGTTTTTCCACATTAGCTCCTCAGTGGTGGAATGAACTTCCCATTCCCCTACGTTCTACTCCAACCCTGCCTGCATTCCGTCGAGGCCTGAAGACACACCTCTTCAGACTCCACCTTGACTGATATCCTCACCTAGGAATATCAGTTCCCGGTTTACTAGTTCCCTGTGTTTTCCTGTCTGTTTATTATAGTTTATGATAGTATTTGGAATGGAAGTGTGGTGTTGCTGATTTGCCCACAGCTTACTGTGAACTACAGTCGACGTTCATTGCTAGGGATAGCTGCTACATTATGGGAAGGATGTGCTTTGTCTGTTCTGTAGTGATCTTGATGATGTCTCTGTATGCACTTACTGTACGTCGCTTTGGATAAAAGCGTCTGCTAAATGAATGTAATGTAATGTAATGTTTTCCTACTGTGGCAAAGCGAGTGCCACCCCTCGATTCAAGAGGCGGAAGACAACAGTTCGTTGGAGCTTTTACTCTGTTTATTCGCAGTACGCCTTCTCTGGCGATTTAAACACAAACACCAACACATACACACACAAGTTCCGTTCTCTCCTCGAACTCCCAGCCGTCTCCTTTTATGCCCTCAGGCTTACTGTCGAACAATCAAAGCAATTGGTTAATTACACAATTAATAAACAATCATCAATCACCAATTGCATGATTTCCGGCAGCTGTGCCGGCTCCACGAACCACACGAGTTCACTCTCTCTCTTGCCGGCAGCGCCTAAAACCACGCCCCCCTACCACACCTACTAAATAACATTTAATATGAGGAGTTGCATCAATGTTGATGTTTAATTACAAAAGTTTTATTATTTGCTACCTGGTTCAAAACCCACATAGCCTACAAGTGTATGAAAGACACAGTGAATGATATTTCGAACAATCCAGTGCCCTCGAAATGGACATTTATAAACTTTATTTCAACGGCCTCCGACAAAAAAGGGGTAAAGCAGCAGATATAATGAGGTGTAGCCTATTAAAGCTGCTTCTTCCTCCATTGTCCCCTAAACTGTCGCTGGAATGTCGCTGGAGTGCATTTATACTTTTTGTGAACGACAACGACCACAGTGCATGTAGAGCGACAATAGAATGTTCATGAAAGTTCTGCGATTTCAGTCGAGCGACACACTGCTGCTGGACTCTAAACTGGCCCCCAAAGTAAATAAAATATGACGACGGTCTATCGGGGGAGCGATACTTTACGTTACCTACGAATGTAGTGCCGGCACTGGTCGAATACAACAACAAAGAAGAGTAACAAGTTGCAATGGCCACGTTCGCTCCGCCGCCATACTTCCACAGAGAATATTAGGTCAGCACAAAGTAAAGGATTCAACGATAGTTTGACTCCAAAAATGATGGTATAAACACTCAAAATAACCCCGATAGACTGTTGTCGTATTTTATTTGCTTTGGGTGTACTGTGGAGTGTTTAAATGCGTTTGGTAGTGGATGCTACCGGTTGCCATAGAGTTGCGCTAGCATTAGCAACGTGTGTATGTCCAAAAGAAGGGACAGCATGGAATTAGCTGAAAATGGTTTCCATCAATGAACTACATCATGGGTTAGTCGTAATTGAGACATTATGTCCAAAATTCCAAACTATCCCTTTAACAGTAGCCTATATCCTACACACAAGAAAATACCATAAAAACAGCAACGTTACTGCCAGTCTTTTCACTGTTTTCTTACAGTATAACCATTCCAAACACAAAATCTCATTTAAATATGACTGTTTGCGGCTGGAGTAATTTACGTAATGACTCGTAGTTGATCACCCGCAAAGTGTGAAATGATAACGCGTGCAAATACTTTGGCTGCGCCCGCAAAATAACACCCTTTATTTGGGATCTTAGTAAATCTGTCACGACCCTGAACAGGGGGGCTGGACCTAAGTGCACGAAAAGGAGGCAGAGGTACAAGAAAGGGGAGTTTATTAGAGCTTGGGGCAGTCCCAAGCTGTACACAGAATAAACACACAGAAATAATAATAAAGTCCGGAGCTTCTCCGGGACTTCACTTGCTCCAAGCCGGAGCTGGACTTGAACTATAACGCAGGAAGTTCCAGGCCGGAACTGGACTTGGTACTGGAACCCTGAAGTTACAACCGGAACTGGGATGGACAGGAAACTGGAACGGACAACACCGGAACTGGACTTTACTGGAACACTGGGTTGTTCCAAACCGGAACTGGACTTGGTACAGGATACTGGATGTTCCACACCGGAACTGGACTTGGTACGAGACACTGGATGTTCCAAACCGGAACTAGACTTGGTACGAGACACTGGATGTTCCAAACCGGAACTGGACTTTACTGGAACACTGGGTGTTCCACATCGGAACTGGACTTGGTACGGGACACAGGATGTTCCAAACCGGAACTGGACTTTACTGGAACACTGGGTGTTCCACACCGGAACTGGACTTGGAACGGGACACAGGATGTTCCAAACCGGAACTGGACTTTACTGGAACACTAGGTGTTCCACACCGGAACTGGACTGGACAGGAACTGGATGGGGTTAAACAGGAACTGGACTGGAACTGGACTTGGCGGATCAGGACATAGAACACAGGCAACCAGTTATGGAATACATGAATGGAATGGAAGGAGGGGGAGCCGAGGAATACTTATAACAGGTAACCAGGTACTGGAAGCAGAGGAAGGGGTAGCGGCTGGATACGGCAAGGCAGAGCAGTGCAGCGGAGCTCAGGTTGGCCCGGTTGGGGCAGCAGGGCAACAGTGGTGGATGCAACCGTAACCGTAGCAATGGCGGTAGCCACGGCCGGACAGGAACCACTGTAGTATGGAGAAGCAGAACACCCCGCTGCGGGCGCAACGTCAGGTGGAGACAGAGGTACCGCAACACAAACAGGGAGTGGTCAACAGCTACAGACTGGCAGAAACAGTAGAATGGTGGTTAACGAGACAGGCAATATTCAGGCAGGAAGAACCGCAAACAGACAGGACTGGTTAACAAACAACAGCAGGCAGTGAGCATTAAAGCACCGAGACAAAACCAAACTGAAGTTTAGAGGCACAGGACAGGGATCCAAGGACCAGGATACAAACGAACAACGTTACAGAGTCGAAACAAGGGTAGTGAACCAGCACTGGATAGCAGACAGCAGGTGGGTTAAATAGGGAAGTGTAATTGGTAACAATCAGGAAAAGCATGCGAATGTGTGAGTGGGTAATTAACAAAGCGGAGTGAGAGGAATGCATGTAGCAACGGAGAAAGGAGATAGGCTGAAACAGGAGTGGGGAAAAGGGAGTGAAACAAACGGAAGGAACACGCCCAGTCTGCAGCAATGGGGAAAACACGGACAAGGGAATCAAACATGACACGGAGGGAAAAGGGTAAAACACGGAAAACGGACAGGATGGGAACGGAACGTTACAAAATCGACTCCAAAGAGTCCCTTCCACCAGGTTGATGCCTTGATGTGTTTGGGTGCCTCCCAGGCGGCATCAGCACTCCAGAGCATCAGCTCTCCACTTCCTTACTGGACAATTTTGCAGAACTTATAAAAATTTCTCCGGATTAAGTTGCTGTGCAATTGCAGTGATGGTACCATATGTTGCAGAAACCTGCACTCCAGAAAGGACCTGGGCCTCTTCAGAACATTTTGTTTGTTTATTGTTTTCTCCAACTTTTTGTGTTTTATTAGCTTTGTTTAAGCATGAGATTGTTACAGTGAGTGGTGATTTTCCAGGAAAAATTGCCGAAAATGACCGAAAGTTACCTGGAAAATTCCCTACGTTTGCAACCCTAATTGACGCCGAGTTCATAATAAAAGCACCTGCAGTCTGTGCTTTGGGTCAGTCTCATCCTCTGTGTACTGTGAACTTTGGGTTGCAATAAAATGAGTGTTCCTCAAGATCCGCCAGGTCTGTCTTTAGATGCACTTGCTACAATATTATAATGAATCAAGCTTTATTCAGATTTAGCTTATCTTATAGCAGCGGTTCTCAAACTTGGTCCTGGGCCCCCCCAGGCATTGGGATAGGGTTAGGTAAAATTTTGGGTTAGGTTTAGGGTTAGCCTTAGGTTTTTTTCAATCTGCCCTCAGAACAACTTTGTTCATATTTGCTAAAATGCTGTTACTGTGGGGGTCCATTGAATTATGCTGGACATGGATCAGGCTCATTATTGTTCAGACCTTCTCTAATTGCCCAATATACTGTACTTTCTAACACTACCCTCACATATTAGACTTTAATTTACTGTTGAGAATTGACAATCATACTATAAATGAACGTTTTTGTTAAGGCAGTGTTCTGGACTGAACCCAAATGCAAGACTCTGGGACATAACTCGATGAAACTCCACCAGGGAGAATATTTATTTGAGCAAGGCAAATGCAGCAAGCAAGGGAAAACTGAAAGGGTGAATGGCTGGATACGGGGTTGGTGAACTAAAGCGGGGCAGGAGAGGAGACGGGGTGGTCAGGGCAGGAGGCAGGCTGGGCAGGCTGGATAAGGAACAAAACAACAGGTTATGGGCAAACAGAATGGCTGGGAGTGATCTCAAACGGAGCAGAGAAAACAAACTGGCAAAAACTGACAAGTGAGCAGAAACTAAGTAGTGTGAAAAACAGGTGCGTGAACAGAGTGATTAACAAAAAGGAGTGAGGAATGTGAGTGAGCAGGGGAAATGATAGGCTGGGGCAAATCAAAGGGAAAAACCAGGAACTAACTGGGAGCCACGCCCAGCCTGCAAATGGAAACACAAAACATGAGACGAACAGGGTGAACTGAAAAACATGACATAAAACACAAGGAATGGGAATACAGATGAAACAAAAGGGAGGTGGACTGGAGGGAAACGGCGGATGTTACAGTACCCCCCCCCCCCCCCCCCCCACCCCCCTCAACAGGCGCCTCCTGGCGACCCACCGGGCTTAAGCTTTTCAGGGTGTGCCCGGTGGAAGTCCCGGATAAGGGAGGGGTCAAGGAAGAGCTGGCAGGAGATCCAGCTCCTCTCCTCAGGACCGTAACCCTCCCAGTCCACCAGATACTAGAAGCCGCTCCCCTGTCAGTGGATGTCCAGGATGCGGCGGACGGTGTAAGTAGGAGCATTGTTGATGATCCGGGGGGAGGCGGAGGGTAGTGAATCGGCCAGAGGGCTTAATGGGCTGGAGGAGACGGGCTTAATTTGTGGAACGTGGGGTGGATTTTGAGGGCTGGGGGGAGCTTGAGTTTGATAGCAAATGGATTGATGATAGAATCAATGGTGTAGGGGCTGATGAATCGGGGTTGGAATTTTTTTAAAGTGCATTGAAGGGGAATAGTGGAGCTGGTGAGCTAGACCTGCTGTCCTGGAGTGTACTGGGGGGCTGCGGTGCGGTGGCAGTCTGCCAACTGCTGGGTGCGGGCGGTGGAACGAAGGAGTGTGGTGCGAGTGTCGTTCCATACCTTCTTACATCGAAGGAGATGGGCCTGCACAGATGGGATGGAAACCTTCTCCTCCTGGGCTAGAAACAGGGGTGGCTGGTATCCCAGGGAACAATCGAAAGGGGACAACCCAGTGGCAGAGCTGGTCAGTGAGTTAGTGTAGTAGTGCAAGGTAGTGTAAGGAACATGCCTCTATATACCTACATGTGGAGTATTACTCATGCAAGGTGTTTACATATACATTTAGCAGTAATGGTGATAGACAATTAAAACATGTTCGTCTTACCAGTCTTCACCCGGGCACCATAAATGTAGAGAATACGTACAAATCTGGTAGCAGTGAGCAAGATGATTTCTGAATCATCAGCGTCTTCACATGGGCACCAAATTTGTAGAGAATATCCTCGGACAGGGTGCCAATAAATGTAAGGAATATGCCTCTGTATATATATAAACTCTTACATGCCAGGATGCCAGAAATATAGGCAATAACTATGGAATAATGAGGTTTACCCTTATTATTCTTAACCTCTTCCTACCGAGGGCAAAATAGGCCAATTTTCGCCTGTTTTCACTAGTGACAAACAAAGGTGGTTATCTCAAAAACTATAAATGGTACAAATATGGTTCATGGCTTTTATTAAAGAAGACACCTGCAGTATTACGACTAAGCAGTGAGAACTCATAGAAATCCAGTTTTTGATACTTAACTACAACAATTTATGTACAGAAAATATAAAAAAACAAAAAAAAATTTACCTGGGGAGCTACAAATGCAATCAAGGAAATGACTCCTCTATCTGATTCATCAATATGCTGCCTACCTCTGGTAACAATCTGGTGTCAATATCTCAAACCATTCAAATTTTACAGGGTTTTTTTCAGGTGAACCTTTTTCGTTATCCAAATGGTGCCAAATGGTGCCAAATGTGCCAAAAATGGCAATGTTCCAGAAAGGTCTCAATATGATTTATTTTTTAGGTTTTTACAAAAAAATGAGATAATTTGTCAATATTGGCAATAAAAGTTCATTTTTAGACGTGTTCTTGTTGCTCTTCATATTACACAACTAACTACCCGAGGTCACAAAAAGCTGTCAAAACCCATGTAGCAGCACAGTGAATCTTGTGTATTTCACCAGAGCCCCATTAGCCAGAAATGAGTCCAGGAATGTGCAAACAGGTTTTCAAATGAATAATGGGAATAGTATGAAACTTCCCTACACATTACTGCTTGCCAGTCCTGTCCTTTATTCTGTTGCCACCTCCTATGACAGGGACGTTGGGGTTGGGTTTTAGGAGGCAAAACTTTATACATGACAAACATATATCAACTATATACAAGTGCACTAAGGTGTACTACTAAAAGTGCAGTGGATAAAAAATCAAAAGTCCACCAGTTTCCTAGATAAAAAATAAAAACACCCCTGCTGTAACAAATAAAAAGATCCTTGCCCTCTAATTGCTGAAGTTACCGTATTTACACAAAGAAAGTACAAAATGGCAGGGTCCAAAAAGCTAAAAAAAATGAACTAAAAACAAAAAAAGGCAAAGGATCAAAACATGGGGGTGGAGGGTGAGGAGAGATTATTTAACCATTCATACAGAAGCCATTTAGACTACACATTCCCTCAGGAGAGCAATCTGCATCATTACAAACCCCACTAACCCTGTCCATGGAATTGTCCACCATGTTGATATACCCATTAGTCCCCCTTATACAACAACAATCAACAATAATAATAATAAACAAGTACTCCCTCATGTTATCATGTTCTCTCCCTCATACCATGCATAAATTGCCATTTTGTTTACCTGCACAGCCTTCTGTACTGCATACAGAACAATTTACTCATGTGGAACAATGACTTTACTAAACACTTCCAGAAGCCATTTCACACTCATAAAAATCGATTTAGTAGCTCATCTCAGACACAAATAGATAGCCAGCTGCTTGTTACCTGTAATTTTGCTTGCTAGCTTGCCACTGTAAAGGTAATACTATCTATATTAATTTAGCTGAGAGGGACCAATTTTATGCATAAGTATATAAGGTTAGTTAGCTTCACAGAAGAAACACAGGGATTCACGCATTGCAGCTAAATTGCACATTTCCTTGGATGCTTACACCAAACTTACCGTTTCCACAAACATCTGTGTTATTGGCAACGCCACGTAACACGTGCGAGTTTGTCAACACAGACAATACACCCTAAGTTTACTTCATAAATTATTTATCATACCGTTGGAATGTGCAATTTGTAATATTAATTGTATGAAAAACAATAAAATACAGTTGACAATGTAATTACGAACCCGCATGGCATTGCATGAATTCACACTGGTATATCGAAAAATCGGTAATACCACCAGCCCTAACGACGTTACCTGCGATGGCGAAATTCAATGTGTTTATGGCATAACACTGTTAGTATGATAAAACAACTTACATGTCAGCAACATCATCTCGGTCATCAGTGGATTCAGCGTCACTGAGACAGGATGAGTCTCCCTCGGCAAAAACATCTTCTGGCTTATCCAGTTCGTCTAGCACTTGGTGCACGGATAAACGCCTCAAAAATCTCAAAATAACTACATAAAAACTGTATCAAAAATACTCTAAAGTAAAAAAAATGTAACTGCGGGCCTTACCTAATTAATTGTGCTTTGCTAAACGGAATGTAGCGAGCTACGCTACAAGGTAAAAACACTGCGCCATCTTGGTTCGATAATTACGCGTGGTTGGCACTTCCTTATACGCAGGGCAGGATTTCCTTGATTTATGACGGCAATGTGTTGAATGAGGGCTTGTTTGAAAGATAAGAGTCTTGGCTATTGGCTGGAATATTTGACAGACAGTTTTAAAACCCAATGGAAAGCAAATAATACTCGGAGTGGAGGCGGGTGGAAGACAGTTTTTCCCACTTCAGATAGGCCTATTGTGCTATCAGTCAAAGAAATACACAGTCAAAGAAACTGGCTGAGTTTCACAACGCCAAAGTAAACACAGCCGAACGAGTCGTAATCAAGTGCAAAAAGGCGGTTTAAAATTGGAAAAAAATAATGTACAGCCGTATGAAAGTTTTAAAGTATTTTTTCTTGAAGCCTAAAGGTATAATGATTTTTCAAACCAAAGTTTTGTGAAATACAATTAAGCAGAACAGTTTACCAGCACATTGTTTATGGTGTGACATCAAGCTGCAATACATGTTTGAGAATTAGGTCAGAGTTTCCAACGTTATTTACGAAGTTTTATCCCGACGTTTTGGGCTTAAAAACCACTTTCCCAGAAGGAATGGATATATCTTAAGGATATTTAATCAAAATATTGAGGTGAGCAGTTTATTATATATTATTAAATTAATGAAATGTATAATTTAATAATTTCCGTAACGCCCGCGTTACCGCTAGGGGGCGTTTGGTATTAAGAGGTTAAGTTAGGTTAAAATTAAATCAGTCTCATTTGATTATTATGGATTATAATTACTACTACTTTTTTTACCATCAAAGGACTAATAACTAATAATTCATAATGGTTGAAGGTATTATGTTCTAATGATTAGGTTGACTCAGTCCTCGTGTTCATAGGATATCAGAACAGACACCAGGTTTAACAAAAATAGATTTATTAAACAAGGAAAAACATGAATATTGCATTCTACTAAATAGACATATTGTGTTGTGTGCATATTGTAGCATTCATGTGTGTGTATGCACATATGGGTGTGTGTGTGTGTGTGTGCGTGCGTGCGTGCGTGCATGTGTGTCGGTGTGTAAGCCTTGTTCAGGGAACAAAGGAATCACGTGAAGTAAGCTAACTGTGTCGCAGTACGATAATGGCTATTGATCTGATAAATCTGACGTTACTATAAATAAGTTCACGCACTTCTTTCACGAAATAACGTATTTATCTACAGTAAGTTGAATTGAGACCATATCAAGCGAATGTTAGTACGTGTTAAAGAAAAGAAGAGCAAACCATGACGCCTGCTTTGGTTAGTTAACAGTAACCACATTAGCAATGAGACGGTAGGCCAGCCGGCTAGCTTACTAACCAGTGCAACACGTTCATACAGCTATTATTGCACAAAATCAAGATGCAATCAAATTACCGATAAACAATTCAGACTAAAATCAGCTTAAAAAAAAATCACTAAACTAAGCTATGCCTGGGATGTTTGATCAGTCTTACTGAAGTCCGCGGTGAGTTGATTATAGCTGGCTTGTCCGTGAGGTGGCTTCTGCTTTGGCCTTTCTTATCCTGGTAGGGAGTTCTGCTGGTCGTCTGGTTATCGCCTGCGTCTTTGTCCGTGGCTGGAACGCACCTCGGTCGGAGTTGCGTTAATTAAGTTCTATGGTTAGATGCCGTAGGCAAGCTAACCCGTTCCTTGCGTCTCTCTCCGCGGCCTTTGATGCTGCTGCCGCGGTGTGCAATGGAGATCCACCTTTGTAGCTGTGTAGCTAGCAAAAGGGAAGAGCTGCCTCTTGTGCAGCTGTGTGCAGCATGATCGAGGAAGAGAAGTGGAAGAGAATTGAAGAATAGGGCGACAGACTGGAATGCGTTCAGTCTTATCTGTTTTTGTTTTATGACCCTTAGTGTCTCGTATTTCCAAGAGACATGATTGGCTGTGGCCGTGTTTTAAATGTCTTTTGGGTTTCCTGTTTAATGAATGGAAATGTAGAAGGCAGAATGCCTTCCAAACATGGGAGGAGAACTGGGGGCCGCGATCAAAGACGATGTTAGCGGGGATCCCGTGCAACCGCACCACGTGGTGCACCAGGAGCTCCGCCATCTCAGAAGCTGTGGGAAGCTTGGGGAGAGGGATGAAGTGAACCGCCTTGGAGAAACGGTCGCCTGATGGTGGTAATCCGGTCACAAAGTCGACCCCTATGTGACTCCAAGGACGGCCCAGGACAGGTAGAGGGCGTAGGAGACCGGCAGTGGGCTGATAGGAAGCCTTGCTCCTGGCGCAGATGGTACATGCGAGAACAAAGGCAAGGGCATCCACCTCTATAGTCGGCCACCAGAAGCTCCTCCTGAGCAGGGATAGAGAGCGTCGAATCCCCGGATGGCGGGACAGGCGAGAGGAGTGTGCCCACTGCAGGATCTGGGAGCGAACAGTATCAGGGACAAACAGACAGGAATCAGGGTTAGTTCTGGGGTCTGGCTGTGTCTCCTGGGTGGTCTTAATGATCCCCTCAATTTCCCGTGTTTTAAATGTCTTTTGGTTTTCCTGTAGAATGAATGTAAATGTAGAAGGCAGAATTACTTCCAAACATGGGAGGAGAACTGGGGGCCGCGATCAAAGACAATGTCGGCGGGGATCCTGTGCAACCGCACCACGTGGTGCACCAGGAGCTGCGCCATATCAGAAGCTGTGGGAAGCTTGGGGAGAGGGATGAAGTGGACCGCCTTGGAGAAACGGTCGACAATGGTGAGGATGACGGTATTACCGCCTGATGTTGGTAATCCGGTAACAAAGTCGACCCCTATGTGACTCCAAGGACGGCCCGGGACAGGTAGAGGGTGTAGGAGACTGGCAGAGGGCTGATAGGAAGCCTTGCTCCTGGCGCAGATGGTACATGTGAGAACAAAGGCAAGGGCATCCACCTCCATAGTCGGCCACCAGAAGCTCCTCCTGAGCAGGGATAGAGTGTGTCAAACCCCCGGATGGCGGGACAGGCGAGAGGAGTGTGCCCACTGCAGGACCTGGGAGTGAACAGTATCAGGGACAAACAGACAGGAATCAGGGTTAGTTCTGGAGTCTGGCTGTGTCTCCTGGGCAGTCTTAATGATCCCCTCAATTTCCCAGGTGACCGCAGCCACCACACAGGAAGGAGGGATGATGGAATCAGGACAGGCAGGACTGGTCTTGGGGGAATACAGGCATGACAGGACATTGTGCTTGGTGTTGCTCGAACGGAGTCTGTAAGTGATTGAAAAGTTAAATCTGCCAAAGTAGAGTGCCCAACGGGCCTGGCGGGAGGTTAAACGTTTCGCGGACTGAATGTTGGAGAGATTCTTGTGGTGAGTCCAAACTATAAACGGAAGCTCCACCCCCTCCAGCCAATGCCTCCACTCCTCCAGGGTGAGCTTGACCGCCAGAAGTTCCCGGTTACCCACATCATAGTTGCGCTCGGTGGTGGACAGCCGGCGGGAGAAGAAGGCACAAGGGTGTAACTTCTGGTCCTCTGCCGAGCGCTGAGAAAGGATGGCGCTAACCCCGGAATCGGAAGCGTCAACCTCCATGATGAATTTATGACTGGGGTCCGGGTGTATGAGAACTGGAGCAGAGGTGAATCGGGACTTCAGGCTGGTGAAGGCAGCGTCAGCTTCAGGAGTCTATGTGAAGGTCAGTGAGTGGGGTAGCTACCTGACTGTAGCCCCGGATGTAGTGGCTGTAGAAGTTGGCAAAACCCAGGAACTGTTGAAGCTGTTTGCGTGAGGTAGGACGAGGCCAATCTGCCACTGCCTGGATCTTTTCCAGGTCTGGTCTCACTCACCCACTCTCCACGATGAAGCCTAAAAAACTGATGGAGGGAATATGAAATTCACATTTTTCAGCCTTCACATACAGCTTGTTCTCAAGGAAGCGTTGGAGCACTTGTCTGACATGCTGGACGTGTTCTTCAAGGTTGCGGGAAAAAATCAAGATATCGTCAAGGTAGACGAATACAGACCGGTTGAGGAGGTCTCGGAGGACATCATTAATAAGGGCCTGGAACGCTGCTGGGGCGTTAGTGAGCCCGAAAGGGACCACCTGGTATTCAAAGTGTCCCAAAGTCGTGTTAAATGCGGTTTTCCATTCACCTCCCTCCGGGGTGGTAGGCGTTCCGGAGGTCCAATTTAGAGAA
The DNA here is from genome assembly GCA_029718625.1 of Synaphobranchus kaupii. Classification (NCBI taxonomy): domain Eukaryota; kingdom Metazoa; phylum Chordata; class Actinopteri; order Anguilliformes; family Synaphobranchidae; genus Synaphobranchus; species Synaphobranchus kaupii. Next base: position 9,555,994 of record CM056398.1, on the reverse strand, counting down.
AACAGTAGCTCCATTGGGGGGTTCAAAAATAGAGTTAATGAGAGGCAGAGGGTATTTGTTTCTGACGGTAATGGCATTTAGGCCACGGTAATCAATACACGGACGTAAGGTCCCGTCCTTTTTGGAAGCGAAGAAAAACCCGGCCCGACTGGGGAGGAGGACAGACAAATGATACCTGCTGCAAGCGAGTCATGAATGTATGAATGGCAGTTCTCTCTGGACGGGACAGGTTGTATAGGCAGCTGGATGGCAGGATGGCCCTCAGAAGCAGGTCAGCAATCGTACGTTCTGTGAGGGGGTAATGATAATGGTGAGAGATTTTTTAAACACCTCAGCGAGGTCATGATAAACAGATGGAACAGAGGACAGGTTCAGAGGTTGTGGTTTGGGAGAGGGGTTAGTGCCCTCAGACGGAGGTTGGGCTGATTGGAGGCTGGTAGAGTGGCAGTATGAGCTCCAACTTTGAATCTTATTAGTGGCCCAATTGAGATGGGGGTTGTGACGTCTCAGCCATGGTTGACCGAGGACCATGGGTGATTGAGTGGAGGAGATCACATGACACTGGAGAGTTTCATGGTGGTTGCCGGACAGGATGAGCAGTAGTGGTTCGGTCGAATGGGTGACCCGGGCGATGAGCTTCTCGTCCAGAGAATAAGCATTGAGGGGATCCGAGAGAAGCCTGGTGGAAATGCCTGCTTGGCGAACAAGTACGGCATCAATAAAATTTGAATCTGCTCCAGAATCGACCAGGGTGGACAGAGGGAGAGATTGGCGGTTCCAGCAGAGCATGGTGTCCAACAGGAACCGGGACTGGGCAGTAGCAGGAGAAGAGATAAGGCTCACCAGGACACCCAGCCTTACTGGTGAGCCACCCCCTTTTGGGTGAACGGGACAGGAAATCAGCATTTGGCCTGACTGACCACAGTAGAGACAGACCCCAGCAGTGACAGACCCCAGCTTGGACTCTTCACAGGCGCTCCACCGAGGATAGCCGAGCTCTGCCCAGCTGCATGGGTTCCTCTGCAGGGGTTACAGGAACTGAGGGGTTTGTTGGACCAGAAGACTGAGGCGAGGCTGCCGGGCTGGAGCGTAGGTACTGGGTTGAGGTAACGCCACGAGGCGTCCCTCAGGCGGGTCCACAGATGGTTGTCAATCAGGATGGCTAGGGAGATTAACCCATCCAGTGAACTGGTGTCGTCTCTGATCGCCAACTCGTCTTTGATAGGCTCTCTCACTCCGTTATGGAAAACCTCCTGTAGAGCCACATCATTCCAACCAGATTTAGCGGCCAGCGTACGGAATTCCACCGGGAACCTTGGCGGAGGTGGAGAAGGTGTTGGGCGGCGTCTCTACCGCAAACTGGGTGGTCGAAGACCCTCATCTCAGACGTGAAGGTTGGGAAATGGGTGCTGGCAGGATGGCTGTCCCATATGGTGGTGGCCCGGTCTCGCTCACTCTAGTGATGGGCAGAGCGAAGCTTTCTGAAACATTGACAAAGTTGAAGCGATTGCGTTGGTTGAAGTGTCGGTGTCATGAATCATTTGACACCTGCCTCTCTAGTGACATCTCCTGGTCTAAACGGCGATAAATTTAATTAATGAAACATTCTGGAATATTAATGCTTTTGCCATGTATTCTCAAAACCCTCTCCAGCGGAGTCTATATTCATTAAAAGTGTTGTAGAAATTAAACATATTCTCATGATGAGATGATGATAATTATCATTATTAAAGTGAAATGAAAATGCGTGTTTCATGAACCTAATGCCATCATATCGACGAATGCCCTTCTATTTCCTCTTGCATGTATGATCAGGAGACTACATTGCAACAATGAATTCCAATTATTTTTGCCATTTACTGGTTCGTATTTAAAGCTTTCCCCATAGCATCGTGGAAAAATGTAGGCTATATTAGATAGCACACAGATAAGTAGTCATATTTTTATTCACGTTATTGTTATTCTTATTAGTAGTCATTCTATGGGAATTCTTTTCTTTATATGTTTTCAGGGCTTCCTGGCATAAGTGGATTGCTACCGTAACACAGGTAATAAATAACATTATGCTCATGCATGTGGGGAACTTCATTAACTTCACAAACTTCAATAACTTGTTTATCTTATGTTTTTAAACATTGAGGTACATTTTAGGTGCTCTGTTGGGCTATAGGCTACCTAGCTTAGATGGTCCAGCTTGAGTCACAGCAGGATTCCATGGTAATGCTGAAATATCGGGATGCGTTGACTGCAAGTGACGAAGCATTTTAATAGGACAATTGCCGGTCGCAAATCATGCACTGTGCTTTTTATGGGGTCTCTTGTTGGAAATAATCCCATACAAAAGACGTCTTACGTGAACCTTCCTTTATTAACAATATCGTTCTACAAAATCTCAAACGCACTCTCAAATCTCTCCCTCTCCTCTGACGAAACCCCATGAATTGGGTATGGACCAAATTGAATTTCTATATTTCTGTAGAATGCGATGTCCTGGAACAAGGAAAACTATGAGTTTGCGTTAATATGCCCCTTTTTATTACACTTACCCTATCCACGGCTGCCCCCTAGTGGTTGTCGTTGATGTCCCAATTATAGTAGCCTATTCATATTTCTCTGAAATTATAAATGAATCTGCAACTTAAAAAAAAAAAAACTCCTGTAGGCTATAATAGTTAAAAGGGCTTTTTACAAATAGGCTAGCTGTTCTGGGATTTCTAAATAAGGTAACCTGTGTTATGCAAATATTTCCCACGTTTATAACAAGTCAAATTTTACGAAAATTAGTCGAGAATTAAGAGAGTTATAGTAGCCTATCAGGGGAAGTCTGTATCAATCAATATACTACCAAAATATGCTTATCTTGAGCACCTAATATGGCGGCCGCGTAGAAATCTGAGCGGTTTCTAGGTTTTTATGTCTATGGACTGAGCAACCAATGATCACATCTGACCCTCCCTGTCCCTTTCATGTTTGACTAGGGATGGGACGCTCGACACCCACGGAAACCGAAGCTTCGGACGTCACGGTGACGCCTGTCATTGTGGGCGGTATCTTGAACCAATACATGCTGAACCAAGAGCCTACCCTGTTGACATGTGTCAGCTATACGGATCTGGCATCAGAGGCTCTTTTCACTCACATATGAACCTCCATTCAGGTGTACATGGAAAGACACAGGATTTCTGTGTATCTGTGCAAAACCTCTGATTCCAGATCAGCTCATTCTTTTCCCACCCACAAACTTCCAAAATATAAAAATGGTTCAAACGCCCCCAAGTTGCCTATGGAAGACCAAATGTGACTAAACTAAATAAATAAGCAGTGAAATAGATCATGTAATATATATACATATAAGCAATGCAATAAATAAATAAGCAATGACATAACTGAATTAGCAATGAAATAAATCAATATCTACTCGATATTTAACACCTCTTTTATTTATTTAATCGCGTATTTATTTCAAAACGAATCGGCCTGTCAAACATGAAAGGGACAAGGAGGGTCAGCTGTGATCATTGGTTGCTCAGTCCACAGACATAAAAACCTAGAAACCGCTCAGATTTCTACGCGGCCACCATATTAGGCGGTCAAGATAAGCATATTTTGGTAGTATATTGACTGATGCAGACTTCCCTTTCTAAAATATACTATAACTCTCATAATTCTCAACTAATTTTCGTAAAATTAGACTTATTTGCATAACACAGGTTACCTTATTTAGAAATTTCCCAGAACAGCTAGCCTATTTGTAAAAAGCCCTTTTAACTATTATAGCCTACAGGAGTTGTCAAAATGTAGGGTTTTTAAAAAAAGTTGCAAATTAATTTATAATTTCAGAGCAATATGAATAGGCTACTATAATTGGGACATCAATGACAACCACTAGGGGGCAGCCGTGGATAGGGTAAGCGTAATAAAAAGGGGCATATTAACGCAAACCCATAGTTTTCCTTGTTTCAGGACGCATTTTACAGAAATATAGAAATTCCATTTGGTCCATACCCAAATCATGGGGTTTCGTCAGAGGAGAAAGAGAGATTTGAGAGTGCGTTTGAGATTTTGTAGAACGATATTGTTAATAAAGGTTCATGTAAGACGTCTTTTGTATGGGATTACTTCCAACAAGAGACCCCATAAATAGCACGGTGCATGATTTGCGACCGGCAATTGTCCTATTAAAATTCTTCGTCACTTGCGGTCAACGTATCCCGATATTTGAGTGGGGTAAGGCTGCAGCCTGGAGCCTCCTGTCTCATACGCTCACACCTCGTATTCTCAAGCCTTCAATTTTACGTGAAGTGGTATAGCTGCCTATCTAGCTAGACAGCTAAGTAGACACATACAAATGAAAAAGCTAACTGACGACCCGTGTGTACTTGCTTGTTAATAAAGGAAGTTCACGTTAGACGTCTTTTGTAGCCTATGGGATTATTTCCAACAAGAGACCCCATAAAAAGCACGGTGCATGATTTGCGACCGGCACTTGTCCTATTAAAATGCTTTGTCGCTTGCGGTGAACGTATCCCGATATTTCAGCATTAGCCTACCATGGAATCCTGCTGTGACTCAAGCTGGACCATCTAAGCTAGGTAGCGTATTGCCTAATGGAGCACCAAAAATGTAGCCTACCTCAATGTTTAAAAATGTAAGATAAACAATTTATTGAAGTTCGTGAAGTTAATGAAGTTCCCCACATGCATGAGCATAATGTTATTTATTAACTGTGTTAAATCACGGTAGCAATCCACTTATGCCAGGAAGCCCTGAAAAAATATGAAGAAAATAACTCTTATAGAATGACTACTAATAACAATAACAATAACGTGAATAAAAATATTGCTGCCTATCTTTGTGCTATTTAATATACTACATTTCCTTTCCACGATATGAGCTGGGGGAAAGCTGATAGGCTACGCTTTAAATATGAACCAGTAAATGGCAAAAATAGTTTTTCAAATAATTGGAATTTATTGTTGCAATGTACTCTCCTTATCAGACATACAATAGGAAATAGAAGGGCATTGGTAGATATGATGGCATTATGTTCATGAAACACACATTTTCATTTCAATTTAATGATAATTATTGTCATCTCATCATATCTCAGAATATGTTTAATTTGTACAACACTTTCCTTAATATAGACTCAATTGGAGAGGGTTTAGAGAATACGTAGCAAAAGTATTAATATTCAAAATCTGAATTTTACAAGAGTCAAGAATGTTTAATTAATTTAAATTTATCGCCGTTGTAGACCAGGAGATGTCACTAGAGAGGCAGGTGTCAAATGCTTCATGACACCGACTCAGAAGTACGAGATGGAGAGGGGGGCCAATTCTTTGTTACTTTTTGATATTGATTAGTCTTATTTTTGTATATATTTTTATATTTATATAGTTTAAAATGTTATGATTATTTATTTGTGTTGTTCCATATGTCTGAATAAAAATTACAGTTAAGGCTGGTATACACTCTGCGATTTCTGCCATAATTTTTCAGTCCCAGACAAAATTTGCGAATCGTAGAAGAATCCTTCATCATGGCCGAAATCGCACGTCTTAGATCGCTCAGTGTGACGGCCAATTTCGTGAATCTTAGCCTACGACAAAAGACTGACAGTGTCAGAAATTTCAGGCCAAAATCTTGCAGTGTGACCGCTGCTACAACCACATACTATGGAAGTTTCATGAACAACCAATAGGAGAACAGCAATGCATGACGTAAGAGACTGTAACTCCTTTGTTTTCTCTATAACGTTACCGTTTTGCAACCGCTCTCAAACCACTTAGCATCCCAAATAAACAGCCTGAAACAAAGTTGAGAAACTCGTCACTACCAATGTAATATCCTTAACGAAAAGAAGAATGTTTCCTTTGAAGCACATCTCTCGTCAGTAAATTTTCCCCCAGCCCATCTTGGATGAACAAACAAGTGAATGAATGCTCGGCTAGCTGTGTGCAATGTTGCCAGATTCTTAAAATAATTCCTCCCAAAAAACTCCTGAAAATAGAAAGTTTTGTGAATGTGATGCAATTGGTTATCATTGAGCTATCAGTGACTCTTACAATTTATTTGTGCCAGAGGTTTATATGCCGTCAATGCACGTAGTGAGGGCCGCTACTGCAAGTAAGTTAGCTACTAGCTCATTTTCATCGGCGTAGCTAACATGGCTAAACAAACAGCCTATCAATCACTTAATTAAAATAAATAAATAAATAAACTACGCTTGGGGGAGATTCGGACAAGCAGCTTGGATCAGACCACCGAACACTGCATCAGACTTGGGCTGCCGAGCTTTGCGAAACCAAGAAAGCGGCGCTTGCGCGCAAGATAATTAATACCAGGGGAGGTGAAGTAGCCTAGCCTACAGTAAAGCTAGTAGGGATGCAGCGTAACGCCTACTGTAAAGTCTGCAGACACTTTCCGGGGGTGCATACCCAGCTAACAAAATGACGTCCTGAGGACATCCTCTAAATGGACCACAAAGTTATTAGGACGTTGGAAATTAACGTTCTCCGGACGTTATTTTGTAGGGGTCCTTTGATGTCCAGGGGACGTTTTTCTTAACGTCAAAACGACATTTTCAGGACATTCAACCTGAAGAGGACTCAACTGATTGGTCCTGAACAAATGTTAATACCCTGTCCAAACGACACAATATTTAAAACAATCAGCACATGCAGAGGCATTAGATGAAGGAAAGGCTCCTATTGCAATTACATTTTTTTGTGGGAAAAATTTATTGACTGAGTATTTTGACCACATTGCTGCCATTGACTTACATGGTGAAAGACCTATACCGGAGCCAATCGCAGTGGCGCAAGTGAATATTACAATTTAGGCATTTTATAGTTTTAAAAACATTTACTAGCTTATTATATTACAACATTACACTCCATGATAATTGTGTTCATTGTTGTACTCCATAAATTAAACTGCGCATGCGTTGTCCAGAACTGCTTCGTCCAGAACTGTGCATGCGTCATCCATAACTGCTTTCTCCAAGCCTGCAGCCAGCTGATATAGGCCTTGATTGAGATGCAGGCTGTGTCCGAATCAGAGCCCTAGACCCTTTTGAGTAGGCATATTTGAGTCCACTTCGTCAAAAAGCTTTTGAGTGGGCGACTTTTTCTCACAAATGGGAGCACTTAAAATACCAGGATGAACCCCTTATTTCCGGGGTTTTGTTGAGGGAATTCAGGAGCACACTCATCTGCAGAACTGTGCACTCACCCGACAATTTCAGTAAGTAACTCGGAAGTAAAAACGTAAAAGACGTAGAGTGTGTATGCATATCTATGGTACAAGAGTGGGTCATATTACGAAATACTCTTTTATTTTTGTTAATTCTATCTTCATTCATAGTCTACACTTTGTAACAATTGTCATATGTTAACTGATTGATATTTTCAATAAAAATTAAAAAAGATATTACAAACTACTTCCTCACTAGTTTGGAAAGAGTTTTGTGGGATTTCTTTGGCACACTGCTTGCAATGTGAGGGGACAGGGCACATAGTAGACAGGGGTCTGAGTGGACAGGGGACAGTGGACAAGGAACAGGGCTCTGATTCGGACACAGCCGCACTCACCCCATCTATACTCGGAAGTTAACCATGCTGCTGCACAGTGGCGTATCGTGGGATCTCGGATCATGTAAAACGTCTGTCACCGTAGGCTTTTAAACGGATGAAACTCTCAAACTGTTTACATTAATTATCAGTCAAGCAATTGATTTACTGAATAAAAAATATCAATAAATACAGCTAATTTTGTGGGCTAGCATATTTCTTTGTGTCATAAAATCGTGTAGCATTTAAATATGTAGGACAGCCCGTGCGCTGTAATAAAGAATTTAAACCGAACATATTCTCAACCTGTTTCTGTTTATTTTGCTTGCTATGTCAATCAAATGAATTCCCTGAATAATCAAGAACAATTATGTAGCCTATAGGCTAATGATTAACAAATGACAATGACAAAGAGATAACTAACGTGAGATTTTTATTTAATAAGGGTGGTAATAATTCTGAATAATTAACTGGCAAGTTGCACGTTAGCATTGCGTTTTCTCCTCATCACGTTAAAGGGATAGTTCGGAATTTTGGACATAATGTCTCAATTACGATTTACCCATGATGTAGTTGATTGATGGATACCATTTTCAGCTAATTCCATGCTGTCCCTTATTTTGGACATACACACGTTGCTAATGCTAGTGCAACTCTAAGGTAACCTGTAGCATCCACTACCAAATGCACTTAAACACTCCACAGTGCACCCAAAGCAAATAAAATACGACGACAGTCTATCGGGGTTATCTTGAGTGTTTATACCATCATTTTTGAAGTGAAACTATCGTTGAATCCTTTACTTTGTGCTGACCTAATATTCTCTGTGGAAGTACGGTGGCGGAGCGAACGTGGCCATTGCAACTTGTTACTCTTCTTTGTTGCTGTAGTCGACCAGTGCCAGCACTACATTCGTAGGTAACGTAAAGTATCGCTTCCCCGATAGAATGTTGTCGTATTTTATTTGCTTTGGGTGCACTGTGGAGTGTTTAAGTGCGTTTGGTAGTGGATGCTATCGGTTGCCATAGAGTTGCGCTAGCATTAGCAACATGTGTATGTCCAAAAGAAGGGACAGCATGGAATTAGCTGAAAATGGTTTCCATCAACCAACTACATCATGGGTAAGTCATAATTGAGACATTATGTCCAAAATTCCGAACTATCCCTTTAAAGAATGTCATTAATTTAAGATGGCACTCGATTTAGTCAAAACGATTTAAACATTAGATTTACCTATTCGTCTTGGTTATTGAGAAATTCAATTGTTAGGCTAACTGGCAGCCTACTGAAAAATATTGAGAGACGAGTAGCCTAATAATCAGTTTAAAAGCAAGATAAACTACAGAGAACCTGGTAGGCCTACATCCCACAGTATATGCTACTCTGTTGCTGCAGAACACAATTTGCTAAACTATGAAATACAAAATTTCTACAATTTCATGAAATACAACTACTACATTAACCTGTATTTATTAGCCTATACACCGTCTTTTCCATTCTGTATGTGCTATTAATGTGTAATACCACGATAAACATTAACGTGATTATCACTGAACAGGATGTTCGATGTGAATTGTGGGTAATATGAGCTTGCCGACTAGTTCCCTTGAGAAAAGTTGAGGGTGGAGGGACTATGTCACAAACTTCACTTGACTTTCTAACGGATTGGACTCACACTTAAAATGGAGACCGAGGGTACATCCTGGTCTCAAAAGGGATTCCCCCAAGTGAAGTTTACAAGGGTGGAGCAAAAACTGGATTGGGACGCAGCCCCAGGCGCGTCCTTTCGTAGTGCTGATAGGTGGTTGAAAAGTGATAATTGCTCAGGGCACATTCACAGTTTCATCTTGATACGTTATCTGTTAATTGTCAATTAAGCTAGACTGACGAACTAGAATGAATAGGTTCGATTTAGTGAACCTGTGCACCGTTACCCCCACATTGTTGACGCTACCCGGCGAAGGAGGTGCTTTCTTGTTTATTTAAATCGAACAGCGCAAACATGACTCAACAAGCTGACCCAGGGTGCGTCCCAATAGTCGGAAAATGCCACCTTTCCTCCTCCACTACCACTCCTCTACTCGTCGCCCCGGAAACGGATCTTTGTGTTTTAATCTAATGTCGCTGATTACATCTTAATTACGTATTAATGCTTACATATTAATTAATGTCTTGACGCAAACCGCAATGTCATGTACATTGGATATTGTACATGCAAATACTTGTTCTCAAAACGTTCAGGCAGTTTTCAGGCAATATGTATATTTCCGGGTAGGAGAGGAGTGGTAGTGGGGGAGTGGAGGTGGGGAGGTGGGGAGGTGGGGAGTGAAGAATATTGGGACACACCCCCAGTCCTAATCGCTGCAAGGTCGTCGTCATGATGTCATCATAACATTATGGGCGTGTTCGAGTAGACATCGGTGAGCAGTTGGCGTGCCTGCCTCAGGTGGAAATGACAAATGCCTGAGTAGATCGAACTGGGACAGTTTCGGATGTTTCTGAAACATGGAAGGAAAAAACAACATGGAGGACTTAGCAGTGTTGTTTATAGTTGCGGAGGAGTTGGAGGCGACAGAGATGTACTTTTTACTTCAAAATCTTGAAGACATGGAGGAGAACGAGAGAAGGTTGTTTTAATACTGCCTTACATTATTTCATGACTTATTGTATTGTATTGTTTTGGTAGTCAATATTTACCTTTTGCGAAACTACGTGACTTTGGCTAAGTACCCTGAATTGTGCCACAGTGAAACTCCAAGCTAATTAAAGTTCTTGAATAAATACGTATAATTGCCATTGGAATTAAAGTGCTGGGTCCCGTTTCATTATCGAATAACTAAATTATTTAGGCTGCTTATGTTCTGCTTAAATCAACATTAGGCTGCTTATGTTCTATTGCTCATATTCAGTTGTTTCTTGTCTGTCAATTTATGAGATTGCATAAACCACACCTTTCATCTCTGTTTAGACTAGCAAACATGTTAGACATGTCAATTCATCTAACCCCAGAAGACATCATAGCCATCGGTAGCCATACATTGTAATGTGAGAATGTAGCGATGTTAAGTATCATAATTTACATGCATGTTTTCATAGACTTTTGACTGGTGGTTCGAAAGCATATTTTATTGCAGAATATCTTTACCAATATAAATGAGAAATGTCTCTTTCATGGGACTTCTTTAGAGTCATGCAGTTAATGCATTGAAGATATTTCTTCTGACATAAAGGGAAAGTTTATTAATCCTAATCATTAATCATGTTGCTATGAAATAATAATACTTGGTTGCATATCCTTTGCGTGCAAGGACTGTCTGAAGTCTGCAAGCTGTAGAAATCATCAGATGCTGGGTATCTTCACTTGTGATGCTTAGCCAGGCCTGTACTGCAGCTTTCTTCAGATACAATATGGATGAAAATGCCCCAAAATTAAAGCTTACAGTCTGCACTTTAGCCTCACAGTCATTGTATCATTTCACATCAAAAGTGCTGGAATACAAGCCAAACAAAATGTTCACTGTATATATCCTTTATTTGACCAGTCTATAGATATTTCTTTTCACACTAAAACATTACATGGCATATATGATTCAGCTACTCATAATTTCAGTGTTCATGATTTATTCAAAGTACATGACAGCAGGTGGTTCCTTTGGACCCTGACAATTAACTTATTAAATTGAATGCCATCCAATGTCTTAGATTTTATACATAGATTTGGTATGCATTCTATACATATATTTTGAATGAATGAATAACGAATATAGTAAATTTAGGGACATTGGGATACTGGGAGTCGTTATGTGTTTTGAGGGACCAATGTCAAGAAAGATGACATTTTCCTATGGTAATGTAGTCATGGTAATGTATGGATACATAGAATTGTATTTGCATAAGATGTATTCCAATATCAACATGTCATCTTCCTTTTACCTGTCACCAATCACTGTTCATATATTTCTGATTTGACAATAAACATACAAAATGACAGAAAGAACCCGGTGTCATTGTGGCTTGAATGGTGGTGGAGGGGAATAGTCCTACAGTTTATTTACCTTTTGTGAATGTCACCATATTGTGTCAAATACATATTCTGAAAATGTTGTCTTTCCTTAATTACTGGTATAATGTATCTGTTTTGCTCTGGAGACCAGACCACCCACATCTAATCAACCCTTGGCCATAATAACTGATAGATCTTTAATGTCAATCATTAATCTTACAACAATTTGCAAGATGCATGTACAGCACTGTAGCCAAGCTGTGTTGCTTAATATCGTTTAATTGTTAATGCCCTACATGTTATTATGGCATTGGGTTGTTTGTATGTGGTCCCCCTCTGCTGGAATGTGACATGCAGAGGTCTGGCTATAGTATACACTGTCCCATTTCTCAACACAATGATGGACAGCAAGTCATACCTTCAGATCTTGATAAGGTATCTTATTGATATAACAAGGATGGTGAAGAAAAATATTGATTAGATAACAGTTTTTAACCATGATAACAGATCCAAATAGTTTCAAATACATGGATGAGTTATCATTTGGGGGTTCTACTTAATGTTAAATTATGCTCACACCAAATATTCTGGAGAGGACGCTTTTTTTTGGGACAACAGTCCAATTAGGATTTTACACTTAAACAAGCTGTTGCAAAAACAAACCACTCCTTATAACAAAGTTTAATCTTTAATTTTCTATAGATATGGCATAATTCCAAATATAGTTATTAAGTTATTCAATAAAACATTTAGTTACCTATATTTGGACAGGCCTTTTTTTGTTATTATTTGTTTATACACTTTTTGGTTCAGTCAACAGATTTTATATAGGTCTACAATTAGAGGTACATTTCTTCTGAATTTATCTCAAGCCAGATGGATTACAGAAGCAGTCAAGAATGAGAATGGGAAACTTCATTTATTAGTGTAACATTACCAATATTTATTTTTGCATCCACATAGGCTTAACGTTAGGCTACTTCAAGAAAGTACATGTACGGTACAGAATATAATAAAAAGAGTAGTGACTTTACGTTAATCCCACACTCTCAAAACACCTATTTATTTATGGAGGCTATTTATTATTATTTGCACGAATAAAGAAGAAATGCAAGTACACAAAGTAATTTCACAGAAATATGCTAGAGTGGTTGGAAACCCTACAGGGCTTATAGTAGAACCTCACTTTAGGAAACAAAGGCACATTAATTGAAGAACAAAAAAGCATTGTATTATATTAACATTTTTTTGAAATAATAATAGCAATAATAAGAAAAATAACAATATATATTCATTGTGAAATTAGAAAAGACAACAGATAAGGGAAAGAGGGGGGAAATACTGCTATTACATTACATTATTCGGTGACCACAACAGGCCCAAATGAGAATGTTTGTCATAGTTATCTGAAGGTTCCATTTGTAACGTTATACTATGACAAAGGCAGGACCAAAAGAGAACGTTTGTCAAAGTGTGTGACAGTCATATTGTAACGTTCTTCTGTGACCAAGGTAGGACCAAAAGAGAACGTTTTTCAAAGTACTGTGACAGTCATATTGTAACGTTCTTCTGTGAACAAGGTAGGACCAAACGAGAACGTTTTTCTAAGTACTGTGACGGTCATGTTTGTAACGTTACTCCGTCACCATGGTAGGACCAAAAGAGAATGTTACAAAAGGTCATATGTAGGTCTTCCTTTAAACGTTATGATATGACCTTCAGGAGACCTGTTTATAACATTTGAACGTCCAGAACACGTTGTCAGGACGTTTTCAATATAACGTCAGACTTTGACCTAAAGAGAACGTTACGTAATGCCCTCAAGATGTCATTTGTTTGCTGGGTAGAGAGTTTGTGGAAGTATTTTAGGCAGGCTTGTTCAAAACACGAGAATAGCAAAGAGCATTGTGTAGCACTTGCTAAATGAGAGTGCAGTTTTTTTTGTGCTGAAATGTTGGTGAAACGCCGTCTCGCATTCAACATTTCATTCATAGAGAAGCCACCAGCATGTGAAAGTATTAAATCGTAACCTTAACGACATGTGCAAAGCAGGATATTCCACTCCACGGGCACAGGGAAATGGAAGAGGCTATTAACAAAGGGAACTTTATGGAAATATTATCTTTGGACAATGATGACATTATAACCATAGCCTTTTCAACACCAAGCCCTGCCGTAGGCTACTGCCTATTGTCATGTAGAACACATCACACGCCAATTCAAGTCCATCAAAGGTAGGCCTAAGTTTGTGTTTATATCGTTTTTTTTAATGATTTTTGTGCCCACCATTGTGTAGTTATGTGTTCAACTTCAAGTGGCTGTAGAAAGTTATGCCATATAACCTATAATCTCTTAGCTGTGTGCGTGCTGAGCTTTAACGTTAATTTCCCTTGCCTCTCCACTGGAGGTTAAGTAATTGGATTCCAATCCGTTAAGCATTTTGCTTTCCTAAATGACTTTTTTTCGTTGACCCCATACCAATTCTGTATGGGGTCAACATTGTTGTAGGAGTGTTCCCATGCAAACCATTGATTTACAGTTTGTTATAGACTGTTGGAGTGCGTATTTGATCCAATTCCCCGTGTGGACATCAGATGATGGAGGCTACTGTAGCCAAATCGTAGGATAGAATCTCTGAATTTGTTATAGAACGCTTTGGATCTTATCGCACATTCTGACTACAACGAAGACAATAGATTATCGTGGCTGCACCGCATAGTCTGACATGCAGCATTTGTAAAGGATGGTAGAAATTGCACAGTGTATACCAGCCTTTAGTTCAGAATGATGCTTTGGTGCTAGACACACAATTTTTGTTGGTGAGGGGGGGGTTCGCCCAGGGCGCCATGCAAGCTATAACCGCCACTGCACAGACAGTACCAGCAAGAACTACATACATTTTTTATTTTTTTATTTTTTTTAAATTTTTTAATTTTAATTTTAATTTATATATTTTTTTTCATTGTTTCTACATATTTCTTTCTGAAATTTCTCACATTTTAATTACTGTACATCTATAGATTTTTTACCCCTGTCTTTGTTATTTTTTCCTCATTTTCTGTTCATCTCAATTATTTTATTTTTATTTTTTTCTTTCCCTATGCTGTAGGACAGGGAACCCTCTGTAAAACAGTAATGTACTGAGTAGGGCCCAAAGATGTTAGGACTTTTATGTACTAATATCTTCTTTCCCTGTATAAAAAATAAATTGAATTGAAAAATAGTCACATGTTTAGTTGTTTTGGCTGTACTCCAGCACATTTGATTTGAAATTTACATAGTTAAACTACAGACTTTCAGCTTTAATTTGGGGGTTTTTACATCCATATCGGGTGAACCGTGTAGCAATTGTAGCCATTTTTATACCCCTCCCCCCCTCCCATATTAGGGGACCGAAAGTAATTGGACAAATGAACATGAACTTAAATAAAGTCATAATTCTTAATATTTGGTTGCATATCCTTTGCATGCCTGCCATGATTTCCTGATGCAGGGTTTTTCCTGGCTCAAAAAGAGGCTTAGAAAAATAGAATTCTAAGTTTCCCATGACTAACAGGACCAGAGGAGGCACATGGGTTTGTCAGTATTAATTCATCACTTTACACAGGGATCTTGATAAGTGGCTGGGATCTTACTTTAATTCCAGTAAAGATGATTGCCATTGCCTTCACAATCATTATGTTACGGTTATGTTTAAACGGCGAACCAAATGCGACGAAAAAGGGGAGTGTACAGAACAAGTCACCCACAAAAGTGAGGACTACTAAAGGAGCCTTGGTAGCCGTACAAAGGCAGAAAAACAAAAAGGGAATCAAAACTCCCGGCAGTAGCCAAATAAAATTCAACCCAATGAAACGGGCGAGGCTTGTGGACACGAGTAGTGAGGAGAAAGATAGAGGGCCCTATCTTACACCCGGCGCAAAGCGGCGCTAACCCAAACGCAAGTGTCTTTGCTATCTTACACCTGGCGCATGGTTCATAATAACGCCTTGCGTTCGCGTCCTTTAACTACCATGTATTCTTGCGCCCATTACAAGTGAACTGGGCGTGTTGGTCTTAAGACGAGGAGTGGCCAGGATTCTTTCTGGCGTATTGCTATCTTGAGCCAGCAGAAAGCGCTTGCGCTAGAACCACCACAAACCTGGTCTAAAGTCATGTCGCAGTTGTTTACATGTTATTTTAACGGCGCATATAAGTGCGTCTACATAGGCGTGTGCACAACGCGCGTACCATCCTGTCTGTTACACACAGGGGCGCGCACAAGCATTACTAAAATATCTAGATCACAATGCGAAATATTATTATTGTGTAGGCTACGTCAAAAATGCATAATAATAAAAGGTTCCATAGGTCCACATACCTTTCCCTCAGTGAAGGGAAACGATGCCACATTACATTGCTCTCAGCCCACTCCATCAACATCCAGGCGATGTGCGATGGTGCGGGACAATGGCTATCCGTTAAAAAGGAGCTGATAACACCTATATCAAGCCTAATGCGCGAATTGTCATTTACACCTAATGCGTGAATTGTCATTCAATGGAAAACTTGCGCGCTGCAATAGACGTACATTTGAGTTTTGAAAATGCGCTTCAGATGTCATTACAATACAGGTCTGTTTATCTAGGAATACAGCCTGTAAGTAAATAGAATGGTTTGTGACTGAAAAAAGTTTAAAACCTTGTCCAGTGCATATTGCTTTTATTGTTTTTCAAATAGCCTAGGCTACAGCGGATTCGCTATGCCTATGGTTAAAAAACGGAGATACGTAAATGTCACCATGTTAACTGAATTGTAACCTTAGTTATTCTTCGTCCTTCATATTTTTTAAATTACAGTGACAAGGTTTCCATACCCTCAGCTTATTAAAACCCTGTTGATTTCACCTGTTATTCCATAACTGAACAAAATATTTTAAAGAGAACTAAGCGTCTAATTAGAAACGAAAACAAATTTGCAGCACGTTACAATTAATTCACAATTAATTTAAATACCATTATCTGCATGTGCGCTTTAGAGGAGCAGGTCTGTTTCCCCTGCTGTAAATCGCACTTTTAACGGTCTTCCTGGGAAAGTGGATTGTTTTAAAGCATTACGCTACCAGTAAAACTGGTTGGTCACATTTCCATAAGCAGGACATTATAAAAGAAGGGAAAATATGCGTGAACCTATGGGTTGCCAACCTGACAGCTTTGACAGATTTGTTGTCATCATTAAGGTAAAATAACGTTATTTATTTTATTAATCAAAATTAGAATGCAGGTAATGAACTTCGGATGAAGCTTGAACATGAGTTCATTGCTTCATTGCATAATCAAACGAAATTCGTTAAACAAGCAGGCTAATTTGGCGTTTTCTAAGGTGAGACGGAAGCCATTGGTAGCTTATTCTCAGCTGTTGCAGGTGCCTTTAACTAAATTTAACCGCATATATTTTGTAGAATAACAGCACTGTCGGGAATTACCGGGAACTCATAATGGTTTGTCCGAATAATATTTATCATAGGCTACTATTGATCCATATAGCCTATTCCTTGATCGCACTAAACACGCACGAGCATGTCTGTTTCGCCATCATATAAGCAATCCACCAAGGTGGAAAAGCAGGCTTTTAAAGGGAATGGGATATGACATTTTGATTGGTTTATTGCATGTCACGCCCAAGACAAACCTATAATTAATGAAGAGACTAGGTTCAGCCCACTTGCATGCTGCGCCGTGCTTAGCGCCCAAAAAACACGCTGTTAAAATAGCAAAAGTGGACTTGGACACGCCCTAAATGGACTTTACGCGAAGCGCTTAGACCAAGCGCCAAGATCGCCAAGATAGGGCCCAGGATCTCCTAAACACCAATACCTGAGCATAAGCTCAAAAGGGAAAGAAAAGAATCACCTTCGGAACGTAGACTATAACGCCTGATAAGGAGGTGAAAAATAAATGAAATAAAAATAAACTTCTCACTCTCGGTAGCAAGAGAGTAATAAGAGAAGAAAGAAGAAAAAGAATTAGCGAGAAGGAAACAATTTACTAAAGGAGCTTCTCAAGCAGCTAAAGCTGGTCTCTTTCGAATAGAAGAGAAAGTTTGTTCCTAATAAACCCTGACTTCGTGAAGGCACGATAATACAAAGAAGCACCAGGAAGCGGAAGTAAGAGACTTAAATACCTAGCAGGTAATATGACAGGTGAAACAAATGTTTAACAGGAAAAAGCAAAACCCCGAGACGGAACACCAAAAAAAATCACATAGATTGCTAACCGGAGAAAGAAGGCGAAAACCGTAGCAAAAGAGGGAAGATAGCCACAGACCATGACATATTAAGGTCATGATACACAGGCAATTTTTTTAGGCCTAGAAATGTGACCAATAACATTTTTTCACCACAGTATTTTTGAATTTTCTTAGAGCCCACCATGCACTGATTTTGCTTATCTCCATCCTTCTTGCAGGCAATATTGCCCATCTACAATGCCTAGAAACATTGCCAATGTATCATAGCCTTTAAGCTGTCATTATGCTTACGTATACCAATTATAAATATACCTTATGTTATCACAGGGTCAGCCACATGTATTAGGTTTTAATGTTTTTTTGGTATGTATGTATGTATGTTTTGTATATGAGTATGTATGTCACTTTGGTTGTGCCTCAAATTGCATACTTGCATACCGTGTAAGTATGTGCAGTTGAAATCAGATATTTACATACACTTAGGTTGAAGTCATTAAAACTAATTTTTAACCACTCCACAGATTTCATGTTAGCCAAGTATAGTGTTGGCAAGTCAGTTAGGACATCTACTTTCTGCATGACACAAGTAATTTTTCCAACAATTGTTTACAGACAGATTATTTCACTTTTAATTCACTATATCACAATTCCAGTGGGTCAGAAGTTTACATACACTAAGTTGACTGTGCCTTTACATTTTTTATATTTGGTCGCATATCCTTTGCATGCCATGACTTCTTGATGTCTGTGACCCAACAACATGAAAAGACTCTTGATATCTTATTTTCTTGTACTCTTACAAGTGATACTATACCGTCTCTGCATTTGAATGGATCTCTATGGGAATTGGGGGGTGGGACTAGATTTAACTGTAAATTACACTGGAAAAGTATGGAAACACATGGTTGGCTAAAGGGTCTGACGTATCAAACAAGCTTTAAATCACCATTCTGCCGCCAGAAATACAGTAGATATGGATGGATAACTTGAAGGGTTTCTTCTCCTGACTTATTTTTCCATAGAGTTCAATAGGACAATTTGTCAGGAGAAACAACCCTTAAAGTGATCCATCCATATCTACTGCATATCTGGCAGCAGAGAGATGGTGTCATGGTTTCTGGCAGCCTGCTGTTGTTTCTGCGGTCGTTCTTTCTTTTGACAACATCGGGGCAATCTATCGAATTTTTCCGCCTCCGTTTTGGTGTTTGAATCTTGCCCGCCAATTATTCCTTTCACCTGTTTTGGATTTCCTGCCGGTTATAAATAGCCCAGGACTTCCGCTTTTCCAAAGCTTCGATATTGTCTTTGCTATTTGACTATCAGAGTCGGTAAGGTAAAGGATAGCTGTCTCTACGTTTCTGGTTGTTACACTTCAGAAACATAAGTAGTCCGGTTAAGAGTTAGGGTAAAGATTTATTTAGTCTTTTTGTTTCCTTTTCTCTCTTTATCCTATTTATATTCCTTCACACCTAGAGCTGTAGGTAACAGGTTCTTTTTCTATTACGTTTCTTTCGCCCTTGTTACACGGGCTTTCTTTTGTTTTTTTCTGACCTCCAGTTATACGCCTCTCGCTTAGTGGTGTATTTCTCACAAAATACACTTTCAGATCCCTTGGTTGTGGCACTTAGTTCTCCGAACCTTACACTCCCCCTTACAGAATATCGAAGGGCTAGCTACACCACGGGTTTCTGATAAAGGACCGGCCAGTCAGGGCGCTACAGGGCTTACCCCCGAGGAGGCTGTTCTCACCTTGTAAACACAACAACACCAGTTGATGGAGCAACTCCAATATCAGGGAGAATGCCTTCACAGATTCTCTGTTGCCGTCAATCCAACCCCAGTTGCACAAGCACCGACACCTCCCGTTCCCTTGCCACGTTCACTTATAGAACCAAAGCTCCAATTACCACCCCGCTATGGTGGGAATCGGGAAAATGGCGGCCATTCTTAACCCAGTGCCTGATATTTTTTCAGGCACAGCCCTCTCGTTTCTCCACCCCAGAATCCCAGGTAGCATTCATATTGTCATTATTAAATGACCAGGCTCTTGCGTGGGTCGACCCTCTTATTCGTGCCAATGCCCCTGTCATTCGTGATCCGGTTCAGCTTATGAACGAGATACAACTTGTTTTCGACCACAAGGTTTCGGGAGAAGAGGCGGCTAGGAAACTCACCAGCTTGCGCCAAGGCACTAAGACAGTACGTTTTCTATTACATTTCGAGCGCTAGCCGGGGAGACGGGATGGTCGGACGGTCCTTTAAAATCATTATTTCTCCAAGCATTATCCAATCTCATACAGGATGCTTTAGCTATACTAGAACCACCCGCTACTTTAAGTAAATTGAAAACTACTGCAATACGTCTTGATAACCGGATTGGAGAACGTGAATGTGCGATTAAAGATCAGACGTCCCGTTTAAGATCCGTGTTATCAAGAGACACTCCGCCCACTGTGCCCACCTATTTCTCCATTGATCAGGAGGAGCCCATGCAGGTGGATGGGCTGTCCCTCCACAAATCTAAGGGGGTGAAACCGCGGGAGCACTGGTGCCATTACTGTAGGCGCAAGGGTCATGTAAAGGATCAGTGTTCCAAGTTGGGGGGCAAACGAGGGGTCTCACTTGGGAAACCGAGATCTCCAGTGAGACAAAATAGTACTCGTTCTCAGACCCTTTTACCTGTCCGGCTGCTTTGGAATGGGCGCTCGGTTGGCGTAGACGCCTTTATTGATTCCGGAGCAGTGCTTCATTGACGCTAAATGAGCTAGGGAATTAGAGATTCCTACTCACCGACTCACTAGTTCCCGTCAGTTTACGGCTCTCGATAGTCGCCCCTTGGGCTCCGGGATCATTGAGGATATAACTGGTGCTTTAATTATGCGCATTTGTCTCCAGGGGCATTTTTTTTTACTTGAATCTCCGTCGTATCCACTTGTTTTGGGACATTCATGGCTCAGTTTGCATGACCCTCATGTTAGTTGGGGCAGAGACAGGGATCCTATTCGCCAGTGGGGTTCCCAGTGTCAACCCCGCTGTTGAACCTTCATTTATCCTTCGTCGGGCTGCATACCTGACGGTTCCGATTTCAGCTCTGATAGTGAATGGGAGGAGGCGGAGTTTCGCTCTGATCAAGATACTCCCTCCGTCCTCACTGGGAGTGGAGAGGAGAGTCTGTCCTGGGATTACTTTGCTGAGGGGGGTTCTTTAGAGGAGGATAGCCTTTCTTTTTCTGAGTTTGAATTTTGCCTGCCCGCTAATGTACCAGGGGAATATTCTGACCTCGCTGAGGTTTTTAGTAAACAATGCGCCACTACGTTACCTCCTCATAGGCCGTATGACTGCGCGATTGAGTTGTACCCTGGCACAGTTCCTCCCAGGGGCTCACTGTATTCCCTGTCGGGTCTGGAAAGCACTGCTATGAGGGAGTACATTGAGGAGTCTTTAGCTAACGGTTTCATCAGACCTTCCACTTCACCAGTTGGTGTTGGATTTTTTTTTCTTAAAAAAAAGACAGAGGTCTGAGGCCCTGTATAGATTATAGGGGTCTCAATGACATTACCGTTAAGAACAGATATCCTCTTACACTCATGAACTCCGCATTTGAGCGCTTACAGGGGGCGTTGTTCTTTTCCAAACTCGACCTTCGCAATGCCTACAATCTTGTGCGCATGCGTGAGGGCGATGAGTGGAGGACGGCATTTAACACACACCACGGACACTACGAGTACCGGGTGATGCCGTTCGGCCTCACTAGTGCCCCCTCTGTCTTCCAGGCGCTAGTGAATGATGTTCTCAGAGAGATGCTGGAGAAGTTCGTGTTTGTCTACAGTACCAGTCAAAGGTTTGGACACACCTACTCATAGAAGGTTTTTTTCCGTTATTTTTACTGTTTTCCATATTTTGGAATAGTAAATACATCAAAACTATGAGATAACACAAATTAAATTATGCAAAAACCAAAAAAGGGTTCAACAAATAAAAAAAAGTCTTATATTTTAGATTCTTCAAAGTAGCCACCCTTTGCCTTGATAACGGCTTTGCACATTCTTGCCATTCTCTTAAACAACTTCTGTGGTAAACAGGTATTCCACAGGTAAAAAGGTGATGCCATCATGACTGTATAAAAGGATATCAAAATACTCCTGACATCTTATTTCCAGGTACTCTTAGAAGCAATACTATAACCTCTGCATTTGAATGGGTTTCTATGGGAATTGGGGGGTGGGACTAGATTTAGCTTTAAATTACACTGGAACAGTGTGGAACACATGGTTCGCTAAATGGCTCTAAGTCATCAAGTGTCTGACGTATCAAACAAGCCTTAAACCATCATTCTGCTGCCAGAAATACAGTAGATATGGATGGATAAATTGAAGGGTTTCTTCTCCTGACTTATTTTTCCATAGAGTTCAATAGGAAAATTTGTCAAGAGAAACAACCCTTCAAGTGATCTATCCATATCTACTGCATATCTGGCAGCAGAGTGATGGTTTAAGGCTTGTTTGATACGTCAGACACTTGATGACTTAGAGCCATTTAGCCAACCATGTGTTCCACACTGTTCCAGTGTAATTTAAAGCTAAATCTCTCCTCTCACGTCGGCCATGTTAGGCAGGTGTTGGAAGCGCTCCTTTAAAGCCGAGAAGTGCTCGTTCCACACTGACTCTGTTTCTTTCTTGGGTTTCATTGTGGCAGACGGAAAAGTCCTTATGGACCCAGATAACGTTTTGGCAGTCAAGAACTGGCCCACTCCAGCATCAGTGAAACAGGTGTAGCGCTTTCTGGGCTTTGCTAATTTTTACCGGCGGTTCGTCCACAATTTTAGCATGGTAGTCGCACCTATCACAGCCCTTACAAAAAAAACATCATCCTCGCAGTTCCAGTGGAACTCTAGGGCTGAGGCAGCGTTCACAAAGCTAAAAAAGAAGTTTAGTTCCGAACCCATTTTAATAACTCCCAATCCCTCCCTTCCCTTTGTGGTAGAGGTGGATGCTTCAGAGCTGGGTGTGGGAGCCATTCTGTCCCAGTTCTCCCCGCTAGACCGTAAAACGCACCCATGTGCGTATTTCTCTTGTGCCTTAACACCTGCCGAGAGAAATAACGACATAGGGGACCAGGAGCTGTTGCCGGTCAAATTGGCGTTGTAGCAGTGGCGTCATTGGTTGGAGAGAGCCGAGCACCCTTTTACTGTCTGGACCGACCACAAAAATTTAGAATATGTCCAACAGGCCAAGATGCACAACTCCTGTCAAGCCCGATGGGCATTATTCTTTGCCTGGTTTAGGTTTATACTGACCTACTGACCTGGGTCGAAGAATATTAAGCCGGATGTGCTGTCGCGCATCTACGACGATACCGATAAAGAACCGCACCCGGAGCCCATCGTACCGCCCGCCCAGATTGTAGCTCCGGTGATGTGGGAGATTGAGGCGGTCGTTCAAAAGGCGTTACGCTCAGACCCGGGCCCAGGTAGGGGTCCGTCTCATTATTGTCTGTTCGTTCTGCCCTGTATCAGATCGCAGGTTCTCCAGTCGGGTCACTCTTCACAGCTGGCGGCCCATCCTGGCGTCCACCAGACTAGGGAATTTTTGTCACAGCGCTTTTGGTGGCCTAATATGGAGGGCGACGTGCGGGAGTTTGTCGTCGCTTGTTCGGTCTGTGCCCGCAGCAAGGGATCTCGGCTCCCACCCTCTGGCCTCTTACGCCCCTTAACTCTTCCCAGCCGTCCTTGGAGCCATGTCGCCCTCGACTTTGTTACCGGGTTGCCTGCGTCCCAGGGCAACACGGTGATCCTGGTTGTGGTCAACAGGTGTTCCAAGGGGGCCCACTTCATCGCCCTACCCAAGCTGCCATCAGCACCAGAGACCGCCCAACTGATGGTGGACAATGTTTTTAGGGTGCACGGCCTTCCTCTGGACGTGGTGTCCGACCGCGATTCGTGGGCCCCTTTAAGATAATCCGTAAGATTAACCCTGTCACTGTGCGCCTTCAACTGCCACGCTCTATGCGCATCCACCCTTACAGATGGTTTGAGGCTTGTGTGATACCTCAGACCCTTGATGACTTACAGCCATTTTACCAATCATGTATTCCGTACTGTTCCAGCATAATTTACAGCTAAATCTAGTCCCTACCCCCAATTCCCATAGAGATCCATTCAAATGCAGAGAAGTTATAGTATCGCTCGTAAGAGTACCAGAAAATAAGATATCAAGAGTCTTTTCATGTTGCTGGGTCGCAGACATCAGGAAGTCATGGCATGCAAAGCCAAAGGATAAGCGACCAAATATTAAAAATTTAAAGGCACAGTTAACTTAGTTTATGTAAACTTCTGACCCACTGGAATTGTGATATAGTGAAATAATCTGTCTGTAAACAATTGTTGGAAAAGTGACTTGTGTCATGCACAAAGCAGATGTCCTAACTGACTTGCCAACACTATAGTTTGCTAACATGAAATCCTTAGAGTGCTTAAAAATTAGTTTTAATGACTTAAACCTAAGTGTATGTAAACATCCGACTTCAACTGTACTACCAAGTGCACTAAAAAGTATGTAGTACTTAGTATGCAAGAACACAGAGCGATTAAAAACCTTTAAAACCATAAAAACCTGTTACTTTTTGAAAAATGTAGGCGTCACGCTAAGGTTTTGTCAGATGGCTGCGTCCAAACTCAACAAACAATGAGATAAAATTATTGTTGGCTGTGCGTGCCTTCATCTCCTTATCACACATTGAAATAAAACTGAAATGACTATAATATGTTCCAAGATACTGTGTTATATTGCATTGGCAAGTGGGAAGAGTAACAGTAGTTATTGGGTTTAACAATGAGAAATCTTTTTTTATTTCTTATTGCGCAACATATGCTAAAATACAAACTGTGCTACTGCTGATGTGCTAAGTGCTTAACCGGGTGACTGAGAATATTTTAGTGAGAGGATTGATATTGCAAATATTAATTTGATACTATTTTGACGTGCTTATTGTCAGTTTTAGTACATTATGCAAATGAGCCTGCAGGAATACAGTGTAGACAGAGTCAGAGACACGTCTAAATCTTGCTCAATTTTGTGCAACTTCTGCTAGCGGTTCTGCTTTGCTGCCACCGAGTTCACCTGGACTGTGAGGGGAGGTACACGCTTCGGGGACTGACCATTGGTGTTCAATCTCTGTGAGTGTGGTACTATTGGTAGTCACAGCTGCAGTTTCTGCAGAACAGAACATCGCCAAAGGATTTTTATTTTTATTTTTATTTTTTTTTCGGAACAGCGCTGAAACTTAATAGTCCTATACATATAGTTGTGTAAGGAGTTCAGCTTTAGCCCTGAAAAGTCAATAGTTATCATAAATGTTGACAGTGGCATAGAATTGAGTGATATCCAAGAAGTTTTTAACGATGTAGGGGTCATCTCCAAAATTTAGGAAGCACCAGAGGGTATAATATGTGAATTTGTAGAATGTTTGTCTGAAACATGATTACAACTTGAACATCCCAGCCAATGAAGCCAAGAGTGGATCATTGAGCCAGTCGTATCAGAACCTCTAAAGTCCATCAGAGACAGTGGTGATTGTTTCCAAAAGCAATTAAGTGAAAAAAATTGGAAGAGAGTCTGAAGGGTGCAGTGCTTCATGGAAGTGTAAGACAGGAGAATACGACAGTCGGTAGCATGCAATACAGCGCTGTCCAGGGAGAAATGCTGGATGAGTCTCTGAGATTTACTGTTGCCTCTCAGAAAAAATCAAACAAATTCTTTTTCTGCTACAACTATGGAGAAGATGGCCACACTTTGCGGAAATGCACCAATGCACCAAATGCAGAACTAGTACAGCAATAGTTGAAGCAAAGATAGGATCAGAAAAACTACCAACACAGGGCAGCAAAGGACACCTCACTGCCTTTAAACTGAGTCAGTATGTTAGGTGCTGGTGGGGGAAGGACCCAAACACAGGCAGGAGTATGAAAAAACCGAAGTTTAATCAGGGCAAGGCAGCAATCTGTGGTAAAACAGGCAGGGTCGAAAAACCGGGTAGACAGGCAACGCAACAAAACACAATCCAAAAGAGTGGTCAAGGAACAGGCAGGGGTCAAAATCGGTAAGGCACAGCAAAAGCACAAAACTAGGATCCAAAGACAGGGTTGCGAGAACACAGGCAGGAGTCAAAAACCAGGGAGGCGTAGGAGGAACACAAAGAAAACAAAAACAGACTGAATACAAAACAAAACAACAGCAGGCAAAAAACTAGGGAAACAAAAACTAGGAAACAGAAACTACAGAATAAACAAAACAGCTCGGGCAGAAACTCAGAAAAACAGAAGGTAACACAGAAGCAAAATATCATGTGAGGAACTCGCGAAGAAACACTGAAATGACAAGGTATATATACACACAGAGGGAGACAGACATAATGGGAATCAAACCTGTGTGGGACAAACAGAGGTACAGAAATTTAGTATGCACTGTCCCACATTAGAGGAAGGGCAAACAGTAATTACCACTCCTAGATGTGAGGGTGTGTCGGGTTCGGAGGACCAGACGCGACAGAGAAGTAATCTACAAGTGCTACACGGTAGTGATAGCACCACAAAGCAGAAGAATCCGCACAAGGAGAGGGAGAAAATAAATAATGGGAAAAAACTCCCGTCAAAGCCAAAAAAAAACGACCCAGAGACGGTGGGCGAACTCGAGACTCAAGTAGAGCAAGGAAGAAAAAATACCTCTCGCTCTCAATATAAGAGAGGAAACTAAATAGAGGTGTAATACAACCAGAGAGAAAATGATAGCGTCCCAGGCGAGTGGGTGAAGAAATACCAAAAACAAATAATAAGAGGAAAATGAAAGAAGCCTCTCACTAAAAGAGAGCACAAAAGAGAGAGGTGAGCAAAGAGGGTAAAGGAAATCTGTCTCAGAGAGAACAGAGCAGGAAAACTAAACCGAGGAACTAAAAGTGCAAATGAGAAAAACAAATCCAAACAAGGAATTTCTAAAGCACTAATAAGCATGTCCCGCGTAAGCAAGCTTAAAAGTGAAGTGGTCGCTTTAATCCTGTACCTTACCGGCTTCGAGGTATAGTGGCAAACAATACTGAAGCGCCAGAAGAAGGAAGCACAGAGCTTAAATAGCGGGCAGGAAACTAGGAACAGGTGCGGGTGCTGAGTGCTGAAACAAAGCGAAAACCCGGAACGGATGAATGAAAGACAAGGCGAGATTGCCCTAGCGCCGCTCTGAAGGAGAACGACCGCAGAAATAAAAAGAGACTGCCAAAACCATGACAGGAACCCCCCCCCTAAGGGACGACCCCAGACGATCCCTCAGCCTTATCTCTGCGGAAGTCCCTAATGAGTGCTGGCTGGGTCCAAGATGTTCTTGGAGGGGACCCAGCAGCGCTTCTCAGGGCCATAGCCCTCCCAGTCTACTAAAAACTGAGCACCTCTGCCCACATGCCTCTAGGCCAAAATGCGCCGAACGGTGTAGACCGGTCCTCCCTCCAGAAAGTGAGGAGGGGGCAGAGGCTTCTCTGCCGGGCCGAGTGCGCTCACCAACACTGGCTTTAACCGGGAGACGTGGAAGGTAGGATGGACGTGCATAGAGCCTGGCAACAAAAGGCGCACAGTGACTGGGTTGATCTTGTGGATTATCTTGAATGGTCCCACGAACGTGGTGCGAGTTTACGGGATTCCGGCAGATTTACGGCAGATCCCGTGTGGACAACCACATTCGTTGGCAAACTCGGTAAGAGGGAGCAGGCGCCTGTCGGCCACAGCCTTCTGTTTGGCCGAGGCACAAAGAAGCGAAGCACGCACACGCCTCCAGACCGCTCGACACTTCTGAACGAAAAGACCCGCAGATGGTACCTCCACATTTCTCTCCAACTCAGGGAAGAAGGGGGGCTGATACCCCAGCTGAGCCTCAAAAGGAGAGAGACCTGTGGAGGCATTGCGAAGCGTGTTATAGCCGTACTCTGCCCAGGCTAGAAGGCGGCTCCAAGATGTGGGCCTGGAGGCAGCCAGACACTGGAGGGTGCTCTCCGGAGTCTGATTAATGTGCTCCATCTGACCATTAGTCTCCGGGTGGAACCTGGACGACAGGCTGACGGAGCGCTAGAACTTGGTGGGGAATTGCGGGCCATGGTCGGACACTACAACCAGAGGGAGACCGTGTATCCTAAAGACATTGTCCACTATAAGCTGGGCAGTCTCCGGTGCTGGTGGCAGCTTAGGTAGGGCGATAAAGTGTGCCGCCTTGGAAAACCTGTCGACCACAACCAAGATCACCGTATTGCCCTGGGACGCAGGCAATCCGCTGACAAAGTCTAGGGCGACATGGCTCCAAGGATGACTGGGAATAAGTAGGGGGTATAAAAGACCCGATGGCAGAAGTCGTGACCACTTGCTGCGGGTGCAGACCGAACAAGCAGCGACAAATTCCCGGACATTGCTCTCCATGTTCGGCCACTAAAAGCGCAGAGGCAAAAATTCCCTCGTCCGGTGAATACCAGGATGGGCCGCCAGCTGGGAAGAATGACCCCACTGGAGAACCCGAGATCTAAGGTGGAGCGGAACAAACAGACAATGGGATGGACCCTGTAGAGGGAAGTCCTTTGACTCCCTCCTCATTAATTTCAATTTGAGATGGGTTTTCGAGTGGAAGAATTCTCAAGATAAAGATGAAGGAAATAGCAGAGTCTTCTATTAAATTTAATCTTTTATTAAACGGTCAAACGTTGATTCAACATGGGAAAACCACAAACCTACGCAGAGGATTCGGAATTCCCAGAACAATAACAAACATTAGTTTATACAATATCATAACTCCTCCTTTACGTTACTAATACACCAATGATATGTGGTAACACCTTTTCATAATATCTTATTTTATCCAATAACAAATTAGGCAGAAAATAAATATGTTATATGACCTGTTCTTACCCTATGCGCTTGGGGGCACTCTTGATCTATCAAATAAAATTGTTTGTGAACTCTCCCCCCATGCTTTTTAATCAGACCATGAAATTCTCCTTAATTCCCCTTATTTTTATTCTTCTCCCACCTGTTCGGTCAGCATGATCTATCTTATCCATTGTTATAAGTACAACTCCTGCTTAGTTATGGAACACAGGAGGAAAACATTCCTGTTTTGACTGGTGTGCTAGATGCCCTCGTCCTTGCTGACAGAGAGCTATCCTGCACCCTCTCACAACCCCCCATCTCAGTACCTTTCCACTAGATCTTGACTGTATTATTTAATTATTTATAAAAGTTTGCTTATTAAGGCTTTCTTGGGCCCACAGAACAGTTTCACAAAACAGCTTACTTCCACATTCCCCCCTTTGAGACCATTCGGTCTCACACTCTCTTGTTGATACTTCACCTGGTGGTGGGGTTATGTTATGACATTTGTATTGTATGATATTGTATTGTATGATAAAAATAAACATTTGTAGTTGATTAGTTTCATGCATAATTTAACTAAGTTAATACTTCCTCTAATTAACAGATGATCTATCAAAAAGTAAATATCAAGAATATCAAAAAGTTAATCAAAAATATCAAAAGTTAATCAAAAATATCAAAAGTTAATCAAAACTATCAAAAGTTAATCAAAAAGCTACTGTATTTAATGATTTTTAATGATCATCTAATTTTGATTCGCTATAATTATACAAAGATTATATAAAAAGAATTGGATTATACTTGTAATGTCTTCTTCCTCTTCTTAGGAGCCCATATTCTAAGAAGCCTGAGGAGAGGTTACTAGCACTTCACTCAGGCGTCTCCTACCTTCTTCGCCCTTTTCCTTAATCTATTTATGTGTCTGGTTTATCTATCCTAAGGGCTTTTAGTCAGTTGGGGCTTTATTATGTCCCCTTTGAGTTGTTCTTTTCTTCATGTAGTCAGTGTATGTAATATGTGTGATCATGGGGTGTCAAATGTATAAATCTATTCTGACTATTTATCATGGCCATGAGTGCTAATGGTAAACCTTGTACTCATCTCATCCCTGTTTGCTTACATATTTTCTGTAATTTAGTTTTTAGAACCATTGTCGCTGCTCAGGGTCTGACATACCCCGAATCTGGGGAAAATTTCTCTTGCCAAGGCTTTAGCTACAGTTTTAGAATCCGCATGCGCAGTGGGGAATGCTTCTACCCATCTTTAAAATATATCAATGATTACTCGACAATATCTTTTGCCTTCCGCACGATCGATCATATCTACATAGTCCATTACTAAATGGGTAAATGGACCCACCGGTGGTGGCATAGAGCCTGGTGTAGTCGGTATCCCTTTCTTTATGTTTACTTCCTGACAAATTTTCCATCTTGATATCATGCTAGTATAAACCAATGTTTCTGTATTTCTCTCATCATCTCCCCCCTTGCAGAGTGGCCAACACCATGGGCAGCTCTGCAAATGACCTCTATTACTGCGCTTGGTGCGATTGCTTTCCTTGCTTTCCCTGTACATTGCCGCCATATTCCTGTAGACTTATCTAACCCACATCCTCTATTTTCCCATTCCACCTTTTCTGACATTGTAGAAGCCTCTTGTGCTTCTACATTCAGAAACACCTGTTGATTTGCTGTAGGCCAGTACTCCAACTCCTCTGCTGCTAGTTTAGCAGCTTTATCTGCATAATCGTTTCCTGCTGACACAGGGTCTGTTCCGCCTGTATGTGCTCCGCACTTTATAATTTGAATTTTTGCGGGTTGTTTCATGACCTCCAACAGTTCTTTTACCCCAAAAATGTTTTTTATACGGTTTCCCCCTGCAGTGAGAAACCCTTGTCTTGCACATATTCCCCAAAATGTGTACTATATACCCCACAAGCATACGCTGAGTCACAGTACATATTAACGGTGTGTCCTGTACCCCTTCTACAGACTCTTGCTAGGGCTACCAGTTCTGCTTGTTAGGCACTTGTCCCTGGGCTTAGAGCTGATTCTTCGATCGTTTGATATGTCCATGGCCCTTCTTGTCGTACTACAGCATATCCGGCTCTCCTTTTTCCTGTGTGGGGATCAAAGGATGATGAACCGTCCACAAAGAACACGTGGTCCGGAGCCACCAGTGGTTCTTGGTGTAGGTCTTCTCTTGCTCTTGCTTCTGCTTCCACCATTCTTTCACATTCATGTGGTTGGCCTTCTTCTGGGGTCATTATTAATTCAGCTGGGTTCACAGCTTTGCATGTGATAATGGTCAATCCTGGCTGTGTGAGTAGGATCTCATATCCTGATACTCTCCGATGAGTTAGGGACGATTTCCCTCTACTGAGTAGTGCTTCTACTGCATGTGACACATACAGGGTAACTTCATGCCCTGCCGTTATTGGCGTTGCTTGCCATCACTACTGCAAAGGCGGCTGCTGCCAGCCCTTTCTCTGGAGTCCGTCCTCTTTTTACAGCATCTAGTCTCGTACTGTAATAGGCAATGGGTTTGTATCTTTCTTGTTCTTTTTGGGTCAGTACTGCTGTGGCAAACCCCCCTTTTTCTGCACAGAACAGGTGGAACTGTTTGTTGTAGTCTGGGAGTCCCAGAGTTGGAGCTGTTTGTAATGCTTGCTTAAGTCCAGTGAAAGCTGATTCTGTCCCTGGGAGCCATTCAATTTGGTGTCTTCCTGCTTTATTTAGGCACAAATCTCTTAGTGGCCGTGCCATTTCCGCATAGTCACAAATCCACTGCCTGCAGTACCCCGTCATTCCTAGGAATCTCTGCATTTCTTTCACCGTTCTCGGTCTGGGCACCTTCGTAATTGCTTCAATTTGTTCTGCTGAAATACTTTTGCTCCCTTCCTTAAGAGTATGACCCAGGTATTGCACTTGTTCTTGACAAAACTGTAACTTTGACTTGGATACTTTGTGGCCTTTTAGTGTCAGTTCTTGTAACAGTTTCTTACTGTCCTCTTTGCATGCGGTCATACTTGGGCTGCATAGGAGAAGGTCGTCCACATACTGGATGAGAGTGCTTCCCCCCTTTGGCGCAAAGTCCGCTTGGTCATTTCTTACCATTTGATTGAATAGGCTAGGGGACTCTACATATCCTTGAGGCAGTCTCTGATAAGTGTACTGTTGCCCCCTGTATCTATTAAAAAGTTGCATGTTTTCCCTCTTATGAGAATATCAATTTGTGGTTCATTTGTGGCACAGTTGGATGTTATAGATAGCATTTCCTTTGCTTCACACTCTCCCTCTGCTCCTAGGGGTGTAGGATTCTCAAGGCATCCCTATTGAAGGGGATTCTGTTGGGGACTCAATCCCCATTGTTGTTGTGGCTGTTGTGTCTGCTGTGGCTGCTGTGGCTGCCATCCCTCCTGCTGCTGCCCATACATGTTTTGCTGTGGGGTCATTGCTATCTGGTTCTCGGGTCCTTGATATGATGGCATTGCCGGGTTACGATGACGATGGCCACCACCCAGGGTTTGCTCCTTGGTTCATGCTGCCTCTTGATTGGAATCCTCCTCTTCCTCTTCCTCTCTGACAGTTCCTGGCCCAGTGTCCCATCTTTCCGCATTTCCAGCAGTCTTTCTGCTGCCACTGGCCCTGGTTCGTCCATGGGAACACTGGCCTTTGGAAATTTGGTCCAGCCCATTCGATGGATGGGCCCTGTCCTCCTTGGACTTGTTGTGAGGGTGGGGG
This sequence comes from Synaphobranchus kaupii, assembly GCA_029718625.1. Taxonomy (NCBI): domain Eukaryota; kingdom Metazoa; phylum Chordata; class Actinopteri; order Anguilliformes; family Synaphobranchidae; genus Synaphobranchus; species Synaphobranchus kaupii. The sequence continues at coordinate 9,523,552 of CM056398.1, read as the reverse complement.
TGCCTGTATCTGCTGGGTTATCACTGCTGCTTGAATTCCCTGATCTTCTTTCTCCCTTTCGGCTATCTGGAGAAGTTACAGTTTATTCTTTAGGGATTTATTCTGCCCTTCTGAGGTCTTCATACATTCTCTGTGCAGCTTCATGTGGTGGACAAGATGGGCTCTTTGTTTATCCCAATTCTCCTGGGAAAGCCCCACAACCTTGCTTAGGGCCTTTATCACTGGTTCGGGCAATGCTTTACACAACATGTGAAAGAACATTGTCGATGTTCCTTGTGATGCATCAAATGGCTGTCCCATGTTTGTTTTCCATGTCTCTTCCTGTTGATAAAATCATGGATGTCCTCTCCTTCTTTTAGTTCTGCACTCGTTATATCTGCAAGGCTTGATTTATGTGGAAACACTCCCCTCAACGCGGCCCACACACATGGTCTGTGCCTGCTGAATGCTTTCCCGTCCATCTTGTGAGTGTCCATAATTCCTTTCAGGCCTGCTAGGTCCATTATTTCAGTGACCTTGTCCCCCACATATCTTACTAGTAGCTGCTTAACATCTCCCATGCACAGGGGCAGGTGAGTCGTCTTCATCTCTACCTTCGCTATCCATGGTCCTGCTCCCTCTGTTATTTTTGGTAAATCCTTGACCATGTTCTCCAGGTCCATTGATGACCATGGGGTGTACCTAGTTAGTGACTGTTGTCTCCCTGGTTGGGGTAGGACTTGCAATGGGGCCAGGAAGGTTTCTTCATCCTCTTCGTCTCCTTCTTCCCCTGGGATGTATCGATCAGGTGCTCTTCTTCTTCTGCCGCTCCTCCTGAGGATTTTGCTGGCATTGTTCTGGATATCACTACTGATATCGTAGACCTGTTTTAATTCTTGAACTCGTTGCTGTGAGTACCCTCCTTCGCGCAGGAATGCTTGTTCTGCTTTTTTCACCTCCTTTACGGTTTGTTTTCAGCATTTCTTTTGTCACTTTCTTTTTCTTCCTTGTTGTACTGTCATCTGATTCTTCACTATCAGAGGAGCTTGATTCATCTCTGGGAAGGGCAGTTGACCTTAGTTTCACTTTCCCTTTGATGTCATATTCTCCTCTCCTTGGGTCTCTTCCAGCTCTTCTTGCTTCTCCTTTCGGTTTCGTTTCTTCCTCCCACATCTCATCCTCTACTTCTTCCATTGCCTGTTGATATTCAGTGGCACATCCTAGCTTGCTGCTCTCTTCAGATTCACGATGTGCCCTTGGCGACTTGACTGTTTCTTTCTTGCATCTTGTCATTCCCTGATTCTCTGGCCTGCCATGAGGTGTGTGGAGGTGTGGGCATGGTGTGCTATTTTCAGAATTTCCCCCGTTTCCTCGGCTGTCACTCTGGGCTGTCTCTGATTCTCCTTCCTTTGGGCATGCTGCTGTACCTTTTGATCTTATTAAAATGGTTTCCAAATTCCCTTGTACATCCAGGGTCCCTTTCACTTTCACCAACTCTGGCCTCATCCTCACAGTAGTCTCAGGCCCCTGGCTCAAATCTTCTTGTTCCCCAGTGCTGTTCAATAGGGGATACAGGCCTGTAGCTCCATTCGCCGGTCGCCACCATCCTTCTGGTGGTCTCTCTGATGCTGCTGGCTGGGGGTTCACTTTCGGCTGGTGCCCCTCCTTCTTCTCCACAGTCGCTCTCCATCTGAAAGATTCATTTTTCCATTGATTTAGATGTGCTCTGTAAGTTCGCAACTTTCCTTTCCGGCTCTTACTCTCCTTACTACACAAAATTGTTTCCACTGATTGCAGGTATTGAAGCCCAAAAGTGCCTTCCTTAGGCCATACCAAGCGACCACCTCTTGTCCACTTTTCCAATTTTTTCATAGTCTTCTCATAGTCTGTTTGAAATAATTCACTCATGCAGGAGAGGTGTCTTTAAAGTCTTGCCCTTCCGCGTTTTCAAATCCTTATTTTTCTTTAGCCCATGCAAGCTTATTCTAGTTAACTAAATGAAAAACTTACAACTATAATAACTTTGCCTCCATGTTTTCTTTTTAAAATAAAAAATAAAATAAAAAAATAGAAAATTTCAAAAATAAAAATTATTCATTTATTCTTAAAGGCAGTATTGGTGAGGAGAGCAAGAATAAAAGCTACCTGGGACTCCTGGGTAGAAAATCGGGAAGGTTGGGCCTTAAAAGAAATTAAACACTGGGTCAGGAAACCACTACACTTCCCTGGCTCCCCACTATACCTGAGCGGAAGCTGGAGCTTAGGTTCCCTAGTAGTGAGTGGGGGGATAAGGGGGCGAGGTTCCCCGGTGCTTGTGCGACTGGAGTTTGGGCAGCTGCGAGAGTTAATGAGCGGAGACTCTCCGCCAAATCACGGAGACATTCTCCCTGATATTGCAGCTGCTCCACCAGCTGACCCTGTTGTGTCTACATAGCCTGCTGCCTGGCCTGGAGGGTACGAACGCCCTCCTCAGGCCCAGGCAGAGCTGTGAACGGCCAGCGTTTGTTTTACTCCCTGCTGTGTCGCTGGTCCCTCCATCGGGCTTCAGTATTCTGTGAGGGTGTGTCGGGTTCGGAGGACCAGATGCGACAGAGAAGGAATCTACAAGTGCTACATGGTAATGACAGCACCACAAAAGTGGAAGAATTCACACAAGGAGAGGGAGAAAATAAAGAATGGGAAAAAACTCCCGGCGAAGCCAAAAGAAAACAACCCACAGCAAGGAAGAAAAAATACCTCTCGCTCTCAGTATATAAGAGAGCAAACTAAAGAGGTATAATACAACCAGAGAGAAAATGAAAGTGACCCAGGCGAGTGGGCGAAGAAATACCAAAAACGAATGATAAAAGGAAAACGAAAGAAGCCTCGCACTCTCACTAAAAGAGAGCACAAAAGAGAGAGGTGAGCAAAGAGGGTAAAGGAAATATGTCTCAGAGAGAACAGAGCAGGAAAACCAAACAGGAACTAAAAGTGCAAACGAGAAAAACTAATCCAAACAAGGAATTTCTAAAGCACTAATAAGCAAGTCCCACGTAACTTTTAAGCAAGCTTAAAAGTGAAGTGGTCACTTTAAAGGGTTAGTTTGGAATTTTGGACATAATGTCTCATTTACGACTTACCCATGATGTTGTTGATTGATGGAACCATTTTCAGCTGATTCCATGCTTTCCTTCTTGTGGACATACACATGTTGCTAATGCTAGCGCAACTCTATGGTAACCGGTAGCATCCACTACCAAACGCACTTAATCACTCCACAGTGCACGCAAAGCAAATAAAATATGATGACAGTTTACCGGGGTTAATTTGAGTGTTTATACCACCATTTTTGAAGTCAAACAATCGTTGAATCCTTTACTTTGTGCTGACCTATATTCTCTGTGGAAGTAGAATATACAGAGAAGTATGGCGGCGGAGCGATACTTTAGTTACCTACGAATGTAGTGCCGGCACTGGTCGACTACAACAACAAAGAAGAGCAACAAGTTGCAATGGCCACGTTCGCTCCGCCGCCGTACTTCCACAGAAAATATAAACACAAAATCTGACATGTTGACTGTAAAATGTGAAGTTTGGCTGCATGTTTGCTATGGGGTTGATGTGAGCTGGTTAGCTCAGGCTGTGCTAAAAATATTGAAATTATTGCCAAAAAAATAGTTTGGACAAAATACACTTTTTTTTTTGTTTTGGTAGCGTTAAGGCCTCGTCTTTTAGAAACATTCAAAAAAAAAGACCAACACAACATTTTATGAACTTTTTACAGGCAGTTATTTATGGTACCATTCTACTGGACCCGGTACAGGGTCCGTTGGGCTCAAAAGGTTAATAAAGGTGACTAAACGTCCAAATGTTAAGGTCTTGGTGAAGAATACATATGTCTGAGCACACCATTACTATACCACCCAGAACTGTTGTGGCGGAGGGAGAAGCTCTCTGTAAGGGGGAGTGTAAGGTTCGGAGAACCAAATGCAACCGATAAGGATTTCTAAAAGCGTATGTAGAAAGATACGCCACAAATGCAGAAGTAGCCGCACCAGAACGGAGATAACACAGGATTGGGAGCAAAACTTCCCTAGCACAAGGCAAAACAAAGCAACCTCCAAAAGCTGAGGCAATCTCGATAAACAGCAAAAATTACTAACAACCTCACGCACTAAATAATTAGGTGTAACAAGAGGTGGTGAAACAAAACAAAACTCGATAAAACAAGTGATGGAAAAGAACAGAAAATAAAACCTGTTATCCAGAGCTCTTGTGGTGAAAGAGCTGAACAAAAGATAACAGGTTACAAGAATAAAGGATAAAGAAAAAGATTGGAAATAAAAGAGAAAACCAATCTAATCCTAATTCTCTAATCGGACTTGCTGTGTTTCTTATTCATACAAACCAGAAATGCAGCAACCAAATTTCCTATACCTTACCAACTTCGTTGTCAACATAGCAAAGACAATATCGAAGTGAGGAAATGTGGAAGTCCTGAGGTATTTATAACCTGCAGGAAACGCAATACAGGTGTAGGGAATAATTGCCGGGCGAGATACAAACACCGGTACGGAGGCGGAAAAAATCCGATAGAGCGTCCTGACGACGCCTTAAATGAAATGGCGAAACAGCCAAGGCTGCTAATAACCGTGACAGGACCCCCCTTCTAAAGGACGGCTCCAGGCTATCCCCCAGCCCTGCCTCTATGGAAGTCCCCAATAAAAGCTGGGTCCAAGATGTTCCTGGACGGGATCCAGTAGCGCTCCTCAGGGCTGTAGCCATCCCAATCCACCAAGAACTGAGACCCTCTGCCCACGCGTCTCTCGGCCAAAATGCGCCGCACAGTATACACCAGACCTCCCTCCACAAACTGGTGGGGGGGGCGGCGGCTTGTACGCCGAGGTGAGGGCGCTAACCAGCACAGGCTTCAGTCGAGAGACGTGAAACATGGGGTGGATGCGCATGAATTGCGGGAGCTGTAACCGGACAGTGACCGGGTTTATTATTTGGGTGATACTGAATGGGCTCATGAAGAAACGAGGGGCGAGTTTGCGGGATTCCACTGGCAAACCTGGTAGGAGGGAGATTAATGATACCGCCCCTCGACTGCGGCCTTTTGTTTGGCCATGGCGTGCGGAAAAGCCGCACAAATGCGCCTCCCCGAATGACTGGGGATGGGTGAGGGGCGCAAAAGACCCGAGGGTGGGAGTTGTGAACCCCCATTGCGAGCACAGACCGATATCTTAGCTGACAGGGGGAAATCGGACGTTATCCTGCTGATTTTGACGATTTGAGAAACCATCTAGAAGAGTTATTAGCCGCTAATATCGTAGAAGAATCTGATAGCCCTTATGCATCACCAATAGTCTTAGTCAGGAAGAAAAATTGATTATTGAGGATGGTAATTGACTATAGACGGCTAAACCGTTTAACTAGATGTGATTCTTATCCATTATCCTGGATCGAGGAGACTTTTGTTCTCCTCTCTGGGTCAAAGTGGTTCTCTGTGTTAGATATGAAGAGCGGTTACTATCAAATCGAACTGGAGCATTCAGACTGTCCTAAAACAGCCTTCACCACTCCCTTTGGGAACTGGCAATTCAAGAAAATTAACTCTAACTCACCCTCAACATTTCAGAGGACAATGAAAAAAGTAATGTCCAGGATTCATTTAAAGGAAGTTGTTGCCTTTCTTGACGATTTAATAATCTTCTCTGAAACAACACGAAGAGAGATTGATGACTGTTTTAAAATGCATTGCGGAATATGGATTAAAGCTATCTCCATCTAAATGCAAGTTCTTTAAAAAGTCTGTAGCTTATCTAGGATACCAGATATCTGAATCTGGCATCTGCCCAGATACAGGAAAAGTATCTGCCATCACAGAATGGCCTGTACCTACCACAGTTAAGGAGGTCAGATAATTTCTTGTATTTGCCAGATATTATAGGAGCCTTTGAATGACTGTTGAAAGGAGAGTTCTCCACTCGAACAAAGACACTAGTAGCTAAAATCAGAGCCAGACAGCTTCTAAGGAGATTGGTGGACAGGCTTTTAATAGCTTGAAATCAAAGTTGGCTGCTGCACCTGTGCTGGGGTATACTGACTGGAAACTGCCATATGTCTTGTCAAGATGGTAATATGAGGGTCATTTCTTATGTCACTCATGGACTGAGCAAAATCGAAAGGAATTATCCTGTTCACAAATTAGAATTTCTAGCACTTAAAATTCCATGACTATTTGGGGCAGAATTCAAGGTTCTAATGGATAATTATCCATTGACTTATGTTTTTACTACTGCCAAATTGGACACTGCTGGGCATAAGTGGTTTCTATTTCTATTTCTATTTACAACTTTGACATAAGGTACAGGTCAGGAAAATCTAACATAGATGCTGATGGACTGTCCAGGAGACCACATGATGTAGTGGTGGAGGCAGAAGATTCCGAGAAGCCTGCAGAAAGAGTGGCAAAACTGATGTCCAGGGCAGTGGAGGACCCTGAATTTGACACGCTTACACGAGAGATCCTGAACGCCGCTTGTGCCAAGTATGGAGTTAAGACACATATTAACATGCATAACCCAGGTAACGAGGAACGTTTGGGATCTTTAAAGAATGTTCCCTATACAGCCCTGTAATGTAATTGCAGAACATTACATTGGGAACATTCTGGGGTGTATAAGGGAATGTTACTCCAAGATCACAAAAGAACATTCCTGGAACATCCCATAAATGTCACAGACGTTGCAATGCGTTCCCTGGATGACGAAATGTTGAGTTCCCTTCAAGTCCTCAGAACATTCCTAAAACTTGATTGTGGAACTTCCCCTTCACATTCCACAAACATGACAGGAATATTCTATGGAACATAAGTGGAAAATTCTAGGAATGTTTGTCGAAACGTTCCCTTTGGGTTTCTCTAACGCTTGGATTTAACGTTCCCTTACTGTGAGACCAGAGTACATTGGTAACATTCCCCATACATTCTTGCCACGTCATTACAAAATGTTATTTTGGGAACATTCTGAGGCGTAAATATAGGGGAGTGTTACTCCAAGATAACTAAAGAACATTCCAGGAACATCCCATAAATGTCACAAACGTTGCAATGCGTTCCCTGTATGTCATAATGTTGTGTTCCTTTCAAGTCCTCAGAACATTCCTTCAACTTGTTTGTGGAACTTCCCCTTCACATTACAGGAACATTCTATGTAACATTAAGTGAATGTTCTTGTAATGTTAGTAGAAACGTTCCCTTTGGGTTTATCTAACACTTGAATTTAACGTTCCCTTACTGTGAGACTGGAGTACATTGGTAACATTCCCCATACATTCTTGCCATGTCATTACAAAACGTTATTTTGGGAACATTCTGGGGTGTATATATAGGGGAATGTTACTCCAAGATAACAAAAGAACATTCCAGGAACATCCCATAAATGTCACAAACATTGCAATGCATTCCCTGGATGTCATAATGTTGTGTTCCTCTCAAGTCCTCAGAACATTCCTTCAACGTGTTTGTGGAACTTCCCCTTCACATGGGTGGTTACTGTTCCAAATCTCAGAATATTACTTGTGGTGTCCCCCAGGGGTCTGTATTGGGACCTAAATTGTTTATTCTTTATATTAATGACTTATGCCAAGTGTCTGAAATATTAAAACCGGCTCTATTTGCGGATGATACAAATCTGTTTTGCTCTGGTAATGACTTACATAAACTAACCCTTGATGTCATGACAGAATTGAACAAATTAAAATTATGGTTTAATAAAAATAAATTATCATTAAATTTGAGCAAAACAAAAATAATGCATTTTGGAAATTGGAAGAGTAATATAAAGATAAAAGTTTTATTGGATGATGTTGCTATTGAAAAAGTAAATGAAATCAGATTTCTTGGGGTGACGATAGATGATAAAATTAGCTGGAATTCACACATCAAGCATGTACAACAGAAAATCTCAAAGACCACTGCAGTATTAAACAGCAAGGCAGGTTTTGGATCATAAAGCACTTCACACATTATACTGTTCCCTAGTTCTTCCATATCTCACTTACTGTGCTGAAGTTTGGGGCAACAATTATAAAAATAGGTTACACTCACTGATCATACTTCAAAAGAGAGCAATACGATACATTCATAAAGCTGGTTATCGGGATCATACTAATTCACTATTTCTACAGTCAAAACTACTAAAATTCACAGACCAAGTGGCATTGCAAACAACACAAGTAATATTTAAGGCAAAACACCGTCTGTTACCGGAAAAACTTCAAAAAGTATTCATGGAAAGGGAAGGGGGTTATAATTTAAGGGGAAACTATAATTTCAAAACCTCTAGGGTACGCACCACAAGGAGAGGTTTTTGTGTTTCTGTTATCGGAGTAAGACTATGGAACAAAATGAATGTGGAGTTAAAAGACTGTACAACCACAAATCAATTCAAAAAGAAATATAAGGAAATGGTGTTTATGCGATATAGGAGTGAGGAGGGTGTTTAAATGTCACCAGGTGTTCATTGTTTTGTTTTTGTTTTTTGTACTTTTATCAACTACATTTGTTACGGATTTTTCATGTTTGCTTCTGTTTATACGGTGTGGTGTATGTGTATGTGTAAATGGAGGTATAATTATGTATGTGTGGATTATGTGTGTATGTATGTATGTGTGTATGTACTTCCAGTTTAACTTCTGAACTGAACAACTTATGGGGATTTTATTTATTGTAATTTTCTTTGTTTTCTCTTTTGTAGCTTGCTTTCCACCAGATATACATATGTGCATATGTATTTAGTACATATGCACATGATAATTATGGAAGCATATTGATATTGATATGTGTGATTAATGTGGGTAGAAGGGGTAGGAGTAAATAAGTTTTATACTTCTTCCTACTCCTTTTCGGACATGTTATTTCTTTTTAGTATTATGATTATTTTGAGTATTAGGATTCCAAGAATTGGAACAGAGGAATTATGTTGTTTGTTTATTTTTTGTTGCTGTTTTTGTTTTTTTCGTTTTTTTCATTTTGCCTTGTGTGTATGTCCTTTTCCTTGCAGTACTGTTTGATAATGTTTTTCTTATTTCATTTTTGTTCTTTTACATGTACGAAATAAACTACTACTACTACTACTACTAATACATTACAGGAACATTCTATGTAACATTAAGGGAATGTTCTTGTAATGTTAGTAGAAACATTCCCTTTGGGTTTATCTAACACTTGAATTTAACGTTCCCTTACTGTGTGACTGGAGTACATTGGTAACATTCCCCATACATTCTTGCCACGTCATTACAAAATGTTACTTTGGGAATATTCTGCGGTGTATAGGGGAATGTTACTCCAAGATAACAAAATAACATTCCAGGAACATCCCATAAATGTCACAAACATTGCAATGCATTCCCTGGATGTCATAATGTTGAGTTCCTTTCAAGTCCTCAGAACATTACTTCAACTTGTTTGTGGAACTTCCGCTTCACATTACAAGAACATTCTATGTAACATTAAGGGAATGTTCTCGTAATGTTAGTAGAAACATTCCCTTTGGGTTTATGTAACACTTGAATTTACCGTTCCCTTACTGTGAGACTGGAGTACATTGGTAACATTCCCCATACATTCTTGCCATGTCATTACAAAACGTTATTTTGGGAACATTCTGGGGTGTATATATAGGGGAATGTTACTCCAAGATAACAAAAGAACATTCCAGGAACATCCCATAAATGTCACAAACATTGCAATGCATTCCCTGGATGTCATAATGTTGTGTTCCTCTCAAGTCCTCAGAACATTCCTTCAACGTGTTTGTGGAACTTCCCCTTCACATGGGTGGTTACTGTTCCAAATCTCAGAATATTACTTGTGGTGTCCCCCAGGGGTCTGTATTGGGACCTAAATTATTTATTCTTTATATTAATGACTTATGCCAAGTGTCTGAAATATTAAAACCGGTTCTATTTGCGGATGATACAAATCTGTTTTGCTCTGGTAATGACTTACATAAACTAACCCTTGATGTCATGACAGAATTGAACAAATTAAAATTATGGTTTAATAAAAATAAATTATCATTAAATTTGAGCAAAACAAAAATAATGCATTTTGGAAATTGGAAGAGTAATATAAAGATAAAAGTTTTATTGGATGATGTTGCTATTGAAAAAGTAAATGAAATCAGATTTCTTGGGGTGACGATAGATGATAAAATTAGCTGGAATTCACACATCAAGCATGTACAACAGAAAATCTCAAAGACCACTGCAGTATTAAACAGAGCAAGGCAGGTTTTGGATCATAAAGCACTTCACACATTATACTGTTCCCTAGTTCTTCCATATCTCACTTACTGTGCTGAAGTTTGGGGCAACAATTATAAAAATAGGTTACACTCACTGATCATACTTCAAAAGAGAGCAATACGATACATTCATAAAGCTGGTTATCGGGATCATACTAATTCACTATTTCTACAGTCAAAACTACTAAAATTCACAGACCAAGTGGCATTGCAAACAACACAAGTAATATTTAAGGCAAAACACCGTCTGTTACCGGAAAAACTTCAAAAAGTATTCATGGAAAGGGAAGGGGGTTATAATTTAAGGGGAAACTATAATTTCAAAACCTCTAGGGTACGCACCACAAGGAGAGGTTTTTGTGTTTCTGTTATCGGAGTAAGACTATGGAACAAAATGAATGTGGAGTTAAAAGACTGTACAACCACAAATCAATTCAAAAAGAAATATAAGGAAATGGTGTTTATGCGATATAGGAGTGAGGAGGGTGTTTAAATGTCACCAGGTGTTCATTGTTTTGTTTTTGTTTTTTGTTCTTTTATCAACTACATTTGTTACGGATTTTTCATGTTTGCTTCTGTTTATACGGTGTGGTGTATGTGTATGTGTAAATGGAGGTATAATTATGTATGTGTGGATTATGTGTGTATGTATGTATGTGTGTATGTACTTCGAGTTTAACTTCTGAACTGAACAACTTATGGGGATTTTATTTATTGTAATTTTCTTTGTTTTCTCTTTTGTAGCTTGCTTTCCACCAGATATACATATGTGCATATGTATTTAGTACATATGCACATGATAATTATGGAAGCATATTGATATGTGTGATTAATGTGGGTAGAAGGGGTAGGAGTAAATAAGTTTTATACTTCTTCCTACTCCTTTTCGGACATGTTATTTCTTTTTAGTATTATGATTATTTTGAGTATTAGGATTCCAAGAATTGGAACAGAGGAATTATGTTGTTTGTTTATTTTTTGTTGCTGTTTTTGTTTTTTTCGTTTTTTTCATTTTGCCTTGTGTGTATGTCCTTTTCCTTGCAGTACTGTTTGATAATGTTTTTCTTATTTCATTTTTGTTCTTTTACATGTACGAAATAAACTACTACTACTACTACTACTAATACATTACAGGAACATTCTATGTAACATTAAGGGAATGTTCTTGTAATGTTAGTAGAAACATTCCCTTTGGGTTTATCTAACACTTGAATTTAACGTTCCCTTACTGTGTGACTGGAGTACATTGGTAACATTCCCCATACATTCTTGCCACGTCATTACAAAATGTTACTTTGGGAATATTCTGCGGTGTATAGGGGAATGTTACTCCAAGATAACAAAATAACATTCCAGGAACATCCCATAAATGTCACAAACATTGCAATGCATTCCCTGGATGTCATAATGTTGAGTTCCTTTCAAGTCCTCAGAACATTACTTCAACTTGTTTGTGGAACTTCCGCTTCACATTACAAGAACATTCTATGTAACATTAAGGGAATGTTCTCGTAATGTTAGTAGAAACATTCCCTTTGGGTTTATGTAACACTTGAATTTACCGTTCCCTTACTGTGAGACTGGAGTACATTGGTAACATTCCCCATACATTCTTGCCATGTCATTACAAAACGTTATTTTGGGAACATTCTGGGGTGTATATATAGGGGAATGTTACTCCAAGATAACAAAAGAACATTCCAGGAACATCCCATAAATGTCACAAACATTGCAATGCATTCCCTGGATGTCATAATGTTGTGTTCCTCTCAAGTCCTCAGAACATTCCTTCAACGTGTTTGTGGAACTTCCCCTTCACATGGGTGGTTACTGTTCCAAATCTCAGAATATTACTTGTGGTGTCCCCCAGGGGTCTGTATTGGGACCTAAATTGTTTATTCTTTATATTAATGACTTATGCCAAGTGTCTGAAATATTAAAACCGGTTCTATTTGCGGATGATACAAATCTGTTTTGCTCTGGTAATGACTTACATAAACTAACCCTTGATGTCATGACAGAATTGAACAAATTAAAATTATGGTTTAATAAAAATAAATTATCATTAAATTTGAGCAAAACAAAAATAATGCATTTTGGAAATTGGAAGAGTAATATAAAGATAAAAGTTTTATTGGATGATGTTGCTATTGAAAAAGTAAATGAAATCAGATTTCTTGGGGTGACGATAGATGATAAAATTAGCTGGAATTCACACATCAAGCATGTACAACAGAAAATCTCAAAGACCACTGTAGTATTAAACAGAGCAAGGCAGGTTTTGGATCATAAAGCACTTCACACATTATACTGTTCCCTAGTTCTTCCATATCTCACTTACTGTGCTGAAGTTTGGGGCAACAATTATAAAAATAGGTTACACTCACTGATCATACTTCAAAAGAGAGCAATACGATACATTCATAAAGCTGGTTATCTATGAGGGGCCGTTTAGGCCATAATTCATGTTGGACCTCTCACATACATATATTCTCTCTCTCACATACATATATTCTCACTCTCACATACATATATTCTCTCTCTCACATACATATATTCTCACTCTCACATACATATATTCTCACTCTCACATACATATACTCTCTCGCATACATATATTCTCTCTCTCACATACATATATTCTCACTCTCACATACATATATTCTCACTCACATACATATATTCTCACTCTCACATACATATATTTTCACTCTCACATACATATATTATCACTCTCACATACATATATTCTCACTCTCACATACATATATTCTCACTCTCACATACATACATTCTCACTCTCATATACATACATTCTCACTCTCATATACATATATTCTCACTCTCACATACATATATTCTCATAAGAGAATGTATGTATGTAAGAGTGATAATATATGTATGTGAGAGTAGAATGTATGTATGTGAGAGAAAGTATATATATATATATGGAAGGCACTTACATGAAACGGAAGTCACTTACATGAAACGGAAGGCACTTACATGAAACGGAAGGAAGTTAGTTTATGGAATCGCGATTGGCTCAGAAGCTGGCTGGTACCATAGATATAAACAACTACTGGATTCCTTATTCACCCATTCAAGTTACGTCTGCACTGTTACTATAATATGCCATACAGGCTCTTGTCCAGTTCCCACGCATCGTGGAGGGGGAAGACCAGATACATGTATTACAACAGGAAATCGGAGTAATGCATAATATATTGTCGCCGTCTAAAACAGGCAGTGTATTGTCCTCATCTCTTGAGGCCAGGACAGCGCTGTATCATTCTGCGCCTTCTCACAGCGAGATGAGAGCGCGATTTAGTCCCAGTAACATGAACTCCAGTGTAGCTACCTTAAGAATCCTCAGCAGGTCAGCTTGGACTTGCTCGGAGACAGTCTGCCGTCCTGCACGATATAACACTCCACAACACTTTGGCAACTGGGACTCGGTCGAGGAAAAGGTAACAACTAACGTTAGCTTGCTACTAAGTTTAATCACTGTGCAAACACAAATGAACCGTTATCATTTCGTAACCATGTAGTAATGCTAAAAGATAATCACACCACTTGCTAACGTTAGCTAACTAACCAACAAAAGCAATGCTTCGTATAGCAACGGCCTTGGCTACTTAGACTTGCATTAAACAAGCTAACGTTAGCAAGTGATGTGATTATTTTTTAGCATTAGCTAGTACATGATTGCCACATTATAACGGTTCACTGGTCTGTTTGCGTAGTGAATGAACTTAGTAATAAGCTAACGTTATTTGTTACGTTTTCCTCTGCCGAGAGTCAATGTGTGTCTGTGGACATTAGCCTACACTCAGGAGTGAACATTACGGTGTAAATAGTGCTCTCATCTCGCTGTCAGCTGTGTTGTGAGAAGGCGCTGAGTAGGCTAGGCTACAGGGCTGATGCTGGCCTCTTAAGAAGCACTGACTGTTTCAGGTGACGGTAATATTTATGCATTACTCCGATTGCCGGTTGGAGGCTAATAACGTTACTGGTCTTCCCCCTCCATGGTGCACGGACAACAGTAGCTACTATGACAACAGCCTACCAGCCATGGATATAAAAACGTAGATCTATGCCGCATCAGCCGCTGTGTAACGTTGCAGCGAGAGGCTACTAATATTGAAAATGTAGCTATGTAGTCTACGTTCTGTAAAAAGAAACAATCATGCATGGCTTTTTTTGTGTGAAAGTATCCACATTCTGGAATGAGTTAATTGTCTACAAATAGCCTGGCTACCGTCGGGCGGTCAGGATCCACGTAAATAAACGGTATCGTAGGGTATTGACAGATGAAGATTTCCTCCGATAAAATCGACTGTAACTCGCTTAATTCTCAACTAATTTTCGTGAAATTTGGCTTTTTATAAACGTGATAAATGTTAATCTGAATTCCAAATTTCTCAGAACAGCTAGTATTTGTAAAACGCCCTTTAACTATTATGCGTAGGCTACGTTGTCAAAATGTTGTCTGAGCTAATGGTGATTTTATTGTTTAAAGCTGCTAGAAAGCAGTAGAGGTTGGTTCTTTATTATCTTGGTAGCTCTGATTATTATAACCGTATTAGCCATAGCTGCAAATCTTGGATGTAGTTTTAATCGCAAATGGAGAGCGATTTTACAGCAAAGTGGTGGAAGTCTGATCGCCGAGCTAACAAAGAGGCGTCCTATGGCATGGGTATAGGCTGTAAGACGTAAATAAATAGGCTATTAAAACATTTCCACATCCGTTGTGCTCACGGCATATAGCCTACATAATATGACAATGAGCATAGTGGATTCTAATGGAAAACCGCAAGTGTACCTAGAGTGTAATATGTTGTGTGAAATGCAATAAACGATGTACAATGAATACAATTCTGAATGTCTTTATTTAGCAAAAAAGAAATGACTTGCATGAAATGTACAAAATGGATAATATAATTTGTTTGGGGTAGTAGTAGCCTACAATGAAGTTCACAGTGCAACTGGTAGTAGGCCTAGGCTTACCACAAGTGGCAGTGATACATTCCAGTAATATATTCAATTCAAGTAATTTAATAAAAACGATTGCACACATAAATCCCTGTGGGATAAGTTGAAAGCACAAGGTACATAATAAGTAAAAATAGAACCAAGTGCTGAAAACGCCGAAAAACTTGAACAATTAAGTGCTTCAATAGGCACAACATAGAACATAATTATGTGGTCAGTCTTTAAGGCTTCACCGTTGGTTACAGTTCTGTTCCACTCTTGTTTGCATGTGTGACAAAACCAGGGGTCATTTGCATCAGGTGCATGAGTCCAACACAATTAAGGTGGTTACACCTTAACTTAACATAACATAAGGTGTCACCTTAACATAACAGCTAACGTTACCGTTAATGTTTATAGTTTGCTTGTCTGCAAAAAGGCCGATAATACCCACAACGCAACGCTGGTGTGAAATCGTGCCTGTATACAGTACCGTTTGTTTTTACACAGATCTTGATCGCCCTAATTTGGCGGCTGTGAAGATTTGAATAGGGCAACTGAGGTATCTATGGTTGTATATCTATGGTACCAGTCAGCTTCTGAGCCAATCACAATTCCATAAACTAACTTCCTTCCGTTTCATGTAAGTGCCTTCCATATATATATATACTTTCTCTCACATACATACATTCTACTCTCACATACATATATTATCACTCTTACATACATACATTCTCTTATGAGAATATATGTATGTGAGAGTGAAAATATATGTATATGAGAGTGAGAATGTATGTATGTGAGAGTGAGAATATATGTATGTGAGAGTGAGAATATATGTATATGAGAGTGAGAATGTATGTATGTGAGAGTGAGAATATATGTATGTGAGAGTGAGAATATATGTATGTGAGAGTGAGAATATATGTATGTGAGAGTGAGAATATATGTATGTGAGAGTGAAAATATATGTATGTGAGAGTGAGAATATATGTATGTGAGTGAGAATATATGTATGTGAGTGAGAATATATGTATGTGAGAGTGAGAATATATGTATGTGAGAGAGAGAATATATGTGAGAGAGAGAATATTTGTATGCGAGAGAGAGAATATATGTATGCGAGAGAGAGTATATGTATGTGAGAGTGAGAATATATGTATGTGAGAGAGAGAATATATGTATGTGAGAGGTCCAACATGAATTATGGCCTAAACGGCCCCTCATAGTTATCGGGATCATACTAATTCACTATTTCTACAGTCAAAACTACTAAAATTCACAGACCAAGTGGCATTGCAAACAACACAAGTAATATTTAAGGCAAAACACCGTCTGTTACCGGAAAAACTTCAAAAAGTATTCATGGAAAGGGAAGGGGGTTATAATTTAAGGGGAAACTATAATTTCAAAACCTCTAGGGTACGCACCACAAGGAGAGGTTTTTGTGTTTCTGTTATCGGAGTAAGACTATGGAACAAAATGAATGTGGAGTTAAAAGACTGTACAACCACAAATCAATTCAAAAAGAAATATAAGGAAATGGTGTTTATGCGATATAGGAGTGAGGAGGGTGTTTAAATGTCACCAGGTGTTCATTGTTTTGTTTTTGTTTTTTGTTCTTTTATCAACTACATTTGTTACGGATTTTTCATGTTTGCTTCTGTTTATACGGTGTGGTGTATGTGTATGTGTAAATGGAGGTATAATTATGTATGTGTGGATTATGTGTGTATGTATGTATGTGTGTAGGTATGTATGTGTGTATGTACTTCGAGTTTAACTTCTGAACTGAACAACTTATGGGGATTTTATTTATTGTAATTTTCTTTGTTTTCTCTTTTGTAGCTTGCTTTCCACCAGATATACATATGTGCATATGTATTTAGTACATATGCACATGATAATTATGGAAGCATATTGATATTGATATGTGTGATTAATGTGGGTAGAAGGGGTAGGAGTAAATAAGTTTTATACTTCTTCCTACTCCTTTTCGGACATGTTATTTCTTTTTAGTATTATGATTATTTTGAGTATTAGGATTCCAAGAATTGGAACAGAGGAATATGTTGTTTGTTTATTTTTTGTTGCTGTTTTTGTTTTTTTCATTTTTTTCATTTTGCCTTGTGTGTATGTCCTTTTCCTTGCAGTACTGTTTGATAATGTTTTTCTTATTTCATTTTTGTTCCTTTACATGTTCGAAATAAACTACTACTACTACTACTACTAATACATTACAGGAACATTCTATGTAACATTAAGGGAATGTTCTTGTAATGTTAGTAGAAACATTCCCTTTGGGTTTATCTAACACTTGAATTTAACGTTCCCTTACTGTGTGACTGGAGTACATTGGTAACATTCCCCATACATTCTTGCCACGTCATTACAAAATGTTACTTTGGGAATATTCTGCGGTGTATAGGGGAATGTTACTCCAAGATAACAAAATAACATACCAGGAACATCCCATAAATGTCACAAACATTGCAATGCATTCCCTGGATGTCATAATGTTGAGTTCCTTTCAAGTCCTCAGAACATTACTTCAACTTGTTTGTGGAACTTCCGCTTCACATTACAAGAACATTCTATGTAACATTAAGGGAATGTTCTCGTAATGTTAGTAGAAACATTCCCTTTGGGTTTATGTAACACTTGAATTTACCGTTCCCTTACTGTGAGACTGGAGTACATTGGTAACATTCCCCATACATTCTTGCCATGTCATTACAAAACGTTTTTTTGGGAACATTCTGGGGTGTATATATAGGGGAATGTTACTCCAAGATAACAAAAGAACATTCCAGGAACATCCCATAAATGTCACAAACATTGCAATGCATTCCCTGGATGTCATAATGTTGTGTTCCTCTCAAGTCCTCAAAACATTCCTTCAACGTGTTTGTGGAACTTCCCCTTCACATGGGTGGTTACTGTTCCAAATCTCAGAATATTACTTGTGGTGTCCCCCAGGGGTCTGTATTGGGACCTAAATTGTTTATTCTTTATATTAATGACTTATGCCAAGTGTCTGAAATATTAAAACCGGTTCTATTTGCGGATGATACAAATCTGTTTTGCTCTGGTAATGACTTACATAAACTAACCCTTGATGTCATGACAGAATTGAACAAATTAAAATTATGGTTTAATAAAAATAAATTATCATTAAATTTGAGCAAAACAAAAATAATGCATTTTGGAAATTGGAAGAGTAATATAAAGATAAAAGTTTTATTGGATGATGTTGCTATTGAAAAAGTAAATGAAATCAGATTTCTTGGGGTGACGATAGATGATAAAATTAGCTGGAATTCACACATCAAGCATGTACAACAGAAAATCTCAAAGACCACTGCAGTATTAAACAGAGCAAGGCAGGTTTTGGATCATAAAGCACTTCACACATTATACTGTTCCCTAGTTCTTCCATATCTCACTTACTGTGCTGAAGTTTGGGGCAACAATTATAAAAATAGGTTACACTCACTGATCATACTTCAAAAGAGAGCAATACGATACATTCATAAAGCTGGTTATCGGGATCATACTAATTCACTATTTCTACAGTCAAAACTACTAAAATTCACAGACCAAGTGGCATTGCAAACAACACAAGTAATATTTAAGGCAAAACACCGTCTGTTACCGGAAAAACTTCAAAAAGTATTCATGGAAAGGGAAGGGGGTTATAATTTAAGGGGAAACTATAATTTCAAAACCTCTAGGGTACGCACCACAAGGAGAGGTTTTTGTGTTTCTGTTATCGGAGTAAGACTATGGAACAAAATGAATGTGGAGTTAAAAGACTGTACAACCACAAATCAATTCAAAAAGAAATATAAGGAAATGGTGTTTATGCGATATAGGAGTGAGGAGGGTGTTTAAATGTCACCAGGTGTTCATTGTTTTGTTTTTGTTTTTTGTTCTTTTATCAACTACATTTGTTACGGATTTTTCATGTTTGCTTCTGTTTATACGGTGTGGTGTATGTGTATGTGTAAATGGAGGTATAATTATGTATTTGTGGATTATGTGTGTATGTATGTATGTTTGTATGTACTTCGAGTTTAACTTCTGAACTGAACAACTTATGGGGATTTTATTTATTGTAATTTTCTTTGTTTTCTCTTTTGTAGCTTGCTTTCCACCAGATATACATATGTGCATATGTATTTAGTACATATGCACATGATAATTATGGAAGCATATTGATATTGATATGTGTGATTAATGTGGGTAGAAGGGGTAGGAGTAAATAAGTTTTATACTTCTTCCTACTCCTTTTCGGACATGTTATTTCTTTTTAGTATTATGATTATTTTGAGTATTAGGATTCCAAGAATTGGAACAGAGGAATTATGTTGTTTGTTTATTTTTTGTTGCTGTTTTTGTTTTTTTCGTTTTTTTCATTTTGCCTTGTGTGTATGTCCTTTTCCTTGCAGTACTGTTTGATAATGTTTTTCTTATTTCATTTTTGTTCTTTTACATGTACGAAATAAACTACTACTACTACTACTACTAATACATTACAGGAACATTCTATGTAACATTAAGGGAATGTTCTTGTAATGTTAGTAGAAACATTCCCTTTGGGTTTATCTAACACTTGAATTTAACGTTCCCTTACTGTGTGACTGGAGTACATTGGTAACATTCCCCATACATTCTTGCCACGTCATTACAAAATGTTACTTTGGGAATATTCTGCGGTGTATAGGGGAATGTTACTCCAAGATAACAAAATAACATTCCAGGAACATCCCATAAATGTCACAAACATTGCAATGCATTCCCTGGATGTCATAATGTTGAGTTCCTTTCAAGTCCTCAGAACATTACTTCAACTTGTTTGTGGAACTTCCGCTTCACATTACAAGAACATTCTATGTAACATTAAGGGAATGTTCTCGTAATGTTAGTAGAAACATTCCCTTTGGGTTTATGTAACACTTGAATTTACCGTTCCCTTACTGTGAGACTGGAGTACATTGGTAACATTCCCCATACATTCTTGCCATGTCATTACAAAACGTTATTTTGGGAACATTCTGGGGTGTATATATAGGGGAATGTTACTCCAAGATAACAAAAGAACATTCCAGGAACATCCCATAAATGTCACAAACATTGCAATGCATTCCCTGGATGTCATAATGTTGTGTTCCTCTCAAGTCCTCAGAACATTCCTTCAACGTGTTTGTGGAACTTCCCCTTCACATGGGTGGTTACTGTTCCAAATCTCAGAATATTACTTGTGGTGTCCCCCAGGGGTCTGTATTGGGACCTAAATTGTTTATTCTTTATATTAATGACTTATGCCAAGTGTCTGAAATATTAAAACCGGTTCTATTTGCGGATGATACAAATCTGTTTTGCTCTGGTAATGACTTACATAAACTAACCCTTGATGTCATGACAGAATTGAACAAATTAAAATTATGGTTTAATAAAAATAAATTATCATTAAATTTGAGCAAAACAAAAATAATGCATTTTGGAAATTGGAAGAGTAATATAAAGATAAAAGTTTTATTGGATGATGTTGCTATTGAAAAAGTAAATGAAATCAGATTTCTTGGGGTGACGATAGGTGATAAAATTAGCTGGAATTCACACATCAAGCATGTACAACAGAAAATCTCAAAGACCACTGCAGTATTAAACAGAGCAAGGCAGGTTTTGGATCATAAAGCACTTCACACATTATACTGTTCCCTAGTTCTTCCATATCTCACTTACTGTGCTGAAGTTTGGGGCAACAATTATAAAAATAGGTTACACTCACTGATCATACTTCAAAAGAGAGCAATACGATACATTCATAAAGCTGGTTATCGGGATCATACTAATTCACTATTTCTACAGTCAAAACTACTAAAATTCACAGACCAAGTGGCATTGCAAACAACACAAGTAATATTTAAGGCAAAACACCGTCTGTTACCGGAAAAACTTCAAAAAGTATTCATGGAAAGGGAAGGGGGTTATAATTTAAGGGGAAACTATAATTTCAAAACCTCTAGGGTACGCACCACAAGGAGAGGTTTTTGTGTTTCTGTTATCGGAGTAAGACTATGGAACAAAATGAATGTGGAGTTAAAAGACTGTACAACCACAAATCAATTCAAAAAGAAATATAAGGAAATGGTGTTTATGCGATATAGGAGTGAGGAGGGTGTTTAAATGTCACCAGGTGTTCATTGTTTTGTTTTTGTTTTTTGTTCTTTTATCAACTACATTTGTTATGGATGTTTCATGTTTGCTTCTGTTTATACGGTGTGGTGTATGTGTATGTGTAAATGGAGGTATAATTATGTATGTGTGGATTATGTGTGTATGTATGTATGTGTGTAGGTATGTATGTGTGTATGTACTTCGAGTTTAACTTCTGAACTGAACAACTTATGGGGATTTTATTTATTGTAATTTTCTTTGTTTTCTCTTTTGTAGCTTGCTTTCCACCAGATATACATATGTGCATATGTATTTAGTACATATGCACATGATAATTATGGAAGCATATTGATATTGATATGTGTGATTAATGTGGGTAGAAGGGGTAGGAGTAAATAAGTTTTATACTTCTTCCTACTCCTTTTCGGACATGTTATTTCTTTTTAGTATTATGATTATTTTGAGTATTAGGATTCCAAGAATTGGAACAGAGGAATATGTTGTTTGTTTATTTTTTGTTGCTGTTTTTGTTTTTTTCATTTTTTTCATTTTGCCTTGTGTGTATGTCCTTTTCCTTGCAGTACTGTTTGATAATGTTTTTCTTATTTCATTTTTGTTCTTTTACATGTTCGAAATAAACTACTACTACTACTACTACTAATACATTACAGGAACATTCTATGTAACATTAAGGGAATGTTCTTGTAATGTTAGTAGAAACATTCCCTTTGGGTTTATCTAACACTTGAATTTAACGTTCCCTTACTGTGTGACTGGAGTACATTGGTAACATTCCCCATACATTCTTGCCATGTCATTACAAAATGTTACTTTGGGAATATTCTGCGGTGTATAGGGGAATGTTACTCCAAGATAACAAAATAACATTCCAGGAACATCCCATAAATGTCACAAACATTGCAATGCATTCCCTGGATGTCATAATGTTGAGTTCCTTTCAAGTCCTCAGAACATTACTTCAACTTGTTTGTGGAACTTCCGCTTCACATTACAAGAACATTCTATGTAACATTAAGGGAATGTTCTCGTAATGTTAGTAGAAACATTCCCTTTGGGTTTATGTAACACTTGAATTTACCGTTCCCTTACTGTGAGACTGGAGTACATTGGTAACATTCCCCATACATTCTTGCCATGTCATTACAAAACGTTATTTTGGGAACATTCTGGGGTGTATATATAGGGGAATGTTACTCCAAGATAACAAAAGAACATTCCAGGAACATCCCATAAATGTCACAAACATTGCAATGCATTCCCTGGATGTCATAATGTTGTGTTCCTCTCAAGTCCTCAGAACATTCCTTCAACGTGTTTGTGGAACTTCCCCTTCACATGGGTGGTTACTGTTCCAAATCTCAGAATATTACTTGTGGTGTCCCCCAGGGGTCTGTATTGGGACCTAAATTGTTTATTCTTTATATTAATGACTTATGCCAAGTGTCTGAAATATTAAAACCGGTTCTATTTGCGGATGATACAAATCTGTTTTGCTCTGGTAATGACTTACATAAACTAACCCTTGATGTCATGACAGAATTGAACAAATTAAAATGATGGTTTAATAAAAATAAATTATCATTAAATTTGAGCAAAACAAAAATAATGCATTTTGGAAATTGGAAGAGTAATATAAAGATAAAAGTTTTATTGGATGATGTTGCTATTGAAAAAGTAAATGAAATCAGATTTCTTGGGGTGACGATAGGTGATAAAATTAGCTGGAATTCACACATCAAGCATGTACAACAGAAAATCTCAAAGACCACTGCAGTATTAAACAGAGCAAGGCAGGTTTTGGATCATAAAGCACTTCACACATTATACTGTTCCCTAGTTCTTCCATATCTCACTTACTGTGCTGAAGTTTGGGGCAACAATTATAAAAATAGGTTACACTCACTGATCATACTTCAAAAGAGAGCAATACGATACATTCATAAAGCTGGTTATCGGGATCATACTAATTCACTATTTCTACAGTCAAAACTACTAAAATTCACAGACCAAGTGGCATTGCAAACAACACAAGTAATATTTAAGGCAAAACACCGTCTGTTACCGGAAAAACTTCAAAAAGTATTCATGGAAAGGGAAGGGGGTTATAATTTAAGGGGAAACTATAATTTCAAAACCTCTAGGGTACGCACCACAAGGAGAGGTTTTTGTGTTTCTGTTATCGGAGTAAGACTATGGAACAAAATGAATGTGGAGTTAAAAGACTGTACAACCACAAATCAATTCAAAAAGAAATATAAGGAAATGGTGTTTATGCGATATAGGAGTGAGGAGGGTGTTTAAATGTCACCAGGTGTTCATTGTTTTGTTTTTGTTTTTTGTTCTTTTATCAACTACATTTGTTATGGATGTTTCATGTTTGCTTCTGTTTATACGGTGTGGTGTATGTGTATGTGTAAATGGAGGTATAATTATGTATGTGTGGATTATGTGTGTATGTATGTATGTGTGTAGGTATGTATGTGTGTATGTACTTCGAGTTTAACTTCTGAACTGAACAACTTATGGGGATTTTATTTATTGTAATTTTCTTTGTTTTCTCTTTTGTAGCTTGCTTTCCACCAGATATACATATGTGCATATGTATTTAGTACATATGCACATGATAATTATGGAAGCATATTGATATTGATATGTGTGATTAATGTGGGTAGAAGGGGTAGGAGTAAATAAGTTTTATACTTCTTCCTACTCCTTTTCGGACATGTTATTTCTTTTTAGTATTATGATTATTTTGAGTATTAGGATTCCAAGAATTGGAACAGAGGAATATGTTGTTTGTTTATTTTTTGTTGCTGTTTTTGTTTTTTTCATTTTTTTCATTTTGCCTTGTGTGTATGTCCTTTTCCTTGCAGTACTGTTTGATAATGTTTTTCTTATTTCATTTTTGTTCTTTTACATGTTCGAAATAAACTACTACTACTACTACTACTAATACATTACAGGAACATTCTATGTAACATTAAGGGAATGTTCTTGTAATGTTAGTAGAAACATTCCCTTTGGGTTTATCTAACACTTGAATTTAACGTTCCCTTACTGTGTGACTGGAGTACATTGGTAACATTCCCCATACATTCTTGCCATGTCATTACAAAATGTTACTTTGGGAATATTCTGCGGTGTATAGGGGAATGTTACTCCAAGATAACAAAATAACATTCCAGGAACATCCCATAAATGTCACAAACATTGCAATGCATTCCCTGGATGTCATAATGTTGAGTTCCTTTCAAGTCCTCAGAACATTACTTCAACTTGTTTGTGGAACTTCCGCTTCACATTACAAGAACATTCTATGTAACATTAAGGGAATGTTCTCGTAATGTTAGTAGAAACATTCCCTTTGGGTTTATGTAACACTTGAATTTACCGTTCCCTTACTGTGAGACTGGAGTACATTGGTAACATTCCCCATACATTCTTGCCATGTCATTACAAAACGTTATTTTGGGAACATTCTGGGGTGTATATATAGGGGAATGTTACTCCAAGATAACAAAAGAACATTCCAGGAACATCCCATAAATGTCACAAACATTGCAATGCATTCCCTGGATGTCATAATGTTGTGTTCCTCTCAAGTCCTCAGAACATTCCTTCAACGTGTTTGTGGAACTTCCCCTTCACATGGGTGGTTACTGTTCCAAATCTCAGAATATTACTTGTGGTGTCCCCCAGGGGTCTGTATTGGGACCTAAATTGTTTATTCTTTATATTAATGACTTATGCCAAGTGTCTGAAATATTAAAACCGGTTCTATTTGCGGATGATACAAATCTGTTTTGCTCTGGTAATGACTTACATAAACTAACCCTTGATGTCATGACAGAATTGAACAAATTAAAATGATGGTTTAATAAAAATAAATTATCATTAAATTTGAGCAAAACAAAAATAATGCATTTTGGAAATTGGAAGAGTAATATAAAGATAAAAGTTTTATTGGATGATGTTGCTATTGAAAAAGTAAATGAAATCAGATTTCTTGGGGTGACGATAGGTGATAAAATTAGCTGGAATTCACACATCAAGCATGTACAACAGAAAATCTCAAAGACCACTGCAGTATTAAACAGAGCAAGGCAGGTTTTGGATCATAAAGCACTTCACACATTATACTGTTCCCTAGTTCTTCCATATCTCACTTACTGTGCTGAAGTTTGGGGCAACAATTATAAAAATAGGTTACACTCACTGATCATACTTCAAAAGAGAGCAATACGATACATTCATAAAGCTGGTTATCGGGATCATACTAATTCACTATTTCTACAGTCAAAACTACTAAAATTCACAGACCAAGTGGCATTGCAAACAACACAAGTAATATTTAAGGCAAAACACCGTCTGTTACCGGAAAAACTTCAAAAAGTATTCATGGAAAGGGAAGGGGGTTATAATTTAAGGGGAAACTATAATTTCAAAACCTCTAGGGTATGCACCACAAGGAGAGGTTTTTGTGTTTCTGTTATCGGAGTAAGACTATGGAACAAAATGAATGTGGAGTTAAAAGACTGTACAACCACAAATCAATTCAAAAAGAAATATAAGGAAATGGTGTTTATGCGATATAGGAGTGAGGAGGGTGTTTAAATGTCACCAGGTGTTCATTGTTTTGTTTTTGTTTTTTGTTCTTTTATCAACTACATTTGTTATGGATGTTTCATGTTTGCTTCTGTTTATACGGTGTGGTGTATGTGTATGTGTAAATGGAGGTATAATTATGTATGTGTGGATTATGTGTGTATGTATGTATGTGTGTAGGTATGTATGTGTGTATGTACTTCGAGTTTAACTTCTGAACTGAACAACTTATGGGGATTTTATTTATTGTAATTTTCTTTGTTTTCTCTTTTGTAGCTTGCTTTCCACCAGATATACATATGTGCATATGTATATAGTACATATGCACATGATAATTATGGAAGCATATTGATATTGATATGTGTGATTAATGTGGGTAGAAGGGGTAGGAGTAAATAAGTTTTATACTTCTTCCTACTCCTTTTCGGACATGTTATTTCTTTTTAGTATTATGATTATTTTGAGTATTAGGATTCCAAGAATTGGAACAGAGGAATATGTTGTTTGTTTATTTTTTGTTGCTGTTTTTGTTTTTTTCATTTTTTTCATTTTGCCTTGTGTGTATGTCCTTTTCCTTGCAGTACTGTTTGATAATGTTTTTCTTATTTCATTTTTGTTCTTTTACATGTTCGAAATAAACTACTACTACTACTACTACTAATACATTACAGGAACATTCTATGTAACATTAAGGGAATGTTCTTGTAATGTTAGTAGAAACATTCCCTTTGGGTTTATCTAACACTTGAATTTAACGTTCCCTTACTGTGTGACTGGAGTACATTGGTAACATTCCCCATACATTCTTGCCATGTCATTACAAAATGTTACTTTGGGAATATTCTGCGGTGTATAGGGGAATGTTACTCCAAGATAACAAAATAACATTCCAGGAACATCCCATAAATGTCACAAACATTGCAATGCATTCCCTGGATGTCATAATGTTGAGTTCCTTTCAAGTCCTCAGAACATTACTTCAACTTGTTTGTGGAACTTCCGCTTCACATTACAAGAACATTCTATGTAACATTAAGGGAATGTTCTCGTAATGTTAGTAGAAACATTCCCTTTGGGTTTATGTAACACTTGAATTTACCGTTCCCTTACTGTGAGACTGGAGTACATTGGTAACATTCCCCATACATTCTTGCCATGTCATTACAAAACGTTATTTTGGGAACATTCTGGGGTGTATATATAGGGGAATGTTACTCCAAGATAACAAAAGAACATTCCAGGAACATCCCATAAATGTCACAAACATTGCAATGCATTCCCTGGATGTCATAATGTTGTGTTCCTCTCAAGTCCTCAGAACATTCCTTCAACGTGTTTGTGGAACTTCCCCTTCACATGGGTGGTTACTGTTCCAAATCTCAGAATATTACTTGTGGTGTCCCCCAGGGGTCTGTATTGGGACCTAAATTGTTTATTCTTTATATTAATGACTTATGCCAAGTGTCTGAAATATTAAAACCGGTTCTATTTGCGGATGATACAAATCTGTTTTGCTCTGGTAATGACTTACATAAACTAACCCTTGATGTCATGACAGAATTGAACAAATTAAAATTATGGTTTAATAAAAATAAATTATCATTAAATTTGAGCAAAACAAAAATAATGCATTTTGGAAATTGGAAGAGTAATATAAAGATAAAAGTTTTATTGGATGATGTTGCTATTGAAAAAGTAAATGAAATCAGATTTCTTGGGGTGATGATAGATGATAAAATTAGCTGGAATTCACACATCAAGCATGTACAACAGAAAATCTCAAAGACCACTGCAGTATTAAACAGAGCAAGGCAGGTTTTGGATCATAAAGCACTTCACACATTATACTGTTCCCTAGTTCTTCCATATCTCACTTACTGTGCTGAAGTTTGGGGCAACAATTATAAAAATAGGTTACACTCACTGATCATACTTCAAAAGAGAGCAATACGATACATTCATAAAGCTGGTTATCGGGATCATACTAATTCACTATTTCTACAGTCAAAACTACTAAAATTCACAGACCAAGTGGCATTGCAAACAACACAAGTAATATTTAAGGCAAAACACCGTCTGTTACCGGAAAAACTTCAAAAAGTATTCATGGAAAGGGAAGGGGGTTATAATTTAAGGGGAAACTATAATTTCAAAACCTCTAGGGTACGCACCACAAGGAGAGGTTTTTGTGTTTCTGTTATCGGAGTAAGACTATGGAACAAAATGAATGTGGAGTTAAAAGACTGTACAACCACAAATCAATTCAAAAAGAAATATAAGGAAATGGTGTTTATGCGATATAGGAGTGAGGAGGGTGTTTAAATGTCACCAGGTGTTCATTGTTTTGTTTTTGTTTTTTGTTCTTTTATCAACTACATTTGTTACGGATTTTTCATGTTTGCTTCTGTTTATACGGTGTGGTGTATGTGTATGTGTAAATGGAGGTATAATTATGTATGTGTGGATTATGTGTGTATGTATGTATGTGTGTATGTACTTCGAGTTTAACTTCTGAACTGAACAACTTATGGGGATTTTATTTATTGTAATTTTCTTTGTTTTCTCTTTTGTAGCTTGCTTTCCACCAGATATACATATGTGCATATGTATTTAGTACATATGCACATGATAATTATGGAAGCATATTGATATTGATATGTGTGATTAATGTGGGTAGAAGGGGTAGGAGTAAATAAGTTTTATACTTCTTCCTACTCCTTTTCGGACATGTTATTTCTTTTTAGTATTATGATTATTTTGAGTATTAGGATTCCAAGAATTGGAACAGAGGAATATGTTGTTTGTTTATTTTTTGTTGCTGTTTTTGTTTTTTTCATTTTTTTCATTTTGCCTTGTGTGTATGTCCTTTTCCTTGCAGTACTGTTTGATAATGTTTTTCTTATTTCATTTTTGTTCTTTTACATGTTCGAAATAAACTACTACTATTACTACTACTAATACATTACAGGAACATTCTATGTAACATTAAGGGAATGTTCTTGTAATGTTAGTAGAAACATTCCCTTTGGGTTTATCTAACACTTGAATTTAACGTTCCCTTACTGTGTGACTGGAGTACATTGGTAACATTCCCCATACATTCTTGCCACGTCATTACAAAATGTTACTTTGGGAATATTCTGCGGTGTATAGGGGAATGTTACTCCAAGATAACAAAATAACATACCAGGAACATCCCATAAATGTCACAAACATTGCAATGCATTCCCTGGATGTCATAATGTTGAGTTCCTTTCAAGTCCTCAGAACATTACTTCAACTTGTTTGTGGAACTTCCGCTTCACATTACAAGAACATTCTATGTAACATTAAGGGAATGTTCTCGTAATGTTAGTAGAAACATTCCCTTTGGGTTTATGTAACACTTGAATTTACCGTTCCCTTACTGTGAGACTGGAGTACATTGGTAACATTCCCCATACATTCTTGCCATGTCATTACAAAACGTTTTTTTGGGAACATTCTGGGGTGTATATATAGGGGAATGTTACTCCAAGATAACAAAAGAACATTCCAGGAACATCCCATAAATGTCACAAACATTGCAATGCATTCCCTGGATGTCATAATGTTGTGTTCCTCTCAAGTCCTCAAAACATTCCTTCAACGTGTTTGTGGAACTTCCCCTTCACATGGGTGGTTACTGTTCCAAATCTCAGAATATTACTTGTGGTGTCCCCCAGGGGTCTGTATTGGGACCTAAATTGTTTATTCTTTATATTAATGACTTATGCCAAGTGTCTGAAATATTAAAACCGGTTCTATTTGCGGATGATACAAATCTGTTTTGCTCTGGTAATGACTTACATAAACTAACCCTTGATGTCATGACAGAATTGAACAAATTAAAATTATGGTTTAATAAAAATAAATTATCATTAAATTTGAGCAAAACAAAAATAATGCATTTTGGAAATTGGAAGAGTAATATAAAGATAAAAGTTTTATTGGATGATGTTGCTATTGAAAAAGTAAATGAAATCAGATTCCTTGGGGTGACGATAGATGATAAAATTAGCTGGAATTCACACATCAAGCATGTACAACAGAAAATCTCAAAGACCACTGCAGTATTAAACAGAGCAAGGCAGGTTTTGGATCATAAAGCACTTCACACATTATACTGTTCCCTAGTTCTTCCATATCTCACTTACTGTGCTGAAGTTTGGGGCAACAATTATAAAAATAGGTTACACTCACTGATCATACTTCAAAAGAGAGCAATACGATACATTCATAAAGCTGGTTATCGGGATCATACTAATTCACTATTTCTACAGTCAAAACTACTAAAATTCACAGACCAAGTGGCATTGCAAACAACACAAGTAATATTTAAGGCAAAACACCGTCTGTTACCGGAAAAACTTCAAAAAGTATTCATGGAAAGGGAAGGGGGTTATAATTTAAGGGGAAACTATAATTTCAAAACCTCTAGGGTACGCACCACAAGGAGAGGTTTTTGTGTTTCTGTTATCGGAGTAAGACTATGGAACAAAATGAATGTG
Source organism: Synaphobranchus kaupii (assembly GCA_029718625.1). Taxonomy (NCBI): domain Eukaryota; kingdom Metazoa; phylum Chordata; class Actinopteri; order Anguilliformes; family Synaphobranchidae; genus Synaphobranchus; species Synaphobranchus kaupii. The sequence goes on along the minus strand of CM056398.1, from coordinate 9,492,969 downwards.
GAGTTAAAAGACTGTACAACCACAAATCAATTCAAAAAGAAATATAAGGAAATGGTGTTTATGCGATATAGGAGTGAGGAGGGTGTTTAAATGTCACCAGGTGTTCATTGTTTTGTTTTTGTTTTTTGTTCTTTTATCAACTACATTTGTTACGGATTTTTCATGTTTGCTTCTGTTTATACGGTGTGGTGTATGTGTATGTGTAAATGGAGGTATAATTATTTATGTGTGGATTATGTGTGTATGTATGTATGTTTGTATGTACTTCGAGTTTAACTTCTGAACTGAACAACTTATGGGGATTTTATTTATTGTAATTTTCTTTGTTTTCTCTTTTGTAGCTTGCTTTCCACCAGATATACATATGTGCATATGTATTTAGTACATATGCACATGATAATTATGGAAGCATATTGATATTGATATGTGTGATTAATGTGGGTAGAAGGGGTAGGAGTAAATAAGTTTTATACTTCTTCCTACTCCTTTTCGGACATGTTATTTCTTTTTAGTATTATGATTATTTTGAGTATTAGGATTCCAAGAATTGGAACAGAGGAATTATGTTGTTTGTTTATTTTTTGTTGCTGTTTTTGTTTTTTTCGTTTTTTTCATTTTGCCTTGTGTGTATGTCCTTTTCCTTGCAGTACTGTTTGATAATGTTTTTCTTATTTCATTTTTGTTCTTTTACATGTACGAAATAAACTACTACTACTACTACTACTAATACATTACAGGAACATTCTATGTAACATTAAGGGAATGTTCTTGTAATGTTAGTAGAAACATTCCCTTTGGGTTTATCTAACACTTGAATTTAACGTTCCCTTACTGTGTGACTGGAGTACATTGGTAACATTCCCCATACATTCTTGCCACGTCATTACAAAATGTTACTTTGGGAATATTCTGCGGTGTATAGGGGAATGTTACTCCAAGATAACAAAATAACATTCCAGGAACATCCCATAAATGTCACAAACATTGCAATGCATTCCCTGGATGTCATAATGTTGAGTTCCTTTCAAGTCCTCAGAAGATTACTTCAACTTGTTTGTGGAACTTCCGCTTCACATTACAAGAACATTCTATGTAACATTAAGGGAATGTTCTCGTAATGTTAGTAGAAACATTCCCTTTGGGTTTATGTAACACTTGAATTTACCGTTCCCTTACTGTGAGACTGGAGTACATTGGTAACATTCCCCATACATTCTTGCCATGTCATTACAAAACGTTATTTTGGGAACATTCTGGGGTGTATATATAGGGGAATGTTACTCCAAGATAACAAAAGAACATTCCAGGAACATCCCATAAATGTCACAAACATTGCAATGCATTCCCTGGATGTCATAATGTTGTGTTCCTCTCAAGTCCTCAAAACATTCCTTCAACGTGTTTGTGGAACTTCCCCTTCACATGGGTGGTTACTGTTCCAAATCTCAGAATATTACTTGTGGTGTCCCCCAGGGGTCTGTATTGGGACCTAAATTGTTTATTCTTTATATTAATGACTTATGCCAAGTGTCTGAAATATTAAAACCGGTTCTATTTGCGGATGATACAAATCTGTTTTGCTCTGGTAATGACTTACATAAACTAACCCTTGATGTCATGACAGAATTGAACAAATTAAAATTATGGTTTAATAAAAATAAATTATCATTAAATTTGAGCAAAACAAAAATAATGCATTTTGGAAATTGGAAGAGTAATATAAAGATAAAAGTTTTATTGGATGATGTTGCTATTGAAAAAGTAAATGAAATCAGATTTCTTGGGGTGACGATAGATGATAAAATTAGCTGGAATTCACACATCAAGCATGTACAACAGAAAATCTCAAAGACCACTGCAGTATTAAACAGAGCAAGGCAGGTTTTGGATCATAAAGCACTTCACACATTATACTGTTCCCTAGTTCTTCCATATCTCACTTACTGTGCTGAAGTTTGGGGCAACAATTATAAAAATAGGTTACACTCACTGATCATACTTCAAAAGAGAGCAATACGATACATTCATAAAGCTGGTTATCGGGATCATACTAATTCACTATTTCTACAGTCAAAACTACTAAAATTCACAGACCAAGTGGCATTGCAAACAACACAAGTAATATTTAAGGCAAAACACCGTCTGTTACCGGAAAAACTTCAAAAAGTATTCATGGAAAGGGAAGGGGGTTATAATTTAAGGGGAAACTATAATTTCAAAACCTCTAGGGTACGCACCACAAGGAGAGGTTTTTGTGTTTCTGTTATCGGAGTAAGACTATGGAACAAAATGAATGTGGAGTTAAAAGACTACAACCACAAATCAATTCAAAAAGAAATATAAGGAAATGGTGTTTATGCGATATAGGAGTGAGGAGGGTGTTTAAATGTCACCAGGTGTTCATTGTTTTGTTTTTGTTTTTTGTTCTTTTATCAACTACATTTGTTACGGATTTTTCATGTTTGCTTCTGTTTATACGGTGTGGTGTATGTGTATGTGTAAATGGAGGTATAATTATTTATGTGTGGATTATGTGTGTATGTATGTATGTTTGTATGTACTTCGAGTTTAACTTCTGAACTGAACAACTTATGGGGATTTTATTTATTGTAATTTTCTTTGTTTTCTCTTTTGTAGCTTGCTTTCCACCAGATATACATATGTGCATATGTATTTAGTACATATGCACATGATAATTATGGAAGTATATTGATATTGATATGTGTGATTAATGTGGGTAGAAGGGGTAGGAGTAAATAAGTTTTATACTTCTTCCTACTCCTTTTCGGACATGTTATTTCTTTTTAGTATTATGATTATTTTGAGTATTAGGATTCCAAGAATTGGAACAGAGGAATTATGTTGTTTGTTTATTTTTTGTTGCTGTTTTTGTTTTTTTCGTTTTTTTCATTTTGCCTTGTGTGTATGTCCTTTTCCTTGCAGTACTGTTTGATAATGTTTTTCTTATTTCATTTTTGTTCTTTTACATGTACGAAATAAACTACTACTACTACTACTACTAATACATTACAGGAACATTCTATGTAACATTAAGGGAATGTTCTTGTAATGTTAGTAGAAACATTCCCTTTGGGTTTATCTAACACTTGAATTTAACGTTCCCTTACTGTGTGACTGGAGTACATTGGTAACATTCCCCATACATTCTTGCCACGTCATTACAAAATGTTACTTTGGGAATATTCTGCGGTGTATAGGGGAATGTTACTCCAAGATAACAAAATAACATTCCAGGAACATCCCATAAATGTCACAAACATTGCAATGCATTCCCTGGATGTCATAATGTTGAGTTCCTTTCAAGTCCTCAGAACATTACTTCAACTTGTTTGTGGAACTTCCGCTTCACATTACAAGAACATTCTATGTAACATTAAGGGAATGTTCTCGTAATGTTAGTAGAAACATTCCCTTTGGGTTTATGTAACACTTGAATTTACCGTTCCCTTACTGTGAGACTGGAGTACATTGGTAACATTCCCCATACATTCTTGCCATGTCATTACAAAACGTTATTTTGGGAACATTCTGGGGTGTATATATAGGGGAATGTTACTCCAAGATAACAAAAGAACATTCCAGGAACATCCCATAAATGTCACAAACATTGCAATGCATTCCCTGGATGTCATAATGTTGTGTTCCTCTCAAGTCCTCAGAACATTCCTTCAACGTGTTTGTGGAACTTCCCCTTCACATGGGTGGTTACTGTTCCAAATCTCAGAATATTACTTGTGGTGTCCCCCAGGGGTCTGTATTGGGACCTAAATTGTTTATTCTTTATATTAATGACTCATGCCAAGTGTCTGAAATATTAAAACCGGTTCTATTTGCGGATGATACAAATCTGTTTTGCTCTGGTAATGACTTACATAAACTAACCCTTGATGTCATGACAGAATTGAACAAATTAAAATTATGGTTTAATAAAAATAAATTATCATTAAATTTGAGCAAAACAAAAATAATGCATTTTGGAAATTGGAAGAGTAATATAAAGATAAAAGTTTTATTGGATGATGTTGCTATTGAAAAAGTAAATGAAATCAGATTTCTTGGGGTGACGATAGGTGATAAAATTAGCTGGAATTCACACATCAAGCATGTACAACAGAAAATCTCAAAGACCACTGCAGTATTAAACAGAGCAAGGCAGGTTTTGGATCATAAAGCACTTCACACATTATACTGTTCCCTAGTTCTTCCATATCTCACTTACTGTGCTGAAGTTTGGGGCAACAATTATAAAAATAGGTTACACTCACTGATCATACTTCAAAAGAGAGCAATACGATACATTCATAAAGCTGGTTATCGGGATCATACTAATTCACTATTTCTACAGTCAAAACTACTAAAATTCACAGACCAAGTGGCATTGCAAACAACACAAGTAATATTTAAGGCAAAACACCGTCTGTTACCGGAAAAACTTCAAAAAGTATTCATGGAAAGGGAAGGGGGTTATAATTTAAGGGGAAACTATAATTTCAAAACCTCTAGGGTACGCACCACAAGGAGAGGTTTTTGTGTTTCTGTTATCGGAGTAAGACTATGGAACAAAATGAATGTGGAGTTAAAAGACTGTACAACCACAAATCAATTCAAAAAGAAATATAAGGAAATGGTGTTTATGCGATATAGGAGTGAGGAGGGTGTTTAAATGTCACCAGGTGTTCATTGTTTTGTTTTTGTTTTTTGTTCTTTTATCAACTACATTTGTTATGGATGTTTCATGTTTGCTTCTGTTTATACGGTGTGGTGTATGTGTATGTGTAAATGGAGGTATAATTATGTATGTGTGGATTATGTGTGTATGTATGTATGTGTGTATGTACTTCGAGTTTAACTTCTGAACTGAACAACTTATGGGGATTTTATTTATTGTAATTTTCTTTGTTTTCTCTTTTGTAGCTTGCTTTCCACCAGATATACATATGTGCATATGTATTTAGTACATATGCACATGATAATTATGGAAGCATATTGATATTGATATGTGTGATTAATGTGGGTAGAAGGGGTAGGAGTAAATAAGTTTTATACTTCTTCCTACTCCTTTTCGGACATGTTATTTCTTTTTAGTATTATGATTATTTTGAGTATTAGGATTCCAAGAATTGGAACAGAGGAATATGTTGTTTGTTTATTTTTTGTTGCTGTTTTTGTTTTTTTCATTTTTTTCATTTTGCCTTGTGTGTATGTCCTTTTCCTTGCAGTACTGTTTGATAATGTTTTTCTTATTTCATTTTTGTTCTTTTACATGTTCGAAATAAACTACTACTACTACTACTACTAATACATTACAGGAACATTCTATGTAACATTAAGGGAATGTTCTTGTAATGTTAGTAGAAACATTCCCTTTGGGTTTATCTAACACTTGAATTTAACGTTCCCTTACTGTGTGACTGGAGTACATTGGTAACATTCCCCATACATTCTTGCCACGTCATTACAAAATGTTACTTTGGGAATATTCTGCGGTGTATAGGGGAATGTTACTCCAAGATAACAAAATAACATTCCAGGAACATCCCATAAATGTCACAAACATTGCAATGCATTCCCTGGATGTCATAATGTTGAGTTCCTTTCAAGTCCTCAGAACATTACTTCAACTTGTTTGTGGAACTTCCGCTTCACATTACAAGAACATTCTATGTAACATTAAGGGAATGTTCTCGTAATGTTAGTAGAAACATTCCCTTTGGGTTTATGTAACACTTGAATTTACCGTTCCCTTACTGTGAGACTGGAGTACATTGGTAACATTCCCCATACATTCTTGCCATGTCATTACAAAACGTTATTTTGGGAACATTCTGGGGTGTATATATAGGGGAATGTTACTCCAAGATAACAAAAGAACATTCCAGGAACATCCCATAAATGTCACAAACATTGCAATGCATTCCCTGGATGTCATAATGTTGTGTTCCTCTCAAGTCCTCAGAACATTCCTTCAACGTGTTTGTGGAACTTCCCCTTCACATGGGTGGTTACTGTTCCAAATCTCAGAATATTACTTGTGGTGTCCCCCAGGGGTCTGTATTGGGACCTAAATTGTTTATTCTTTATATTAATGACTTATGCCAAGTGTCTGAAATATTAAAACCGGTTCTATTTGCGGATGATACAAATCTGTTTTGCTCTGGTAATGACTTACATAAACTAACCCTTGATGTCATGACAGAATTGAACAAATTAAAATTATGGTTTAATAAAAATAAATTATCATTAAATTTGAGCAAAACAAAAATAATGCATTTTGGAAATTGGAAGAGTAATATAAAGATAAAAGTTTTATTGGATGATGTTGCTATTGAAAAAGTAAATGAAATCAGATTTCTTGGGGTGACGATAGGTGATAAAATTAGCTGGAATTCACACATCAAGCATGTACAACAGAAAATCTCAAAGACCACTGCAGTATTAAACAGAGCAAGGCAGGTTTTGGATCATAAAGCACTTCACACATTATACTGTTCCCTAGTTCTTCCATATCTCACTTACTGTGCTGAAGTTTGGGGCAACAATTATAAAAATAGGTTACACTCACTGATCATACTTCAAAAGAGAGCAATACGATACATTCATAAAGCTGGTTATCGGGATCATACTAATTCACTATTTCTACAGTCAAAACTACTAAAATTCACAGACCAAGTGGCATTGCAAACAACACAAGTAATATTTAAGGCAAAACACCGTCTGTTACCGGAAAAACTTCAAAAAGTATTCATGGAAAGGGAAGGGGGTTATAATTTAAGGGGAAACTATAATTTCAAAACCTCTAGGGTACGCACCACAAGGAGAGGTTTTTGTGTTTCTGTTATCGGAGTAAGACTATGGAACAAAATGAATGTGGAGTTAAAAGACTGTACAACCACAAATCAATTCAAAAAGAAATATAAGGAAATGGTGTTTATGCGATATAGGAGTGAGGAGGGTGTTTAAATGTCACCAGGTGTTCATTGTTTTGTTTTTGTTTTTTGTTCTTTTATCAACTACATTTGTTATGGATGTTTCATGTTTGCTTCTGTTTATACGGTGTGGTGTATGTGTATGTGTAAATGGAGGTATAATTATGTATGTGTGGATTATGTGTGTATGTATGTATGTGTGTAGGTATGTATGTGTGTATGTACTTCGAGTTTAACTTCTGAACTGAACAACTTATGGGGATTTTATTTATTGTAATTTTCTTTGTTTTCTCTTTTGTAGCTTGCTTTCCACCAGATATACATATGTGCATATGTATTTAGTACATATGCACATGATAATTATGGAAGCATATTGATATTGATATGTGTGATTAATGTGGGTAGAAGGGGTAGGAGTAAATAAGTTTTATACTTCTTCCTACTCCTTTTCGGACATGTTATTTCTTTTTAGTATTATGATTATTTTGAGTATTAGGATTCCAAGAATTGGAACAGAGGAATATGTTGTTTGTTTATTTTTTGTTGCTGTTTTTGTTTTTTTCATTTTTTTCATTTTGCCTTGTGTGTATGTCCTTTTCCTTGCAGTACTGTTTGATAATGTTTTTCTTATTTCATTTTTGTTCTTTTACATGTTCGAAATAAACTACTACTACTACTACTACTAATACATTACAGGAACATTCTATGTAACATTAAGGGAATGTTCTTGTAATGTTAGTAGAAACATTCCCTTTGGGTTTATCTAACACTTGAATTTAACGTTCCCTTACTGTGTGACTGGAGTACATTGGTAACATTCCCCATACATTCTTGCCACGTCATTACAAAATGTTACTTTGGGAATATTCTGCGGTGTATAGGGGAATGTTACTCCAAGATAACAAAATAACATTCCAGGAACATCCCATAAATGTCACAAACATTGCAATGCATTCCCTGGATGTCATAATGTTGAGTTCCTTTCAAGTCCTCAGAAGATTACTTCAACTTGTTTGTGGAACTTCCGCTTCACATTACAAGAACATTCTATGTAACATTAAGGGAATGTTCTCGTAATGTTAGTAGAAACATTCCCTTTGGGTTTATGTAACACTTGAATTTACCGTTCCCTTACTGTGAGACTGGAGTACATTGGTAACATTCCCCATACATTCTTGCCATGTCATTACAAAACGTTATTTTGGGAACATTCTGGGGTGTATATATAGGGGAATGTTACTCCAAGATAACAAAAGAACATTCCAGGAACATCCCATAAATGTCACAAACATTGCAATGCATTCCCTGGATGTCATAATGTTGTGTTCCTCTCAAGTCCTCAGAACATTCCTTCAACGTGTTTGTGGAACTTCCCCTTCACATGGGTGGTTACTGTTCCAAATCTCAGAATATTACTTGTGGTGTCCCCCAGGGGTCTGTATTGGGACCTAAATTGTTTATTCTTTATATTAATGACTTATGCCAAGTGTCTGAAATATTAAAACCGGTTCTATTTGCGGATGATACAAATCTGTTTTGCTCTGGTAATGACTTACATAAACTAACCCTTGATGTCATGACAGAATTGAACAAATTAAAATTATGGTTTAATAAAAATAAATTATCATTAAATTTGAGCAAAACAAAAATAATGCATTTTGGAAATTGGAAGAGTAATATAAAGATAAAAGTTTTATTGGATGATGTTGCTATTGAAAAAGTAAATGAAATCAGATTTCTTGGGGTGACGATAGATGATAAAATTAGCTGGAATTCACACATCAAGCATGTACAACAGAAAATCTCAAAGACCACTGCAGTATTAAACAGAGCAAGGCAGGTTTTGGATCATAAAGCACTTCACACATTATACTGTTCCCTAGTTCTTCCATATCTCACTTACTGTGCTGAAGTTTGGGGCAACAATTATAAAAATAGGTTACACTCACTGATCATACTTCAAAAGAGAGCAATACGATACATTCATAAAGCTGGTTATCGGGATCATACTAATTCACTATTTCTACAGTCAAAACTACTAAAATTCACAGACCAAGTGGCATTGCAAACAACACAAGTAATATTTAAGGCAAAACACCGTCTGTTACCGGAAAAACTTCAAAAAGTATTCATGGAAAGGGAAGGGGGTTATAATTTAAGGGGAAACTATAATTTCAAAACCTCTAGGGTACGCACCACAAGGAGAGGTTTTTGTGTTTCTGTTATCGGAGTAAGACTATGGAACAAAATGAATGTGGAGTTAAAAGACTACAACCACAAATCAATTCAAAAAGAAATATAAGGAAATGGTGTTTATGCGATATAGGAGTGAGGAGGGTGTTTAAATGTCACCAGGTGTTCATTGTTTTGTTTTTGTTTTTTGTTCTTTTATCAACTACATTTGTTACGGATTTTTCATGTTTGCTTCTGTTTATACGGTGTGGTGTATGTGTATGTGTAAATGGAGGTATAATTATTTATGTGTGGATTATGTGTGTATGTATGTATGTTTGTATGTACTTCGAGTTTAACTTCTGAACTGAACAACTTATGGGGATTTTATTTATTGTAATTTTCTTTGTTTTCTCTTTTGTAGCTTGCTTTCCACCAGATATACATATGTGCATATGTATTTAGTACATATGCACATGATAATTATGGAAGCATATTGATATTGATATGTGTGATTAATGTGGGTAGAAGGGGTAGGAGTAAATAAGTTTTATACTTCTTCCTACTCCTTTTCGGACATGTTATTTCTTTTTAGTATTATGATTATTTTGAGTATTAGGATTCCAAGAATTGGAACAGAGGAATTATGTTGTTTGTTTATTTTTTGTTGCTGTTTTTGTTTTTTTCGTTTTTTTCATTTTGCCTTGTGTGTATGTCCTTTTCCTTGCAGTACTGTTTGATAATGTTTTTCTTATTTCATTTTTGTTCTTTTACATGTACGAAATAAACTACTACTACTACTACTACTAATACATTACAGGAACATTCTATGTAACATTAAGGGAATGTTCTTGTAATGTTAGTAGAAACATTCCCTTTGGGTTTATCTAACACTTGAATTTAACGTTCCCTTACTGTGTGACTGGAGTACATTGGTAACATTCCCCATACATTCTTGCCACGTCATTACAAAATGTTACTTTGGGAATATTCTGCGGTGTATAGGGGAATGTTACTCCAAGATAACAAAATAACATTCCAGGAACATCCCATAAATGTCACAAACATTGCAATGCATTCCCTGGATGTCATAATGTTGAGTTCCTTTCAAGTCCTCAGAACATTACTTCAACTTGTTTGTGGAACTTCCGCTTCACATTACAAGAACATTCTATGTAACATTAAGGGAATGTTCTCGTAATGTTAGTAGAAACATTCCCTTTGGGTTTATGTAACACTTGAATTTACCGTTCCCTTACTGTGAGACTGGAGTACATTGGTAACATTCCCCATACATTCTTGCCATGTCATTACAAAACGTTATTTTGGGAACATTCTGGGGTGTATATATAGGGGAATGTTACTCCAAGATAACAAAAGAACATTCCAGGAACATCCCATAAATGTCACAAACATTGCAATGCATTCCCTGGATGTCATAATGTTGTGTTCCTCTCAAGTCCTCAGAACATTCCTTCAACGTGTTTGTGGAACTTCCCCTTCACATGGGTGGTTACTGTTCCAAATCTCAGAATATTACTTGTGGTGTCCCCCAGGGGTCTGTATTGGGACCTAAATTGTTTATTCTTTATATTAATGACTTATGCCAAGTGTCTGAAATATTAAAACCGGTTCTATTTGCGGATGATACAAATCTGTTTTGCTCTGGTAATGACTTACATAAACTAACCCTTGATGTCATGACAGAATTGAACAAATTAAAATTATGGTTTAATAAAAATAAATTATCATTAAATTTGAGCAAAACAAAAATAATGCATTTTGGAAATTGGAAGAGTAATATAAAGATAAAAGTTTTATTGGATGATGTTGCTATTGAAAAAGTAAATTAAATCAGATTTCTTGGGGTGACGATAGATGATAAAATTAGCTGGAATTCACACATCAAGCATGTACAACAGAAAATCTCAAAGACCACTGCAGTATTAAACAGAGCAAGGCAGGTTTTGGATCATAAAGCACTTCACACATTATACTGTTCCCTAGTTCTTCCATATCTCACTTACTGTGCTGAAGTTTGGGGCAACAATTATAAAAATAGGTTACACTCACTGATCATACTTCAAAAGAGAGCAATACGATACATTCATAAAGCTGGTTATCGGGATCATACTAATTCACTATTTCTACAGTCAAAACTACTAAAATTCACAGACCAAGTGGCATTGCAAACAACACAAGTAATATTTAAGGCAAAACACCGTCTGTTACCGGAAAAACTTCAAAAAGTATTCATGGAAAGGGAAGGGGGTTATAATTTAAGGGGAAACTATAATTTCAAAACCTCTAGGGTACGCACCACAAGGAGAGGTTTTTGTGTTTCTGTTATCGGAGTAAGACTATGGAACAAAATGAATGTGGAGTTAAAAGACTGTACAACCACAAATCAATTCAAAAAGAAATATAAGGAAATGGTGTTTATGCGATATAGGAGTGAGGAGGGTGTTTAAATGTCACCAGGTGTTCATTGTTTTGTTTTTGTTTTTTGTTCTTTTATCAACTACATTTGTTACGGATTTTTCATGTTTGCTTCTGTTTATACGGTGTGGTGTATGTGTATGTGTAAATGGAGGTATAATTATGTATGTGTGGATTATGTGTGTATGTATGTATGTGTGTATGTACTTCGAGTTTAACTTCTGAACTGAACAACTTATGGGGATTTTATTTATTGTAATTTTCTTTGTTTTCTCTTTTGTAGCTTGCTTTCCACCAGATATACATATGTGCATATGTATTTAGTACATATGCACATGATAATTATGGAAGCATATTGATATGTGTGATTAATGTGGGTAGAAGGGGTAGGAGTAAATAAGTTTTATACTTCTTCCTACTCCTTTTCGGACATGTTATTTCTTTTTAGTATTATGATTATTTTGAGTATTAGGATTCCAAGAATTGGAACAGAGGAATTATGTTGTTTGTTTATTTTTTGTTGCTGTTTTTGTTTTTTTCGTTTTTTTCGTTTTGCCTTGTGTGTATGTCCTTTTCCTTGCAGTACTGTTTGATAATGTTTTTCTTATTTCATTTTTGTTCTTTTACATGTACGAAATAAACTACTACTACTACTACTACTAATACATTACAGGAACATTCTATGTAACATTAAGGGAATGTTCTTGTAATGTTAGTAGAAACATTCCCTTTGGGTTTATCTAACACTTGAATTTAACGTTCCCTTACTGTGTGACTGGAGTACATTGGTAACATTCCCCATACATTCTTGCCACGTCATTACAAAATGTTACTTTGGGAATATTCTGCGGTGTATAGGGGAATGTTACTCCAAGATAACAAAATAACATTCCAGGAACATCCCATAAATGTCACAAACATTGCAATGCATTCCCTGGATGTCATAATGTTGAGTTCCTTTCAAGTCCTCAGAACATTACTTCAACTTGTTTGTGGAACTTCCGCTTCACATTACAAGAACATTCTATGTAACATTAAGGGAATGTTCTCGTAATGTTAGTAGAAACATTCCCTTTGGGTTTATGTAACACTTGAATTTACCGTTCCCTTACTGTGAGACTGGAGTACATTGGTAACATTCCCCATACATTCTTGCCATGTCATTACAAAACGTTATTTTGGGAACATTCTGGGGTGTATATATAGGGGAATGTTACTCCAAGATAACAAAAGAACATTCCAGGAACATCCCATAAATGTCACAAACATTGCAATGCATTCCCTGGATGTCATAATGTTGTGTTCCTCTCAAGTCCTCAGAACATTCCTTCAACGTGTTTGTGGAACTTCCCCTTCACATGGGTGGTTACTGTTCCAAATCTCAGAATATTACTTGTGGTGTCCCCCAGGGGTCTGTATTGGGACCTAAATTGTTTATTCTTTATATTAATGACTCATGCCAAGTGTCTGAAATATTAAAACCGGTTCTATTTGCGGATGATACAAATCTGTTTTGCTCTGGTAATGACTTACATAAACTAACCCTTGATGTCATGACAGAATTGAACAAATTAAAATTATGGTTTAATAAAAATAAATTATCATTAAATTTGAGCAAAACAAAAATAATGCATTTTGGAAATTGGAAGAGTAATATAAAGATAAAAGTTTTATTGGATGATGTTGCTATTGAAAAAGTAAATGAAATCAGATTTCTTGGGGTGACGATAGGTGATAAAATTAGCTGGAATTCACACATCAAGCATGTACAACAGAAAATCTCAAAGACCACTGCAGTATTAAACAGAGCAAGGCAGGTTTTGGATCATAAAGCACTTCACACATTATACTGTTCCCTAGTTCTTCCATATCTCACTTACTGTGCTGAAGTTTGGGGCAACAATTATAAAAATAGGTTACACTCACTGATCATACTTCAAAAGAGAGCAATACGATACATTCATAAAGCTGGTTATCGGGATCATACTAATTCACTATTTCTACAGTCAAAACTACTAAAATTCACAGACCAAGTGGCATTGCAAACAACACAAGTAATATTTAAGGCAAAACACCGTCTGTTACCGGAAAAACTTCAAAAAGTATTCATGGAAAGGGAAGGGGGTTATAATTTAAGGGGAAACTATAATTTCAAAACCTCTAGGGTACGCACCACAAGGAGAGGTTTTTGTGTTTCTGTTATCGGAGTAAGACTATGGAACAAAATGAATGTGGAGTTAAAAGACTGTACAACCACAAATCAATTCAAAAAGAAATATAAGGAAATGGTGTTTATGCGATATAGGAGTGAGGAGGGTGTTTAAATGTCACCAGGTGTTCATTGTTTTGTTTTTGTTTTTTGTTCTTTTATCAACTACATTTGTTATGGATGTTTCATGTTTGCTTCTGTTTATACGGTGTGGTGTATGTGTATGTGTAAATGGAGGTATAATTATGTATGTGTGGATTATGTGTGTATGTATGTATGTGTGTATGTATGTATGTTTGTATGTACTTCGAGTTTAACTTCTGAACTGAACAACTTATGGGGATTTTATTTATTGTAATTTTCTTTGTTTTCTCTTTTGTAGCTTGCTTTCCACCAGATATACATATGTGCATATGTATTTAGTACATATGCACATGATAATTATGGAAGCATATTGATATTGATATGTGTGATTAATGTGGGTAGAAGGGGTAGGAGTAAATAAGTTTTATACTTCTTCCTACTCCTTTTCGGACATGTTATTTCTTTTTAGTATTATGATTATTTTGAGTATTAGGATTCCAAGAATTGGAACAGAGGAATATGTTGTTTGTTTATTTTTTGTTGCTGTTTTTGTTTTTTTTGTTTTTTTCATTTTGCCTTGTGTGTATGTCCTTTTCCTTGCAGTACTGTTTGATAATGTTTTTCTTATTTCATTTTTGTTCTTTTACATGTTCGAAATAAACTACTACTACTACTACTACTAATACATTACAGGAACATTCTATGTAACATTAAGGGAATGTTCTTGTAATGTTAGTAGAAACATTCCCTTTGGGTTTATCTAACACTTGAATTTAACGTTCCCTTACTGTGTGACTGGAGTACATTGGTAACATTCCCCATACATTCTTGCCACGTCATTACAAAATGTTACTTTGGGAATATTCTGCGGTGTATAGGGGAATGTTACTCCAAGATAACACAAAATAACATTCCAGGAACATCCCATAAATGTCACAAACATTGCAATGCATTCCCTGGATGTCATAATGTTGAGTTCCTTTCAAGTCCTCAGAACATTACTTCAACTTGTTTGTGGAACTTCCGCTTCACATTACAAGAACATTCTATGTAACATTAAGGGAATGTTCTCGTAATGTTAGTAGAAACATTCCCTTTGGGTTTATGTAACACTTGAATTTACCGTTCCCTTACTGTGAGACTGGAGTACATTGGTAACATTCCCCATACATTCTTGCCATGTCATTACAAAACGTTATTTTGGGAACATTCTGGGGTGTATATATAGGGGAATGTTACTCCAAGATAACAAAAGAACATTCCAGGAACATCCCATAAATGTCACAAACATTGCAATGCATTCCCTGGATGTCATAATGTTGTGTTCCTCTCAAGTCCTCAGAACATTCCTTCAACGTGTTTGTGGAACTTCCCCTTCACATGGGTGGTTACTGTTCCAAATCTCAGAATATTACTTGTGGTGTCCCCCAGGGGTCTGTATTGGGACCTAAATTGTTTATTCTTTATATTAATGACTTATGCCAAGTGTCTGAAATATTAAAACCGGTTCTATTTGCGGATGATACAAATCTGTTTTGCTCTGGTAATGACTTACATAAACTAACCCTTGATGTCATGACAGAATTGAACAAATTAAAATTATGGTTTAATAAAAATAAATTATCATTAAATTTGAGCAAAACAAAAATAATGCATTTTGGAAATTGGAAGAGTAATATAAAGATAAAAGTTTTATTGGATGATGTTGCTATTGAAAAAGTAAATGAAATCAGATTTCTTGGGGTGACGATAGATGATAAAATTAGCTGGAATTCACACATCAAGCATGTACAACAGAAAATCTCAAAGACCACTGCAGTATTAAACAGAGCAAGGCAGGTTTTGGATCATAAAGCACTTCACACATTATACTGTTCCCTAGTTCTTCCATATCTCACTTACTGTGCTGAAGTTTGGGGCAACAATTATAAAAATAGGTTACACTCACTGATCATACTTCAAAAGAGAGCAATACGATACATTCATAAAGCTGGTTATCGGGATCATACTAATTCACTATTTCTACAGTCAAAACTACTAAAATTCACAGACCAAGTGGCATTGCAAACAACACAAGTAATATTTAAGGCAAAACACCGTCTGTTACCGGAAAAACTTCAAAAAGTATTCATGGAAAGGGAAGGTGGTTATAATTTAAGGGGAAACTATAATTTCAAAACCTCTAGGGTACGCACCACAAGGAGAGGTTTTTGTGTTTCTGTTATCGGAGTAAGACTATGGAACAAAATGAACGTGGAGTTAAAAGACTGTACAACCACAAATCAATTCAAAAAGAAATATAAGGAAATGGTGTTTATGCGATATAGGAGTGAGGAGGGTGTTTAAATGTCACCAGGTGTTCATTGTTTTGTTTTTTGTTCTTTTATCAACTACATTTGTTATGGATGTTTCATGTTTGCTTCTGTTTATACGGTGTGGTGTATGTGTATGTGTAAATGGAGGTATAATTATGTATGTGTGGATTATGTGTGTATGTATGTATGTGTGTAGGTATGTATGTGTGTATGTACTTCGAGTTTAACTTCTGAACTGAACAACTTATGGGGATTTTATTTATTGTAATTTTCTTTGTTTTCTCTTTTGTAGCTTGCTTTCCACCAGATATACATATGTGCATATGTATTTAGTACATATGCACATGATAATTATGGAAGCATATTGATATTGATATGTGTGATTAATGTGGGTAGAAGGGGTAGGAGTAAATAAGTTTTATACTTCTTCCTACTCCTTTTCGGACATGTTATTTCTTTTTAGTATTATGATTATTTTGAGTATTAGGATTCCAAGAATTGGAACAGAGGAATTATGTTGTTTGTTTATTTTTTGTTGCTTTTTTCATTTTTTTCATTTTGCCTTGTGTGTATGTCCTTTTCCTTGCAGTACTGTTTGATAATGTTTTTCTTATTTCATTTTTGTTCTTTTACATGTTCGAAATAAACTACTACTACTACTACTACTAATACATTACAGGAACATTCTATGTAACATTAAGGGAATGTTCTTGTAATGTTAGTAGAAACATTCCCTTTGGGTTTATCTAACACTTGAATTTAACGTTCCCTTACTGTGTGACTGGAGTACATTGGTAACATTCCCCATACATTCTTGCCACGTCATTACAAAATGTTACTTTGGGAATATTCTGCGGTGTATAGGGGAATGTTACTCCAAGATAACAAAATAACATTCCAGGAACATCCCATAAATGTCACAAACATTGCAATGCATTCCCTGGATGTCATAATGTTGAGTTCCTTTCAAGTCCTCAGAACATTACTTCAACTTGTTTGTGGAACTTCCGCTTCACATTACAAGAACATTCTATGTAACATTAAGGGAATGTTCTCGTAATGTTAGTAGAAACATTCCCTTTGGGTTTATGTAACACTTGAATTTACCGTTCCCTTACTGTGAGACTGGAGTACATTGGTAACATTCCCCATACATTCTTGCCATGTCATTACAAAATGTTTTTTTGGGAACATTCTGGGGTGTATATATAGGGGAATGTTACTCCAAGATAACAAAAGAACATTCCAGGAACATCCCATAAATGTCACAAACATTGCAATGCATTCCCTGGATGTCATAATGTTGTGTTCCTCTCAAGTCCTCAGAACATTCCTTCAACGTGTTTGTGGAACTTCCCCTTCACATGGGTGGTTACTGTTCCAAATCTCAGAATATTACTTGTGGTGTCCCCCAGGGGTCTGTATTGGGACCTAAATTATTTATTCTTTATATTAATGACTTATGCCAAGTGTCTGAAATATTAAAACCGGTTCTATTTGCGGATGATACAAATCTGTTTTGCTCTGGTAATGACTTACATAAACTAACCCTTGATGTCATGACAGAATTGAACAAATTAAAATTATGGTTTAATAAAAATAAATTATCATTAAATTTGAGCAAAACAAAAATAATGCATTTTGGAAATTGGAAGAGTAATATAAAGATAAAAGTTTTATTGGATGATGTTGCTATTGAAAAAGTAAATGAAATCAGATTTCTTGGGGTGACGATAGATGATAAAATTAGCTGGAATTCACACATCAAGCATGTACAACAGAAAATCTCAAAGACCACTGCAGTATTTAACAGAGCAAGGCAGGTTTTGGATCATAAAGCACTTCACACATTATACTGTTCCCTAGTTCTTCCATATCTCACTTACTGTGCTGAAGTTTGGGGCAACAATTATAAAAATAGGTTACACTCACTGATCATACTTCAAAAGAGAGCAATACGATACATTCATAAAGCTGGTTATCGGGATCATACTAATTCACTATTTCTACAGTCAAAACTACTAAAATTCACAGACCAAGTGGCATTGCAAACAACACAAGTAATATTTAAAGCAAAACACCGTCTGTTACCGGAAAAACTTCAAAAAGTATTCATGGAAAGGGAAGGGGGTTATAATTTAAGGGGAAACTATAATTTCAAAACCTCTAGGGTACGCACCACAAGGAGAGGTTTTTGTGTTTCTGTTATCGGAGTAAGACTATGGAACAAAATGAATGTGGAGTTAAAAGACTGTACAACCACAAATCAATTCAAAAAGAAATATAAGGAAATGGTGTTTATGCGATATAGGAGTGAGGAGGGTGTTTAAATGTCACCAGGTGTTCATTGTTTTGTTTTTGTTTTTTGTTCTTTTATCAACTACATTTGTTACGGATTTTTCATGTTTGCTTCTGTTTATACGGTGTGGTGTATGTGTATGTGTAAATGGAGGTATAATTATGTATGTGTGGATTATGTGTGTATGTATGTATGTTTGTATGTACTTCGAGTTTAACTTCTGAACTGAACAACTTATGGGGATTTTATTTATTGTAATTTTCTTTGTTTTCTCTTTTGTAGCTTGCTTTCCACCAGATATACATATGTGCATATGTATTTAGTACATATGCACATGATAATTATGGAAGCATATTGATATTGATATGTGTGATTAATGTGGGTAGAAGGGGTAGGAGTAAATAAGTTTTATACTTCTTCCTACTCCTTTTCGGACATGTTATTTCTTTTTAGTATTATGATTATTTTGAGTATTAGGATTCCAAGAATTGGAACAGAGGAATTATGTTGTTTGTTTATTTTTTGTTGCTGTTTTTGTTTTTTTCGTTTTTTTCATTTTGCCTTGTGTGTATGTCCTTTTCCTTGCAGTACTGTTTGATAATGTTTTTCTTATTTCATTTTTGTTCTTTTACATGTACGAAATAAACTACTACTACTACTACTACTACTACTAATACATTACAGGAACATTCTATGTAACATTAAGGGAATGTTCTTGTAATGTTAGTAGAAACATTCCCTTTGGGTTTATCTAACACTTGAATTTAACGTTCCCTTACTGTGTGACTGGAGTACATTGGTAACATTCCCCATACATTCTTGCCACGTCATTACAAAATGTTACTTTGGGAATATTCTGCGGTGTATAGGGGAATGTTACTCCAAGATAACAAAATAACATTCCAGGAACATCCCATAAATGTCACAAACAGTGCAATGCATTCCCTGGATGTCATAATGTTGAGTTCCTTTCAAGTCCTCAGAACATTACTTCAACTTGTTTGTGGAACTTCCGCTTCACATTACAAGAACATTCTATGTAACATTAAGGGAATGTTCTCGTAATGTTAGTAGAAACATTCCCTTTGGGTTTATGTAACACTTGAATTTACCGTTCCCTTACTGTGAGACTGGAGTACATTGGTAACATTCCCCATACATTCTTGCCATGTCATTACAAAACGTTATTTTGGGAACATTCTGGGGTGTATATATAGGGGAATGTTACTCCAAGATAACAAAAGAACATTCCAGGAACATCCCATAAATGTCACAAACATTGCAATGCATTCCCTGGATGTCATAATGTTGTGTTCCTCTCAAGTCCTCAGAACATTCCTTCAACGTGTTTGTGGAACTTCCCCTTCACATGGGTGGTTACTGTTCCAAATCTCAGAATATTACTTGTGGTGTCCCCCAGGGGTCTGTATTGGGACCTAAATTGTTTATTCTTTATATTAATGACTTATGCCAAGTGTCTGAAATATTAAAACCGGTTCTATTTGCGGATGATACAAATCTGTTTTGCTCTGGTAATGACTTACATAAACTAACCCTTGATGTCATGACAGAATTGAACAAATTAAAATTATGGTTTAATAAAAATAAATTATCATTAAATTTGAGCAAAACAAAAATAATGCATTTTGGAAATTGGAAGAGTAATATAAAGATAAAAGTTTTATTGGATGATGTTGCTATTGAAAAAGTAAATGAAATCAGATTTCTTGGGGTGACGATAGATTATAAAATTAGCTGGAATTCACACATCAAGCATGTACAACAGAAAATCTCAAAGACCACTGCAGTATTAAACAGAGCAAGGCAGGTTTTGGATCATAAAGCACTTCACACATTATACTGTTCCCTAGTTCTTCCATATCTCACTTACTGTGCTGAAGTTTGGGGCAACAATTATAAAAATAGGTTACACTCACTGATCATACTTCAAAAGAGAGCAATACGATACATTCATAAAGCTGGTTATCGGGATCATACTAATTCACTATTTCTACAGTCAAAACTACTAAAATTCACAGACCAAGTGGCATTGCAAACAACACAAGTAATATTTAAGGCAAAACACCGTCTGTTACCGGAAAAACTTCAAAAAGTATTCATGGAAAGGGAAGGGGGTTATAATTTAAGGGGAAACTATAATTTCAAAACCTCTAGGGTACGCACCACAAGGAGAGGTTTTTGTGTTTCTGTTATCGGAGTAAGACTATGGAACAAAATTAATGTGGAGTTAAAAGACTGTACAACCACAAATCAATTCAAAAAGAAATATAAGGAAATGGTGTTTATGCGATATAGGAGTGAGGAGGGTGTTTAAATGTCACCAGGTGTTCATTGTTTTGTTTTTGTTTTTTGTTCTTTTATCAACTACATTTGTTATGGATGTTTCATGTTTGCTTCTGTTTATACGGTGTGGTGTATGTGTATGTGTAAATGGAGGTATAATTATGTATGTGTGGATTATGTGTGTATGTATGTATGTGTGTAGGTATGTATGTGTGTATGTACTTCGAGTTTAACTTCTGAACTGAACAACTTATGGGGATTTTATTTATTGTAATTTTCTTTGTTTTCTCTTTTGTAGCTTGCTTTCCACCAGATATACATATGTGCATATGTATTTAGTACATATGCACATGATAATTATGGAAGCATATTGATATTGATATGTGTGATTAATGTGGGTAGAAGGGGTAGGAGTAAATAAGTTTTATACTTCTTCCTACTCCTTTTCGGACATGTTATTTCTTTTTAGTATTATGATTATTTTGAGTATTAGGATTCCAAGAATTGGAACAGAGGAATTATGTTGTTTGTTTATTTTTTGTTGCTTTTTTCATTTTTTTCATTTTGCCTTGTGTGTATGTCCTTTTCCTTGCAGTACTGTTTGATAATGTTTTTCTTATTTCATTTTTGTTCTTTTACATGTTCGAAATAAACTACTACTACTACTACTACTACTAATACATTACAGGAACATTCTATGTAACATTAAGGGAATGTTCTTGTAATGTTAGTAGAAACATTCCCTTTGGGTTTATCTAACACTTGAATTTAACGTTCCCTTACTGTGTGACTGGAGTACATTGGTAACATTCCCCATACATTCTTGCCACGTCATTACAAAATGTTACTTTGGGAATATTCTGCGGTGTATAGGGGAATGTTACTCCAAGATAACAAAATAACATTCCAGGAACATCCCATAAATGTCACAAACATTGCAATGCATTCCCTGGATGTCATAATGTTGAGTTCCTTTCAAGTCCTCAGAACATTACTTCAACTTGTTTGTGGAACTTCCGCTTCACATTACAAGAACATTCTATGTAACATTAAGGGAATGTTCTCGTAATGTTAGTAGAAACATTCCCTTTGGGTTTATGTAACACTTGAATTTACCGTTCCCTTACTGTGAGACTGGAGTACATTGGTAACATTCCCCATACATTCTTGCCATGTCATTACAAAATGTTTTTTTGGGAACATTCTGGGGTGTATATATAGGGGAATGTTACTCCAAGATAACAAAAGAACATTCCAGGAACATCCCATAAATGTCACAAACATTGCAATGCATTCCCTGGATGTCATAATGTTGTGTTCCTCTCAAGTCCTCAGAACATTCCTTCAACGTGTTTGTGGAACTTCCCCTTCACATGGGTGGTTACTGTTCCAAATCTCAGAATATTACTTGTGGTGTCCCCCAGGGGTCTGTATTGGGACCTAAATTATTTATTCTTTATATTAATGACTTATGCCAAGTGTCTGAAATATTAAAACCGGTTCTATTTGCGGATGATACAAATCTGTTTTGCTCTGGTAATGACTTACATAAACTAACCCTTGATGTCATGACAGAATTGAACAAATTAAAATTATGGTTTAATAAAAATAAATTATCATTAAATTTGAGCAAAACAAAAATAATGCATTTTGGAAATTGGAAGAGTAATATAAAGATAAAAGTTTTATTGGATGATGTTGCTATTGAAAAAGTAAATGAAATCAGATTTCTTGGGGTGACGATAGATGATAAAATTAGCTGGAATTCACACATCAAGCATGTACAACAGAAAATCTCAAAGACCACTGCAGTATTAAACAGAGCAAGGCAGGTTTTGGATCATAAAGCACTTCACACATTATACTGTTCCCTAGTTCTTCCATATCTCACTTACTGTGCTGAAGTTTGGGGCAACAATTATAAAAATAGGTTACACTCACTGATCATACTTCAAAAGAGAGCAATACGATACATTCATAAAGCTGGTTATCGGGATCATACTAATTCACTATTTCTACAGTCAAAACTACTAAAATTCACAGACCAAGTGGCATTGCAAACAACACAAGTAATATTTAAGGCAAAACACCGTCTGTTACCGGAAAAACTTCAAAAAGTATTCATGGAAAGGGAAGGGGGTTATAATTTAAGGGGAAACTATAATTTCAAAACCTCTAGGGTACGCACCACAAGGAGAGGTTTTTGTGTTTCTGTTATCGGAGTAAGACTATGGAACAAAATGAATGTGGAGTTAAAAGACTGTACAACCACAAATCAATTCAAAAAGAAATATAAGGAAATGGTGTTTATGCGATATAGGAGTGAGGAGGGTGTTTAAATGTCACCAGGTGTTCATTGTTTTGTTTTTGTTTTTTGTTCTTTTATCAACTACATTTGTTACGGATTTTTCATGTTTGCTTCTGTTTATACGGTGTGGTGTATGTGTATGTGTAAATGGAGGTATAATTATGTATGTGTGGATTATGTGTGTATGTATGTATGTGTGTAGGTATGTATGTGTGTATGTACTTCGAGTTTAACTTCTGAACTGAACAACTTATGGGGATTTTATTTATTGTAATTTTCTTTGTTTTCTCTTTTGTAGCTTGCTTTCCACCAGATATACATATGTGCATATGTATTTAGTACATATGCACATGATAATTATGGAAGCATATTGATATTGATATGTGTGATTAATGTGGGTAGAAGGGGTAGGAGTAAATAAGTTTTATACTTCTTCCTACTCCTTTTCGGACATGTTATTTCTTTTTAGTATTATGATTATTTTGAGTATTAGGATTCCAAGAATTGGAACAGAGGAATTATGTTGTTTGTTTATTTTTTGTTGCTGTTTTTGTTTTTTTCATTTTTTTCATTTTGCCTTGTGTGTATGTCCTTTTCCTTGCAGTACTGTTTGATAATGTTTTTCTTATTTCATTTTTGTTCTTTTACATGTTCGAAATAAACTACTACTACTACTACTACTAATACATTACAGGAACATTCTATGTAACATTAAGGGAATGTTCTTGTAATGTTAGTAGAAACATTCCCTTTGGGTTTATCTAACACTTGAATTTAACGTTCCCTTACTGTGTGACTGGAGTACATTGGTAACATTCCCCCACGTCATTACAAAATGTTACTTTGGGAATATTCTGCGATGTATAGGGGAATGTTACTCCAAGATAACAAAATAACATTCCAGGAACATCCCATAAATGTCACAAACATTGCAATGCATTCCCTGGATGTCATAATGTTGAGTTCCTTTCAAGTCCTCAGAACATTACTTCAACTTGTTTGTGGAACTTCCGCTTCACATTACAGGAACATTCTATGTAACATTAAGGGAATGTTCTCGTAATGTTAGTATAAACATTCCCTTTGGGTTTATGTAACACTTGAATTTACCGTTCCCTTACTGTGAGACTGGAGTACATTGGTAACATTCCCCATACATTCTTGCCACATCATTACAAAATGTTATTTTGCGAATATTCTGGGGTGTATATATAGGGGAATGTTACTCCAAGATAACAGAAGGATATTCCAGGAACATCCCATAAAAGTCATAAACGTTGCAATGTGTTACTTGGATGTCATAATGTTGAGTTCCTGTCAAGTCCTCAGAACATTCCTACAACTTGATAGTGTAACTATTATTAGATCTTAGACCTGTTCTTCTGCTGCCGAGTATATGGTGATATGTAGTCCCATTTAAATATATTTTTGTGGCATTTTGGCTTTATTGGACAGTAATCGACGAGAGACTAGAAAATCAGAGGGAAAGAGAGAATGGCCTTTGAGGTTTATCTTGAGCCGGATTTGAACCCATGTTGTGGAATTCCGGAATTGTTGATGACACGCGAGGACCTTATCCTTCCCAGCGAGCAATTTTCAGGCTAAAAGCCCTAAAATAAACATCTATTGCAGTCAGTGAGAAGAACTCTTAAAATTGTTTCAAAGTTATTTTTTTTCTACATCTATTTGTCGACCACTTTCAAGAGTTCTTGTTTAGACCACGTTTAAACCAAATTTGTTAATGTAAATAAACACCAAAATAAGTCGGAATCGAACGTACAATCCTCGAATCTGAAGACAAGTGCTTTTCCACTGAGCCATCGAGGCCACGTGTTTACCTGTGGGTTTTAGTGTTTAATGAATAATATCACAAACGAGCATGGACAGGCAAGTTGTTGACTCTCATGTACAAGTCCACACACATGCGCATAGCAGAAATTCGTGCAACATTATTTTTGGGTAAAAACTCTGTCTGCCTAGGATAGAAACTTGTGCCTTGTTGTTTGCCCAAGCTTCTTGTCGCAACAAATTGGCTAAATGTTTTGCCATTTTAAGTGATACACTTCATGCGGTGAAATTGCATCTACGGCTCGGCCGGATTTCGCTTGCAAAAAAAGCAATGACATTTTGAGAAATGCATCCACATTAATCCATATTGTTTGTCTTTGAATTTACAACTGAATCACATATGAAAATTATAACATAAAATGTGCACATTTATATTGTATTGATTTTAGCCAGTCTAAAAATGGCCAAATGAGAGCTTGGATGGTAGGCTATTTCATATTTCACCAACATTTTAACGTTTATATAGGTTTGTGCTCATATGCAGATGACACCACCATTGTAGTTCCGCCGACTTTTCAACACAAAAATGCTCACTGGGTAACAGAAAAAAACAATGGTTATTTCATCTTCAAATGCCTATTTTGTAATCATATAACCTCAAAATCACGCTTGGATTTTTTTTCTCGGACGGTCAGGCTAAACAAGCTGTTATTGGCGTGTGTCAAAATAAATATTCATTATTTTACGTCTCTTTTATTTATTTCAATGGGTAGCCTATTTATATCCACTGGCATGTATTTCAAGGCGTAGGCCTGTTTATTTCAAGTCATAGACCTATACATTTCAAGTCGGCATGAAAGGGGTAGGCTATGTTCAGCTATGATCATTGGTTGCTCAGTCCTTAAATATAAAAAAACTAAATACTGCTCACTTATGCGTTGTTTCATAGGTTAGCCTACATATAGGCTAATATAATACATATTTAAGTCACATAAAGATCAGCGTATTTTGGTAGTGTATTGACAAATGCAGACTTCCCCTGAGAAAATATGCTAGGTCTATAACTCCCTTAATGCTGAACTAATTGTCGTGTTATAAACGTCAGAAATATCTGCATAACACAGATAGCTATACCTTATTGCCAAATTTCCCAGAGCAGCTAGCATATTTGCAAAAGGCCTTTTAACAATTATAGCCTACAGGAGTTGTCAAAATGTCGAGGTTTTTTGTTGTAAATTCATTTATAATTTCAGAGAAATATGAATAGGTTGCTATAATTGGGACGTCAACAACTACCACTAGGGGGGCACCGTGCATAGGGTAAGCGTCATTAACAAGGGGTAGCCTAACAATGAACGCACACCCACAGTTTCTTACTCCAGGACATCGCATTCTGCAGAAATGTAACCCAGTTATAATTAGCCTACAAAATGAGCTGGAATTCTTAGAGCAAGTTGCAGTAGTCTATTCCACGTGGCTTTTTACACGTTTAGATACCTCCACTTTTCTTACCAACTGGTTGCTTACGTTTCAAAGTAGGCTATGCAATTTTACTGGGGTTAACCTACTCAGCAGGGGAGAAATCCTTCGTTATCCAGGAGATCAGCTTGACTGAGAATATAGTGTTATAGAATTAGATGTGCACCAAGTCATATAGCGAGGCTATATTGAACTGCGACGTGCTATATAATGCAATAAAAAATGAATATAATTATTAAAGTTTGGAGCAATAACTGCTCAGTTATCTATGAAATACATTTGTATAGGCTATCATATGTCATGCAGTCTAGCATTATTAACCCTCCACTTAGATGTTTAACGCATAGCTTATATCATATTCAGCTCTGACAACATTTTGACAACTCTTGTAGGCTATGAAAGGACGTTTTACAAATAGTCTAGCTTTTCTGGGAAATTTGTAAATAAGGTGTTATGCAGATATTTCTCACATTTATAACACAAAATTAGTTCAGAATGAAACTAGTTATAGGCCAAGCATATTTTATCAGGGGAAGTCTGCATTTGTCAATACACTAGCAAAATTCGCGGATCTTGAGGTTAGCTATATGATTACAAAATGGGCATTTGAAGACTAAATAACCATAGCTTTTTTCTGTTACCCAGTGAACATTTTTGTGTTGAAAAGTCGGCGTGTAGCGTTCAGGTGAATGCTAATAAGGGTTAGCGTCCGTTTATGTCAAAACGTCTCTCAACGTAGATTTCTCCACTCCGACGTCTGGATCCCACCTAATTGAGGTTGGTTTCATGAGTTTGTTTTAGGATACGGAAATCCTTCTCCAATGCCAGTGCTAAGTCGTGCGTATGACTTAACGTAGCCTACTACGGCGGAGGCCCCGAAAGGCAAGGTAAAAATGTATTTTTTTTTATTTTAAAAAAAAGTATCTCGTAGGTAGGCTACGTACAATTTTTTTTTTTCACCTTGCCTTTCAGGGCTTCTGTAGGTTTTAGTTAAGGGCCAGAAATATAGTTTTAGCCAACTGAACACAATTAAACCCAATTCAAGTTAAAGCAAACTAATTCTCAAGATAAAAATTTTTTTTTTTAAAATTTCTTCTAAAAGGGACAGCTACAACATCCTTTAAAAAGTCACTTATAAGATACTTGCAATATTTCTTTTGCACGGATAGATGTCATTATGATTTTAACATTTTCTACCCTATAAAATGTGTTAAGGTAACCCACTAGCTACAGAAAATGACATCGTCACAAACGTTTGAGATTTCATTCTTCATTAGTTCTCCTATTTGGTAATGTAGTATGTATAGTAGTATATATTTGGTAATGAGTACAATTGAAAATACAAGTATTCTTTGGCACCGGTCTGGTACAACCAAAGTCCTACGTTATTGGTAGTGTGTTTTCTGAGTTGAATTCTATCGTCACAAGACCGTGGTGTAATGGGCAGAGGCGCAAGCTCTTGATGAAAGTTTGAGTCCCGGCATCAGCAGAGTCGAAATTGGGTAAGTGTAAATGTTGTATGGAAATTGTTATAGAACTCCCCCTAGAGTGTCCTTACACTCTCATTGCATTGCACTGTGTACCGTAACCTGAAAGCTGTGGACCTACGTTCAGCCTATGCCTATCTCTACTGTGATTCTCAATGGTTTCCAACCTTGCTTTCCTATCAGTCATCACCAAATACTGTCTAATCAAGCCAAAATTCTAAAAGTTACTGTTGGTGAGCCCTTGTGTTAGGCACTTAGACCCTGCATTTTAAACCTTTTAAATGAGCGTCCCCCTAATGTTATATAAAATGTTCCTGGCACATTCCTGGAACGTCATATTGAATGTTTGAAGAACACAAGAGGAAGGTTCCCAGAACATTCCCCCTATGTTACATGGAATGCACCTAGAATGTTGCACTGATGTTATATACAATGTTTGTAGAGCGCAAGAGGAAGGTTCCCAGAACGTTACCCTCATGTTACGTAGAACGATGCCCTAATGTTTTATGGAATGCCCAGAGAATGTTCCCCTCATATTACATAGAATACTCTTAGAACGCCAGAGCAAGGTTCCCAGAACGTTACCCTCATGTTACATAGAATGTCCCCCTGGTGTTTCATGGAATGCTCCTAGAATGCTCCCCTGATGTTACATAAACTGTTCATAGAGCGCAAGAGGAAAGATCCCAGAATGATACTCTCGTGTTACATAGAACATTCCCCCTATGTTACATGGAATGCACCTAGAATGTTCCCCTGATGTTATATAAACTGTTCGTAGAGCACAAGAGGAAGGTTCCCAGAACGATACCCTCATGTTACATAGAACGTTGCCCTGGTGTTTTATGGAATGCCCAGAGAATGTTCCCCTCTGATGTTACATGGAATGCTCATAGAATGTTCCCCTGATGTTATATAAACTGTTCATAGAGCAAAAGAGGAAGGTTCCCAGAAAGATACCCTAATGTTACATAGAACATTCCTCTGATGTTCCATGGAATGCTCCTAGAATGTTCCTCTGATGTTATATAAGCTGTTCGTAGAGCACAAGAGGAAGGTTCCCAGAACGATACCCTCGTGTTACATAGAATGTTGACCTGATGTTTTATGAAATGCCCAGAGAATGTTCCACTCTGATGTTACATGCTATGCTCCTAGAATGTTCCCCTGATGTTATATAAACTGTTCGTGGAGAGCAAGAGGAAGGTTCCCAGAACGATACCCTCATGTAACATAGAACATTGCCCTGATGTTTTATGGAATGCCCAGAGAATGTTCCCCTTTGATGTTACATGGAATGCTCCTAGAATGTTCCCCTGATGTTATATAAACTGTTCGTGGAGCACAAGAGGAAGGTTCCCAGAACGATACCCTCATGTTACATAGAATGTGCCTAGAACCTAAGAGGAATGCTCCTAGAATGTTTCTGGAATGTTAAAGGGACGTTCCTCAGAAACGTTGTGTGAAAGTTCTTAGAACCTGAAAAAAACTCAACATTGCATCAACCAGGGAATGTTTAGAGCAACCTTAATAACATACAGGGAACCTTCCTAGAAGGCGATTCCGTTAGCTGGGAATGACCCTAAAGGTGTGGAGTTGGAAAATGAGGAATGTTGTGCCATTGAGACTTTGGATAGTAGACCATGAGGAGGGTCATACAAGGATGGTCAAAAACTGGACAAACAAGTGAGAAGGTCAGAACAACCTGAGGTCAGAATGTATCTGAGAGAGTGGTCTCGGCTCGTGTTGAAAGCTGGTGTCCTCCATTGAAAGGTGATTAGGAAGGATACGCCCAATGAACAGCTGGCAATTCCTGTTAGTCATCGTCCCAGAGCCTTGGACGGCATCCACGATGAAGTAGGACATATGGGGTTTGAGAGAACCCTTGATCTAGCTAGGGCTCGTTTCTATTGGCTGAAGATGACCAGAGATGTGGAGATGAAGTGCAAGAACTGTGAGAGATATTCAGAGCACAGAAAGCTGCTAACCTGGTGAACATTAAAGCCTCTAGTCCCGTGGAGCTCCTTTATATGGACTTTTTAACAGTAGAGCCGGATTCTGGGGATGTTAGAAACATCTTTGTACTAACAGATCACTTCACCAAATTTGCATTCGCATATCCCACAAAATACCAAACGGCATGAACAGTAGCCAATATCATGTGGGAAAATGTGATTTGTAATTATGCTTTTACAAAGAGAATTCACAGCAACCAGGGTGCTAATTTTGAATCCGAATTGATTGCAGAACTTGTAAAATATCTGGGACAAAGTCTCGCACCACACCTTACCATCTCAGGGGCAACCCTGTGGAACGATTTAACCGAACTTTGCTAGATATGCTAGGCACATTATCAGATCAACTGAAGGAGAATTGGAGAAAGTACATCCGTCCTCTAGTGCATGCATACAACTGTAATCTGAATGACACTACTGGAGAAACCCCATTTTTTCTTATGTTTGGACGACAAACTAGGCTCCCTATAGACCTCTGTTTCGGCATTGACCCAGTGGGGCACAATCACAGAACCCATGACAAGTATGTGAGAGGCCTCCATCAGAGACTGAAGCATGCATATGAGTGTACAAAACGTGAAACTGAGAAGTCTCAATTCGCTAATAAACTGAGGTGGGATCAGAAGATTGTGGCATTGTCATTGGAAGGAGATCGCGTGCGATCAAAAACGTAAAATTGCGGGGAAAGCATAAATTGGCAGATCGCTGGGAGCCCAGAGTACACATCGTATTAACTCTATAGGCTTTGGCCCCCTAGTGGTGGGACGCATGCGGTCCAATTTTTTATAGTGTTCATATTTCTCTTAAATTCTAAATTATAACGTTAATAAAACACGGAACTTTCGACGCAAAATTGTTTAAAACAGTCACAGCCTACGAACACATTCGTTTATATGCTTATCAGCTCTCAGGTTACACTACAGAGCCATAAAGCAGCAGGGTGCTAATAGCCCAACCCACTTTTTTTATTTGTTTACAGCCTTCACCTCGCCGCAATCACAGGCAATAAAATGCGTATCACAAAAGCTCTTGGTACCATTTCAACACGCTAAAAAATCAAGATCCGATTCAGGAACAATTGTATATTATTGAAAAGTTGTATAAATAAACATTAGGTGTTTTTTTCCCGTGCTCACTTCAGTATGCATACAACCGATATACTTCTGGTTTTGTATAAATACATTTTATTTTCTACAAATTCTCTTGATAAACATGTTTAAGCAACCAAATACGATACCTGGTTATGCAGTTATAACCCTTTTCTGAAGAATCCTCAACGTTTTTTCGTAACCCATTTATCCATTATCCAGGAAAGTCTCAATTTCCACAGTGCGTACCCTTCGCTTTTGCGTTTGTACTACGTTACTACCGTTGCGTAAAAGCATTACTAGACTGCTACAGGAATGATCTAACGTAAAACACGTAGATTATCTTCTACGGGGGTTCCTGCCCTTTCAAACGAAGTAAAATATGTCATATTCAAGCGACTGTGAACGGCGCTGTATCCACGCGTAACGACAACCCATAGGGCAATCGGCTGTGCGCTCCTGACTGTCGACAGCATCAGATGACGCCTGTGGCCATTTTGACTGAGTTTATCCTGTAAGGGATGGGCTGGATTGCTGTTACAAGTAAGTTTGTAGTCTATCCAGATGTATTTAGCAATGTGTAGATTTTTTGTGAGCTGAAAAAACGTCACAGACCAGTCTTTCTCTGTACGCAGACACGGGCAGCTGTATTGGTGCAATTGCGCTGGTGATGTCTTTGCTGCTTCAAAGTTTACGATTATTTTATACATTTATACGCGAACGTGGCAATCAACGGTGGAAAGAAGAGCGCTTATTTCACGGTTGCTCAGGTTTTGGAGGTGAAGAAGTGTCCCAGAGGCGAAGAAGTCTGTGTTCTGGCAGAGCAATGACTCTGGCATGGACCCGTGCCTGGACATGTAAGTGTTTTTAAAAAATATATAATACAAATTATTATTATTATTATTATTGTTATTATCATCATTATAATCATCAACAGTATGGAGCGCTATTATCTAGAGTATTTTTAGTTTGGTGATAAATGGATTCTCGCAGGAGTTCGCTAGTTTCTATGGTGTCACAGGCTGCTGTTTGTTTGTTTTCTAGCGTTCATTCGCAGTTTCTTTGTGCAGCAACCAGCACAAGGGCTAGTTGTTGAATTTACGCATGAAACGACATCCATTCTCAGTACTTTATTTCACGGTTCAGTCAAGACATTACAGTATTATAATAATGTAATTTAGTTCGTGCAAGCTGACAAACGAATTCATAAATCCTAGTTAGCTACGATTGCTAATTATGTTGGAGCTAATATCAGACGTACTGTGGATGTAAGATTTTTTAATGTATATACGTATATATAATATATATATATACACTACTCACAAAAAGTTAGGGATATTTGGCTTTCGGGTGAAATTTATGGAAAATGTAAGTTCACGCTACAGTGATATTATACGTATCATGAAAGTAGGGCATTTAAGTAGAAGCATGCAATGGTGATTTCCTCATCTCAAACAATTTATTGAAACAAAAGCCAACAACAGTGGTGGGTATACCACAACAAAAATGTCAATGTCTCAATAACTTGTCATGTGCCCTTGAGCATCAATTACAGCTTGACAACGACGTCTCATGCTGTTCACAAGTCGACTTATTGTCTGCTGAGGCATGGCATCCCACTCTTCTTGAAGGGCGGCCCTCAGGTCATTGAGGTTCTGGGGTACAGAGTTACGAGCCTCTACACGGTGAGTCAGCTGATCCCATAGGTTTTCTATGGGATTCAGGTCTGGAGAAAGTGCAGGCCACTCCATTTGAGGTACCCCAGTCTCCAGCAGCCTTTCCCTAATGATGCGACCTCGATGAGCTGGAGCATTGTCGTCCATGAAGATGAAATTAGGCCTGTGTTGTTCATGCAGGGGCACAATGACTGGATTAATGATGTTATTCAGGTAGTATGGGCTTGTCACTGTACCATTCACAAAGTGTAGGGCAGTTCTGTATTGACTAGACACACCTGCCCACACTGTAACACCGCCACCACCAAAGGGTCGTCTGGTGACAACAGTGGCTGATGCATAGCGCTCTCCTTGACGTCTCCAACATCGTTGGCGGCCATCATTTCTGCTCAACGTGAATCGACTTTCATCAGAGAACAGCACTGAGGCCCACTGGTCCCTCGTCCAGCGTAAATGCTCCCTGGCCCATGCAAGACGATGACGCCTGTGCCTGGTGGTGTGGTCAGGTACCCTTGCAGGTCGTCTAGCACGCAGACCACGCTGATGTAAACGGTTTCGAATGGTCTGACGTGACACTTGGGTGCCTCTCACCTCCCTTAAATGTGCCTGGAGTTGAGTGGCATTCATCATCCGGTTCCGCAGGGCACTGTTCACAATGAAGCGGTCATCAGTGTGGGATGTGGCCAAAGGACGTCCACTTCTATGCCTTTCTGTGACTCTTCCAGTCTCTCTGTATCTCTGTTGCAACCTGCTGATGACACTCTGTGACACTCTAAGCTCAGTGGCCACTTCCCTCTGAGAACATCCTGTTTGAAGCCTCGCAATGGCGAGGTACTGTTGATCAATTGTTAGGTGTCGTCTTGGTCTCATGATGTCAAAATGTGAACAGCATGATGAAGAGGACTGTTTAAATACCAATTCTAATTGAACCAGGAAATTTATTGGTCGATTCATGGATCAAACACCTGTTGTGAATTTTGCCGTTCAGCTCCTTGTTAGAGAACAGCAAGTTGTGCAAAAAGTACTGAAACATTGAATAGTTGGACATGTGCATTCAAAAGTTTAGAGAAGGTCAAATTAATTTCACCTGTAAAGGTTATAGTGCATTTTAGGTTCATCCTGAAATTTCACCCGAAAGCCGAATATCCCTAACTTTTTGTGAGTAGTGTATATGTGTGTGTGTGTGTGTGTGTATATATATATATATCTATATATATATATTTTTTTTTAAATAAAATAAACATTTTTTTCCACTTAATTGTAATACTTGCCATATGTCTTTTTGAGATAATTTGTGTTCTCATTTTTTAGTGATTCTACTTAGTAATGTACTTGAATCTGTCTTTTTCAGGGAGGACAGTGAAGACACCCCTCCCCCACCTAACACCTCTGTCGTAGGAGGTGGTAACAGACAGGTTTGCCAAATAGTGATGTATAATTCATTACTTTTGCTGTAAAAAGTCAAGTTGAAGGCTTGTTATAGATAAACCTGTTATTCTGCTGGCTTATGGGGCTCTGGTAAATCTAACTTTGAAGTACAGTGCCATTTTAAATGTAAAGCAGATTGGTTGGATAACATTAGGGTAAGTAATCCTTTTCGGAGAGGTATTTGGGCACTTTTGGGCACGCTTTGTAAGAGAATACCCTCATACACATAAACACAAAACATGTGTAGGTTAATTTTCTTCACATTCTGTATTACAAAAAATGTTTTAAAAGAAAAATAAAGTTTTCTGATGATTGACATGCCTAGACAGAAAGATATGCACATGTTTTATATTTGGCGACGTTTGGAAACGTTTTGGGACACCCGGGCCCCATTTTGGTAAAAATACCAATGCATAAGGAAAGCCTGTAGATATCTTTACCAAATTCTAAACCCAAGTGGACAACATATCAGTGCACTAGTGTAAGGAAGTCTGGCTTGCTCCAGTACTTTGAAGTTGAAATATTCAGTGCTAAACTGTAAAAACACAAGGCGTTTTGTACTTTTTTTTGTTTTTTTATGTGTATTATGTATAAACTGTATGTGAACATTTTTACATAAATTTATTCTGATGCAAATTTCTGAATGGTACAAGCCTCTTCTTTCATTGAAACTTTCAACCATGGATGTGCAGTGAATCGTTTTTGAGATATTGGCACTTAATTGACACTAGTAAAAACTAGGCGAAAATTGTATAAAATAGGCCAAAGTAAATAGGGTTAAGGCAGGTGGGAGAAGGATTATCGGTATACGTGGTCCGACCAGAGGATAAAGAGAATGAACTAGAGAGAACTCTTCACCGGGATCTTGCGGTTTCATATCCTGCCAGACAGAGGATGTTGAACCTGTGCCAGAGAGGCGAGGAAGGATGACAACAAGGAAATCTGCAAGAGAGATGGGCACTCTTCATAATGTATCAGAAAGTGGTGAGCAAGACTCCTCTTGCGGTGCTGATGACAATGATGATGATTTGGGGGTACACTGTACATTGACTCCAGAACCTGAGGAGTTTACTTGTCTGCCACAAGAAAATCCAATCTTTCCAGTTCCTTTATCTGAACATTCCAGTGGGGAAATGGAAGGGGGAAATGATAATATTCACCCTGGAGAACCGATAGGAGTTACCGCAACCTTCTCACTGTGTCGACGGTCGACACGATGGAGAAAGCCCCTTACTTACCTTAAGGAATTTCACATTTCTTCCAGGATGATTACTGTAGACCAGTCCAATCCTAGCAGGCATTATATTGCAGAATTATTGGAGAGTATTCAGCAATTACACAAGGGTTTCTTGGATCAATTGAACAATCAATTACAATAATTAATTGAGTTATTCAAGTTACGAAGGCCAAAGTAATTAATTGTCTTTTGTGGACAAAAACCTTTTAAGGGGGGGGAAATGTAACCCTTATGAAAAGTGTTCCTGATATTTAGCACTCACAGGGATTTTTTTTGGTTGTCTTCCTTTAATGCCAAGCGCATGATGCACATTATGCAAATGAGCCGGCAGGAATACAGTGCAGACAGATTCAGAGACATGTCTACATCTTGCTCAATTTTGTGCAACTTCTGCTAGGTAAGGGACAGTGTTAAATAAGCTGCAAATATTGTTAATATTTTGGTTATATTCACAGATTGTGTAAGACCATTTTGGCAGAATTGTCAGTTAATGAAGCTGTGGAAAATGTTGTTTTAAAGTAATATACTGCCGCTATATTGTTGGGTTAGCTTGCTAAATTAGCTAGCACTCATGTGTTCGGGTGCAGCTAACTTTCTCCTCGGTAGTGGAGAGTTAACAAATTGAGGTATTTCAATTTAATTATTATAATATGTTCCAAGATACTGTGTTATATTGCATTGGCAAGTGGGAAGAGTAACAGTAGTTATTGGGTTTAACAATGAGCAGTTTTTTTATTTATTTCTTATTGCACAACATCGAGCATAGCGTCAGT
This sequence comes from Synaphobranchus kaupii, assembly GCA_029718625.1. Lineage (NCBI taxonomy): Eukaryota > Metazoa > Chordata > Actinopteri > Anguilliformes > Synaphobranchidae > Synaphobranchus > Synaphobranchus kaupii. The sequence goes on along the minus strand of CM056398.1, from coordinate 9,456,921 downwards.
TCAGGCAGGTCACGAGAGTGAAACCCGGCCATAGTTAATCAGCTGACAGCTCAGCTGTGACGATTCACCCATCAGTCCATTCACATAACAAGGCGGTCTATTTAACCGCCTCGCCCTACCATGGTGGATCCCCTGTCAGCACACCCGCTGCACACAAAAACATCTTCTGCGCTGCACATCCTGCATGTTCTACTACACGCCGGGGAAAAAGAATCGGAATCCTGCAAAATTCTACGTAAGAGCTAAGTGATGTCAAGCTCTGTATTCTTAAGTTTTATGGTCTGTTAGACAAAAGAAAAGGGCGATATATTCAAATAACATTTGGTTATTCAAACCTGCTTCCCTGCATGCATGACTGCACACTGTCAGCGAAAACGAATGGGATTCCTGAATTTGTTGCTAAAGCTAAGTGACTGCAAGTGTCGTTTAAGCTTATGGTCCGCTATGGAAACTGGCGATATTCAAATAACATTTCCCGGACAAGGAAGGGCGATATATTCACGTTGCGTAAGCTGGCTATTTAAAGCGCGTCTTGTCGTGTAACCCGGACCTTATTGCTTGTATTCGAAACCTTCCAACTGGATTGCTAGCTAACATTAACAGACTATATTGGCTTCAGAGGTATAAAACGCATGGTAACCTTTATATGATCCTTGGGCTAACCTAAACGGTAAACATACACCCTGCCCTGGAATATTGGTTAGCCATGTTCGCATACTCGCTGCCTCATTCTGGAAGTGGGAGACCAAAGAGATCTGATACTTCGTGGACGCGGTCTGACTAGGCTATTCATTGAGCTGGCTTCTGATACGAGAGGTTCGTGGCCGTTCACGGATGCTGATACGTAAGTGGGGAGAAAATAAATAAACACGTGACAATGATTAGTCTACATAGTTCACGTCCTAACGCTCTGCTGCTCCAACTATTATCGTAACTAGTTCTGCGTGTGTAATCGGTAATGATGTGAAGACTAGACCTACCGTTGACCGGGTATGTAATTGTACATTCTATAGCTTGCACGTTATTGCGTTGGCCGATCTGTATCCTGCATGGTATTTTCATTTATCGGGACATAATTGCGCTCGTAGGCCTACTGCATCTGCGTAGCCTACTCGGATAGCTAGCTAATAGTTTTCAGGTTGAATTTAAGTGTTGTAGCCTATTCATCATTATTACGGCTAAATTGTATCATTGCCAGGGATTTGTAGGCTATATTAGCCTAGCATACTACTGATTGAAGACAACCATAATTCACATTGCAACATTACGCGTGTAGCTTTTTGCGGATACACTAGGGGAGAACCGGGACGAAAGAAACACGGGACGAAAGAATAACATTGATTTTCGCGAAAACTACAGAAACCCGAATACCGTAGATGAGTCAGTATGTGACACATGTGCAATCATTTCACTCTGCAAAGAACCAGTGATGTGTGTCCCGTTTTTGGCGGAGTGCTAGACCAAAGTTATTTTGACCGCTGAAAGTAAAATATCGAAACCGGAAGTGTTTTCAGTTGTATAAGTGTGTTTATGTTTTGAATTTTCCAAACATGCATAATTTTCTTAACACAACTGTTGACTAAAGGACAGCATAGGTTTCGAATGGCATGCTTGCGAGACTTAGCTGCTAACCAAGTTGAAAGCAAGCGAGACACGAGCGGGACGAAAGACACACTGTTAAAAGGCAGTGGTGAAAATCAATGCACAACCTTGGAATGCGTATTGACCCCATCAGAACCGAGTATTCAACAATGCCGTGGTATAATAAGCATCAATAAATGATGTCTAGTAGCTATTAATAAAGGTGAGTTGCTATTAAATCATCAATTTCAGACCGTTTAACGTTGCGATGCAAAATTCTATTAATTATGCAACATTATGCTCTTGACGCATGGTTGATTTTCATGGATTTTAAACTTATAGCAAAGTGGGTAGGCGGAGCAAGAGGTCCAATTTCGGGGCTGGAATATCCGCACTTGAATTAAAGCTTTCTACGCCTGTCAACGTCCCAGAGCTGGGAAAAAGCTCTGAAGAAGCATTAAACTCGTTGTTGTCCATTATTATTATTAATTGGTCTAATTCAGGGCTTTCAGCCGGATTTCTTTCCTTCCAAAATAAAGTCTCAGGTTTCCCTAATTTTCAATCAGCTGTAAACGAACCCGAAATAGTGAACAAACCGCTTGCCAGAGAGGTCGAAAAGGGTTATATGATTGGCCCGTTCGATAGCTCACCATTTCCAATATTCCGCATCAATCTTATAGGAGCAGCCACACGTAAATATTCAGAAAAAAGCCCCTAATCGACTTATCCGCCCCTCATAATAACTACGCCCAAGCTATTAACAGTATCATCCCCTCGCAACCATTTTCCGTTTTACGCAACCGCTCGACCACGCGATTAAATTTATCAAACATGCCGGTAAAGGAGCTTGTCTCGGTAAAGCCGACATAACGGATGCATTTAAAAAATCATGCCTCTCCATCCATCCCAATGGCATTTGTCGGCGTCATGTGGGTAATAAAAAATGTATGCCTACTTTTTCGGTCAGGCTTACTTTTGGTTGTTGTAGGCTAGCAGTCCCCCTATTTTCGATACATTATCGGAAGACTTGCTGGATTCTCCTTAAACTGCAATTGCCCCGTCTTACACCTGCTAGACCAGTGGTTCTCAACCCTGGTCCTGGGGACCCCCTGTGTATGCTGGTTTTCGTTCCAACCACAATTGCAATACTTGAATTTTAACAAGCTGTTAAATGTTAAATGTTAAATGGCTTAAAAAGAAAACCCACAAAGCAAAGATAAACACCTTCCCCTCACTTTAAAAAAAATAAAATAATAATAATAATAAATAGTTCACAAACTGGTGTCTCATTTGAGACACGGGTGTTTTAATTCATTCACACTGAAAAGGGTAGCCTAGAAGTTTATATTTCCCTTAAATGGTTCATTTGAAATTGCCTTCAGGTGGTTGGTACATATACATATACTACAAATACAACCTCAGTAGTTAGAATGGCCCTAGGCATATGGGCGCCATGAAGCCAATATTATGCACAGCATCCTCCACCACCTTTAGGGAGAAGACCAACAGGCGTTGGTATGGTATTAATTGGCATGGACCTGAAGGGATGAAGAGCTTCTCCCCCATAGGCATGTCAGGCTTCATCCGTAGCCAAAAGGTCACACATAGTTCTTCATCACTACACATAGAACTCCCCTGATTAGTTTTGCTCCCATGGAAGTCCAACAGGCGTTGGTACACATAGCCACTGATCCACGTAATGTTAGAGGACTGAGAGCTGGAAGGTCACACATAGTTCTTTATCACTACACATAGAACTCCCCTGATTGGTTTTGCTCCCATGGAAGTCCAACATGCGTTGGTACACATAGCCACTGATCCATGTAAATGTTAAAGGGGCCTTGAGTCGAAGGACAGGACGGCTACATCGGCAGCTGAAAGGTCACACATTGTTCTTCACACTACACATAGAATTTCCCTGGTTAATTTAACGTTCTGGCTCCCAGGGGAAGTCCAACATGCGTTGGTACACATAGCCACTGATCCATATAACGTTAAAGAGCTTTGTGCTGAAGGACAGGATGGCTTCATTGGTAGCCGGAAGGTCACACATTGTCTTTTTCACTACACATAGAACTTCCTGGGGTTGGTTTACACTACATCTGGCACAGGGGAGTCCAACAAGCGTTGGCACACATAACCACTGATCCATGTAACGTTAGAGGGCCTCGTGCTGAAGGACAGCATGGCTTCATCGGTAGCCAGAAGGTCACACATCGTTCTTTATCACTACACGTAGAACTTCCTGGGGTTATTTTGCACTGCATCTGGCACAGGGGAGTCCAACAGGCGTTGGTGCACATAGCCACTGATCCATGTAACGTTAGAAGGACCTTGTGCTGAAGGACAGTATGGCTTCATCGGTAGCCAGAAGGTCACACATTGTTCTTCATCACTACACATGGATTTCCTGGGGTTGGTCCGCACTCCGTCTGGCGCACGGGGGAGTCCAACAGGCGTTGGTGCACATGACATTGATTGTGTGGTGATTGACATTGATTGTGTGGTATTGGGGGAGCCTTGAGCTGATGGACAGATCGGCTTCCTCCGAGGCGAGGGGTCGTTGCACGGTCATCACGTGTGCACATGCTGGCAGCACTTGGCGTATGGTTGTTTTTGGGGTTGTGCAGCTGCCCTCACCGCCATACCCATGCTTGCTCGCGTGGATGGGCGGGAGGGCTTGGTGAACAGAACCATACCACCAAACCTAAAATGTATTGTTTCATAATGTCAATAAAGTTATTTGAACAACAGTGGCCTGACTGAAATCGAGCATAGCGTCAGTTCAGGCAGGTCACGAGAGTGAAACCCGGCCATAGTTAATCAGCTGACAGCTCAGCTGAGTAGTGACGATTCACCCATCAGTCCATTCACATAACAAGGCGGTCTATTTAACCGCCTCGCCCTACCATGGTGGATCCCCTGTCAGCACACCCGCTGCACACAAACCCCCCCCCTCCACCCCAGCTCCATCCTCTTCAGTTTCCCATTGCGCACATACACCTAGCCTATATCGCTCCTGCATGAATCACTAACATTTTTCGAGTGCCTACTGATTTCTTTTCCTCTCTCCTTCCCGCTTCGGCATCCGCCGGAGCGGTAGCTATAGATCAACAAACATCGTTCTCCAGAAGCAGCCGGTCAGCTCCAGCTCCATGCATGTACCCAGCTATGATGCACCTGCTGGGCTTCAATCAGTCTTCCTCACCGGCTCCTTATACATTGACATTTTCATATGTTCGGTCTACAAATTTCTATTCCGTAATCAGCATTTAGTAACCGGTGCCAGTCAGCGGCGGATGGACTTCCCCCTCAGAGTCAGGTTCTGCCCAAGGTTTCTTCTTGCTAACAGCAGGGAGTTTTTCCTTGCCACTGTCGCCCTAGGCATGCTCTACGGGGGTTCAGGCCCGGTTCCTTGGAAATTGTTGTGATAATGACACTTAAAAGTGCCATTTATATATATATATAACTGACTGAATGGAATCTGTCAAAACCATTCTCAGTGCTGCGGTTCTGTTCTAGCATAACCCTAATGGGGGTTGTGCAGCTGCCCTCGCCGCCATACCCATGCTTGCTCGCGTGGATGGCCGGGAGGGCTTAGTGAACAGAACCATACCGCCAAACCTAAAATGTATTGTTTCATAATGTCAATAAAGTTATTTGAACAACAGTGGCCTGACTGAAATATGCTAAAATACAAACTGTGCTACTGCTGATGTGCTAAGTGCTTAACCGGGTGACTGAGAATATTGTAGTGAGGGGATTGATATTGCAAATATTAATTTGATACTACACTGCCTGGCCAAAAAAAAAGTTGCACCCGTCATGCATAGTGCCCACTGTACAAGCCTCTGGAGGCAGTGTTATGATCTGGGTTTGCTTCAATTAGTCAAGTCTAGGCTCAGCAATGTTATGCAGCAATAAAATGAAGTCAGCTGAGTACCTGAATGTACTGAATGACCAGGTTATTCCATCAATGGGCATATTCTAGGACGACAATGCCTTCATCGGGCTCAAATTGTGAAAGAGTGGTTCAGGGAGCATCAGGAATCATTTTCACACATGAATTGGCCACCAGAGTCCTGACCTTAACCCCATTGAAAGTCTTTGGAATGTGCTGGAGAAGACTTTACGGAGTGGTTTGACTCTCCCGTCGTCAATACAAGATCTCAGCCAAAAATGAATGCAACTCTGGACGGAAATAAATGTGACGTTGCATAAGGTTGTCGAAACAATGCCATGACGAATGCACGCTGTAATCAAAGCTAAAGGCGGTCCAATTAAATATTAGAGTGTGCAACTTTTTTTTTGAACAGGCAGTGAATTTTGACGTGCTTATTGTCAGTTTTAGTACATTATGCAAATGAGCCTGCAGGAAGGAGAAATGCATGTTCTGACATAGAGGTAACTTTAGCCATTTGGATGATGTAGCTATATGGGATGGGTAGTTTGCATTTGCCTAGTCCATGTAATCCTTGAGGTTCTCAGATGAAGTTGAGAAACAGTCCTTTAGTCCAAACCAAATTTCATGACCACCTCTTCTGTAAATAGAGATGCTGGTACCCTGCCTGCAAGAATTTCTTGGATCACACTGGAAATTTCATTGTACTTCACAGAGGAGAACTGTGCACAATATGTTTCCTTATGTAGGGTTGTGAGGGCTTTCTTGGTACTCTGAGTGAGAATGGAGAGAGCAGATGCAATTGTGTGAACATTATTCACTGTATTCCCCTCCTCTCTTAATCCTTCCTGTAAGAAAGCATCCGTCTTGAGAATCTGGGTAGCGATCATCTCCTTCAGTTTCAGTTCATTAGTTTTTAATTGTTGTGCATCAATTAAATTTGACATACCCAAACCTGTTCCTGTGGCTTCCAGAACATCTTCCAGGAAGCCCAATAGCTTTGGCCCTGTTGACACAAGTTTTGGGCTGTCAGTGTGATAATATGTAGCCACCGTGTCGTGATATCTGAGGAACGCAGTCGTCAGGAGATCCTTGTACAGTTGAAGATGGAAGTTTACATACACTTAGGTTGAAGTCATTAAAACTCATTTTTAACCACTCCACAGATTTTATGTTAGCAAAATATAGTGTTGGCAAGTCAGTTAGGACATCTACTTTGTGCATGACACAAGTAATTTTTCCAACAATTGTTTATAGACAGATTATTTCACTTTTAATTCACTATGTCACAATTCCAGTGGGTCAGAAGTTTACATACACTAATATTAATAATTTTAATATTTGGTCGCATATCCTTTGCATGCCATGACTTGCTGATGTCTGTGACCCAACAACATCAAAAGTCTCTTGATATCTTATTTTCTGGTACTCTTACAAGCGATACTATAATGTCTCTGCATTTGAATGGATCTCTATGGGGATTGTGGGGTGGGACTAGATTTAGCTGTAAATTATTCTGGAAGAGTATGGAATACATGATTGGTAAAATGGCTGTAAGTCATCAAAGGTCTGAGGTATCAAACAAGCCTTAAACCATCACTCTGCTGCCAGATATACAGTAGATATGGATGGATCACTTTAAGGGTTGTTTCTCCTGACAAACTTTCCTATTGAACTCTATGGAAAAATAAGTCAGGAGAAAAACCCTTCAAGTTATCCATCCATATCTACTGTATTTCTGGCAGCAGAGTGATGATTTAAGGCTTGTTTGATATGTCCAACCCTTGCTGACTTAGAGCCACTTAGCCAACCATGTGTTTCTATACTGTTCCAGTGTAATTTACATTGGTGGCACCCGCCCCCACAGAAATTTGATTGGCCACCACGGAAAACTAGTTACACATGACAAAATATGCTACTATTTCATATCATTGATTTATAGGTTTAGTGGACGGACATTTTGCTATATCGCTAGATAAAACCACACATTAACGATTTAAATATTAATTTACCTCAAAGCGTAGGCCTGGCTGTAAATAACGTTAGGCTAACCACCTATTTTTCCTGTACCCCAACGTTAAATTTAACTTTAAATAATTTAATTTAAATCTGAATGTTACAGATTCAAATTGCTTCGAAATGCAGCATAGGCTGAAGTTTCATTAATTTGAGAGTAATTCATTTTTCATTCTCGTCATTGGTGATTATTGATGTTGTCTTTTTGTAGGTAATCCATTGTGTTTGATTTTGGGTGTCTCTTTTAAAATGTAATCAGTACTCATACCCTCAATGTTATAATCTATAAAATCTCTTTTTTTAAAAAAAAGCTTTTTTAAGAAATGTTTTTAAACAGGAAGTGTAGCCTACCACCATCTGAAAATGGGCTAAATTCTTAGTTTTACACCATCCATAAAGACTATTTTGTCATACTTGAATGAGCTACATGGTATTTTCTCTTATTGTTTCAAAAGGTTAGTTAACCAACATAGGGACTGCCACAGTCATATCTGTACAAGTATAGCTCTGTAATTGAAATGGTAAACAAGCAGGCACTTTAAGGATGCCAACCTGCATTTGCATATAGCAAAACCAACACAAATTATTGATCCTTTGTAGCAGTGCAATGCCTACTAGCAAAGAAACCCACCTCCTGTAACTAGACTGCATTGACTGCTCTGCTAAATGACTGCACCTGCTAAATGACACTACATACAGGTTTAGTGCACCTGCTAAATGACTGCAACTGAAGTTTGACAATTATTTGAGAGCCGTAGGGAGATTGTGGAGGGGGTCCTGCAATATATATATTTTATTTAGTGTGATTGCAATATGATCAGTCTGTCCATCTCTATATTTTTCTCTCCCTCCATCTCCATCCTCCCTCTATTTCCCCCTCCATCTCCGCTATCTCTTTCTCCCTCCCTCTCCCTGTATTTGTCCCTTCCTCTCCCTCTGTATCTCTGCTTCCTTTTCCCTCTGAATCCTATATTTTTTCTCTCTCCTGTATTTCCTCTATCAATCCCCTCTAGCATATTTACCCTCTGTCTAACTTGTTTATCCTGACCTCTATCCTCTCTCAAACCTCTGTCCTCTATATACTCTCTATATGTCAACTATCACTCTTTATGTAGTGTCTCTCTATCCTCTATCCATCAATCAGTGTGTGATATTCATATTGTAATTGGTTTTATTTGTAGTCTGCAATGTAATTTTAACAGTCAAGAGATTGTTATAAGATAATTTAACAAAATTAACATTTGACAGTATTGGAAAGAAATGACATTTGGTCTGGTCTCGGTCTTGGTCTTGGTCTCGCCCCCCCTCAGTCTTGGTCTTGACTTGGTCTCACCACCTCAAAGTCTTGGTCTTGACTCTGACTTGATACGCTCTGGTCTTGGTCTTGACTCTGTCTCGGTTTAGGTGGTCTCGACTACAACAGTACTTTATAGTATCGCTTTTACGAGTACCAGAAAATAAGACATCAAGACTCTTTTGATGTTGTTGGGTCGCAGACCAGGAAGTCATGGCATGCAAAGGATATGTGACCAAATATAAAAAATTTAAAGGCACAGTCAACTTAGTGTATGTAAACTTCTGACCCACTGGAATTGTGATATAGTGAATTAAAAGTGAAATAATCTGTCTGTAAACAATTGTTGGAAAAATTACTTATGTCATGCACAAAGTAGATGTCCTAACTGACTTGCCAGCACTATAGTTTGCAAACATGAAATCTGTGGAGTGGTTAAAAATGAGTTTTAGTGACTTCAACCTAAGTGTATGTAAACTTCCGACTTCAACTGTACATCCCCTTTGCAGTTCTCGTCCAAATCATGAGACCATGCAGTCATGTTGATCAGGACTGGCACATGGACCCACTGGATGTTGCAGGGGTCCTGGGTATGGCCTGGTAATCACTCCGGATGGTGGTGCTGGCTGCTGCACTGGACATTCTTGCATCATTCCCAGGACAGGTAGAAGAACCGCTTGAAGAATCTCCCACATCCTGGAATCTGTTTTTAAAAGAGTATAGAATGAACAATAATGAAGCCTCCCCCTTTTAAATTTTTTTTTTAAATCCCTGTATCTGGGATTATGTTTTTTATATGGTTTCAATTGGTCCACATGGTACCATTTCAGTGTGGACCTTCCTTTCCTCGTTTTGTAAGAGGCCTTGTATATGGATTCTCCACATTTATCCACTATTGATATTGATGAAAAAGGCTTTATTCCGATACCAACAGTGACAAAGTAAATGACAGGTAATACAAGAATACCAGCAAGCACTCTGGACTCTCTGGTTTTTGAGAACAGTGACTTAAATACTATGTCAACTCTAGATGGTTGGCCTGAGTAGCCGTTTGATCACCTATGCACTGGCCATTGTTGGTTTCAGAAGTTTCTCTGTCTCTTCCTCCCAATCACCTATTCACATGTCAATTACTGTTCTCCATTTGGCTGCACAGATTCCTTGTAATTGTGATATGATTTACCCATCTGCTTACAGTTCAATATCTTACACAGGTCAATGTTCAGCAAACAGTGCAATAGAGGGCAGGCGGAAACGTAGTAAAATCCCGACAGGGGTCAATGTCCAGCGATCAGTGCAATACAAGGTAGGCAAGAGTGATGTCCAGGAACAGGCAGGGGTCAGAACCGGGGAATCCCATCAGGGCAATGGATCAGGAGGACGAAGGGCAGGAGCAGGGCTAGGATGGGGAAGGGCAGGAAGGCAGGAGGGCTGGAGCAGGGCTGGACAGGAACAGGTAGGACAGGAGCAGGCTGGACAGGCAGGAGAACAGAAACTGGACGGGTACACAGGACTGGACACAGGAACGAGGAGCAGGCAGGGAACAGGCAGGAATCAAAAACACTGGAAAGTAATGAGACAAGCATGAATGCAGGGCATAAGATGATCTGGCCGAGAACACAGAAACAGAGGAGACTAAATACCTAACTGTAATGGTGGCGTGACGTGTGAGGTAGGAGGGGCCAAACGCAGCAAGGGGATTCATTAAGCACAAGGCCACTAGGACGGGAAACCCCGTAATTAAGGTAAGGAGACAAGACAGGGAACACACGTACCAAAGCTACTAACTGGCTCACTGTCACACGCCAATGAGTAGAAGCGCAAACGCCAGGCTTCTCAGTAAGAAAACCAAACAAGGCTAATGGAACAAAGCACTGGGCTCCCATACTTCTACGAGCAAAGTGACTAAAGAAAGAGCCAGAAATAATAAACGCCCTCCCTCGGTAACGAGACACATAAGAACAGGCGAGTAGCAAAATGGCACAAATAACACACACCAAACGTACCGAAGCTACTAACCGGCTCACTGTCACATGCCAATGAGTAGAAGCGCAAACGTCAGGTTCCTCAGTAAGAAAACCAAACATGGCTAATGGAACAAAGCACTGGGCTCCCTTACTTCTACGAGCTAAGTGACTAAAGAAAGAGCCAGAAATAATAAATGCCCTGCCTCGGTAACAAGACGCATAAGAACAGGCGAGTAGCATAATGGCACAAATAAAACACAGCCAACAAACCCTGCAAAATAATACGAGATAGTATACGAGGAGGTGAAAGGAACAGAGATCTAACGTTCCAAGCCTACTCTCAGACTCGCAGTCATACACAAACATGTCCACAACATCGCCCAGTCTCCCTATAGGAAGAAATGTACCAAAGGACAAAACAGAAATACAGTTCCGAACAAAATCCCCAAAGCTCCATGTATGGAGACAGGTACCAAATAGGATGAACAGGACAGCTGTACCGGACATTTACCGGCTAAATGTCTAACGCGAGATTAGTGGAAAATGCCCTGCCTCTCGGTAAAGAGGAATGTTACGAGGTGACAGGAACAGAGATCCAATGTTCCATGGCTGCTTCCATAAGCTCGTAGTCACACGCAGAAAACATAAAGAGGGGTAAACGCCCAATCTCCCAGGAGAAACATTTTACAGGCGAGCCGCCGGTAAACCGCCGTCCCATACCTTTACTAGCAAAATGACTAACACAAGCTTAGTAGAAAATACATGCCCTAGCTTCTCAGTAAAGGGGAATGTAACGAGGCGAAAGGAACAGAGAGCTAACGTTCCAAGGCTACTTCCATAAGCTCGTAGTCACACGCAGAAAACATAAAGGGGGGTAAACGCCCGATCTCCCAGGAGAGAGAAACATTTTACAGGCGAGCCGCCAGTAAACCGCCGTCCCATACCTTTACTAGCAAAATGACTAACACAAGCTTAGTAGAAAATACACGCCCTAGCCTCTCAGTAAAGGGGAATGTAACGAGGCGAAAGGAACAGAGAGCTAACGTTCCAAGGCTACTTTCAGAGACTCACAGTCACACGCTAACATGTCCACAACATCGCCCGGTCTCCCTATAGGAAGACATGTACCGAAGGACGAAACAGAACTACAGTTTCGAACAAAATCGCCAAAGCTCCATGTACGGAGACAGGTACCGAAGGACGAACAAGACAGCTGCACCAGACATTTACCGGCTAAAAGACTAACGCGAGCTTAATAGAAAGTACACGCCCTGCCTCTCAGAATAAATAAAGCCCTGCCTGTCAGTACGATAAAAACCTCCGGTCTCTTAGTAAGAAATGACTATACAAATACACCCACTGTTACGTCCCGAAATCAGCTTGTGTTATATTAACCAAGTTGATAGAGTCGGATGCAACAAGTAGCCACTTAAAGGCGCACAAACTGTGAAGTTAGGAACCCACACTGACAACTAGGAGTTATATAAAAGATAAAGCAGTATTTATTTACAATATTAAACTTATCTCCTAGCTAACTAACTACGAGACTGAGTTGGCAAAGTCTCACCGGGTAGCTTCGATGACAATGTCCAGCGTCCAGCAGGCTACTCGGTCTGATCTCCGAAGTAGGTCTTCAGCTCCCGTTTTAAAAACGCCAACTATAAATAATACTAACTAATTGTTAAAAGTATTAACAGTCTCCGTTAAGGATTGGGTTAACTTAAAACAGTCAAAACTCCAGCAGGCAACAGCAACGGCGTCTCTCTCGATGTTCGCAGGCGCATCTCCTGGCATGGCGACGGGCATCCACTATTATAGGCCAGCATCTTCCGAATCCGCTGCTCCGCAACAGGCCTCTCAGCAACCGTGATGCATTCCCACCTCCACCTGTAAAGGGGAAAACAAAGAAAAACACAGCAGCACAGGGCCAAAACCAATAGAAAAGACAAATAATAAAAACTATATTACACATGGCCGTAACACCCCCACCCTTAAGACAATAAATCTCATTTATTGTCACATTCGTAAGCACGTGACAAAGTATCCGCGACTAGATTATCACGTCCACGGATGTGCCTTATATCTAAATTGTAACCTTGCAGAAACAAGCTCCATCGCATGAGGCGCTGATTATTGTTACGCATGCGATTAAGGAAAACAAGTGGGTTGTGATCTGTTTGCACTACAATGGGACGAAAAGAAGAGCCCACATAAACCTCAAAGTGTTGTAGTGCGAGAATGAGAGCAAAAGCCTCCTTTTCTATCGTGGAGTATAACCGCTGATGTCGGTTGAACTTTTTCGAAAAGTAGCACACGGGGTGATCAACACCATGAGCGTCTTCCTGGAGAAGAACAGCTCCAGCCCCACAATCACTTGCATCCACAGCAAGCTTAAATGGACGTTCAAAGTTAGGTGCGGCAAGAATGGGCGTGCTCACTAGCAGGGCCTTAACATTCTCAAATGACCGCTGGCAATTTTCAGTCCAAATAAAATTGGTTTTAGGGCTGAGGAGGTCAGTCAGCGGTGAAGCAACTGAGGAAAAGTTCTTGCAGAAATTGCGGTAATAACCCACCATTCCTAAGAATCTCCGTAGCTCGCGTCGGGTCTTGGGAACTGGAAACTGGGTAACGGCCTCTACTTTGGAATCAACTGGACGCACCTGTCCGCGCCCTACAATCTTACCCAAGTAAGTTACAGTCGCTTGGCCGAATTCACATTTTGTCAAGTTGACCGTTAAGTTAGCAGCAACCAAGTGGACGAAGAGTGCTTCAATATGCTTCACATGCTCAGACCAAGATGCGCTGTAGATGACTAAATCATCTAGATATGCCTCACAACTAGGCAAGTCAGCTACAACGAGGTTAACCAACCTCTGAAAAGTAGCAGGAGCGTTTTTCATAACAAACGGCATGACTGTGTATTGTAGGAAATCGTCCGGTGTCACAAAAGCAGAAATCTCTCTAGCACGTTTCGAAAGGGGAACTTGCCAGTAACCCTTAAGTAGATCGAATTTGCTGACAAAAGCGGCAGAACCTACACGATCCACACAATCATCCATCCTTGGAAGAGGATAGCAGTCAGACCTAGTGATGGAATTGACCTTCCTGTAGTCAGTGCAGAACCGTAAAGTGCCATCTGGTTTGTTAACTAACACGCAGGGTGAACTCCAATCACTTGAACAGGGTTCAGCGATAGCGTTCTCCAGCATGTAAGCTACCTCCTTCTTCAATTGCGAACGCTTTTCAGGGTTCACACGATAAGGATGCTGTTTGATGGGAGGTGAATTACCCACATCAATGTCATGCTCAATGAGGTGTGTACGAGTAGGAATATCTGAAAACAAAGAGGGGTGTGACTGAATGAGGTTAACAATGTCTGCCTTCTCAGCAACCGGCAAATGAGAAAGTAGCATGCCAAGATTGCGCAGAGACTCAGAGTTCTTCAGCCTGCCTTCTGTCACACTCTTGGGAGGAAAAGCCACCTCCTCCTCCCCCTCTTCGGGAAGAGTGGAAGTCAGAGCACTGGAGAGTGCCATACTCTTCACCTCACCCTCCTCTATGGGCTGGCGTTCCCAATAACGTTTCAGCATGTTTACATGACACAAGCGACTCTGTTTCTTGCGATCAGGAGTGGCTATGATGTAGTCACGGTCACCTACACGTCGTTCTACCAGATATGGTCCGCTGAAGCGTGCTTCTAAAGTGGAACCAGGGAGGGGTAAAAGTGCCAAGACTTTCTCACCCAGCGAAAAGGTTCGCAACTTTGCATCACGATCGAACCAGCATTTCATCCTCTTCTGTGAGATTTCAAGATTTCCTCTTGCCAGCTCACAAGCTCGATGCAACTTAAAGCGAAATTTGGACACGTAGTCCAGCAAGTTCAAGGTGTTACCGTCCATAAGCCATTTCTCTTTGAGAAGCATTAAAGGGCCACGAACTGTATGACCAAAAACCAATTCAGCTGGGCTGAATCCAAGGGACTCCTGGACAACCTCCTGCACAGCAAAGAGCATAAAATGAATGCCTTCATCCCAGTCCTTCTCGAACTCAAGGCAATAAGCGCGTAGCATAGTCTTAAGCGTCTGATGGAAACGTTCCAGAGCACCCTGAGATTCTGGGTGATAAGCACTTGAAGTGAGATGCTTAATCGCTAGCTGTTCAAGGACCTGTGCAAAAATTTTGGACATAAAATTCGTTCCTTGGTCAGATTGAATAGCCTTGGGAAGTCCAAACAGAGAGAAGAATTTAAGAAGTGCCTTAGAAATGACAGGGGCGGTTATCTTGCGCAGCGGTATTGCCTCCGGAAATCGAGTAGCTGCACACATTATGGTGAGAAGGAACTGGTTGCCAGCCTTTGTCCGTGGTAATGGGCCTACACAATCAACGAGCACCCTCTCGAAAGGCTCTCCAATTACCGGTATAGGGTACAGGGGAGCTGGTGGAATCTTCTGATTTGGCTTCCCTACCACCTGGCACACAGGGCAGGTCTCACAGTATTTGGAAACGTCCCTTTTCAGACCAGGCCAAAAGAAATGCCTTAGCACCCGGTTGTAGGTTTTGTTCACGCCCAGATGTCCAGCAAGACAGCTGTCATGAGCAAGGCTAAGTATTTCGTTGTGAAAGGCTGAAGGAACGACAATCTGTCTAACTACGCGCCAGTCATCAAGAACAGAAGCATCTAGAGGCCTCCATCTACGCATTAATACGCCGTTCTTAAAAAAAAACGCTGACGACACCAGCGCAGACTCTTCCTCAAGAACTGCCTTTTTAAACAGGGAAGAAAGTTTTGGATCCCTTCTCTGCTCTGTGATAAGTTGTTCCTGTGGCAGAGACAGCTTATCCAGCTGTCCATCACAATCACCCCCACTTCCTTTTGCTACAACAGGAGAAGGAGGCTCAGGTTCAGGCTTAACAGAGAATAAGTCACACAAACCAAGGTCATCCAAAGCTTCCTCTGCTTCTGGGGGACTGCTAGCCTTAACAAGGTCAGTGTCAGTCCCAAGACATCTAGCCATGCCGCGAGTGACCGCACAAGCAGGAAACACATCGGGGTAGTTCTGTGCGAGCTCATCAGGGTAGTTAACAAGAGGGACAGGTGTCACCTCGGGGTTCACCAAAACACGTCCACCAGCTAAGTCATTCCCCAAAATGAAGGACACACCTTCCACTGGAAGACTAGGCCGCACGCCCACGACAACGCGGCCAGTTATAAGGTCAGACCTCATAAAAACAGCATGCAGCGGCACGTTAACGTAACCCATTTCAACACCCTGCACAAGGACACTTGTGCCTAAAGATGATTTCTCTGACAGGGGTAAAATATCCTCTAAAATAAAGGATTGCGTAGAACCAGTATCTCTCAATATTTTAACAGGCTTCTGAGAGTTAGGTTCATCAGTCAAAGACACTGAGCCATCCATAAGGAAAGGAAGGAAACAATCCTTCTCAGGAAGTGTTTCAGGGAGAAGCAAAGATGTTTTCACCAAAGAAACCCCTTTTAAGGATTTATCCCTCTTCTTCAGTGCATAACAATCAGCTATAACATGACCTGTCTTCTTACAATAGTGGCAAAAAGGTCTTTTAGCTCCAAGCGCCTCCTGCCTGACATTAGAATTGGTAGAGCTGGACGGTAAATTAAACGAACCTTTGGGGATTTCCTTTCTCTGAGAAACGTCACTATTACGAGGCAAGTATTTCCCAACAAAGGTGTTGGCATGCGAAAGCACGAATTCATCGGCCAAGACAGCAGCTTTAGCTACATCGGATGTTTTATGTTCGTTTAAGTGTGTAACAATGCGTTCGGGTAAACAGTTCTTAAATTCCTCCATGACAATTAAAGCTTGGAGTTGCTCAAAAGTCTTCACCCCTTGCGCATTACACCAGCGATCGAACATGCGTTCCTTCTCTCGGGCGAACTCAACAAAAGTCTGGCTGTCAGATTTCCTAAAGCCTCTAAACTTCTGGCGATATGCCTCAGGAACAAGTTCATAAGCTCTAAGAATTGCCGCTTTAACTACCTCGTAGTCAAGACTCTGTTCCAAAGATAAGGAAGCATAAGCAGTCTGTGCTTTACCAACCAACATGCACTGCAATAACAGTGGCCAAGCATCTTGCGGCCAGTTGAGCGTGATAGCAACCCGCTCGAAAAGCGAAAAGTGTTTATCTATTTCCGCCTCCTGAAAAACTGGAACCATTCTAATGTGCCTGCTCACGTCAAATTCAGGGCGTTGTTGTACAATGCTAGAATTACTGGCCCGAATTTCTTCTACCTCCAGCTCCTTTAAACGAATGGTCAGCTCTTTCTCCCTAAGCTGTAAGCGTTTCATTTCCAATTCGTGCCTACCTTGTAAGATGATTTCAGGGCGATCGCTTTTAAAAGGTGACTCCTCGCTATCAATGAGAGTCGATTCCTTCGGTACCATGCAAGCAGGAAGTACCTCTATCTCAAGCAATGCCTCATTAAGCCTGGTTTTAATCGCCTGTCTAGTCCCGGAGCGGACAACATCAATTTGAAAATAGTCGGCGATCTGTAACAGGTCAGCTTTCCGACAGCTTTCCAGCACTTCGACTGTTGGATCCTCGACAAACTTTGCAATATCGAAATCCATGGCAACTATCACCGTAGTAGCGAAGTCAAAGCCAAAAAAGTTTAGACGCTATGCTGTTGCTATGGCAATGTACACCGCCGAACGAGTATGTGGCGAAGTGGCAAGATGAATGATACTACGTGACTAATGTGTAGCAATTCAAACTTTCAAAGTGACACAAAACTTGTGCTACGGATGAGACCCAAAGTAGTAACCAACAACAAAAATAACACTGGCTACTAATCACAAAGCTAGCGCTACGTATTACACGCAACAATATAATAGAAAGTAACATTAGTGCTAAGCAAATAGCCGTGCTACGAAACAAAGTTGGTACAATGTTGTCCCCAATATAGCAACAAGCTAAAAAGCAGAATAAACACAAAATCTGCAGTTCAATCCCGGACGAGCCCCCAAATTGTTACGTCCCGAAATCAGCTTGTGTTATATTAACCAAGTTGATAGAGTCGGATGCAACAAGTAGCCACTTAAAGGCGCACAAACTGTGAAGTTAGGAACCCACACTGACAACTAGGAGTTATATAAAAGATAAAGCAGTATTTATTTACAAGATTAAACTTATCTCCTAGCTAACTAACTACGAGACTGAGTTGGCAAAGTCTCACCGGGTAGCTTCGATGACAATGTCCAGCGTCCAGCAGGCTACTCGGTCTGATCTCCGAAGTAGGTCTTCAGCTCCCATTTTAAAAACGCCAACTATAAATAATACTAACTAATTGTTAAAAGTATTAACAGTCTCCGTTAAGGATTGGGTTAACTTAAAACAGTCAAAACTCCAGCAGGCAACAGCAACGGCGTCTCTCTCGATGTTCGCAGGCGCATCTCCTGGCATGGCGACGGGCATCCACTATTATAGGCCAACATCTTCCGAATCCGCTGCTCCGCAACAGGCCTCTCAGCAACCGTGATGCATTCCCACCTCCACCTGTAAAGGGGAAAACAAAGAAAAACACAGCAGCACAGGGCCAAAACCAATAGAAAAGACAAATAATAAAAACTATATTACACGTGGCCGTAACACCCACAAACAAACAAAGACTCCTCTCGCTTTCATGGAAGAAAGCAGACAGAGAGAGGAGGAAGAGACAGAAAAGGCAAAAAGGTCTAGGCAATGGAAGAAAGGAAAGACCAGGAAGCGGAGACAGAAAAGAGCCAGGGGGGAAGAGTCCTAATATATCCACAAAGGCAAGTCCCGCATTACTCCAATAAAACACTCTGGAGCAAAAATGGTCTCCTAAAAAACCTAGACCTAATCATACTGGCTAAGCAATCAAAGGGCAAAATAATACCATACACAAAACAGTGCAAATAATGCCAGACAATACAAAACAATATCAAAGCCCAGAATGGAGGAAAACATGGGCTTAAATAGCTCCAAGGTAACCACGCACAGGTGTGATGCTGAGAGAAGAAGCTCCGCAATCAAGACGGGGCGGAACAAACATACACTAAAAGGGCAGGGCCCTCGTGTGGCTACCAAGGAAACCGTCCACAAGGGAAAAAAGGGTCAAAAACCATGGCACTAACAGGATGAAACAATGAGGAACAGGTGCAATGAAACAAATGAGAAAACAAGTCAGGTGTGGGGAAGTGGAGACACAAAATGGAGGGAGAGAGGGAAAAAACGGAACGGACTGCCAGATAGAAAATACATATAAACGGAAAAACCAGATGTAGACTTAAAGGGATAGTTTGGAATTTTGGACATAATGTCTCAATTATGACTTACCCATGATGTAGTTGATTGATGGTAACCATTTTCAGCTAATTCCATGCTGTCCCTTCTTTTGGACATACACACGTTGCTAATGCTAGCGCAACTCTATGGCAACCGGTAGCATCCACTACCAAACGCACTTAAACACTCCACAGTACACCCAAAGCAAATAAAATACGACAACAGTCTATCGGGGGAGCAATACCTTACGTTACCTACGAATGTAGTGCCGGCACTGGTCGACTACAACAACAAAGAAGAGTAACAAATTGCAATGGCCACGTTCACTCCGCCGCCGTACTTCCACAGAGAACATTAGGTCAACACAAAGTAAAGGATTCAACGATAGTTTTATTTAAAAAATGATGGTATAAACACTCAAAATTACCCCGATAGACTGTTGTCGTATTTTATTTGCTTTGGGTGCACTGTGGAGTGTTTAAGTGTGTTTGGTAGGGGATGCTATCGGTTGCCATAGAGTTGCGCTAGCATTAGCAACATGTGTATGTCCAAAAGAAGGGACATCATGGAAATTGGCTAAAAATGGTTTCCATCAATCAACTACATCATGGGTAAGTCGTAAATTGAGACATTATGTCCAAAATTCCAAACTATCCCTTTAAGATGTGGAGGCACGGGACATGATGAGACTTATATTTGTTGTAATTCAAATGTTATGATAGTGACGTATAATCCAATAATGCAATGCAAACGATTTAAAATCATAGATGGATTATTTTCAACCCCGTCCGGCACATTGATGGATTATGATTTATTTTAGTGCAACCACACTGCCTTAAGTGCTAGTGCCTAAGTTGCTAGCCTTTATTGATTGCTTTTTTATTGATTGTTTGCACTTTAAGGGTTGTTTCTCCTGACTCACTTTCCTATTGAACTCCATGGAAAACTTTGTCAGGAGAAACAACCCACTATAATGGAGATGGGAGCGGAGGCCCAGATGCGACTGTGAGGGGATCAGAAAGTTACCCACAATGAGTGGGAACCAGTAAAATTAGGGGAACAGGGATTCTGCGAACGGAACAGAGGAATAGGCAAAGAGAAAAAACTCCCAGTGTAAGCCAAACAAAAATCAAGCCAGGAAAAGTGGGCGAGAGTTGAAGACTCGAGCAGAAGAAAGAAAAAGAGTATTTAACGGAGGTAACAGGAAAAGAAGAAAAACGATAGTGACCCAGACAAAATGGGCGGAAAAAAACTCGTAGGCTCGAGTAGTAGAAAGGAACAGGAGAAAAGAAAGACCTCACACTCTCAATACAAAGGAGCAGTAAAATAGAGAGGTAGAAAAGAAACAGTAAAGCAAGAAACTGTCTCAGAGAGACCAGCACAGGAGAACCAGAACGAGGGACAGAAAATGCAAAAGAGAAACAAAATTCTAAAAGGAACTCTATTGCATAAAAAGGCCAGTCCCGCGTTACTCCAAAGCAAGGCGATGGGGCTTTAAATGCCAAGGTGTGGTTTGCAAAGACAACACAGAAGCCACGAAAGAGGAAATCACTGAGCTTTTATATATAGTCTGATTTGTGCGTTCGGTTTGTCCGTTAGTCTCCGGGTGAAACCCAGATGAAAGACCAACTGATGCACTCAGCTGCGAACAAAACGAACACCAGAATTGTGCGGTGAATTAGGGTCCGCGATCAGAAACCACGTCCTGGGGCAGGCCGTGCACACAGAACACATGGTCGACCATCAACCGAGCTGTTTCCGGAGCTGATGGCAACTTCGGCAGAGCAATAAAATGTGCCGCCTTGGAAAATCAGTCAACCACGACCATAATCACAGTATTGCCATCAGAAACAGGCAAGCCTGTGACAAAATCCAAGACGACATGGCTCCACGGGCAGCTAGGGATGGGTAATGGGTGAAGCCTTCACAGCTGCAACCACATCAGCTAAAACTTAATTTTTCCAGTCTAAAATTGATGCATGTGTATCCAACCCACGTAAACTCTTTTCCACCTTCTCCTCCCTGCTCATACCCCCTCCACCCCCTTCACCCTCCTCCCTCTCTGCAGATGACTTCCTGACCCACTTTGAGGGGAAGGTGGCCACGATCCTGAACTCCTTCATGCATCCGGTGACACCCCACATCCCCCATACTGAACCCATCGCTACACTGTCGTCCTTCAAGATTCTGGAGGACTCAGATGTGCTCCAGCTGGTGACGCGCCATCGTGCAACCACCTGTCCACTAGACCCCATACCTTCAGCAGTCCTCCAGTCTTTATCCGCTGAGCTCTTTCCATATCTGTCCTCCATTATCAACACCTCCCTAATCTGTGGCCATGTTCCTGCTGCCTTTAAAACTGCCAGTGTAACCCCACTCCTTAAAAAAACCTAGCTTGGATCCCGCTGATGTCAGGAACTACCGTCCTGTATCTCTCTTGCCCTTCCTGTCCAAAACAATTGAACGTGCTGTCCTTAACCAACTGTCTGTTTTTCTCCACCAGAACAACCTGCTTGACCCGCATCAGTCCGGCTTCAGAACCAGCCATTCCACTGAAACTGCTCTGCTGGCCGTGACGGAGGCACTCGCCACTGCTAGAGCCTCCTCTCTCTCCTCTGTTCTGATTCTCCTTGACCTGTCTGCGGCATTCGACACGGTCAACCACAAACTCCTGATCTCCACACTCGCCGAGATGGGCATTTCTGGGACTGCCCTCTCTTGGTTTGTATCGTATCTCACTGATAGATCCTACCAAGTCTCCTGGAAGGGTTCCGTCTCTGCTCCCCATCCCCTGTCTACAGGAGTCCCACAGGGATCTGTACTGGGTCCTCTGTTGTTCTCTATGTATACTAAGTCTCTTGGTTTAGTAATTAATTCACATGGCTTCTCATACCATAGCTATGCTGATGATACTCAACTCTTCCTCTCTTTCCCTCCCTCTACTCCACAGGTTAAGGAGAGGATATCTGCTTGTCTGACTGACATCTCTGAGTGGATGGCTACCCATCACCTGAAGCTCAGCCTTGACAAGACAGAGCTCCTCTTCATGCCGTACAAGACCTCCCCACTACATGACCTCTCCATCAACATTGACGGGACCGTGGTGCCTGCTTCCCGCTCTGCAAGGAACCTGGGGGTGGTCCTGGACGACCGGCTGGACTTCAAAGAGCACATCAGGGCGACGGCATGGTCCTGCAGGTTCCTCCTGTACAACATCAGGAGGATTCGACCGTACCTGACCACCTACTCCACCCAGCTTCTTGTCCAGACTATGGTCACCTCACGCCTGGACTACTGCAACTCCCTGCTCGCAAGCCTACCAGCATGCACCATTCTGCCTCTTCAACTGATCCAGAATGCAGCTGCCCGGCTTGTGTTCAACCTCCCGAAATTTTCCCATGTAACCCCCCTGCTGCGGTCACTCCACTGGCTGCCAGGTGCAGCCAGGATCAGGTTCAAAGTTCTGACCCTGGCCTACACTGCAGCCAATAGGACAAGCCCCGCCTACCTACAGGACTTAATCCAGAACTATGTTCCTGCTCGACCACTTCGCTGTTCTACAGCAGGGTGACTCGCATTTCCCCCCCTCCATGTCAACGGCTCTCGCTCGTCCCGACTGCGGAGTTTTTCCACCTTAGCTCCTCAGTGGTGGAATGAACTTCCCATTCCCCTACGTTCTACTCGAACCCTGCCTGCATTCCGTCGAGGCCTGAAGACACACCTCTTCAGACTCCACCTTGACTGATATACTAACCTAGGAATATCAGTTCCCTGTGTTTACTAGTTCCCTGTGTTTTCCTGTCTGTTTGTTATAGTTTATAATAGTATTTAGAATAGAAGTGTAGTATAGCTGATTTACCCACAGCTTACTGTGAACTACAGTCAACATTCATTACTAGGGATAGCTGCTACATTATGGGAAGAATGTGCTTTGTCTTGTCTGTTCTGTAGTGATCTTGATGATGTCTCTGTATGCACTTATTGTACGTCGCTTTGGATAAAAGCATCTGCTAAATGAATGTAATGTAATGTAATGTAAAGAAGCCCCGAGGGTGGGTGTTGGGAATTCTAATTGCCGGCCAAAATGAACCCCCGAACATTTCTCTCCATGCCTGACCACCAGAATCGCTTGGACAGAAAATCCATCGTCCGATGAACCCCAGGATGGCCCGTAATGCAGGATGAATGTGCCCACTGTAGTACCTGACTCCTTAGCCTTGAGTGCACGAGGGATCCGGGTCCCGACGCTGGGCCTCTAGCACCTGGGCTTCGATGTCCCACGTAATCAGGGCTAGAATCCGAGCAGTGGGGATAGGCTCCGGCGGACGGCCCTCCTCAGAGTGGTCAAAAATTTGGGAGAGAGCATCCGGTTTAACGTTCTTGGAACCCGGAAGATAGGTTAACAAGAAGTTAAACCGGGCGAAGAACAAAGACCAGTGGGCCTGCTGCGAATTAAGTCGTTTGGTGCCCTGGATGTATTGCAGATTTTTGTGGTCCGTCCATACCGTAAAGGGATGCTCGGCACCCTCGAGCCAGTGGCGCCACTCCTCCAGCATCAATTTAACTGCCAGGAGCTCCCAGTCTCCCAAGTCATAATATCTCTCAGCCGGTGACAGGGCCCGAGAGAAGTAGGCGCATGGGTGAACCTTCTGATCCAGGGGAGAACGCTTGGACAAAATGGCCCCTCCCCCTAATTCCGATGCATCAACCTCAACCACAAAGGGGAGGGAGGGGTTGTGAGTGATGAGGATGGGCTCAGAGCAAAATCTCCTCTTCAATTCAGTAAAAGCTGTCTCAGCCTTAGGGTTCCATTGAAAACGCGTGGGTGAAGTTTTCTTTGTGAGTGCTGTGATGGATGAAACCACTGTGCTAAAATTGCGAATGAATCACCTATAAAAATTTGCAAATCCCAGGAATCGCTGCACCTGTTTTAACGAGTCCGGTTTGAGCCAGTCTCTGACTGCTGAGACCTTCACGGGGTCCATAAGGAGTTTTTCTTTAGACACAATAAAGCCCAGGAAGGAAACTGTCTTTGAGTTGAGCCTTGAGAAGTGCCCTTAAAACCTGTCTGACATGCCCGATGTGCTCAGCGAGATTGGAGGAGAAAATTTAAATATCGTCTTCATAAACGAAGATAGATTTTTCCAACATCTCCCTGACAACATCATTGACTAGCGCCTGAAAGACAGCGGGGGCGCTAGTGAGCCTGAATGGCATCACCAGGTACTCATAGTGCCCGCTGTGGGTGTTAAAAGCTGTCTTCCACTCGTCCCCTTCCCTCATGTGCACCAAATTGTACGCATTACGAAGATCCAGCTTGGTAAAAACAGGGTTAACCCTAACCCCTAACCCTAACCCCTGGAGGCATTTGAAAGTGGAATTCATCAGCGGCAGTGGGTAGCGGTTCTTTACCATGATCTCATTGAGTACTCTATAATCAATGCAGGGCCTTAAACCGCCGTCTTTTTTCTGCACAAAAAAGAAA
This sequence comes from Synaphobranchus kaupii, assembly GCA_029718625.1. NCBI lineage: Eukaryota > Metazoa > Chordata > Actinopteri > Anguilliformes > Synaphobranchidae > Synaphobranchus > Synaphobranchus kaupii. The sequence continues at coordinate 9,432,391 of CM056398.1, read as the reverse complement.
CCCATTGGACAGGGCCTCTTTAATGTATTCCCTCATGGCAGCACTCTATGGGGCCGATAGGGAATATAAGGAACCCCGAGGAGGTACTGTGCCCGGATGAAGCTCTATGGCAGTGCTTCTCAACCCTGGTCCTGGGGACCCCCTGTGTATGCTGGTTTTCGTTCCAACCACAATTGCAATACTTGAATTTTAACAAGCTGTTAATTTTTCTTAATTAGGTGTTTTTAATGTTTAGAGGGATTATTTACATTCTTAAGCCACATTATGTTAGTAATAGCTATGCATGCCATGAAGAATAAAAGTCCAATATTCACACTGTGCTGTATTGTAAACAATTAAAATGAGGTAAAAAAATGTTTTAACTGATCAAATTAAAGACTGAGGTGAATCAGTTGGCTCATAATTGGTGAAATTGTGGACACATGGCCACTAAAACTAACCGTTTGGTAAATAATGAAGAATTCAAAGACAAAGCAAATGATAACGAGCCAAACCTGCATTGTGTTAACAAGTTTAAGGAAAAAATGAAGGAACTTCTTTGTAATTGTTTGCAATATAACACAATAAGCATAACGAACATGGGATTTTTTTTCTTCAAAGCATGCATAGCTATTGCTAACATAACATGGCTTAAGAGAGTAAAGAGTTTAAAGTGTTCTCTCTATACAATAAAAACACCTAATTAAGAAAAAATAACAGCTTGTTAAAATTCTGGTATTGCAATTGTGGTTGGAACGAAAACCGGCATACACAGGGAGTCCCCAGGACCAGGGTTGAGAACCACTGCTCTATGGCACAGTCATAGGGCCGATGGAGTGGCAAGGTAGTGGCTCGCTGTTTACTGAAAGCTTCAGCAAGATCCCCATAATCCGTCAGCACATTAGTCAGCAGGGGAAAATCAAGTGACACCATAACCCCTAAGTTATCAGTACTGGAGGGCGAGTGGGACGTGGGCTCCCACCATGGACGGCGCTACACCGGGGCAAGGGTGGGCTATAGCCCCGTCACAAATTTGCTTAGCCCCAGTTTAGCCCCCCCCCCCAGGCATTTTAATAACATTTTTATAATTATAATAAAAAATATATATAAAAGTAAATCAACAATTCTAATCCCTTTCTGATATTCACCCTGGCTACGCAGCGTATGTAGCCTATGCTCTGACGTAGGCTACGGATGTGGGGGTGTGTGGAGCTCACGCAAATGACACAATAACGTAAACTGATTTCTAACGTTAGTAAACCAGTTTTCCCATAGCCTACAATACATCAGGCCTACAGAGTTCGCCACCACGTTAAAAAATATTAAATGGAAACGTCATTGTTTGAAAACTAATTTACTATCAATTTAAAAATCAATAGAAAATGTGTTCGCGTAAGCTCTCCATGTGATCCGTCTTCAGAAATGATCAACTACTCAACAGATTTGTGGAGTGTGTGGACCTCCCTAGGTAGCAACTCCCAAGTGTAAACTACAGTGTTTTGATTGGCGGTAGACTAATCTCACAACATCGGCTGCTTGGCCATGCACAGATGAGTATATTTGGAAAGCGAATAACTAACCTGAATTAGCTAAATGATCATTTTCAATCTTCGTCATCTCGACTTCAGCTAATAAGAAGAGCTTGCCTCCAAAAAATGGTCAGGTAACGTTAAAGATCTCATATTAATTCCATGTAGCTAAATGTATAATCTAAGCCTAAATTAAATGGGGGAGGATGGTGACAGTGGAAGCTGTTCTGATAATACAGAAACCAACGCAAACGTTACGGTGCAGTTTATGAAACACGCCAAGGAGCATAACTAACTCATAAGTAAAGTTTGCGATCTTCGTTAGATAATGAAACTCCTAAATGTCCCAATCACAGAGCAGCGGTTAAACAACGACACTTTAGCCATCTTTTTTGACATAACGTTACACTGATAATTTATCCTCTCTTCTCACATCCTTTTTCATTATTTTCCGGTGTATTATTTTCTTTGATGTCTGATATTTTTAAGTACTCGTATTGATGAAGCCAAATGACATTTACTGCTATTTCAATTTACAGAATTATACAATTCTGACTTTTGTATGGATGCTCTGCCACTTGTGCAGGCCCCCCCGGCGCACACACAAAAGCCATCCTGGGGGAAACACAGCTAACCTTAGCACCCCCATGTATTGACCTAGCCCACCCTTAGCCCAGGGAGAGAAAAGTTCCTGGTGCCGTCACTGGCTCCCACATGATCTCAGAGTCTGAAAGCACGTCCAGGGAGGCATCGTCCCACAGGATATTTCCGTTTGCCAGAGAATCCCAGGCCAAACTCTCCTCCCCACACTCAGAGGGAGGCGGAGACCTAACCTGGTCGGTGAGGGAATTCTCCTCCCCATCATCACTGATGGCGCTGAAATCTGAATGGTACCAACACCCACCCGAAGTGGGTGGTGACGTCAGCTGACAGTGAGACGAGCACTGGGGCCCCCACTGGAGGATAATGTTTTCATCACTACCCCAATTTATGTGGGGGGCGTGCAGAACCAGGCCGGGGAGTCGACTAAAAAAAATTAAGGCGCTCTGAATGGCCCTGGAATGGGGCGCACATCTCGATAAGCCCTGTGGTCTCGTTAACCGTCCCGGTGCCCAAAGGGCGCCCGTCAAGAGCAGTAATGAAGCGGGCTGTTTGAGGCAAACGATCGGCATTCTATGTTTTTTAGCCCATTGGGCATCAACAAAGCATTCAACTGCTCCGGAATCAACAAAGGCGTTGACCTCGACCGAACGCCGATTCCAGTGCAGTCGAACAGGTAAAAGGGTATGGAGGGCAACCTCGCTAAGGTTCCCCTGATACCCGTCAGCTTGGGGCATTGAGCTTTAACGCGCCCCCTACACCGACAATAATGACACCACTCCCCGCGTGGTCTCGGAAGTTGAGTGTCACACAGATCAGAGCTGTCCACTTGTATAAATTCTTTCTTTAAAGGGGAATCGTAGATGAAGGGAGTGGCTTTGGTCACCAGGGCATCGAACATAGCAGGCGGTTTGAGCACTTTTATGGGGTCTGGCAACGCATTAGTAAAGAGCGCAATCAGTGGGCCCTCAGACCCCAGTCTCACCTGCCAGTGCTCGAAACGCGATCGAGAAACCTGCTACCGTATCGTTACCCTGGCGGAGACGGATTAGGCACATGGCCGCTTCCTGATCAGAAACATCGTGGTCAAAGACTGGCGCCATCTCCCTCATCAGACTATACACATTGCTCATAATGGGAGCGTCAGACCGGATCAGAGGATCTTCCCAAGCGAGAGCGGTCCCGGTGAGGAGGGATACAATTTTGGAGTTGAAGTTTCGGCTCCCTAGCCATGTGAGGGGTAGGCACAGAGGAGGAACTCCCAGGGACAGGTGCTTGTGGGACTGATGGTCCAGCTGCAACCGCCAGTAAGCGGAGACTATCCGCCAACTCATGCAGACAGTCCCCCTGGTGGTGCAGCTGGTTCATAAATTGGCCCTGCCGTATACTCATGACCTGTTGTAAATTCTGGAGAGCAGAAATGCCCTCCTCATGTGAGGCTAAGGTAGTGTGCTGTTTGGCCAGCACTTGCTCTATCCCCTGTGGGGTCGCTGGCGCCTCCATCTTGGCTTCTGTGTACTATAATGGAGTTGGGAGTGGAGGCCCAGACGCAACCGTGAGGGGATCAGAAAGTTACCCAATGAGTGGGAACCAGTAAAATTAGAGGAACAGGGATTCCGTGAACGGAACAGAGAAATAGCCAAAGGGAAAAAACCCCTGTCGTAATAATAATAATAATAATAATAAACTTTATTTGTATAGCACCTTTCATACATAAAATGCAGCCCAAAGTGCTTCACAACAATAAAAAACAAAATACAGAACAAAAGCAATAGAAGAAAAATAGACATAAAAGACAATAGAACATTTACGAGACAATATAAAAGGAAATAAGATAAAAACAGATAGATAAAAGGCTACAGTGCATGAATAGATAGCCCCGGTTTCTGTACACTGGTGTGTCTGTACACTGATGTCTCTCTGTACACTGGTGTCTCCCCAACAAACACTCCTACCACAAACAGCCTGCTACCTGCCATCTGCTACGCACCGTACAACCTCTCTCTCTGGGTGGTAATATACCTGCCAGCTCCGCTGCAGGACTTTTGTCCCTCCTTCGAGGTATATTTGCCCATGGGTGGGAGCAGCATACAGCCTCCACAGTTTGAATCACTCCGCAGTGTGATGAACCCGTCGGTCCCTAGTCAAACTTTTAAGTTGAGCACCCTACTGGCCTCTTTCTACGTTTTGATTTTCATTTGCCCATGGGTGGGAGCAGCATACAGCCTCCACAGTTTGAATCACTCCGCAGAGTGACGAACCCGTCGGTCCCTAGTCAAACTTTTAAATTGAGCGCCCTACTGGCCTCTTCTTTCACCCCACTATACAGAATAAAAGAAAGAAAAGAAATAAAATAAAATAATAATAATAGATAAAACAGCTTTAAAAAGATAAATAAGCTTAAAGATAAATAAATTAGACTAGTACATGGTAATACAAATAATAAAAAACACACATCAGTCCTAAAAGTAAGAAAATTTAATTTAAATTAAAAGGCAGAGCAAGCTAACTAGAGGCAAGTTTAAATAGGTGTGTTTTAATAAGTTTCTTAAAAGTGTTAAGAGTTTCTGCCTCTTTGATATTGCCTGGTAAGGCGTTCCAAAGCCTAGGGGCATAAAAGCTAAAAGCCGCCTCACCGCTTCTCTTACGGTTTACTTTGGGAATCACTAAGAGAGAAGCAGTGGAGGATCTAAGGGTTCTACTAGGCACATGTTCCTGAATGCAGTCACCTAAGTATGTTGGTGCTAAACCTTTTATCGTTTTAAAAACTAGAAGAAGAACCTTAAAATCTATTCTAAAACGCACAGGTAGCCAGTGTAGTTTAAGGAGTGTGGGGGTAATGTGGTCTCTCTTTTTTGTGCCAGTCAATACCCTTGCAGCCGCATTCTGAACTAACTGTAGTTTTTTTATGCTTTTTTGGGGGAGACCAGAGAGAAGGCTATTGCAGTAGTCAAGGCGACTTGTGATAAAAGCATGCATTAGCTTTTCTGCGTCTGCTTGTCGGAGGAGAGGTCTGACCTTTGCAATGTTTCTTAAATGAAAGAAGGCAATTTTAGTAACATTTCTTATATGGGGCTCAAAGGTTAGGTCATTATCTATAATAACGCCTAGATTCTTGGCTTCCCGAACAAACATTTTTGTAAGCCAAACAAAAATCAACGCAGGAAAAGTGGGCGAGACTCGAAGACTTGAGTAGAAGAAAGAAAAAGAGAATACCACTAGCTCTCAATATAAGAGAGTATTTAACGGAGGTAACAGGAAAAGAAGAAAAACGATAGCGACCCAGACGAAGTGGGTGGAAAAAATGGGCAGTGATTTGTAGTGCCTTCCAGAGGGCAGCAGCTGGAAGAGCTGGTGAGCTGGGTGAGTGGGTTCAGCAATGATTTTGTTTTTACCTTCTTTGGTTGTAGCCAAAAAGTCCCAAAACAGGTGTGAGTAATAATAACCAGGCGAGATAAAAATACTGGAACGGAAGACGGAAAATCCGATAGAGTGCCTCGACGCCACCAAAGAAAAGAACGACCGCAGAAATAAACGGAGGCTGCCAAAAACCATGACAGGACCCCCCCTCTAAGGGACGACCCCAGGCGATCCCTCAGCCTTGTTTCTACAGAAGTCCCTAATAAGTGTTGGGTCCAAGATGTTCCTGCAGGGGACCCAGCAGCGCTTCTCAAGACCATAGCCCTCCCAGTCTACTAAAAACTGGTACCCCCTTCCCACATGCCTCTCAGCCAAAATTTGCTGAACAGTTGTCGGGTAAGTGAGGATTAGGTAAAATGTGTATTATCTGAATCTAGCGGTTCCAACAGTCAATGCCCTTGTTAAAACGTTCGGCACTCTGAATACTGAACACAAGCGGTATTGCGGGCTAGAACCCCTCACTTAACCTACAGTCAAAATAAGTTTTACGTTATTTAATTTGATAATTATTATTAAAAATCAATCATCAATCATCGATTAAATTGACAAATTCTTTGATAGGTAAGTCGAACAATAACCTGGTGGATCAACCAACAAGCCAAAACAAAGTCTAAATCAGGTCTTGAGATTAAATAATTTTATTAAATGAAAAACAGTCAATTAGAATAATGACTTGAAATCATACATTCACTAAGGACTGTAGGCTGACTACTTATACTTTACAAAAGGGAAGACATTAAACCAGACATTAATTAGAAAATACCTTTAAAGAGAGAGATAAGCCAAAAATTGCCAATATTATTTACCCTCCAGCTGAACAGGAACAAAAGGAAACAAAAGGAACCAAGAACTTCTTCTCCAAACAAACTCCAAAAGTGACTAACTTCTTTCCTTCAGTACACTCATAAAAAATACCTCCACAGGAAGAGCATCCCTGTCCTGATTGGGTTAAGGTGTGGGGGAGGGGAGGGGGGGGTCATTTATGACAAAGACTGGCTTATCTTTGATGTTTGTGGGGGTGAGTGAGTGAGAGAGAGACAGAGAGTGACAGAGATAGAGGCAAGGGGGGGGGGGGGGGGGGGGGGGTCAGGAGCCGGGTCCTTTACTTATATCTAAATATTAGATATCCTACACAGTATACACCGACAGCCACTGTCAGAAGTAGAAGGTTCAAGATAGGCCTATAGTTAGACACGTCGTTCATATCCAAGTTTGGCTTCTTAAGAAGGGGTTTGATGACTGCAAGTTTGAGAGTCGGTGGTATATGTCCAGAGGCTAAAGAAGCATTGACAATATGCAACAGTGGTGTTCCAATCACTGGCAGTAGCTCCTTCAGTAGCTTCGTTGGGATAGGGTCTAGAAGACAGGTAGAAGATTTTGAAGAATTTACTATAGTATTAAATTCAGTGAGATCTATTGGAGCAAAGGAGTTCAGATAGGCCACCCGTCCATCTGAAGATTCTGCATCCAAGTGTTGAGTGGACGGAAGGGCAGACCCTGTATGAGGGGTGGTAGAAGAACTTTGAATCTTGTCCCTGATTTTTATAATTTTGTCATCAAAGAAATTCATAAAGTCATTGCTACTAAATGGGATTGAAACACAGGGATCAACATGATTCTTAGTCAGTCGGGCAACAGTGTTAAACAGGTGCCTAGGATTGTTTCTATTTTCATCTATCAAAGTAGAGAAATATAAGGAACGCGCTGTGATAAGGGCATGTTTATAATAGAGAAGGCTGTCTTTCCAGGCATGGAGGAACACCTGCAATTTAGAGGAACGCCATTTGCGCTCAAGTTAGCGTGAAGCCTGTTTGAGAGCACGAGTATGGTCATTGTACCAGGGAGCTAGTTTCTTATTGCAGACTTTCCTCTTCTTAAGAGGTGCGATAGTATCCAGGGTTCTACTAAGTACGTTATTAATATTGTCAGTCAGCTGATCAATTGAGTTTATGTCTGCATAACTCTGTTTTACAATGTGTGTGTATTAACATAGAGACAATCACATGATTATTATTAAGCATTTATTATAGTTTTGATTATTAGTAGATCAATTATATTGAATTAGTAATAATACATGTACTCTCTGCAAACACTGAGTAGGCCTCAGCAGGCCTCTCTGTGTCTCTCTCCCTCTCTGTGTCTTTATCCTTCAGTTTCTGCAGAGACAAGCAGTCTGTGAGATGGATGTTTTCTGTTGAACATTCTTGGTATGAAGGTTAGAGGTTATAGTCTAAACACTGGAAATTAACACCCTTGTCTCTCTGTATGTTTAGAAACCGCCCCTTGTGGCAAATGAGTAAATAAATAAGAGATTGTGTATAAATGTCTTCTGTATTCTGTTTTCAAGTTAGAGAGATTCTGGTAAGACTCTCTCTCATTCTGGGTTTATCTGCAAATAAACTGAAATTCTTATTTTCTATCAGTAAACGGTTTTGTTTGTGGTTCTGTTTTGACAGACTTGCTCACTGTGTGTTAAAAGGGAAAAATCCACGACAATATTGGCGTAGTCGGCAGGATTGCTAACTTGATTTTCTCCTACACAGATTTCTCTCAAGTCGGGAACGGCTTAGACAGTGCACTGCCGGGGGATACCCTGAAACCGCAACCCACCTTCTCACTGAGAGAGGTAACTGTAATTGCAGGGTTTACCGCCGTCCACTAGGGGGCAGGGTCGGTTTAGTTATGCTGTCTGACTCAGCTAGGGGTCAGCCAGATTGTTTACATCAGTTTCAGACGTGATCGTTACGGTGGCTGTATTAAGTCGTTCACTTAATAACTGTAAGTTTGCTGCTATGCTTGTTATGTCCAGTTATATAAATGTTCTTGATGTTATCAACATGTTATAGCCTACTGTACGTAAGAAGTAGCCAGCTAATATGTTTCTATTGTTTATGTCACTGCAGGGCTCTTTCATCTTTGTCATTAAAATCCCTGACTGACATCGAGGAGTTTGTTTCTTCATGAAAGAGCCAGGCAGCTATGGTCGTCGTTGAATGCTCCGTCCCTGGCTGCGATTTCGAGACTGAGGACGTGTCTGAAGCACTTGCCATTGCTCTGTTGACGAATCATGGACTTGCCCATCAGAGCGCATCGCCTGTCATGGCCGCGTCGGTCCAGGCCCCGGCCTTTTGAGGCCCGAAACTGGATCGGCCTAAAATTGACGTTGGTCTATCGATTGAGGAATGGAACGTGTTCATCCGTCGTTGGGACGTCTTTTGCACCGGCTCAGGCATAGGAGCCGCCCAGGCCCCTTTCCAGTTATTTCAGTGCGCTGGGCCTGACCTCGGTGACAGCCTGTTGAAAGCGAATCCCGGCGCTGCCTCCCAGCCTTTGGCGGATCTGATCGCCGCCATGCGTTCACTTGCAGTCATTCCAGTCGCCACATGTGTCCTGCGCACCGAGCTGCTTCAGTTACGCCAGGAACGCGACGAGACGTTCCGCGCCTTCACTGCCAGAGTGCGGGGGAAAGCGGAGACATGCGCATACGTTACGGTATGTGTGTGTGGCGTGAACGTGGACTATACCGATCACATCATCCGCGACGTCCTAGTCAATGGTATTCATGACTCGGACATTCGCCGAGAGACACTAGGGACACCTGACATCCTAGAGAAGCCAGTTAACGACGTGATTGCACTCGTCGAGAATAAGGAGATAGCCCGTAATGCTTTCCCATCGTCCGCCCTATCGGCCGTGTCGTCATTCCAGCACTTAAAGAAAAGCACACAGACGAGCCCTACCCCGACCCCGGGCCCTGCGGACGTGGCGAGACGAGCCTCGTGCCCGGAGTGTAAGGGCACCTTTAATGTCTTCACAGAGGGGTCTCGCGGATGGAACACCAAGCCTCACCAGCTTTGCATCGACTGTTATAGGGTCCGCCGACGCAAGCAGCGGCCTCGGCCATCTGCCAACAGCCAACAGGCCGCCACAGAGTCAGAGCCGATCGCCCAGCTGTTATCGATTCAGTCTGGTGCCCGCCTACGCCAGCGTCTCGGGTATCGTCGTCGATGCCACGCCCCGACGCCGCGTAGCAGTGTTGACATACCCACACCTGTCAGACTCGAGCACCATATTTTCTCCAAGGGTGAATGGAGACGGGCCAAACTGAGAGACCATCCCCGAGCGCTGATCACTATCTCGGTTGACATGCCAGTCAGACAGAGTGACAGCACCAGCGACCGAGGCTCGGTCGACAAGGCGAGGGTATCCGCCGTTGCGGACACTGGTGCGCAGTCGGACCTTTGGTCTCTGGAGGAGTTCCTTGCCTGCGGATTCTCACGTGACGACCTGCGTCCCGTCCGTCTCAGTATGTCGGCCGCCAACCGCTCCCCTATAGCTATCGAGGGCGCATTCTTCACTAGGCTTTTGACAGCGTCCAGCGGCGGTGGTGTGACGTCCTGCCGCTCCATGGTGTACGTGAGCAGCTCAGTCCGAGCCATGTACCTCTCCTACGAGTCATTGCTCAACCTCGGCCTCTTGTCTAAGGACTTCCCTTCGGGTGACGTTGTAGGGGGACCCGGAGATGAGCGTGGGCCTGACACTCATCACACGCCGGACCAGCCCTTGTCCGTCAATGCTACAAGGTCCACCAATGGCGGCTGCAACGACCAGAGCGACCACCATGGCGCCCAGTGCTCGTGTCCCCAGCGTGCAGTCCCTCCGACGCGCTACCGTTCCCGTGCACACCAGATAACAACAGCCGGATGAAGGACTGGCTACTCGAGAGATACGCCTCGTCTACATTCAACACATGCCCCCATCGGGCATTGCCGTGCATGGAAGGGCCACCCATCGAAATGCACGTGGACCCCACAGCCACGCCAAGAGCAAGCCACACCGCAGCCGGTGTGCCTCTACACTGGCAGCAGAGGGTATACGACGACCTCCTCCGGGACGAGGCCCTCGGAGTCATTGAACGTGTACCATACGGCGAACCGGTGACATGGTGCCATCGTATGGTGGTCACTCGGAAACACGACGGCTCCCCCCGCAGGACCGTGGACCTCTCGCCTCTCAATAAGTTCTGCCTGCGTGAGACTTTCGCCACCGAGTCCCCATTCCACCTCGCACGCCGTATCCCGAAAGGCACCTGGAAGACTGTCACGGACGCCTGGAACGGCTACCACAGCGTGCCCCTGCGTGAATCAGATCGTCATCTGACCACCTTTATCACGCCCTTTAGCCGCTGGCGCTACACCAGGGCACCACAGGGTTTCCTGTCATCGGGGGATGGCTACAACCGTCGTTTTGATGCTATCCTCTCGGACTTTGAGCGCAAAGAGCGCTGTGTGGATGACACTATCCACTACGACACCGACCTGGAGAAGCACTGGTGGAGGACCATCGACTTTCTGTCACGCGTCGGCCAGTCGGGCATCGTGTTGAACCCGGACAAGTTTCAGTTTGCAGAGAAGAATGTCGATTTTGCTGGATTCAGGGTGTCGGACGCTACCATCGAGCCACTCCCCAAATACTTGGATGCCATCCGAGACTTTCCCACCCCGGTCTCCACGACGGATATCAGGAGCTGGTTCGGCCTCGTCAACCAGGTGGCTAACTACGCCCAGTTGCGCGACACGATGGCTCCATTCAAGCCATTCCTCAGCCCACGCTGTAAATTCTCGTGGTCACCCGAACTGGAGGAGGCCTTCCAGGCGTCCAAGTGTGCCATTATTGGGGCCATCCGTGAGGGTGTAGAGATCTACGACATGCAGAAGCGCACCTGCCTCCGCCCCGACTGGTCCAGGCGTGGTATCGGTTACTTCCTGCTCCAGCAGCATTGTGGCTGCCCCTCGGGCATTCCAGACTGTTGCCCGGGAGGATGGAGGGTCACCCTGGCTGGCTCACGCTTCCTGTCCCCGACGGAGCAGCGTTATGCGGCTATCGAAGGTGAGGCCCTGGCAGTGGCCTGGGGTTTGGAGCAAACCCGATACTTTACGCAGGGATGCGACAACCTTGTCCCTGGTGAAGATCTTCGGTGACCGCACACTAGATGAGATAACGAACTCACGCCTGTTCAGACTCAAGCAGCGTACCCTCCCATGGCGCTTTGACATTGTGCACCTTCCTGGCAAGAGCAACCATGCCGCCGATGCGACCTCGAGACATCCCTCACCCTCGGGATCGGCAAACGGCCTCTCACTGGGCCTACTGGGTGTGCCTGACGCCATTGAGTCAGCGCATATGGCTTCCATCCGTGAGGACGCACAAGAGCTCGGGGCCATTTCTTGGCCCCTCCTTGCGCGAGAGACAGCTGCTGACGCATGCCTCAGCCACCTTCTGCACCTGATCGAGCATGAGGATAGGGTCGACGCGAACGACCCCGCCCTGGCGAGTCTGTCACCAGTCTGTGAGTCCATCTATGCACAGGATGGCGTACTACTGTATCACGACCGCGTCGTGGTTCCTCCATCCCTCCGTGAAGGAGTTCTTCGGCACCTCCATGCCGCCCACCAAGGGATTTCAGCGATGGGGCAGCACGCCCGTGCCATAGTCTACTGGCCCGGGATGTCAGAGGAAATCCAAGCCACCAGGCACGGATGCACGGACTGTAACCGCAATGCTCCGTCACAAGCGGCCACGCCCCCCCTACCGTCCTCGCCACCGTCCACCCCATTCTAGGCGGTGTTTACTGACTTTTTTGACTATGGTGGCCGCCACTACCTGGGTGTCGGGGATCGACTGTCGGGCTGGGTGGAGGTCCTGTGCTCCACAGCAGGCTCTGATATGGGTGGCTCGGCTGGTCTAGTTCGCCACCTCCGTGCATTCTTCGGCACCTTTGGCGTACCGGAGGAACTCTCGAGTGATGGTGGTCCGGAGTTCACGGCGGGCCTCACGCAATACTTCCTCCGCTTGTGGGGTATCCTCTGTGAGTTTCCCGCAGTCCAACGGGAGAGCGGAAATTGCGGTGAAGTCTGCGAAGCGCCTTCTGATGTCCAACACTGGCCCTACTGGCAGTCTCGATCACGACCGCTTTCTGCGTGCCATCATACAGTTGCGCAACACACCTGACCCCGACTGCAACCTCTCGCCGGCGCAGATTGTCTTTGGTCGCCCCCTTCGAGGTTCGCTTTCCTTCGTCAACAGGCTTGAGAAGTTCTCAAACCCGCATATCCGACCGCTCTGGCGCCAGGCATGGGCAGCGAAGGTGGATGCCCTTCGGACCCGGATGTCCCGTACTACCGAGTTGCTGAGGACTCACTCGAGACCGCTCCGCCCATTGGCGCTTGGTGAGAGGGTGTTCCTCCAGAATCAGCAGGGCCCGAGCCCTGGCAAGTGGGACAGGTCGGGTGTGGTTGTGGAGTCGCTTGATCACAATCAATATCGGGTTAAGGTTGATGGATCGGGGCGCCTGACTCTGTGCAACCGGCGGTTTCTCCGTGGCTACATGCCAGCCACCCCCTATGCCCTACAGCTGCCAGCTGCAAGGGCGCCACCGCCTGCGACCCTGGAGCGCCAGCCCCTACCTGTCCACCCGGGCCCGGTGATGCATCAGGGGATCGCTCAGCGGTCGGCGGACGGTCCCCGTGATGCGGCTCTGGGCCCCTCGTTGCCGCCTACTGACGAGGCGGCCTCTGACCTCGGGCCCCGGAGCGGCTCTACTCCTGCTGGCGCCACCCCGGACGGTTCCCTTCCAGTGTCTCGTTCGCTGCTGTTGCTGCCCCAACCTGCGCGGTCGGGCCGCACGAGGATGCCTCCTAAGCGCTACGAGCCCGAGACCGGCCTTTGGACGCGGGACTGAGTCCGTTAATCTATTCCAGTGCATAGCTTTCCGGTCTGGGGGGGATGCAGGGTTTACCGCCGTCCACTAGGGGGCAGGGTCGGTTTAGTTATGCTGTCTGACTCAGCTAGGGGTCAGCCAGATTGTTTACATCAGTTTCAGACGTGATCGTTACGGTGGCTGTATTAAGTCGTTCACTTAATAACTGTAAGTTTGCTGCTATGCTTGTTATGTCCAGTTATATAAATGTTCTTGATGTTATCAACATGTTATAGCCTACTGTACGTAAGAAGTAGCCAGCTAATATGTTTCTATTGTTTATGTCACTGCAGGGCTCTTTCATCTTTGTCATTAAAATCCCTGACTGACATCGAGGAGTTTGTTTCTTCAGTAATCAGTCACCTAGAGGAAGGACGGCGGCGACCGGACCGAGGAGAGTAGGACGTCTGTCTGGGGTCATCAATATGCAATCCATAGAAAGAGAACCACAGGTGAGGCCACAGCAAAATGTAATTTGAGGCCGTAGTGCGCTCAACTTGAGGCCGTAGTGCGCTCAACTTAAAAGTTTGATTAGTGGGTCCGTCACTCTGTGGAGTGATTCAAACTGTGTAGGCTTGTATGCTGCTCCCACCCATGGGCAAAAATTTATTTATTTCTTTTTCTCTTGTAATGAGCTCTAAAACATTTTTGTAATGTGGTATCATGTATTGTCAGTAAGTGTGGATGACATATTCGGACCAGTACAGGAGAGACATTTTTTGCAGAGGAGATGATTATGATTATATATATATATATATCGTAGAGATACTTGAGGAGATTGACGAGGTTGGAAACGGTTTCTCAGTTTTAGCTATACGTAGAAGTGATTGGTTAAAACAAAAGGAAAGGGCATTAATAGAAGGTAGGCTAAACGTTCACCCTGAAAGTGAGGAAAATTATCCAGAGGATAGTGGAGAATCTGAAACTGATTCTGACTAAAATAGGCCTAAAAAATGAAAACCTTAAAATTAATAAGGCATAGTTTGGTGGTGGGGCAAACGCACGACAATGGGTTCAAAAAATTCAAAGGAACAGGACTTGGAATTTACGGGTCCAAGGAAAATAATGCATGACAAATATGGTCCAGCAACCACACACCAGCGTGTTAAATGACAAAAATTAGGTTTCCCTGAAAAAGGCTCTTTTAGCCTAAATCAGATTGATAACCTAAAAATGCGGCTGCGGTTATATGAGTTTAAAAATAGTAATCGTAGGTTCAAATGGAAACCCGACTGGGAGGCAGTAGATTTATGGGAAAAGGAATCAAAATGAAGGCAGGAAAAACAGAACAAGGGGGAAGATAAAAATACATTTATTGTGGAGAGACCGCGACAAGATAATTCAGTGTTATCTCCTGTTGTGCATTCCGGTGGCTCTTTGTATCCCGATGTAGCACATCTTGCAAGCATACACAAAATTAACCTGGATCTGGACTGCCCTGCATGTCCTCCAGCTTATTTCCCACAGCCAGCAGCGAGACACAGACATCCCACCACCCCTATTCCTCCGGCAGTGCATTCCAGTGCTGCTGCCCAGCCATCTGCGAGTGGGCCGGAGGCTGGTGCGGGACTTGCAGCTTCTGTAAGCCCAGATTCCACGGGACAGGTAACCTCCCACAAGGGCGAACTGCACAACGTAGAGCTGCCTACCCCGTCGCACACCAGGGGAGGTACCATGTACGGCCGGATTGCAAAGACGTCGGCACCTGCACCAGGGCCGGACTCATCCAAAGCAACAGCCACGTACCCTATGCTGGAATGCCCCAACCCCAGGACAGGACAAGACGACCAGGGTCCGACGGTCCTGGTATATCGCCCCTGGAAGGTGTCGGAGTTACAGGCTGTCTGTGAGGATTTGCCGGATCCAACCCAGGTGGGTGGAGCAAAGTTTATGGATGCTTTGAGAAATCTTGTAAAAAGTTGTCAACCAACTGCAGGTGAATTACAAACAGTACTGACTAAAAAACTAAAGTTACGGTGGGGTAAAGTAAGGGGAGGTTGGTCTACGAACCATCCATACAGTGCTGATGCTGCTTCTAACTATGCGAAGCAGATAGATACTTTGGAAACCAGAGTGAAAACCGAATTCCCTGTTCATCTGAACTGGGAAGCAGTCAGACAGGTTTTAAAAAAAAGCCTGGTGAAACTGTTAATGATTTTCTTGAGAGACTTACAGGAAAGTGACGCGCACAGTGGAATGGACAAACCTGCTAACAACGAGACCCTTACACCGTACGAGACCCAGCTGACCCACTGTTTCCTGGATGGCTTGGATAAACACCTAGCAACCGCTACTAAAACCTCCTGTGTTGGCTGGCAGACTCGGTGGCTAAATGACGTTCTCCGTTATGCCGTTCACTGCGAAGAACAGGACCGCAACAAGCAACACAAAGACAAAAAGAAAAGTGACAAAATTACCTCTCAGCTGCAGTTGGCACAGCTCCAGTCCTACCAGGGGAACCGCAACAGTGCCCGTGGACAGCAACAGCATAGGAGGGGTCGCGCCAGACATGGAGGAGGGAACCGATGGAACAGGCAGAGACCCAACTCCATGGGACCCACTTCCATGGCGGGGGACATTGGGCTCGCGGTTGTCGGCATCCCGGTAATGCCAATAACTGGGACACGGCCCCCCAAGGGAATGTCACTTTCCAAAATCCTGGGGGTCACCTGGACAATGAAGGTTTGTGGGGGAGGAAGACATGTATGCTGACGAGGGTGAGTTTGCTGGGTTCCTATATCATACAGCTCCAAATGCGTTACCACTCTGGTCATTAAAAGTCGATGGACGAGCATTAGACTTCATTGTGGATACGGGAGCTGGTCGGTCTGTAATAACAGCTAAATCATGGGATTCAAAACCCCCTCCTTTTAGTGGAAAAACCATGCTCAGCCAAGATGCTGGTGGAAATACCACGATAGAGAAATTTACAGCTCCATTACTGGTGCAAGATTTCAATACGGGCTCCACTATTACTTTGAAACATGCATTTTTATTCTCCCCTGTATGTCCGGTAAACCTGCTTGGCAGAGACTTAATGTGCAAATTAGGTCTGATTGTGCAGTGTACTGATGACGGTTTAACTATTGACAGAGTTGCTACGACAGAAACTCCAGAAATGTTTTACCATGCTTGGGATCTGGATAGATCCTCAGTCACAGCTAAAGCCATACAAATGGCCAGAACTGAGTGGACAGGTAGTGGCGACAGACTGACAGAATTACAACTACATGTAACAGCACATTTTAGTCGAGGTAGAGATTGGGAATTTGAGAAAAATTGGTACGGTGATTCTACACTGAATTCGACATTGTTTTTGGTTGGTCGCAATTTCTGTGCATTGTCTGTACAATTGAGCTCAGCACAGCAGCAATTCTATTCCATAGCAGGAAGTGCACACCATGTGTCTCTGTGCAAAGCCTCAAATAAAAAATGGAAGGACACAGGGCCATGGGTGAAATTATGTTTGGATACCACGGACTGGGAAAAGACAGGGGAATTTTCAAAATATTCTCCCTCTCTGCGTGTCACTGCGCACCAGTTTCCAAACTCTCTGACAGCTGTCTGCAGCATTCATGAGTGCTGTGTGACACCCAAGCCTATTTGCATTTGTCAGACCCGAGATTCAGTGCAATTCCCTCTCAATTGTGGGCAACGTCCCAATATGATGTGGGGCTCATAACTGGAGCTACTCCACTTCAAGTAACCCCTAAATCTGAATACAGACCATGCAAACGTCAATATCCCCTACGCCCAGAAGCCGAGGACGGCATTGTCCCCATGTTTGATGCGTTGCTAAAAGCTGGTGTTGTGGTCCCCTGTCCTGATTCTCCATGCAACACTCCTATATTGCCTGTAAAAAAGCCTGATGGGTCTTGGCGGTTCGTAAAAGACTTACGAGCTGTAAACAGCGCCGTTCAACAGCGCGCTCCTGTTGTGCCTAATCCCACTACCATTCTTGCACAGGTCCCGGGCAATGCTAAATATTTTTCTTTGATCGATCTAGCGAATGCATTCTTTAGTATTCCTGTTGATGTAAATTCCCAGTACTGGTTTGCCTTCACATTTAAGGCAAAAAGGTATACCTGGTCTCGGCTACCCCAGGGGTATGCCGAATCACCTGCCGTATTTTCAGCAGCGCTTCAGGAGAACTTGGAACAGTTCCAGTTTTCTTCAGGCCAAAGTACTTTGATTCAATATGTTGACGACCTCGTCTGCTCTCCAGACGAGCACAGCTGTATTCAAGATTCACTTGAACTGTTGACATTTTTAGCCACACAGGGCCACAAAGTTAAACAGGAGAAATTGCAATTTGATTTACCTACTGTTACCTATTTGGACACAAAATTTCTGCAGAAGGCAAGTCTTTGGGAACTGACAGAATCCAGGCGATTCTTGACCTCCCTAAACCTGTTACAAAAAAGCAAGTAATGTCTTTTCTAGGCATGACTGGGTATTGTAGGCAATGGATAGCTGAGTACGCTGAACTTTCCCAAGTGGCCATGATCTCTCTGCTAATGATAAGGTCACTTTTCAGAAATTGAAACAACAATTGGCCTCTTCTCCTACTTTGGGCCTGCCTGACATGAATAAACCTTTTCTCCCGATTGTTGATGAGAAGGGCGGTTATATGTCTGCTATTCTTTTGCAAAAGCATGGTGATAAAAAAAGGCCTGTTGCATACTACTCTCAGAGACTTGATGCTGTTTCTAGGGGCCTTCCTCCTTGTTTACGCTCTATTTCAGCAGCGGCTTCAGCGGTGACTGCATCTGCATCACTTGTCACCTATCGGCCTCTCACTGTCTTCGTTCCTCATGCGGTAGCAGAAATTCTGTTAAAGCAAAAGATGGCCCATTTCTCACCAGCCCGAATGCTTACAGTCAAGCGATGCAATGTTTTGAATCCTGCTACTCTCTTGCCTACATCTGAGGATGGGGAGCCGCATAATTGTGTTCATGTGTTAGATCAAATTCTCTCTCCCCATCCTGACCTCACCACCACTCCCCTTTCAAATGCAGACTTTGATATGTTTGTTGACGGTTCTGCCAGTCGCTGTCCCCTCACAGGTGACAGTCAGGTTGGCTATGCAGTGGTGACGAATCATGAGGTTTTGGAGTCAGCCCGCCTTCCTGGACACCTCTCAGCTCAGGCTGCTGAACTTTTCGCTCTCACACGCGCCTGCCATTTGGCTGAAGGTAAAACTGTAAATATTTTCACTGACAGCAGATATGCTTTTGGAGTAGTGCATGACTTTGGAACTCTTTGGCGGCACAGAGGCTTCCTTACCTCTACGGGGAAAACTATACAGAATGGGCACTTGGTGAGCTGCCTCCTACAGGCCATTCTTTTGCCTGCATCCATTGCTATCTGTAAGTGCTCAGCTCACACAAACCAGATGGATGCTATCTCTCAAGGGAATGCTGATGCTGACGTGGCAGCCAAGGCTGCTGCATCCGCCCCCCCTGCACACACAGGCTGCTGTTCCCACAGACACTCCATTGGCCTCTGTACAGGACTGCCAGACTGGGGCCACACCCCAGGAGAAGGCCAAATGGAAGCGGGATGGCACTTACACTGATGGAATCTGGCTAGGCCCTACTGGTAAACCCTGTTTACCTCATTTTTTATTTCCCTACTATGCTAAGTTGACACATGGATTGGATCATGTGTCAAAAGGAGAGATGATATCTTTGATGTCCAGACACTGGGACACGAGCGGATTTTCTACTTATGCAAAAACGTTTTGTGAAAAGTGTGTTATTTGTGTTGTAAATAAGGTTCCAAATGCGGCCCACCCAGCTCCACAGGAGCCTTTCGAGTACCTTATTATGGACTTCATTGAACTTAACCCATGCAGGGGTAAGAAATATTGTTTGGTGTTTGTTGACATGTTTTCAAAGTGGGTTGAAGTTTTTCCAACAGGGAAAGCTGATGCTGCAGCAGTGGCGAAGGCCCTACTAACAGAGCTTATTCCTAGGTGGGGGATCCCGAGGAAGCTGTCTTCAGACAGAGGCTCACACTTTTTAAACATGGTATTGGACAAAATGACCGACTAACTGGGGATCAGGTTGAAATTCCATTGTGCTTACCACCCTCAGAGTGGGGGGGCGGTAGAGAGGGCAAATGTAACCATTAAGAACCGGTTAACCAAAGTGATGGCAGAGACAGGTCTGGATTGGGTCTTACAGGTATGTCCTTACAGGTATGCGAGGGAGGGTCCACACTGCTACAGGGTTGTCGCCCTATGAGGTCATCACAGGGCGGCCCATGAGGACTGGATGTCACCCCCCAGGGCTGATGCTGGACAAGGAGCTAGCTGACACTCGCATGGTAAGTTACTGTGTTTAGCTAACCAATGTTCTGAGATCTGTGCATCAACAGGTGAAAGCAGCTCTCCCAGAGCCAGCCAGCGGTCCTTTGCACGATCTGGAGATTGGGTGGTGATTAAAGACTTCAGAAGGAAGAAGTGGCACCAAGCCAGGTGGAGGGGTCCTTTCCAGGTACTACTCACCACGCCCACAGCCGTGCGAGTGGAAGGCAGTGCCTCTTGGGTTCACGCCAGCCACTGCAAAAGGGCTCCACCAGTGCCAAAGGAGGAATGAATAAGGGTGAGACCCACCTCAACCCACGCGCAGGGACGACGTTGTTCTCACGGAGTTTAAAAACTCAAAGAGAAACAACTAAGTTCTCACGGAGTTTAAAAGCTCAAAGAGAACCACCACTTCAAGGAGCACGTGACGGTAATATCCGCTCCCAACATGCCACACCACAGCAGGAAAACCGAGGGGTACAACCCTTTAAGAAGATTTGGCTGCAGCCTTGAGGTAGGCCTATTGCTACTAGGCCTCATTACCCTCATCATCGTTCTGCCCATTATCCTGATACATGAGACACTCTACAATAACACCAGTGAGCCAAACGGTACATGACTAAAAGGCCTAAAAGGTATGCCACCACCGGGAATGAAGCTTGGCTGACACCAGGAACTGTGAGGCATCATTATGCTACTAACTCTTGGTGGCGTTATGCTGAGTGGACTGCTAAGCAACACTTTAACCAGTCTTGTTATGTTTGCTCTCACATGCACACGATATCAATCATTGGCGTGTACAACAGTAAGCCAATAAGTAACCTTAAGTATTAAACTAGCAGCTTGAACCACTTAAACAAGGATTCAGAAAAACACAATCAAGGGAGGTCACAAGGAGGTAGGGAGGGGAGGAGAGAGGTGCAGCTTGAAGAGGTGAGTCTTCAATCTGCGCTTGAAGGTGGTCAGACTTTCTGTTGTTCTGACCTCCACGGGGAGCTCATTCCACCACCGTGGGGCCAGGACAGACAGACGTCGAGACCGGGTGCTAGTATGAAGTGGGGGGGGGGTACCAGTCCTGCGGAGGCGGAACGCAGGGATCTGGTAGGTGTGTAAGGTCTGATGAGCTTTTGGAGGTATAGAGGGGCTGATCCTCGGACTGCCTGGAAGGCGAGCACCAATGTTTTGAATTTGATGCAAGCCATCACAGGTAGCCAGTGGAGGTCAATGAGCAGGGGGGTGACATGGGAGTGTCGGGGGAGGTTCAAGACCAGGCGCGCTGCTGCGTTCTGGATAAGCTGAAGGGGTCTAATGGCCGATGCTGGCAGGCCAGCCAGGAGAGAGTTGCAGTAGTCCAGGCGGGACAGCACCATCGCTTGGACCAGGAGCTGGGTTGAGTGGGTGGTGAGGAAGGGGCGGATTCTCCTGATGTTGTACAGGAAGAACCTGCACGCCCGGGTTACCACTGCGATGTTCTCGGAGAGGGACAGCCTGTTGTCCATCACCACTCCGAGGTTCCTGGCACAGGGCGTTGGGGTCAGTGGAGTGTCCCCTAGGGAAATGGAGAGATTGAGAGGGGGAGAGGTTAGAGCAGGAATGTAGATGAGCTCACTCTTGCCTGGATTGAGCTTTAGATGGTGGTTGTCCATCCAGCTCTGGATGTCTCTCAGGCAAGCGGAGATGCGGGCTGACACCTGAGTATCAGAGGGTGAGAAGGAGAGAAAGAGTTGAATATCGTCAGCATAGCAGTGGTAAGAAAGACCATGAGCAGTGATAACAGGGCCAAGGGATTTGGTGTAGGTGGAGAAAAGGAGGGGACCAAGGACTGAGCCCTGGGGG
This sequence comes from Synaphobranchus kaupii, assembly GCA_029718625.1. Taxonomy (NCBI): domain Eukaryota; kingdom Metazoa; phylum Chordata; class Actinopteri; order Anguilliformes; family Synaphobranchidae; genus Synaphobranchus; species Synaphobranchus kaupii. The sequence continues at coordinate 9,410,958 of CM056398.1, read as the reverse complement.
ACTCCTGTGGTAAGGGGACGGGGTGCCGATACTTTACCAGCCCAGGAAACCTGGGAGGAGCGCTCCGAGAGGTAGGACTCAATCCAGGCCAGGGCCGAGCCACCGATCCCCGCTGCAGACAGGGACGACAGGAGGATGGAGTGATCAACGGTGTCGAAGGCGGCAGAGAAGTCTAGGAGTATTAGCACAGAGGAGAGGGAGGCTGTCCGAGCTGCGTGAAGCATCTCGCTGACGGAGAGGAGTGCGGTCTCCGTTGAGTGGCCAGGTCTGAAGCCGGACTGGTGGAGGTCTAGTAGGTTGTTCTGGGTAAGGAAAGAAGACAGTTGGTTAGAAACAGCACGTTCAATAGTTTTGTAAAGAAAAGGAAGAAGAGATACCGGTCTGTAGTTTTGGATGTTGGAGGGGTCCAGCGTGGGTTTTTTCAGGATCGGGGTGATGTGGGCTCTCTTGAAGGATGAGGGGAAGCAGCCAGAGGTCAGGGAGGAGTTCACCAGAGAGGTCACAAACGGGAGGATATCTGGGGTGATTGCCTGGAGGAGAGATGAAGGGATAGGGTCGAGGGCACAGGTAGTGGGGCGATGGGAGAGTAGGAGGTGGGATACATTGGTATCAGACAGGGGAGAAAAGGTGGAGAAGCAGGGGGGGGGGACGGAAGGGGTAGATAGAGGAGGAGAGTGGAAAACAGTGTCCGTGAGGGGAGGGGGAGTGGGGAAACAGGGGGGGGGGCATAGAGAGAGGGGCTGAAGGAGCTGCGGATGTCTGCGATCTTCTCATCAAAGAAATCTGCGAAGTCGTCTGCAGTGAACGAGGATTGAGGAGCAGGAGGGGATTTGCTGAGGAGGGAGGAGAAGAAGGTATTAGATCAGCTTACTGCGGAGCAAGGGGGGGTTTGTGTGATGATTGGGGAGGCGTGTTGCCCGTACATACCACATTATGATGAGGATGGACAGATCATACAGCAGGGACTTAGAAATATGACCAAACTCCGTGATGCATTAGTGGAGAGGGAAGTTGATGCAAGTAAAGATTGGTTCTTTAATCTCCTGACAGGTTGGAAGAAAACTTTGCTAAGAATCTTCTTGCCTGTTGTTATCTTTGCCACCCTACTCGTATTTCTTTGCTGCTGTGGAATGCCGCTGATTCACGCCTGTATTTCACGCCTCACCCAAGCTGCTATAGGTCAGTACATACAGTTCCATGCTCCTGATCCTGGACAAGATAATGCATTCCTTTTGCGACAACTCCCTGAAATTTACTGACACCCCTATAAAGTATATAGCCCTGGGTTGTGTACCCTACCCTACCCACATGTTTGGTGTTGTAATGTGAAGAGTTTAAAGGTCGACATTTCAAGAGTTGTGAAAAGTTTCCATTACATGATGGTTTTTTATTTTTTATCTTTCTTTTCCTTTCATACTTTCTATTGATAGTAGTGATTTTATGTATGTTAAAATAATCAGTAGTACATTTTTAGTGAAAATCTTTCCTTATAGCATTTTATACTGTTATTATATCCACTATGATTTCATTTTTCTCTATAATGATGTGTTATTAATCAGAGATGGATGATGTGTGGTATCTGCTGATATCCGGAAGCGATGCTTGGCCGTCCTTGGAGAAGGAGGTCGAGGAATCATTTTTCCCGGAATCTGCAGGTTTTTCGGTTCCTCCTGGATTATTGGAGTATTGCACATATCCACACATGACCATTGAATTGATCTTTATAATCATGTAATAATTTATGGTGTTATTAAAATGAATCACTTACAATCTACATAATCTACTCAATCAGTTAGTATCAGAAAATTGTTTGTTATCATGGAATGATAAAAGGAGGGAATTGTGAATGAATTTTCTGTTTTACAATGTGTGTGTATTAACATAGAGACAATCACATGATTATTATTAAGCATTATAGTTTTGATTATTAGTAGATCAATTATATTGAATTAGTAATCATACATGTACTCTCTGCAAACACAGAGTAGGCCTCAGCAGGCCTCTCTGTGTCTCTCTCCCTCTCTGTGTCTTTATCCTTCAGTTTCTGCAGAGACAAGCAGTCTGTGAGATGGATGTTTTCTGTTGAACATTCTTGACTTGGTATGAAGGTTAGAGGTTATAGTCTAAACACTGGAAATTAACACCCTTGTCTCTCTGTATGTTTAGAAACCGCCCCTTGTGTCAATAAGAGATTGCGTATAAATGTCTTCTGTATTCTGTTTTCAAGTTAGAGAGATTCTGGTAAGACTCTCTCTCATTCTGGGTTTATCTGCAAATAAACTGAAATTCTTATTTTCTATCAGTAAACGGTTTTGTTTGTGGTTCTGTTTGGATAGACTTGCCCACTCTGTGTTAAAAGAGAAAAATCCACAACAATTTGTGTACGCATTTTGGCTGGAGCCAAGAAAATCCCCACAGTGCACAAATGAGCCTGGGAGCTCATTAATAAAATCATTTGCAGATCTGGAGGAAAGCTTACGACTAAAGTAGAATGTAGTATCTGATGGCACATGACAGACTTGTGAAAGGTGAAAGGTAATTAAATAATGGTCTGATAACACAGGATTTTTAGGCATGACTGCTATGTTTGCTATTTCTGTATTATCCGTTAAGACCAAATCAAGATTATGGTTGAGAATGGGTGGACTGATGTATACCCTATTTACTTTGGCCCATTTGGCCCAATTTTCGCCTAGTTTTTACTAGTGTCAATTAAGTGCCAATATCTCAAAAACTATTCACTGCACATCCATGGTTGAAAGTTTCAATGAAAGAAGAGGCTTGTACCATTCAGAAATGTGGAACAGAATAAATGTATGTCAAAGTGGTCACATACAGTTTATACAAAATACACATAAGAATACAAAAAAAAGTACAAAACGCCTTGTGTTTTTATAGTTTATCACTGAATATCTGAACTTCAAAGTACTGGAGCAAGCCAGAATTGTTTATACTAGTGCACTAATATGTTGTCCACTAGGGTATACAATTTGGTAAAGATATCTACAGGCTTTCCTTATGCATTGGTATTTTTACCAAAACGGGGCCCAGGTGTCCGAAAACCTTTCCAAACCTCGCCAAATATAAAACATGTGCATATCTTTCTGTCTAGGCATGTCAATCATCAGTAAACTTTATTTTTCTTTTAAAACATTTTTTGTAATACAGAATGTGAAGAAAATTAACCTACACATGTTTTGTGTTTATGTGTATGAGGGTATTCACTTACAAAGCGTGCCCAAAAGTGCCCAAATACCTCTCCGAAAAGGATTACTTACCCTAATGTTATCCAACCAATCTGCTTTACATTTAAAATGGCACTGTACTTCAAAATTAGATTTACGAGAGCCCCATAAGCCAGCAGAATAACAGGTTTATCTATAACAAGCCTTCAACTTGACTTTTTACAGCAAAAGTAATGAATTATACATCACTTTATTCGGCAAACCTGTCTGTTACCACCTCCTACGACAGAGGTGTCAGGTGGGGGAGGGGTGTCTTCACTGTCCTCCCTGAAAAAGACAGATTCAAGTACATTACTAAGTAGAATCACTAAAAAATGAGAACACAAATTATCTCAAAAAGACATATGGCAAGTATTACAATTAAGTGTAAAATATTTTTTATTTTATTTAAAAAAATTTTTTATATATATATATATATATACACACACACACGCACACACACACACATATATTATATATATATATATATATAATATATGTGTGTGTGTGTGCGTATATATATATATATACCTATATACATTAAAAAATCTTACATCCACAGTACGTCTGATATTAGCTCCAACATAATTAGCAATCGTAGCTAACTAGGATTTATGAATTAGTTTGTCAGCTTGCACAAACTAAATTACATTATTATAATACTGTAATGTCTTGACTGAACCGTGAAATAAAGTACTGAGAATGGATGTAGTTTCATGCGTGAATTCAACAACTAGCCCTTGTGTTGGTTGCTACACAAAGAAACTGCGAATGAACGCTACAAAACAAACCCTTTAGCAGGAGCTCCTTACCAGCCTGTGACAACATAGAAGCTAACTAGCGAACTCCTGCGAGAATCCATTTATCACCAAACTAAAAATACTCTAGATAATAGCGCTCCATACTGTTAATGATTATGATGATGATGATGATAATGATGATAATAACAATAATAATTATAACAATAATAATAATAATAATAATTTGTATTATATATTTTTAAAAACACTTACATGTCCAGGCACGGGTCCATGCCAGAGTCATTGCTCTGCCAGAGCACAGACTTCTTCACCTCTGGGACACTGCGGTGGAACACCTCCAAAACCTGAGCAACCGTGAAATAAGCGCTCTTCTTTCCACCGTTGATTGCCACGTTCGCGTATAAATATATAAAATAATCGCAATTGAAGCAGCAAAGACATGACCAGCGCCATTACACCATACAGCAAACCTTGTATGCGTACAGAGAAAAACTGGCCTGTGACGTATTTTTCACAAAAAAGCTACACATTGCTAAATATCATCTGGATATACTAAAAATGTACTTGTATAAATGAAAAAATGTACTTGTACAGCAATCCAGTCCATCCCTTCCAGGATAAACTCAGTAAAAATGGCCACAGATGACGAATCTGACCCTGTCGACAGTCGAGAGCGCAGAGCTGATTGCCCTATGGGCTGTCATTACGCGTGGATACGCCGTTCCCATTCGCTAGAATATCACATATTTTACATCATTTAAAAGGGCAGGGAACCCTGTAGAAGATAAACTACGTGGTTTACGTTAGATCAACCCCGAAGCAGTCTAGTAATGTTTTTACGCAACGGTAGTAACGTAGTACAAATGCAAATGCAATGGGTATGTACCATGGAAATCGAGATTTTGCTGGAGAATGGATAAATGGATTACGAAAAAATTCTTCAGAAAACAGTTATAACTGCATAACCAGGTATAAAATTTAATTGATCAAACATGTTTATCAAGAGAGCTTGTAGAAAATAAAATATATTGAAACAAAACCAGAAGAACATTGGTTGTATGCGTAGTGAAGTGAGCATGGGGAAAAAACATATAATGTTCATTTATACAACTTTTCAGTAACATACAATTGTTCCTAAATCGGATCTTGATTTTTTAGCGTGTAGAAACTGTTCCAAGAGTTTTTTTGATATGCATTTTATTGCCTGTGACTGTGGCGAGGTGAAGGCTGTAAACAAATATTGTGTTTTATTAACGTTATAATTTAGAATTTAAGAGAAATATGAACACTATAAAAAATTGGGACGGATACGTCCCACCACTAGGGGGCCAAAGCCCATAGAGTTAAAGCCAATGGGTTCAATGATTGACAAGAATGCTGATCTGAGAGGATCACCATCACTATCCATGTGAATATTAAAATCACCTACAATTACTATTTTATCTGAATTGACAACCAGGCTGGAAAGGAAATCAGCAAACTCAAGTGAAAAACCACTGTATGGACCTGGTGGCCTATATAAACTGATTGCTTTTCTGTCTGGATGTGTAAAACTGAGAACAAGCACTTCAAAACAGTTAAATTTGTAGGCAGATTTCAGAGTATCAAAGAGATTAGAATTAAATATAGCAGCAACACCACCTCCACGACCCGTCAGATGGGGAACGTGTGTATAACTGTAACCAGGAGTAATGGAATATATTCATCAATTTTAATTGAGGCCAAACGGTGGCGCAGGCAGCATCGCCCTGGAGGCCGGCGGCGATGACTGCATCGCCCTGGAGGCCGGCGGCGAATGAGTGGCTGTAGGCTAGGCGGCCCAGGGACAGGAGGCGGCAGCTGGCTCTGCAGCTCAGGACAGGCGGGTAGCTGGCTCTGCAGCTCAGGACAGGTGGGTAGCTGGCTCTGCAGCTCAGGTGGGTAGCTGGCTCTGCAGCTCAGGACAGGCGGGTACCTGGCTCTGCAGCTCAGGACAGGCGGGTAGGTGGCTCTGCAGCTCAGGACAGGCGGGTAGCTGGCTCTGCAGCTCAGCACAGGCGGGTAGCTGGCTCTACAGCTCAGGCCAGGCGGGTAGCTGGCTCTGCAGCTGGACAGGAGGGCTGGAACGGGACCGGACAGGAGGGCTGGAACGGGACCAGAGAGGAGGGCTGGAATGGGACCGGGCAGGAGGGCTGGAACGGGACCGGACAGGAGGGCTGGAATGTTGGCTGATAATGAGTCCGGGGTGATGGGTGGTGGTCGGCATGCCGACAGGCGAATTCAGGGTTCTGCTCCCAGATACCCATGAGGTATTATTCATCATAGTTGTCGTGGAAAAATGGGTCAAAAAAAAATCCTGAGTCGCCATACTCTGGTGACCGCCCGCTGGGTCCTAATTGTCGAGTTCCTTCTGTTAGGAGCTGGTGGGGGAAGGATGAGGTATAACAAAAACTAGGAAACAGATACTAAGGAATAAACAGAAAACTCGGGCAGATTCTCGGAAAAAACAGAAGGAAACACAGGAGCAAAAATCTTGTGATAAACTCGCGAAGACAGACTGAAATAACAGGATTTAAATACACAGGGAGAAGATTACACAAAAGGAATCACGTGTGAAGAGGAGGGGAAATAGGAGAGCACACAGGTGAGAACAATGAGGGTTAACAAGGACCAATAATACAATAACGGGGGAAACGTAAGACACGGACTGGAATACACATAGACACAATGATAACAAACGGCCTGGGGTTGGCAGGTAGTGCACAGCTCGGAGGGGAGGAACGCGAAAGTGGACAAACGTGCAGAGAATACGAAATCAGATAGATACAGGGATAGGATAACGAGGAGGGAAATGACAGCTGCAGGTAGAAACTCAAGATGAATTAGTAATTAGTAATGTTAGTAGCGAATTCTAAAACCCTAATGTTAGTAGGTTAGCTGGTTAGTATTATATACACGTTAGTTTGTTAGCAGGTTACTATTAAATCTAATCTAACAGTTAGTATGATTAGTACATTAGTATTATATACAAATATTAATAAAGCAAGGAAGAAAACGAGATACGAAATACAGAGGTTCCCAAAATCACCCGAATAGTGCAATGACAAAGACAGGAAGTGGAATCTGAGGAACATGGAACGCGGACTGACAATCGTGAGGGTAATGCGGGAAAATAGGAAAAGAAATTAGGAAACATAATAATAGACTAAACAGACAGATTACAGGATCCTAACAAGGTCAGGGGACAGACACTGTCTCAATAGCATGGAACCTGGGCAGCAGTTTTTGGGACCAAGCAGAAATCTGTGTAAGACAGTAGTTCTGCTGCCTGGTCTTGGCTCTGGTGTGTCAGGAAATAGACTTTCTGAGACTATAAGATAGAATCCTGGAAATAAGAGCGGCACCCTCCCACGAGGTGTGAATACCATCTCTTTTCAAAAAAAAAGATTTGAAAAATCATTATACCTTTAGGCTTCAAGAAAAAATACTTTCAAACTTTCATACGGCTGATTTTTTTCCAATTTTAAACCGACTTGTGCTTTTCTGCACTTCATTACGAGTAGTTTGGTTGTTTGGCGTTGTGAAACTCAACCAGTTTCTGGAGTACCAATCCCGTGGCTTAGTATATTTTAGCCAAAGTGGTTTTGTACTTGATTGCAGAGATTTATGCAAAAGCGTCGTCAATTGGGTGTATTTCTTTGACTGATAGCACAATAGGCCTGAAGTGGGAAAAACTCGCATCGACCTGCCTCCACTCCGAGTATTATTTGCTTTCCATTGGTTTTTAAAACTGTCTGTCAAATATTCCAGCCAATAGCCAAGACTCTTATCTTTCAGACAAGCCCTCATTCAACACAAAGCCCTTGTAAGTCAAGTAAATACAGCCCCGCATAAGAGGAGGCAACCAAGCGTAATTATCGAACCAAGATGGCGCAGTGTTTTTACCTTGTAGCGTAGCTCGCTACATTCCATTTAGCAAAGCACAATTCATAAGGTAACTGCGCTGTTTAACTTTTTACTTTACAGTCTCTTTCATACAGTTTTTGGTTAGTTATGTCTAGGTTATTCAGGAGTTTCTCCGTGCAGCAGGTCCTAGGTCCTATGGTTTTACGGTCTCAGTGACGCAGAGTGATGTAAGATAACAGATTATTTTGCCGGTATACCAGTGCGAATTCACTGTTATGTATAAAACGAATCCCTCTGAATTAAATGAATATAGCTAACATTACTATATTGTAACAATGGCAAGCTAGCCAGAAAAATTACACATAGCAGCTAGCTATCTATTTGTGTCTGAGACGAGCTGTTCCGAGTTTCTTTTGAATGAAATGGTGTCTGAAGGGTTTGTTTTGTTCCACATGAGTAAATTGTTCTGTATGCAGTACAGCATGCTGTGCAGGTAAACGAATGAGCAATTTATGCATGACGTAACATGAAGGAGAGATAACATGAGGATGAGTTTGTTGTTGTTGATTATTATGCAGGGGTTAATTTTATCTAGGGTGGACATTTGATTTTATATCCCGTTTGCATATACCTGGACTCATTTCTGGCTGATGACGCTCTGGTGGAATACAAGATTCACTGTGCTGCTACATGGGTTTGGAGAGCTTTTTGGGGACCACGGGTAGGCTAGTTAGTTGTGTAATATGAAACACACCAAAAACACATCTAAAAATGAACTTTTATTGCCAATTATCAGATTTTATTGTAAAACTTAAAAAATAAATCATATTGAGACTTTTCTGGAACCTTGCCATTTTGCACAATTTGGCACAATTTGTGCCAACTTTGGTAACCGAAATGGTTCACCTGAAAAAACGCTCTATGGAATTTGAATGGTTTGAGATATTGACACCAGATTTTTAGCAGAGATAGGCAGCATATTGAGGAATCACAATCCTCCATTTCTGTACATAAATTGTTGTAGTTAAGTAGCAAGAAGTGTATCTATATGGATTATGAATACTTAGTCATAATAGTGCAGTTCTCTGTTTTAATAAAAGCTATGAAGTAGCCTTTACAGTTTTTGAGATAAACAACTTTGTTGGTCACTAGTGAAAACAGAGGAGTTGATGATGCTCTCCTGACACGTGGTCCAATCCCATCTTAATACACCAAAGTCCTACATGAGACTGGTGTTTGTAGACTTCTCAAGTGTGTTCAACACGATTTAACCACATCTAATGGCTCAGAAGCTGCTGAAGATGAACCTCAACCCTCATCTTATCCTCTGGGTAATGTCATTCCTAACAGAGTGGACACTAATTGTTGAATTGTTTGAAAGCGGAATTAAGACTATAGCTGCTCAACAGTTTGGGGTCTCCATTGTCATATTTTGTGCTTCATAATGCACCACACATTTTCAATGGGAGACAGGACTGGACTGCAGGCAGGCCAGTCTAGCACCTGTGCCATGTGGCTTGGCATTGTCTTGCTGAAATAAGCAGGAATGTCCCTTAAAAAAAGACGATGTCTAAGGCAGCATATGTTGCTCCAAAATGCATATGTACCCTTCAGCGTTAATGATGCCTTCACAGATGTGCAAATTACCCATGCCATGGGCACTAACACACCCCCATACCATGACAGACGCTGCCTTTTGAGCCGTTTCCTCTTTGGCCTGGAAAACACAACGTCCATTATTTCCAAAAACAATTTGAAAGGTGGACTCTTCAGACCACAGCACACATTTCCACTTTGTATCAGTCCATCTCAGATGAGCTCGAGCCCAGAGAAGCCGGCGGTGTTTCTGGATGTTGTTGATACATGGCTTACGCTTTGCGTAGTAGAGTCTTAAGTTGCATTTGTAGATACAGCGAAACTGTGTTTACTGACAACAGTTTTCCGAAGTATTCCCGAGCCCATGTGGTTATATTCATGACAGAAGCATGTCGTTTTTTTAATGCAGTGTTGTCTGAGGGAACGAAGATCACAGGCATTCAATATTGCTTTTTGGCCTTACTCTTTACGCATGGAGATTTATCCAGATTTTTGAATCTTTTAATAATATTACGGACTGCAGATAGTGAAATCCCTAAATTCCTGCATTAAGAAATGTTGTTCTTAAACTGTTGGACTATTTGTTCTTTATCCTCTATTCTTGTTACCTGTTATCTTTTGTGTTCAGGTCTTTCGCCACAAGAGCTCCAGATAACAGGCTTTCTTTTCTATTCTTTTCCTTCACTCGTTTTAACGAGTTTTGCTTTGTTTCACTACCTTTTGTTATGCTTATTATTTAGTGTGTGAGGTTGTTTTTTTAGTTATTCTTGCTGTTTATCAAGATCGCCTCAGTTTTTGAGGTTGCTTTGTTTTGCTTTGTGCTAGGGAGGTTTTGCTCCCGATCCTGATCTCCGTCCTGGTGCGGCTACTTCCGCTTTTGTGGCGTATCTTTCTAGATACGCTTTGAGAAATACTTATGGGTCATGTTTGGCTCTCTGAAGCTTACACTCCCCCTCACAGTTATAATGTCCTATTTTGGATAAAAGAGTCATCAGTGAAACCAGAATTAACTGGAATGCATGAGACAGGTTTTAAAAGCATGGGGGGTTTTATGCGTCAACATTTCAGATAGTGTAATAGTGTTATAAAGTGGTCTGTGTATTTCTCAAACGAATTGTCCCAGACAATAACTGACCACTGAATTTTAAAGGGACATCTCTATGCGTAAAACCAATAGGTAGGATTGTATATTTATTTCATATTTAGTAGCAGATATTATAGTAGAATGACGTGGCATAATTACACAATAATTCCACTTGTTTATTTTGCATTTCAGTGAGCAGGGCTTTTCATGGCTGTTATGGCATGTGATCGGGCTATTGTTCAGTTTATTTTGTTGCTATGACGGAACACAAATTTTTAGTGGTGAGAAAATATTTTTAAGAACTCACAGATAGATGCTAATGGTTTGGTATAGTTACAGGTGAGACTGAGTGGGGGGTTTATTGTTAAATGGACTAGCTACGCAACAATAGTGGCACTTGTATTAAATAAATCATGTATTAACCCCGGTATAGAACATGGGGTTTGTTGTTTCCACTCATAGTTTGGTTGCAGGAGCAATGAATGTCTCAGTTAATATCTTGCAATCCAGCAATATCTTGTCATTGGCACCAAGGCCACTAGGGGGGTCTGCGTGAAGGGATTAATATATAAATGTACTAAAACTCTCTGTGGGGTGAAGGGAGGGGTGGGGCGATGGGAGGAATGCATTTGTACCAAGACATACCTCTAAACCCACAGAAAGTGTGGTAGTTACACAATATTATCTGTGATCAGGCGAGGTAAGGTTCAGAGAACCAAACGCGACAGATAGGGAATCTTTAAGCGTACTTAGAGAGATACGCCACAAAGCGGCTAAACCGCAAAGGGAAAAGGAGAACTAAGGAATGGGAGAAAAAACTTCCCGACCTAAGTTAAGACAAATCTATCTCAAAAGGAGGTGAACTCGATGAAGCGAGTAAAACAAATAAAAAGTTCCTACGCTCTAAGACAAAGAGCGTAGAAGAGAGGTAGAGAAAAAATGAAAGAATAACCCCAAGTTACACGGGTGTAAACTTAAACAGAAAGACAGTCTGTTACCTAAGCTCTGTAGCCAAAGAGCTAAAAAAATAAAAAAGGTAACAGAACGAGAGAATGAAGGACAAAGAAAAGAGATTTAAAGAAAATAACCAATCCTATCCTAACTTCTTTCTAAACGGACTTGCTGCGTTTCTTATTTGTACAACCAGAAAGGCAGTAACCGTGTCCCTATACCTTACCGACTTTGATGTCAATTAGCAATGACAATATTGAAGTGCAGGAAAGCGGAAATCCTACGCTATATATAATGACTGCAAAAGCAGAGAGTAACACCCTCCCCAAACCAGACAAGAGCAAGCGTCCGTTTTGGGGAGGGTGCGATATAGTACAAGTGAAATACAAGTGAAACATTGAACAGTGCCTTTGCAATAAAAATACGTTAATGTGTTAATGTGAAAATAATAACAGTCTAATACTGTAAATGAAAAGTACTTAACAATTGCACATTGTTTTTGTGGAAAATAAGCATGTGCCCTGCTGGGCTCGAAACCACAATCCTCTGTGTGAGAGACAGCATCTCTAACCATAAGCCACAGTGGCTTCTTGGAAAGCATGAAGCCATTAGCTGTATTAACATTAAAAAACATTGGTATGAAGCGTTTTTATTGGGTGATAAGCTTGATGAGCAGGTATACGGACTGTACCCTCAAAGAATAATTCTCCCATTGGATAACATTGAGACAGAGGCAGGCAGTTTGGCAGGAAAAATAAGAAGAAGAAGAAGAGGAAGGAGAAAAACCGCAAAATAACCCAAGTTTGGGGCTTTATTGTGTGGATGTGTGAAGTTGTATCTGAATGCTGTGTGGTTACATGAGGTCAGAACATACAAAAGACCTTCTGGGGCCAGATGCATCGAGACTTTTATACCAGAGTTTGTCATGGTACAGGACCTCCCCGTAGTGACGTAATTCCTCCCATAAGGAGGGGAGCGTCACTGCGGAAATCGTCTGAACACTTTTCCCACAGGTCCTTGCCTGGCAGGGGGCGAAGCGCAGCGAGCTCGATCGGCTGGTTGATGCCGAAACGATTTTGGGCAGAAACTATGGATTAGGCCGCAGTGTGACTCCTGAGTTGCCCGTCCTCCACCTTAGACACTCTGCGCACAATGCGTCTTGCTGATGCCATTGCTAACAGAAACACCGTCTTAAAAGAAAGCCACTTAAGGCTGATCATCTCGAGAGGCTCATAAGGCTGAACCGTGAGCGTTCTCAACACCAAGGGGAGATTCCAGGAGGGAGCTCCCAGTGACCTCGCATGTCTCAGCTGCCGGGCACCTCTCAGGAACCGGTAATGGCTCCCTGCAGGCTTATGTACCCAGACATGCCTGCTGGACATGGCAGCCGCATAGGTTTTCAGTGTGCTAGCTGCTTTCCCGTTATCAAGTAAGGAATGTAAGTAGTCCAATAGTACAGGAATCGGACAGTGTACATGGTTCGCACCTTCCCATAAGCACCATGTGTTAAATGGCTGCCACATATACCCATAGGCCTGCCTCGTAGAGGGGGCTCTGGAGTTAAGTCGCGTCTGATGGATGGAGGAGCTGGACTGTTATCGAAGGGTCGGTCTCCTCAGTGGCCATACCCAGAGATTCATCACGTTTGGATGAGGGTGCCAAACAGTGGCGCTCTGTTGTGATAACAGATCCTCCCAAACTGGAATTTTCCAGGGCGGATCGTAAACAAGGCCCGGGACCTTGGGAAAGCAGGTTTTCATCAGCCATCTGGGGGCTACCAGCAGGAGCTCGTGGTGGCTCGTGTTGACCCTGTGCAGAGTCGCATTGATCAGCAACTCGGGTAGAAACACGCATAGCAGGCCGCGCTAATGCGTCTATCCCCAGGGGACTCCAATGCTTGTTCAGCGAGAACCACTGGGGGCAATGAGTAAACTCTTGAGAGGTGAACAGGTCTGTCTGAGCATGATCGAAGCGTCGCCATATCTCCTCCACCGCCTCGGGGCCAGTCACCAGGAAAAATCTCCTGGCGAGATAGAACATCTCCTGTACCGTTCCGAATATCTGGTAGGTGTACGGCACGCAGAGAGGTAAGTCTGGGAAATTCCCACGTTAGCAGACGCTGGGTCACTTCTAATAATTGGGGGGACTTCAGACCGACTTGATGATTTATGTGATACACTGCTGAGGTGTTGATATTGTTCGACTGATGTAGTTGGGACCATAACCCCTGAGTTAGGTGGTGCTGGCAGACTGCCCCCAAACCGGTCAGTGAAGCGTCTGTCGTTAAGACCACGTGTCGTGAGGGTATAACCCCCAACTGGACCCCTTCCTTGAGGAGGCTCACTCATCGTCATGGGTGGAGTGGCCTGGAAAATCTATCCATTACCTGTGTAATTTACAGCTAAATCTAGTCCCACCCCCCAATTCCCATAGAGATCCATTCAAATGCAGAGACGTTATACTACTGCTTGTAAGAGTACCAGAAAATAAGATATCAAGAGTCTTTTGATGTTGTTGGGTCACAGACATCAGGAAGTCATGGCATGCAAAGGATATGCGATCAAATATTAAAAATTATTACTTTAGTTTATATATAAATGCAGGGGTGCCAATAATTATGGCACACGTGGTTTTGTTAAAAATAATTATTTCTTGATGAGGGATTCTTTTTTCTCATAATAAATTACTTCAATCAAAGGTAGAATTTTTCTAATTTTTTCAGTGTGAGTTAAGCTAATTCACTAAATCTTTACCAGGGGTGCCAATAATAGTAGAGGGCACTGTATATACAGACGTGCTCAAATTTGTTGGTACCCCTGGTAAAGATGGGTAAAAAGGGTTATAAAAAATTCACTGTTTGGTGAATTAGCTTAATGTCATACTGAAAAAATGAGAAAAATCTAACCTTTAATTGACGTTCATTTATTATGAGAAAAAAATCCCTCAAAAAATAATTATTTTTAACAAAACCATATTGGCCACAATTATTGGTACCCCTGCATTTATATATTGAATGAAGTAATAATTTTTAATATTTGGTCGCATATCTTTGCATGCCATGACTTCCTGATGTTTGTGACCCTGTCATGACCCTAATACGGGCTGGACCCAAATGCAACGACCAGGAGGCAGAGGGACAGAAAAGGGCAATTTATTATAGCTTGGGGTAGTCCCAACACAATAAGTCCGGAGCTTCTCCGGACCTTGAATCTGCTCCAAGCCGGAGCTGGACTTTAAACGGCAACAGGATGTTCCAAGCCGGAACTGGACTTGGTACTGGAACTGGATCGGACCAAACAGGAACAGGATCACCGGAACACGGAGTTGTTCCAAACTGGAACTGGACTGGACTGGGACTGGTAGTCAACTGGAACTGGATCACGGGAACACAGAGTTGTTCCAAACCGGAACTGGACTGGACTGGTTAGTCAAACTGGAACTGGATCACGGAGTTGTTCCAAACCGGAACTGGACTTGGTACGGGACACTGGTTGTTCCAAACCGGAACTGGACTGGACTGGAACTGGATAGTTAGACTGGAACTGGATCACGGGAACACGGAGTTGTTCCAAACCGGAACTGGACTTGGTACGGAACACTGGGTCGTTCCAAACCGGAACTGGACTGGACTGGGACTGGATAGTCAAACTGGAACAATGGAACAGGACAACTGGAACACTGGAATGTTCCAAACCGGAACTGGACTGTGCGGGTCTCTCAGGTAAGTTCCAAACCGGAACTGGACTTGACGGATCTGGACAGACGGGACAAACGGGACGGATAGGGGCAGCGCTAGGCATCCAATAAATATGCTTCGACCTTGTCTCCTGAAGCGAGGGAGGACATAGAGAACAGACAACTGTTTATGGAATACATGAAAGGTACGGAGGAGGAGCCGGGGAATAATTGTAAGAGGTAACCAGGTAATGGAAGCAGAGGAAGGGGTAGCGGCTGGATACGGCAAGGCAGAGCAGTGCAGCGGACCGCGGGTTGGCCTGGTTGAGGCAGCAGGGCAACAGTGGTAGATGCAACCGTAACCGTAAAAATGGCGGTAGCCACGGCCGGACAGGACTGTAGAATGGAGGAGCAGAACACCCAGCTGCGGGCGCAACGTCAGGTGGGAGCGGAGGTACCGCAACACAATCAGGGAAACGCGAACAGCTACAGACTGGCAGAAACAGTAGAATGGTGGTTAACGAGACAGGCAATAATTAGGCAGGAAGAACCGCAAACAGACAGGACTGGTTAGCAAATAACAGAAGGCAGTGAGCATTAAAGCCCAGAGACAGAACCAAACTGAAAGTTTAGATGCACATGAAAGGGATTTCAAAGACCAGGATACAAACGAACAACGTTAACGAACTGGCGCCGAATAGCAGCCAGCCGGAGGGTTAAATAGGGAAGTGAGATTGGAAACTATTAAGAAGGCGTGCAAATGTAAGCGAGGGTGATTGAACAAGTGAAGTGTGAGGAATGCATGTAGCAACGGAGAAAGGAGATAGGCTGAGACAGGAGTGGGGAAAGGGAGTGAAACAAACGGAAGGAACACGCCCAGTCTGCAGCAACGGGGAAAACACGGACAAAGGGAATCAAACATGACACGGAGGGAAAAGGGCAAAACACGGAAAACGGACAGGATGGGAACGGAAAGTTACAGACCCAACAACATCAAAAGACTCTTGATATCTTATTTTCTGGTACTCTGCCAAGCGATACTAAATGTCTCTGCATTTGAATGGATCTCTATGGGAATTGGGGGGTGGGACTAGATTTAGCTGTAAATTACACTGGAACAGTATGGAACACATGGTTGGCTAAATGGCTCTAAGTCATCAAGGGTCTGACGTATCAAACAAGCCTTAGGCCGCGATCACACCGGACGCGCTTTGTAGGCTTGAAAACGCGAGGAGCACTACCTGTCTTGATTTTACAAAAGCCTACTCTGAAAAAGCAGTTGGAGGCGTCTTTTTTGCTGTTGCTAGGCAACCGAACTCCGTTCCTGTCAATCACTTAACTGACGTTGTTAACGGTGTTAACACCCAAAAGTTTGCTTCCCTATTTGTCTTTAAAAAGCCGTGAATAAGCGGAGTGCCTTGGATCACTTATTGAAATCATATAACTCCTGGTGGGCTGAAACGGCAACTAACATTACCATTTTTTTCCTCAATCATCTTTGTTTACACGGAACCGACAGGCAGAATCAAGGCCCGCCTCTACTTTCGTGCGATTGGACAGAGGAGAAAAGAATGACAGTGACGAGGCGCGCATTTTTCCTCAGAGCGCTTCAAGATGAGATATTTCAACCCTGTGCGCACCAAGCATTTTTCGAAAAACAGCGAGGCGCCTGGAGCGGATAAACGCGAGGCGCAAAATCATCGTGGAAAACGCTTCAAACTCATTGAAAACAATTTGAAAAAGGCGCTCCCAGCTGTTAAAGCGGATCCAGTGTGATCGCGGCCTTAAACCACCACTTTGCTGCCAGAAATACAGTAGATATGGATGGATAACTTGAATGGTTTCTTCTTCTGAGTTATTTTTCCATAGAGTTCAATAGGAAAATTTGTCAGGAGAAACAACCCTTAAAGTGATCCATCCATATCTGTAACGTTCCGTTCCCATCCTGTCTGTTTTGCGTATTTTGCCCTCTCCCTCCGTGTCATGTTTGACTTCCATTGTCCGTGTTTTCCCCCGTGCTGCAGACTGGGCGTGTTCCCTCCGTTTGTATTACTCCAATTCTCCACTCCTACCTCAGCCGATCTCCTCTTCCCATTTTGGCATGCATTCCTCACACTCCGCTCTGTTCAATCACCCACGCATACATTTGCACGCTTTCCTAATTGATACCTATTACACTCCCTATTTAACTCACCTGCTGTCTGCTATCCAGTGCCAGTTCGTTAACGTCGTTCGTTTGAAACCTCTGGTCTTATTATTCTTTGTCTAGTTCTCGTGCACAGTTTGGTTTTGTATTAGGTGTTCGTTCACCCTGCTGTATTGTGCAAACCTTTACTCAGCAGTTTGGTTCTGTCTCGGTGCTTTAGGCACTCTGCTGAACTGTTGATATTCTCAGTGTGTGTCTGGCTCTACCTGCCGCGCCAAATCTATCTCGCTAACCACTTCTCTGTTTGTAGTCTGCCAGTCTGCAGTTGTTCGCACCTCCCTGTTTGTGTTCCGGTACCCCCCGCTTGCCACCTGATGTTGTGCCCGCAGCGGGGCACTCTGCTCTTCCATTCTACAGCTGTTCCTGCATCCGGCCGTGGCAACCGCCAGTGTTACGGTTACGGTTGCGCCTGCTGCTGTTTGTCCTGCTGCTTCATCTGGGCCGACCCGAGGTCCGCTGCACTGTCCTGCCCTGCTGTATCTGCTGCTGCCCCATCCTCTGCTTCAACTACCCAGTTGCCTGTTACCAGTAACACCCCGGTCTTTTCTACTCCAAACTTCATGCATAACCATAACCGGCTTGTTTGTTATTTATGTCCTCCCTCGCTTCAGGAGACAAGTTCGAAGCCTAAGTTATTGGATGCCTAGCGCTCCCCCTATCTGTTCCGTCTGTCTAGTCTGTCTAGATCCGCCAAGTCCAGTTCCGGTTTGGAACGATTCCAGAGTGACCCGCGAAGTCCAGTTCCGGCTTGGAACGACTCCCGGGTGATCCGTCAAGTCCAGTCCCGGTGCGGGGTTATTCCTGAGTGACCCGCAAAGTCCAGTTCCGGTTTGGAACAACCCAGTTCCAGTCAAGTCCAGTTCCGGTTTGGAACAATCCAGTTGTTCCAGTCAAGTCCAGTTCCGGTGTGGTTCAATCCAGTTGTTCCGGTCAAGTCCAGTTCCGGTTTGGAACAAACCAGTTGTTCCAGTCGAGTCCAGTTCCGGTTTGGAACAATCCAGTTGTTCCGGTCAAGTCCAGTTCCGGTTTGGAACAAACCAGTTCCAGTCGAGTCCAGTTCCGGTTTGGAACAATCCAGTTGTTCCGGTCAAGTCCAGTTCCGGTTTGGAACAAACCAGTTGTTCCAGTCGAGTCCAGTTCCGGTTTGGAACAATCCAGTTGTTCCGGTCAAGTCCAGTTCCGGTTTGGAACAAACCAGTTCCAGTCGAGTCCAGTTCCGGTTTGGAACAATCCAGTTGTTCCGGTCAAGTCCAGTTCCGGTTTGGAACAAGTTGAAGTCCCAGAGAAGCTCCGGACTATTCCTACCCTGTGTAATATTGTGTACAGCTTGGGACTGCCCCAAGCTTTAAATAAACTACCTTTTCTTGTACCCCTGCCTCCTTGTCGTTGCACTTGGGTTCAGCCCGTGTTCAGGTTCATGACACATATCTACTGCATATCTGGCAGCAGAGTGATGATTTGAGGCTTGTTTGATACCTCAGACCCTTGATGCCATTTTACCAACCATGTATTCCATACTGTTCCAGCATAATTTACAGATAAATCTAGTCCCACCCCCGAATTCCCATAGAGATCCATTCAAATGCAGAGACGTTATAGTATCGCTTGTAAGAGTACCAGAAAATAAGATATCAAGAGTCTTTTGATGTTGGGTCACAGACATCAGGAAGTCATGGCATGCAAAGATATGCGACCAAATATTAAAAATTATTACTTTATTCAATATATAAAGGCAGGGGTACCAATATTTGTGGCCAATGTGGTTTTGTTAAAAATAATTATTTCTTGATGAGGGACTTTTTTTTCTCATATTAAATGAACGTCAATTAAAGGTTGGATTTTTCAAATTTTTTCAGTGTGAGATTAAGCTAATTCAATCGAATTTTTTTTAACCCTTTTTACTCATCTTTACTAGGGGTACCAACAAATTTGACCATGTCTATATATACGTATATGTATATATATAGATTACATATAATTTTTTTATATAGGCTATATCTTATGGCTGAGACGCTGGGGGCTTGCCTCTGTTGACGGCTGCCGTTTCACCCTGAGAGTGATAGAGAACGTAAGAGAGAGAGAGAGACAGATATGATAGTGTATTTTAATATATGTGAAGTATTCCAAAGTTTGAGGAAAGTAGGGCTGACTAGCCAACACGCAGCAGTAGGCTAGCTAACACATACACACACACGGGCACACACACGTGCAGCCAGCTAATGTAATGCTGCAGATGTTCGCAGCTACACTGCTTGGCCAAAAAAAAAGTTGCCGTTGCACCTGTCATGCATAGTGCCCACTGTACAAGCCTCTGGAGGCAGTGTTATGATCTGGGGTTGCTTTAATTGGTCAGGTCTAGGCTCAGCAACGTTATGCAGCAATAAAATGAAGTCAGCTGAGTACCTGAATGTACTGAATGGCCAGGTTATCCCATCAATGGGCATATTCCAGGATGACAATGCCAAGATTCATCGAGCTCAAATTGTGAAAGAGCGGTTCAGGGAGCATGAGGAATCATTTTCACACATGAATTGGCCACCAGAGTCCTGACCTTAACCCCATTGAAAGTCGGAGTGGTTCGACTCTCCCGTCGTCAATACAAGATCTCGGCCAAAAATTAATGCAACTCTGGACGGAAATAAATGTTGTGACATTGCATAATCAAGGCTATAGGCGGTCCAATATAAGTTGGGAGTTGGTGGAGCCCACGAACGTGACTGAGTTGAGGAGTTTTCTCGGCATGGTCAATCAGCTGGGAAAGTTCATCCCCCAGCTGGCAGAAACTGATAAGCCGCTTCGTGACCTCCTCTCAAAGAGAAACTGTTGGGTCTGGGACGTGGACCAGGCTATGGCGTTTGAAGCGCTGAAGAAGGCACTGTGTTCTGCTCCTGTGCTGGCTATGTATGACCCGAACAGAGACACTAAAGTGTCAGCCGATGCATCATCGTATGGATTGGGAGGCGTACTTCTCCAGAGAGACGAGGAAGGATGGAAGCCCGTGGCGTATGCATCGCGCTCGCTCAATCCAACTGAGCAACGCTACGCGCAGGTAGAGAAGGAGGCGCTAGCCCTCACATGGGCCTGTGAAAGGTTCCGGGATTTCCTCATAGGAAAACATTTCTGCCTGGAGACCGACCACAAACCCCTCCTCAGTCTACTTGGAGCCCAAGCACTGGATCTGCTGCCGCCAAGAATCCAGCGCTTCAGAATGAGGCTCATGCGCTACTCATACTCCATCGTGCATGTACCAGGAAAGGCACTTTGGACAGCAGACATGCTGTCGCGTGCACCGGTGAAGTCACGCATGTCTGCAGGAGATAAGGAACTGATGGAGAGCACAAACATATACGTGGACTTTGTTATAGAGAGTCTACCTGTCAGTGCCCCATACATGGAAAACCTGAAAGAACAGCTGAAAGCTGACAGTGTCTGCGCACGTATTATGACACTGTGCGCAGAAGGATGGCCAGCGCATGCAAATGAGGAACCGCTGCTGAAGAACTACTGGCCAGAGCGAGATACACTCACAGTGCAAAATGGACTACTGTTGAAAGGAGCACGGCTTGTAATACCATCAGCAATGCGGAACGACGTGCTAGCCAAAATTCACGAGGGACACCAAGGCATTGTGAAGTGTAAAGCGCGCGCTCATCAGTCTGTGTGGTGGCCGGGACTCGGGCAGCAGATAAATGACATGGTACTCAACTGCAGGACATGCATACAAGAGCGCCATAACCATAAAGAGCCACTCATGGTGTCTGAACGCCCCGAGAGGCCATGGCAGAAGGTGGGAGCGGACCTGTTTGTCTTGGGAAGCAAGACATACCTGCTCGTTGTCGACTACTTCTCCAGGTATGTTGAGATTGCACAATTATCTCACACCAGGTCCACCGACGTCATCGTTCACTTCAGCTCGATCTTTGCCCGCCATGGCATCCCAGAGGTCCTGATGTCGGATAACGGGCCACAGTTTTCTGGGCAGGCCTTCGCGTCCTTTGCAGCTTCATATGGATTCAGGCATGTCACCAGCAGCCCGAGGTTTCCTCAAAGTAACGGCGAAGCGGAACGCGCAGTCCAGACTGTGAAAAATCTTCTGAAAAAGGCTGGAGATCCTTATCTGGCTCTACTCGCCTACAGAGCCACACCTCTCCAGAGTGGTTACAGCCCGGCTCAACTTCTCATGGGCCGACGTCTTCGCACCACGGTGCCGACCGTTCCCTCCCAGCTGGTTCCTGCGCTGCCGGACTGCAGTGCGTTCGCTCGGGAGGAGGAGAAGAGAGGCGTGTCAGACGCTACAAACTACAACAGACGTCACCGTGCCAAAGCTCTCAGCGACTTGTCACCAGGAGAACAAGTATGGATCACTGACGCTAAAGAGTCTGGGACAGTGCTCCAGAACCACTCCACTCCAAGGTCGTACTTGGTGGATCTACCTCAGGGGGTGGTGAGACGCAACCGCCTGCACCTGATACCTCTTCAGACATCTGCACAGGACAGAGGTTCCCCAATACAGCACCAAACGTCAGAGCCGACTCCCGTGTCACCTGCTGTGGTACCCCAAGCCTCACCTGAAGGGACTCCCTCTCTCAGAACCCGGTCTGGGAGAACTGTAGTGAAACCTAGTAGGCTTGACCTGTGAACTGGGGGAAAAGGGGATCTGAGATTTAAAAAAAAAAAAAAGGCAAATGTGTAAAATAACAAAAAAATGATAATGTTATGTTGCATAGTTTAAAGCACTTTAAATGATAATGTTATGTTGCATAGTTTAAAGCACTTTAAATGATAATGTTATGTTGCATAGTTTAAAACACTTTAAATATACTGTTTATGTTACAGGGTTTAAACAGGGACAGACCTTTCTACACAAGAGGCAGAATAATCCTCTAAGGTCTGATGAGACAAAGGCAGTCTACCCTTTGTTCTCGAGAAAGGGGAGATGTGGTATTATTCTGTTAGCCGTTCTATGTGGGCCGGTTCTATGTTAGCCGTTCTATGTGTGCCGGTGCTATGCATGACAACAGGAAGTAATGCCAGAGTTAACGGAGGTTGCTAAGAGTGCCATGATAAATAAATGACAAGATCAGTTCACAGTTGTGAGTCTCACGTTACTACCAGAACACACGACAAACGCTACTTATTTTGTTCATGCCTTGCTGTGTTTAATGCCTTGTTATGCTTGTCTGCCAGCCTGCAGCTATCCTAGCACAACTCCACGCAGCCCCCGTCTCCCGCATCCCGCTCCTCCTCTGCTACACCAACCCAGGATTCCGCCACCATCCAGCCCCTTGCCTACTCCCACTCCCGTTCAACCCCCTGCTAACGCCATTCCAGGATCCAGTCCCTGCCTTTATTCTCTCCCTATACTTCTGGAGTTTGGACGAAGTAATAAAAGATTGAATTATTGCAATTCCTGTCTGTGAGTCGTGCATTTGAGTCCAGTCCCTTCTCGGATCCATAACACATTGGGTAGCATTGTTTGGAATAGAGCTTGTTTAATTTGTGCGAGGTAAGATAGCCAATATTGTTTGTTGAAGCTTGGCCTAATTTTGATATCAATAATTTTAATGGCAGGCCTAGTGTGTGTGTAGCAATAGGCCTACACTTTTTTTCAAAGAATGATACGCAATCTTCTTTTTTTATAAAACCGGGATGTTATGTTACATTTGCATTCCTCCGTAGATCGCTGTCTGATAATTGCTTCTATGGAATCATTCGATTTGAATATCTGAACCTGAATATCTGCCTAAGCTTGTTGATGTTCATAACTTTTTTAGATGTGCATCTTCTGTGGGAGTTCTATATATGCCTAGGCTACTTTAATTTATTGATTTGATTATAGGCTAACACGTTGCAAGCAAAAATTATATATTTTTTTTATGCATTTGGAATTTGAGCAACAGTGTAACTAGGCCTACTACGAATTAAAATGTTTTCTAGCCATTGCTTAATGGGTCCCCGGGCCGACACCTGGCTGTAGCTAGACTAAAATAGATAACAATTTATTATCATAAATAAATAGTTTATGATTTATATAAAGATTGGAATGCTTTTTTAGTGTGGAGCAGGAGTCAGAATTGACGTTGTCATTTACAGAGCTGCACGAAATCGAGTCATTGCAAACTCAATTCCCAGAATTGAAAAACCGCTTATAATTATGGCTTACATAGAAAGAGGACTACATCACAACACAACAACAAAGGTGATGATGATATGGTATTGGCAGGAACACACATTTCATGCATCTAAGCTGTGCTTCTCTCTCTTCTCTATACGTTGTATAATAACGTTATTTAATATATGTCCTGGTTTCTATGTTGAGCTGTATCTTCAGTATCGACGTTTATGAGCCGGTTTAATAGTAACATTAAAGCGTCGGCACTTTTGAGAAAGATTCACAACGTCAGGTAAAACACATTGATCCACTGTCTCATTTTTTACTTTTACACAATGATCCAAATACAACTCAAAGGTCACGTTGATACCACGTTTTTTTTAATGATGGCAGTATGATGTCTGGTTTCTACGTTGTCTTGCATTAATTTCTCAATCGTCCTGATAACATTACCAAGTGAAAATGCAACTACGTCTTTTTGTTCACGTTCATGTCAAGATTCAGATGTTGTGGAAACCAGTTATTTTTGGTCATGACTGATAAACAATCAAACAACCAGAAAACAATGTTACATAGATGGTCGCATGGGCAAAAATTCCTAAAGGGTAGTTTCAATGTATATTTCTTCTTGTGTTAGTTTTTGTATTATGTACAAATGCTCTGCTAATGTTTACAAAAGAATTTCATGCAGGGAGAGAGAGAGAGAGAGAGAGAGAGAGAGAGAGAGAGAGAGAGAGAGCTCACACGATGTCATGACATGACCACATCCCTTTGTGCTCGTTTGGGTCAGCCTGAGAAAGTTGAATGTAAACACTGTGGCCTGGGGTCTCACCCTCACACTCTGACCATGACATTCCTGGCCTCCTTCCTGCTGATCTTCTGATGAACCCAAAAATGTTGAGGAGGAAGTTTAAGGGGTAAGTTCAAGGGCCAAGTGTGGGTCCCTGCCCAACTGTCTTTAGGGATACAATTCTGGACAGCCCTTAAAGTTAGTCACAGCCAATACAAAGCCCTTTAGCAGGTGGCTCTTTAATTTATGAAAGAATTGTGTCTCAAAGGAATTGTGTCTCATGTTGTACTAAAGTGGGAAACAACTCATATTTTAGAGCCATATATCTGTAGAACACTATTCACACTCTTAAATACTGATGACACCTTTCAGACCCTTTAACAGATGTAAAACATTTTGACCTTTATATCCTTAATACCTATGATACCATCAGCTTGAGCCATTGGATCATGTAGCTCTTCAACATATTACTAACTGAATAAAAAAATACACCATTGCACTTTATACAGTTTAGTTGGACGGACACCTGTTCCACATTGGTATGTTAATGTAGAAAGCTATTATTACTAAAATAAAAGCTTGGATTATTACTGGCAACGCTCTTAGAATGATTTCAGACAGAACCTAAAGTATTTTACTTCACTGTCATGTTTTAAATTTTAGCTATTCTCACTCGTTTCTGTATATGCTTTAAATAGCTGTTTACTTGTACTGTATGAGTCTGCTTTGATGGAATGTCTACTGATACGTTTTGTATATGTATATGATGAACTTGTATGGTATGGATGCTTATACTTTATGCTCTCCTGTTCTGATGTGCTTGCCTTACAGTCTGCAAAATTAGTTTCAAATATCCATGTCACATCCTAGCAGAATAAGTGAGTATATACCTCATCTCATATTTCAGACAATGACATCCCTAAAACAGATTTCAGACTGCAACATTGTGCACAAACATTATGTCAAATCATATTGCCACATTGTAATGTCAGTATATTTTATATTTATATGCCCAGGGGAATACATTTAGATAGTTGCTAAGTTACATATGCAATTACCATCAAACATTTAGATAAATAAAACCCTGAAAAACCTTGTTGAAAATACACCTGTCTCGTGTTTACTTTCTGTTACAGGACTCCCACACACTACAAAAGGGTAGTCAATTTAGTAGTCAAGTGTTATCAAGCATTGTAAATCAGCATAAATTTCTCTTCACATGAAATAAAAGTAATGTGTATCAGATGCAAAGTTTTTTTAATAACAGTAAAGCAATTCATGTGGAAATGTTGTATTTTTCAGTGTATATCAAATATAATTGTTTTTAGTAACATAAAATCTATATTACATGTAGATCTACTAAGATTATTATAGTATCTTAACAATTCACATGAAACCTTTATCATTTTACAGCCTAAAGGACTAACTTGTTTCTCTTTAGCATGCACATCCTTGTCTTTCTCCAAGTCCATGTGCAGCACCTCAGACCTTTCCACTGGCTTTTTACTTTCTTCTTTCTCAGGCTCTCTCTCCCTCAACGCTCATCTGAAAAATTACACAAATGCTTTTTAGTTTTTATTTGCAAAACAAAAGGCACTCAATTCAAGCTGCGTGGCAAATATGAGTGGTATTCAGCAACAAAGCAATCGTACAACTTTCCGCCTCCTACAATTTATCCTCAGTTATAAAAAGAGACAAAAAGAGAAGTTGGGCCAGAGGACATTTTTGCCGGAAGAAAGAAGGCTGTACATTATACACAAAGAGTATAATTCATGGGGACATTTTTATTGACAGGAATAATACATATCACACTGTTTGTGTGCCCTTGTCATTCAGGTCAATTTATTCTGCAAGTCCGAGGAAGCAGCTGGAACCTGTCCACCCAGAAGCGCTGTTCGTAGCCAGGCAGAGCGGGGGAGTACGCCTGGGGAACACCAGGGGGCTTGCGGAGTGCACAGCTTCCAGAGGGGGGCTTGTTGCCTTTGTGTTGTCTCTCAGTGACGGCGCGGCCAGTGTCATGGGGATCACATCACATGTCAAAGCCCTGAAGTTTGCAGACTGGGACCCGCATGGAGGCCATCAGGTCCTGTGATATCCACGCAGTTAGCGCTGTACTTTGTGCAGCAGTTGCCATTCAGACTGCAGCCATTAACAGAGCTTTGCATGCCTGTCACAGCCAGGCCTCAACAGGCCTTCAAAGGCTTTAAATGCTTCAGCGCTTTCCTTTCCCCGCTTTCTTTTGTTTTATGCCTCTATTTTCACTATGAAAGCAGGCAGTACATTGCTGGTAGGGGTCAAAAAATAAATAAAGAAATCTTATATTTTGAAACATGAATATAAATCGGTAGTGTCTATATGCAATGCACAAGAGATTAATTTTAAACAATACAATTGAGTGTTATAAAAAAATTTAATCAACATTTTGATTTTTTAAATACATTTTATACAACATTTCAACAAAAGACCTTTATCAAAAAAAAAAAAACATCTTCAAGGCCAATACTGTGGATAAATTCAGAAAAACAAAGGCAAAGTAATATTTGGATTTTGCATATTAATATTTTTGAAATGGGATGACAGTTAAAGTACATACAATACTGTTTGACTGATAAAGTGGGGTGAACAACAGAGAATTTTGTTTTGAGTCCAACTAAGTCCCCATGCTCTCCTTGCTAATCTTTGTAGCCATCGCTGCTTTGGCATTCTAGACATTGCATGTCGAGCAACAAATCAACACTTCCATTCATCATGTGTATCAAATGAACTGTAAAATATATGTGTCTGTATATGTGTTTCATGCATGAAGGTCTCATATTTCAAATAATATCTGGGGAAAAAAAATACTGTCTCACCACATTCATATGTTTAAATCTGGCGCCACCATCTGCTAGAGAACTTAAGTGCAGGTGATTAGCTATGCAGTCTCCTGTGGCACTGAGCACTCTCATTAGCACACAGAACAAAGAGATGACTCTCTAGAGCTGCAGTCATCTGTTACACTTTGAGTGCCCGGTTTTGTGTGGGAGCCCTCCACACCATCTGCCCTCAGAAGCTACTTTCGGTTGGATAAAACTCAAACAGAGAGGTTGAGAGGATATTTACTAGGGCCTAGGAAGACCATTAAAATTCCAATTAAAAGAGAGTGTATCACCTTTTGACACGTAATACCCAATTAATGTTGATTTCAAAAAATGACATGCTGACATAAGTGAAATTGTGATGAGAAATTGATTCTTCTTCATGATGCCCAATAATGGACTTCATATTTTTTGTGTAACAAGACATTACTCTCCCTTTCAATTCATTGATAACTCAGCACTTTGAGTATTAGTATTTGTAATCTCTATGACAATCATATCCGTGAGTAATTGTTTCAAAGTTTTAAATGTAACTTTTCATTAATAAATCTAAGACTGGATCCATGCATTATTTTTGGCAGTTAAGAAAAAGGCCACCAACCATGTATAACTAAAGTCACTGCTGCTTCTATACCCACAACTTCCTCCCAATCCCACTGGCCTTCCAAACACCTCATCCACACTCCTAATATACTTCCCTCAAAACAGCTCACCCACAAAACCAAATATTCCCCCCAAACACACCACTACACTCCGACCAATTCACCCTCAAACAGCTCAACCACACTTACAGATCTCCCTTAAAACAACTCACCTACACTGCTAATCACATTGCTCTCTAAACATGTAAAAATTATATTTGATACCCTGCATTTACCTTCCTCAATCAAAAACAGTAGCCTCGATTCCCTCAATGTCCGAGTTAATAGCCTAGATGCTAAATACAACTCGTCCTTGATCGCTTACTGGTTGAGAAGAGCGCGAGACTTACATCTTGTTTCACTCCAGCCCGCGAATAGCCTAAAACATATTTTTTCTTTTCTTTCCCCCATGCGATTAACTGGCTGAGGCCAGGAAAGCACACAACTTCTTATTGGTGCAGCAAGACGTGCATGTGGGATTGAACTATGTGAAAAGTTTAAAAAATTAGTTTGCACTCTTCATATAATCCTGAGAGGTATAATCCAGGTGCATAGGCTGCAAGAATAAATTAAGGAAAAAATTAATGAAAGAAACCTGCACACTGACTAATAAGGAGAAAGTCCAAATGAAGGTATACCTATGCAAAATATAAATTTATTCTTTATTATGTGCTCGTGTGAAAAAATGCTAAAAGAAAAAGGTGAAACAAAAGAAGAAAAAAAAATTCGGTTTTACAACATCATCAGTTCTCTTGATCTATGTGATTCATGATTCATTAAGACTTTTTTCTCTACTTGTGAGGGGGAGGGGCGTGTGCGGTGTGGAGGACCAAACGGAAAGAAACTGGAAAGTTCCCACGAATAGGAACCACAAGATGGAGAAACTCCGATAATAGGAAAGGGAAACAAAACGAGAAAATAAAAGAAGTTCCCACTCTCGAAAGGAGAGTAACAAATAAGGGAGACTGGAGAGAGGAGAAATAAAAACGACCCACGGGAAAACGGGCGAATAACTCGTAGACACGAGAGATAGAAAGACGCACCTCCTCCTCTCAATAAACCGAGAGGGAAAAACAAAGAGGCGATAAGAAACAAAATAAACGAAAATAAGGAAAGGAAACCTCTCACTTTCAATACGAAAGCAGGCAGAGAGAGGTGGACAGGAAACAGCCAGACTAAACTTGTAGTCGGCAGGCAGAGAAAGGAAAACTAGAGTGAAAGTGCAAGAGAACAAAAAGTTCCTAAAAAACTAGGCTAATTGCACAAAAGTCCCGCATTACCCCAAAGGCATATGGGGCACAGGGGTCTCCTTAAGCACCTAGTCCTATACCTTACCGGTTCTGAATAGCAAACGAATACAATACAGAAGCGCCGGAAGGAGGAAGCACGGAGCTTAAATAGCCGGCAGGTAACGCAAAACAGGTGCAAGTAATAATAGCCTGGCGAGATCAAAATACTGGAAAGGAAGAGAGAAAATCCGATAGAGTGCCTCGACGCCGCCAAAGAAAAGGACGACCGCAAATAAATAAACAAGGGCTGCCAAAAACCATGACACTACCCCCTTTTGCATTCAGTTTTATTAAAGCATCTTCCAGATACAGTAGGCGGGACAGCTGGCCCTATATGGCATTTTGGGGGCATTAATTACACTAATAGGGAATTCATGTGAACGTGCGTTCATTTAGGAACAGGTGAATTTACACTGGTCTGTAAGAATATTTCAGGAGGTTAAGAGGTGAATCCGACGTGAAATCCTTATACGAACATCTCTCAAGAATGACTATAAGAGAAAGTTAAGAAAAATAAGAGAATGTTCTTGCATGAGGCCCAATGTCATCAAATCCTATCAACCAACTTCATAAAAATGTACTAAAATAACAATACTACCAGCAGTATTCAAATGTTACCTGAATGGAAGAAAGTTATAATGATTATTATTATTATTATTGTAACTATAGTTTTTTCTGTATTGTTTATCTCACCAAAAAACGTTTTCAACGTAAAAAATGCCAAGTTACTCATGCATAGCCTACAAAGCACTGTCTGCAAGTCCTTAATTCCAAAAACTAGATGTCACGTCCTGTGCCTCTGTCCCGATTTCCTGGTTTTCCGTTTCTATGTGCATTCCATTCCGTGTTTTCCCTCTCTCCCTCCATTTTGTGTCTCCACTTCCCCGCACCTGTATTGTGTTTCCTCATGTTGTCTAGTCTCACCTGTTCCTCATTGTCTTGTTGTTAATCTGGCATTTAAGCACCCGTTTTTTTGTTGTGTGCCAGATCGTCTTGTGCCCTGCCTTGTGCTTGTCATATTAGCTTCCAGCGATTTTGTTGTTTCCTGCCTGTTCCCGACCTACTCCTCGACCCTGTGTTCAGTCCTGTGTACCCGCCCAGTTCGTCTTCTCCTGCCTGTCCAGACTGCTCCTGTCCAGCCCGTTCCCATCCAGCCCAGCTCCTGCTCTCCTGCCTGCCTTGCCTTCCTCGTCCCAGCCCTGCTCCTGCCCTTCGCCCCCCTGATCCCCTCCTCTGACGGATTCCCCGGTTCTAACCCCTGCCTGTCCCTGGACTTTGATTCTGCCTGTCCTGCCTGCCTGCTGCCCTGGTGGGCTTTTGTATATAATAAACACACTCCTTGTGGAGTTTACCACGAGTTTGCCTCAGAGTCTTGCGTTTCGGTCCAATCCAGTGTTCTAACCATAACAGAACGATCTGGCCAGCATGGACCCTGCAGACTCCGAGGAGCTCTGCCATGCCATCACCTGCCAGGAGGCAGTTATTGCTCAGCATGCCCAACAAGTCCGGGACATTATGGAGACCCTGAAGTCACTTTCCACACACAGCAAAACCACCGGTGTTAAATCAACTCTGTAAGTGTTAATATTAACACTTTTTCAGTGTTTATATAATTCTCACTGACCAGTGTTGATTCAACTCTCACATCAGTGTTACCATTTTTACTCCACCACAGTGTTGGATATTTACTCTGGTAGTGTTTAAGACATAACTCTTCACAGTGTTGTTTCAACACTAAATAGGAGTGAACACATTCTCTGAATCGTTCAAATGTAACTCTGGACAGTGTTGAGTTAACACTAAAAATGGGTGAATCAATTCTCTATAGAGTTCAAATGTAACTCTGGACAGTGTTGAGTTAACACTAAAAATGGGTGAATCAATTCTCTATAGAGTTCAAATGTAACTCTGGACAGTGTTGAGTTAACACTAAAAATGGGTGAATCAATTCTCTATAGAGTTCAAATATAACTCTGGACAGTGTTGAGTTAACACTAAAAATGGGTGAATCAATTCTCTATAGAGTTCAAATGTAACTCTGGACAGTGTTGAGTTAACACTAAAAATGGGTGAATCAATTCTCTATAGAGTTCAAATATAACTCTGGACAGTGTTGAGTTAACACTAAAAATGGGTGAATCAATTCTCTATAGAGTTCAAATGTAACTCTGGACAGGGTTGAGTTAACACTAAAAATGGGTGAATCAATTCTCTATAGAGTTCAAATGTAACTCTGGACAGTGTTGAGTTAACACTAAAAATGGGTGAATCAATTCTCTGAATAGTTAAAAATGTAACTGGACAGTGTTATTTTAACCCTACATCAGGTTGAATCAAATCATTATAAGAGTGAAAGTAACTCTGGAGTTGTTTTACATGTCAGTAAAGTCAAGAATGAAACCACTTTTCCTTTTCTTTTATTCAGCACAACACCTGTACTTACATTACAGACCAGATATTATAACAAACGATGGGAAAGCACCACATGCATACCCTCATCTGGCCCATATAGCACACCGAATGTCAAACGGCTTGTAAAAGCGCAAACTATTAAGTTTAATGAGTTTTATTTTCTTCATCATTACACTCTGAAGGCATAATGCTCACAGTAGTAGAGCCATGAGTAATGTATTATTTCTAAGTAGATAGTCATCTGCCAACAGTGTCCTTATGATTACAAGACCTGTACTTACATTACAGACCAGATATTATAACAAACAATGGGAAAGCACCACATACATACTCTCATCTGGCCCATAAGCACACTGAATGTCAAATGGTTTGTAAAAGCGCAAACTATCAAGTTTAATGACAGTTTCATTTTCTTCACTATCGCACACTCTGAAGGCATGAAAATGCTCATAGAAACAATCAGTTACTAATGGTTCTACTACTAAGTAGATACAGTCATCTAGCAACAGTATCCTTGTGATGTTGGAAAATACAGGAACCTCGTGCGTGATCTCGTTGCAAACAGTAAGCCCTATCCTATATTCAATCCCATCTATCTGTACCCAATTAGTGGAATACACATTGTCTTGCATAGAAATTACAAGAGAATTGGCCAACTCTTCACCACCATCATAGTCTGCAAGAGAAAACAAAGACACTGGCCCATAGTCTTTGCGTTGAAATGTTAACGTGTCCCAATGATTTCCTATTAACATCTGATGTTTTCTGGCCAGAGACTTAGTTATATTCTTAAAGTTTTTAAGAGTGTTTTTGAAAAGCTTATGTTTGGCTTCATACCTCATACACCAAGTGTGTAACAAGGGACCTATTTTTCTTATGCAAGAAGGGTAATGCACCATGAAATGATGCTTGGGTATTAAATTTCTGTCTGGGTACAGCTGCTTAAAAAGCTGGTGGTGCTCCTGAATTAAGTGTTTAAGTGCTACAGTCATCCCATAAGTAAGGCTTGGGGAAAAAATGATGTTCATTATTTGCAACAAGAGAAGCAGAAGGTTCCAGTTTCTATTCTCAGGTGGTACCACATCTCCAAAAAGTAATGGGGTATTTTTCACAAGACACAGCGTTTGAATTGAATTCAGTCCCAGGTGGTTGCTACTGTTCTCAAAGTTAACATTTGTTGGGCGGTTTTTGCGTTCCAAATAACCATAATTAAATGAATAGATTCGTGACAGAAGATCTTGCTTTGAGATGAAATTCGCAGTTAGATACTGAAACAACAACTTTAGCTCATATTGAGCCACCCCTTCAAGAACATCGTGCATAATGTCAAAGGAAACATTGTTACACACATGAAAAAACTGCAAAGTGTTCAGAGATGAATTTCTCTTAACCCCATATACAGAATTAAGCTGTGGATCTGACTGAAGTGTCCTGCAATGCATTTCAAAACTTTCCTTGTCACGTATTACTACTCGAGGATCATCCTCACAGAAAACATCTTGGGCATCACTCTTATGAAGCAAACATAAATGGCAGAAATAATGTCCACTGAAGGACTCTGTAAACCCAAGAATGGAATGCATTCCTAGATTGTCTCCTGTAATTTGACTTATTGTACCATGCACTTTTTCAGAGGAAATTGGCAAATCAATTCCTTCTCTTTCAAGCCTTTTAAGGTCAGAAATCAAGGGCTGTAGAATCAAATCAAAACCATATTTCTTCAAGTCTTGACAATGAAACAGAGACACTAAAGGTATGTTCAGAACAGCAGAGTTGAATTTAGGGGGTACATTTCGCAAAACAAAATACAAACAGCCTAGCTTATGAATGCAACGTTTTGAACCAAGCGGATTGGCTGTCTCAAAGTCGTCATAGTAAAGTTGTATTTGTAAAGCATTCAAGTGTTTAGAGAACAGTGGGTGGGTCTTAAAGTAACTCCCATCATTGAAGTCTTTGTAAATATTTGCACTGAATGAGGTACCTGCTTTGACCGTATCGCAAAAGTCAGAGTTTCGGAACATGAATTTCAAAGTCTCCAAAATAGGAATATATATGAATGTGTCATTCACCGGGACTTGGCTATATGTGCCAGTTTTCCTGTTACGTCTGCTGTCATACCGAACACCCAAGACAATTTCCACAGGCTCAACAATTCCACACTTTTCACTAAAGTACTTGGTTCGTTTACGTTCCGTATTTAAACAGGAAAATGGATTGTCAAAATCTTCCAAACTTTGTTCTACTGCTGACCTCAAAGGGACACTAGCAGGAACTACAGACAGCACAGTTTGCGTAGTTTGGGAGTGCATCTCAGTTGCAAATTCTTCCAAATCACAGACAATCGATGAGACTGCATTACTGGCAGCACCACTTCCTTGTATTTTGGCAACAATAGCTGCACACATATCTTTCATATTTCTTTTACAAAGACCTGACCCACTGTTCTCAGAATGTCCTGAATCTGACAAAGACTCAACTAACACATTTGGCACAGAAGATTCATCCAAGTCAACTCTGGAATAACCATCAGGATGAACTAAATTACATCTCAGGGTCAAATTACTCTCAGGGTTATTATCGATCTGATGACTAAAATCTAAATGTTTACGAAATCCCGCATAGGTTGTAAATCGTTTCCTACATGTTTCTTGTGCACACATCAATTTGAAATTTTTGTCAGGATAAAATCCATGTTCAAATCTTAAATGAGTTATCAGTAACTGACTAGTTCCATACGATGCTTGGCATTTAAAACAAAATAACATCCTGGCCAGCTTTACTTACTACAGCCTAGTTAAGTAGCTTTGTTCGCAGTTCTTTTACTCGAGGTGATTCTTTCGTTTTCCCTACATCAATTCTGTACACGGTTGTCTGAATGAAAGTGTAGAAGTTAATGAGTGCGATATCGTACATTACATTGAACACAAAGTGGGACTTGAACAGCGCGTCAAATGCAGAGAGGGAACCACCCGCCTGACAAGGGATGAGTTTCTTGTCGAGAGCTAGGTAGAAGTGGTCGATCTGGCCAGGAGATCCACCCACAGCAAGGATGTACGGCTGTCGCCCTTCTCTTTGCCGAAGATGTTCATCAATGCTGTTGCATGACTACATGGAGAAAGAAAACAAGAACAAAGAAAACAAGCATTCCGGTTACATTCCATTAAGGCCAAGGCATAAACACTCATGTCAAAACTCAATATTCTCAGGGGTATATAATAAAGGAGTCTCAATACCTTGTGGTACACCACAAGCCTACTTGCAGCATCCACGGCACTGATTTTCGCAGCCCTCTTCCCTCCAGGTGGGGGTGGAAGGAGATGAATGAGCAAAAGCAGAGTGGCCATGTCACTGTCCCATTCTGAAAAGAAGAGGAGATCAGTAAATACATCCAGATTTTTTACATCGCAGTTTTTAGCTGCGACCAAGCAGCTAGTATAAGCCACGCTGTCGGTTTGTCTGTCCAAAAAGTTCAAAGCACTGTCACTATCGGTCGCAGCTTCTCACAAATTATGTGCTTGTTCCAGCAAATTAAGTTTATAAAGTGAAGGCCAATACTGCCTGACTCCACTACATCAAGCAAGTTCCTTAAACTTCCTGCAGAGCTACCCAACCTATACAGAGTTCACATTCTTGACAAATAATACATTACAAGGAAATAGCTAAATATCTTACTGGAACAATCTTCACTGTCTGTCTCGTTTCTTGCTGACAGCAGAAGGGACCGCACAGCAGGAGTCGAAGTAAGGCCCATGGCTTCTTCAATTATTCTCTTCTTAAAAGCAGTGTCCCACCTTTCCAGCAGCTTAGAAGCCATCTCAGCATTGAAGAGGAGTGAGAAGTCTTGGCTGACCTTCAAGAGATACAACAAATTAGAACAATACATTCACCATCCATCACCACAATACCCCGCTACTTATTTCAACTTACCAGTCCTTTGGTGTTTAAAAACCGGGGAAAGGTCTTAAGGATATCGTCTGTCTTGTTTGGGTCATGGACGAGTGCATGTCTGTAATGAAATGTCTCCTTCATCTTGAGGAAGATCTGAGCTTCATCCGAAGAATGGGTGAGAAAGGCAATGGCTTCTCTTAAAGAATCTTCATCAAGCTGCTGAGCAGGACTGGTACATCTATTAAGGGAAGGTCCACTCAAGCCAGAGCCCGTAGCGGTCCTCGTGGAATGGCTGGTATGGCTGCTTGTGCGGGCACGATGGTTCCTCTGCACGGTCTTGAGGCGCCATGCAATGTAGCCAGTCCCACCTTCAGAATCATAGAAGTGCTCCTACAACATTTGAAAAGAACATTTAATGATTCATTGATTACAATGACCAAATTGTTAGAGCTACCACGTAACAAATAGACTACACTTACATATCCATTTTTTGAAAATGGATCTTTCAGCGATGGGAAAACAGTCACAACACCAAGCGCATATTGCTCTTTCTGATGCCTTGAGGGAATCCTCCTTGAACAGGAAAAATGTAGACCACTAATGAATACAAATGCAATACACACATTATACACATGACAATACTGTATGAAATTCACTAATACAGGCAAACGTACCAGTCCTAAGAAAAAGATAATTGTATGAATGAATGAATGAAACGAATGAAAAAAGTTTTACATATAACTCCAATACAATTTGAGCTCACTAAATTTAGTCTGACTGTGTGAGGCTAAAACTGAAAAATGGGCTTACCCATGCATCTCTACCATGTGTCCAACCAGTATGTTGACAAGAACTCGTCTCGTTTCACTTGACAGCAGTTTTTTCGAACTGTATTCAGTGAGAACAGCATCTCCTCCAGCTTTCTCCTTTAGGGCAGCAAGGACCATCTTCAAAACAAGAATTAAAATATTATGTTCTGTGCACAGCAGTCTGTACATACACTATATGGCCAAAAGTCAGTGGACACCTGACCATCACCATTTTTTGGCCCTGTACTCCAAAAGTTAAGATTTGAAATCAAACAATTCATATGCAGTTAAAGTGCAGATTTGCAGCTTTTATTAGAGGGTATTTGTATGAATCATCATAGGCCTGAGGTACACTATATGGCCAAACCAGCATGATGGTTTGTGGCTGGTTTGATACCTCAGACCCTTGATGATTTACAGCCATTTAGCCAACTAATGTGTTCCATACTCTACCAGCGTAATTTACTGCTAAATCTAATGCCCCCCACTAAATTCCCATAGAGATGAATTCCCCCCCAAAAAAGTGTTCTGAACTTCTAAATGGTTAATGCCATATTCATACAAATACCCTCTAATAAAAGCTGCAAATCTGCACTTTAACCGCATATGAATTGTTTGATTTCAAATCTTAACTTTTGGAGTACAGAGCCAAAAAACCTGTGATGGTCAGGTGTCCACTGACTTTTGGCCATATAGTGTACGTATGTCTGCCTGAATACTTGCGCGCACACACCCACACATACATGCACACACCCACACATACATACAACTACACATGAAAGAAAAGTACAGATTACCTCTTTTGCAGATTCATCTGCTGGCTTGGATATCTTGGCAGGACGCTCTGGTGTTCGGTCCAGGTCACTTGATGAATGGCTTGATAGCGACAGGGTATCTGTACAGGAGGAGCTAGGCCCAGCATCTGAAGATGCAAATTCTGAAACACAAGATCATTAAAAGGAATAGTTCACCCATGCAACTCACTTTATGGCATTGTTTACTCATCCCCCATGTCAGCATCTTCGTCTCACCAATTAAATGGCTGGGCCCCATAGGAAGGGGCTGCCTATGGGGCCCAGCCATTGAATTGGTGAGACAAAGATGCTTCTAACTATGTGAAAATTATGTGGATTTAAAAAAAAAAAATCTTTGGATTCAACGGACATGGGGGGCGAGTCAACAATGCCATCAAGTGAGTTGTATGGGTAAACTGTTCCTTTAAGAGGGGAAACAGCACAACAGTATCCAAATGAACACATGCACGCTTGCAAAATGACGTTTCGACCCTCACACGGGTCTTCCTCAGAACAATTCATTGTTCCGACTGGAAGCGAAACGAAAATTTTGGTGCCAACTTTCGGTTCTTATGGGTAATTTGTACAGTCTATAAAAATAAATCAATAAAATAATTATTTCAGTAATGTTAAACAATTCATTTCACGCTCAGCCAAATGCATTCTCTGCAACCTTGTCTGAATTGCTGCTTGTGCAGCGAGTGACCATTTCACCAAAATGACAGCTGCACCAGTAGAAACTTCAGCTTTTTTAAACTGACAATGCAACGATTGCAATTGACACGACTCCCTTGCGATCGTGCGTCGCGTTCATTGCGTGACCTTTGCTGCTATATTTTAATTATTAAAAGCACCATTCATTTTTAGAAGTTATGCTTGCAAATTATGCTAGCTAGCTAGAATACTGTACTGCTACTGTACTATTACCTATTGTTTAGCTAACAAAACAATTTAGAATTGCTAATGAAACGTTGTCACGAGTCATTGAAGTGAGCCCTGCTGCGACCACTTTGGAATATTTACTTTATCAAAGGTTCTCACTAACTCTTCGGGAGGCGAGGTGATATAAATGGGTTACAAGACAAGGTGATGCCATTTTATTGTATTCCTCAGTACCAAAACGACAGGAGCAGTAGAAAATTACTACCACATCACAGTAAATCTAAAACAAAACTTCCTACGGGCGTGTCCCCGCATAAAGGTCCGTGGGGAAAACTGATTAGGCTAATTAAATGGCCTAATATATGGAAGTAGCAAATACTGACTTTGATAATAGGCCATCATGTATTAATACTGACTGACCATATTAATGTATAGTGTAATAATGTACAGACCTATAGACAAATAATGAAAGTATTAATGAATGTAAAATATAAGAGCCTATGTGATATAAATAATATATAAATGTAATATAAAACTATTAAAGGCTACATGTTTAATCTTTATTGGTTATATCTGCTTAGAGAGCACTCTAGCAGGGTACAGGTAGTGCAGCTGGTTTATTTTCTACCTGGTAATTCAGGTATATAGGTGAATAAAAGCAATACACATACAGTAGGCCTACTTGAAAAACAGATTTAAACTGGTTATTTCACAGTAGAACCGGAAAAATAACGTTTTTGAACCGGTATCGAAATAAAGGAACCACAACCGAAAGATTTTGAACGATACCCAGCCCTAACACACAAGGAAACAAGGAGGGCATAACTACATACCTTCATTTTGGTCTCGAATTGTGAGCATCAAGTCAGGTTTTTCCTTGAGTAATTCTTCTAGGACATCCTCCTCAACCTCAGTTTCGGTGTCATCGTAAATGCGGAGTACTGCGTCAGATGGTAGGCCAAACTTGATCTGAACTACACACAAACCATAAAAGTTAAATCATGTACTGATAAAGAAACCAATAAAGCAGTAAGTGTCAAAGGTAATTTACCTTCCTTTATGAAGTCTGCAGCAGTGAAACCATCCTGAAGTTTGACAAATTTTCTTGCGGTTTGGAATTTTACTTTTACCAGCATCTTTCAAATCTGAAAGAGAACCTAAGAATCATGAATATTAAAGCATAAATAATGACTTATGAGGTTACTTGTAAGCATGCATATTACATGAGGTTCTTAATACCCAGGATCTGTCTAATCTCTCGCACCTTTCAAATTTGAAAGAGAAACAAAGTATTGTGTTAAAGAAAGATATCTAATGGTTACTTCTAACCATGCCAGCCTGCTGTCTGGTTTTCAGAAGCACGTGCTCAGAAAAAAGGGTGTGCTCTGTGCGCCATGGATTTTTCTAAAAATATTTTTCTAAAGAACTTCTCAACTTTAGCTAAAACTGCTTTCCT
The DNA here is from genome assembly GCA_029718625.1 of Synaphobranchus kaupii. Lineage (NCBI taxonomy): Eukaryota > Metazoa > Chordata > Actinopteri > Anguilliformes > Synaphobranchidae > Synaphobranchus > Synaphobranchus kaupii. The sequence goes on along the minus strand of CM056398.1, from coordinate 9,371,645 downwards.
ACAAAATGGCTGTTTTCTTCTGCCTTTGTGCCATGGGTGGTGCGCCCAGCAATCACAGCGCTCGCTATCGGCCATTTTGTTGGAAAGCAGTTTTAGCAAAAGTTTGAGTTTTTTTAGAAAAATATTAAAATTGTTTATTAGCAACGCCTAACTTTCAAACCCCACCGCCGATGTTCGCGAAACCCTCGTGCAACTGTGAATACATTTGAAATTTCTCTGCGACACTTGTTCTACGAACATTGTTTTGCCGACAGTGCCTTCAGACTTTATTGGAATTTTCTAACGATCGTTTAGGAACTGTAGATCACTAGAGAGCTAGCATAGCTCGCCCAACGATGTTGACGTGACTACAGCACCGAGGAGCTAGAATGTCGCTAACGTTAGCTACTAGCCAACTAACCCTACCTAGCTAACGTTAAAGTACAGTGACCAAGAACACTCATTTCACTCGACAGTAGCCCCGTCCCATTTGTATACTATACACTAACTTAGCTAATACCATTTAAAAAATAGACTATTTGCTACACTTAGCAATATAGTACTGTTCGCTGTTTAAGGCAAACTAGCTCGCTTGCTAGCTAACGGTAGTTAGCGTTTGTAGCTAACGTTAGGCTAAACTACGACCTTAACTACAAGACTATATAACCAAAACTACAAAAGTTAAGGAACTAACTTACTGCTTTAATCGTCAGTGTCATGGAATATAGTTTAAACCACGATACCTATATTTAGCTAGCTAGTGATGTTCTACCTATGTTAGCTAGCTGCTAGCTAACCTTGTTCAAACTAAATGGCACCTTCAGTAACGCGTTCTAACTAGCCAGAACACGTGCGTCTTGAAGACGTGCGAGTGACGTATGCTGTGGAGAGTAGTGCTAGCAGCAACTTACCGTAGCTAGGATAACCTTAACTTAGCCAAGTTATCGTTTAACAACTAAACCTAACGTTAGATTTAGCCAGATATTTACCTAGCTAGTGATGTTCTAACGTTAGCCATGTTAGCTAGCTGCTTATTGTTCAAATTAAATGGCACCTTCAGTAATGTTAACGTTAGCTAGCTAGCTAAGGACACATGCGTCTTGACATGACGTGCGCTGTACAGACTAACAGTAACTTATACCGTTATGCTAGCTAGGCACAATGCAAAACCTAAGTGACATTTTTGAATAATAATCGATATATTTAGACTACCTATTAATTCCATATTTAAAACCACCAAGATATTCAATAGAATATGTAAATTCATAAAGTTACCTTTTCTCATAATGTCCTCCTGAAATCTTCCCGCTTGTTCGGTCTGGTGGTTAAGAGGAGTGGGAGAAGGGGGAGGAACCAGAACAACACCCAACGAACGTTCTACGTTGGAACACTGGGAAACAACCCCCTCTTCTGGATGATTTGAACACCATCCGTGTTAAAAATATTACAATCAACTCTAAAATGAACTCGAGACAACTCTAGCCTATGTAACACTGGAAATTCAACACTGGTGGTTTTGCTGTGCACAGATGGGTCCCCAGGGGGCAGTTGTGGACCAGCACGGGCAAATGCTCTGATGGAGTCCCTGAAGACCCTCTCCACGGAAGTGGATCAGATGGGGTCTCAGGTGACGCGACTCACCACCAGTCTGCTCGTTCCAGCTCCAGCGGTGCCACCCAGTCCTTCCGCCTCCGGGCAGCCTGCTGCCCCCCCCCCCCCGCTTGTTCCAGCCAGAGAGCCCCGCATTCCCCATCCAGAGCGCTATCTCGGCGATTTGGGGAAGTGTCGGTGCTTCCTAATGCACTGGGTGTCCTTGTGAGCCAGGTCTCCTCTCCTTCTGCTGCCCAGTCCCGGTTCCTGTTAGACCCCACGCTCAGCTGGAATGGCCAATCCCTCCCGCTGTCCACCCTGGTCGACTCTGGAGCTGACTGCAATTTTATTGATGCCGCACTCGTCCGCCAAGCAGGCATCTCCACCAGGCCTCTCCCTAACCCTCTCAATGTCTTCTCCCTGGATGGGAAGCTCATCGCTCAAGTCACCCATTCGACTATTCCACTCCAACTCATCCTATCTGGCAACCACCGGGAGACCATTCTGTTCCTTATACTTAACTCCTCTGTCACCCCTGGTCCTTAGTCAGCCCTGGCTCAAACTCAACCTTCATCTGAATTGGAACACGACTCAAGTCCAGAGTTGGAGCTCCTACTGCCACTCAACCTGCCTCCAATCAGCCCAACCACCATCTGAGGGCGCTAACCCTTCTCCTATACCACAACCTCCTAACCTGTCTTCTGTCCTGCCTGTGTATCAGTGCCCTCCTCAGAAACACAGCCAGAGTACCTACCTCCATCTCCAGCCCCAGAAACTCACCCACAGTACCCGGCCTCAGAAATCCCCCTGCACTACCCACCAGCTCCGGTCCCTGTAACTCACCCGCAGTACCCGGTCCCTGAAACCCACCCGCAGTACCCGGTCCTCAAAACATGCCTTCCTGTTCCCAGCGCCCCTTGCCTGTTCCAAGATCCGGTCGCCAGCCCTCCTCGCCTGTTTTGGGTTCCTGTCTCTAGTCCTGTATTTTCTGCCTGACAATTATTCCCTACACCTGTTTTGCGTTTCCTGCCGGCTATAAATACCTCAGGGGTCATTCCGTGTCAAATCAACCAGTGGCCTCTGCATGACCCTGTCAGATTTTGATGAAACTCCATCATAATAATCCAGTGTATGGAAAATGAACACAAAAAATGTGCCTCATACGACATGTCGTTTCCGAGATATGGCCTCCTGAAATTTGCTCAAAACCTCCGTCTTTCGCGCTCGCGTGTCCTGAAAACACGCGAATGTGATTTTTTCCGACTTTGGAAGCTTATAACTTGGGATTGGTAACAGCTATAGAGCTGACACTTGGTATCCTAACTTACTTTTTACTGTAAACCCTTCCCTTTTCAAGTTATATGCACCCAAAGTAGCCACTTTGTTCAGTCGCACATGTTTTTGGTGATTTTTGAGGTCACCCTGTGCCCATACGAGTGGACATATACATCCCATATCATAGATGTATTATCTATAAGTGTATGTCTATGGTCACAAGCGAGTACAGGCTAATCAATTCATTTGTAAAGGAATGACATCCATCCAAATTTGGGTCCGGGTGAAAAAAAAAAGTCAAAAACACAACCGTCCGTCTTGACAATGGATCACCATGTGGACAGTTAAAACGTTTTCTGAAATTTACACCAGTTAAACAGATATATTAGATCTACTCATCAACCAAATTTCTCCGCCGACGGAGCCGGGAACCAGGACCCCCTCATTTTCTCCTGTGCCCATAGTTTCCCGGACACAGGACTAGGCGAGTCCCTTCGAAGGGTGACGACTGGGGTTGGGTGAGAGAAGGGGTAAAAGACTCAGGGCTGGCCGGCTGAAGGGTTAGGACTCTGAGCCTAACGGAGTGGGAGGTGGGCCGATCAGGAGCAGATTGGGGTGGAGAATGGTTGCTGGGAGAATGAGTAATAACAGTCCGGGTTGAAGGGTGATGGTCGGCATGTCGGCGGGCGAACTCAGGATTCCGCCCTCAGACGCTCATGAGGTAATCCTCGTAGTTGTGGAGAAAGGGGTCCTCTAAAAAATCCTGATTCGCCATGACTGACTCTGGTGACCGCCTGCTGGGTCCTAACTGGCGAGTTCGTTCTGTTACGGTAGGTGGGAAACAGGACCCAATAGCAGGCGGGAAGTAGGAAAACCGAAGTTTAATATAGGGGCAAGGCAGCAATCCGTGGTACAAAACAGGCAGGGTCGTAAATCGGGAAGACAGGGCAATGGTACAAAATTAGAGTCCAAAATCAGGGTTGTGAGAACACAGGCAGAAGTCCAAAACCAGAATAAATAAACATGGTAAAAATCAGAAACATAAATGAAACAAACTAACAGGCAGGATGCAGAAACCTGATATCCTTTGGTGAGGGGTTGATATGTCGGGGATCCCTGCGATGGTGTCTGAGGATCTGCAATTTTCTCCCCATATTGTACTCCAAACCGTGTGCAGGACGGCTCCGAGGCTGGCAGATGCTTCGTGTTCTCTGCCTCGTCCAGTTGCATTCTTCTAACACCGTCTTTAATGTCCTCCACGTCAGGTACCTGAGATTAGGCATAGGCTGTTTCTTTTCCTTGGGTCGGACAACACGATCGGGCAGGCACATGGCGACTCGGGCTGCAGGGGGTTGGGTTGGTCCGGCTGCTTCCTGCTGATCATCTGCAGGAAGGTGAGGCTCGGGAACAACAACAGGTCCGGCAGCATATGGAGGAGGGAGCGGTTCTTATCCTTCATAAATGTACTTCTCCCTACATCCTGCTCTCTTTCATTCACTTTCTGCGCCATTTGCGACCCCTATTTCTTCTTTTCTCGCATCAGCTTCTGCTTGCCATCTATTATACTTTATTTAGCTTTTTTTAACTTTAGGTCTTTCCTCTTGCCTTTCTTTTGCTTCTAGCAATGCTCTGTTTACCCGTGAGTGGAAAATGCCCCTCAGTCACTTTGTGCCATAGCGTTACCTGATTCACGTTTGCAGGTCCCCATTTGTCTCATATTACCTTGATCGGTCCTGTCACTGAATTTGGTGCCTGCCTTTCAGGTTGTATCTTTCCGCCCAAATTCCCCATTGCTCCCGTCAGTCCTTTCTGAAAAAGAGAATTCTCACAAAAAAATGTATTCTTTAGTAGGGCCGTACTGCTAGCTATTTTATAATAATATAATATATAATTCCTAATACCACGGGGAAGACACACACTTAACCCCTTAATCTCACAGGGACTTAATCCCTGCTACTCAGAAAATAATTCTTTAAACTCACAGGGAAACTCCTGCTACCTCACAGGGAAGACAAACCCCTGCTACTCAGTCTTTAATCTTAAATTTCAGATCAAATATTCACCTTACACACACAGTCTACGCCTTTAGGCAGACGGCATCCTACCTCAATTTGGAGGGGGATCGTCCTGGGGCGATCATTCAACCCCCCGTGCATGGTTAACCCTCAGACTGTAAACTCAATGAGTCGGTGAAGTTAGTGATCCCATCGCCAATTTATTGTCGTGGATTTTCTCTTAGTCATCAATGGAGACAAATTAATTTTCTTACAACTCAGTGTTCGTCAGGTCAAAATCCAAATTTATTTTGATCAAATAGGAGAGACTTGCTCGAATGCTCTACAAAGAGCACCAAAGAAGTGTCTCCTCAGGCAACATTCAGCACCAGGTTATATACACCTCTTTCCCCCTTCTCAGTACTTTTCCACTTGTCACTTGACTCCACCTTATCTCACGGAGGGGGAAAGTTAAGACAGAGAAGTTTCAAAAAAGGAATGTGGAAAAATTTACTTTCTTAACTATTGTTTTCACAACATATTATACATATGTTCATGTATAAGTATTAAAAATATATTCTTTAATACAAAGAGCTTTTACGTATCCATAAGTAGACCAGTCAGATTTAAAAGGCACCCAGTAGCATGCATAGAAGTTAAGGTTATAATGCATGACTAACAGCTCAAAATATCAATGTGTGTGTTTTTAAGTATTCCATATGAGTTTATATGATTCAATGTGCTCTTCTTCACTACACCGTACACTGACATTCCAATCTGAAATGGAGATGTTCTCCACTTTGTCAAAGGTCTGTAGCTCAGAGGCCTGGAGCAGAGCCTGGAGCAGAATTCTCTGTCTCACATCTGTACCACATTCCATCACAGACGCATACAGAGATACCTTTCCTCCATTGCAATGGCTTGGATACACGGTCGCTATGTTTACATGGTTGGCTAAATGGCTCTAAGTCATCAAGGGTCTGGTGTATCAAACACGCCTTAAATCAGCACTCTGAGCTGGGGGTTGCAGGAACTGCGGGTGTTATCTTCCCACTGGAATTGTGATATAGTGAATTAAATGTGAAATAATCTGTCTGTAAACAATTGTTGGAAAAATGACTTGTGTCATGCACAAAGTAGATGTCCTAACTGACTTGACAACACTATAGTTTGCAAACATGAAATCTGTGGAGTGGTTAAAAATTAGTTTGTTAGGGAAATCTGCTTTAAATTCCCTTCCTACACCACAGTGAGCATCGTCTGATGAAACAGATCCACAGCAAAACAGTATCTTGATTTAGAATAAGACTTCCGTTTATTTGCAAATAGACCAGAATGAGAGCTCCTTACCAGTGCTCTGATGAAACACATACAGTAGAGAATTTATACACAATCTTGGTATCTCTCCACCAGGGCAGATTCTATGCATAGATTACAAGGACATACAGCTGACAACCTAGGCTTAACAGTATTTAGTCTCAAGATAAACTCTGACCTTGCCATAAGATCGAAATGTCCAAGCAAACTTCTACTCGCAATAACAGAGACATTAATCTCTTAGGCTGTCTGTTTCCAAAAGAGACTGAGAAAGATATTTGGTCTGAATCCATATGTATTATAGAGCATATTTCTTAACCACTTAATTGCATACATATTCTTATTGATAATAAGGATTATATTAAAAGTTAATTTTAATCACGTGATTGTCTTCATGTTAACACTGTCGTGGATTTTTCCCTTTCAACACACAGTGAGCAAGTCTGTCCAAACAGAACCAGAAACAAAACCATGTAATAGAATAAGAAAAAGAATTTCAGTTTATTTGGAGATAAACTCAGAATGAGAGAGAGTCTTACCAGAATCTCTCTAACTTGAATACAGAATACAGAAGACATTTATACACAATCTCTTATTGATTTACTGTCTTGCCACAAGGGGCGGTTTCTAAACATACAGAGAGACAAGGGTATCCATTTCTTGGTGTTTAGTCTATAGATAACCTCTAACCTTCACACCAAGTCATGAAAACATCCATCTCACAGACTGCTTGTCTCTGCAGATTGTGAAGGATGAGACACAGAGGGAGTGAGACACAGAGGCCTGCTTGAAGCCTACTCGGTGTTCACAGAGAATACATTGTCTAATTACTTAACTCAATATAATTGATCTACTAATAATCAAAACTATAATAAATGCTTAATAATAATCATGTGATTGTCTCTATGTTAATACACACACATTGTAAAACAGAAAATTCCTTCACAACACACACACATTGTCAATCAGAAAATTACCCTTACATTTCCCTCCTTTTATCATTTCATGATAACATAAACAATTTTATGATCAATTCTACTCAATCAGTTAGTATACAAGTGGATGGCAACAATAGTTAGCTATGGATATGTGCGATGCAGAACTCCTGTAACCCAGGGGGAATAAAAAAAACAAAACAATTCCGGGAAAAAGACATTCCCCCGGCCCTCGCTCCTAGAGCAGCCGAGCGTCGCTCCTGGATACCGGCAGATGCACGCACATAGCACCCCATCCAACCATTGAATGATCCTTAGTAAAGCATACCATGGTAGGTAAACAAAATCATAACTTCCAGTTATATCAACTTAAAAAGATCCAATAAACATTATAACATGTATAATCAAAATAGATGATCATGTAACGAATAATTGATTATTGTTCATTCAGGTGAAGCACTTCTAAAATGTTAACATCATTAATGTTTTACTGATTATTTTAACACACATGATTCATTACTATCAATGATATTGGAAATTAATATTGTTCATTTTCTTTTTCCTTTTTTCCATTTTGACTCTGAAGAAGACGTCGTTGACGTCGAAACGTCAGTCATATTAAAATATTTTGTTTTGCTCTGAGCTCTGTGTGCTCCAGTCCTCCTTATCTCGGGTTAGTCCTAGCGAAGTAGTCCGGGTTTGGTATTCTCTTTATTGTTCATTTTCTGTTTGCCACCTACATGTGGTGCACTCTTACCATTCAGAGTCAGGGTCTAAGAGTTTAGTCTAAGGAGCTGTCCAGGCGAGAACACGTCTGGTCTCTATCGTATAGATAAGTGTCAGGGATTGTTTTAGGGAAGATTATGGAGTTTTCGGAGGAGGAATGCGTTATTATGCCCCGGATCTGGGTCATAGAGATGAATGTACTGGCCAATTGCAACTTGAGTGGTACGAGAAATGCAGGCACAGATAATGGGCACGCCACAACAACAACACATCATAAGTAGGATGATGATAATGCCAACAGGCAAAAAGATTCTCAGCAACGTTTTCTTCCACCCTGACAGGAAATTAATAAACCAATCTTTACTTGTGTCAACCTCTCTTTCCATCAATTCATCACGGATCTTGGTCATATTTCTAACTCCCTGTTGTATAACTTGTCCATCCCCATCAAAATTAGGTATGTACGTACAACATACTTCCGCAATCATTACACAAACCCCCCTTGCTCTGCAGTAAGCTGATCCAACACCATACGATTCTGTATAACCATTCATCGTAATGCAGTTAATTCGATTTTGACAGCTGCTGTTGTATATATGGAGGAGTTTATGTACTGGAGAAGAGTGTAGCATGTAATCTCAATTTCTCTATTGGACTCTATTACTCCCATCCAAGGAAAGAAACCCTGCAAAAATTTCTCCCCACCAGACCAAATCCGGTGTTCCCAAGGGACAGGGTTACCATCCATGAGGCTCCTTTACACTCTGTGCATCTGTTGTGCGATGTGGCTGTGTGTGGACATGTCAGGAATTATGAATGTGGAATCATATAAAGCAATGAGTGTCATGGTTTATGACCTTTTTTCCCTTGCGGTCGTGTTCCTTGGTCGCCACACGTGGGTGCTGCTTCGTTAGTGGAGTTTTGGCTCCGTCTAGTCTTTTCGCGGAGAAATCTCGTCAGCGTTTACAGGTGAGCTATATAAGCCCATGTTCCTTTCCTTCTGGGCTTCGATATTGATTGGTTGTTTGTTGTTTGTACTGTCGTGTATTCTCTGGCATTATTTGTGCTGTTTTGTGTGTGGTTTATTTTTGCCCTTTTAAAGTTTTAGCCAGTATGATTAGGTCTAGGGTTAAGGAGACCGTTTTGCTCCGTTGTGTGAGTTTTGCGGGACTTGCCTTTGTGCTTTGAGCTTTCAAGTTGAATTCTTTTTTGTGTGCTCATTTCAGTCTCCACTTTTTGGTCTTGCCTTTGTTTGTCTGTTGCCTAGATCGTTTGCCCTTTTCTGTCTCTTTCTCCTCTCTCTGTCTGTTGTCTTCCGTGAAAGCTGGAGGAATCTTTGTTTGTGTGTATTTGTATGGTAGTTTCTTACTAAGAGACAGGGCGTTTTATCATACTGACTTTAGGGCTTTATTTATTCTTAGAGGCAGGGCGTGTATTTTCTATTGAGCTTGTGTTAGTCTGTTAGCCGGTAGTTCCGATGCAGCTGTCCTGTTCATCCATCAGTAATTGTCTCCGTATATGGAGTTTTTGGCGATTTTGTTCGGAACTGTAGTTCTGTTCGCCCTTCGGTACATGTCTTCCCATAGGGAGACTGGACGATTTTGTGGACATGTTTGTGTGTGACTGCGAGTCTCTGAAAGTAGCCTTGGAACGTTAGTTTTCTGTTCCATTTCGCCTCGTTACATATTCCTTTACTGAGAGGCTAGGGCGTGTGTTTTCAATTAAGCTTGCGTTAGTCATGCTTAATAGTAAAGTTATGGGACGACGGTGCTCCGTCGGCTCGCCTGTAAAATGTTTCTCTCTCCTGGGAGATCGGGCGTTTACCCCTTTATGTTTTCTGCATGTGACTGCGAGCCTATGAAACTAGCCATGGAATGTTATATCTGTTCCTTCCCCCATTACATTCCTCTTTCCCAAGAGGCATGGCGTTTATTTTCTATCAAACTCGTTTTGGTCTTTTAGCCGGTAACTGGCAGCCTGTCCTGTTTGTTCCTTTTGGTACCTGTCTCCGTACATGGAGTTTGACGATTTTGTTCGGAACTGTTGTTCTGTTTCGTCTTTCGGTACATGTCTTCCTATAGGGAAGATTGGGCGATGTTGTGGACATGTTTGCGTTTGACTACGAGTCTCTGAAAGTAGCTTTGGAACATTGGATCTGTTCCTTTCGCCTCCTCATATTCTATCGTATTATTTTGTAGTGTTTGTTGACTGTTTTATTTTTGCCATTACGCTACTCGCCCGTTCTTATGCGTCTTGTTACCGAGACAGGGCGCGTATTATTTCTGGCTACTGAGAAACCTGTCCTTCCGCTTCTACTTATTGGCGTGTGACAGTGAGCCGGTTAGTAGCATCGGTAGGCTTGTTCGTTGTTGTCTCCCTTCCTTAACTCTATAAACTTCACCCCTAGTGGTTGAGACGTATCCGTCAGTATTCATGTTCATCTGAAATTATAAACTACAGCTTTAAGAAAATCCCGAAAATTTTGACGCAGTATTTTTTTAAAGGGTAGCCTCTTGCAAAACCCTCAGCTTCTCCAGTTACACTGCCGTGCAATAAATTAGGAGGGTGCTATTAGTAGCCCACAGCACTTACGACCCTCCTCTGGCTACAGCCACAGACTGTAAAATGCATCAAATGCACCGTTTATACACGCTAAGAAAATCATGTTCACGTATAGAAACAATAATATTTTTTTAAAACGTTGTACAAATGAGTATTCGCCGTTTTCCCTTGCTTACTGTACTATATACAGTACCTGATGCACTTTCGGTTTAGAAGACACCTCATTTTTTTCTCCAAAATCTCTCGTGGTGGTTTTGTTCCAAGGTAACGGGATCGCATATGATAAATTCTTTCTACACACATCAGTAACCATGGTAGTGTTGCAGTTGCAAGTGAGGCTACGAAGACAGTCAAAACATTTTTCCAGTTTTATGGGGGGGCAGTTACAGTAAACTCTTTTACATTGGTCACCGTGTAACTGCCCCAACTCATTTGTGCCATTGCCTATAACACAGATTCCAAACTTCATGTTATGTTTAAACATTACTGGAGAGGGCATTTTCCATGACACCTGTGGCCATGCAAGGTAATCTTTCAGGAAAGAACAATTGCTATTGACTATTGGGGAACGTGAGTTTGAAATTAGCTGTATTCCACTGTTTTTTCACACCTGGGTGAATGCTCAGTCCCATCAAACACCGTGTTTTACTCTTGCTCAAATTATATACCTGTAACAGCGGTCCCGCTGTAGACTGAGGCATGTGAGAACAAACATAACAGGAATGATTAGAGTGTTGTTTTGCAGTCCACTGTGCATAGCGCCACCAGGAGTTAGAGCATAGTGATGTGGCACTGCTACTGGTATCAGCCATGCTTCATCCCCGGTAGTCGCATACCTTTTGGGTCATTTCGTCAGTTCAGCAGTGCTGCCTACCATGCTAAGCCCGCAGGTGTCATTGCATCTGGGGTGCCATTCGTGGACCAAGATGATTGGCAGAACAATGATGAGGGAGATGAGGCCTAGTAGGGCTAGGCCTACCTCAAGACTGCATCCTGCTCTTCTGAAGGGATTGTACCCCTCGGTTTGCCCTGTGTGAGCATGTTGGGAGCTGAGATTACTATCACACTCCTTGATGTGTTGGTTCCCGTTGAGTTTTTAAACTCCGTGAGAACTAGTTGGTCCTCTTTGAGTTTTTAAACTCCGTGAGAAGCTGTTCCTGCGCGTATGTCGAGGTGGGTCATTCACCCTTATCCCTCTTTTGGTGCTGGTGGAGCCCTTTTGCAGTGGCTAGCGTGGACCCAAGAGGCGCGGCCTTCCACTCGCACAGCTGTCGGCGTGGTTAGTAGAACCTGGTATGGGCCCCTCCACCTGGGCTGGTGCCACTTCTTCCTCCGGAAGTCTTTTATCACCAGTCTACTGGCTGTAGATCATGCAGAGAGCCGCTGGCTGGTGCCGGGAGAGCTGCTCTAACCTGTTGATGCACAGATCTCAGAACATTGGTTAGCTGAACACAGTAACTTACCATTCGAGTGTCTGCCAGGTCCTTGTCCAGCATCAGGCCAGGGGGGTGGTATCCGGTCCTCATGGGCCGCCCTGTCATCACTTCATATGGGGACAGCCCTGTTGCGGAGTGGGCCCTCCCCCGGATACCTGTGAGGACTATTGGCAGGGCCTGGACCCAGTCCAGACCTGTTTCTCCCATTACTTTGGTTAGTCGATTCTTAATGGTTCCATTTACTCTCTTTACCACCCCCCCACTCTGGGGGTGGTAAGCACAATTGAACTTTATTTCCATCCCCAGCTTCTTAGACACCTCCTCCAATATTTTATTTACAAAATGAGTGCCCCTGTCTGAAGAGAGTTTCCTCGGGATCCCCCACCTAGGAATAATCTCGGTTAGTAGGGCCTTTGCTACTGCCGTCGCATCAGCTTTCCCTGTAGGAAAAACTTCAACCCATTTAGAAAACATATCAATGATCACCAAACAATATTTCTTCCCCCTGCATGGGGTAAGTTCAATGAAGTCCATCATAAGGTGATCAAAAGGTTCCTCTGGAGCTGGGTGGGCTGCATCAACTTAGCATAGTAGGGAAACAAGTAGCAGGGTAAGCATGGTTTACCCGTGGGGCCTAGCCAGATCCCATCGGTACAGGTGCCATCTCGCTTCCAATTGGCCTTTTCCTGGGGTGAAGCCCCAGCTTGGCAGTCTTGTAAAGTGGCCAATGGTGTTTCTGTAAGAACAGCAGCCTGTGTGTGAAGACTGTGAGAATTGTGTTGGGAGGGGCTGAGGCTGCGGCCTTGGCGGCTGCATTAGCAGCAGAGTTTCCTTGAGAGATAGCGTCTGGCTGCCCTGTGTGAGCGGGACATTTACAAATTGCAATGGATGTAGGCAAAAGAATGGCCTCTAGGAGGCATTGCACCAAGTGTCCATTCTGAATAGTTTTTCCAGAGGAGGTGAGAAAGCCCCTGTGTTTCCAAAGCGTTCCAAAATTGTGCACTACACCAAAAGCATATGTGCTGTCAGTGTAAATATTTACAGTTTTACCTTGTGACAGATGGCAGGCTTGTGTGAGAGCAAAAAGTTCAGCAGCCTGGGCAGACAAATGTCCCGGAAGTCGGGCTGATTCCAGGTGGTGTGTCACGACCGCATATCCAACCAAATTGTCACCTGTGAACAACGGCTGGCAGAACCATCAACAAAAATATCAAAGTCTGCATTTGACCGGGGGGGGGGGGGGGGGGGGGGGAGTGAGATCAGGACAGGGAGAGAGAACTTGATCTAAAACATGCACACAATTAGGAGGCTCCCCATCGTCTGGAGTAGGCAGCAGTGTGGCTGGATTCAGATCAGAAATACAACGTTTCACTGTAACATGTGGCAGGGAAAGAAGCACATGTTGGTAGTGAAGTAGGTGGGCCAGTGAGAAGTGAGCAGTTTTCTGCTTTAGTAGAATTTCTGCAACTGCATGAGGAACCAGAACAGTGAGTGGACGATAAGCAACGATTGCTGAGGAAACCGTAACAGCAGAAGCAGCTGCTGAAATTGAAGGCAGACAAGGAGGAAGGCCCCTTGCGACAGCATCGAGTCTCTGAGAATAATATGCAACAGGCCTCTTTTTATCGCCATGTTTTTGCAGAAGTACAGCAGACATATAACCAGCCTTCTCATCCACAGTCAAAAGAACAGGTTTGTTCATGTCAGGCAGACCCAAAGTCAGTTTAATTTATGAAAGGACATTTCAGCACTCTCTGTCCATGTGACCTCATAATAAACAGAGAGATTTAGGCCGTGGGCCAATTCTTGTAATGGCTGTGAGAGTTCAGCATAATCAGGGATCCACTGTCTGCAATCACCTGTCACACCAAGAAAAGACATTACTTGTTTTTTTGTCTGGGGCTTAGGAAGGTCGAATCGCCTGGATTCTGTCCGTGCCTAAAGATTTTCCTGCTTTAGAAATTTTGTGGCCTAGGTATGTGCGGAGGAAAGCCTTTTGACTCCCTCCTCGTTAAGTTCAATTTGAGATGGGTTTTTCGACTGGAAGAATTCTCAAGATAAAGATGAAGGAAATAGCAGAAGTTTAATCTTTTATTAAATGGTCAAATGTTGATTCAACATGGGAAAACCACAAACCTACGCAGAGGATTCGGAATTCCCCGAACAATAACAAACATTAGTTTTTACAATATCATAACTCCTCCTTTATGTTGCTAATACACCAATGACATGTGGTAACACCTTTTCATAATATCTTATTTTATCCAATAACAAATTAGGCAAAACATTAATATGTTATATGACCTGTTCTTACCCTATGCGCTTGGGGGCACTCTTGATCTATCAAATAAAATTGTTTGTGAACTCTCCTCCCACCTGTTCGGTCAGCAGGATTTATCTTGTCCATTGTTATAAGTACAACTCCTGCTTAGTTATGGAACACAGGAGGAAAACATTTCTGTTTTGACTGGTGTGCTAGATGCCCTCGTCCTTGCTGACAGAGAACCCCCCATCTCAGTACTTTTCCACTAGATCTTGACTGTATTATTTAATTATTTATATAATATTATTTATTCTTGGGCCTACAGAAGTTTCACAAAACAGCTTACTTCCACATTCCCCCCTTTGAGACCGTCCGGTCTCACACTCTCTTGTTGATACTTCGCCTGGTGGTGGGGTTATGTTATGACATTAGTATTGTATGATAAAAATAAACATTTGTAGTTGATTAGTTTCATGCATAATTTACCTAAGTTAATATTTCCTCTAATTAACAATTAACAGATGATCTATCAAACAGTACATATCAAGAATATCAAAAAGTTAATAAAAAATATCAAAAAATTTAATCAAAATATCAAAAGTTAATTAAAAATATCAAAAGTTAATAAAAAAGCTACTGTATTTAATGATTTTTAATGATCATCTAATTTTGATTCGCTATAATTATACAAAGATTATATAAAAAGAATTGGATTATACTTGTAATGTCTTCTTCCTCTTCTTAGGAGCCCATATTCTAAGAAGCCTGAGGAGAGGTTACTAGCACTTCACTCAGGCGTCTCCTACCTTCTTCGCCCTTTTCCTTAATCTATTTATGTGTCTGTTTTATCTATCCTAAGGGCCTTTAGTCAGTTGGGGCTTCATTATGTCCCCTTTGAGTTTTTCTTTTCTTCATGTAGTCAGTGTATGTAATATGTGTGATCTTGGGGTGTCAAATGGATAAATCTATTCTGATTTTATTTTTTTAATTTTTTTAAAATTTTTTATTTAAAACTAGTTTTTAGAACCATTGTCGCTGCTCAGGGTCTGACAGACCCCGAATCTGGGGAAAATTTATTTTGCCAAGACTTTAGCTACAGTTTTAGAATCCGCATGAGCAGTGGGGAATGCTTCTACCCATCTTGATATCATGCTAGTATAAACCAATGTTTCTGTATTTCTCTCATCATCTCCCCCCTTGCAGAGTGACCAACACCATGGGCAGCTCTGCAAATGACCTCTATTACTGCGCTTGGTGCAATTGCTTTCCCTGCTTTCCCTGTACATTGCCGCCATATTCCTGTAGACTTATCTAATCGTTTAATCACAAGGTCTGTTCCGCCTGTATGTGCTCCGCACTTTATAATTAAAATTTTTACGAGTTGTTTCATGACCTCCAACAGTTCTTTTACCTCAAAAAATTTTTTTATACGGTTTCCCCCTGCAGTGAGAAACCCTCGTCTTGCACCTATTCCCCAAAATGTGTACTATATACCCCACAAGCATACGTTGAGTCACAGTAGATATTAACAGTGTGTCCTGTACCCCTTCTACAGACTCTTGCTAGGGCTACCAGTTCTGCTTGTTAGGCACTTGTCCCTGGGCTTAGAGCTGATTCTTCGATCGTTTGATATGTCCATGGTCCTTCTTGTTGTACTATAGCATATCCGGCTCTCATTTTTTCCTGTGCGGGGATCAATGGATGATGAACCGTCCACAAAAAGCATGTGGTCCGGAGCCATCAGTGGTTCTTGTTGTAAGTCTTCTCTTGCCCTTGCTTCTGCTTCCACCACTCTTTCACATTCATGTGGTTGGCCTTCTTCTGGGGTCATCATTAATTCCGCTGGGTTCACAGCTTTGCATCTGATAATGGTCAATCCTGGCTGTGTGAGTAGGGTCTTGTATCCTGATACTCTCCGATAAGTTAGGGACGATTTCCCTCTACTGAGTAGTGCTTCTACTGCATGTGACACATACAGGGTAACTTCATGCCCTGCCGTTATTGGTGTTGCTTGCCTTCTCTACTGCAAAGGCGGCTGCTGCCAGCCCTTTCTCTGGAGTCCTCTTTTTGCAGTCCCCCGTCATTCCTAGGAATCTCTGCATTTCTTTCACCGTTCTCGGTCTGGGCACCTTCGTAATTGCTTCAATTCGTTCTGCTGAAATACTTTTGCTCCCTTCCTTAAGAGTATGACCCAGGTATTGCACTTGTTCTTGACAAAACTGTAACTTTGACTTGGATACTTTGTGGCCTTTTAGTGTCAGTTCTTGTAACAGTTTCTTACTGTCCTCTTTGCATGCGGTCATACTTGGGCTGCATAGGAGAAGGTCGTCCACGTACTGGATGAGAGTGCTTCCCCCCTTTGGCGCAAAGTCCGCTAGGTCATTTCTGACCATTTGATTGAATAGGCTAGGGGATTCTACATATCTTTGAGGCAGTCTCTGATAAGTGTACTGTTGCCCCCTGTATCTATTAAAAAGTTGCATGTTTTCCCTCTTATGAGAATATCAATTTGTGGTTAATTTGTGGCACAGCTGGATGTTATAGATAGCATTTCCTTTGCTTCACACTCTCCCTCTGCTCCTAGGGGTGTAGGATTCTCAAGGCATCCCTATTGAAGGGGGTTCTGTTAGGGACCCATTCCCCATTGTTGTTGTGGCTGTTGTGGCTGCTGTGGCTGCTGTGGCTGCTCATACATGTTTTGCTGTGGGATCATCGCTATCTGGTTCTCGGGTCCTTGATATGATGGCATTGGCGGGTACGATGGCCACCACCCAGGGTTTGCTCCTTGGTTCATGTGGCCTCTGTGGAAGTAAGCCGTAGGCCCAAGAAAGCCTCATATGCAAATATATAAATAATTAAATAATACAGTCAAGATCTAGTGGAAAAGTACTGAGATGGGGGGTTGTGAGAGGGTGCAGGATAGTTCTCTGTCAGCAAGGACGAGGGCATCTAGCACACCAGTCAAAACAGGAATGTTTTCCTCCTGTGTTCCATAACAAAGCAGGAGTTGTACTTATAGATCGTGCTGACCGAACAGGTGGGAGGAGAGTTCACAAACAATTTTATTTGATAGATCAAGAGTGCCCCCAAGCGCATAGGGTAAGAACAGGTCATATAACATATTAATGTTTTGCCTAATTTGTTATTGGATAAAATAAGATATTATGAAAAGGTGTTACCGCATATCATTGGTGTATTAGCAACGTAAAGGAGGAGTTATGATATTGTAAAAACTAATGTTTGTTATTGTTCGGGGAATTCTGAATCCTCTGCGTAGGTTTGTGGTTTTCCCATGTTGAATCAACATTTGACCATTTAATAAAAGATTATACTTCTGCTATTTCCTTCATCTTTATCTTGAGTATTCTTCCACTCGAAAAACCCATCTCAAATTGAATTTAACGAGGATGGAGTCAAAGGACTTACTTCCGCACCTCTTGATTGGAATCCTCTTCCTCTTCCTCTGTGACAGTTCCTGGCCCAGTGTCCCATCTTTCCGCATCTCCAGCAGTCTTTTTGCTGCCACTGGCCCGGGTTCGTCCATGGCCTTTGGAAATTTGGTCCAGCCCATTCGATGGATGGGCCCTGTCCTCCTTGGACTTGTTGTGAGTGGGGGTTCCTGTATCTGCTGGGTTATCATTGCTGCTTGAATTTGAATTCCCGGATCTTCTCTCTCCCTGTCGGCTATCTGGAGAAGTAACAGTTTCTTCTTTAGGGATTTATTCTGCCCTTCTGAGGTCTTCATACTTTCTCTGTGCAGCTTCATGTGGTGGACAAGATGGGCTCTTTGTTTATCCCAATTCTCCTGGGGAAGCCCCCTTGCTTAGGGCCTTTATTACTGGTTCGTTTACACAACATGTGAAAGAACATTGTCGATGTTCCTTGTGATGCATCAAATGTCTGTCCCATGTTTGTTTTCCATGTCTCCTGCATTCTGTTGATAAAATCATGGATCACATATCTTCTTAACATCTCCCATGCACAGGGGCAGGTGAGTCGTCCTCATCTCTACCCTCGCTTATCCATGGCCCTGCTCCATCTGTTATTTTTGGTAAATCCTTAACCATGTTCTCCGGGTCCATTGATGACCATGGGGTGTACTTAGTGAGTGGCTGTTGTCTCCCTGGTTGGGGTAGGACTTGCAATGGGGCCAGGAAGGTTTCTTCATCCTCTTCATCTCCTTCTTCCCCTGGTTTGTATCGAGCAGGTGCTCTCCTTCTTCTGCCGCTCTTCCTGAGGATTTTGCTGGCACTGTTCTGGATATCACTACTGATATCGTAGACCTGCTTCAATTCTTGAACTCGTTGCTGCGAGTACCCTCCTTGTTCTGCTTTTTTTCACCTCCTTTAGGGTTTGTTTTCAGCATTTCCTTTGTCACTTTCTTTTTCTTCCTTGTTGTACTGCCATCTGATTCTTCACTATCAGAGGAGCTTGATTCATCTTTGGGAATATCTGTTGACCTTAGTTTCACTTTTCCTTTGATGTCATATTCTCCTCTCCTTGGGTCTCTTCCAGCTCTTCTTGCTTCTCCTTTCGGTTTCGTTTCTTCTTCTCATATTTCTTCTTCTCACATTCTCACACCTTATTCTCACATCTTCTCACTTCTCACCTTCTCACATCTTCTCACTTCTCACCTTCTCACATCTTCTCACTTCTCACCTTCTCACATCTTCTCACTTCTCACCTCCCTCTGCTTCTTCCATTGCCTGTTGATATCTGGTGGCACATCCTAGCTTGCTGCTCCTTTCAGATTCACGTGCCCCCGACGACTTAACTGTTTCTTTCTTGCAACTTGTCATTCTCTGATTCTCTGGCCCGTCATGAGGTGTGTGGAGGCATGGGAATGGTGTGCTATTTGCGGGATTTCCCTCGTTTCCTCGGCTGTCACTCTGGGCTGTCTCTGATTCTCCTTCCTCTGGGCCTGCTGCTGTAACTTTTGATCTTATTAAAACGGTTTCCAAATTACCTTCTACTTCCAGGGTCCCTTTCACTTTCACCAACTCTGGTCTCATCCTCACAGTAGTCTCAGGCCTCTGGCTCAAATCTTCTTGTTCCCCAGTGCTGTTCAATAGGGGATACAGGCCTGTAGCTCCATTTGCTTCCACTGATGGCAGGTATTGAAGTCCAAAAATACCTTCCTTAGGCCATACCATGGGACCACCTCTTGTCCACTTTTCCCATTTTTTCATAGTCTTCTCATAGTCAGATTTCAAGTCTCATAGTTTGAAATAATTCACTCATGCAGGAGAGAGGTGTCTTTAAAGTCTCGCCCTTCCGCGTTTTCAAATCTTTAATTTTCTTTAGCCCATGCAAGCTTATTCTAGTTAACTGAAAGTGAAACTAAAACTGAAACTAAAATAAAAAATAAAAATAAAAACATTTTAGTTAACTGAAATAAAAATAAAAATAAAGTGACTTTTAAAACAAAACTAACTGTAGTGGTGCAAAATGAACTGGAATAAAAATAAAAATGAATCATGAATTTTTTTAGTTTTAGTTTCTGATCCTCTTCCTGATTTGCGATCTGAAATCTGGATTGCATATAGAGTAATTTAAAACATTCAAAACCAATATTTAATTTCTCTCCCTCTAAATTAGAAAGTGAAATTAAAAACTAATAAAAAAATAAATAAAATAAATGAAAAACTTACAACTATAATAACTTTGCCTCCATGTTTTCTTTTTAAAATAAAAAAATTTAAAAAAAATAAAATAAAGCAATAAAAACACCAAAAAATATATTTTTTCTTAATTGATTTTTCTTAATTGATTTATAATTCATTAATTCATAATTCATTAATTTATTCTTAATTGATTTATTATTATTATTATAATTCAGGGGACCACTCTGTTCTTGGTAGTCACGCCTTTACCTTTAATCCTGTTAGTTCCCACTTAGTGACTGTGACTCGTGTGGCTCCTCCCCCTGAATGCCCCTGCTCAACTTCCCCTTCTACCTCTTCAGTTCTCAATTCCCTCACTGGGGTACACTCCAGCCAAACGGCTCCGTCTGCCCACCAGTCTAAACATATTTCAAATGTTTCTCCTGTTTCTATGGCCTTGGGTAGGAATTTATCAATCCCTGAATGGCAGCACAGAGATTTTACTCCATATAACTGTTCTCATGTTAATTATTCTCCCACTGTATCTTTTCCCACAATAACAGACACATAATATTTCCACTTTTCTAGTGGAGTACTATCTATCTAAGTAAAACCCTGTTATTTACATAATTTCCTTCAGCATTATATACAGCATATCCAAAATAACAAATTCTCGTATAATGTTAGCACACCACCTTATCTTTTTTCTATTGTTCTCCTGTTACAGTATTGTTTAATCGATTATTTTCAGTTTGATTGTACAACCCGTGCAATGGATCTATTTGTTCTAATTTGATCAATTGAGATATATGTATATACATATAGTACTATTTACAAAAAATTATAACTATAGTATTATTAACAACAGTAAATTATTTGGCCACACAACATAACTTTTTTTTTTAAATAGTTTTTTTTTTTCTTTTTAGAAAGGTTATTTTCTCACAACACTGTTTCCCTAATTGTCCCTACCGTAATATAGCAGTGGCAGTATCTTTCAACTGCTTCACTCTATTCACCGTTTGTGGTGGACTTTGAAGGGAAAGGCGTCCCTTTACACACAACCTCTACGCGACCCACAATCCGGAATTGCTCTATATTGCTCAAGAGTTGCTCAGAGTTTTTGGTTAGCTAACTTGGAGTTCAGTACTCCCCCACAGTGTTGTCATATTCAGGCTTTCTTTCAAGCTCATCTTTTTTCTCAGCGCTCACAACTCAAATCACAAATTATATCACACTCAGAGCTCAAAACACAAAATATCACACTCACTCAGAGATCTTGACACTCAAAGTCACTTCTGCTTATTTCTACTTCATCACAATAATTTTTCTACCTATTTATCCTCTCTATTTTGTTTTTATAATCAATATAATTCAATTAATCCACTCACCCACTGGAGCTCCGTCACCGGTGTAGGACCACACTTGGGGCCAACGGAGTGCGGGTAATTCCTCTCTGCAACGTTTAAAAAAAATATTATTATACATGAACATGATTTTATTAGCGTGTGTAAACGTTGCATTTTATGCATTTTACAGTCTGTGGCTGTAGCCAGAGGAGGGTCGTAAGTGTTCTGGGCTATTAATAGTGCTATAATGCCTCATTTATTGCACTGCAGTGTAACTGGAGAAGCTGAGGTTTTCGCAAGAGACTACCCTTTTAAAAAATACTGCGTCAAAATTTACGGGGTTTTCTTAAAGCTGTAGTTTATAATTTCAGACTAACATGAATACTGTAATTGAGACGGATACGTCTTAACCACTAGGGGTGAAGTTTAGAAGAACCTTTTTGTTCAGTTCTTTCACACCTAGAGCTTATGGTAACCAGTTCTATTTCTTTTTTCGTTTCTCTAGCCCTTTTACTCAGGCTTTCTTTTGTTTTTCTCTGACCTCCTGTTATTTTGTGAGAGCGTGAGGTTCTTTTGTTGTTTGATTACTCGCTAATATCGAGTTCGCCCTCTTTTGGGGTTGTTTTTGATTTGGCTTATGCCGGGAGGTTTTTATTCCCATTTTTCCTTTGTTCCCTTCCTGCCTTGGAGCTATCCGCTTTTGTGGTGTATATTTTACTATATACACTTTTAGAATTCCTTGGCTGTCGCGCCTGGTTCTCCGAACCTTACACTCCCCCTTATAGAATATCGAAGCCAATATGGAAGAGCCAGCGACACCACAGGTTTCTAACAAAGCGCTGGCCAGTCAGAGCGCTACAGGGATTACCCCTGAGGAGGCCATTTTCACCTTGCAAACACAACAAGGCCAGTTGATGGAGCAAATTCATTATCAGGGAGAATGCCTTCACAAGTTAACGGAGAGTTTCCACAGACTCTCTATTGCCGTCAGTCCACCCCCAGTTGCACAAGCACCGACACCTCCCATGCCCTTGCCACGTACACTTAAAGAGCCCAAGCTCCAATTACCACCTGTCGTGGATTTTTCCCTTTCAACCCACAGTGAGCAAGTCTGTCCAAACAGAACCACAACAAAACGATGTAATAGAATAAGAAAAAGAATTTCAGTTTATTGGAGATAAACTTAGAATGAGAGAGAGTCAGAATCTCTCTAACCTGAGAAACAGTATACAGAGGAGATTTATACACAATCTATCGTTGCTTTACTGGCCAGCCACAAGGGGCGGTTTCTAAACATACAGAGACAAGGGTATCCATTTCTTGGTGTTTAGTCTATCAATAACCATCAAACCAAGTAATGAAAACATCTGCCTGTCTCTAGAGATAGTGCAGGAGAGACACAGAGGGAGTGAACCATGGCCTACTCAGTGTTCACAGAGAATACATTGTTTAATTACTTAACTTTAATATAATTGATCTATTATATTAAAATGCTTAATGATAATCATGTGATTGTCTCTATGTTAATACACACATATTGTAAAACAAAATTCCTTCACATTTCCCTCCTTTTATCATTTCATGATAATAAACAATTTTCTGTTACAATCTACCTAATATACTCAATCAATTAGTAAGTGATTCATTTTAATAACATCATAAATGATTACATGATTATACAGATCAAATACAATAATCTTGTGTGGATATGTACAATACTCCAATAATCCAGGGGGAATTGAAAAACCAGCAGATTCAGGACTTATATGGGACAAAACTAGCACAGAGCCAGAAAACCCAATCAGTTCCGGAAAAAATAATCCCTCCGATCCCTCTTAAGGCAATCAAGCCTCGCTTCCGGATATCAGCAATTATCGCACATCATCCATATCTGATTAATAACAAGAATCAACATAGGAAAATAAAAATATAAAAAAATGAAATCATAGTGAATATAGTAACAGGATTGAATATAATTGAATATAAAAAATTTTTTCACTATAATGTACTACTGATTATTTAACATATAAAATTACTACTATCAAGAGAAAGTCTGAAAGAAAAGAAAGATAAAAAATAAAAACCCATCATGTAATGGAGACTTTTCACAACTCCAGGAATGTCAACCTTTTAACTCTTCACATTACAACACTGTCTGTCTTCCCACCAACCATGTGACAGGGTGGGTACATAATTCAGGCCTATTTTTTATATAGGGTCGTCAGTGAACTCAGGAAGTTGTCGGAGAAGGAATACATTATCTTGTTCAGGATCAGGAACATTTTGCTGTAAGTACTGACCTATAGCAGCTTGAGTGAGGCGTGCAATACAGCCGCGAATCAGTGGCATTCCACAACAGCAAAGAAATACGAGCAGGGTGGCAAAGATAACAACAGGCAAAAAGATTCTCAGCAGTGTTTTCTTCCAACCTGTCAGGAGGTTAAAGAACCAATCTTTATTTGCATCAACCTCTCTCTCCACTAATGAGTCACGGAGTTTGGTCATATCTCTAAGTCCCTGCTGTATGATCTGGCCATCCTCATCATAATGTGGTATGTATGTGCAACACGCCTCCCCAATCATCACACAAACCCCCCCCTGCTCTGCAGTAAGCTGATCTAATACCATGCGATTCTGCATAACCATTAATCGCAGCGAAGTCAACTCAGTTTTTACAGCACCTATGGTCAAAATGGAGGAGTTTATGTACTGGAGAAAAGTGTATCGAGTAACTTCTATCTCTTTAAAAGCCTCTGACACACCTAACCCAGGAAGCAAAGCCTGTATAAACTTCGAACCTGCAGTCCAAAGACGATGTTCAGTAGGAACAGGATTACTATCCCAAAACCCTCTCTTTACCCTGTGCATGCGACGTGTGGTGTGACTATATGTGGAAAGGTCAGGAATCACATACGTAGAGTCATACAAGGCAACAATGGCACATACTCCACCCCAGTCAGGGGGGAGAGCAGTGTAGACTGAATTTCCACAAAGCCAGTACCAATCTGATAACAGTCGACTCCCAAGGCGAGAGGATGGTATTATCCCGGAACAGTTTGCAGTTTGTTCCCTATTCCAAGGTAATGAGATTGCGTGTGACCAGTTGTTCCTACATATGTCAGGGTCGTCTCTGCAGGGACTAGAGGAATCATTCAGGCAGTCAAAACACTTATCAGGATGTATGGGCGGACAATCACAGAAAACAGTTTTACACTGAACATTGTCTAATTGACCTAGTGCATTAGAGCCATTACCTATAATACACCTTCCAAACTTCATACTATGTTTAAGTACGACTGGACCGGGCATTCTCCATGACACCTGTGGCCATGCTAGGTAATCTTTCAAGAAAGAACAATCTGTATTTACTACTGGAGTACTCAAACGTGACAGATTTAATGGCACAGAGAAATCAGCTTTTCCCCACCGTATTCCCACACCTGGGTGAGAACTCAGTTGAGAGGTCGTTCTTCAGATTCTGCACCTGAAGAAGAGGGCCTGCTGTGGAATGAGGCATGTGAGAGCAAACATAACAAGACCGGTTAAAGTGCTGTTTTGCAGTCCACTCAGCATAACGCCACCAAGAATTAGTAGCATAATGATGCTTCACAGTTCCTGGTGTCAGCCAAGCTTCATTCCCGGTGGTGACATACCTTTTAGTCCTATTAGTCATTACAACAGTACCGTTTGGTTCACTGGTGTTAATGGTGTAGAATGTCTCATGAATCAGGATAATGGGCAGAACAGTGATGAGTGTAATGAGGCCTAGTAGCAATAGGCCTACCTTCAGGCTGCAGCCTAATCTTCTCAAAGGGTTGTACCCCTTTGTTCCCATGTTGGGAGCAGATATTACTGTCACGTGCTCCTTGCAGTGGAGGTTCTCTGAGTTTTTAAACTCCGTGAGAACTTAGTCGTCCCTGCGCGTCGGTCGAGGTGGGTCTCTCACCCTTATCCCTCCTTTGGCGCTGGTGGAGCTCTTTTGCAGTGGCTGGCGTGGACCCAAGAAGCACGGCCTTCCACTCGCACGGCTGTGGGCGTGGTGAGTAGTATCTGGAAAGGACCCCTCCACCTGGCCTGGTGCCACTTCTTCCTTCTGAAGTCTTTTATCACCACCCAGTCTCCTGGCTGCAGGTCATGTAGAGGCCCGCTGGCTGGGACTGGGAGAGCTGCTTTCACCTGTTGGTGCACAGATCTCAGAACAATGGTTAGCTGAACACAGTAACTCACCATGCGAGTGTCAGCTAGCTCTTTGTCCAGCATCAGCCCTGGGGGGTGACATCCAGTCCTCATGGGCTGCCCTGTGATGACCTCATAGGGCGACAACCCTGTAGCAGCGTGGACCCTCCCCCGCATACCTGTAAGGACAATTGGCAGGGCCTGGACCCAATCCAGACCTGTCTCTGCCATCACTTTAGTTAACCGGTTCTTAATGGTTCCATTTGCCCTCTCTACCGCCCCTCCACTCTGAGGGTGGTAAGCACAATGGAACTTCAAACTGATCCCCAATTGCTCGGTCACTTTGTCCAACACCTTGTTTAAAAAGTGTGAGCCTCTGTCTGAAGACAGCTTCCTCGGGATCCCCCACCTAGGAATAAGTTCTGTTAGTAAGGCTTTCGCCACTGCTGCAGCATCAGCTTTCCCTGTAGGAAAAACTTCAACCCACTTTGAAAACATGTCAACAAACACCAAACAATATTTCTTACCCCTGCATGGGTTAAGTTCAATGAAGTCCATCATCAGGTACTCGAAAGGCTCCTGTGGAGCCGGGTGGGCCGCATTTGGAACTTTCTGGCCCCTCCCAGCATTATTTACAACACAGATAACACACTTTTCACAAAAGTTTTTTGCATAAGTAGAAAATCCGCTTGTGTCCCAGTGTCTGGACATCAAAGATATCATCCCTCCTTTTGACACATGATCCAGTCCATGAGTCAATTTAGCATAATAGGGAAATAAAAAACGAGATAAACAGGGTTTACCAGTAGGGCCTAGCCAGACCCCATCAGTGTAGGTGCCGTCTCGCTTC
Organism: Synaphobranchus kaupii; assembly: GCA_029718625.1. Taxonomy (NCBI): domain Eukaryota; kingdom Metazoa; phylum Chordata; class Actinopteri; order Anguilliformes; family Synaphobranchidae; genus Synaphobranchus; species Synaphobranchus kaupii. Next base: position 9,345,590 of record CM056398.1, on the reverse strand, counting down.
CATTTGGCCTTTTCCTGGGGTGTGGCCCCAGCTTGGCAATCCTGTACAGAGGCCATTGGAGTGTCTGTGGGAACAGCAGCCTGTGTGAGCAGACTGAGAGTTGTGTGAGGGGGGGCGATTGCAGCCGCCTTGGCAGCCAAGTCAGCCTGTTCATTACCTTGAGAGATAGCATCAGTCTGGTTTGTGTGAGCGGAGCACTTACATATAGCAATGGCAGCAGGCAAAAGAATTGCCTGTAGGAGGCAGCTCACTAAGTGTCCATTCTGTATAGTTTTCCCTGTAGAGGTAAGGAAGCCTCTATGCTGCCAAAGAGTTCCAAAGTCATGCACAACTCCAAAAGCATATCTGCTGTCAGTGAAAATATTTACAGTTTTACCTTCAGCCAAATGGCAAGCCCGTGTAAGAGCGAACAGTTCAGCTGCTTGTGCTGAGAGATGTCCAGGAAGGCGGGCTGACTCCAGAACCTGGTGTTGTGTCACTACTGCATAGCCAACCTGACTGTCACCTGTGAGGGGACATCGACTGACAGAACCGTCAACAAACATATCAAAGTCTGCATTTGAGAGGGGAGTGGTGGCGAGGTCAGGACGGGGGGAGAGAATTTGATCTAACACATGAACACAATTATGCGGCTCCCCATCCTCAGGTGTAGGTAAAAGAGTAGCGGGATTCAGAACATTGCATCGCTTGACTGTAACATTTGGCAAAGAGAGCAACACATGTTGATAGTGAAGCATTCGAGCTGGTGAGAAATGGGCCGTTTTTTTTGTTTTAACAGAATTTCTGCTACCGCATGAGGAACAAGGACAGTGAGAGGACGATAAGCAACAAGTGATGCAGATGCAGTTACCGCCAAAGCCGCTGCTTAAATGGAGCGCAAACAAGGAGGAAGGCCCCTAGAAACAGCATCAAGTCGCTGAGAATAGTACGCCACAGGCCTGTGCTTATCACCGTGCTTTTGCAAAAGAACAGCAGACATGTAGCCGCCCTTCTCATCAACAGTCAAAAGAAAAGGTTTAATCATGTCAGGCAGGCCCAAAGTAGGAGAAGAGGCCAACTGTTGTTTCAACTTCTGAAAGGAAATTTCAGCAAGCTCTGTCCATGTGACATTATCATTAGCCGCTAGATCATGGCCATGTGCCAAATCTTGCAAGGGTTGGGAGATTTCAGCGTAATCAGAAATCCATTGCCTACAGTACCCTGTCATGCCCAGAAAAGACATTACCTGCTTTTTTGTAACCGGTTTAGGGAGGTCAAGAATCGCTTGGATTCTGTCAGTTCCCAAAGATTTGCCTTCTGCAGAAATAGTGTGTCCTAAGTCGGTAACAGTATTTAACGCAAATTGCAGTTTCTCCTGTTTAACTTTGTGGCCCTCTGTGGCTAGGAATGTCAACAGTTCAAGTGAATCCTGAATACAGCTGTGCTCGTCTGGAGAGCAGACGAGGAGATCATCAACGTATTGAATCAAAGTACTTTGAAGAAAACTGGAACTGTTCCAAGTTTTCCTGCAGCGCCGCTGAAAAAACTGCTGGTGATTCAGCATACCCCTGGGGTAATCGAGACCAGGTATACCTTTTTGCCCTGAATGTAAAGGCAAACCAGTACTGGGAATTTACATCAACAGGAATACTAAAGAATGCATTCGCTAGATCGATCACAGAAAAATGTAGCATTTATTTAGCATTACCCGGGACCTGTGCTAGAATGGTCGCGGGGTTAGGCACAACGGGAGCGCGCTGTTGAACGGCGCTGTTCACAGCTCGTAAGTCTTGTATGAACCGCCAAGACCCATCAGGCTTTTTTACAGGCAAGATAGGAGTGTTGCATGGAGAGTCAGGACAGGGAACCACAACACCAGCTTCTAACAACGCATTAAATACGTGGACAATGCCGTCTTCGGCTTCTGGGCGTAGGGGATATTGACGTTTGCATGGTCTGTATTCAGATTTAGGGGTTACTTGAAGTGGAGTAACTCCAGCTATGAGCCCCACATCATTTTGGGACGTTGCCCACAATTGAGAGGGAATTGCACTGAATCTCGGGTCTGAAAAATGCAAATAGGCTTGGGTGTCACACAACAACTCATGAATGCTGCAGACAGCTGTCAAAGAGTTCGGAAACCGGTGCGCAGTGACACGCAGAGAGGGAGAATATTTTGAAAATTCCCCTGTCTTTTCCCAGTCCGTGGTGTCCAAACATAATTTCACCCATGGCCCTGTGTCCTCCCATTTTTTATTTGAGGCTTTGCACAGTGAAACATGGGGTGCACTTCCCGCTATGGAATAGAATTGCTGCTGTGCTGAGCTCAATTGTACAGACAATGCACAGAAATCGCGACCAACCAAAAACAATGTCGAATTTAATTTACAATAACCGTACCAATTCTTCTCAAATTCCCAATCTCTACCTCGACTAAAATGTGCTGTTACATGTAGTTGTAATTCTGTCAGTCTGTCGCCAGTGCCTGTCCACTCAGTTCTGGCCATTTGTATGGCTTTAGCTGTGACTGAGGATCTGTCCAGATCCCAAGCATAGTAAAACATTTCTAGAGTTTCTGCCGTAGCAGCTCTGTCAATAGTTAAACCGTCATCAGTACACTGCACACTCAGACCCAATTTGCACATTAAGTCTCTGCCAAGCAGGTTTACCGGACATACAGGAGAGAACAAGAACGCATGTTTCAAAGTAATATTTGAGCCCGTATTGAAATCTTGCACCAGTAATGGAGCTGTAAATTTCTCTGTCGTGGTATTTCCACCAGGATCTTGGCTGAGCATGGTTTTACCACTAAAAAGAGGAGGTTTTGAATCCCATGATTTAGCTGTTATTACAGACCGACCAGCTCCCGTATCCACAATGAAGTCTAATGCTCGCCCATCAACTTTTAATGACCAAAGTGGTAACGCATTTGGAGTCGTATGGTAAAGGAACCCAGCGAACTCATCCTTGTCCGCATGCGTTTCCTCGTCCCCCACAAAATGTCATTGTCCAGGTAATCCAGTTTGACCCCCAGGATGTTGGAAAGAAACATTCCCTTGGGGTGCTGTGTCCCAATTTTCAGCATTACCGGAAAATTTACAACCGCGAGCCCAATGTCCCTTTTTTCCACATCTTCGGCAAACATCATAATCCACCATGGTAGTGGGTCCCATGGAGTTGGGTCTCTGTCTGTTCCCTTGATTCCGTCCTCCACGTCTGCCGCGTGCTGCTGCTGTCCACCGGCACCGTCTCGGTTCCCCTGGTAGGAATGGAGCTGGGCCAGCTGCAGCTGAGAGGTCATCTTGTCGCTCTTCTTTTTGTCTTTGTGTTGCTTGTCGCGGTCCTGTTCTTCGCAGTGAACAGCATAACGGAGAACGTCCTTAAGTCTCCGAGTCTGCCAGCCAACACAGGAGGTCTTAATAGCGGTTGCAAGGTGTTTATCCAATCCATCCAGGAAACAGTGGGTTAGCTGAGTCTCGTACGGAGTAAGAGTCTCGCTGTTTTCCGGTTTGTCCATTCCACTGTGTGCGTCGTACTTCTCTGAAAGTCTCTCAAGAAAATCATTAAAAGTTTCACCAGGCTTTTGTTTAACCTGTCTGACTGCTTCCCAGTTCAGACGAACAGGGAATTCGATTTTCATACTGGTTTCCAAAGTATCTATTTGTTTCACATACTCAGAAGTAGCACCATCATTGTATGGATGGTAGGCATCTCTACCTCGTGCATTTCGCCCTTGTGGGAAGTTACCTGTACTGTGGAATCTGGGCCTACAGAAGCTGCAGGTCTCGCTCTGGTCGCCGGCCCACTCGCAGATGGTTGTGCAGCAGCACTGGAATGCACTGCCTGGAGAGCAGGGGCTGAGGGATGTCCGTGAGCTCCTGCCGCTTGCTGTGGAACATAAGCTGGAGGACACGCAGGACAGTCCAAGTCCAGGTTAATTTTGTGTACGCTTGCAAGCTGTGCTACATTGGGATACAAAGAGCCGCCGGAATGCACAACAGGAGATAGCACTGAATTACTTTGTTGGGATTTCTCCACAGTATTTTTATTTTCTCCCTTGGTCTGTTTTCCCTGCCTTAATTTTGATTCCTTTTCCCACAAATCTACTACTTCCCAGTCGGGTTGCCATTTATTTTTACGTTTACTATTTTTAACCTCATATGACTGCAGCCGCATTTTTAGGTTATCAATCTGATTTAGGCTAAAAGAGCCTTTTTCAGGGAAACCTAACTTTTGCCATTTAACACGCTGGTGTGTGGTTGCCGGACCATATTTGTCATGCATTATTTTCATTGGACCCGTAAATTCAGAGTCCTGTTTCTTTGAATTTTTAGAACCCATTTTTGTGCGTTTGTCCCACAACCAAACTATGCCTTTTAATTATTTTATTTTTTTTAAATTAAAAAAAAAATTTCTCTTTTAATTAGGCCTATTTTAGTCAGAATCAGTTTCAGATTCTGCACTATCCTCTGGATAATTGCCCTCACTTTCAGGGTGAACGTTTAGCCTAACTTCTATTAATGCTGTTTCCTTCTCTTTTAACCACTCACCTCTAGGTATAGCTACAACAGAAACCAGAGAACCACTTCCAAATCCGTCAAACTCATTAAGTGTCTCGTACAGGTATAAATGACCATAATCATCTCCTCTGCAAAAATGCCTCTCCTGTACTAGTCCGTGTATATCATTTGCCTCTACTGACAATACATGATACCACATTACAAAAATGTTTCAGAGCTCATTACAAGAGAAAGAAAAAGAGAAATATTAGTCCATGGGTGGGAGTAGCATACAGCCTCCACAGTTTGAATCACTCCACAGAGTGACGGACCCGTCGGTCACTAATCAAACTTTTTAGAATTTGAGCGCAATACAGCCTCAAATTACGTTTTGCTGTGGTGGCTCACCTGTGATTCTCTTTCTATGGATTGCGTATTGATCACCCCAGACAGACGTCTTACTCTCCTCGGTCTGGTCGCCGCCGTCCTTCCTCTAGGTGACTGGTTACAGTTACCTCTCTGTGAGAAGGTGGGTTGCGGTATCGGGGTTTGAACTCCTGGCAGTGCACTGTCTAAGCCGTTCCGACTTGAAAGAAATCTGCGTAGGAGAAAATCAAGTTAGCAATCCTGCCGACTACGCCATATTGTCGTGGATTTTTCCCTTTCAACCCACAGTGAGCAAGTCTGTCCAAACAGAACCACAACAAAACGATGTAATAGAATAAGAAAAAGAGTTTAAGTTTATTTAGAGATAAACTCAGTATGAGAGAGAGTCTCATCAGAATCTCTCTAACCTGAGAAACAGCATACAGAGGAGATTTATACACAATCTATCGTTGCTTTACTGGCCAGCCACAAGGGGCGGTTTCTAAACATACAGAGACAAGGGTATCCATTTCTTGGTGTTTAGTCTATCAATAACCTTCAAACCAAGTAACGAAAACATCTGCCTGTCTGTAGAGATAGTGCAGGAGAGACACAGAGGGAGTGAACCATGGCCTACTCAGTGTTCACAGAGAATACATTGTTTAATTACTTAACTTTAATATAATTGATCTATTATATTAAAATGCTTAATGATAATCATGTGATTGTCTCTATGTTAATACACACATATTGTAGAACAGAAAATTCCTTCACACCGGGGAAGTGTCGGCCGTTTTTGACGCAGTGTCTGATTTTTTTCCAAGCACAACCTTCCCGGTTTTCTACGCCAGAATCCCGGGTTGCGTTTGTTTTATCCTTATTAGGCGACCAGGCACTCGCTTAGGCTGACCCTCTAATTCTGGCTAACGCCCCTGTCGTTTGTGATCCTATTCAACTAATGAAGGAAATGCAGATAGTATTTGATCACAATGTTTCTGGTGAAGAGGCGGCCACCAAGCTGACTAGTCTGCGCCAGGGCACTGACACGGTGGCGGCATTTTCAATCACATTTCGAGCACTGGCAGGGGAGACAGGATGGGCTGACGGTCTTAGGTTTTTATTTCTTAAGGCATTGTCGAATCCTATTAAGCACGCCTGTGCTCAATCCTCCTGCCACGTTCAGTGCTCTAGTTACTATAGATATACACCTGGAAAACCGTATCAGTGAGCGTGAGCGAGAGCGTAGAGACCGCCCAGTTCGTCAAACTTCCGCATTGTCGGGAGGGACTCCGTCCACCTTTTCCACCTACCTCTCTGCTGATCAGGAGGAGCCCATGCAGGTGGATGGGTTATCCCTCCACAAATCTAAGGGGGTGAAACCGCTGGAGTACTGGTGCCGTTACTGTAAGCACAAGGGTCATATAAAGGATCAGTGCCCCAAGTTGGTGGGGAAACGAGGGGTCTCATTAGGGAAACCGAGATCCCCAGTGAAACAAAATAGTACTCGTTCTCGGACCCTTTTGCCTGTCCGGCTGCTTTGGAATGGGTGCTCAGTTGGTGTTGACGCCTTTATTGATTCCGGAGCAGTCGAGTGCTTCATTGACGCTAAATGGGCTAGGGAATTAGAGATTCCCACACACCGACTCACTAGTTCCCATCAGGTCACTGCTCTCGATAGTCGCCCCTTGGGCTCCGGGATCATTGAAGAGATAACTAGTTCTTTAACTCTATAGGCTTTGGCCCCCTAGTGGTGGGACGCATGCGCCCCAATTTTTTATAGTGTTCATATTTCTCTTAAATTCTAAATTATAACGTTAATAAAACACGGAACTTTCGACGCAAAATTGTTAAAAACAGTCACAGCCTGCGAACACATTCGTTTATATGCTTATCAGCTCTCAGGTTACAGTACAGAGCCATAAAGCAGCAGGGTGCTAATAGCCCAACCCACTTTTTTATTTGTTTACAGCCTTCACCTCGTCGCAGTCACAGGCAATAAAATGCGTATCACAAAAGCTCTTGGTACCATTTCAACACGCTAAAAAATCAAGATCCGATTCAGGAACAATTGTATATTATTGAAAAGTTGTATAAATAAACATTAGGTGTTTTTTTCCCGTGCTCACTTCAGTATGCATACAACCGATATACTTCCGGTTTTGTATAAATACATTTTATTTTCTACAAATTCTCTTGATAAACATGTTTAAGCAACCAAATACGATACCTGGTTATGCAGTTATAACCCTTTTCTGAAGAATCCTCAACGTTTTTTCGTAACCCATTTATCCATTATCCAGGAAAGTCTCAATTTCCACAGTGCGTACCCTTCGCTTTTGCGTTTGTACTACGTTACTACCATTGCGTAAACGCATTACTAGACTGCTACAGGAATGATCTAACGTAAAACACGTAGATTATCTTCTACGGGGGTTCCTGCCCTTTCAAACGAAGTAAAATATGTCATATTCAAGCGACTGTGAACGGCGCTGTATCCACGCGTAACGACAGCCCATAGGGCAATCGGCTGTGCGCTCCTGACTGTCGACAGCATCAGATGACGCCTGTGGCCATTTTGACTGAGTTTATCCTGGAAGGGATGGGCTGGATTGCTGTTACAATTACGTTTTTAGTCTATCCAGATGTATTTAGCAATGTGTAGCTTTTTTGTGAGCTGAAAAAACGTCACAGACCAGTCTTTCGCTGTACGCAGACACGGGCAGCTGTATGATGCAATTGCGCTGGTGATGTCTTTGCTGCTTCAAAGTTTACGATTATTTTATACATTTATACGCGAACGTGGCAATCAACGGTGGAAAGAAGAGCGCTTATTTCACGGTTGCTCAGGTTTTGGAGGTGAAGAAGTGTCCCAGAGGCGAAGAAGTCTGTGTTCTGGCAGAGCAATGACTCTGGCATGGACCCGTGCCTGGACATGTAAGTGTTTTTAAAAATATATAATACAAATTATTATTGTTATTATCATCATCATAATCATCAACAGTATGTAGCGCTATTATCTAGAGTATTTTTAGTTTGGTGATAAATGGATTCTCGCAGGAGTTCGCTAGTTAGCTTCTACTATGGTGTCACAGGCTGGTAAGGAGCGCCTGTTGTTTGTTTGTTTTCTAGCGTTCATTCGCAGTTTCTTTGTGCAGCAACCAACACAAGGGCTAGTTGTTGAATTTACGCATGAAACGACATCCATTCTCAGTACTTTATTTCACGGTTCAGTCAAGACATTACAGTATTATAATAATGTAATTTAGTTTGTGCAAGCTGACAAACTAATTCATAAATCCTAGTTAGCTATGATTGCTAATTATGTTGGAGCTAATATCAGACGTACTGTGGATGTAAGATTTTTGAATGTATATATATATATATATATATATATATATATATATATAATATATATATGTGTGTGTGTGTGTATATATATATATATATATATATTTTTTTTTTTATAAAATAAATTTTTTTTTCCACTTAATTGTAATACTTGCCATATGTCTTTTTGAGATAATTTGTGTTCTCATTTTTTAGTGATTCTACTTAGTAATGTACTTGAATCTGTCTTTTTCAGGGAGGACAGTGAAGACACCCCTCCCCCACCTGACACCTCTGTCGTAGGAGGTGGTAACAGAGAGGTTTGCCAAATAGTGATGTATAATTCATTACTTTTGCTGTAAAAAGTCAAGTTGAAGGCTTGTTATAGATAAACCTGTTATTCTGCTGGCTTATGGGGCTCTGGTAAATCTAACTTTGAAGTACAGTGCCATTTTAAATGTAAAGCAGATTGGTTGGATAACATTAGGGTAAGTAATCCTTTTCGGAGAGGTATTTGGGCACTTTTGGGCACGCTTTGTAAGAGAATACCCTCATACACATAAACACAAAACATGTGTAGGTTAATTTTCTTCACATTCTGTATTACAAAAAATGTTTTAAAAGAAAAATAAAGTTTTCTGATGATTGACATGCCTAGACAGAAAGATATGCACATGTTTTATATTTGGCGACGTTTGGAAACGTTTTGGGACACCCGGGCCCCGTTTTGGTAAAAATACCAATGCATAAGGAAAGCCTGTAGATATCTTTACCAAATTGTATACCCAAGTGGACAACATATTACTGCACTAGTATAAACAATTCTGGCTTGCTCCAGTACTTTGAAGTTGAGATATTCAGTGATAAACTATAAAAACACAAGGCGTTTTGTACTTTTATTTGTATTCTTATGTGTATTTTGTGTAAACTGTATGTGACCACTTTGACATACATTTATTCTGTTCCACATTTCTGAATGGTACAAGCCTCTTCTTTCATTGAAACGTTCAACCATGGATGTGCAGTGAATAGTTTTTGAGATATTGGCACTTAATTGACACTAATAAAAACTAGGCGAAAATTGGGCCAAATGGGCCAAAGTAAATAGGGTTAATTATGCGCATTTCTCTCCAGGGGCACTCGGAGAGAATAAAATTATTTTTAGTTGATTCCCTGTCGTATCCACTCATTCTGGGACATTCATGGCTGAGTTTGCATGACCCTCATGTTAGTTGGGGCAGAGACAGGGATCCTATTCGCCAGTGGGGTTCCCAGTGTCAATCTCACTGTCGAACTGTTATTTACCCTTCTTCGGGCTGCGTTCCTGACGATTCCAATCTCAGCTCCGATAGTGAGTTGGAGGAGGCAGAGTTTCACTCTGATCAGGATACTTCCTCCGCTCTCGCAGGGAGTGGAGAGGAGAGTCTGTTCTGGGATCCCTTTGCTGAAGTTGGTTTCATGGAGGAGGAGGATTGCCTTTCTGTTTCCAATTTCGAGTGGGAGATGTCATCTGTTGTTCCTTCCGAGACCCCGGAGGTGGTAGGGGCACTCAAGTTCCTTCCATCCGAAGACTACTAATGGGCAGACGGAACGCAACAACCAGTATCCTGCGGTGCCTAGCTGCTTCCAATCCCACATCCTGGAGCCATCATCTTGCCTGGGCGAAGTACGCTCATAACACCTTGTATAATGCCTCCACAGGGCTCTCCCCTTTTGAGGCTTAGCTGGGGTATCAGCCTCCTTTGTTTCCTGAGCTGGAGAGAGATGTGGAGGTACCATCCGCCGGCTCATTCGTTCGTAGGTGTCTAGCGGTCTGGAGGCGGGTGCACGCTTCTCTCTTCTCTTCTCTTTGGCTAAACAAAAGGTGGTGGCCGACAGGAGTCGTTGTCCGGCTCCCTCTTACCGGGTGGGGCAACGAGTGTGGCTTTCCACACGGGACCTACCTCTGCGAGTGGAGTCCCGCAAACTCGCTCCTCGGTTCGTGGGGCCCTTTAAGATCATTCGGAAGATCAACCCGGGCACTGTGTGCCTTCAGTTGCCACGCGCCATGCATATCCATCCCACCTTCCACGTCTCTCGGTTGAACGGTATACACCGGACCCCCCCGGCCAACAAACCGCCGCCTGCTCCCCGGTTCTTGGAGGGGGGTCTGGTGTATACCGTTCGGCGCATTTTGGTTGAGAGGCGTGTGGGCAGAGGATACCAGTTTTTAGTAGACTGGGAGGACTATGGTCCTGAAGAGCGCTGCTGGGTCCCCTCCAGGAATATCTTGTGGTGAGGGTGGTGAGACACACAGGTATGGCGTAGGTTTACAAAATGGGTTACTTGTTTTAAGGTGAATAGTTCCTCTCACACTGCTGTGTTAATTACCATAAACCCGTCCTAAAGCATTCAAAAGGCATGCATCTCGGTGGGACCTCCATTTATGTCAGATTGATAATACGTAATTCAGAATGGCTTTACTTATTAAATTAGAATTAATTTAATTAACCAATTTAAATTCAATTTCAAGACAATGTTTAGGGACCATTGTTCAGGGATCACCTTCAGTTGCCCTGTTAGTGGTTCAGCACTCTGAGTACTGAATCGAAGTAACTATAGCTCACTTAACACGTGATATGCAGTGAGGGAATTCACCCTCTGCACTTATAGAATTCAGATGTCTCTATATCACTTTAGTAGTGGATCATTCCGTCAGCATGAGAGGAATCAGGACCAAGCACTTATTTTAAGTAATAAGGTTTAATAGAAACTGATGCGGGAATTCACCGGAACTCTAACAGTATTGCGCTATGAGTATTCAACACAATATAACTGTTACGATCCTGATACGGGACGAACCCAAGTGCAACGACCAGGAGGCAGATTCAAGAAAATGGTAATTTTATTAAGCGTTGGGGTAGTCCCAAAGCTGTACAGGAAAGGAAAACAGGTTAATTAATTAAACATAAGTAGAGTCCCTTACGGACTGCTCCAAGCCGGAGCTGGGCTTGAAAGTCAAGGTAGGTTCCAAGCCGGAACCAAACGGGTTCAGGACTGGGAGTCCAAGCCGGACTGGGTGCGGAAGTGCCCAACTGTTCCAAGCCGGAACTGGTTAGGGAAGGTGGAGTAGTGGCACCGGGTCTGGACTGGAACTGGACCGGGAGGTCCACTCAGGAAAACGGAAGGCGGCACGGAACTTGTTCCAAGCCGGAACTGGACTTGATCGGAGGTGTATTACACACCGGAACTGGACTGGAACTGGACTGGAACTGGACTGGAACTGGACCGGGAGGTCCACTCAGGAAAACGGAAGCCGGCACGGAACTTGTTCCAAGCCGGAACTGGACTTTACCAGAGGTGTACAACACACCGGAACTGGACTGGTACTGGACAGGAACTGGACTGGAACTGGACTGGAACTGGACCGGAGGGGTCCACTCAGGAAAACGGAAGCCGGCACGGAACTTGTTCCAAGCCGGAACTGGACTTTACCAGAGGTGTACAACACACCGGAACTGGACTGGTACTGGACTGGAACAGGACTGGAACTGGACTGGAACTGGACCGGGAGGTCCACTCAGGGAAACGGAAGCCGGCACGGAATTATTCCAAGCCGGAACTGGACTTTAACGGAGGTGTACGAAACACCGGTACTGGACAAGACCTGGGCTGGAGCTGGACTGGAACCGGACTGGGTAGGTAGCTTGATGAATGGGGTAGAAAGCAGAGGTTAATGGCAGGGTACTGTGACAGGAGTTGCGGAGTTGGAAGGTGCGGCGTGGCTCGGGCAAATCTTGCTGAAGCCGGCTAACATTCAGGGATCCTGGTACCGTAACTGAAGTACAGGAGGTAGGTGACATAGGGAGGACAAGACACAGCTACAGGGAGGCTGGAACCGCGGCGTCTGGAGGTTGAAGGGAGACAGGTAAGTAGCATGCAACAGAGAATGTTTCGGAGGGATAGCTACCAAACTGCAAACCAGGTAAACAGGTAAAAGACCGCAAGCTGACGAATACTGGACCAGAAGCGTGACATGACATAAACACGGTTGGTTAGTTAACGAACTGGCGCCGACTAGCAGCCAGCCAGGGGTTTAAATGGTGCAGGAAATGAAGGAGAAAATGAGAAACAGGTGTGATGTTCAATCGGGAGTGATTGCCGAAGCACAGCAGTGAGGAATGTGAGTAACGAGAGGGGAGAGTGATAGGCGGAAGTTAAAGTGGATAATAAGCCGAAATGAACCCGAGGGAAACGCCCAGTCCGCAGCCAGGGGGAAAACACGGACAGGGGATCCAACATGACACGGAAGGAAACAAGGAAAACATGGAAAACGGACAGGAGGGGAACGGAACGTTACAGTACCCCCCCCTCAATGTACGCCACCTGGCGTACCCGGAGGCCTGGTCTTGTCAGGGAACAGCCTGTGGAAGTCTTGGATGAGTGAATGGTCCAAGATAAGGCTTTTGTGGAGCCACGACCTCTCCTCAGGACCGTACCCCTCCCAGTCGACGAGGTATTGGAAACCCCGGCCCTTGCGGCGGATATCGATCACACGGTTCACCGTGTAGGCCGGGGCGTTGTCGATAACTCGGACGGGAGGTGGCGGGATGGTGGGGGTACTGAGGGGGCTGGAGGAGACAGGCTTGATTTGGGACACGTGAAAAACAGGGTAAACCTTGAGGGAGGCGGGGAGGGAAAGTTTAACTGAAACGGGGTTAATAAGACAAATGATAGGGAAGGGACCAATAAAGCGGGGCTGGAGTTTCCTGGATGAGGAGGGAAGGGAGATGTTAGCGGTGGAGAGCCAGACCTGCTGACCGGCTCTATACCGTGGGGCTGCGGTCCTGTGAAGGTCCGCCAGACGTTGGGAACGGGAATTGGAGCGAAGGAGTGCGGTGCGTGTGAGCCTCCATATGCGTCTACATTTAAGGAGATGGGCCTTAACTGAGGGGACAGCTATCTCGGCCTCCTGGGCCGACAGAAGAGGGGGTTGATAGCCTAAAGCACACTCAAACGGGGATAGCCCTGTAGAAGCACTCTTAAGGGAGTTGTGAGCGTACTCGACCCAGGGGAGAAAGCGGCTCCAAGAGGCGGGATTGCGCACTGTGACGCACCGCAGGGCGGCCCCCAGGTCCTGGTTCGCCCTCTCTGCCTGGCCGTTAGACTGGGGATGAAAACCCGAGGAAAGACTAGGTGAGGCACCCAGGGCTACACAGAACGCCCTCCAAACCCGGGAGGAGAACTGGGGCCCACGGTCTGACACGATGTCAGAGGGGATCCCGTGCAGCCTGACCACATGTAGCACCAAGAGCTCAGCGGTTTCAAGGGCGGACGGGAGTTTGGGGAGGGGAACAAAGTGAACCGCCTTGGAGAACCGGTCCACTATTGTCAGAATCACGGTGTTACCTTCTGACAACGGCAGACCGGTGACAAAGTCCACACCAATGTGACTCCAAGGACGGCCAGGGACGGGGAGGGAAAGGAGAAGACCGGAGGGAGGCTGGTGGGATGCCTTGCTCCTGGCGCACACAGAGCAGGCCAGGATAAAGGCACGGGTATCCCCCTTAAGGGTAGGCCACCAGAAACTCCTCCTGACGAGGGCGATCGTTCTGGCAACACCTGGGTGACATGCCAGGCACGAGGCGTGAACCCATTCGAGGACCTGGGAGCGGACGGAATTGGGGACAAAAAGGCAGGAGTTAGGGTTATTGCGGGGATCCGGTTGGGAAGTCTGGGCGGCCTTCACAATACCCTCGATCTCCCAGGAGACCGCAGCCACCACACAGGAAGCCGGCAGAATGGGCTCCGGATCAGCAGGACTGGAGGGGAGGGAAAACATGCGGGACAAGGCATCTGCCTTAATATTGCGGGAACCGGGGCGGTAAGAAACAGAGAAATTAAACCGGGCAAAAAATAACGACCATCTAGCCTGACGAGCATTAAGCCTTTTGGCAGATTTTAAATAAATAAGGTTTTGATGGTCGGTAAAAACAAGAAAGGGATTACCTGCCCCCTCCAGCCAGTGGCGCCACTCCTCAAGAGCCAGTTTTATAGCCAGTAATTCCCGATCCCCGACATCATAGTTCCTCTCGGCGGAGGACAGTCTCCGGGAGAAGAATGCGCAGGGATGGAGCTTGTTATCAGAGGCGGACCGTTGAGACAGAATGGCCCCCACGCCGGTGTCGGAGGCATCCACCTCAACGGTAAACTGACGAGAAGTGTCCGGGTGACGGAGGATAGGTGCTGAGGAAAAACGGACCTTGAGCAGTTTGAATGCTCGCTGGGCATCGGAATTCCAACAGTAAGGCAGGGCAACGGAAGTGAGTTTAGTAAGGGGAGCAGCAATGACACTGTAATTACGGATAAAGCGGCGATAGAAATTAGCAAACCCAAGGAACTGCTGAAGGTGCTTGCGAGAGGTGGGTTGGGGCCATTCTGTCACTGCCTTGATCTTAGCAGGGTCCGCCCGGATACTGCCCTCCTCGATGATGAAGCCGAGGAACGGGACAGTAGACACATGGAAGGAACATTTCTCCGCTTTAACAAAAAGTTGATTCTCCAGCAGCCGCTGGAGAACCTCCCGGACGTGGAGAACATGTTCCTGAGGGGATTGAGAAAAAATCAAGATATCATCGATGTACACAAATACGCTCTTCCCCAGGAGATCACGCAGGACGTCGTTCACCATGCCTTGGAAGACTGCTGGGGCGTTAGTAAGGCCGAAGGGGACCACCAGGTATTCGTAGTGGCCCAACGGGGTATTGAAAGCAGTCTTCCATTCGTCCCCCTCCCGTATCCGCACCAAGTGATACGCATTACGGAGGTCGAGCTTGGTGAACGTAACCGCTGGCGAGAGGGGTTCAAAGGCGGTGTTAATGAGGGGAAGAGGGTATTTGTTACGGATGGTGACCTGGTTGAGTCCCCGGTAGTCGATGCAGGGTCGCAGAGAGCCATCCTTCTTCCCTACGAAGAAGAACCCTGCACCGACTGGGGATGAGGAGGGACGGATAATACCCGAAGCGAGGGAGTCGTGGATGTATTCCTCCATAGCTAGTTTCTCTGGTCCTGACAGACTGTAGAGGCGTCCAGATGGCAGTTTAGCTCCAGCCAGCAGGTCAATGGCGCAGTCGTACGGCCTGTGAGGAGGTAAGGACAGAGCACGTGACTTGGAGAACACCTGTGCGAGGTCGTGATACTCGCTAGGAACATTGGTTAAATCAGGTATAGGTTGCATAGAACAGGAACTACTGGACCCCGGAGGGGGCAGAGCAGAACGGAGACAGCTGGCTAGACAGTGGGCACTCCACGCCAGGATGCGACCGGCTTTCCAGTCAATATGAGGGTTGTGGAGGCGGAGCCAGGTCTGACCTAAAACAAGAGCAGATTGTTTGGAGTTAATAAGTAACAGTTGAATGGACTCCCGATGATTGCCAGACAAAACAAGTTGGATAGGAACAGTGGAGTGGGTAACTAGCCCCAAACTCCTACCGTCCAGAGCAAGAGCTGAAATGGGTGAGGTTAGACGTTCCGTGGGAATGCCGGCCCTCCTGGCGAAGGTGATATCCATGAAGTTGGCGTCAGCTCCGGAATCGATTAGAGCCGAGGAGGTCACGGACTTCTCCCTCCAAAGGAGGGTAGCCTTGAACATAAGGCGATCCTGGGCTGCATGGTTGGGGATGATGGGGCTCGTCAGTACGCCCAGTTTTACTGGCGAGCCCAATCTTTTGGGCGGATGGGACAGGAGGCGATCTGATGGCCAGGCTTGCCGCAGTAAAAACAAGATCTGGTGCGCAGACGGCGTTGGCGCTCCTCGGGATTGACCGCAACTCTGCCCAGTTGCATGGGCTCCTCCTCGGAAACGCCCGTCGGCGCCCTAGATCCAGTGACGGAGGAGTGTGAACGAACATTTGAAGCGACGGAGGGTGAATGACGCCCGGAGCTTCCTCCCCGCTCCCGGGCCCGGATGCGGAGACGATTATCAATGGCTATAGCGAGGCTGATGAGGCTATTGAGGGAGTTGGACTCTTCCCGAGTGGCAAGCTGGTCCTTGAGTTCCTCGCTGAGAGCTTGGCGGAAAGCCCCCTGGAGGGAGGTGTCATTCCATCCGGACTCCGCGGCGAGGGTACGAAACTGAATGGCCATTTCTGCGACGCTGCGGTTGCCTTGACGAACTTGAAGCAGACGTTGGGTAGCGTCTCGCCCACAGGTCGGGTGTTCAAACACACGCCGCATTTCTGCGGTAAAGGCTGCGAAGTTGCTGCATAACGGGGCCTGGCTGTCCCAGATGGATGTAGCCCACTCCAGGGCGCTCCCTCCCAAGCTGCTCATGATGAACGCGATCTTGCTGGAGTCAGAGGCGAAGGAGGAGGGCTGCATACGAAACACTATGTCACATTTAAGTAGAAATTCACGACATCTCCCCAACCCCCCGCGATATAACTCGGGGTGTTGTACTCGGGGCTCACGGCTAGAAGTGGGAGCCGGAGCCTCCGGAGGAGGTTCAGGAGCGGGAGGAGTTGGGTTGGCAGGAATCCGCAGTAGCGGTTGGTGGAGCGAAAGTTGGGCTACCTGCTCCGTGATGCCCCTAACTACTTCCAGAACGTCATCCAAACGACGGCCCTGTTGGTCGCTGACCGCAGTTTGGCAGGAGAAGGCGTGGCGAATCTGTTCCAGATCGGCTGGGTCCATGCTTTTTGGCCAGTTCGTTCTGTTACGATCCTGATACGGGACGAACCCAAGTGCAACGACCAGGAGGCAGATTCAAGAAAATGGTAATTTTATTAAGCGTTGGGGTAGTCCCAAAGCTGTACAGGAAAGGAAAACAGGTTAATTAATTAAACATAAGTAGAGTCCCTTACGGACTGCTCCAAGCCGGAGCTGGGCTTGAAAGTCAAGGTAGGTTCCAAGCCGGAACCAAACGGGTTCAGGACTGGGAGTCCAAGCCGGACTGGGTGCGGAAGTGCCCAACTGTTCCAAGCCGGAACTGGTTAGGGAAGGTGGAGTAGTGGCACCGGGTCTGGACTGGAACTGGACCGGGAGGTCCACTCAGGAAAACGGAAGGCGGCACGGAACTTGTTCCAAGCCGGAACTGGACTTGATCGGAGGTGTATTACACACCGGAACTGGACTGGAACTGGACTGGAACTGGACTGGAACTGGACCGGGAGGTCCACTCAGGAAAACGGAAGCCGGCACGGAACTTGTTCCAAGCCGGAACTGGACTTTACCAGAGGTGTACAACACACCGGAACTGGACTGGTACTGGACAGGAACTGGACTGGAACTGGACTGGAACTGGACCGGAGGGGTCCACTCAGGAAAACGGAAGCCGGCACGGAACTTGTTCCAAGCCGGAACTGGACTTTACCAGAGGTGTACAACACACCGGAACTGGACTGGAACTGGACTGGAACTGGACTGGAACTGGACCGGGAGGTCCACTCAGGAAAACGGAAGCCGGCACGGAACTTGTTCCAAGCCGGAACTGGACTTTACCAGAGGTGTACAACACACCGGAACTGGACTGGTACTGGACAGGAACTGGACTGGAACTGGACTGGAACTGGACCGGAGGGGTCCACTCAGGAAAACGGAAGCCGGCACGGAACTTGCTCCAAGCCGGAACTGGACTTTACCAGAGGTGTACAACACACCGGAACTGGACTGGAACTGGACTGGAACTGGACTGGAACTGGACCGGGAGGTCCACTCAGGGAAACGGAAGCCGGCACGGAATTATTCCAAGCCGGAACTGGACTTTAACGGAGGTGTACGAAACACCGGTACTGGACAAGACCTGGGCTGGAGCTGGACTGGAACCGGACTGGGTAGGTAGCTTGATGAATGGGGTAGAAAGCAGAGGTTAATGGCAGGGTACTGTGACAGGATTGTAGCTGAAGAAAGCTCCGCGGAGTTGGAAGGTGCGGCGTGGCTCGGGCAAATCTTGCTGAAGCCGGCTAACATTCAGGGATCCTGGTACCGTAACTGAAGTACAGGAGGTAGGTGACATAGGGAGGACAAGACACAGCTACAGGGAGGCTGGAACCGCGGCGTCTGGAGGTTGAAGGGAGACAGGTAAGTAGCATGCAACAGAGAATGTTTCGGAGGGATAGCTACCAAACTGCAAACCAGGTAAACAGGTAAAAGACCGCAAACTGACGAATACTGGACCAGAAGCGTGACATGACATAAACACGGTTGGTTAGTTAACGAACTGGCGCCGACTAGCAGCCAGCCAGGGGTTTAAATGGTGCAGGAAATGAAGGAGAAAATGAGAAACAGGTGTGATGTTCAATCGGGAGTGATTGCCGAAGCACAGCAGTGAGGAATGTGAGTAACGAGAGGGGAGAGTGATAGGCGGAAGTTAAAGTGGATAATAAGCCGAAATGAACCAGAGGGAAACGCCCAGTCCGCAGCCAGGGGGAAAACACGGACAGGGGATCCAACATGACACGGAAGGAAACAAGGAAAACATGGAAAACGGACAGGAGGGGAACGGAACGTTACAATAACAATACAACAGATACGGGGATAGGGCTATACACCAGTGGGATATATTGGTGTCACAAATCTATTACGGTATTTAACACCACACATACATTAAACACAAAATAACAGTACGATATCACATTTCACTCCCTTATGGAAATGTAATATAATGCAGTATATTTTAAATATATTGTGAAGATAATTTTGATATATTTACAATATACTGCAGCATATTATTTTTCCGTAGGGGCTGTTATGGGGTTACAGTAAGACAAAAGTAGTGATACTACTACTACTTACACATTACTAATACAGCATATCTAGGCTACTAAACACCATACGATAACAATGAACAGTAGGTTGTGCGGTAAAACGTGATATAGGAACACGTTGGTATGACTGAACTGGTAGTGGGTACCTGAGAGGAATGGTGGGGTTAGTTACGAGTCGAGCGCGAGCCTGGAAAAAGGTGAAGAAAAGAGGAAGGATTTCCAAGGCCCAGTGGATGCACGATGCGCGATAATGCAGCTTTTGAGCTGAACGGAAAACTCTGAGGTCCAAAAGCCCGGTTATTCAGTCTTTTTAGCGGAGGTGTAGGTCGCAGGAACTGGCCAAAAAGACGCAGGAGCCCAAGTGAACAAATAGAAGAAAAAAAGAAAAAGAGGACGAACCCCTGAGGTCGCCCACCTAAAATACCTGACTGGCTAGAGGGGGGGGGGGGTCTATGCTGCTATTGGTTGTTTGGCGTACCCACCTTCACCTCCTTGCCCAGTGCCCGTCCGGGGTGGGTCACTAGTTTTAACAAATTAGTAAGGGAATGTGATCAGGTTAGATAACTCTCAAACTCTACAACATACATGGATATATTTTGTCTCTTGATTTTCGTTAGGAATTTTGGGAGCAAACCATGCCAAACACGATTACTTTTGGTTTAGTTTAGGGAGAGATGGTTGATTATTCATTAGCAGCGTGGGCTGGCAACCTCAGAGACACAGTGCTGCGGGATAATAAGGACTTAGACACAGCTTTATTTATTCAGCTCTGTTAGTCATCAGAATTCAGGGATATAGGGGCATTCTTGGAGTTTTATGCAGGCAGAAAGTTTCCTACTCAGAAAGAGGACTGGGAAAAGAAAAACGATGAATGATAATTGTTCCACAACAGCCGACATGGTAGAAATGACTGTGAATGTGTTAGCCTATGTCAGCAGATGGCGTAGATAACAAAATAATTGGTCTGTTGCATAGCTGCAGTAGCCTAATTAAAAGTAAAGTGGAAGAAAAATAAAGAAATAAATCTTTACTGAGGCTCGAACGAGGGAACTCATAGTCATGCGCATATATTTTTCCGGTAGGCTACTGTCCTGCATATGTCCAGGTTTCGTTTTGTTTTTTGTACTGCGATGGACGTATAACAAGGCATTTTGATTTGTTTCGTAGTAGCTTGTCCTAGCTTCCTGACCAGGAGGCTGACGTTCAAATGTCCCTGGCAAAACCACATAACTATATTGCTAAATTTTTATGTAGTTCTGTGGGCAAACCTAACAGAAGCTTCGGGAGACAATAGATATTTGGAGAGCACAGAAATCTGTGCATAGCCTATCAGAAAAGAAGACAATAGCTACTACTGTCAAAGAAAGGAGTTTACCACAGATTATTATGATTAGTATTATAATGAATAGTGTTTGCAATACATTGTCTGCAGAAGTAGGCTATGACATGTTCGGAGGCGATTGTCTCTTTTTTTTTTTAAGTGAGTAACCATGAAGCAGATGTACTTGTTGACCTGATGGTATATAAACCTGACCCCATACAGGCTCATATATTATCGTAAACTAAATTTTCCTTGTACTTATTTTTAAGGGTCACATTGTGTTATGTGGTAAAGCATAAATTGAACAGAGCTGAAGTGCACATGATTTTTCTTATGAATGAACAAACAAATAATAAAGAAATCTTGGCCGAAGGGAGCCTCGAAGCTTTGATCTCGAGAGTGATGTCGGCTGAGTCGCCGCATGTACGGCGACTCAGCTGACATGATAAGAGTGATAATCTGTGTGAAGGGGTTAAGTAAGAAGTAGGCTAGCCTATTTGCTGTCAATTTTAGTAGCCTATTAACCTAGCTGAACGCAATCGCATATTAATTCTGTTTACTGCAATTCGGTCGCAAACAACTACATGTAGGCCTAATAATTTTGTAATAAACAGTTACAAAGTGTTAAAGGGATAGTTTGGAATTTTGGACATAATGTCTCAATTACGACTTACCCATGATGTAATTGATTGATGGAAACCATTTCCAGCTAATTCCATGCTGTCCCTTCTTTTGGACATACACACGTTGCTAATGCTAGCGCAACTCTAAGGTAACCGGTAGCATCCACTACCAAACGCACTTAAACACTCCACAGTGCACCCAAAGCAAAATAAAATATGACGACAGTCTATCGGGGTTATTTTGAGTGTTTATACCATCATTTTTGAAGTGAAACTATCGTTGAATCCTTTACTTTGTGCTGACCTATATTCTCTGTGGAAGTACGGCGGCGGAGCTAACGTGGCCATTGCAACTTGTTGCTCTTCTTTGTTGTTGTAGTCGACCAGGGCCGCCAATACATTCGTAGGTAACGTAAAGTATCGCTCCCCAGATAGACTGTTGTCGTATTTTATTTGCTTTGGGTGCACTGTGGAGTGTTTAAGCACGTTTGGTAGTGGATGCTACCGGTTACCTTAGAGTTGCGCTAGCATTAGCAATGTGTGTATGTCCAAAAGAAGGGACAGCATGGAATTAGCTGAAAATGGTTTCCATCAATCAACTACATCATGGGTAAGTCGTAATTGAGACATTATGTCCAAAATTCCGAACTATCCCTTTAAGGCTTTAACTCCAGGGGCGACATGTATAAACAGTGCTGAGCAGAAAAATGCCCTCAGAAAGCTGCGGAAGCGAGTTTCCACACAGAAATTCAGATGTATAACATAAGAAAACCTGCGTACCTCTGCACACGCTGGACACCATGTATACTAGGGGTGGGACAAAATATCGATACTGGAATATATTGTCATACTTCCTTTTGTGATACGTTATCGATACACTGGCGCCAAATATCAATATTTTTATTAAAACATGTAGGCGCTCTAAACGGATTCGCCACAGCCAGACTGTAAAATGCACTGTTTATACACGCTAAGAAAATCATGTTCACGTACAGAAACAATAATATTTGTAAAAAAATTGTAGTAACAGCATTTTCCCTTGCTTACTGTACTATACAGTACCTGATGCACTTTCGGTTTAGAAGACACCCCTTTTTTTTTTTTTTAAATCTCTTGTATGAATACATTTAGAAAAGCAAGTACTTACCAGTATATTCAGCTACAGCTGTTTTCAGATCAACTGTGAAGAGTTCATGTTGTTACATTTCGCCAAAGTCCCGTACAGTCCGCATTTCCACAGCGATCATCTATCGCACTTAGGGCTAAAATACGTTGCTGTTATTGTGTACAAACACATCTCTATGTTTTGTATGTTTTCGTATGCTCTTTTGTAAACTTATTTAAATACATTAGGCTACTTATGTTATGGTTACTATCTCAGCAAAAAATATGTTTTCAACATAAAAAAAAGGCAAGTTACTCACGCATAGCCTACAAAGCACTGTCTGTAAATCCTTAATTCCAACTTGCAAAAACTAGGCCTGCCTTTAAAAGTATTGATATCAAAATGTGGCCAAGTTACAACTAATAATATTGCCTATCTAAGCTCACACTAATTAAACTAGCTCTATTCCAAAGAAATGCTATCCAAACTTTCCTAAATTATTTAATGCAACTTGGCCCTGTGTTTTTTCATATTAGCATGTGAAGAGATTGTGGTCATTCAAACTTTAAATGTCAAATAACAAAAATGTCCTCATGGAACAACATCATTTCAATTAATGTTTTAAACAGTTGACAAATAATTACACTTCAGAAAGGATATGTTTATACTTTGTTGTAAAGTTTACTTTAGAAAATGTACAGGTTTTAAAATGTTCACTGCTGCTACAGATTTCTTTACAATTCACAAACAGACATTTACACCAAGAACGATAATTTACAATAGAGAAAGGGGGATGAATAAATAAATGCAGATAAAAAATAGAAATATGTTGATGTTGAAATATGATATACATTGATATACATCTCAGTTGTCAAATTCTGTGAAACTGACACCACAATGCAGTGAATAAATACATAATTCCTGCTTTTTGCCTTTTTAGTGGTATTTTTTCTTCTTCAGTTACACATATATCGTGATGTATCGTAGATGAATTGTCTTGCAATGTATCGAGTATCGCAGAATCGCTGTATCGTGGTACCATCGTTATCGTGGGCAACGTATCGTGATAGTATCGTATCGTGAGTTACTCTGTGATTCCCACCCCTAATGTGTACGCAATGTTTGGAGACAGTGTGATATGGCGACACTGTGTTAGAAAGGCAGAGGGAGAAAATGTTAAACTTTGCAAAAGCAGATTTCCGACTTTTTCCCTGAACGTTCTTTTACACATTCTTTTACTCACAGCTTTATACATGTGGCCCCAGGTGTGAGCATCACATAAACTTGGTAAATGGCTTAAATGAAACAAGACAGGTGTACCATTTATAATGAGAACTTAGATTTGTTTATTTTCATAATTTAAGTCAAAGTAAAGTGCCACAAATGCAAAGATGCAAAAGTAAAAAAAAAAAAAAAAGTTTTTCTTTAGTTTGCAACAGAATACTGAGAGCTACATACAGTTGAAGTCGGAAATTTACACACAATGGCTGTAAGTCATCAAGGGTCTGAAGTTTCAAACAAGCCTCAAACCATCACTCTGCTGCCAGATATGCAGTAGATATCGATGGATCACTTTAAGGGTTGTTTCTCCTGACAAATTTTCCTATTGAACTTTATGGAAAAATAAGTCAGGAGAAGAAACTGTTCAAGTTATCCATCCATATCTACTGCATATCTGGCAGCAGAGTGATGGTTTGAGGCTTGTTTGATACCTCAGACCCTTGATGACTTACAGCCATTTTACCAATCATGTATTCCATACTGTTCCAGCATAATTTAAAGAAGAAATCTAGTCCCACCCCCTAATTCCCATAGAGATCCATTCAAATGCAGAGACGTTATAGTATTTGTAATGGTGGCGTGATGTGTGAGGTAGGAGGAGCCAAACGCAGCAAGAGGATTCATTAAGCCCTAAGGCCACTAAGGCGGGAAACCCCACAGTTAAGGGAGGAGACACGACAGGGAACACACGTACCAAAGCTACTAACTGGCTCACTGTCACACACCAATGAGTAGAAGCGCAAACGCCAGGTTTCTCAGTAAGAAAACCAAATAAGGCTAATGGACAAAGCACTGGGCTCCCATACTTCTACGAGCAAAGTGACTAAAGAAAGAGCCAGAAATAATAAACGCCCTGTCTCAGTAACAAGACGCATAAGAACAGGCGAGTAGCATAATGGCACAAATAATACACACCAAACGTACCGAACACTGCAAACTAATACGAATTAGTATACGAGGAGGCGAAGGAACAGATATAACATTCCATGGCTACTTTCATAGGCTCGCAGTCACATGCAAAGACCAGGAAGCAGGAACAGAGAAAAGCCAGGGGAGATGAGTCCTAATAACTAGATCTACATAGGCAAGTACGCCAGGGGGGTAGAGTCCGGATAACTACATCCACATAGGCAAGTATGGCAGGGGGGAAGAGTCCGGATAACTACATCCACATAGGCAAGTACGCCAGGGGGGAAGAGTCCGGATAACTACATCCACATAGGCAAGTATGCCAGGGGGAAGAGTCCTAATAACTACATCCACATAGGCAAGTCCCGCATTAATCCAGAAAACGTAAAGGGGTAAACGCCCGATCTCCCAGGAGAGAGAAACATTTTACAGGCGAACCAACGGAGCACCGTCGTCCCATAACTTTACTAGCAAAATGACTAACACAAGCTTAGTAGAAAATAAACGCCCTAGCCTCTCAATAATGGGAAATGTAATGAGGCGAAAAGAACAGAGAGCTAACGTTCTAAGGCTACTGTCAGAAACGCGCAGTCACACACAAACATGTCCACAACATCGCCCAAGCTCCATATGAGGAGAGACATACCCAGAGAACGAACAGAACTACAGTTCCGAACACAATCGTCCCGCAGGTAAAAAGGACGAACAGGACAGCTGCACCGGAATTACCGGCTAACAGACTAGCGCAAACTTAATAAAAAATAACCGTCCTGCCTCTAAGCATAAATAAAGCCCTAAAGTCAGTATGATAAAAACTAGTGTTGCACGGTACACCGAAACTTCGGTATTTTTTCGATAAAAAAAAAAACGGTTCGGTATTAGAATTTTCCGACGTTCGGTACTTTAAAAAAAAAAATGTATATTCTTTTTTTTAATATAATCTTTTTTTTCTTTTTCTTTTATGTAGCTGCAATATTTCCCTTACCGCAGAATGCTGGAATGATCAAAATAGCATCTGGAAAAACCCTTGCCAAAACAGCTTCGGTTTCCCGTTAGGCCTAATTAAATGTTCAATGGCAGCGCTCATATTATGAGGGTGTAATTATAGTTTCCGCCTCTACGCAAAATGGCGCACTTTCGTCCGTTTCGCTATCTGACCAGAACTCTTACATTTTAGTGTAGAGTAAAAGCTAATACTGCAGAGGCAGGAGTTTGATTCTGCCTGTTTTTAAGGACTGATTATGGATCAGCACTATGTAGGAGTCTCAAAAGCAGCTCTACAGTGCTGCAAAGATAGCTGATCCAGAAACAGTCCTTAAAAACCGGTAGAAACAAACTCCTTGTCCTGGGTTTAAGTTGTATAGTTCTGAATATCATTTGTGAAGCTAAGGGGGGTTTATTGTATATAAGTTCTGTTTTAAGTTTATTAATATTATAAATAACTAATATTTATTTACCATACGCCTTTGTGAGCAAATGTTATTTTAGCTCAGAATGGAGAAATGCACCACTTTGTTACCAACACCCTCCCCATGTGTGCGACGACTCTCCGTACCCCCGACCTGCGCGATGATACTACCTCGGCCCCGCACGCACGTTTGATGACACCGTGTACGCGCAACAACACTGGTAGTTTCGAGGGGCCTACCACCCGGCCTGAAAAAAAATCTAGGGGAAACACTGTACTGTATGTGACTATTCTGAAATAAATGTATTCTGTAGCAAATTTCTGAATAATACAGCTTCTTCTTCAGTTCGAACTTAAAACCATGGATGTGCAGGGAATATTTTTTTAGATATTGACATTTAAATAAAACTAGTAGAAACCAGGAGGAAATTGCCTCTGAAGGGCGAAAGTAAATAGGGTTAAGGTCATTTCAGTAGAGGTACCGAGTATCGAATCAGTATCGTTTCAGTTTCAAGTACCGTTTCAGTATCGAGTATCATGATACTAAACCTGGTATCGGTATCGAAGTCAAAATTTTGGTATCGTGACAACACTAATAAAAACGCCCTGTCTCATAGTAAGAAACTACTATACAGATACACACAAACAAACAAAGACTCCTCTTGCTTTCACGGAAGAAAGCAGACAGAGAGAGGAGAAAGAGACATAAAAGGGCAAATGATCTAGGCAACGGGCAAAAAGGAAAGACCAGAAAGCGGTGACAAAAACGAGCACACAAAAAAGGAATTCAACCTTAAAGCTCAAAGCACAAAGGCAAGTCCCGCAAAACTCCAATAAAGCACAACGGAGCAAAACGGTCTCCTTAAAAACCTAGACCTAATCATACGACTAAACATTAAAAGGGCAAAATAATACCGCACACAAAACAGCATAAATGATGCCAGACAATACATCACAATACGACCAACAAACAATCAATCAAACAATCAATATCGAAGCCCAGAACGAAGGGAACATGGGCTTATATAGCTCACCGGCAAAACACGCACACCTGTGAACGCTAACGAGACTTCTCCACAAAAAGCCGAGACGGAGCCAAAACTCCACTAACAGAGCAGCGCCCACGTGTGGCGACCGAGGAACACGACCGCAAGGGAAAAAGGGTTAAAAACCATGACAGTATCGCTTGTAAGAGTACCAGAAAATAAGATATCAAGAGTCTTTTGATGTTGTTGGGTCACAGACATCAGGAAGTCATGGCATGCAAAGGATATGCGACCAAATATTAAAAAGTTAAAGCCACAGTCAAGTGTATGTAAACTTCTGACCCACTGGAATTGTGATATAGTGAATTAAAAGTGAAATAATCTGTCTGTAAACAATTGTTGGAAAAATTACTTGTGTCATGCACAAAGTAGATGTCCTAACTGACTTGCCAACACTATAGTTTGCAAACATGAAATCTGTGGAGTGGTTAAAAATGAGTTTTAATGACTTCAACCTAAGTGTATGTAAACTTCTGTCTTCAACTGTAAGTGAAACAGGTAAATATATACATTTCCTGGATCATAAATTCCATGCTGCCTGAAACTGCTTTCAATTCCAGCTTTCGTCACTGGGAGAAAAAGATACCGCTCAGGTAGTTCGAAAGAATCAAATGTACGAACAGTAGCATTACATTACATTACATTACATTTATTTAGCAGACGCTTTTATCCAAAGCGACGTACAGTAAGTGCGTACAGAGACATCATCATCATTACAGAACAGACAAGGCAAAGCACATCCTTTGCATAATGTAGCAGCTATCCCTAGCAATGAACGTTGACTGTAGTTCACAGTAAGCTGTGGGCAAATCAGCAACACCACACTTCCATTCCAAATACTATTATAAACTATACTATTATAAACCATTCAAAATACTATTATAAACTATGCTATTATAAACCATTCCAAATACTATTATAAACTATACTATGATAAAACATTCCAAATACTATTATAAACTATAATAACAGACAGGAAAACACAGGGAACAGGGAGCTGATATTCCTAGGTGAGGATATCAGTCAAGGTGGAGTCTGAAGAGGTGTGTCTTCAGCCTACTGTATGAACCGGAAGTACCAAAAACTTGCAACTCCGACTCCGACTCTTCAAACCAAATGGTTCGAAGAGAGCCTACTCAGAAAAAAGAGCCGAATTGCCCATTGAGGCTAGTCACCCTGTTTTAAACAAAAGTTTGTGGGAAACATGTAGTGAATTATTTATAGATTTCCGTACATTAATGCAAAAATGCGATTTTAACCAGACAATATTTTGTGAGAACTTTATTTTCTGTCTGACAAGTGGATAATTGTTCCCATCTTTAGTTGGTAGCGAGCTGGTGGACCATGCCGGCAGAATTTCACATCGTTTAAGTCAAAGTGAAACAGTGAACAGTTAATTCTGTTAAATTTCTTAACCTTTGTAGTAAAAAGACGTCAGTTAATGTGAAAATAACATTAAAAGTAGCAGAGGATTTGCACAATAGTTTTGTCGAAAATGAATTTAGCCTTTGGTATTAAGCAGGGAACAAACCATTGACCTCACGCATGGAAAAGCAAGATTCAGACAGCTAGGCCAAAGCAGTTAAACAGAAATGAGCAGGCCAAATAAGACTTTTGTCTTGTGGTATTGTGTGCATCGAAAATAAATGTTAGGATCAGGTGAGAATCGAACTGCCAACCTGCTACGTGGTAGCACAACACCGTAACCACTAAGCTACAGATGCTCGTGTAGTAGGAAGACAGCCTCTGAACACGATGAGGCAATTTTAAACAGTTTCAGATAGGCAGATTAATGGTGGTTGTCCAATTGGGAGAATTATTCTTTGAGGGTATGTAGGCAGGAAAAATGAGAATTGGAAGAAGAGGAAGGAAAAAATAACCCAAGTTTGGGGCTTTATTGTGTGGATGTGTGAAGTTGTATCTGAATGCTGTGTCGTTACATGAGGTCAGAACGTATAGAAGTTAATGTTTTTAAGGGCTGTGTTGGGACAAGAGACTATGTTTCCATTGATTCCACAGGCAACACGGTCCCAGTGTGACGTAGTTAGTGATCCAATCATGTCGCTTGGAAACATGAGACATTAAGGGTCATAAAACTCAAACAGATAAGACTGAAGAATACCAGTCTGTCTCCCCCACTTCTTTCCCTACTTTTACTCCATTTTTGCTGTGTGTCAGCAACACAGAGCTGCAGCGGCATCAGAGAGGCCGCGAAGAGAGACGCAAACGGGTTAGCTTGCCTACAGGCATCTAACCATTGAACGTAAATCGAGCTAACACCTCCAATGGGTGGTTAGCTTCCGAGCCACGGACAAAGATGCAAACCAGGCGATAACAAAGATGTCGGTACCGGGCTGACCAGCAGAAATTGCAACTGGGATAAGAAAGGCCAAAGGAGACACCCTGGCCATCCACCTCACGGACAAGCCAGCTGTAATCAGTAAGACTGATCAAACATCCCAGGCACAGTTTAGGATTTTAGTCTGAATTGTTTATTGGTAATTTGATTGTATCTCGACTTTGTGCGATAATAGCTTTATAAACTTGTTCCACTGGTTAGCAAGCTAGCCGGCTGGCCTATCGTTTCATAGCTAATGTGGTAGTACTGTTAACTAACCAAAGCAGGCCTCATGGTTTGCTCCTTTTTTCTTTAACACGTACTAACATTTGTGTGATATAATATCATATTAGCTTACTGTAGATGGTTAACATCTTGCTGCCAAATGCCCACTAGCGGTAACGCGGGCATTACGGAAGTTATTAAATTATATATTTCATTAATTTAAGAATATATAATAAACTGCTCACCTCAATATTTTGATTAAATATCCTTAAGATATATCCATTCCTTCTGGGAAAGTGGTTTTTAAGCCCAAAACATCAAGTTAAAACTTTGTAAATAACGTTGGAAACTCCAAACTAGTTCTCAAACATGTATTGCAGCTTGATCACATCATTATACCTTTAGGCTTCAAGAAAAATACTTTAAAACTTTCATACGGCTGTACATGATTTTCTTTCCAATTTTAAACCGACTTTAAACCGACTTCATCATCACGAGTAGTTTGGCTGTGTTCAGTTTGGCGTTGTGAAACTCAGCCAGTTTCTGGAGTACCAATCCCGTGGCTTAGTATATTTTAGCCAAAGGGTTTTTTTTATTTATTTATTTATTTCAGCACGCATATAGTCACACTTCATCACAATTTCTGTAATATGCCCTGAACAAACACAGTACCTGCCGAAAAGGGATACGGGAAAAAGCAGACTGCTTATCAAGGTCCCGCCCCAATTCCCAAATCAAATTTGAATGTTCACATTATACATTGTTTAAAACAGATTGTTTCATATCACAACAGCATAGCTGACTTTGCTTTATAACAAAACAGTCCGAGAGAAAAAAAATAAAATAAAATAATAATAATAAAGTCCAAATAAGTCGAATTTGAATGTACATATTATACATTAGTCAAAACAATTTGTTTCATTTTACAAGAGCAAACAGTCCAGAATATTGTTCAGATAATGTCCAAATATGTCACATAGTGACATTGTTTTCATTTCATGGTAACCCACTTTGTTTATGTTTGGTAGTCCCCTACCATCTTACATTTTATCCCACGCTTGAAGACCTTCAAATTTGTAGACAATTTAATCTCAACATTTAAACTGTTCCAAAGCTTAACCCCCGCAATAGATAAAGAATGACCTCTGAGTGTAGAATTCATCCGTTTCTGTTTGTAAATCATGCTTCCTCTCAAGTTGTGTGTGTCATCTCTCTGTAAAAACAGATCCTGTATATTTACGGGTAAAAGACTTTTGGAGGCTAAGAATAATATTTGTAAGGTATTATATTTAATTATGTCCTGCAACTTGAGAAACTTTGCCTTAATGAACAAATCATTAGTGTGAGCTCTATATGGGACACAGTATACAACTCTCAGTGCCCTTTTTTGGAGTTTAAACAGCGAAGCTGTAGTGTCTTTGTAAGTGTGACCCCACACTTCGGCACAGTAATGAAGGTGGGGTGTTATGAGTGCAGAGTAAATTGTCTTAAGTGAATGTTGATTGAGTAATTTCTGCATTTTCCACAAAATAGACACGCTTTTGGCCAACTTACATTGAACTAGCTTCACATGTGGTTTCCATGTCAGAAGGCAATCTACCATAACCCCCAGAATCTTGTGTTCGTTCACTCGTTCAATGATGGTACCATTGACCTTTAAGTTTATGTTTTCCTTCAGGCCTCTTTTCCCGAATAATATGAATTTTGTCTTTGAAAGGTTTAGTGATAATTTATTAATATTAAACCAGGTGTGAAGCTTTGACATTTCATTGTTAACTAATTTGACCATTTGATTAAGATCAGTTCCAGAGCAGAGGATATTTGTGTCGTCCGCGAATAAAATTAATTTTAGGACGTCAGATACTCTGACTATGTCATTAATATACAGTATAAATAATTTTGGTCCTAGGACTGACCCCTGCGGGACCCCACAGGTGATGTCCAGGCATGTTGATATGCTGTCCCCTATCTGAACAAATTGAACTCTATTTGATAGGTAACTCTTTATCCATTGTAATGCAATTCCTCTAACTCCATATCTGTACAATTTTTCAATCAATATGCTGTGGTTTTATAGATGCCTATAGTGTATAATAGTGTATAATTTCCGGTCTAGAGCGTCCTTGATAATTTCTATGGATTCTGTTAGGGCCAGTGCTGTTGAATGTTTCTTTCTGAACCCGTATTGGCTGTCACATAGCAGTTTGTGCTTTTCAATGAATTTGTCTAATCTGACATTAAAGAGCTTTTCAATAATTTTTGAACACTGTGGTAAAATTGAGACAGGACGATAATTTGAAAAATCATGTTTGTTTCCACTTTTGTACAGAGGAAGAACTCTTGCTATCTTCATTTTATCTGGAAACACACCATTACAGAACGATAAGTTACATATATACGTAAGCGGAGGTATAATCGCTTTTGATATACTTTTTAACAACGTCATGTCTATCTGGTCTACATCAGTGGATGTCTTAGCTGTGCAATCTCTCAGTATTGCTATGATTTCCGTTTGTGTGACAGGATTTAGAAACAATGACTCTGTGTTTACCTCACCGCCCCTATCAAAGTGATCCCACTACAGGTGTGAGGATGGAATGGCCTTGGCTAGCTCCGGACCAACGCTAACAAAGTAATTGTTGAAACTATCTACTATCACCTCATTATCTTCTTCCCTCCTGTTGTTTATATTGAAATGGCCAGGGAATGTACGCTTTGCATTTCGCCCAGAAACAGAATTTATTATATTCCAGAGATTTCTGGTGTAGTTTCTGTTTTCTGTTAGTAACTCGTCATAATAATCTTTCTTATGTTTCCTCAGCAAATATGTCACTCTGTTTCTGAAACGTTTGTATTTTGCATATGATTGTACACTCCTGTCCTTTATAAACTGTTTATATAAGCTGTTTTTTTTCCTGTAGTTTTGTACTTGATTGCAGAGATTTATGCAAAACCGTCATCAATTGGGTGTATTTCTTTGACTGATAGCACAATAGGCCAATCTGAAGTAGGAAAAACTGGCATCGACCGGCCTCCACTGCGAGTATTATTTGCTTTCCATTGGGTTTTAAAACTGTCTGTCAAATATTCCAGCCAATAGCCAAGACTCTTATCTTTCAGACAAGCTCTCATTTAACACAAAGCCCTAGGAATTCATGTAGATACTGCCCCGCGTAACAGGAGGAGGCAACCAAGCGTAATTATCGAACCAAGATGGCGCAGTGTTTTTACCTTGTAGCGTAGCTCGCTACATTCCGTTTAGCAAAGCACAATTAATTAGGTAACTGCTGCTGTTTATCTTTTTACTTTACAGTCTCTATCATACAGTTTTTGGTTAGTTATGTCTAGGTTATTCAGGAGTTTCTCTGTGCAGCAGTTACCTAATTAATTGTGCTTTGCTAAACGGAATGTAGCGAGCCCAAATATGATTTTGCGATCTTGTCTCAGTGACGCTGAGTGGTGTAAGGTAACAGATTTTTTGTTGTTGCCAGTATACCAGTGCAAATTCACTGTTATGTATAAACAAATCCCTCTGAATTAAATGAATATAGCTAACATTACTATATTGTAACAATGGAAAGCTAGCCAGCAAAATTACACATAGCAGCTAGCTATCTATTTGTGTCTGAGCCGAGCTGTTCCAAGTTTCTTTTGAATGAAATGGCGTCTGAAGGGTTTGTTTTGTTCCACATGAGTAAATTGTTCTGTATGCAGTACAGCAGGCTGTGCAGGTAAACGAATGAGCAATTTATGCATGACGTAACATGAGGGAGAGATAACATGAGGATGAGTTTGTTGTTGATTATTATGCAGGGGTTTATTTTATCTAGGGTGGACATTTGATTTTATATTCCGTTTGCATATACCTGGACTCATTTCTGGCTAATGGGACTCTGGTGGAATACAAGATTCACTGTCCTGCTACATGGGTTTGGAGAGCTTTTTGGGGATCACAGGTAGGCTAGTTAGTTGTGTAATATGAAACACACCAAAAACAAACAAAAATGTTTTATTGCCAATTATCAAATTTTATTATAAAACTTAAAAAATAAATCATATTGAGACTTTGTGCCAACTTTGGTAACCGAAATGGTTTACCTGAAAAAAAGCTCTGTAGAATTTGAATGGTTTGAGATATTAACACCATATTTTTAGCAGAGATAGGCAGCATATTGAGGAATCACAAAGATTAGTTATTTCCTCCATAGCTCTTGTAGCTCATCAGGTAAAAAATCTGAAATTTGAATGTAGGTACCCGTTTTTTCACAATTTCTGTACATACATTGTTGTAGTTAAGTAGCAAAAGGTTTATGTATATCAATTTTGACTACTTAGTCATAATAGTGCAGTTCTCTGTTATAATAAAAGCTATGCACTATATTTGTAGCCTTTACAGTTTTTCAGATAAACAGCTTTGTTGGTCACTAGTGAAAACAGGCAAAGATTGGTATATTTTGCCCTTGGTAGGAAGGTTTTTTTGATATTTCCTGAAAGAAGTGCGTGAACTTATTTATAGTAATGTTGGCACATGTGGCACACACACACACACATACACATACACCTACACACGCACACACACACACACACACACACACACGTGCACACCCACACAAATGCTACAATACACACACAACACAATATGTCAATTTAGTAGAAAGTGATATTCCTGTTTTTCCTTGTTTAATAAATCAATTTTTGTTAAACCTGGTGTCTGTTTTGATATCATATGAACACAAGAGCTGAGTCAAACCTAATCACTAGAACGTAATACCTTCAACCATTATGAATTATTAGTTATTAGTGCTTTGATGGTAAATTGAAGTAGTAGTAATTATAATCCATAATAATCATATGAGACTGATTTAATTTTAACCTAATTTAAGAATAATAAGCATAAACCTCATTATTCCATAGTTATTGCCTATATTACTGGCATCCCATGTAAGAGTTTATATATATACAGTATATAGGCATATTCCTTACATTTACGGTGCCCTGGTGTGAGGATTTATAAATATTCTCTACATTTATTGGCTCCCGTCTGAGCATATTCTCTACATTAATTGGTGCCCGAAGACTGGTAAGACGAACATGTTTTATTTCTCTATCGCCACTACTGCTAAATGTATATGTCAAAATATGATAATGGCACATAAACGTAAACGTGACATAGACACCAAAAAATTAATTGTTGCAAAAACCAATGCAAACACATTTATTTACAAGTTTGACAACTCTCTGACTCTATCAAAAAGAAAGAAGATAGTTCAATAACCGGAAATAGTCTTTTCAGGTCATATAAAATTTACCACAGTAGTGTTAACATGGTGTTCCAATGACACGTGCAAAAGTATAACTTATTTTTTCTGATTCATTAAAGTGTAGATACATACCCCATCCGAGGCGGTCCACAATGAAACTGGACTTTGAAGCTCTAATCTATTTATGGCTGTGTAATACCCGGTTGATTAGAGGACACCGTTACATACGTAATCAATGCAAGAAAAGATTAATTTTCTAAATTAAAAAATACAAATAAAATATGCGGACACAATTATAACACGATGGCTGTGTAAATACTTTGATTTGGACGATTTTGATAAACTTGTGCGAGGTAAAACGTGAACTGCTTAGGTACGTAACCGTGTGAGGAAGCTTGGACACACAAGGTTATCAGGCTCCTGTAGCGTCGGCACCAATTGAAACAAAGCAATTCTTAGTAGTTTCGTACCAGACAGTAATGCTCTTTTTTTTAAGCGGTGCAGCCGCTTCTATACGTGACATGTGTGTCCATCCGTCCGTCCGTAGCATGAGATTTAAACCAATCAGGAGTCGCCTAGGCGTCACATGCCCGGGAATATAATAGTAGCTTGAGAAAAGCATGCCCAGGTTCAGACAGCTCTATCTCAAAAAATATACATGTTACAGCTTAGATATTCACATTGTAGGAATCCTGGGAACCAGATGCACATCTGTATATAATATGTCTTGTGTAGCTTAAAAACTGTAGTCGTGGTCACAAGTTATAAAATGGGTTTGAAATTGAAATTACCAGCTGCCGCTAGAGTGGAGTTTTGAACATTCCACCATTTGTGTGAATGGGGAGCATGGTTTTCAAACAACACTGAATATTTTACAAACTAAAAATGTCACAGCTTAGATATTTACACCGTAGGAATCCTGGGAACCACATGAACATTTTGATACATATTATGTCTGTGTACCTTAAAAACTAGTCGCCGTCACAAGTTAGAAAATGGGTTTGAAATTGAAATTACCAGCTGCTGCTAGAGTGGAGTTTTGAACATTCCACCATTTGTGTGAATGGGGAGCATGGTTTTCAAACAACACTGAATATTTTACAAACTAAAAATGTCACAGCTTAGATATTTACACCGTAGGAATTCTGGGAACCACATGAACATTTTGATACATATGTCTGTGTACCTTAAAAACTGTAGTCGTCGTCACAAGTTAGAAAATGGGTTCGAAATTGAAATTACCAACTGCCGCTAGAGTGGAGTTTTGAAAATTCCACCTGTTAGCAAGGCGAGTCGCCGTAGCAACCCCCCGAAGCAAAATCAATACAAAATCTACCACCAGTGTTCTGCTGGACCCAGTCAGTTATGGAACGGCCCAACAGTCCATGCACCCTCTTGTTGAGTTTGGAATTCCATTGTTATTGTTCAAGTAATAACTGTAATCTTTCCTGTTTGTTATCAGAATACTAACTGTCATATTTCCTGTTTCTTCTGAAATACCAATTGCTGTCCTTTTATCTCTATCTCTCTTTTACATGTTTGTTAAATGCAATGTCTGTAAGTATAGTAATTAATAAGCATAATGTAAAAATATCACCAAACCAGAGGCCATTGTTTATGTACATGTAAACAACACACACATTTTCTATTGCATTTTTTAATATGATTGCTCAAAACCTGCACCGTATGGTAAGCTGTTTTATCATTTAATAGATATCAAGGCGATTGCATTACCGGTTGATTGCATGACATTGCAGGTTGAAAACACAGCTTCACACGTCGTTATCGACATCGCTTTGTCTCAAAGCAACACTTTCTCTTCACAAAGCAACAGTTATCCTCTTGATAACAATGTTTTCCCTCCCCGATATCAAAAAGAAGGTTGTTTGTTCAACGCGATTTTTTCACGTTGTCAGATGCTTCTCATGTCGTTCGCAAAACAGCGTGATATCAAAAACCAACACATCTGCGTTTGAAAGCGGTGAAGCATACAAGTGAGGTTGTAAGTGGAGACGGAAGGTATAGCATGTAACGTATGTTGTAAGCGGAGACACATGCAAATGAGGACGTCCCTTTGAAGTCTCTGCTCTCAACCAATAGGAGCCCAATTCATTCGCATGCATCACCACAAGCAACCTCATTAGCATGCTTCACCTCTTACAAACGCACCACCACATGCAATCCATCTGTTTTGTGCTGTGGTCAGGGGTGAGGACTTTTGATATCAAGATCAATTGTTTGCACAAGTGTTGCACTAAAAACCAACAACTTACATTTTGATATCAACTATGCGGTTGCTTGATGTCAGCATATGTTACTCTTGATATCAAGGTTTTCTACCCTTGATATCAACCGTTTTATGATGGTTGTATGCAATATGTGGTTGAAAACAGCATTGCATCTGTTGATTGCAGTACTGTTGTGGCTGATTGCATCACATTATCTATAGATATCAACCGTATAAGCATTGTTCACAAATATCAATGAAAGCTTAACGGGATGATCACGATGTGATGCGACATACTGCAACAGTAATGCAATCAACATCTACAATGCTGTTATCAACCAAGTGATGGATGCAACCTGTCATAGAAAAGTTGATATCAGGGACATAAACCCTTGATATCAAGAGTAGTTTGCATGGATATCAAGAAACCACATGGTTGATATCAAAAATAAGTCGTTGGCTTTTAGTGCCACACGTGCAAACGACTCAGTTTGATATCGAAAATTTCAACCCCTGATCACGACACAAAACATGACGACGTACCAAAAGATTAAGCCGTTTCAACTTTTAATCAACCCTTTTTTGATATCAGTGTAGGGACAATAAGAACTACAAGTCCATACAGTCCACAGG
Source organism: Synaphobranchus kaupii (assembly GCA_029718625.1). Lineage (NCBI taxonomy): Eukaryota > Metazoa > Chordata > Actinopteri > Anguilliformes > Synaphobranchidae > Synaphobranchus > Synaphobranchus kaupii. The sequence continues at coordinate 9,308,300 of CM056398.1, read as the reverse complement.
AGGCTCCTCCTCCACGCTGGAAGTGACGTGAGACGTTGCACCAGTTGTGATTTCCGTACTGTAACGTGATACTACACAGTGGAATGCGCGACTGGCAATACAATTTATAATAGGAAGCAACACAGCCAGTTCTCCCGAGTTCTTCCCGCAGTTTTCTTCCGGGCCAGTTGTCCGCTGAACGTGTCTCATCTCTGGGCCCGTGAGGCCTGGAGTACGCCCGGGGTCCGAGCCCTCGCTCTACAGGAAGCATCGGCCGTCCGCAACGCCGACTCAACCGAGCGAGGCGGGCTCATCTACCCCCGGCTATCGGCCACGGAGGACCGGAGACGAGGCGCAAGGAGGCAACGCGAGCACCCGGTGGTCAAGAAGAACCAGCAAGCGGACCACGCAACCACTGATCCTGTAGCAGAGCACCGCCAGTGAGTCCCCAAAGAGGCAAGCGGTCTGCAGTAGGATGGTGCTGCATAGTTCGGGAGAGATAATGCGACCGGTTCCATTATCCCATAAGAACGACGAAAGAAAGCTGTTCCAGGGACCCAAGATGTTCCAGGGACGACAAGATGGCGCGGCCGTGTCTAGACGCCGTCGTGGTAGCTCCGCGGAGATTGTGCGTTTTTTTAGTTTTTGTGTTTGTTTTTAATATCTTTTTTTGCTCAAACACATCGGCATTAACATCCTACGAACGCAGCACACTTTTGGACATAAACTTTTGCGCAAAACAAAGGTTTTTGTCCACTTTTTCCATCGACCCAGCGTGGCCGGCAGAGATAGTACGAGCGAGCCACAACAACAACAGTGGAGACTCACCTACGGGGAGACGAAGGAGGAAACATCGGGGAAAACGGAGCGGAATTCGGAACAGACTGAGAGTTCAAGCCCACCGTCCACCTCTGCCCAGCATCCTTCTTGCTAACGTCCAGTCTCTGGATAATAAGTTGGATGATGTTAGGGCGAGGATTAGATTCCAACGGGACATGAGGGATTGTAACGTCTTTTGTCTGACGGAAACATGGCTGACCCCGCTGGTGCCGGATCGAGCCATATGCCCAACCGAGTCCTTCTCTGTTTTCCGTGCGGATAGAACGGAAGAGTCTGGCAAATCTAAGGGTGGAGGGGTTTGCTTCATGACCAACAACAAGTGGTGCAACCCCAAGGACATTAAGACTCTTTCTCGTTCCTGCTCGTCGAACCTGGAACATCTGACTATCTCATGCCGTCCATTCTACCTTCCCCGGGAGTTCAGCTCGGTCATCACCACAGCCGTCTACATACCACCACAAGCGGACACCGACGTAGCACTATCGGACCTACATGATGTGTTATGTCGGCATCAGAACAAGCATCCCGACGCGGCTATGGTGGTGGCTGGGGACTTTAATAGGGCAAACCTAAAAAAAGTCATGCCGAACTTTCATCAGCACATTACGTGTGCTACCAGAGGGGATAGAACGTTGGACCACTGCTATACGCCGTTCAAGAGAGGCTACAAGGCTGTCTCTCTCCCTCCGTTCGGCAAATCAGACCATGCCGCCATTTTCCTGCTACCGGAGTATAAACAAAGGATAGCACGGGAAGCGGTAGTGACGAGGGACGTAAAGCGGTGGTCTGACCAATCAGAGGCTGAGCTACAGGACGCTCTGCGTGACGTCGACTGGGACATGTTCCAATCCAGTTCCAGGGACGTCAGCGAGTTTACGGAAGTAGTAACGAGCTTCATAGCTATGCTAGTGGATACCATCGTCCCTACGGTGAAAGTTAGGTCCTTTCCTAACCAAAAACCGTGGGTTGATAAATCCATCCGCGACGCTTTGAACGCCCGCACTGCTGCCTATAACTCCGGTCTTGTATCCGGCAACATGGACGAGCACAAGGCAGCGTCCTATGGACTGAGAAGGGCGGTGAAGGAGGCCAAGAGGAGGTATAGGGACAGAGTGGAGTCGCAGATGGAGCAGCGCGACACCAGACGCCTATGGCAGGGGCTACGGACTATAACGGACTACCAGGGCAGACCCCCCGCAATTGTGAGTGCCGACGCATCCCTAGCGGAGGACCTGAATTCATTCTATGCACGGTTTGAGGCTAGCAACAACAGCGCTAGCTCGTCGGCTAGCGCTAGCTCGTCGGCTAACAACATCACCGTTAGCGCAACCGGAGTGAGTTCTATCGCTGGGGATGAACACACACTCTCTGTGACTGAGCACAGTGTGAGGAGGGCTCTGACGAGGGTGAACACCAGGAAAGCTGCTGGTCCAGATGGCATATCTGGACGAGTACTGAAGACCTGTGCTAATCAGCTAGCTCCAGTGTTCACCACTATATTCAACATCTCCCTGGCTGAGTCTGTGGTTCCCGCCTGCTTCAAGAGATCCACTATTGTCCCTGTGCCCAAGAATGCTTCTCCAGCATGCTTGAATGACTACCGACCGGTAGCCCTCACCTCGGTGGTCATGAAATGCTTCGAGAGGCTGATTAAGGACTACATCTGCGCCTTCCTCCCTTGCTCCATGGACCTGCTGCAGTTTGCTTATCGTCCCAACAGATCCACGGATGATGCTGTCTCCCAGGTACTGCACACCACACTCTCTCATCTTGACAGCCGGAAGGGGGGCTATGTGAGACTGCTGTTCATTGACTATAGTTCAGCTTTCAATACCATAGTCCCCACCAGACTGGCTGGCAAGTTGATTGAGCTGGGACTGAACGCCCCCCTGTGTGCCTGGATCCTGGACTTCCTGACCGCCAGGCCCCAGGTGGTCAGGGTGGGTAGACATACCTCCAACCCCCTCACTCTGAACACAGGATCCCCCCAGGGTTGCGTCCTCAGCCCCCTACTGTACTCCCTGTACACACATGACTGTGTGGCCAGGTTCAGCTCCAACACCATCATTAAGTTTGCGGATGACACAGTGGTGGTGGGCCTGATCTCCAACAACGACGAGAAGGCCTACCTGGAGGAGGTTGCTGATCTGTCACTCTGGTGCCAGGACAACAGCCTCCTCCTGAATGTCACCAAAACTAAGGAGCTGATTGTGGACTTTAGGAGGACACAACAACAGAGGACGTACTCACCACTGGGGATTAATGGGAATACTGTGGAGAGGGTGAGCAGGTATAAATACCTGGGAGTCAGCATCACCGAAGATCTGACATGGACAACACACACAGACACTCTGGTGAGAAAGGCGAGGCAGCGCCTTTACCACCTCAGGCAGCTGAGGAAATTCAAAGTCTCCCGGAGGATCCTTCAGTCCTTCTACTCTGGAGCTGTGGAGAGCATCCTGACAGGAAGCATCACTGCCTGGTTTGGCAGCAGCTCCGCTCAGGACAGGAAGGCTCTGCAGAGAGTAGTGCGTTCGGCCGAGCGCACTATTGGAATTACACTCCCCACCCTGCAGGACTTGTACATCAGGAGGTGCAGAACCAGAGCCTGCAGGATCATGAAGGATCCTCACCACCCCAACAACGGGCTGTTTCAGCTGCTGCGGTCAGGCAAGCGCCTCCGTAGTCACGCTGCAAAAACAGAGAGACTGAGACGGAGTTTCTTTCCTCAGGCCATCAGGACTGTGAACTCCGACCTCACCAGGGCCCCCCACCAAGACACACACACTGCCCCTCTTATGCACACACACACACTTAGGTAAAGACTACACATAATTTATAATTTATATTACACATACAATTTTCCCTTTTTTTACTATATTTTTTTATAAAGTGCTCTTATTGTAAATATTGTGTTGTTTTTTTATATAGAGCTCTTAATAACTGACATTGTAAATAGTGTGTTTGTTTATTGTAAATAGTGTGAATCTGTTATTTTGCACATTTCTGCTGAGCATTGCCACTTTGCATTTCACTACACACCTCGTGTGTGTATGTGACAATTAAAATTCTTGAATCTTGAAATCTTGAATTGAATCTTTGAGATGAGGCGGACGTTTCCCCTATCTTTCACAACCCCTGCGAACTCGCCACAACAGAATCAGGGCGACCAGATTTCCCCTTTTCACTGAGTGTGCGATCCAACGGAGGAACCAATTTAACGGACTTTAATTCAAGTAAGGCTGTAACATGGGCAATAGCATATTAGTTAGCAAAAGAAACATGTTTGTGACTGGATGTATGTAACTGCTATTGAAAGGTTAATGTGTTCTGTAAAAGTTGTGTTACCGTTTTACTTTGGATGGTTTTATGCCATCCACCGCGCTGCGTTAGGTTTAATGCATCCACGCACAGAGCGTATCTTGCATGCGATCTATCTTTAAACACTAACCAGCCGTAATCCTAACACTGCACGCTGATCTCAACGCACACACATTTAAAGAGATACTGCAGAGGCTTTTCTAAGGCCCTTTTTTCCGCTTCAATTTGAACTGAAACTCGTGAGTAGGTGTGGTCATATGACGATGATGCCACGTAGTCATATTATGAATATTCATATGGTCAAGGAGTGAAAGGGTGTGTCTTGGTGAACTGACTCCTTCCAGCTCTCTCCTCACGACTAAATAAAATGGCTGTATTAGTTGAGCAACGTCTTCGCGAGGAGAGGACCCGGGATGTAACCGAATGGTAAAGCTAACGTTACCTAGCTAAGTTAGCTTGTTTGTCTGCCTAAAGTAACGTTACTATTGAATACATTCAAATACACAGCAAAACCCAGTCACACAGTAACGTTAGTATATTGAACATGGCTGGTTGTAGCGCCCTCATAACTTCACTTGGTCCGGAGAGAATTATCATTTATTAGCTAACATTATTCATAAATGATATAGCTAATATAACTAGCTAGCTAAGTTACCAGTTCTCTCTGGACCAAACGGGGCTAAACTCACACACACAATAGACTGCCTTGCATTACCTAACTTATCGATACATTCCGTCCGAGTTACTGACCAACTGGTTACTGGTTTTGCTAGGGCTACATCAAATGTATTATTGCTATCGTTTATTAGCTAACGTTACGTATTCATAAAAGATAGCTCACACAATAGGTTGCCTTCAACCCCACATTAGCTATTACCTATCAGTAATGTCAACCGTTTGCAAAAGCATTTTTGTTGTAGTTTGTACAGATAACTTGCATGTAAACAGAAACAAACTAATGTCCCAACAGGTGTGCTTGTGGCCACTGCTCTAACCTGTCCCCTCCAGAAAACTTATGTTGCCGTGAGGTTACTGAGGTAACGTTATGTCAGCGTAGTTATGAAGCTATTCTTGATTTGTCTAATACTGCTGTGCCGTAGTCGGGCATGCTTGGCCCAACTGTATAATAGTGGCCAATACATGTGCAATTACACAATGTCACAAATACAATGTAATAGGTATATTGTACTTAGCTGTTTTACTTAGCTGATGTAATGATTACAAAATTACATCCATCACTGTTGGGATGGCACCTGG